>JAVTVX010000030.1:2500-1392786 GCA_033439265.1 Dillenia suffruticosa
CGGTTCAGAACTTATAATGGCTCATTTAAGAGACTACCCTCCCAACAAAGTCTTCTCTATGTCCAAGCTGCGAATCAAATCTGGGATCTTGGTTAAGGAATCTAGCGCCACATCCCACTAGATCAACTGACCATGGATTAAAACCAGCTTTTCTACCCAGACATCTTTCACCTCCCCACTCCCTCACCTCCATATTGAACTCAATCCCACACTGCCATGTTGTACTCCACCCAAGTGGCATCCCTTCTTCCTCTTCTTTCAAATCTCCAACAAAGGGGGAAAATTTTGTATAAACTACATATTTACAAACGACAACAGCTCCTTTCATGGTGGTGAAATGAGATTATCAAACATATTCAAGCAACAAATCAACAAATTATAATCAAATAAAATAAGTCCAGCTTCACAAAATAAAACAGAAATGAAAAGCCAAAATTATAGTGCCAGCCTCTTCAAACCCTGAACTATCATTCCCCATAGGCATAGCCAATTCAGGTTCATGAACCTTCAACATAAAAGCATTTGTGTGATTTTAATCCCTCTCCTTAACCTTCCTTAGCTTTCTCTCCATACATCAAATCAATACTCGCATGCCATATGAGCAACCTCTTTGCCCTAACCACTCTGAGCTTCTTTGAAAAGCAAGTCACCTTAAAACAAATTTTAAACCCTAGAATTCAATAACCAATTAAAACAAAAGCAAAATTAACTCCCAAAAAAATACAAATGTGGTGTTTACAATGTTCCCCTCTTTTGGTGTCTCATTCCCTGCCCTCAATCGTTATATATATTTTTTTACCCAATTTTAAACAATACTTTTAAAATCTAATATTCTAACCTAAACTTTCAAATAATTAGAGGAAAAAAATAAGATAAAATGAAAGCAAATCTTATTGGGTCTTATTATAATAAAATCTCAATAAATTATAAAAATATGAAAGCAAAATTGGGGAAACTCAAATAAAACTAGAATTATGTTCATTTCCTAGTTCTTTTCTTAGCTATGGTATAGTAGTTGAGGATTGGATCCAGTGTAGACAATAGATGGCTTTTTATATCCTTTTTCGTCCTCATGGGGAGCTTCGTGGTTTTATTTCATTCTTCAAATTTTCTTAAGCTAGAGCAGTTATTGAGTTTAGAAGTTATTTAAAGCTATGGAACCAAGTTATTGAGTAAAATGTTATTTAAAGCTATGGAACCAAGTTTCTTAGAGTCTATTTATCTTAGTAGGGACAAGGTGATTAGCTGAGTTTGGAAGTAATATCATTATTTTAGGGGCAAAGGAAGGACAAAATTTGTTGTTTCAATGCATCTAGATTTCTTTTCAAGCATGTTTGGGCTCAATGCCTTATAGAGATTTGATTATATTTCAAGTACATTGTTTACAAGAATTATTTCCTCTTTTTTTGATGGAGCGATTGCATTGACAATTACCTATGAGGAACCCTTTAGGTGCAAGATTTAAATCAAGCATATCAAGCCACAAAATAGAGAAATATGACAAGAACTTGCTTGCATTCAGGAGCTAATTTAGCTCTTATCAAGAGCAATTTTACTAATATTCTGCTGTATCTCATGTCCTTATTCAGATTTTTTTTTTTCCTCAAGAGAATAATAATTTTGTGCCCGAGCACTACTTTTTCATAAGAAAATTAACTGCGAAGCTCCCAGATTTTGCTTTAATATTTTTGTAAAATGTCTCCTAATTTATTCTACTCTTATAATTATAAGAAAGTTTAGGTTAGAATATTAAATTTATAAAGCAATGTTTAAAGTTGGTAAGAATATCATATTAGCCGAAAAGAAAAAGGGGATGGGACACCAAGAAAAGGCAGACCATCGCCGTTCGTTGACAAATGATTCGCTAATTTCCCGCACTAAAAAATATATTTTGTAGCTAATTTAGTGGTCAGAAACAGTAGTAAGGAAAATGGTAAACAGCAAAGCACACCAAAGTGATGCGTTTTGTAGAGGATTAATAAAAGAATTTCTAGCAGCTGGACGACAACATAACTGTCAGGCAAACTCTTCTTTCCTAATCTAGGCACAAAAATAACCAAGATTTACATACACCAGCCCATGAAATCATGACCCAATTAAGAAATCCCGTGCTTTATTCCGTTCAAACATGCTTAATTTTCTATTTCCTACCCATGTGAATTTTCAAAGTATTAATGAAAGGACACCATGTCACCATGAAGTAGGACGCCTAAGGGTACCCTTTCCCAGGTATCTCCAGCATCAGCTACAAAGGAATAGCAACTCTGCAAAAAATCCAACCCTCTTTGGCTTTGAAGCGAATGAAGTGAAATTTTCCTCTTCAGGAAAAGGAATTGAATGTGGCAACCACATCAACAGTTGAAAAGGAAGTCAAGAAGGATTTGGTATTGCCAGATTTAGTGGTAGTTGGCAGGACAGAGCTTTTGATCTAATTATTTCTATTTTCTAATTTTTGCAACTAGTCTTAATAAGACATGTTCTGGCCAATTAAAACCTACTGCATGTTCACCACTCCATGTAGACCGCCAAATGAACACATCATATGCCACATCTGCAATTAAGATTGATGACTAGCAGAAGGACTAATTTAGATATGAAACGAAATGTTATGGACCATTTCATTATGATACAAATATTGTGGGCTAAATTGTTATTTCGGTCATACTTAAAGGACTAAACAAGTAATTGTCCCTCAAGTACTTTAGAGATGAAAGATTTTTTCCTCTAATGTGTCATCACACAGATTTTCACACCACAATTTCATTTACTGGGGGGGGGGGGGAGGGGGGGGGGGGGGGGGGGGGAGGGGGGGGGGGGGGGGGGGGGGGGGGGGGGGGGGGGGGGGGGGGGGGGGGGGGGGGTGGGGGGGGGGGGGGGTTTCATTTACTGAAAAGCAAGGCCAAAGATCTAACTTACATTGAGTACTGAATAGCTTCAACGGCAGTTGTGGCAGGCAAAAAGTCATTAACAGCTACCTCTTTGTTCTCATTTTTTTTGTCTGCGCTAACATTCAGGGAATAACACAAGTCCTCGTCTTGAAAGAAAAAGAATAGGATAAAATAAAATAATAGTGAAAAACAAGCTTAGCCAGAAGTTAGCATGGATACAATCTTCAAAAAAGCGCCGGATCTCAGCAAGACGATGAGGAGGTAGCTCTTTAATGTCAGTGTAGTGTCTGTATTCTGGATCATCCGCACATACTGCAATGATTTTATCATCTTTCTCACCCTAAGTTTAATGCACAACGTGATCATTAGTGAATCAAATGAACTGAAGGTTATTTTCTATTCAACAACCTTTAATAATCGAAAAGAGTACCTGATCAATCATGGGCATTAGTCCAATGGCCCTGACACGCAGAAAACAACCAGGAAGCACTGGTTCCTGCTTGAACCAGTAATTTAGATTAATAAAAAAATGAAAACTTGTCTAGAATGAAGCTCACACAAGCACAATATAGGCTTCAGCAAGGATTGGGCAAGCAACATTATGGCACGATAATCTTCTAAACAAGGAATATACAACAAAACATCAAAGAAAAACAGTTCTGAGCAAAATAGCCTTTCTCAATGAGTCTTTAATTATGTATAGCATGATTAGGATAGAAAGTAATTCCTGAATATGTCCCCAGAGTGGCCCTGAAGTGTTGCTCCAGAATTGCCCAAACAAATATTTTATGGAAATTGGGAGTTTCAGACTCATATCTGTAATGGATTTGTTCAGATCAAGCTTCAAAAAAGTTTGAAATTTCAGTGCCCAAAAAAAAAAGAAAGGAAAGAAAACAAGAAGTATTTTACTTCACATTCATGTATTTGACTAAGAAAATAAGTGAATCCAAATTTTCTTAGATATATCAAATTACCTGCATAAGGATTAAAACATCTAGTGGGTCATTATCTTCACAGAGCGTGCGAGGTATGAAACCATAGTTATGAGGATAGACAACAGAGGAATACAAAACCCGATCAACCTGCATAATTATTCCCATTGTAAAAAATCAGAAGATGCAAGATTTATCCTAGCAAGGGTAGTTAAAAACTGTGTTTTCCAGGATGCTGAGAATAGGGTAATCTCCAGCATACAATTCAAAATTTGAATGCAAGCAAGAGTGATAACTCGATCCAATAGATAACCGAAAGAAAGAAGGTCCTCCAACTGATGAGTCTTCTCAAGGTAATATAAACAGAGATACCTGCTTAAAATGTCATTAAATGTTCAAATCAACAATAAAATAAACAACAGGTCCTGAACTTGATTGGGCTTAAAAATCTATAGTATTGAAATGAATTCACCATCATATATTCAGACGAAGCTGGTACCTTAATCAGACCAGTCTTCTTGTCAAGTTCATATTTTACTTTACTTCCTTTTGTTATCTCCACAACCTGTGCAGCACAGTGCAAACAATTACAACATCCGACTACATTTTGATAAGCCAAAATTTCAACTAAAATCCTACAAATAGCCCAAAATTTCTATCTGATTAACTGATATTGAGATACTGGTGCGACAGCTGAATCCAAGAAAAAGGAAAGATTTGAAGAACAATTATATACGCATAGAAATATTTCACACTCATCCAGTTCAGTGGATGTTACAGCATTTATAGTTCAATTTCCTTGAATTATACCGGAAACAATAAAATAAATCAGTTTAAATTGCGGGAAGGCATACACAGTTGACAACTTGAGGGGCTCCTGGACCTGCAGAATTAGATTTTGCAACACATTTAGCTTTCTCATGAGAATGTTTTTATATATACATATATACAGAATTGGAGGGTGAAACAAAATTGGTACCGATCTCAAGATCATGCCAAGGATGTGCAGCTACAGATCTCCTTGACAAAGATGAAAGGATTCTTTCATTCAGACGTGGAGCTGGACGATGGGGTTTTGTTTCTTGAGCTTCACTTGTGTTTGCTTCATCACTCATCTCCAGCTGATAGGGAAGATAACCTAAAAAAAGAGTGAGAAAAAAGTTTGATCGCAGTCTGATTGCAGAAGAACATTATGCCGTTTGCGCCTCGAATTTGAAAAGTTGATCCAACAATTAGATCTATCGGCCCTAACCCCCCCCCCCCCCCACATGGTTATGAGCTTACAGGATCGACCATCAGATCACCCAAAAATTTCGGATTTGGTATCTCCATATTAGGAATCCAAGCCCAATGGTATGGTAAAGTTGGAGCACCACCCTTTGAGGGTCATCGAAGTGAGGAAAAAAATTACAAATCATAGGCCATAGAAGAATGAACTAAATCAGTATCGCTCGGAGCAGGGGTGGTGCCCATTATACATTAACCGATTTGTACGCTAAATGGGCTGAAAAAGATTCAATCGTTACAAAAAAAAAAAAAAAAAAAAAAAAAGAGCCTCCTTAAAAAACAAGGTATCGTATTTAAGATTCTAAATGCATCTATGTTTTTCATGTAAATCAATGCAAATGCTTTCAGTGTAGAACCCCAAAAAACAAAAACGTATGTTTTCAGTGCTCGTGAACTTGATCGTTTGAAGAGGATCTTGGACAAAGACATCAAGATGAAGGCAAAAGTGATCTAATGATGACCGTTGGTCAAAACAGACATACAAGCATACCTGGGATTGAAGATGAAATACAGGTGCAGGAAGAGGAAAAGAAAACTGGAGAATGTAAAGGGCCCGAAAGGTAGCAGAGGGCGCAGGTTGACTGTAGAGAGGTTTGCTTTGTACCTTTAAGTCTTCTTCGCTTGCCTTGGTCTAATTCTTCTTTCTGGGGAAAAAAAAATTTTAAAAATAAATGACGAAGGGAAAACCTCAAAATTGCCGACTATGAGTGCAACACAAAATTTTCCTAATTTTTTTCCTGTTTTCAAAGGCCTCTTCAGTTATGGAAAGGTGTAAAATTAATCTTTCCAAAATTTATCTTTCCATTTGTTCATAATCTGTTTATTTTTGCGGTTAAAAGAATAAAAAATATTAAAATATTAAAAAATATTAAAAATATATTCTTTTTTACTTAAAGAAAATTGGGAGTCTATTATAGTTTTTAAACAATATGAAAAAGAAACTGGGATGAAATTATTTTCTTTAAATATCTTAAAAGCTCTAAAACTTTTATTTTTAGAATTTATAAACTCTTTTAAAAAAACTTAACCAACAAATTCCATGAGTTTATAATTTCATTAATATTTTATTATCCCACCTTTTTACTCTTCCCATATATTAAACTATTTGTTTATATATAATATTAACGGTATCGTATTACTTTTACTTATTTTAACACTCTAGGAACTTTTTAAACACTTATCAAACACAATAACAATTTATAACAATCTTATAACCGGTCATTTTCTAAAACTTTAAAAGTTTATAAGTTATTATATGCAATATTGTCATTAATAATATTATTAACAATGTCGTGTGTGACTCAAATTCAGATTATGCTTATCCACGCCCTCTTCTAGCTACTCCCGGTATTTACTTATCGTTTTTATTTTGAGTTTTGATAAATTCAAAACCTTTGTCAACCATGAAGTTTGGATGGATACTTACTATGTTTTTTTTTTTTTTTTTTGACAAACAAAATCACGCTCTAATATCATTTACTGGGAATAAATCTTAAAAAGATTAATAAATTCAATAAATACACTATTTGAAAGAGTTATTTTGTAATATTTGGCGTGAGCAATTTAAATTTCTTTTATTAAAATAAGTTATTAGAACACTAATCACCGATTTGAAAACTTATCCAAATTTAAATAGGTTTTGTACACCCCTCTCATGAATTTCCAAAAAACGATAAAAAAAAAAAAAAAAAAAAAAAAAACTTGCGATCATGAGCCATCGAAAAAATTAATGCCACCAACAACCCCTAGCATAATATTTTTCTTATGTTAAAAAAAGAGTCCTCTATCATCTCTGTGATGATCGATCTCAAATTCGGATATAAGAAAAAGATTATGATAGACTGACTAACAACGTAAAACTTTTGTTAAAACCAAAATGAGAGACAAATATTTCCTTCTCAACGAAACATTGTATCGGATCCCGGTTGTAGTAAGAAGTTAGCAAAGACCTTTAAGATGCAACTTGAGAGCAACGCATTATATCATCGTATGGTGCCAAAGAGGCTAGAGTTTCTATATTTATATGGACGAATATGGGCAAAGAAACTAATCTAAAGAAATAGGATCCACTTAACCACTTGAAATATATAATTATTAACCGATAAATTATAAGAAATGTTGACCTATTAGAGTTTTGATGAAGAAAAACTAGAAGGAAAATAGTTCAAGAACATAAGAAGACATTTAGAAAATTCAAAAGTTTACAGTACAGATCGACCTACTTAGAAAACATATCGACCTGTGACATTCACACACACACACATCGACCCGTTTGATATTCTTGTCGACCGGAGCCAAATGTCTTCTATAAAAACATATCTGAACATTTCGACCTATACAAACACATATCAACCTATAGGCTGTCAGGTAGACAAATTTAGAATGATTTGTCGACCAATTTTAATTTAAATAGGGAAATGTCGATGTATAGAAAAGATTTGCGAACCCGAACCTAAATGTCTTATAGATATGGCATTCCAACACATCGATCTAAACACAAATCATGTCGACCTGAAGTAACATGAATAGTGACATTTCAACTACTTTATTCTTACACATCAACCAATTTAACTTATGAATAGTAACATATCAATCCGTTGGTGCAACACATCAACCTGTTAGTTCAAATACACTTCAACTTGATTTGCAACACATCAATGTGAACAGTGCTAGGTTGACCAATTTCATACACTATGCGACCAATTTAAAATCCAAATAGTAACACATCAATATGATAGTTTGACACATCAACCTGTCAGTCTTTGATTATGAAATGTACACATCAACCCGTTACTATGCGTGTCGACCCGGCCAAAAACACATTGACCAATTCACTTAAACAGATCGACTAATTCAACCAATGAATAGTAACACATCAACCTGATATTGATATATGTCGACTTGTTGATATGGGTTTCTGAACAAATACACTTCGACATATCAAAATCACTATCGACCTGTAGAGACACATCGATAAATTAAATTACTCAAGTCTACTAATTTAATTTTACACAGTAGTATGTCAATGTATGTTATCTGATATGTCAACCTAATGAGTATTTGCTCATTAAAACATACGTCGACTTGTCATCTTCTTGTCGACACAGTATATGCACATCGACCAATTGACTTCCACACGTCGATCAATTTATTATTTGAATAGGAACATGTCGATGTGTTTAAATAACCTGTCAACCTACTCTTCACAAAGTTTGAAATATTACATATCGACAAGGTTGAAAACTTGTCGACACATATAAACATATCGACCAATTAAAAATCACATGTCTACCAATTTTATTTGGTACAGTTCCTTATCGATCTGGAAGAGTATCTTGTCGACCTGTTCGTAGAAATACACTAGAAATGATTCAAATTCAGGTTGATATCCACAATAGACTTGTCAACCTGCGTATGTCAAAAACCAAAACTGGAAAATAATTTTGAACCTAATGGATCTCTTATTTTTTCGATCACTGAAATGTTTCATTTTCTATCAAAGTTAGCGTTCGAATGCAACGCAAACAAAATTTGATTGGTTTATTTAAAAGAGACGCTAGTAAAAGAAATGAAAATTCAACACGAACGAAAGAACAGTTGTACAAGTTTTTATGATGGAAATTAAATGTGCAATATTCGGATGCAACAACCACCACTAACTCTCAACGGATCTATACAATGGCTCAATAAATACTAGGAAGCAGAAAATAGAGAGGGTAATGAGAAAAACGAGACTAACGAGATAGACGAGACACAACGACTTGAATTAAAAGCTCTATTGAATGCTGCAAAATCTTTGTGCACTTTAAAGCCTTCAAATTGTATTAAGTGTCTCTATTAATTTTTGCACTATCAAATATGAAGAAAGTAAGTCTCAATTCTTGATATTCATTTTATAGATTAAGTTAAATGTCAAATATTAAGGAGTGTGTGACATTGCCTTAAGTCCAAGGAATTTAAATTTCAGTTTGAGTAAGATTGAATTCAACTATTCAGACGTAACACTATATGAAGTTGAACTTGAACCTGTAATCAAGTTTATAAATTAAGCATTTAGTGAAAAATTTAGAGGGAATCTGGGAGTGGATGTACACCGAGTTTGGTGGAACCACTATAAAAATTCTCTGTATTCTCGTTATTTATTTTTTATTTACTATCATATTGTTTTAAAGTTTTAAAAAGTCACAAAAGTCTATATTCAACTATTCACCCATCCTTTCTAGTTGAATAACAAGAAATAAGAAAAGTAACAATTAGACAGAAAATTAATATTATGTATCTCAATAGGTGGGGAAGAATGTTAGAGAAATAGAATCTTATGACCATAAGTTTTAATACACAAATAAGGATAAAATTAAAAATTGGATAAAAATAATTGTCTATAAAAACTTAAAAGAGGATGTAATGAAAATCAAAAGAAACGGAGAAATAATTTTACTTGTCAAGTTAATTAATAGAGAAAACGTAATTAATATACTTAATGTTTATGAATTTCAAATAGTTATACATATAATTAGTAAATAACAGTTATGAAAAATTTTAAATAAATTTATACAAACTATAACTAATTGAAAGAAATTATTTATTGGAAGAGATCTAAATGGTCATGTATGTGAGAATTGAAGGATTTGAAGTCGTATGTAGAAACTTTGGTTTTGGTAATAGAAATGAGATGAGGAACCATTTTATAGTTTGTCACAACACTTGATTTGATACTTATAAACACTTTTTTTTTTTAAATAAAAGAGAGTTACAAATAGTTACATATAGAAGTTGGTGGAATGATAGTTAAATAGATTTCTGTCTCATCAAGAAGGGTGATAGAATAGTCTATAGAAATTGTAAAATTATATGAGGAAAAAGTGTAACAATTCAATATAAACTTTTAGTTTTAAATATATACATACCAACACAAAAAAAAAAAAATGTATGAGGTCAATAATTAAGCGGTGGAAATTAAAAGAGAAAATGTGACAACATTTAGTAATAAATTAATTTCAGTAACTATCTGGTTTGCTAATGATGATTTAGAAACCATGCAGGTCGAATGTCTACTAATATTAAAAATTTAGATATGGAAATTCTTTGCGTATCCAAAAGTCGAGCACCAATGGCAAGAAATCATAATAGTAAAATAAGAAAATTCAAATTGTTATACGAAACAAACAATAAGATTATAAAAATCTTAAAAGTAAGAGAGATAACGATAAATTTGAAAAATACAAAATTACAAAAAAAAAAGTGAATAAGATTATTTTCATATGAAAACGTTAGATATATAATGAATTATAAAAAACTAGAAATTAAGAATGGACAAAAACAAATTTATAAAATTGTCAAACTAAGGGATAAGAAAGAAAAAGTTCTAAATGGTATCATGTGTATTAAAAGTAAAATCAATAATATTCTTATAAGAAATGAGAATATAACAGTATCAGAGAAATTATTTTGTAATCTCTTTAATATTAAAGATACAAGAGATATCTGCAATATCGTGAAACCCATAGAGGTGATTAATAGAAATTTCAAATGTAAGATTCGTTTCAATGAAATAAAAGAGATTTCAAAGAAAGTGAAAAATAATTAAGGCATAGGACTAGATGACATTTCTCTTGATGTATGAAAGTGTTTTTGTGAAGTAAAGATAGAAATGTTGATGAATATTTTTGACAAAATTTAACAAATCAAGAAAATATCCCAAATATGTAGAAAGAATAATTATATTAATATATAAGAATAAAAAAATGTATAAGATTGTTTTAATTATAGAAAAATTAAACTTATTAATTATACTCTGAAATTATGGGAGAGAATGATGGTGCATAAATTGAGATTTAAGATAAATGTATTTTAAAATTAATTACGCCATTTATTTGCTTACACATTTGATAGAGACGTTTATAATGTAGAAGAGAAACTTTATATGATATTCATTGATTTAAAAAAATATATGATAGAATTCTCATAAATGTACTGTTGTAAGTGTTGATAAAAAAAGTGATCTCATTGAAATATATTGATCTCATCAAAGATATGTACAAAAAATTTATTATCAATATAAGAATTTATGAGAGTTTAAGTGATAACTTATCAATTAACATTGAATTTTATCAAAATTTGACATTAACTTCCTTTCTTTTTATAATAGTAATTGATGAAATAATGAATAGCGTTTAAAATAAAATATCATACTCTATGATTTTTACAAATGATATAATACTTATTAATGAAACTAGGAAGGGTATTAGAACTAAATCAAAATTATGGAGAGACACAAAAAAATTTAGATGATTTAAATTGAGTCGGTTAAAAACTAAACACGTAAGATGTACGTTTCATAACAGTTATCAAAATGATACAAAACAATTAAATAAAAATGATAGTACGTACCAAGAAGTAAACATTTTAGATATATTAGGTCTATATTCAAAGTGACAGCAATATAAATGGATCATAAGATCTAAACATGTTGGATGAAATGGAGAAATATATTTAAAATTCTTTGCAATCGCTTGATAACATTGTAGTTGAAGGAGAAGTTTTATAAAATTATAATAAAATCTGTATTATTTTATAACACCAAATGTTTGACTATTAAACAACAATAAGAGTATAAAATGGTTGTAATAGTGTGATAAAATAAAAAAAATAGTATTAAAAATGAAAAAATACGTATTAAGTTTGAAATGAGTTTAATTGTGGATAACATGAGACAATATTACCTAAACTAGTTTGAATACGGCAACGAAAACTTAAAAATATATTATTTAAGAGAAGCAAAATCTTAAATATATGAAATTTAGTGTAATATCGGGATAAACCGTTATAAATTTGGATTTAAGTTATTTATAAATATATATGTGTCAAGAATTTAGTTGAACGGATAATTTTAGATAAAAATGGATAGTGTAGAAAAATCTAAATTTTTAGCCACAACAATGTATATTTTTCTGCACATTAAAGTTACTACAATGAAAGACAAATTTTGCACACATTACTCATGATTCATTGGGTTCTACTTAAACTCTAGGTTATAAAATTATGTTAAAAATATTACATTAACACATTCATACAATGTCCTCAAAATTCAGTAAGGTGCAGAATTTTTCTTATCTCAATTTGGATGTTTCAAACTCAACCAAAACCTTTCTTCACATTTTCTCCATCTCTCCCTTCCTCCTAGATCTCGACCTCCTCTTGTTCACTAAGTTTGACTTCTCCTTTTGACTCCAAATTTATATATGTTATGTTAGAGTTTGAGAAAAATGAATCTACACCAAAATTTCAAAGTGGTATTTAAAAAAATCGTACGTTTCTTCAATGGATGTAACTTATGGATCCCTTTGACTTCAATATGCAAAATTCCTATTTTTGCTTCAATTTTTGGATATGTTGTAAATGAGTTTGTGAGGAATTGATTTATATAAAAAGAATGGGTGGTGTTGTAGAAAAAAATTTGATCTCCCTTACCTTGAGCTCACGGTTTGAAGAGGAAAAATGGAGAACTTTCTTTCCTTTGGCTTTGAACACTTCTCACGGTTTTGGAAGAAGGAAAGCTAAGTGTTTGCTTATTTAGATTTTGCTCCTTTTATTCCTAACCATCCACATTTTCAAGAATCAATTCTTAGTTATAGGATTATTTTGTCGCAACAAAAGTTCTCTCTCTTCCCAACAAAGCACTCACGGTTTTTCCTCTTTCTCTCATAACGAACACACTTTTTCTCACACTACACTCAATTCCTTCATTAAATACATGTCTCTCAACCACCAAAATTCAAAAGCTCATAAATTTTGATCCAATTCCAAGTTAATTCTCACCATTGGTTTGTTTGTCAAGAAAATCCATTCTTCCACTCAATGAATAGTGTTTTGTCTCTCATTAATTTAAATCCAATGGCCCCAATTAATTTACCTTACACCAACTCAATTTCCACAATTGGATTAATTTCTCAAAAACCCAAAATTTTTTTTCTCTCTTTCTCTCTCTCTCTCTTTCGGCGAACTCACCATCTCACTCATTTCTCCCTTGCTTGTCGTGGTTTTGTAGAAAAAACAGTTGTCAAATATTTCTAATTTTTTTTTGTTAATATCAAATAAGTCTCTTCACTCTTGAAATTTACATTTTAACTCAGAAAATTTTTATAATTTTAAGTTAGAACTAAAATCTTGTATTATGCCTAATTTAATTTATTTCGCATCAAAATGTGGTCGTTTAGTATTTTCGAGACACGTTCGACCCGACTAGGGTTTTACCGGTGATTTTTTAAAAAAATTGAGATTCAACTCTACGACGTAAAATCTACTCAAATTTGAAATTTGTATACACTTTTGAGTCATTCTCATTATTATTGAACCATCGGTTGTCATTTTGAAAAATTTTTAATTCCTGATAATTTTGGTCGAAATTTTTCGGGGGCGATTTTAGCGAAAAAATTTCTTAATAAATTTTTTACATTGAAATATGAGTACTATCATATATAAAATGAAGAGAAATATAATAGTGAGTATACCGAGACGTCGGTGTAACATTTACCATTATGGATAAGGAAAAAAAAAAGAAATCAAGTAACGGGTTTTTTTTTCCTTTTGTTATCATTTAACTAGACGATCACCATGCTTGGTAGAGAGAAAAAAAATCACTCTCTCGAATCTTTTGTTTTTGAGCTTTTCATTAAATTTACGTTCGTTGGTGGCAAACTGTGGTTAGTTTGAATTTCCTGCTGTTATCGGTAGAGGATTATAAATGACAACGCACGGGGCAAACAACTGAGCATCTGGTTCTAAGGCCGTGAGGGGTTGGTCTCACATACCCAAATAATGGACTCAATCTCAATAGGAAAATTCAATCCAAAAGATTGATCTGTTGGGTGATATAGTTTATTAGAATTAAATAATATTTTATGATTTCTTTGGAATTCGATATAAGATTCGTAACATTACACGAGAAGTCGGACGTTCACGAACAGGTCTCACTCTATCAGGTAGCCCTTTTCCTCTTTAGACGACTCTTATTTTGATATTAGGTATTTTTTTTTATTTTGGACGATTTTCACTCTGATATCAGGTAACTATTTTTAATGTTAAATCGGAAACTTTGATATTAATTTGGTACAGACCCAAGTGATGGAATCAAATCTAATAGAAGAATTTAGTTCAAAAGATCGATATGTTGGATAAAGAATTTATTGAAATTAAATAGTATTTTATGATTTTTTTAAGATTTGATATGGGATTCATGACCGTCGGCTCCTAGAACCTCCTGTTCCCTCCGCAGCCTCTGAAGTTCCCTCCCCGGCCTTTGAAGCAACGTGGCGGTATGTCTGACCACGTTAAACCGGTTACCATCTGTCTGCGGACACGTCGGCACAGGGATACCGCACGCGCTGTTGGAGATGCTCTCGGGAACCCGATCGCGGCGACACTTTCACCGCGAGTTTTGTGGATGAGAATTTAGAAGTTTCTCTCTCTAAAAAAGTGCAACGAGGGGCCTTGGGCTTTATTGGAGCTGGCTAATCAGCCACTACGGTGTCGACACTTGTCATCATCCAAAGAGGCGCATTCTCTCCAAACATCTTCATCTGCATTCCTCGCTCGATGGCAGCCTCAAATTATAAAAAAATTCTGATTTATTTATTTTTTATATTTGCGGAAAAGAGAAATTTGAAAGAAATCCACAAGAAATTGTAGTGGCTGAGATTGCTCCTCCCCTCTCTCTCACAGAAAACCGTTCCTCCTAGTGTTGTTTTGGGTCTCTTCGCTACTGCAACGTTCAGTTTTCTTTCTCCCCTTTCTGCTCTCTCAGCTTTTCTCCTCTGTTCACTACTCTCTCTACTGCCTTAAAAAGTTTCACCCGAGTTTGAGTCCTTTCAGATTAGGATCCAACTATTGCCTGGAGCGATGTGTTCCCCGGCAAGTGTCCGGTGAGTTCATTTCATGCATATTCGTGTTGGGATCGGAGGATATAGGGCTTATGGCTTTCTTGGGAGGTATTATTTGGATTTGAATTTTTTTTTTACTTGGGGTTTTAGTGAAGACTTTTCGATGATTTTACATTCACGAATGGTCAATCTGCGAATGCTTATATTTTCTACTGATTCGAGTTTTCTTTTTCTTTTTTGTTTTCCCCTCTTTTCCCTCCACCCCACTCATTTTAAAGGTTTTGGCGTCTGCCGGTTCGTTTTGGTGAGGATTCTGAACAAGGAATTTTCTTTTACTGGATTTGGATTTCTTACTGTTGTTTCGGATTCAAAGAAGCAGTCTCCTCTCTGTTGCGGTGGATTCTGAAAATTATATAATATCTATCTTTAAAAAAAAAGACGCCACAAAAGAGGACCTCTTTTATCTTTCTTCTTTCTTGATTTCTTAACTGCTTGTTGATGTGAGTTGGAAATGCTTTACTGATAACTTCCTTACATACTCGGATATCCATCGATTCTTCTTCCTTCTGTATTTTTTTCTTCTTTTGCAGTGCTAGTATTGCCTTCTCAGGTCTCTTCTAGGACGGCTGCACAATTAGTAGTCTTCAATGACGTCCCGCGAGTTGAAGGGAGGTTTTTCTTGTATCCTTTACTTATCAGAGAGGATTTGAAGCAGCGTGAAGCTGCAAAGGTCTGCCCATGGACACATGTTCGTCTGGTGAAGACTTGGTCATCAAGGTGAATCCTGCACTTTCTTCTTCTTTGAGCCATGAAAATAGCTATTTTGATTGTGACAATCTGAATCACTATGCTTCTTTCTTTTTGTTGAAGACGAGGAAGCCCTACACAATAACCAAGCAACGTGAACGATGGACAGAGGAGGAGCACCGTAGGTTCCTAGAGGCCCTAAAGCTTTATGGGCGAGCTTGGCAGCGTATTGAAGGTTATTGCCCGTCCTCTATTCTTCCCTCTCTCTGCCTTTTTTACTGGGTCCTTTTTGTTACTTTCTACTCCAATTAGTGCCAATTATAGGTTATGTCCGTCTGTGTTGTTGTATTTTGGCTTTTTAACTCTTGAATGCCTCCCTGTCAAGAATGCCATCAATAAATGCATGTCTTTGTGTACTCAAAGATCTGTACCTCCTCTTTCTTCTTTATTTCAGTTTACATTTTAGTTGGTTTGCAGAACATATAGGGACGAAGACTGCTGTGCAGATCAGGAGTCATGCTCAAAAATTCTTTTCAAAGGTCAATTGGTTCCTTCTCATCTTATGATTCATAAATTATTTGTTTCTTTTGGTTGCTCTTATTATGCGTATTTGTTTTTAGCTATCTCTTTATAGAATGTTGGATACTTATGACCCCTACTTTGTTTTCCTAATTCTTTACTCTGGATTTTGGGGATTCACATTGCCCCTACACATTTATGTTACAGATGAACACTGATAATCATTCCAGTATGTTAATTGTGTTTTAGTATTCGATTACCTTCATTTAAGATTCTTCTTGGCTCATCCCCTATTCAATCCAAAGTGGCTCCACTTTTCTACTTGTCCTAACTAAAAAACCAAAGATTATGAGGCTTCATTTTTTTTTTTTTTTTTTTTTTTTTTTTTTTTTTTGCATTTGAGATCATCCTCCAATAGCATTATATCAGCCAACTTTTTTTGAAGAAATATTGTTGATTCCTTACCTAATTTTTACAAAAGAATTTTGTTGGAGAGAGGTACATACCAGAGTATTTTAGGAGTTTGCATTGGTTGAGTCTCTTCTTTTTGCAGTTTGCAGACAATAATATTTTATCTCTTGATGAGGATATGATTGGTTTGGAGAATGTTCTTCACCTTCCGAGTATTTAAGATTAATATGGCTCATGGTAACATTCTAAACATCAATATTTCTGATGACATCTTAATGATCTTCCTCAAGAGCTGGATGTTGTAGAAGTTCTTGTCCTATGACCTATTTAGATGACTTCTTGAGAGGCAATCCTAGAGCTCTTTCAATTTTGGAGCCTGTGATTGTTATGATTTTTTAGCATTTAAATGTTTGGAGGGAGTTTTGTTCAATCTAGGTGGTCATAATTCTTTGTTCAATCTTGTTTTTCGACTTTGCCTTTACATAATGTCTTTGTTTAAATTAGAGATGCTAATCACACAGCATATTATAAGGTAGAAAACAGTTTTGGTTAGCAAGGAGCTGGTTTGTGAGCTCAAGTCTGAGGGAGGTTTAGGACTTGGTTATCTGGTGTCTAAGACCACCGCCCTAGTGGAAAGTGGCTATAGAAATATAGCAGGGGGTGTCTACGAACAACCCCTGTTATTGTGAGGTCATATCTATTCAGGTGACTCGTTGAGAGGCAATGTTCGAGCTCTTTCAATTTTGGAGCCTGTGATTGTTAAGATTTTTAAACATGTTAATGCTTGGACAGAGTTTTGGTTAATCTAGGTGGTTATAATCATTTCTTGACTCTTGTCTTTCAAGTTTTCCTTATATAATGTCTTTGTTAAAATTAGAGATGCTAATCACACTATGTATTGTAAGGTAGGGTCAAATAAAGAGAAAAAAGTTCTGGTTCACAAGGAGCTGGTTTGTAAGTTCAAGTCTCTAGGAAGTTTAGGACTTGGTTATATGGTGTCTAAGAACACCGCCCTAGTGGAAAAGTGGCTAGAGAAATTTCCTTTAAAATTCTCACCCTCTGTTAACTCTTCCACAACCCACAGATTTCTTTTCTAGTTGAGCATCTGCTTCATGTATATGTTTTCACAATACAAGTCCAAATACAAACCCATTTTACCATTTGAAGGGAGCGAGCGAGAGTATCCAGAGATCAGTTTATTGATTCTTCTCTTCTGTAGGGTTGGCTTTTATTCTTCTCTGTGACTTCATGCCTCCGGGATTCTTAAATATTATACTTTAGAAGAGTTGAGATGGGATTGGAGCTATTATCCATTAGATTTTCTTTATTATTCCCGTTTCCTTTTCCAAGGGTTTCTCATCCTTGGGGTTGTGTACATTCCTTTTTCTCTAATACATCTTCCTTTGCTATCCACAAAAAAAAAGAAAAGAAAAGAAAACCAATTACCTATTCTTCCAATTGCTGTAGCCTGATGGATATTCAATTTCCTCATTAACCAATAGGTTAGAAGTTCAAATCTGCTTCTTCTCTCATGTAATTGACCCCATCCCCCCTCACCCCCCCAAAAAAAGATTGACTTCCTATTCTACCCCTAATTCCAACTTTTAATCATTAATATAACATTAAAGTCTTTACTTTCAGGCCAACCCTATCACACAAATTGTACTCTCTTCTGTGTTGGATCTTCAAAAATATTTATTTAAATTTTGACTTGACTTTGATGAGTAATTAAACCTATCCTTCTGTTTAGATCTACATATTTCATTAAATCACATGCTATATGTTATATGGCCTTTGTATTTCTTAATATTATTGTCTTGAGAATAAATATGTTGTGTATTATTACATGAAGGAATATTTCTCTTGCTTCCTTGTATTGCTTGAGCACTAGGCTCTCCCAGGGTGTTCCGGGAATGAGATCGAGTGACATTTTTTTTCTAGTTATGTATTAGGTTTTTTGTTTTCAATTTTTTAGTTTTTGCTTTTATGCACTTTCCTTGTCCTTTACTATAATGAATTTTAATCTTTTTTTAACAAAAAAAAATAGAAAAAAAAAAGAACATGTGAAGTTAGGATATTATTTTTCTATTCATCATAGTCTAAACTTTACAATTTGATTTATCAAATAGTTGTTACTTAAGGTCTTTCCTTCACAATCAAGCATTTGTTTCTATGCATTTTTTTTTATCTAACATCCCTATAAAAGTCCCAATTGAAAATTTCTTTATGATTGCTTCTAGTAAGGGTGTTGGGATGGAGAAAAAAGAAAATCTAGTCAATTAAATCTTAGTAGGCCTAAGTATCCTAGGAAACATGACATCCAAGAAAATTGCACTTTTCGGCCAAATATCTAACGCACAAGGCTAGAAATATTCAGTTTTGACTTTATCAAAATAGTAGGGAATTGGAGAAGGATGTTGGCTTTACCTATTGTACCTATAAGAAACTTGTTTCTCAAATGTGTATCTTTTCTTTCCCCCTTATCAACCTAAAGCAAGAAATAAAACAAGCTGCAGGGCACATAACATGTTTTAGGAGGTAGTTTGTTTGGTGATCATTATATTATTTATCATCCCTCAGTAATGGCTTTATTTCAAGATTTATAATGGAAATTATTTATGGAGTCATAAACTAAGTAGTGGAATCTGAAAAAGGGAAAGGTGGCTACCTTCAGAAATAAATTAATTCAAGTAGCTATTTGGTCTGCTAATGATGATTTGGAAACCATGTGGGTGGAAATGTTTAATAATATCAAGTATATAGGTTAAAAGGTTTTTGGCATATCTATAGGTCAGACATCAATAAGCAAGGAGTTATGGTAGTGGAATTTGGAAATCGAAGCTGTTATACGAACCAAACAAGAGTATTATAAAAATCTTAAAAAGTAATAGAGCTAGCGATACATTTGAGAAGTACAAGATTGCAAAAAAAGAGGTGAAGAAGGTTATTCATAAATCAAAAAGCAAGGTGTATAACAAATTATAAAATCACGCTAAAACTTACATTATTATATGATACTGAGTGTTCAGCCATTAAACAATGAGAAAAGTATAAAATGATTGTTGTGAAACGAGGATATTCGGATGGATGTGTGGTAAACTAGAAAAGATAGAATTAGAAATGAAAAGATATGTACTAAGTTAGGAGTAAGTTTATTTATGAATAAAATGAGAAAATATCGTTTAAGATGGTTTGAACATATGCAATGAAGATTCAAAGACGCACCATTTAGGAGGAGCGAAATCTTAAATGTAGGAAATTTAGTGAAATGTCCGGGTAGACAGTTACAAACTTGAATGCGAGTTATCTATAAAGATATGAGTGTCAAGAGTTTAGTTGAGAATATAATTTTAGATAAAAGGAATGAAGGATGTAAGAGAATCCAAACCAATATCATCATCATCATCATTATCATCATTATTTTAAATTTCTATGAATAGTTTATTTTTACTTATTTCTTTTCATTATTGTTTATTTTTTAGTGTTATTTTTTGTATTTTTGCTTTCAAATTTTAATTTTATGTTATTTATTTTTTATTTTTTCCCTCTTGTATATTGATCTTTCAAGCGACTGATCTCAAAATTTGGAATTAAGGTTCAGTTTATTGTTTTTTTTGTTGAGATTGCCACTTCTTCAAAATTTCAATTATTAGGAGGTATAGGAGCTTTTCTCCATTATTTACCTCTTGGATTCATTTCATTCAATGAACAAAATTCTTTTGGTAAATCTTTCTTTGATCATTTCTTATGAATTTTGAATAACTTCACTTTTATTTCTTTATTTAATAGCAAAAGAAAGAAATATTATTAAATCAACACAACTAATAGAATTACAGAAATAATGAGTTAACCATTATATGAATAGGACAAAAAAGAAATGTTAATAAAAAAGGTAAAAGCAGAAAGCGTTCCATTTCCTTTGAATATCTTACAAAGGATAATATTAGCTACTGATTAGAGAGTCATGTACAAAATTAAACCTAAAAAAAAATTTTTAAAACAACTTTGGGCAAAAAAAAATTCAAGATCTAACCCCCTTTTGTTGCGAGTTGGACCCACAACACCACGTGGTAGCATCCGGTTGACGGAAGGCCACGTGTCGCGTCTTCAAGACGCGACAAGCTCCTGCCCCCTGCCCCCGTCCCCCGCGGTTCTCTCTCTCCTTCACCTGCCCGCGGCTCTGCTTCTCTCTCCCTCCCTCCCCTCCGCGGCTCTCTCTCTCCCTTCCCCACCCGTGGTTGTCTCTCTATCTCTCCCCCCGCGGCACTCGTGAGGGGAGAGAGAGAGACAGCCGCTGGCGGGGGAGGGAGGGAGAGAGAGAACTGTGGGGGGAGGGAGGGAGGGAGGGAGGAGGGCTGTGGGCGATGGGGGGAGAGAGAGAGTCACGGGCGGGGGAGGGAGAGAGAGAGTCGTAGGGGGAGGGAGGGGGAGAGGAGCAGAGTCGCGGGGGGGAGGGAGGGAGAGAGAGAGAGCTGCGGGTGGGGGAGGGAGGGAGAGAGGAGAGCCGTGGGCGGCGAGGGAGGCGGCTTGTCGCGTCTTCAAGACACGACAAGTGGCCTTCGACCAACCGGGTGTTGCCACGTGGTGTCGCGGGTCTAACTAGCAATAAAAAGGGGTTAGATTTTGAATTTTTTTTGTCCCGATGTTTTAATTTTTTTTTAGGTTTAATAACGTACATGACTTACTGATTTGAAGAATGCTAAAAAGATAATCTTGTCCTGAAGGAAAAATTTTTGCTCATTATTTGTTCTAGCATTACCTTTATAACTAATTATACCGAATCACAGCTTTCAAAGTGCCAAAGGGCTTTTGTATCCGAGGAAATCATAGAGAAACCAATCTCACCCATAAAATAGGAAGGAAATTCTCCTGCTTAACCCAATCAACCCCACATTTGTCAAAAAAAAAAAAAAAGATGAACCCAAATTTTACCACTTTAATGATATTTTATTCAATCAAAATAATACCTTATTTGGTCTCATTGAGTTTAGGGTTCTGGGTTTCTTTTTTGTGGCAAAGAAAATTTTGCAATTAGAAAGATGCAGACATAATCTGATGGTGAATGGCTCATCCTCTAAAACCTGCCTTAGATTAGGACTTCCAAACCATGTCCCATTTTACAAAATTATCCTTACTTTTCAGCTCCCAAGCAACACATATTTCTCTCCAGCTGATCGGCCACCCTGTTTGGGTGCTTATGGGTATTTAATCCTCTAAATCACATGTCTAATATGAGAAGAAGGTTATCAATGTTCCAAATTAGATAAGTTAGAAAAAGTTGAAAGAAAACTATTAATGGACCAATCCCTCCTTTCCTTTTTTTTCCCCCTCACAAAAAGAAAGATTTTATTGAAGAAGAATGTACAAAGATTACTAGCGAGGATTAGACATCCTCATATATGATAAAAAAGTATTAAACCAAAAAGGCTACAAAATCCTTGATGATATCTCAATAAGAATTCAGAAAGTTAAAGGCCTAGAGGGATGACAAGAAAACCGTTCTTTCTCGCAACAAATCATTGAAAAAATATCTAATATTTGAAGTCTTAGCATTCCTCTCTAACAAAACACACTATATGATTGCTAGCTTAGCATAATTCCAAAGAATTTAGGGATTATTATTACATTGAAGATATTAAAATCTATCAGCCAAAATTTTCAAGAGATCATGGAACGACACAATTCTCTCCAAAGAGACAGCCTATTCCATTCCAATCATGCCACCAAAGTTAGATATTTGGGCATGACGCATAGATCAAACCATCTAAAACAGAGACTGATTTAGGATATATCCTCAGTCTGAATTCACATCAGAAATCGCCAGCGTGACAAATATTCGTTGTTCATTCAAACAACCTATCTGGCAGCTATTCACTTACTGAGAGTTGAGAAACAGAAATATAAAGGGGTGAATCCTTTCTTCAAAAGTCCTCCCAAAAAAGTCCTCTAGAAAGACAATATCAGATTTATCTCCCACATTAAAAGTACCGGAAGAAATGTCTATATATGTCACAAATGAATTTCCTACCTTCACAGGGGGAAATTCTAACCCTATTCTTCAGCTCTCATCCATTTTCCTTTTTGGAAATCATACTTGCTTTTGTAACTTCTTTATAAAGAATTTTGTTTTAAGGGGAATCACTATAGCTAGTTTTCAATTATAGAAATGCTTTGGACATCAAGCTATCCAAGCCTAATCTGCCTTTATATCTAGACTTTTAAACCTGATCTCAACCGGCTATGTGATTTCTCTTATACATAGACCACTTCTGGGGTCATAAAAAGTCTTCGGAACTCGATTCTCTCAGCACTGTCACTTGAATCTCAGAAAGAGAAGGGGTGAAGGGAATGTCAAAATGAAACAATTAGGTCAACTTAATATGCCCACCCAAAGAGAGAGCACTCATCTAACCATCCAATCATTTACTAATCTTTGGATTTCAAAAGAAACACTTCTTGTATTACTCCCAAAAAGAACCTCTAGATAAGTAAGAGGCCACTCTCACTTGTCACAATTAACAGGGTTCATTGAATTATTAACAATTTCATCATACTCATAAAACGAAGCTTTTGGTTAGATCAATACCAAACTTGGAGGCTCTGAAAATGTTGGAAAGAGTGATCGCACCTCCAAAGCCATGTACTTTTTCACAAACATAATTTGTATCATTTCTTATCTAACAGTTAGTAAAAAAAATTGGCGTAACCCTTGTTGGATCATTATGCACAAATTAGCAAGAAGTGAAAAGGAAGAGATATGGTATCCTTTCTCAACCTATAGGAGATCATTTGGGGACCACAATTGATGCAAAAAAGGTGCTGAAACTTGAACAATCTTTAATCCACCTAAACCCAAAATTCTTATTCCATTACATATGTAACAAAATGCAAGTGATCCTATTGTAATTTTTTTTATTTTAAATTCAATTTCAGAATAAATTCTATCATTGTTCTTCACATAATCAACTACCTCACTAGCCACCAAAGCTTGTATTTATGCCTTAACCATAACATATGGTATTTTTGAGCACATGACAAAACTATATGCTACAATGTGATAACCACTAGTGATTAGCCTAACAGATTTGAAATCTTTTGCTTTCAAAGAACCAGTCTTCTTAGGAATAATGGATTTATAGGTGGAATTCATGCTTTTATCCACCACCTGCTTGACAAAAACTCTTCGAATGCTCTAGAGAAGTCCTTATAAATTATGTCCCATACTCTTTGAAAATACATATTGTAGTAAAGCCATTAGGACAAGGATGTTCTCCTCATTAAAATTTGTAAACATCAAGATGAATGGTGAAATATCTTTCTTGATGACAATTATGTCATTGAGTCCTAGGGTTGCTTCGATTCTCCTTGGTATAGGTCAATAAGGTAATGATATTGCTAACATTATCAGTTGACTCTATCATAAAGCTCCTTTTGCTTCCTACTAGCCACTAGATAAAACACGTGGCATTGCAATTCTCCTTTCTAATCCACTTTGTTTAAGTGTACCCACTGATCTCCTTCTCTAGAAGAATTTGAGATATCTGCCCCTTTCAACATATTGATTATCTAAAAAATCAATCTCAGATGAAGTTGGCATCTCTTTTTCTCTTTAATATTTCCAAAAGTTTCTTTATTACGATAGTTAGGAGTTGACAATTCACTACCACCCTCTTAAGATCTGTACTAGTGAGCCATATGCATCAAGCCAGATCAAGGCGCTTGTGATTAAAGAAGGATAAGAAAATGGTAAGAGGTGGTTTAGGTAAAGGTCTCCGGCCACATTCAGAAAAACAAAATTTCCTCTTATTAGAGAAAAAGATGATCAATTAGAGAAGTAACTCTGCACTCCACGGACAAAGTCCAAGCTTATTAGGAGTTAAACTGATAAACATTGTGTCATTCACATTCCTTGATAAATGAATCAAAGGTAAACTTATTATTAGTAATCCTAAATGTATTAAGCTTCTCTAACGAGGCATAATATAACATTGATAAAGACCTCTACTATAAAAGAATAAAGAAAGAGAAAAGGGCCATGGAAATTATTTAGGGGTTTTAAGGTTCAAGTATTGTATACAATAATGATCTAATGATCCCAGCCAAAGGGCTAGTAGAACGAAGGCACTCCTGGTCTTTAAAGCTTGAATTCCAAAAGGAGCTAACAAGATTAGCATTCACAAGTCCTTGAAGAGTTGGGTTTATTTTTTAAGAAACTCCAAGAGTTGGGTATTTATGTTGTTGGTCAATTTCTAGGTTTTTGGAATTTTGGACGTTGATTTAAAAACACTCTTTGTGGTCTAGCGGATGAGCTCTTCCTTAGTGCTCTTTCCCTACTTTTTGTATCATTTTTTTTTGTGAATGAAATTCCTTTTTTTTTTTTGATTGATAAAACTTACTTCCTCGAGTTTGGTTTCTAAAAAGAAAACAATATCCATTCACTCTTAAACTTCCTTCACCTTTCTCCTCTTCCCTTCATTGCTTAAGCCCGTGACATTCAAGCAAAGGACCTTTGTTGAGCTCCTTTTGAATCTTAAAATACTAAACTACTTCCCTTCCTATGATTATGAACATAAGGAGAGTGGGAACATAAGTAATCTGGATTGGCTTTTATGAAATTAGGCTAGGTTTAGATAATCTCAAATTGAATGTATTAAGGACATTGCTACAAATTACAACCAGGAAATTGAAAGGAAAGTAGTAACAGATGAGAAGAAAGATGATACAGTTTCTAGTATCATCATATTAGATCTTTTCTGTGTTCTCAGATGCATAGGTGCTAAAAAGTGCCAAGGCTATCAAAACGCCCAAGATGCTAGGCACCAGCCTAGGCACTGCTTGAGTGAGGCAAAGAACTAGACCAAATTTTCAAATAATATATTTGTATATTCATATTTATATATAATCTTACAATTTGATTGTTATAAAATCAAAATAACATCCAAACTACTAAATGCAAATTGATAATCGTATATAGTCATATTTTCCACCCTTAAGCAAAATAAGATAATCTTACAAAAAAGCAAGTTGCCAAGCAAATTAAAAAGTACAATACACTATCATTTCCCATTAATCTTCAAGAAAATACTCATCTATACGTTCCCTTCACCTAAGTCCTTATCCTCCATCTCCATATCAAGATAAACATCCAAATCATCATCTCCAAAATTAGAATGAAATTGAGAACTTGATCCCCATTCTCTAGAACTTGATGCTCCCACATTTCTAAGCTTGCTTTGTTGCCTAGTGTTTGTTCTAGGTTCTTCAACTCTGGTAGCTGTTGCGACATCACCCCCATTCTCTAGTGTTTTGTATGGATTTGAAGAATTGTAGTTAATTTAATTTAAGATTTGCTAAAATTTTTTATGTTAAAAAAAATAAAATTATAGAAAGAATTATTATTTTGAATTTCTGCTTAGCTAAATAAACTTTGTAACTTACATGTTCAAACACACTCCAATTTCGTTCACAACTAGTTGCATTACAAGTTAATCTCAAAATTTTGATGGCCAACTTATGCAAAATTTGGTGCTGAACTTCCAAACAAACACCATTCAGTTGTAACGATTACGAAATATTATGAAATGTTTGATTCAAGTGTAGTGTAGTAGTGTGTATATTAAAAATTATGTTAACTGGTAGTAAATTTACCCGGAGACTTTTTGTATTTTGATCGAATTACTATTGCATTGCCAAAAAGTCTATCAGCTTGCCAGTACATTGATAGTTCATTTGTGATAGATATCTTGAACTTCAACATCAGGAGTCAATCTTTTAATGCATTTGTACAGCCCATTGATCACTTCACTATGGTTTTGAATGGAGGGATTGCCATTAAAGAATTCAGGATTCAAGTAATGCCTTGCTGCAAACAATGGACAATGAAGTTGAACATCCCATCTTTCATTAATGATCCTAAATATTTAATTGTATTTCTCTTCAATATGATTGAAAGACTTTTGGATTGCTTCTTTTGCCCTATCCATAGCTTTGTAAATATATTCCATTGTTGACCTTTTTCTATTGTCTATTAGCCAAAGAACTTTAACAAGGGAACCATCACTTTTAAGGATATAAACCACATTATTCCAAAAGGTTGTCATGAAAATGATATCATGTGCTCTTTTTTCCCTAGTATTCTTAGCCCATTTACTATTTTGCTTTTGGAGTCATTGCAAACTAAGAAAATTTGTTGCAAAACGAGTGATTCAATGCTTCACCAACTACATCTTTGTAAACTCCATCATAGCCAATACACCAATGTAGTTGTGAATAAACCCAACAACATAAATGGCTCTTTGTTAAGTTCTCTTCACTTGAGGCATTTTTCCAATACTAAAAATTCATCAAAGAATTTAAATTAGAAACTAAACTATATTATTACACTATAAAAATGCAAAACTACTTACCGGCTAGTACATAATTGCTTCTATTATCTGTGATTACTTGAACAGCATGCTCTCTACAATTTGTTCCACAAATTGATAAGTAATTCAAACAACTTCTCACCGGATTTTACACAAGATGATGCACCAATTATCTCGATAAACATGGAACCCAAAGAACAATTGACCATGAAGTTAATAATTCTTCTATTCCTCCTATCCATCCATCCATCCATCCATCCAACATAATAGAATAACCATGTTTTGCACGTTCCTCTTTATGCCTTTCAACAAATCATTGATATAATTAAACTCTTTCTTAAGAAGTGAAACCATTAGCTCTTGATGGCTTGGAACTCTCAAATTTGGGCCATATCTTCCAACAGCTTCAAGCATCGCTTTAAAGCTTTCCGAATAAGCAACAATAAATGCAATCCCTGCCTGATAAAGGAAGCAAAAATATATATTGAAGTGTTGTGGCTCTTGATTATTTGCCTTAACTTCGCATCCTTTCCTTGTTTGGAAGCATAAACAAATCCATTGGCCCCTTTATTTTCTTTATGCTTTCTTCTTGGCCATCACTTTTTTCACCTGGTCTTTTATGAAACAAAGTTGGAGATATACTTGAACCTCATTATCCTCATCAACATCATCCCCAAGACTTTCGAATTCATCAAACTTAGAAGATTTTGACCATGTGTTGCTGCCTTTTGTGCCTTCTTTTGTTCTATGAGTGGCAATTTTGTTGAAAGCATCACATTTTTGAAACTTTAAGAGAACTTAAAGCAATTTTGTTGAAAAGTTGATATTTTTATTTAATTTCTTCATAATAAAGTTACCAACTTTTAAACAAACAATTATGTTTAAAGAAATAGAAACTATTAGTAAAATTAAGATTTGTTAACTCTTAAATAATTCTAAGTTCATTTTCATAATATAGAGAAATTTATATGTATATATATATAAAACATTTTAGATAACTGGACCCCAAAACTAAAAACTAATTTACATAATAATTTGTTTAAAAAAAAAATCTCGCTGTGAGAAAAGTACTACCACAATACTCTTGAACATTGGTCCTCCTTTTGAGCTTTGATCATAGCCATCTCTCCTTGATTGAAGTGGACTTGAAATTAAATAAATGGTACTTCTCGTGTGATTACGTGAACCTGTAAGGATTTATTATCTTGGAGTCAAACTCAATCTAACCATGTTTAATCCTTCATTTTGCCAAATGCCCTTAATGCTTTCCACCTCAAGCGAGAATGATGTCCACAATAGGTTCAAATTGTTCATTAACTTGAAACTCAACGTGCGCTATCTTATCTAACCGGTAGACAACTAGTTATATAAGTCATGTTCCTGAAAGATGTTAGTTGCAAATTGATACAGTTTTGTAGGCAGTTTAACAGTATAATGAGTTGCTAGTTCTCCAATTTCTTCAATTACAACCGCAAGTTTTCACTCCCTTCCCATCACTTCCCACATAAGACCTTTCTTAGTAATCAATGGAGTGATATCTTCTCCTTTAACACCTAGATTTGACTTCTTTCCTAGTTGAATTATGTTTGCCTCCTGTTTTGGTGGCTGATCCTTGTGCAACATCAATATTATCTTCTGTACCAGATACGTACAGTTCTAGCAAATGAGAGTCTATGAGTTTGAGTGTGAAATATCAACTAATCACTATTTTTTAGTGTTTTAGGAGTCTTCAAAACACAAATGAGGTATCAGCATGCTCCTCATCAGTGTTTTTGTCTCACCCCTTTTTGTGCAGACACTGTCACAAATTTCAATCTCATAATTCATTTTTTCAAAACCCACATGAAGATTGCACTTAGGACATTGATCTACATAGTGGTCCTTCTCATGGCACTGGAAACACTAGTCACTATTATCCTCTTTATTTGATCCATCTAAAAACTTTTATTTATCTCCACTAGATTTTAAAGACAAGCATTTAAAGAAGTGTTTATAGTTGCATTGATTAGTTTACATCACTTATTATATGCATATTCCCCTACTTGATTGTGAACATAGTGGAGAGTTCATGCCAATTAGATCTCAATAATTATGAATTAAAAAGATTGATCCTGGTAGGAACATCAAGAAATAATTATATTAAAAGAAAACCTTAGAATTAATATCTAGACTCGAGATTGAAAAAAAAATGCGATATCTAGGGGACTCCTATTATCCTATTTATATTAATTCAGACAAATCTTAATTGTAGATTGAAAAACTTCTAATTAGTTAAATAATATTAAAACAAAAAAGAACTTTCTAAATAGATCTCTACATAAAGAAGGAAATAAAAAAAAAATGAAAACTTTGTAATTTGATTTGGTGCTCCATTATTCTTCCACTTGGCTCTGATGATTAAGCCTTGATTTCTCATATATGACTAGATTGACTCATTTCGGCTCTTCTTGGAAGTCACATGCTTTCATTTGCTAGTTTACTAAGCCACTTTATCAAGAATTATCTCTATGGTTTGTCTTGTCTTGATTGATCTTCCTTGAAATCTAATAATTTTTCATTGTCATCAGCCTTTGCAACCGGCAGTTACTAAATCTGAGGTTTGATGAGAGATGAAACACTTAAATTCATAAAAAGGATACAAGTAACATTAAAGACAGACTAATTGCTATTTAAGCGGAAGCTCAATTAAACAGATATTTGAACTGATTTTTTTCCTTACAAGGTCCAAATTTCCAGATTTCAGCTTGTAGTAAGTTCCTTTAGGAAATCATTCTCATTCGAAATACACAAGTACTTGATTCGTCTTCTTCAAATTCCTGCACATGAGGATGCTGATTGGCATTAAAATAGTATGCTAATGTGCCATCTTTTAGGGCAGCTTTTACCTCTTTGTAAATCTTTCAAATGTGAATAACAAATACCTCCCCTTAATCACTTACTCTAGCTTCTTGTGGCAACGGTACCAAGTGAAGCACATTTTGAGGTTTCAACCATTAAGGAACCACGTGAGGTGATTTCCTTGTGCTTCAATTGACCAATATTGTTATACGCAAACGCAGCTTGACGTATGACTAAATCTCGAGTTTTTGTGTTGTTCGAAACAACACATCTTAAAATTTTCCAAACTATGATTCTCAACTTCCCTTTGACCATTTCTTTGTGGATGACAGGCACAAGAATGCATCAATGCTGTCCCAAATGTCCTTAATAAAGTCTTCCAAGGGTGCCCAATTTAGTTTACATCTCTATTAGAAGCAATAGAATCTAATTAAGTTAGATACTCTTATATTATAAATTGTGTAGTTGAATGTGATTTCACAATCTCGTGAAATAATAATTCAGCAATTTGAATTGTGAACATTGAATAAGCCATGTTTTAGAAATGTTCTACCACAACAAAAAAGAATCAGCAAGATTATAAAGTAAAAAGAATAAAAAATTTCTAATTAAGTTGGAATGTTTTATATCATAAATCATCTAGTTGTGTGCAGTTTCACAACCTCTTGAAAGAATAATTAGGCAATGTGAATTGCGAAGATTGAATAAATTGAGCCATGTTTTAGGAATGTTCTACCACAGGAAGGATTGAACCAACAAGATTATAAATAAAAAAAAAAAAAAAAGGAATTAGAACTTTCTAATTAAGTTGGATGGTCTATTTATCTACTTGTGGGGTGTGTTATATATTCTTATGCCTTCAAACCATCTAATTATCAAATTTCGGCCCTTAACCCATTCTTGTAACAATCAAGATGAAATTTGTTTTTCATATTCTTTTATAGCACGTGCATTGAGTTATTCGAATTTCTCTGGATACTCATCTACACTCATATTTTCTTGTTAAAGAGATATCAATTAATTATAGAGATGATCTTTGTAATCTTTTTGGCAAGAAGTTTTCCATTAACTTCAACTTCATCTCTTCCTAATTAACAAGTAGTAGTTGTTCAATCCGCTTTAAACGATTTTCAGCACTTCCACCAAATTTTAACATGACTCATAAAATGAACCTTGTGAATTTGGGATTTTTTTTTGACATCTGATACCAATTGAAATAATCATCCATAGTAGCAAATCACTTACAAAATATTTGAGAAGGATCTTACAACAAAGTGTAGAACTTCTATTCTCACTTTCTTTGTGATATTCAGCTGGATCAACATAATCTTTCTTTTCGCTGGCCAAGAGGACTTGGCTAAATCAGTCACCGATTATTTAGGAGTTCTTTTATTATATTATTATTATTATTATTATTATTATTTGTTTTTGATAATTCTAAAATATAATCCTAAACTCAGCAATGTACGAGGCGAATCATAAACAAGCAAATATCAGGTTATTTGTCTCCATAGAGAACGGTTTCATTACTTGTAATTATTAAGTTTCACTAATTCGATTAAAAATGGTTTTAAAGATAAATGTTGCAAAATTAGGGAAAAATATAAATTACCCAAAGACATAAAAAATAAACCTACAAGATAGATAGGGGAAGGCGTCAATTGTGTCCGATTTATCACAAAATTTAATTATCGAGTGAAATCAAAATATAATTTCAATATGATTTATGTTGGGATTAAGGGTGCAATCACTAAAGACACCTTAAATATCTCATGAATGCTATATAAAATATATAACAACAATCCGAGTCTTCATCCCAAATTTTGGGGTCGGCTATTTGAGAGACAAATATTGGGAAGAAGAAAAAAAAAACTTACAAATACAAGGGTGATGATTTAATTTGTGCGGATTCTCCTATACCACTAATTCCTATCAAGATCATCCCCTCAACTAAACCATAACTATCATATCTTTACGGATAACTTGCATCCAAGTTTTCAATTGTCTACCTCAATGTTTTATTAAATTTTCTATATTTAAGTTTGCGGTTCTCCTAACAGGTGCATCTTTGGCTCTTCGTTGCACATGCCCAAAATATCTTAGACAATACTCTCGCATTTTATCCACAATTGAACCAACTCCCAACTTATTATGTATTTCTTCGTTTCTAATTCTATATTTTATAGTTTTATCACACATCCACCTTAGTATCCTCATTTTGCCTACAACCATTTTACACTCTTATTGTTGTTTAATGGTTCAACACTCAGTATCATACAATAGTATATGTTTTACTGCAGTTCTATAGAACTTTCCCTTTAAATGCAATGGTATTGTGCGATTGCAAAAAACTCCGAATGCTCTTCTCCATTTCATCCAACCGGCTTAAATGCTATATAAAATATAAACCACTTAATCTGCATTCATCTGTGACGTAATCTCTCTAGCATAGTATGAAATGTACAATTGAGAAAACTTACAAGTTGTGTGTTAATCATAGTGAATGGCATCTACTATCCATTTTTAGAATGGATCATGTATGTATAACTAATTAACTAAACTATACTAAGCAAATCTAAACTAAAACATATTCCATTCCAATTCAAGTTTTAAAATATTCAAACCGCACAATTAATAATTCAAGAAAGCCATTGCAAAACCCTTGTACCTGAGACAACAAGAATCGAGCATGAATTTTCATATCAAACTCAATTACAAATTCGCTTCAAGGTGAGCAACATAGAGAAACATTTGAATAATTATAAAGCTCAACATAAACAATGGAGCTATAAAATCCTATTGTCAATCAACTTAAAAGACCTTACATCCAAGTGGTTTCATATTTTGTCATACGATGACATTATAAATCTCATCATAATAAAGTTCATGGGGCAATTGATGAAACACCCAAGTATATATAATTATCTAGGCTATACAATTCATAAATCCATGGTTCCATCACAACAATTAACATTCAAAATGATAAACAAATTTCATTGATGAATCACAAATAGAACATGACAAGAATCAAGATTAATACAATATTCAAGAAAAAGGTTTAGTATATCTATAAATTTGTACAAATTTTATAAATTTTAAAATATTGCTCCCCTTCATGGCAAATTTAGATATGACTAGCAATGAAAGCTATTATGGCAAACTTATGTAAAATAGTTTCAAAGGATTTGAGGGTAAAGGAATTAGGGGTTTTTTAAGCTAATAGGAAAAATAATTGTAACCATTCAAAGAGCAATCTTAACATACTATCTATAGTTGTATGTGTTCTCACCAACAACTTGGTTTGAGTCTTCTATTTGGAAGCATGTGATCTGATGTTTGAGGCAACATTTTTAGTGCATGTGTCTCTTCACATAGTTTTAGTTGCAATTCGTCTCATTCGAAATCAGTAAAATTTTCTCACAAAGTCATACTATAAATAGACATGACTGACAATGAAAGCTTTGTTTCCAAACTAATGTAAAATAATTGTGGTGGATTTGAGGGTAAAGGAATTGTTTTCCAAAGCTAATAGGACAAAACTTTGTAAATATTCAAAGAGTTATTGGAAACAAATTGCAGCTAGTAAATTAAAAGAAAAATAGCAATAAAAGTGGAAAAGTGGACAAATATAATCTTATCACGTTAGTAAATTCTGAATCGATCGTGGATCTAAGTTGCAATCGCGGATTCTATCATGGTTTCCAACTATAGCATCATCAAGCTTAACAAACATGATATAAACTAAATCTCCAAAGTAGATTAATGGGCACTTTGTGAGATGTTGCAGCAGTGTCATAGCAACAAGGATTGAACTTTACTAGCTTAGTCAACAATCATGAGCAATACTTCAAACAATAACAACAAACTAAGTCTAGATTGGTCATTTGAGAGATCAATATAGGAGAAAGGTGAGATAAAAAATAAAATAACATAAAATTAAAGTTTGAAAACAAAAATAGAGAAAATAAAACTGAAAAATACAAATAATAAAAAGAAATAAGTAAAAATAAACTATTCATAGAAAGTTAAAATAATGATAATCATAATCATAAAGATGATGATGACGACATTTCATTTAGATTTTTAACGGTCTATCATGATATTTCATTATATCTCCTACGGTAAAGGTCTCGCCTCTCCTAATTGGTGCGTTTTTGAGTCTTTGTTGAACGTATCCAAACCATTTTAGGCGATAATTGTCTTATCTTATCCACAATTGGAATCAGTAACAACTGAGTACATATCTCTTCATTTCTAATTATATCTTTTTTAATTTTATCACACATTCATATGAATAGTCATTTTATACTCTTTTTGTTGTTTAATGACCCAACATTTAATGCCATACGATAATGCAAATCTTACGGTGGTTCTATAAAACTTTTCATATGCAACTATACTGGTATTGTGCGATCGCAAAGAATTTCAAATGTATTTCTCCATTTCATCTAATTTGTTTGAATTTTATGATTCACATCCTTATTTATATTGTTATCGTTTTGGATTATAAACCCAAAATATCTAAAACGTTTACTCTTTGGTATATCATGTCTCTTTAATTTAATTGTTTCTTCATTTTTCTACTAACTGTCACCAAACGTATATCTCGTATATCTCGTATATTCAGTATAAACAATATACTTAGTATGAACAATGGTTCAAACATGCAAAAAAAATTATGGGGAAACTTTCTAATAGTTTTCTTATGTTAGAATCATTGATCCTCTGGCAGAGAGAACATAGAAGGAATAAATATTAAAATTATTGATGTATTACTGTCCAATCATGAAATACCCATCCAAGGGTGGGATGGGTTTAAATTCATGAGAAAGCTGAAGAATTTAAAACAAGCACTTAAGATTTGGAATAAAGAGGTCTTTGACTATATTAGAGATTGGAAAAGCTCTATTTTTCGGGATATTAAGAAGATCAGACCTTTCTATTTGTAGAGAGAATCTTAGAAATGATTTCAAGGAGTTTATTTAAGGAGAAGGTTAGCCAGTGCCACAATACTCTTCGGGGGATTATAATACTAAGTTTTTTCATTATGTGGCCTAAGAGACAAAAGGAATTTTATAAGAGAATTAAGAGATGATGAGGGTGATGTGATTAAGGATCATGTCTCCATTAAGGAAACTATCATGTGTTTTTATAGGATTTGTACACAAAAAGAGGATAGCTCTTGCCCTATTATTGAAGGGCTTGATTGGTTTCTTATTTTAAGTGTTAGTGTGTCTTGGTTAGAGAGACCTAGGATGAGACGAGGAACGACTTTTGGCTTTGATTGGATAAAGCTCTTGATCGTTGCTCTGGTCTTCTTTTTTTTTTTTTTAAAGAACTTTTAGGATGTTATTTGTGAAAATCTGTTTAGAGTCCTTAATGAATTTAATATTAATGGGGTGGCGAGCAAGTGTATGAACTCTACTTTTATTGTACTTATACCTAAAAAATTTCGTTCGTGAAGAATTTTAGACCAATGAGTCTGATGATTTGTTTTTTCGTGTTAAATTTAAGTGTGGTTTTAGATGAAATTATTTTTCTATAACCAACATACTTTTATTGGAGGAACATAGAATTTAGATAATGTGCTTATAACTAATTAGATTATTGATTTCGTTAGAAAAGTGACCCTATTGTGGTGTTTCTCCTAAAGCTAGACTTTGAGAGAGCTGAAAATTTGAGTTCCACTTTCTTTTCTGTTATCGTTTGTGGATGTGGAGTTGAAAATTTGGTTTTTGGCGTCATGTTGGTTAAGATATAGTGACCCTCTTTCTCATTTTTCTTTACACTCTAGTGGTAGGCCTTTGAGTAGGTTAACTGAGAGAGATTATTTCTAATGTCTTTTGTGGTCTTAGATTTAGAAATGACAATGTATATCTATTCCATTCTCTCTTTCTTATAGAGGATAGCAAGGGTTTTAGAGATTTGATCATTCTTCTTGATAATTTTGGGAGAATTTTTGGCCTAAATTTAATGCCCACGAGTGAACTTCTTGGGATAAATGTTTCTATTTAGATTCGTAATCACTTTTCGGGTATTAGTAATTGTACAAAGAGGGAGTGACCATTTTTTTATTTAGGGGTTTCTCTTGGGGAAATTCTCGTGGGATCCTGTTGTGAATGGCCTCCATAACAGACTAGACAGGTGGAAGACTATTTTTCTCACCTTAGGTAGACATGTTAACCTTATTCTTGTTTTTCATTCCAGTATTCCCTCACATTTTCTCTCCCTTTCTGGGATCCTCATCGGTGTTATGAATAAGGTTGAAAAGTCTAGTAGTGGGATAGATAAGAAAGAAGATTTAGTTATTTGGGTTTGCAAGATTTTGACTATGAGAGTGAAAAAAAGGTTTTGGAAGAGAAATTAATTGATTTATACAACTTCATGTTATAGTTCCTTTTTGCTCAAGGGCTGCAATATTGTAATTGTGTTTGGATGATACTACTATGAAGTTATTCATTTTGCATTCAGACCTTCCACTTACAAAATCAAGTGCTCATACAGTAACATATGACCCCATGGAAGAGAGAAATAGGGGCTGGTTTTGCCACATTCTTGCCCTAATGCATTTTTACATGGTCCACACAGTTAATGTGGAAAAAGGATCTACTTGGATTTGCATTTGTCTCTTGGCCAAGAAATTGTCTGGCTCTCCCTTTTCAATGAGTTTCCCTATTGTCTCCCCCCCCCAAAAGTTCCATTTTATAAATGCTTAAGTTATATGGAAAATAGCTCAAAGTATGTTAAAAATTTCACTTAAAAACCTTTTGAGAACCCATTACCTTTTCTCTCCGAAGACAACCCTTTAAGAACACCTCAGCTCTAAACCTTTCGTTGTTTGAAGTGAGGTGGATATAAAATGGATCTTTTGCATGAGAATAATAATGTTTAGATGTGAGGAGGATCATAAAGATTGTTTTTTCCATAAAAGTCGATTCCACATTTTGAGCTTTATATGTAAAACTCCATTTTATGATCAAATCTAATTTTAATTAATTTTTGGGTATTGAAAGAATTACCACACCATTTGTAACCATGCTCTTTTTAATTGTCCCAGTTGATTTTGATTCACTTAAGTTGTTAATACCTGCAAAAGTTGGGTCCATGGTTCTATGAAGTGTTCAATTTCCCCTAATCTTATTTTAAACTCCTCTGCATGATGCTAAATTGGACTTCAGTTGCATAATGAGCGGAACAAGAGGAGATTGTTTTAAAAGATGGATTTGAGGAAAAATAGTGAAAATAAGGTAAAATAATATGCAGTTAGGGTAATTATTTGTCTTGAGAGAAAAACATGATACTTCAGTGAATAATGGCCAATTATTAGGCAGTTTTTGTTGCAATAGAAGCACATGAAAGATGAGAAGCCAACAAGGAAGCAAATGTGAGCAATCAAAGCAAATACCCAGCAAACTACACAAATAAGACTAAGATTTTACATGGAAACAGAGAGGAGAGAAAAATAAACACACTACGAAGAAGGACAAAGGAGATTACAAAACCACCATAAGTACTCTGACAAGCTCTCTAGGCTCTCTTGAATGCTTTTCAAAATTCTCAAAACTTTGACTCCAATACATGTTAGAAGTGAAGGGGACCTGATATAGGATCATTTAGAAACCCGAAACATGGAAGGGTCTTAGTCGCCATTGCTGTCGTGGTGCACTGTAAAGGAAAAACTAGTGGCGGCGTGGCAATGGGAAGTACGGGACAAGGATAATTTCTTCATCCGTCTTCATGTGATCTTGTCTTTGCTTTCTTCATCTTATTGGACTTGAAGACTTAAAAGTCCCATTGAACTTGGAATCACCAACAAGAGCAATCTTCACTTTGGTTTGAAATTCACAATCAATGAAAACAAACTTCACATCATCAAACACATAGGTAAAACACTCCTATCCTCTAACTACTCAAGAAACAACCCCACCAAGTTTGAGTAGTGGAAACTTGGATACACAAAGTGTCTTTAGTCAATCATATCAGTTGAGTTGGATTGTCACAAGTTCTCACCTTGCTTACAATTATGTCGCTACCCACAATCATTTTATGCACAAAATGGTACCTTAAGTCAATGTGTTTACTTCTCTCATGAAATATTTGATCCTGGGCAAGAAAAATGGCATTTTAACTTTGAGTACGCCATGATACTTTGCCTATCCCCACTTATTTCTCCAAACAAGCCCTTTAGCCCAATGACTTATTGGATTTGGTAATGCCCATATACTTGGTCTTTGTGATAGACCTCCAATACTCTTTGCCTGGATTAGCCATTTAGATGCTAATTGTCCTCAACGCATAAGATAAATCAGGGCAGGAGAATACCATAGCATACACGAGTAATTCTTCCATGCTAGAGTATCACACTCACGGTACATAATCAACTTCTTCCTCCATTGCTAGATATAGGGCTGCCAATAATCTAAAGTGACCATCCAAATGAGTACAACCGGCTTGGTGTCTTCCGTGTTGAAACGATTGAGGACTATCTTAATGTACCCTTTTTGGATCAAGAATAAATTATTGACTTTTCTATCTTTATGGTTTCCATTCAAAAAATCTTCTTTGTCATCCCAAATTTTTCGTTGCAAGTTCGTTGCCAAGTTGAAATTTGAAGCATCAATGTCTTCCATATTATGAGCCGAATCAACATATTATCCACTACAAGAGCAAAGACACAAATGACCCATCTTTGGAATTCATGAAGTGGACACAACTATTATAAATACTTATCTTGAAACTATGAGATACCAAGGATGAATTGAACCTCTTCACCAATGTTTTGGAGATTCTTATATAAAGGGATTTCTTCAATGAGCAAACATAATTCTCCTTGATTTAGGCTCAAGTTTTCATCATCAGCATGTACATATGTAGGACAACCAAATATTTTCAAAATTGTATAGTTTTAAGGAGTATGCGTCTATATCTCTTGAGGAGTCTTCTTCTCAGTAATGATTGAGGATGACTAATTGACAACATAGCATGCCATTGAAGCTGCTTCTACATAAAATGATTAAGGCAGACCGGAGTTGGAGAACATACACTAAACCTTTCCCAATTCGTGCAGTCAAATGCCTTTGGATTCTCTTCCCTTGCGCAAAACTCATTGGATTCACCCGAGCAAAACAGCAAGCCATTATTGGTTTGACCCTCCTGGATCGCTTTTCAACTAGGTTTTCAAATACCCAAATATCTTAGACACATTATTCTATTGCTTCAAGAAAAACATGCGGTTATTGCTTCAAGAAAAACACCTGGATTTTCCTTGAGAAATCGTACATGAAGGTTAAAATACATCTTGCTCGTCAATGAAATGGAACCTCGCATGGACGTCAAAGGTTGGACTGAACATGGTCAAAGATTCCCTTTGTGGAAGCCTTGGCCAAAGCTAACCCTCTTTTACTTGCCAACATGCCGAACATTACCGAAAATTCTAACAACCATATCAAACATCTTGATTTGGACTAAAACAATATCAACTATCTTACAAGGGGTATTGTTGCCTATCAACACTACCTCGTTTGAGACCATTTCACATGTGGAGAATAGATCCTTATTAGGTCATATGAAGCGTACAAGCGATATCCAGAATCCAACCATTAGATAGCTTGAGATTAGAATCAGAAAGAACCAATAATTCACCATCAGAGAAAGCCTCCTCTGTAACACTAGCTTGATTGAAATTTTCACCTTACTTCTCTTCTTATTTAGCCTTTAATTTGTCTTGCAATTTGTAGCACTCTGTTGAAATTTAAAGTGCAGAAGCGTAGGTGGTTGAGGTAGGGTTTTTGTGGTGAGCAATGGTTGAAGGCTTTGAGTGTTGTGTGTTTTTGAATGATTAAGAACGACAAGAAAGAAAGAAGCTTGAATTTGTGAGAATGAACTCAATTGTATTGTTTTGATGAAATATCAAATACAAGACATTTATAGAAATAATATTCTAGAAAATATAAAGAGACAATTTGTGAGAGTGACTATGATCTAACTATGCTAAGGGAGACAATGTTCTAAGATATTTTGCTCCATTCCCTTGAGACCTATTTATAGAGGAAGAGAGGAGTCTAAGATGATACAAAATGATCTCCAAAGCCAAAAGAGACGTTGGTCATCAAAACCAATGAATTCCAACAGCTAGAAAAACTAGTTGTTGGAATATGAACTGCCTATTCTGCCCTTGGCTGATTGGGCTGATTTCTTGGGCTTTTCTCCACACTTTTGGGCTGCAAATTCTTACTCCTTTTTAACTAAAATATGACTCATAATTTTGGCATAATTGCTCTCCCTTTGCTGAACCAAATGCTGCCTCAAAGTGAGCTTGAACATGTCTTGAATTGGGCTGGTTCTGAGAACAATTCTGGACAGATTATGGACCAACTTCGAGGGCTTGTTTTTAGCTCATTTTGGCCCCTTTTTTCTTCTTCTTTTCTTGGATTTTTTATGCACCTTTGCTATTCAAATCTTTGGCGAATTAAGGTCATGTATTTGGGAGGCATCCATTCGCATATTTTTTGGAATGGTTTATCGTCATCTTCGACACTCTTTCTTGATATACCCCTTTTTCTTACAATAGAGGCAAATCTTGTTCCAGATTTATTTATTTTCTCTTATTTTTAACAATAATTATGTGGAGAACACGTAATTAATATAGTTAGTGTTTATGCACCTCAAATAACTATTGATCCAATTAGTAAATAACAATTTTGGAAAGATCAAGATGAATTTATATAAGCCGTACATATTAGGGAGAAATTATTTATTAAAGAAAATCTAAATGAGCATATAGGTGAGAATAATGAGGTGTTTGAATATGTACATGAAAATTTTGGCTTTAGTAGTATGAATGAGACATGGTACAATTTTAGATTTTGTCATAACATTCGATTTGATACTCGTAAACACTTTTTTTTTTAACAAGAGAGAGTCACACAGTTACATATAGACGTGGCTTGAATGTATGTCACTTTCTCATTAGGAGAGGAGAGAGAATGTCATGTAAGGATTACAAGGTTATAGCAGGAAAAGTGTAACAACTTAACATAGGATTTTAATTTTAGATATGCGTGTCTAAAATGCAAAAAAAGAATCATCAATTTATGGAGTCAAGAATTAAGTAGTGAAATCTGAAAGAGTAAAAGGTGACAACATTTAGAGATAAGTTAATTCAAATAACCACTTGGTCTACTAATGATGATTAGAAACTATATGAGTAGAATACCTAATAATATTAAGAATATAGGTAAGGAGGTTTTTGTCATATATAGGGGTTGAGTACAAATAGGCAAGGAGTTATGGTAGTGGAATGAAGAAATTCAAACTGTTATATAAATCAAACAAGTGTTATAGGAATCTTAAAAGTAATAGAGGTAGCGATGCGTTTGAGAAATATAAGATTGAAAAAAAAAAAGGTGAAGAAAATTATTCATCGAATAAAAAAAGGTGTATAATGAATTATATAAAAAACTAAAAATTAAAAATGGAGAAAATGAGTTATAGAATTGTCAAACTAAGTGATAAGAAGGGAAAAAAATTTAAATAATGTTAAATGTATTAAGAGTGTGATCAATAGTATTTTTTGTAAAAAATGAGAACATAAAAAAGCATTAGAATGATTATTTTGATATTGTAACAGCAACAGTGGGAAATTTGAAGGAAACAGCTAGTAAAGGAAGCAAGGAATGTCAATAAGGATAACCAAAATCAGTTGTAGCTAGTTGAGGAAGTTAGGCAGTTAGTTAGTTCCAAGGAATGTCAGTTAGGATAACCAAAATCAGTTGTAGTTAGTTAAGGAAGTTAGGCAGTTAGTTAGTTAGTTCATCTTTGCACAATGTAATAAAAGGAGGCCTGTATCAACCAAGAAGAGCAGCAAGAGTATTCAGTGAAATCTCATTCTTCTCTCTGTTTCTCTCTCTCTCTCTCTCTCTCTCTCTCTCTCTCTCCTCTCTCCTTCTCTCCTTTTACCTCTTCTTAGCTCTCCTTCATCGTTACTACAATCTCTCACCTCCAGTCATCTCAAGTCTCAGACGTATTTGACAGAACATAGATCCCTGCAGATTGAGGCAATCAAGTTGAGCCTCTGCAGTCTGAATCTTGCGCATTTGGAAGTTAATTCATAACAAATTGGTATCAGAGCTGTCCTTCCTCGGATGATCCATAGTTATGGCAGAGGGAACCAGATTCTAAGCACTTGAAGAACAATTAAAGAAACAAGACTCAAAGATACAAGAAATGCAGACGAATTGGAACGAAAAATGGATGTGCAGTCCCAGAGAATAGAAGCTCTTGCGGTAGATATGGATAAGAAATTCAATGCCATTATGCATACGATGAACAAAGATAAAGGAGAAGATTTAGAAGCTGATAGAATAATCAAAACACCAATACTTCCAACTCCAACAGAAGGAAGACTCAGAAGTGATACAGGGATGCAACAGCACAAGAAGGATATCAGTTGGAAGAACAACTTACCGAATCCACCTAAGATTGAACTTCCCATGTTTGATGGAGATAATCCTAAAATGTGGATAAGGAAGTGCCTTAAATTCTTTAAAGTGTATCAAGTACCACACTGCAGTTGGGTGGATACAATCGAAATGTACTTGGAAGGAAAGGCAGAAATCTGGTTCCATGGAGTGAAATCATTCAAGACAGAAGTGGATTGGGAGGAGTTTACCTAACAATTATGCCAAAGATTTGAAGAAAAAAGGTGTTAGGGATGTTGTTGAAGAATTCAACAAGCTGTCACAACAAGGATCCATGTCAGAGTACCAGGAGAAATTCGAAGAGATGTGGTCTCTCATGCTCCAGGTAAATCCTAAATTGACAGAAGCTTACTTTGTGTCTAGCTTTATTAGTGGTGTTAAAGAAGAAATTAAGCCTGTACTAAGGATGTTTAAGCCTACAACCTTACTGCAAGCATTTGAAATTGCCTCTCTACAAGAGCAATCATTAGAACTTACTAGAAACAAAAAGGTTAGTGTGAGTAAGAACTGGGATCCTGGAGAAGAAATAAGGAGAAACAGAAATATAACTACAATTAACACTGGCAGTAGAACACCAAGAGTATCTCCACAGGAGCTGCAGTACCGCAGAGTTAATAATCTCTGTTTTAAGTGTGGTGAAAAATACTCTCCTGGACATCAATGTAAGTTCAAACACCTGAATGTAGTCATGGCAGCAGAAGAAGAAGAGGAGTTAGTTAGTAGTTAAATTAAGGAGCAGGAGGGTCTGAATGATGAGACACTTGATATACCTCTCTGTGTTTTCGCTGACTCCTTGGAAAGAAAGACCATAGTCCTTCAAGGAACTATGAAGGAAGTTACAATTAACATACTAGTGGATACAGGAAGTTCAACTAGTTTTATCAATCGCGTATTGGTAGAAAGAGTGAAAATGAAATCAGAGGAAGGTGAAACTTTATAGGCAATTCTAGCAGATGGCAGTAGAGTCACCAGTAGTTCCAAAGTAAGAGGGGTGAAGTGGAGTATACAAGGATACCATTTCTCTTTTGATCTTAAAGTGATTTCTCTGGGGAATTGGGACATCATATTGGGTGTCGATTGGATGTACAACTTCAGTCCTATAACTTTTGATTTTAAACAGCTGAAAGTCAGGTTAGCTGGTGAGGCAGGTGAGATGGTGCTAGTAGGAATGGTGAGAGACCCTAAGATGAAACTGATTCGTGGGAAGAATACTAAGAAGTTCAGGACACAACAACTTCTGAGTTGTAACATTTCAATAGCTACAGAAGATCTTCAAGCTCCAATGCACCAGTCCATTTCTATTCTTCTGCAGCAATTCGAAGATGTCTTCTGCACACCCACTTCATTACCTCCAAAAAGATCCCAGGATCACTCCATACCTCTGAAGCAAGGAGCTCAACCCTTCAAGCTACATCCATACAGGTATCCTCATTCCCAAAAATTGGAGATAGAAAGACAAGTTCAGGACATGTTCAGCCAGGGAATTATTAGGCATAGTAATAGTCCTTTTGCTTCTCCAGTTTTGTTGGTCAAAAAGAAAGATGGTTCATGGAGATTTTGTGTGGATTATAGACAACTTAACAACATTACCATCAAGGACAAATACCCTATCCCAAACATTGATGAATTACTCGATGAGTTACATGGTTCAAGGTTGTTTTCTAAGATTGATCTTAGGGCTGGTTATCACCAAATTAGAGTAAGGCCAAAAGATGTGGCCAAGACAACATTTCAAACTCACCATGGGCATTTCGAGTTCTTGGTAATGCCTTTTGGTCTCACAAATGCACCAGCCACATTCCAGTCATTGATGAATCAGATATTTCAGTCACACCTCAGAAAATTTGTATTGATCTTTTTTGATGATATCCTAATCTACAGCCCTGATTTGCAGTCCCATATTCAGCATCTTAGAGTGGTTCTTCTAGTCCTGAGACAACACCACTTATATGCCAAACTATCTAAGTGCTCTTTTGGTCAATCACAAGTAGAGTATCTGGGGCATATTGTGATGACAGATTTGGGAGTAAAAATGGACCCACAGAAGACTGATTGCATCATGACTTGGTCTACTCCAACAACTGTCAAGAATCTGAGAGGCTTCTTGGGTTTGACAGGATATTACCGAAGATTTATTAAAGACTATGGGATTATAGCAAAGCCTCTTAATGATCTTCTTAGGAAAGACAGCTTCAAGTGGGGTGAGGAAGCGGAGAAAGCCTTTCAGCAGCTGAAGACAGCTATGTGTTCTGCCCCGGTTATGCGGTTACCAGATTTTTCTAAATCTTTCATACTAGAAACTGATGCATGTGCCAAAGGATGGGGAGCTGTGCTTATGCAGGAGGGACAACCTATTGCTTATCTTAGTAAGGCTTTGGGAGCCAAGAGACAGGGACTTTCAATATACGAGAAGGAGTTAATGGCTGTTGTCATGGCAGTAGCAAAATGGAAGCATTATTTGTTAGGCTATCATTTTATCATTAGGACAGACCATCAGAGCTTGAAATATCTCTTGGAGCAGAGACTGACCAACTCTCTACAGCATAAATGGCTCACTAAACTCTTAGGCTTGGACTACGAGATACAATATAAAAGAGGTACAGACAATAGAGTAGCTGATGCTTTATCAAGGAAGGAGATGCTAGTTGCAGAACAACAGGAGAACTTACTAATGGCTACTTCAGTGGTCAGACCACAGTGGTTGCAGGAAATCATGCAGAGTTATGAAGGTGATGATGATTGTCAGGCTTTGATAACCCAGTTAGCAATTGAACCAGAAAGCCATTCAGACTTCACTTTGCAGGAAGGACTTCTTAAGTTAAGAAGAAAATTGTATGTAGGGAAGGGCTCCCAATTGAGGATCAAGATAATCAAGCAAATGCACAATTCAGCTATAGGAGGTCACTCAGGTCAGAATGGCACTCTGCAGAGGATTAAGTCTGCTTTCTTCTGGCCTTCAATGAGAGCAGATGTTATTCATTATGTGCGGGAATGTGATATATGCCAAAGAAATAAACATGAGCATGTGGCCTACCCTGGACTACTGCAACCTCTGCCTATACCAACACGAGCCTGGGTCCAGATCAGTATGGATTTTGTAGAGGGACTTCCTGCGTCCCAAGGTTATGACACTATTATGGTGGTTATAGATAAGTTCACCAAATTCAGTCACTTTATCGTACTACGACACCCCTATACTGCCATAAAAGTAGCACAAGTGTTTGTAGATTGTGTGTTCAAATTACATGGACTTCCAGAGGCTATAATAACTGATCGAGACAAGGTCTTTACCAGCCTATTCTGGCAAGAATTGTTCAAATTAGTAGGAACACAGCTGAAATTCAGCAGTGCTTACCATCCTCAAACAGATGGGCAAAGTGAGAGGCTTAATCAGTGTTTGGAAGGATACCTGCGGTGCATGATTTCTGATAGACCTGGGTAGTGGTTTCAATGGTTGAGCCTAGCTGAATGGTGGTATAATACCAGCTTTCATTCAAGTATAAAGATGACTCCTTTCGAAGCCTTGTATGGATATCAGCCTAGGTCCATTCCAATGGGGCCATACTTAGAGACTACTACACCTGCTGCAGAGAATTTTGTTCAGAATAGGCAGGCCATGTTACACATTTTGCATGATCACTTGACCCAAGCTCAGAACAGGATGAAAACTGCAGCAGATAGGAATAGATCTGAAAGAGAGTTTAAAGTTGGAGATTGGGTCTATCTTAAACTGCAACCATACAAGCAACAGTCAGTGGAGTTGAGGAAACAACTTAAGCTGTCCTCTAAGTATTATGGACCTTTTCCCATCTTAGCAAGGATAGGTCAGGTTGCTTACAAATTACAGTTGCCATTGGGATCAAGGATACACCCGGTGTTTCATGTTTCTTTACTCAAAAAGAAGATTGGGTCCACACAGAATGTGATGCCTGAATTGCCTAAGGTAGGAGCTGATGGACAGGCTTTGGTACGACCAGAAACCGTGCTTAAGAGGAGAATAATCATGTGCAATGGTATATCAGTCAATCAATGGTTGATCAGATGGATTAACCTAAGTCCCGAAGAGTCTACATGGGAGGACATGGGTTTTATTCGGTCCCAATTTCCAGACTTTAAGCCTTGAGGCCAAGGCTTTCGAAGGAGGGAAGAAATTGTAACAGCAACAGTGGGAAATTTGAAGGAAACAGCTAGTAAAGGAAGCAAGGAATGTCAGTAAGGATAACCAAAATCAGTTGTAGCTAGTTGAGGAAGTTAGGCAGTTAGTTAGTTCCAAGGAATGTCAGTTAGGATAACCAAAATCAGTTGTAGTTAGTTAAGGAAGTTAGGCAGTTAGTTAGTTAGTTCATCTTTGCACAATGTAATAAAAGGAGGCCTGTATCAACCAAGAAGAGCAGCAAGAGTATTCAGTGAAATCTCATTCTTCTCTCTGTTTCTCTCTCTCTCTCTCTCTCTCTCTCTCCTCTCTCCTTCTCTCCTTTTACCTCTTCTTAGCTCTCCTTCATCGTTACTACAATCTCTCACCTCCAGTCATCTCAAGTCTCAGACGTATTTGACAGAACATAGATCCCTGCAGATTGAGGCAATCAAGTTGAGCCTCTGCAGTCTGAATCTTGCGCATTTGGAAGTTAATTCATACAGATAACCTCTTTAACGTCGAAGACACAAGAGATATCGATGATAGATCAATAGGGATTTTAAACGCAAGATTCTTTCTCATGAAATTAGGGAGGCTTTAAAGAAAATGAAGAATAATAAAGTCATAGGATCCGATGACATCTCTATTGAGGTGTTAAAATATTTGGGTGAAGTGAGTATAGGAATGATAATGGATTTTTTTTTAAACAAAATTTGGAAAACTAAGAAAATATCCTAAACATGGAGGGAGAGCACACTTGTACCACTATATAAGAATAAATGTGATATACAAGATTATTTTAATTATATATAAATTAAAATTATTAGTTATACTATGAAATTGTAGGAGAGAATGATGAAGTATAGATTGAGATTGCAAATAAGTGTCTCATAATTAATTTTGGTTTCATGCTAGAATGATCCACAATCGAAGCCATTCACTTGCTCATTTGATGGGGACGTTTAGAACACATGGGAGACACATGGTATTCATTGATATAGGAAAAACATATGATAGGACTCACAGATACATACTATGATCGGTATTGGTGAAGAAGGAGATTTTTTGAGTTATATTAATCTCATAAAAAATATGCATGAGGGATGTGTTATCAATGTAAGAATCTGTGGGGTTTAAGTGATAGCTTATCGATTAACATTGAGTTTCACCAAGATTTGGTATTAAATCTTCGTTTTACAATAGTGATGGATGAAATAACAAAAAACATTCAAGATGAAATATCATGGTATATACTTTTGACAAATGATGTAGTGTTGGTCGATAAAACTATGGAGAATATCAATGCTAAATTAGACTTATGGAGGGACATACTAGATTCTAGAGAATTTAAATTGAGTCAATAAAAAACTAAGTATATGAGATGTACATTTGGTTACAGTTGTCAGAATGATGAAAAAATGATTAAATTAAAAGAATAGCACGTACCAAAGAGTGAACGTTTTATATATTTTGGATCTATCATTCAAAGCGATAATAATATAAATGAAGATGTGAATCATAGTAATCAAGTGGGTTGGATGAAATGGAAAAGTGCATGTTGAGTTCTTTGCGGTCATACGATACCATTATAGTTGAAGAAGAAGTTTTATAGAATCGAAGTAAAATCAACATTATTGTATGGTATCGAGTGTTGGGTCATTAAATAGGAGTGACTTCAATTGTAGATAAGATTATAAAATATCACTTAAGGTGGTTAGGAGAAGTGAAACATTAAGTATAGGAGATTTAGTAAAACGTCGGGATAAATAGTTGAAAAGTTGAAAACAAGTTTTTCGTAAAGATACGAGTGTCAAGAGTTTAGTTGAGAAAATTTTAGATAGAAATGAGTGATATAGAAAAATCCGAATCTGATGAATTAATACATTTTTATTATTGTTATTGTTGTTGTTATTATTATTATTTTAAATTTCTATAAATAATTTATTTTTACTTCTCTTTTTTAGTTTTTCTTTTTATTTTTACTTTTATTTTCTCTATTTTTACTTCCAAACTATATTTATTTATTTATTTTTTCTCTCTCCTCTCTCTTATATTGATTTCTAAAATATCTCAAAATTTGGATCAAGACTCAGTTTTTTGTTGTTGTAGATGCATATCTTGTTCCAGTTTCTAGATTTATATCTCCCCTTTCCAGAGCCATTTGAAAATCTATCGAGGGATCTTCCTCTAATTACAAGGCTTTTGGCTTGAGTATTGGAACCAATTGCCAATGATTTAACAATTTTCTCCCAAGTCAGTAATGCCTCATAAACATCCTCAAGTGTCAAAGTGTCTATGCTACTGTAAACAAAGCGTCTAGAGTGTGTATATGTAGGAGGAAATAAACAAACTAATAACAAGCTCAAATCCTCTAAATCAATTTTAATCTCCATTCCTTCCAAATTAGACATAACTTCTTTAGGGACCATTCAATGATCTTCTAGAGACAGACCTCCCACTATTCGATGATTGTATAATCAATGCTTGAGATGCAATTGAGTGGTGAGGCTTTTGGTTATTGCACAATTATTCTCACTTCGACCATAAACTAGCCACCATCTTCTTCTACACAACTTGCAAATTTTGGCTTGACAAATGCAAGTAGATTTGAGATAATAGCCTTCCAATCATTCTGTTGCTTCTCTTCTTCATTCCAACTTGATGGCATCTTGTTAAATCCTAGGAAAGCATCATTCAAATCCATTTATGTCAAGATTGCGGTCATATTGACTTGCCACAAAGAGAATCTGGTAATTCTATCCAAGAGTGGCATGTCATTCTTGACACCAGCCATGGCGAAGACTTCAAGAAATCAAAGCTAAAAAACCATTTGTTGTAACAGAAGCACAAGAAAGAAGAAAAGCCAACAATGAAGCAATTATGAGCAATCAAAGCAAATACCATAGAAAAACACAAATGAGCCCTATGTGGGAAACCCCAATGGGAAAAACCACGGATAGGAGAAGAGAAAAAATGTGATATGAAAATGGAAAAGTACAATGGAGATTATAAAACCACCATTAATGCTCTCACCAAGCTCTCTGGACTCCCTTGAATGCTCTCAACCCTCAAAACCCTCAAAATTTGGCTCCAATACATGTTAGACGTTAAAGGAACTTCATGGGGTCATTTGTAAACCTTAACATGGGAGCGTCTTAGTGACAACCTCAGTGGCGGTGGGTAGCACCACTGAGGCAGTGTACATCAAGAAAGAGGAACAGAGAGATCCCCCGTGGCAGTTGGAAGCCACTGCTGCAGTGGTGTGCCATAGAGGAAAAAATACAGTGGCACCATGGTGCTAGACGGGATGATTACTTCATGTTTAACTGAACTTGCTTTCTTCATACTGTTGAACTCCAAGACTTCAAAATCCCAATGAATTTGAGATCACCAACATCAACAGTTTTTCCTTTGTTGTTTTTTAAAATATGTGACCATATTCTAAGCTTATGTATCAAACAAATTATAGATTTGAAAACCCATTAGCATGAGTTTTCTTGATAATAGTTATAAGATTCATTTGGGTAAGTTGAGATTACATTTAGTGAAGATTAAGTTAGATTTTCAACACAAGAAAATTATTAATGTAATAATAATTTTAGTTTTGGAAAATTTTTATTTTAGTTTGTAAAATCCTAGATTTCCAAACAAAAAATTTTTACATAAAAAAGGTTACTAGTAGAATAACAGAAAATAAAGATAAGTTGAGGCAAATAAGATTTCCCCAACGGAATCATAGATTATTTCAGAGTACAAAAATGGGTCTCTCTCTCTCTCTCTCCACACCAGGACATTCCTCTAAAATGATTACTATTAGAGGGAGATTAGGTAGATGATTTATTTTATTTTATTTTATTTTTGGCACCTAAATAGACCTCATTACTTGGTCCATAATTGACTAGTATGTTTGTCAATTTAAATAAGGTAGCCTATAAATTAAGTCATTTGGATTGCTGAAGGTACCAGTGAATTCCAACAATATAGATGAAACCCGAAATACAAAGAGATGCTTCTACCTAGCTATGTAGAACTTTGATGATTGCATTATGATGCATCTAGATAAAAGAAAGGTACATCCCGTCTTCCCGTCCAATTGAATCATTTAAACAAACAGGTATATCCCTACCTCTCTGATTTGTTTCCCTCCCACCCTTTCCCATCCCGGCCAATTGCTTCCCTTACCCTCCTATTGTGAAAAGCCATTTTGTGATTCCTTTCTCTTTACAAGTTGAATTTTATTTCTTGATTTCTCATGTAAAATATTCTTCTCATGGAACATAAACTATATAATAAAAGAAAATGCGAAATTGTATGAATAAGCTATATAATTACTTAATGTGGCTTGTGGCTTCCCACTAGATTTCTCCATTCTTTTAGCATTTTTACTCATATTCTTCTCATAGTCTAAAAAATTAAAACTACAAATGAAACCTAAAGTATCTTTCAAGATAAACTTTCTTCTTTCCAAGTTTTATAATGAAACTACAATAAACCCTATATCCTAAATTGAAAAGGGTCAACCACTATTTTAGGAAAGAGATTTTTATATGGATTTTTTTGATATATAAAATGTTCCTATTTTGTGATATATAAAATCTCAAAACAATCTCCAGTTAAATTGACTAAGAGTTTTGGCTCAAACTCTTAATAAACGCAATGCCTTTGGTTTCAACATTTTCCCTCCCGTTAAGAAGAAAAAAGAAAAACTTCAAACTTCCATTATAATTGGCATTAAATAGTTTTAGCATTGTATGAAATAGATAAGAAAATGAAATTTTTTTCATATGCATATGGTTCCCTTTTGTGTTTTCACAGAGCATTTTGCTTTCCTCCTAAACCAATGCATACGAGTGTGCAAGTTCAGTTGGTTGCTTTGTGTGGACATGTAACAAAACTTTTCAAATTTGTTCACTTTTGAATCATATCTGGTGCATTCTTGGACTATGGAGCAGTTATGAAAATGCATAAAAAAAAAAAAGGAATGCTTTGGTGGATTAGACAACTTATTTACAAGAAAGGATGAGATTATAAATGAATGTACTCAGAAAAAATTTAGGAACAGCTTGAACAGCTCCATTAGAGGAGCTCCAAGATGTTGAGAAAGATCTAAGAAAGAACTCGAGCAGATAGTGAGATAAGAGATGATATTGGTTTGACATGCAATAAAGCACTACCATGAATTGTGTAGAGAGAGATTGGGGGCGGGGGAGCAGATATTTTAGTGAGATTTAACCTGATGAATCCTACTCTCATCGTACAAAGTCATAAATCCATAAAACACACAAAAAGCAACCCTCCCACCACCCCGCCCCACCTCCAGCCTCACTCCCCAAATATATCTTTATTGATAAGGAGGAAGTTTCCTAGCATGGCAATTTTGATTTATGTTTACACGATAAATTATTGGACATTATTAAAATACAACACATAAAATTTTGGTTCCTTGGATTTATTGTGGTGTTTGCACTTCCTGCCATTGCTTTAGGAAAAGGTTAGTAGTGCCTTAAGATGCTAGTCCAACAAAACAATCTTGATGTGGTATGCCCATATGGCATGTGAATTTCTGGCAAGCTGTGGCTTTTTTGAATTTATTATTGTCGGAGTAGACTTCATCTCATTTATAATTGAATCTAGGTTTATAAATCATTTGCAACAAGAAAACAACTTTAAACACAGCAATCCCTTGTAATTTGACTGTTTCTTTCTGATTCTATAACATGGTTGGGTTTTACTGCTGGTCTTGATTTCAAGTATCAGTCATTAGTTTTGCATTCTTTCTTTAGTGCTTTCAAAAATTTTCGAAGACAATTGCTAACTGTATACAGGGTACTTGTTCAAAATTTTGCCTTCAGTTGGAGAAGGAAGCTCTAGTCAAAGGCATTCCAATAGGACAAGCTCTCGACATTGACATACCACCTCCACGTCCCAAAAGGAAACCAAGCAACCCTTATCCCCGGAAAACAGATGTAGGTGCTCCTTTGGTGGTGGGGAAAAGGAATGAAAAGCACTCAAGTTCGATTTCTTCTTTGCACCTTGGTAACCAAATATTGGATTTGGAAAAAGAACCAGTGCCTGAGGTACATGCCTTTTATTTTTCTTTGGTTTTCTAATGGTAACTCTAGTGTTTGTAATTTATGTCTCTCTCTCTCTCTCTCTCTCTCTCTCTCTCTCTCTGTGTCTTGATTACTCAAGTGATACTTGCTATGCAGGATGGAGGAGTTGACAAGAAAAGAAATGAGATAGACACTCCTGATGAGGACAACTGCTCAGAAGTTTTTACCCTTTACCAAGATCCCCCTTGTTCTTCTATGTCTTCAGCAAGCAAAGACCCACCAACCAAAATAGCAATTGAAAATAATTGCTCCTTTAGGGAGGTCGTGCCTTTGACAAAAGAGCTAGTTAACCAGGATGAGAAGACTAAACTATATAATGCTAGCGAATCAAAAGAAACTAGAGGAATTCGGGACCTAAAGAAACTCAATGTCAAGCCAATATTACAGGAGGATGGCACAACTGAAGCTTTTGTTGCAGAGAAATACTGTTGTTTGCATGATAAGTCTGTTCAGGCTGAGAAAAAAGATGAGGCACACAAACCTGGAATGCTTGGTGTATTACAAACAAATGAGATGCTACCAACACAGAGCTATCCTAGGCATGTCCCAGTATATGTTATCGACGGGAGCCAAGGAGTTTGCGCTCAAAATCTTTCCCGAGGTCTGTCATACCACGAGGCTGTATATTGCCTGATGGGAGGAGGTCACGGACAACTTGGCTTGTTTACAGATTCAGCCACCTGTGCGCCAATGGAGCATCAAAATAATGTGCCAAGATCACCGTCTCATCAAGCATATTCAACTTTCCATCCTCTTACAACGTTTCACACTAATCAAGAAGAGTTCCAATCATATCTCCAGATGCCATCAACATTTTCAAGTCTTATTGTCTCTACTTTGCTGCAGAACCCTGCAGCACATGCTGCAGCGAGCTTTGCAGCGAGCTTCTGGCCCTTCACAAGTGTGGAAGCTTCTGCAGATTCTCCTGGAGGCATGGCAGGTTTCTCGTCACGCCCCACAAGTTCAGCTCCGGCAATGACAGCAGTTGCTGCAGCCACAGTCGCTGCTGCAGCAGCATGGTGGGCAGCCCATGGCTTGTTGCCCTTGTGCAGTCCAATCCACAATGGCTTTACCTGCACTCCTACATCTACAGCTACTCCAACTAATAATGGTCAAACTGCAGAAGTCATCGATGAAACAAAAGAGGACAATTTGATAGAGCAGGCTTTACAAGATGAACACCACCTTGATCCTGAATCCTCAGAAGCATTTCAAGCACAAAAATCAGGCTCCAAATCACCGTCTTCCATAGACTCTGAGGAGAGCAGAGCTGCTAAGCTTGCTGACGGATTAATAATTGCTGATCATGAGAAGGCTACAGCGGTGACTGAGTTACATGATTTGAGCAAACAGAAGGGCAGAAAACAGGTAGATCGTTCCTCATGTGGGTCCAATACACCTTCTAGCAGTGAGGTAGAAACAGATGCCTTTGGGAAGCATGAGAAACGCAAGCAAGACAGTCAGGAGCCTGATATTAATAATCCAACTAGCGAGTCTAGTAATCGCCGCAGTAGAAACACATGCAACACAAATGATTCCTGGAAGGAGGTCTCAGAAGAGGTGAAATGAGAAACATTTTCGCAGAGTTCTTTCATTTTTGTGCTCTGTTTCAATTGCTGCTTTTTCTAATATTTCCATGACAGGGACGGCTGGCCTTCCAAGCACTTTTCTCGAGAGAAGTATTACCGCAGAGTTTTTCACCTCCGCATGACCTGAAGAATAAGGGGAAAAGCAGTGCCTATGAGAATAAGCAGAACGATACCGAGAAAGACGAACACTTGGCTCAGTTGGTTCTTAATGGAAAAACATCAGGGACTTACCGCGGTCATCCAGAACTCAAAGGAAACACAATGCTAAGAGTTGATGAAAATGGGGAAGGGGGATTATTGACCACGGATCTTGGACATGCAAAACTAAGGGCTTGTCGAACAGGATTCAAACCTTACAAAAGGTGTTCATTAGAGGCCAAGGAGAGTTGCATGGGAAATGCAGGTGCTCAAGGTGAAGAGAAGTGTCCTAAAAGGATACGCTTGGAAGGGGATGCCTCAATTTGATATGTGTCAATGCGTGCAATCGATCAAAAGGAAACCCTTTGTTGCTGCTTCCTAAAATTTCCTCTACTGCGTTTTTCCTTTTCTGTTCTAATATAGTCTTGAAGTTCACGAAACTTGTCGTGTAGTAGGTGTATGTACCATATAAATCTACACTTGATTTGATTTTTCTGTCCTGAACTAATGCAGATGCAACTTCTATAACTGGACACGATCCATAAGAAATTTGGGTCTTTCTTGAGCCTCTTTCTTCCATGCCAGATTCTTTATGTTCGAAGTCCTAACTAGGGATTGATCGAGCAACTACATTGCAAGGACAATTCATAAGCAGGATGGATTTTATCACTAGGACAGAAGTGAGGAGCACGGGTGTGAAACTGGGTTGCCAAGAGGTCCTATGATGAATGCAGTTGCAATTGTTAGACAGAAAAATAAAGCAGAAAGAACAGAGAGAATAAAGAGAGAAGATCGAGAGAGAATAATTCATATATTGTATATTATATTGTGTTATTAATAGGTTGTACAAAATCTCTATTTATAAGGTGATTTTATAAAAATATAAAAAAAAAAAGAATAAAATAGAATATTTATAAAATTTGCAATATTAAAATTTTAGAAAATCAATATTTTCAAAACTTCTTCGATTTGGAAATCTTCAAATCTTCTTTAACAAGATTTCTTCAATTTAGGAGTACAAATAATCTTAACACTCCCTTCAAACTAAAGATGAGAGTAGATAAGTAATCATAAGTTTGTATAGTAGATTATCATGATATTCTGAAATATGAGTCAAAATCATAGAGAAGTCTTATGTTAGGAGATTAAAGAACAGCCAAGAAAAATGCAATAGTCAATAGTAGACCGTCGATTAGTAGGATTACTAGACCAATCAATATCAGAATAAACACATAATTGATACCGTAAAGAATATAGTATGGTTGTGATTATCAGAAGAAAAAAAATGAACTAAGTATAAGAGAATGTAATAGTAGAATTCTCAGTAGCAGATTCAAATAAAACAAAGATGAACCAGATAAATCAGAGTGAATAAAGTAAACTGAGCAGAAAATGATGTAATAACTGAATTCTCAGTAACAAATTCAGAGAAAACATAGATGAAATAGATAAAATAGAGAGAATAAAGCAAACTGAGTAAAAGAGGTCGTAATAACAGAATAAAGCAGAGGGATTGAAGAATGAAACACAATTTTCAATAATAAAAAAATAGTTGACCGTAAAATATTGTCGAGAACCAATAGAGAGATTGAAGAATGAAGTAGAATTTTCAAAAGCAGAAAAGCAACAGACTATAAGATATTATCGAGAACCAACAGAATAAAGCAGAATAATTTTGGACAACAGAAATAGGTTGAAAAATATCTAATTTCTCCTTAATTAGGCAAAAAAAAAGAATAGCAAATCGAAACCTAGTGCTCTGATACTATGTTAGAAAAAAGAAACTAAATCAGAAAGAACAGAGAGAATAAAGAAAGAAGACTGAGAGAGAATGACTCATATATTGTATATTACATTATGTTCTCAATAGGTTATACAAAAATTTTATTTATAGGGTGATTCTATAAAAATATAAAAAAAAAATAAAATAGAATATTTACAAAATTGACAATATTGAAAATTTGAAAAGTCAATATTTTCAAAGTTTTTTTAATTTGAAAATCTCCAAACATTTTTCAATAATATTTCTTCAATTTAGAAATGCAAATATTCTTAATAGCAACAGTGAAGAGCGCGAGCGATTTAATGACAGGAATTAAGGTGCTTAGGAGTGGTGTCACTATGTAGTTAGGGATCACTCTGGCGCCTAACGATATCGGATTCAAATTCCACCACATTAGTATCCCATTATCCGTTTTGACCCAAAAATTTCATATTTTTGTCTACAAAAAGGTATCCCACTATGTTACGAGTGTAGCCATATATATGATCGAGGATCTCGCTATCTGATGTAGGAATCAAACTCCACCACACCGACAAATACACAAGATATATGAATAGAGAAAAGGATGCAAGAACAAGCGGCTTGAACACCTTATGTTTGACCATAACAACTCACGTTCTATTATTTTATGCTTGGTTCTGACCAATTAGATGAAATAGAGAAAAATATCTGAAATTTTTTGAAATTACACGATACCATTGTATTTGAAGAAAAAGTTCTATAGAACCGCGGTTAAATCTACACTATTATATAGTATTGAATGTTGGGTTATTAAACAATAATAAGAACAAAAAATGACCGTAACAGAAATGAAAATATTTAGGTGGATGTATTGCAAAACTAGAAGAAATAGAATTAGAAATTAAGAGATTTGTAACAAATTGAGACTTAGTTCAATTGTGAATAAAATGCGAAAGTGTCGTTTGAGGTGATTTGGGCATATATAAAGAAAATCAAAAAATGCACTGATTAGGATAATTGATAATTTAAATATAAGAGATTTAGTAAAACGTAAAAGTAAATCATTGAAAATTTGGATATAAGTTATCTACAAAGACATAATAGTGAAAAATTTAAATCAGAAGATAATTTTAGATAAAAATGAGTGACGGAAAAAAATCTACACAAATTAAACTAATATATTATATATATATATATATATATATATTTATTTATTTATTTTTATTTTTTAATCATATCCAAATTTATCTCTCAAATGGTCGACTCCAAATACTGAGATTAAGGTGTAATTTTTTTTTGTTGTATGATTCTAACCGGTTGATGTTTCGTATTGCCTGCTGGGTGAAACAGTGATGCGACGAATGCCCTGGCTTCAGTTAAGAGTGATGATAAGGAATTCTATTATGGAAGTATTCATTATGCAATTCCCAAGCGTTGCAAAAAGAGTTGCAATTTATGGTGGGGAACTTTGTGGCACCAGCGACAATGCAAAAGTCGCTATTTCTTGTGCGAATTGGCATGGAGCCTTAGTGAGGATGATGGAGTCGCAAAATTTGTCGCCATGGCCGCGTCGGTTTCAATGCAAATTTTGCATTGCAACGCTAGACATCCACTTATTTTGCATGGCTGACTTTTGTCGTAAAAATATTGGAAACATTTTTGCAACGCCATTTTGAGGCATTGCAAATTTTCGTTTACGCAGAATGATTGGACATTGCACCCTTTTTGTAACAGTATCACCGTCATAAAAAATGTTAGAAAATATTGTGACATTAAATGTCGTCGCAAAATGAGTTCAAACCATTTAGCGATGCCTTTGTAGGCATTGAAAGATCCGGTTCTCCCCGGTTGACAAAACCTGTCATACACATTGCGATAGCAATGGTCGTTGCACATTGCAATTTCCTATTTTCGAGATTGACAAGACAATGTCGTCAGAAAAAACATGAGAAGTTATTGCGATGCCAGATATAGTCAGAAAAGGAGTTAAAAATAAGAGTTAATTACTTGTTGTCCCTAAATTTTATTCCGTTCAAAACGCTATGCTTGAGTATCTAGATTTCAAAAATACTTGTTAGTGGTGCCGGTCTGTCCATTAACTACTGATATGGTTAAACATGATAGATGACGTAGATGTCACCTATCAAGAAGTTGCTGACGTGTCGGTACAAAATACCGGATTGTTACCATGTCAGAAAATATACGGACGTGGCATTGCACGTCATCAAGTCAGAAACTCAGCTTTTCTCTCTCCTCCCCTCCCCTCTCTATGTCCTCTCCCTTACCGAAAAAACAGAAAAAACACCTTCTCTCTCCTTCCCGCCCCTTTCTTTCTCTTCTCTCTTCTCTCTCTCTCTCTCTCTCTCTCTCTCTCTCTCTCAAAGTCGAGCTCAAGCACTTCATCTTGTCGATTCCCGATGACCCGATCGTGAGTTGGGTCTTTGGCGAAGCGGGTTGTGGCAGCGCTGACAAAACTGCAAGAAAAGTGACATGGTTGGGTACCATTCCCTCGTGAAGCATCTGCTCAAACAACTCAACTGCTTCAATTCCCCTACCATGATTTGCATATCCTGCAATCAAAGCATTCCAAGATATTACATTCTTTTTAGGCATCTTGTCAAAGACATGCCTTGCATCTTCTAGCCTTGCCCATTTGCAGTAAAAGTCCACAAGTGCAGTGCTAGCCACTACATCCAATCCAAACCCATGACGGACCAGACTTGCATGAGCTTACTTCGCATGTTCCCATGAAGCTAATCTTGTGCATATTCTTACAAGTATCGAAAATGTGAAGTGATCCATTTTAACACCAAGGTCTCGTATCTCATAATACATATCCAATGCTTCCTCACTATAAACATGAAGTGCATAACCAAATAATAGTATTCCATCCTACTGTGTTCCTTTCTGGCATCTCATCAAAAGCTATACGGGCATCATCGATACTCCCACATTTACTCTACATGTCTATTAATGCACATGCCACAAAAACATCTCCACCAATGCCCATTTTCAAAGCACAAGAATGCAATTGTCTTCCCACTAAAACATGCCCTAAACCCGCAGCTGCCCGAATTACTGTAGCCAAAGTCCGCGAACTAATATCCGGAAAATCATCCCACAACTCCAGGAACAACTGAAAGGCGTCTAAATAATCTCCACAGTCTACAAGTCCCCCAATAATTGTATTCCAAGAAAACAAACTCTTTTCAGGCATTTCATCAAACAATCTCCGTGCGTCGATCATCATCTTGCATTTTACATGCATCAACAGCATTCTGTCCCTCATATACTGATCCAATTCACACCCACTATCAATCACATAATTAAACACTCTTTTGACTCCTCTAATCGATTGCAAACTGATACAAGCATCCATCAATGCATCAAAAGTACTAACATCCAAATCAATCTCACCCTCAATCTCTATAATCTCGAACAATTCAAGTGCTTCCTGGTACTTCTTACACGAAATTGTGGGATTGTTGCCACGTCAGAAAAGATGGTTTTATACTGCGAAGCATATTACTCTGGAACAAGGGATTTGATTGGTGTCTTGAAGCTCATCTCACTGGAGGAAGCATGCTGAAAATGGGGGAAGAAGAAGAAGAAGTCATGTCCTGTTGGTTTCTGCCCCTCCAATCTCTTGCTTGCTTCCAGTGAGAGAAAGGAGAGAAAAGAGATAAAGGGGGAGGGAAGGAGAGAGAGGAGTTTCTTTTTTATTTCCGCGAGAGAGAGAGGAGAGGAGAGAGAGGGGAAGGGGAGGAGAAAGAAGAACTTTTCTTTTCCCCAGTGAGAGAGAGAGAGAAACGGTGGGAAGGAGAGAGTATGTGTTTTTTCTTTTTTTTTCGGTAAGAGAGATGATAGAGAGAGGGGAGGGGAAGAGAGAGAAAAGTTGAGTTAACGGACACGCCAGCAAATCATTACAATGCAGCATTCATTCAGATCATCTTCAACATTTGCCTAACTCAATAGTTAATGGACAAGTTAGCGTCGTTATTAACGAAAGAATTAATAAATAACGATTTTTTAAATTTACATTCTTAAACATAGCGTTTTAAAGTTTAAAAATTTAATAAGTAATTAACTCTTAAAACTAATTTTGCGATGCCTTTGTTGACGTCACAAAATCCCATTCTCCCATGTTAACAAGACATGACATAGACTTTCTGATAACAATGACCGGTGATGCTTAGGCCTTTTCTAAGATTGATCAGACATTTAATGTTCTCTGTAACGAATGAAATCAAGAAAAGGGTTAGAATTACTTTGACTTCACTTAAAATTTTACTCAACTAAAATTAATCCTAAAACATATAACCAAATAACATATACTAATATAAATACACAAATAAAAAGAAGGATAAACAGATCAACCCGATTTATAGTGATTCGATCTTGTACGTACGTTCACTCTTCCAGTTCAACAAATCAGGGTCTAACAATAACTAGTTTTCACTATACACAAAGAGAGTTACAACCACATGTACATGAATCCAATGTTGATAATCTGCGCCTTCCATCTTGAAGAAATCTTATTTCAACACTCACCAAAATTTAACTCTCTCACACCTACCCTATCAATATTTGAGAATGTTCTTCATACTTTCCTTAAACTTATGAAACTATACAAATAAGAATTCAGAATAATATAGAAATGTATAAATTTAGTCGATAGTAGAAAAATACAGAGTCAAATATGATCGAGTAGCTGTATTTGAATTCTGATTTCTCTCAAGTCAAGTTTTGAATGAAATTTGTAAAAGTCTTTTAATAAAGTCTGAATATTGCTCTTTAAGATTCAATTTGAGTTCTGTCAAAATTATGCCTGTTTTGAAATGATATAGCCCTTACAAAATGTCTTCGGAACCAGCATTTGACAAATTTTTTCATATCCTAAAAATCAGTATTCTGTTCAGATTTCAAACCTCCTGTTACTGCAGTAATTTTAAGAGTTTCAAATCCAACAATACTTTTGTAGTAAAGAGAAATCAAATCTAAAAAACTTTAGAAATTAGAGAATATATATAAAATTATAAAGTTCTTGAAAATCTGCAAGAACTTTAGAAATTACTTAAATTCAAATTCTGAATTTGATTTTAACTCCGGTAAAAGCCTGATCTGAATTTGAATTTGAATCACCCATTAAAATAAAATTAATGGTTAAGTGCAGCTTTCGATCTGTACTTAATATACTGAGTTAGAACTTGAAAACAGAATAAAAACACAACAGAAATCGTAGAAGTTCAAAATTTGTCTGAAACTCTATTGTTTCTATCCAAACATATTGTTTCTACCTAAATTTGCTTCTACCCTACTTCTATGACAATATTTTATTATCAGTTGTATAGATTTATATATATATATATATATATATATAATTTTGTATTACGTATTTTAAATATCTGTATACTTAATAAATTATTAAAAACACATATAAAGTTTTGTTATCATAAAAATATATTAGAGTTGGACAATAATTTTTTTAACAGGTAGATACCACAAAAAACGTTGTAAAATTAGTTTTCAGATACAATAATATGATTTTACGTATTTCGGAGTGTCCGTCAAATGGCGCCACAACTCATTAATTTCTTCTTATAAATAGATTTAGTTTCCTCCTGCACACCCTCTATTAATCACTCTCCCCTTTCTTAGCACCCAATCCCTCCACTAACCATTCCCGCCCTTTTAGCACTCAGTGTGTCCTTTCTCAAACATTATATTAACTTCGATATTTTTTTATTTTCTCTGTATATTTTTAATTTTTTTTCGTTCCTTATTTTATGTTTATAGTTGAAATATTACCATAATTGAAATATATTTTATTAATTCAATATGATTTTTATAGGAATTTAATTTGATAAAAATCATTTTAAAATTTTCATAATTAATTAATGAATATAAGTAATTAAAAATAAACATTTTTAATAAATCAATATTTTTTTACAAAATTAAAATGATTAAAATTTTGTATATTGCAATGCCAATTGCGGCACCGGGGAATAATTAACTGAAAAACGTTGCATATTTGCTGTACAAATTTCGACGCAAGAGGTGTCACAATTTGTAGAAATTTTGCCTCTAAAGATTCCACCACAATTTGATGTGGAATAGAATATTTCAATTAAATTATGACCAGTTTTGGAGCTTATTATTGCCATGGATTATAATGAATTTCGGGTTATGGGCGTGTTGATTTGAAAGTTGACTGATTTGTGCAGTGCTTTAATTTACAAGAATTGAAACTAGAACACCCTTTTCAAGAATGATCATGTACAAGTGAAACAACATTTTCGGGAATAAATTGTATTTACCGATGCCTATTAGTGGTGGCAGCAAAAAGATGTCCCAGCATCGGTGACCTTAAGTTAGCTTGTTATTCAAGTTTCTGTTAAGAACCATTCAAATTTGTTTTTTAATTTAGATTTTAAATTATGTCTTTTTGATTGGACCCTCTATGGTTAAAAGAGCCCCTGAAACAACCAAAAAGACAAAAGAAAAAAAAAAGAAAAAAAAGGAAGAGAAGAAAAGTCAAAAAGCATCTCTCACCCCAATTTTATTTTATTTTTCCTTACTCTCTCCTCTCATCCCACGAAGCTCACCTCCCTCCCTCATTCTCTCCCTCGTAACTTCCTCTCTCTCCATTTTCTTTGCTTTCTTCAAGATCAATCAATATCAAGCAAAAGCCCGCGTATCTAAATTCTCAAATTCTCAAATTCTCAAAATTCTCATACTCTCGAACAAACTTGATGTATTATGATTTTAGAGAAAAAAATTTAAATTTTCGTAAAAAAAAAATCTCAGATTTAAAATGGCTCAATAAAAGATGACATTGGTAGTTCTAATAGAGATAATACTCTTTTTTAAATTTGAGTTTTAATGATTCTTGCATAAATTTGAATTTATATTGAAATTTTGGATTTTGTAAAGAAAAAAAAAATCTAAAATTTGAAAGTGATGTGATCAACAGACAAAATTGATTATTCAAGTGAGAAAATTTTCTTTCATTCATCTTAAATTTGAATATATTTTACTAGTATATAAATTTTACATTGAGATTAGAAAAATAAAGTTTAGACGTTTGGACTTAAAGTATATATAATGTTAAAATTTGAAAAAATCTTGAAAGGAGAATTATTTTTCTAAATTAGAGATTTAATTTGATAAAATTAAATAATAGATCGGTGAATTTAGGAAAATTGTAGTTTGAGTTATGATGAGAATATTGAATTTTCTTAATATTAGTTTATAATTAAGTGATAAATATGTGCATATTGTCTTAAGTTTAAGGTAATTAGAATTTAAGGAGGAAAAAATTATAGATTTTGACTTGAATTGTGAGTGATTATCCTCGCAAAAATTGAGTGAATGTATAATTATAATTTTGAATGAGAAAATGTTTTACTCAATTTTGTAAATATTTTTAAATTCATTTATAAATTAATTTGTGATTATAGAGTGTTTCAAAAGGAAATTTAGAATGAAAAATACATTCAGATATTTTATTGAAATAATGTATCATATTTAATAATTCATATTGAATATGTTGGTATTAAATTAATGATTTGAAAAACGTTTGAATGATTATGGTACATTTTGATATATGATATAAAATTTGTGAAATGGTGGTTGAATGCATGATCTAATGTTGTAGTCATTCCCCCCACGGTGAGGCTCAATTGGGTAATGTAGTTAGGGGCATTTGCCTTAGGAGATAGCCACGCTCGAGAGGTATCTCCAACGTCGTCATTATTATTTTTCCAGAATAACTTGATAGCATTTCAAGGGAAGCCCGAACCAACACCAAAGTTGAGGGTATTTGTGAGTTAAAAAAGTATGAAAACGCTTAACAGTTTCCCCCTTGGTCGCGTAAACCATTATCGAGAGCTATGATTTTGGCAACCCCATGATTTAGAAAAAGTTATGAATATGATTGGATACATATGATTTGTTCATTATGAATATTGAATTTTATTTGAAAAAGTTTATATTTGATGATAAATTTTGGATACGGTAATATGATTTTGAGATAATTGTTTGACATGCTCATAATAATCGCTTATTTACTTTCATAACATGTTATTCATTCACTGCGTATTATTGTATTCTTATCTCTCTTATTTTAATTTTTCATATAGGAATCTTAAACCAAGGTATTGACGGTATTAGTACCACGAGATAAGATTATCTCGAAAGACTTATTGTGGATGCTAGTTGTATTGATTTCCTTTTTTTTTTTTTTTTTTTAGGATTTTAGATGGATCCCTTTGAGACATTTTTGTATAAAATCTTTTGAAAACTTATTTAAATTTTTGTATTTTTATTTTGTTATTTTTTTGGTGGAATTGTATAACTTATCTTCAAAATCTCTACTTTTCTTTCTTGAAATTTACTTGAAAATTGTTTTTTATGGTATTTGATATGAATTCATTGAATATGGATTTATTTTATATTTTGTGATTTGATTGGAATGGTCAAGTTGAATTTGCACATGTATTTAGATTTCAATGGTCAAATTAGCCTTATGCATGCATATTTTGAATAGGAACGGATCGGGTTAGTTCTTTTATTGTGTGATAAATGCATGTTGACTTATTTGAACATATTGGATTATTTTGAAAAATGTATGAATATCGATGAATATCTTGCGATACTGTAGTATGCAGGTTAAGTTTACTTGTATTTTAAGCTAACGTGGCAGTTGTAGCGTATTCGATTTGAGGGTCGGGGCGTGACAATTTTATTGGTATCAGAGTTTATACTTTTGATTTGTAAAAGTTTAAGAGATTTTCAAATATTTTTAAAAGTTCTCATTTGTTTTCAATTATTTTTAAAGTTTTGGTATTTAAAATGTTTTCAACAGATTTTTAAAAACGTCTGATATGGGTCATAGGAAGTTGAGTTTATTTTTAGAGGGTCATGTATTTAGTTCTTCAACTAATATTGCGTACTAAGCACATTCTCTTTTATAGAATTATGCATCCTCAAAGAAGAATGACGAATCCAAATGAGATTCCTTATACTCCACCTCATCGATTAGAGGCTGCATCATCCTTGCATGCGCCTCCTTCGGTTTCTACTCATATGGCTCTACCAACCTGAACTCCGGCTCCACCATTTGTTACACTCCAATAAGTGATAGAGTGGTGGATGACCTATGAAACTCAAATGCAAGCTCCACCACATGCACCGACTCCTCCTCCAACTTCTATCTTCGCACCGAGTGCCCCGATGGCACCACCTCCTCCTCTGATTGTTGTTTCAACCGATCGCTCAATCATTAAATTGTCAAAATTGATTAAAGAGACATGACAATTTGGATGTGAAATATTCTCGGGTACGTGTGATGCCTTAGTAGCCAAGGATTGGATTGGCAGAATCCAAGAGACTATCATCGACATGAGGTTGGATGATGAGATGAAATTGTGGGTCACTATGGAATTGTTGGACAAGATACAAGAACTTGGTGGGAGAATGTGAAGGGTAGGACTTTTACTCCTACTTGAGGACAATTTCTTAAAACTTTTGAAAGAAGTGCTATACTTGGTTCTATAGGGATCAAAAGAGGGAAAAATTCTTCAACTTAGTACAAGGGAATAGGACCGTGGTGGAATATGAGATAGAGTTAAGAGAGCTAGCTATTTATACTTCGGAGTTTGTGAACTTCGAGGAGTTTTTGTATACAAAATTTGAATCCGGGTTGAAATTGAACATTAGGGAGAAGATGTAGATAACAAAGGGGCACACATTTCAAGATGTTCTAGAATTGGTTTTAAAAGTCGAGAAGATGGTAATTGAACAAGGAAGGGTTAAAGATGGTCATGGTAACAAGAGAAGGCCGGGATTCACATCGAGTCAAAACTTCAAAAAGAATAGGAGCACGGGCTCCTACGGTGGCATCCCAATCATCGAGTTTGTTGGCTCTCTAGAAGGCCAACAGCCGTCAAAGTTTGGTACTCCCACTTCCAGTACTGCATCTAGGAGTAAGTCAATGAGGTCGAGGAAAAAACCTTGTCAAAATTGCAAGAGATTCCATCCCAGACCATGTACTGAGCCTCTAAAGTGTTACCAATGTGGGAAGGTGGGGCATTTCTATAATGTTTGTCCCTAATTGGATCTAGGTAGACATGGAGGTTACTTGAATCGAGTGGCTCAAGGAGTGGTCAATTAAACGCTTTTGCACCATTGACTAGTACCTCTCCACGAATCGGGATCGAGAGCAACACGGTGGCCAGAACAATATCTGATGACTAATAACTAATGACGAAGCCCAGAATAATCCGGATGTAATCACAGGTACATCCTCTTAAACTTGGACTTTGTGACTTTATAATATAAGTTTTATATGATTTTTATGTTAATGATTTGACATGTTAGAAGTGAATTTATGGACAAATTTGAACTTAAATTCTATGTGGAGAGGCATAGGAATGATTCTATTATTGTATGATGGTAAAATCATATGTAGAAGTGTAAATCTCCATCATAGGAAAATTATATAATATGTTTATGATTGTGTGGTATAATAAGATATTATAAGGAGTTAAATCTGAAATATGTATTTTGGAGATTAACTAATAATCATTTGATACTTTATACTATTAGGTACAATAAAAATTTTTGATAATAATACCCGTGTGTTTATTGATATGGGTTCCAATAATTCATTTGTGAATACAATATTTGCTTGACATTCCAATAGGCCTTTGACTTTGCTTGAGAAAGAGTTGTTGATTTTCATTCCTTTGGGGGAGCAGTTGGTTAGGGATACGATCTATAAGAGCTGTGAAGTAAAGGTAGGTGAAGTAGTTCTTCAAGTGGATTTGATTCCGCTAGATATGGTAGACTTTGATATTATTCTAGGTATGGATTGGTTATATTGCCACTGAGCATTCGTGGATTGTTTCACCAAGGACCACGATGAGTGACGGATTTTGTCGAGCTGTGTAATTTCGGTAATAGAAGCAAGAAGGTTAGTACATAAGGGATGTGAAGCTTACTATGCGTACATCATTGACACCACCGTTGAGAGTCCCAACTTAAGGGATGTTCTAGTAGTGAATGAGTTTCCAGATATCTTTCCGGACGAATTGTCCAGTTTACCTCCAATCTGGGAGTTTGAATTTGTCATTGATTTAATTCCCAGTACCACACCGATCTCAATCCCTCTGTATAGGATGACACTTGCAGAATTGAAAGAACTAAATATATAACTCCAAAAATTATTGGAGAAAAGGTTCATTCGACCGAATACCTCACTCTGGGATGCTCCGGTCTTATTTGTGAAAAAGAAGGATGACACTCTCCAATTGTGCATAGACTACTGGCAACTCAATAAAGTGACCATCAAGAACAAGTACCAATTGCCAAGGATTGATGATCTCTTTGATCAACTTGAAGGGGTTAGAGTATTCTTAAAAATTGATTTGAGATCAAGGCACCATCAGTTGAGAATCAAGAAGGATGATATCTACAAGATCGCGTTTAAAATGCGGTATAGCTACAACGAGTTTATGGTAATGCCCTTTGGGTTGACAAATGCTCCCGCGACCTTCATGGACTTAATGAATAGAGTGTTCCACTCCAATTTGGATAAATTTATTATTGTATTCATATATGCTATTTTGGTATATTCCAAGAATGATGAGAAGCATTTCGAGCATCTTTGGATAGTATTGCAAACTCTTAAAGAAAAAAAGTTGTATGCTAAGTTCTCTAATATGAATTTTGGTTAAGGGAGATCAGCTTGCTAGGCCATATGGTATCCGAGAATATAATATTTGTTAATCCAATAAAAGTGGAAGTCATATTGAAATAGGAGCAACCTAAGAATGTCATCGAGGTGAGGAGTTTTCTCGGATTGACATGGTACTACGGGAGATTTGTCGAAATATTCTTCAAAATTGCAGATCCATTGTCTAACTTGACTCGAAAGGGAGTCAAATTTGAGTGGGGTGACAAATATGAAAAGAGTTTTCAAAAACTTCAAGAAGAGATTCACATTCGCTCCAATTCTTGCCCTCCCTATTAATAGTGGTGATTATGTGATATTTAGTGATATTAGCCAACAAGAGTTGGGTTGTGTGTTGATACAAAATGAACGGGTGATTGCTTATGTCTCTTGGCAGTTGAAGAAACACGAGTTGAATTATCCCATACATAATTTGGAGTTAGTTGCCATTATATTTGTATTGAAGATATGACGACACTACTTATACAACGTTACGTGCGAGATCTTCACTAATAATAAAAATCTCAAATACTTGCTCACTTAAAAGGAGCTAAATTTGAGACAACAGAGATAGTTAGAATTAATTAAGAACTACAACTTGGTTATAGATTACTATCCGGGCAAAACAAATGTAGTCGCGTATGCACTAAGTCATAAGTCTCCTTCTTTGACACCTCATGGGAGTTCTTATCTCTCATGCCTAGTAAGACTTCGTGCACTTGAGTCAGGTTGGTCAATGATGATGATGGTGTACTTTTGGCCAAATTCGAAGTGTGACCAATATTAGTGGACCGTATTAGAGAGCTCCAAACAGCTGATGAGGAGCTAAAGAGCATAGTGGAGAAGGTTCACAAGGGTAAAGGTGGTGAGTTTCATATCCGGGAGGACGGCATGGTGGTATATGAGAAACGAATTTGTGTTTCCAAAAATGATAATTTTCAGAGGGCCATACTTGAAGAGGCACACTCCTTGACTTATGCGATACATCTTGTGAGTACTAAAATGTATGGAACCATTAAAAAAACTTATTGGTGGTCGGGGTTGAAGAAGGAGATAACTGAGTTTGTGGCTAAATGTCTTGTGTGCTAACAAATCAAAACCGATTAGAAACCCGCTAGTGTCCTTCAACCTTTACCAATTTCGAAGTGGAAGTGGGAACATATTATCATAGACTTTGTAATGGGATTGCCATGTACTCCCAGCTGTTATGATGTCATTTGGGTGATAATGGACCGGCTCACCAAGTCAGCCTATTTCCTTCCAATTCAAAACGCCTACTCTTTAGAGAGATTGGCCAAACTGTACATTGATGTAATCGTGAGACTTCACGGAGTTCTAGTATCTATTGTCTCGGACCATGATCCTATTCACCTCTTGATTTTGGCCAAAACTGCATGAGTGCTTAGAGACTAAGTTGAAGTTTAGTACATTTTTCCATTCTCAAACTAACCGGCAATTGGAGCATACGATTCAGATCTTGGAAGACATGCTTAGAACATGTGTGATGGACTTCCAAAGAAGTTGGGATAAACACCTCTTACTGATTGAATTCGCATACAACGACAGTTATCAGGCTAGCATTGGGATACCACCCTATAAGACTCTATACCGAAAAAAGTGTCGAACTCCATTGTTTTGGGATGAGGTTACTGAGAGAAAGATAGAAAATATAGAATTGATTGAGATCGCTGTAAAGAAAGTAAAAATAATCCGAGAAAGAAGAAACGCGACCCAAAATTGACAAAAGAGTTATGCCAATAAGAGGAGATAGCATTTGGAATTCGAAATAGAAGACATTGTATTTTTAAAAATCTCACATTAGAAGGGAGTAATCCGGCTCTGGAAAAGAGAAAAGTTGAATTCTTGATATGTTGGCCCTTTCAAGATCATTGAAAGGATAGGAAAGGTAGCCTACCGATTGGAATTAACCTCAACTTTGATGAAAATTCATGATATATTCTATATCTCAATATTAAAGAAATATTTGCCAAATCCTTTGCATGTTTTAGAAACTCTACCGATTAAATTAAAAGAAAACTTGAGTTTCAAAACTCAACCCGTAGCTATTCTTGATCGCCAAATCAAGAGGTTGCGGAACAGACAAGTCCTTATTGTTAAAATCTAATGGAAAAGTGATTGGGTCAAAAAAGAAACTTGGGAGCCCGATAATACTATGAAAAAGTAGTACCCTTATCTCTTTGAGATATAATTATTATCTTTAAATTTTGAAAAAAAAATATTTTTAAAGGGTTAGAAATTATAACAACGAAAAAGACAAAAGAAAAAAAAAGGAAAGAGAAAAAAGGATGGGAAGAAAAGTCAAAAAGCCATAATCCCCCATCCCATCTTATTTTTTTTCCTTGCTCTCTCTCTCTCCTCCCTCATCTCTGGTCCCATCCTACGAAACTCACCTCCCTCTCTCACTCTCTCCCTTGCCGCTTCCTCTCTCTCCGCCATTCTCTTTGCTTACTTCAAGATCAAGTAAAAAGTCACACATCTAGACTCTCAAATTCTCAAACAAACTTGATGTATTGTGGTTCTAAAGAGAAAAATTCAAGTTTCTTTAAAGAAAGAAAAACCTAGAATTTGGATTGGTTCAACAAGAAATGATATTGGTAGTTCCAATAGAGATAATACTCTTTTCTAGATTTGAGTTTTAATTATTTTTGTATAAATTTTAGATTTATATTGATATTTTAGATTTTGTAGAGAGAGAAAAATCTAGAATTTGAGGGTGATGTGATTAAAAGATAAAATTAGTGGTTCAAGTGAGGTAATTTTGATTCCTTCATCTTAAATTTAAATACATTTTACTAATATATAAATTTTATGTTGATATTGAAAAAATAAAGTTTAGGAGTTTGAACTTATAATATATATAATATTAAAATTTAGAAAAATCTTGAAAGGGAAATTATTTCTTTAAAGTGGAGATATGATTTGATGAAATTAGATAATGGACCGGTGAATTTGGAAAAAAATTTACACTACTAGAAAAAATGGCTTCACTAACGGAAAAATTTGTCACTGAAAGTATCTTTTCCGTTGTTGAAGGGTATTAGCGATAGATTTTTTTCTGTCGTTAAATCCATTGCTAAAAGTGATCTCGCTAATTTTCAATGACGGATTTTTTTTCCCTCGCAAATGTCAATGTCGAATTAGCGATGAAAAAATTCATTATTGAAAAAAAAATATGAAAAAAATTTGGAAAAAATCAGCGACGAAAAAAATTCCATCGCTGATTTTTGAGGACATTTTTAAGCTTTCAGGAATGGCTCCACGTGCTCCGCCATGTGATACCTACCCCCACCCAGCCTGGCCCGTACACTCGCCCATGTGCTAACTTGTTTAATCACGTATAAAATTTCTCCACCGCGTCTATTGAGTTTCAAATTTGGCACAAGCAAAAGTCATAAGACATCACAACCACCGCACCATTTTAGACTTTCTTACCTTATTCTTTTTTTTTATTTGTTCTCTTCATCACACTCTTTTTAATAATAATAAAATAAATTAAAATGATATTTTATTATAAAATAATAATAACAAAATATTACAAAAATGAAATAATAAAATGATATTTATTATAAAATAATAATAATAATAATAAAATAATAATTTAAAATAAAATATTACAAAATTTTCAAAAATAAAATAATATTATTTTTTCACAAAATAAAATAAAAAGAAAAGGAAAAAGAATTATTAAATAAAAATTTAAAAATTTAAAAATTTAAAAATTTAAAAATTTAAAAATTTAAAAATTTAAAAATTTAAAAACTTCGTCGGTAATTCGTCTCTAAAATTTTCGTCGGTAATCCATCGCTAAATTTTTGTCACTAATTTATCGCTAATTTTTCCATCGCTAATTTGTCGTTCGTAGCTATATTTATTTATTTTTTACCCTTTTTTACTATACCGACGGATTAGCGATAGAAATTTTTCGTAGCTAAAAATTCTGTCGGTAATTGGTCGCTGATACATTTAACAATTTTTTTTTCGTGGACCACTACAGCAATGGATTAATGGCGGAAATATTTTTGTCACTAATTTCCGTTGCTAATCTCTCGATATTCTGTTCGACGTTAATCCGTCGTTATAACCGACAGATTTTTTTTCCGTCAGTAATTTTTCGTTGCTGATAACGTGTTTTCTTGTAGTGGTAGTTTAGGTTACGAGAAGAATATTGATTTTTTCTAATATTAATTTATAATTAAATGATAAATGTGTGCATATTATTTTACGTTTAAGATAACTGGAATTTAAGGAGGAGAAAATCATTAATTTGGACTTGAATTTGAAGTGATTACCCTCTCAAGAGGTGAATGAATGCATGATTTTGATTTTGAATAAGAAAATATTTTACTTGATTTTGTAAATATTTTAAAATTGATTTATAAATTAATTTGTGATTGTGAAGTGTTTCAAAAGGGAATTTAGAATGAAAAATATATTCAAATATTTTATTGAAATAATGTGCCATATTTAATAATTTATTTTGATTATGTTGGTATTGAATTTATGATTTGAGAAATGTTTGAATGATTATGACATATTTTGATATATGATAAGAAATTTGTGAAATGGTAATTGAATCTATGATCTAATGGTTATAATCATTCTCCCCACGTTGAGGCTTGACGGGGTAACGTGGTTAGGGGCGTTTGCTTTAGGAGATTGCCGCGCTTGAGAAGTATCTCCAAAACCATTATTATTATTTTTCGGATTAACTTGGTAGCACTCCAAAGGAGGGCCGAACCAACGCCAAAGTTGGGCCGAACCAACGCCAAAGTTGGGAGTATTTGTGAATTAGAAAAGTATGAAAACTTTTGGCAATTCCGCCCTTATTTGCTTTAGATCATTATCGGGAGCTATGATTTTGGCAACCCCATATGATTGGATGTATATGATTTGTTCATTATGGATATTGAATTTTATTTGAAAAATTTTATATTTGATAATGAATCTTGGATACGGTAATATGATTTTAAAATAATTGTTTGATATGTCTACAATCATCTCTCATTTACTTTTATAACATATTATTCATTCACTGAAAATTGTTGTACACTCATCCCTTTTATTTTAATTTTTCACAAAGAAAGTTTATACCAAGGTATTTAGGGTATTAGTACCACGAGGCAAGATTATCTCAAAAGATTCATTGTAGGTACCAGTTGTCCTGTTTTCTTTTTCTTTTTTTTTTTTTTTTATAGGATTTTAGATGGACTCCTTTGAGATATTTTTATATAAACACATTTGGAAATTTATTTAAATTTTGTATTTTTATTTAGTTTTTTTTGTTAGAATTGCATAACTTATCTTGAAAATCTCCACTTTTCTTTTTTAAAATTTACTTTGGAATTGCTTTTGGTGGTCTTTGATATGGATCTGTTGAGTAGAGATTTATTTTATATTTTGTGATTTAATTGGAATGACCGGGTTGGATTTGTGTATATATTTAGATTTGAATGACCGGATTGACCTTATGCATGCCTGTTTTGAACAAGAACATATTGAGTTGGTACTTTTGTTGTGTGTGAATGCATGTTGACTTGTTTGTAAATGTTGGATTATTTTAAAAAATGGATAGATATCGATGAATGTCTTGCGATACTTTAGTATGCAGATTAGTCTTACCCGTATTCTGAGATAACGTGATAGTTGTCGCGTGTTCGATCTAAGAGTCGGGGCATGACAATACTAACGAGTTTTTAGTTTATTATGAAAATGAGTTACTCTTTATGGAAACAAAATGTGCATTAAAATTTATTAAGCTTAGCCATTGCAACAAGCATAGTTGGAAGAGCATTTCTTGTAATGAAAATTGTGAAAAATAGATTGGGTGATCAAATGAGAAATTAAGTGGCTTTGATTGAGAAAGATATATTTGATAAACTTAACAAGGAATTAATCTTGCAACACTTTCAAATATGAAGCCACATAAAGAACAATTGTCTACAATTAATTACTTGTGTTTGGATTTGATTCTTTATGTAGAGACTTTGTTTCATGCATTTATATATTTGAGTTAGTGCCGGTTTTGTTTACAGAAAATGTATTAACATTTCTAATAAAATGTCATTTTTCTAATACTATGATACGTCTAATTGTATAAATACTATATAGTAATGATATGCATGTAGTATTTTGTCTTCACTAATATAAACTTCTAATTTTGTTCCTACTTTTGGGAGCATTTCATTATTTGAATCCACAAGAAACATAGAATTATTAAAGGTACTAGCTTAATAATGCTCGTCCCCGTTGCGGAGTCTAGTTGGCATAAAGGATCTAATCGGAGTGAACTGGCGAGATTAATATGTCCAAGATACATGTATCATTAAGACAAAGTGCACATGACGTGGAATGAAGTTGGTTGATAGCTTACACAAACCAACGGGATCATGAAGGAGCTAAATTTTCAAGCACGTTTGTCACAAATATTTGCAAGGAGAGGTTATTTCTTCGACAGAGCAAATCTTCTCTCTCACTCTCTGTCTTTTCAGCTGCTCCCAATTATCTCCTTGTAAGTGTCCTTGATTTTCTTGATCAAAGCTTCCCTGAAAATGTTGCAGTAACCATGTAAAGGGTCGGTTCTTTGAGAAAAGATTCTGTTGGTCAATCAACATTTACTGATGTTTGTCTGAGTCCCAGGATTTGAAGTAAAAACACACGTTTTACGCGTACCTGTCTGGTTTAAAAACCAGGTTCTTGTAAGCAAACCACTGCAAGGGGAGACAGAAAAGCATGTGAGAAAGAGCGAGAAGATTATTGCCCAAGACACCGGAGGAAATTCATTTTCTATTTGCTCTCATTTCCAAATTAGTGTCAAATGCATCATCTTGGGTGTGCCCACGTTAAGCAATAATGTCTATTCCGAAATAAGTTATCATGTGTGCCCAAGTTGATGTTTCTGGCTGGCCGGCTCGCTTTGCTAATATTTTGGTATGTAAGTGGGTGGGCAGATGGTTGTTGTACATGTTTATGTATTGCCTGAAAGCGAAAGAGAGAACACGCACGCACGCACGCACTGCAACCCCTACTTACCCCAGAGTAGCCGATGCCAACAAGCTCCAGAACACCAGGGATTAGTGGAATTCTATCAATGGCCTGTTATGATTTTACACATAAAAACCGTACTTCAGAGGCACCTCAACTAGATATATTATTAGAAGTAAATGGGTAACAAAAAAAAAAAATTAAGATGGAAGTTAAGAGAAAGAAATAATGCGAATAAAATCACCGAGATCATTCCAGTTGAACCCCATAGAGCAAGGGCGCCTACTGCCGCAAGAGAAGTGACAGCATACTTGTCTTCAAGTTTATCCCACTGAATCATTGAACACGACACAGAGCAGAACTCTAGCTTAGAAAAAATAAAATAAAATGAATAAAAAAAGAAAAATGCTGAACCCAACAGCAGAGTGTTGAGCTAGCTAGCTAGGTAAAAATTAGTTAAAAATATTACCGCTTCTTGAATTGTCTTGACAAGCTCAGACAGCTCAGGAGCGGCAACTTCTGCGGTGGCTTCCCTGGTGGCCATGGCCACCACGTTGCGTGCAACCTTCCAGCCTGCATTAATAGCACATTTGGTTAATTAATGTGACGCTATCATCATCATTCCAACCATCCACAATCGAGAAGAAAAGAGTAGAGTGGAGTAGGGAGAGAGAGAGAGAATCACAGTAGGAAGCGGTTTTGGAGGCGGTTAAGGTCTGAGCTGACTGGAGAACTGTAGGGGGCAGAGGGATGGTTGGAAGCGAGGCGGTTGGGGGCTGATGGCGAGGGCCCTTGCCATCAATGATGGCCGGCGATGAGGACGAGAGTGGAAGTGTGCTGGTTGAGGTTGTTGACGCCATTCTCTCTCTCCCCCTGTTCCCCTTCCAAATCTCAACCCTCTTTCCACTTTTTCTCTTGAAAGACTAGTAATTTTACTTCTTTTTGATTGATTTGTTTATTTAAGTGGAGAAAGAAATTAAGGGGGAGATACTTTTGCAATGTAAGGTCTGATAATATATTAGCGAGAGACGTTTTCATCACCCAAAAGTCAAGGGGTGGAGAACCACTCACTCCACTCCCACCCCCGCTTCAATCTGGATGGTGCTGATGCTGATTTGGCTTTCTTGGATAGGGATTTTATGGTGTCCCAATGGATAGAAATTTCCAGGTTTTTCCTCGGTTCCATGTCACTCGGCCATATTGCCCACAAATACCTCTTCCAAATGAAACCTCCCTCCATTTACATCGCGCTCTTATTTATTTTATTATTAACTTTTAGATTTTTTATTATATTTATAAATACTGATATTTATAAAATTAATAACTTTTAAATTATCACTCAATAATTACATTGTATTATACCATTACTCATTGGCTTTTGTCTTTTCTTTTATTGTTGGAGCTTCATTAAAAATCCAAATATGAAAATACACAATGGAAGAAATGATTGATGCTACAAATTTTTAGTGGAATTCTACGTGACAACAATCAATTCAAAAAGTCGATTTTCATTCAAAAGAAAAAACCCTCAATTCTAAAAACAAATGAATGAACCCCACAATTATGTTGGAACAAAGACGTAAGGCAATAGAAACAAAAAATCATGTGAAACAAAAATCATTGGAGTGTGGGTAATTTACCCCCCTTCAACACATGGAAGTGGAATATAAGAAACAAAAATCATGTGAAAGTGAGCTTAAGCTCAAATAACACTCATTTTCATCCTTCTATAATAAATTTAGATTTGAATTTAACTATAAACTAAAAGAAAAAAAATTCATGTGAAAGCTTGCTCTTGTTTTCCACTAGAAAAAAAATAAAAAATAAAATAACAATGTTTAATGTCAAAAACGAATCAATCAATCACGCCTAACATCCTATATAATACCTTCCCTAAATAACAAAACAAGAATTATAAAGAAACGAAATTCGGACTCAACATATAAAGAATAATAAAGCTACTAGGTCCAAAAACAAAATCATCAGAGTGCTTAGCTTTCATCTCGGATTTTATTCCTTGTTGTGGAGGACCGTTCTCCTCTTTTAGAAATCTTTATTAATCAATATCTTAATATCGAGTTGCCCCCAAAAGGGCTAGTCGCGGAAACAAGGAAATTGAAAAAAGTGATTGGAGAAAGAATTCGAAAAGTTGACTTATGACTGTTACACGAGGCGTGGTGGAAATTTTGTCGCTCGAACTTCTCCCTTTCTCGAACACCGACGAGATTAATCGATCGACGAGGCCAAAAACCTTTGCCGGTGCACTAAGGAGATCAAGGGGAATGATGGGGAGGAAACACCAAAGTGCACAGAAGCTTCAAAGAGTCACTCCTCGGTCTGGCACTCCACCGTCGGTTGTAAGGGGGACATGATTCCCGTGGATTTTGATGAAGAGTCCAATGAAGACAAAGAGGTGAAAGCAGATTTTGGTGACCCATCGATACCCTCTGTTCATGCGTCCGATTAATGGTTGCGCTTTCTTTGACGTCGGTGGCGTCCATCGATAATAGTGAAACTCTGGGGGAAGAGCGTGGGATATCACTTCCTTTGCAACTGTATCATGGCTGTATGGAAAGTTGAAGGAGAGCTTAAACTGATCGACATGGGAGAGAGATTCTATCTCACGAAGCTCTCTAAACAATCAGACTTTGTTCGAGCGATGATAGAGGGTCCTTAGGTTATTCAAGACCATTACTTGGTTGTGATGAAATGGCATCCCTGGTTTGTCCCCTGGAATCGACAATTGAGCCTTGTTCCGAATTAACCTTAAAAATAAAAAAAAAAATTTAAAATAACACCCTTCAAAAAATATTTCTAAAACTAACACATATATGTCGTGACTTGAAGTCACGACATTACTGTTCATTGAACAGTGCCATGTCGCGACTTCAAGTCACGACATAGTACTGTTCATCACGGTCTCACGTCGTGACTTTAAGTCACGATATGAGTATGTTAGATTTGGAAATATTTTTTTAAGGGTGTTGTTTTAAAAAATTTTTTTATTTTTGAGGTTAATTCGGTACAAAGCTCTCGACAATTCGGTGAATGACAGTCGAAGATAACGAATGAATAATTTTGGGCCGACTTTTTCCTAGATGGGAGTGTTTCTTCCGGGACCAAGAGCCCAACTTCAACCTGTCCTATCCCAGACTAGCCTTCTGGCTCTTTGATCAGGCTCCCGGCCGATCTATAGTGCCGGGAAAGGTTTCCCAACTTCCTCTAGCCACAGACAAGGGCAAGGGAATGTCACCGGAATCAACCCTCCAGTTGGCGATAACAGCACCCTCTCCACCACAGTTACACTTTCCTACACTCAGCGAATATCCCGGGATGAGTCTTCCAGGGTAGCGATGCTCCCAATGCAGATAGAGATAGATTAGTTGTCAGAACTGAAGATATGGAGTCATGATCCTAGAGAAATTCAGGAAAGAAAGTTACTGATTGCAGGTGTTCAACTGGATCCGGGGACACCCTCACCCACTATGGCTCCTCAACCCTTGGAGACGGTAGTTTTTAAGTCCCCTTTGGAGGAGGATGTTAGTGCAATGGCGGTTGACGAGGGCTATTAGGCCCTACAGGCACGCGTCATCCATTTGCTTAGTTGTTTATGATTATAAATCATCATTTATTGCCTTGGAATGTGGGAGGGGTATATAACCCCCGACTTCGCCACGCCACCAATGAGCTAATCAAACTCTATGGCCCTGATATGATCTGTTTAACTAAGACCAAATGTAGTTCATAATAGCTCTTGAGTTTTCTTAAATATATGGGGTATGATTGGGAATTTGTTAATGTGACTTCGAGTTTTTTAGGTGGCATATGGTTGGTGTCGAATTCTGCTAATATTGAGGTTACAATGATGTTTAACTTAGATTAGCTAATTCATTGTCATGTGCAAACGAGTCAAACTTTATTGTGGTTTCGAGTTTTTGGGGTGGCATATGGTTGGTGTGGAAATATTCTAATATTGAGGTTACAGTGATGTTTAGCTCAAATCAGCTAATTCATTGTCGTATGCAATCGGGTCGAACTAGTCAATTCATTACTTATGTGTACATTCAGCCCTGCAGTACTAAAAAGGCTGAGATCTGGTAGGATTTATGTACTCTAGCTACTGACACTAGAGAGGCATGGTTTGTTTTGGGAGATTTTATTGACATTGTAGGTCAGTCCAAAACAAGCAACAAACATGCTCAAGTGATGTCTAGGGCACAATAGTTTTAGGACCGCTGGTATCAGTGTAATCTTCACGATCTTGGTGCAACAGGGAGTCAGTTTATCCGTCGAAACCATAACTACTTTTCCTAACTGAAGATTTGTAAGGAATGGTGTTATGATAGGTAGAAAATCATGAAGCATGCTACTTCTTATTTCTAGGATTTATTTAAGAGAACACTCAATGGTGGGTATGATAGGTATCACACCTGGTAACAGATTGTCGATAGGGAGATAGGTCCACTTGAATCACCCTATTGAGTTGTCTGAGATTTAGGTTGTGGTTTTCTCCTAATGGTATTTAGCTATTGTTCTATCAGAAATTTTGGCATGTCATGCACCCCGCTTTGTTTCAATTTGTTGGAGAGGCTTTTTGGGATAGTTTCTTTCCCTCTGAATTTCCCCAAACTCTTATTCCAAAGACAATTTATCTGGGTGGTTTAAACGAATTCTGGCCTGTCAATCTACTAAACACAGAATACAAAGTTCTTCCCAAGGTGTTAGTTCAGCACTTCGCCTTATTCTGCCAAAGGTTGTGGGCCCTTTTTAGAGTAACTTCTTCCCTGGTTGAGATTCATTAGAATATCATTATCATTCGGGAGATAATACATGTCATTCACACTTACTGGGGTACTCGATAGAAAATGATCTTGAAAATTGATATTCAGCAAGCCTACAACAATGTTAGCTGGGATTTCATGGGACAGACACTATAGGATTTTTAGTTTCTCTTCTTTTCATTTGCCTAATTTGTTTGTTATCACTCATGTCCGGTCCGCACTGGTTTGGAACAGGAAAGTCCTTACCTACTTTGCTACCGAAAAGGGGATGAGGTAAAGTGATCTGTTGTATCCCTATCACTACAAAAAAAAAAGAATTCAGCGACGAATTTTAATAACAAAAAATATTAATTACAAATCTGTAATAAATTTAACGACAAAAAATGGTATCATCACAAATTAGTTACGATTTTAGCAACAAAACAATTTTTGTCACAAATTTAGCAACAAAAAAAATTTTGTTACAAAAATTGTCGTTAATTTTGGACGAAAAATTTTTGATGCAAAATTCGTTGCCAATTTACGACGAAAAAAAATTTGTTACTAAATTTGCAACGAATTTCAAAATTTGCTACTAAATTTGCAACGAATTTATAATTCGTCCCAATATTTACAAGGAATTAAAAATTCATCCATAAATTTACGACGAATAAATTAATCGCCCCTAAATTTATGACAAATTTAACCATTCGTCCCTAAATTTGGGACGAAAACGAATATGTCCTTAACTTTGTGACGAATTTCTAAATTCGTCACAAATTTAGCGAGAAATATTTATATTCATCGCAAAAAAATTGATTATTTGTTACTAAATTTGTTGTAAATTAACGACAAATATAACATATGTGACAAAATTCGTCGCTAAAATTCATTTTTCAATCATTTTTTAATTATTTGTCTTAGTAACATTTTCTACTATTAAAAAAGGATTTGTAAACGGTGATATGTATTGATAGCGTAGAGAATCTTAAGATGTTTACAAAACTTTATATAAAATAATTCATTATCTGTTTATATAAAAGAATGATAATATAATGTAATTTTTTAAATTGGTACATTCATTTTTTATAACTTTATAAATCTTTTAAATTGTTACAATAGATTGTTATTGGTATATTCATTTTCTATTCATTATCTGTTTAATTTTCCATTTCCAGCACTGATAATTTTATCTTATAAATTTATTTAAGTATTCGATTTACTAAACTAAAAGTTAAAGTAGAAATACTTGTTAATTAATAATCAATATAATGAATATTTTTTATAATTATATCATAGTATGCAAATATTGTTTATAGTTTATCTATTTAGTTTTTATTTTAGTACATTCAATGAGTTATTTGTTATAAACCATAAGTATCGTTGCTAAATTCGTTACAAATTGTAAAGAAAAAAATTATTTGTTGCTAAATTCGTTACAAATTGTGACGAAAATGTATATTCATCGCAAATTTAGCGACGAAAACATTCTTTTGTTGCAGATTTTAGCGACAAAAAATACTATCGTCGCTGATTCAGGGATGAAAACTAAATTTTGTGCCTGAATCTCTGACGAAAAAAATTTTCGTCCTTGAAACAACGACGAAAAAAAATTTGTCCCTGATTGAGGGACGAATTTTTTTTTTGTCCCTGATTAAGGGATGAAATTTCATTTTCGTCCCCGATTCAAGGACGAATTTTTTTTTCGTCCCCGATTTAGGGACGATTTTTTTTTTCATCCTCGATTAAGGGACGAAAATTTTTTCGTCCCTGATTCAGGGATGAAATTTAATTTTCATCCCTGATTTAGGGATGAATTTTATTTTTGTCCCTGATTCAGGAATGAATTTTTTTTCGTCCCTGATTTGCAACGAATTCAGGGACAAAAAAGTTCTGTCCCTAATTTCAATATATTCAACACTTAACCATTCTTTTTTCATTCTCTCTCTCTCTCTCTCTCTCTCTCGCTTTGTTTATTTTTGAATAGACGCGAAGGTGGTTCTGCGAAGGGATGGAGGAAGGGATGCCAGAACTGCGATAGTGATAAGTAATCTCTCTCTCTCTCTCTCGGCCGTTGGATCTGGGCTGTAGATGGCAGATCTGGCGGCCAGCCGCCCGATCTGAGCTGTAGAAGGCAAATCCGAGCCAAGCCACCGGATCTGAGCTATAGAAGGCAGAACCGATAGCCAAGCCACCGGATCTGCCCTTCGTGGGCCAGCCGTGACAGGGGGCCGCAGACCCTTCTGCTGCCCTTCTGCCTTGCGAAGGGGATGCAGGCCCTTGCGCGGCCATACTGTTGGCCCCTGCGCTACCAGCCGCTAAAATTTTGGTGCCTTGTTTCATCGCATTTAATTTGTCAAATTAAATATGGTAAATTTATTCATGTTCTTCATTATGCATATGATGAATATGCATTTTTTTTATTTTTTATTTTTGTTAATAATATATTATCGTTGATAGTTTCGACGTGGTGGTCATGGACGAAATTCTAATGGAAGTTCACACTCTTCACCATCGTAGTCCGTTTTGACACCTTCGCAATCCCATTCCCTTGCCTGCAATGTACCTTGGCCTCCCCATTCTGTTGCAGGCTCTTTGCATTCTCAACAAATGGCTAATAATGTACCTTCGCCAGTTCTTTCGGTGGAACACTCGTATGTAGATAGGGAAGACAATCGAGAGTTAATAGCCCCTTATAGAGATTCGTAAGTATTAAATTTTAAAATTTCATATATATTATTTCTTTTATTTATAAAACAAATTATTCTTTTAACTATTTTGTTTATTTAATATTATTTGTTTGAAATTTTATGATAGATTTACAAATTCTGTATATGTTATTCACCAGATTAATAGAATAGTGAATAACCAAAAGAGCTATGATGGAGCGAGTTTAACGTAAGTTATCCCAATCAGTTTATATATGAAATTAAGTTAATAGTTTTATAATCAATTGGTTTTTTTCCATTGCAACAGTATTCACTTGGGACGAGACTAAAGAGTTGGAAGTAAGAAGGATTTTCAAGAAAAAATGTGGCGATCACATCCGACAGGTTCTAATTCATACGAAGAGACACAGAAAAAAGCCAAACTGCATCATCGAGCAAAATTGGGGCATGATTGTGAATTTTTGGGAATCGAATGAGAGCAAACGAAGGAGTGAACAGAATAAAAAAAACCGAGCTTATAATTCAGGGGAATCGTTAACGACGTATGCGGGAGGCTCGATCAATATCAGTGAATATAGAAATAGCTTGGAAATTTTATACAAACACTAATTTTTTAATCTAATTTAAACTAATTCATTATTTCTAACAGTGTTTTTTATTTTATGCTAAGGAAATGGGGACCGAGCCTTCATTCATAAATACTTTCACACACATATTTCAGAAAAAAGACAAGACTTGGAGCGGGGAGAGAGTTAGAGCAATTAAGGTTTGTAATTTCAAAATTTTCAATTATTTAATGAATATTTTCAATATTGATTTGAACATATTATGTTGAACATATCATAACAATGTAGGAAAATGAATTTATTAGGTTAGTCTCTCTCAAGTTTATTTTTATTGCTGATTTGATTCTTTGATTTTTAATGAATTACTTGATAGAGATTCTCTATTTTTTTTTTCCATAAATTTCAACTTATTTAATATTAATATGAATGTTCATAGATCCTATATAGTCTCATAATTTATGTTACAAATTTTTTTATTTTCCTTCATATATATATATATATATATATCTAATCAAGATTATATGTGCTTGTATTATATTGTTATTGTAAATTTATTTTAATTTTTCTCATGACAGTACAGGAGAAATATGATAAGCTATCACGCAGAAGTTCGAATGCCAATGATGATGCTGGCGGATCTAAGCCATCTGTTGATAGCATGAATACATGGCTCGAGGTGAATGGTGGACCAAAAGGGGGTACGGTAGTTGGGTAAGATTCTTTGAGCAGAACTTACAAAATCACTGGTTCATTTTCTTTCACCCCACCGACAGTCAGGATAGAAATAAATCAATTGAATCAAGAGGTGAGTCATTTGAAAGAGTTACTGCTGCAAAGAGATCAGGAATTCAATGAACTTAAAGCAAAGCACACGCAAAAAATGAACGAGTTCCGCACGCAGCAAATGTTAATCATGCAGCATTTTCAGTTAGCCTCCATTCTAAGTCAAATTCCCTCATTTATTTCTCCTCTTAATAATGCTCGCGATGGTGATGAAGGTAATGATTTCTTCGATGATGATAATGATGATGATGATGATGGTGGAGGTCTGCTTGAAATTGTGTACTATTATTTGACTGTTATATTTTGATACTCGTTATATTGATTTTTTTTTTGTTATGTATGGTTATTGATATTTTAACATTTAGACTTGATGTTGCTTTTATCTTTGATATTACTATTATGATTTCTTATTGAATTTTTAATTTATTGATTTTATTGAATAGTTAGTTATATTGATGAATATAGATGACTAAAATTTGATATTAAAAATGACTTAGATGATTAATTATTGATGAGGTTGGATGAACAGACATAAAAACATGTTATATTGGGAAAAATGGTCTAAATATGTCAATAAAATTTATATTTGTCACAAATTACATATTCGTCGCAAAATTTGTCCCTAAAAACTATGCTCGTTGCAAATTTTATTGCTAAAATTGAATTGTAAATTTTGATTAGCGACAAATTTTACAACAAAAAACATTCGTCGCAAATTAGCAACAAATTCTGTGATGAATTTTATTCGTTCCTAATTTGCCACGAATTTAATTTCGTTGCAAAGTTTCTGATTGAATAAACTATTCGTCGCAAATTTTCGACGAAAATTAGATTCGTGACAAATTTGCGACAAAAAATATTTCGTGGCAAATTGGCGACGAATTATTTTTCGTTGATAATTTGCGATGAATAACTTATTCGTTGCAAAATTTGCAACAAATATTTTTTCGTCGCAAATTTTGCGACGAATAAAATTTTCGTTTCTAAATTCGTCATAAATTTGTGACGAATTTTACGATATAAAGATATTTGTTGGAAAATTTTGTGACAATTAATTAATTTTTCGTCCCAAAATTTTGCGATGACTTAAAAGCAATGAAAAAAAAAATTGTTGCAAAATTCGTCGCAATTTTGTTTTGGGACGAATTTTTCTTACAAATTTGTCGCAAATTGATGCATTTTTTGTAGTGTATCTCTTTATTCTAGTGATAGAAAAGCTGTCTTACATGATTTAGGTCTAGGTGAGTGAGGGTAGCTGGACTCCTATCCACAACTCTACCCCGCTATCTTTTTTTTTTATTATTATTTTTTGGCAGTTGACCTCATGCTTTTTGCAGATGTGAAACCTAGTATTATGTCGTCTGTGCTGGATTGCCTATGGGAATTCTTAGAGAGTGGCGGGTTGGTGTTGAATCCCTGTAAGTCTAAACTATTTGTCTCTCTTAAGGCTCTATTGTCCGTCAAAAAGTGGTTGGCTTCTCAATGTCATTTTTAGCTGATAGAGGATCGTTGGGAGTATGTATATCTCATGGCTGGCAAGGGGACCCGATATTAGTACTTGGTTGAAAAGGTTCAAAAGAGGATTTCTGAATGGAAGGTGAAGATCAGTATAGTTGAGAAGAAGATACTAATTCAAGTAGTTACATTATTGATTCCTTTTTATATCATGCAATCAGTTTGGCTTTCGAAATCAATTTGTTACCATCTCAACGGGCTTAACCACAAGTTTCTCTGGGGGTAATTTGAAGGGGTCCATCGGATCCATGTGTTTCTATGATACTTAGTGTTCCGCCCTAAGGTTTAAGGATGATTGGCGTTAACTGGTTGTTCCTTGCCAAATTAGGTTGGAAGTTGTTATCGGAGGATTCAGCTCTATAGTGAGAGGTGCTATGCAAAAAGTATACCTGTCATGGTGATTTTCTGCACTACAATCTGCCCTTCAGTCGCTCATACTTTTGGCATGCCATTTTACAAATTTGTGACTTGCTCAAGAGTGGGTTATATTTTTTTTTTGTCCCTGACCCCTCGATATCCGGAGGTTCGCTTCTACTAATCCGGATCAACTTGACTATCGAGCCTCCTATAGAAGGGGAGGTCTCTCAAAATAGTTTTTTCTGTTCCTAAGGAGTCTCAAACTCGAACGTTTGGTTAAGGGACACAGAGCGCTTTCTCACTGCGCTGACTGACCTTTGGTAAAGTGGGTTATATTGGCAAGTGGGAAGTGGGAGGAATATATGGTTTTGGGAGGACAAATAGGTTGGTATGGGTTTGTTATACTAGATGGTGTCGGGGGCTCTTTTAGATTTTATGGCCGGCTTGAGAGTGCATCGATTTATTACTTTGAATCGACAATGGGATATTTTAGGGCTTGCTTCTATTCTTCTAGACTCTATAGTAGAGGAGGTTCAAGTAGTGCTTATCCCCTGAGATCCTAAGTCCCTAGTTCAGGAGTGTTGGGCAGACGATCCTTCAAGGAGGATTTTTTTTGTGTGCAATCGGCCTATGACACTTTTCAGTGCCTAGAGGAGACCAATTATCCTTCAATAATAACATAGAGGTGGATTTAGAGGTTAAAATGTTAGAAACTGATAAAGTTCCTAGTATAGCTGGACTTCATGATACGTTGATGACTAATGCCACCCGGTGTCGACATGGAATAGCCATTGATCCCTTATTCCCTATCTATCATGAGTTTCTATAAATAGGTCTTCACCTTTGTCAGAACTGTTCCCAGATTCGCCAGGTTTGGGCTTGGATCCTTGAATCTTCTTTCCATTCTAAGATGGTTTTAAGGAATTGGGCTAAAAAAGAGTGGTTAGTTTGTAACCGCCAATCTTATGCTATCCACATGGAATGCTCATGGTCAATTTCATTTGTCTAGATTTTATGGGCCATTTGAAATGCTCATTGTAAATCTATTTTTGAGGGCCTGGACTTCTTTCCTGAGTGTATTGTGAGAGTTGCCTTTAGTTATACTCAGGAAGGATAGCTTACGATTGTTGGTGGATCTCAATCTTCTCCTTGCTTAGGCTCCTGGATCCGATGGTCCCTTCCTCTCCTAGGATTTTATAAATTAAATAAAGAGGGATCCTTGAACATCTATTATGCCGATGCTGGAAGTTTGATGCGTAACGACTATGCTTTGTGTGTTAAAGACTTTACAGTGAACTTGGGGTTGATAGGCCCCTTTACTATGAAACTAAGTGTCGTCAAAGAGTGACTCTTCTTTATACTTCGAGCGAGTTCTTCCCAGTTATCCTAGAGATGAGATTGTATTCGTCCTCTTTTCCGAAGTGGCACCCTCTCATCCAAACCTACATATTTTCAAAGAATGTTGGCAATTCATTTGTTGTACCCTGGTGCACAAGGTGCTTTATGTTTCCCATAAGGGTAACACTTGTGCCAATATTCTAGCCAAATTAGGATCATCACTCCCCTATGGCCTTCATGAATTTCTCTTCCCTCCTTCTGAGGTGTATCATACTCTAATATGTGATATTCAGGGCATGTCCTATTTTAGATGCTAGTTTCTCTCAGCTCCTTGTATAAAAAAAAAAAGAAAAGAAAAAAGGAAAAAGCTAGCTGATATTTTGTGAATACCCGATATTATCTAACATAAAATCCAGTTAAGAATAACTTGAAGGATTAGTGGCGGAATTTTACAATAAAGTGATTCTAATTTGTTTATGATTGATTGAGATTTCTGATAGAGATTAAATAAGTGCAATATTTATAATTAATTTTGTTTTATTTTTGAATAAATATTATACTAATATTTATATTTTGTGATATTTGATATGTTAGAACTGATGGAGGAGGGTTATTAAGAAAAGTGAATAAAAATGAACAAAATTAGAGCAATTATACAAAAGATAGAAAATTGAACAACAATACTCTTTCATTGGCATAAGGGCTTGCGGATAACTATTGCAGAATTTTCTGGAGCCCAAGTGAACAATATTTTCTCATTGTTTGCATGAAAATCCAAGAAAACTTGAGTCTAATTTGGAGATATTGAAATTTTTAACAATTTTGTTCCATTTTTAATATTTAGGGATAGGAAATTTTGAAAATTCAACTCTCAATATATTTTATCTTTTATGAAATTTTTTTAGTTAAAACTTCTTAGGGTATTATCTTTTAGAAAAATTTCCTTTTTTAAATTAAATAAAAATAATTTGTTAAGTTAGGATAAATGAAGGGACTCCATTTTTTTTTTAGGGTTACTACTCATATATATATAGGAATATTACATTATTTTTGGGGGTGATGGTGTGCAGCCCGAAAGGGCAGCAGCCGACAGCTTTTGGAAGAGATTTTTCCTTGTTTCTGGACTTGAATAGAGAACATTATTGAGAGAGAAGGCTAGAGTCGAGACAAGCACAATTTTCTTCTAGTTTTCACGTTCTTTTTTAGAAGTAATAAAATTGTTTTTGTGAGTTTTTTTTACTCATGAATTCATTCTAATTTATTTTTCTAGTCAAACGATTATTGAAATCTTGATAAATGAAGATTGTGAGATCTAAATAATTTTATTGGTTTGATATTTATAAATATTTATTTAATCTTTATACCCTAATATTTATGAATGTTTTGAATTTGTTAAATAGAGATCTATATTTAATAATTCTAAAATAATTTATAATCATTTAAAAACAATAAGATTTGTTGTTTTTAATAGAGTGATAATTGTCATGGTTTTATTGTTTTGTAAGCGTTTAATTTATGTTAAGAGATTAAATAATTTAATTTAAATAAATCCAGATTGGAATTTGTTAATTAGAAATGGGTATCTCTAGATCTTAATGCTATCGAAACACTAAATCTAACGAGAGCCTGTTGGGTTGTCTTTGGATTAGATTAACCAATTTATTTATATTGAGTAATTTTTGTATCGATAATTAATTAAATATATCAAGATAGAAATAATTTTTTTGACTAGATTTTATTATCATTGATATTTATTCCTTTAATTGTTGTTATCTAATTATTTTACTCTTGTTAATTTTATTGATTTATTTATTTTTGTTAGTTTTAAATAATTTCTCAAACCCCTACATTTTATTTTTATTTTTTTAAAAAGAAATAAATTCGTCATTCCCTGTGGATATGACTCTACTCACCCTAAACTCATCTTTTGTGAAATATGTATTTTTATTTTTGATTGGATTGATATTCACCAAATTTTAGTGCCGTTGTCGAGGAATGGTATTAAGTGATTTATTTATTTTTTAAGTTTTGTTTTCTTATTGTTTTCAAAATTAATTTTTTACAATGAACTTGTTGGAAATTATCAAGGATATAGAAGAGAAAAACTTTAACCACGAAAATGTGGCTACCTAAAGGACTTTAATGGAGTTATTAACCTCTGATATTAATGAACATTTTTTTTGCAATGATATTTGTAATATGACAGCAAATGCACAATAGTTTGAAGGATGACAAAATGTTCCAAAAAGGGTCAATGGAATAAGTATTTCTTTCTTTGAGCACAAGTTGGATGCTCTAACTTCTATGGTGGAAAGGTTGGTTGTAGGACAAGTACAACAAGTGAAGGTATGCGGAATTTGCTAGAGTATGAGTCACCCAATCAACATGTGTCATATCCTACAAGAGGAGTTTTACAAACAATTAAATGTTGTAGGTGGATATTTAAGGCAGCCTCAAAGACAATATGATCTTTACTCAAACACCTACTACCAAGGTTGGAGAGATCATTTAAATCTAAGTTATGGAACTAGCCCATAAAGAATTTTGTAGCAATCCTATGAAAGATCACCATTCCAACCACAACAACCTCTACAAAACTGAGAACCGGCCTTTGAGGATCTTTTTAAAAGTTTTATGCAAGAAACAAGAGCAAGTATTAAAAATCTCGGTATTCAAGTATCACAATTGGTGATGACAATAAGCAAAATCGAAACTAATCAAGGAAAATTGCTATCTTAAGTGGAAATTAATTTAAGGGAGAATGAAAGTGTTATGTTGCTTAGAGATGAAAAAGAAGTGCAGAATTTTTCATTAAAAGAGACACAAAAAGAAAAAAAAAACAAAAAGGAAACAATGACTCTTGACATTACACTAAGAAAGCTAAGTCAGGTACCAAATAATTTAAATTCAAAACTAACTATTTTTTCTCATTTTCCTGGTATGTCGGCATATTCTCAAAAACAAGACGATGAGAAGAAGATAGATTTCATTGTACATGTTGATTTTGTGTAAAATGAGTTGGATTTTGTATTTAAGGAGAATTTGACAAATAATTTTGCACAATGGGACAATTTTTTCCAAAACAAACTCCCACATCGAAAGCAATCTATGGTAGGCCAAAAAATCCTTCAATTCAAGATTGAAGTTTATGCGAGGCAGATTGTAATCTAAATAAACTGAACCGATATTTAAACGAGATTGAAACGAGAAAATTATATCGAGTCAAAGACATTAAACAAAAGCGTTCATTGGGAGACAATCCAATATTCTCTTTTATAATTTATTTATTTATTTATTTTTTATGTATTTTTTATAATTTTGGATTGATTTTACAAAAATAAAAAATCAGAAGTATTCTGTTGTTAAGGCATGCCCACGCCTTAACAAATCTTCATTTCTACCCACACCGAAACACATGGACAGAAACAGTTCTGGTTTAGGGTGTGCCCATGCCCTAAACACATTTCATTTCTGTAAAAAAAAAATAAAAAAAAAAACACAAAACACACAAAAGAGAGAAACGAATTGAAATTATATTCTAACATTTTACATTTTATTTTTTTTTAGGGTTTCTCTCTTCACCTTTAAGTTTACAAATGGACAGAAATACTTTTGAGTTATGGCATGCCCACGCCTTACAAAAAGTTCGTTACTACTCATCTAAGAGCTACCCCCAGGAATGGACCGCAGTGCTTGATGTTTAAGGCGTGCCCATGATATATCGTCCAACAATCAAAAATAAAATACATATTTCACTAAAAACAAGTCTAGGGTGAGCAGTATCGAATCCACAGTGAACGACGGATTTATATCTTTTAAGAAAAATAAAAATAAAACAAAAATATGGGTGTTTGACTTTAACTAAACTAATAAAAGAAATGAACAAAATCAATTAAAATAAGACAATTAAATAATACCTACTAAAAAAAGAAAATATCAATAAGAATAAAGTCTAGTCAAATAAATTATATCCACATTAATTTCATTTGATTGATCATCGACCTACTTAAAGATTTCAACAATTATAGATAAATTGGTTAAAGTCTCAACAATAATAGATAAATTGGTTAAAGTCGTCGACAAACGTCCAACGACTAATCTCTCCTTATTTCATCGATAATTAAGTGAATTTTATTAATTATTTCCCTAATCGAGAGTTAATTATAGAGAAACTTTTAGAATTAAAGGTCTCAACAGTATTAAGATTTAGAGAGATCCAATTTTAATTAACAAATACACATCGGGTTCATTTAAATTAGATCATTTAATCCCATGACATGAATGTCATTTCCATGATACGAATGCCAATTACCACTTTATTAAAACCAACAAATAATTATAGATTTACCGTTTTAATTAGTTATAGATTATCCTAAAACCATTAAATATTGGCCACTATTCAATAAAATCTAAAAAATCATGATCCATAAAGCGTCGGAATTAAATAAATACCTATTGTATATTGAATTAATATATGCAATTAGATCTCACAATCTTTCAAAATCAAGAATTTAATAATCTTTTGACTAGAAAAATAAATTAAAAACAAAATATTAAAGAAAACTCACTAAAATAAATAAAAAAGGAAGGAAGATGTTAAGTTACATTGCTTCTCGGCTGCTTCCTTTTCTTCTCGATAAATGTGTGTTTTTCCAAGCCAAGAATAAAGAAAATACCCTTTGTTTCAAGGCTGCCGACTACAGCCCAACCTCCTGGACGCGAATAGTACTGCTACCCCTTGGGGCGGCCTCCAAGAGTGCTCCCAAAATAATGTGTAACACTCATATATATATATATATAGAGGAGTGTAACCCTAAACTACTACTAAATAAATAAAAAAAAGTAAAAAGTAAATTTCATAAAAAATAATATTTTAAGAGATTTACACATTTAAAAATTCATTTTTCTAAATATTAGAAATGAAATAAAATTTTTCAAAATTTTCGATATCTTCAATTCCACTCCAATTTCCTCTTGAATGTGCAATTAGAAAAGGAAAATTTTACTGTAATAAATCTTTAAAACTTCTTATTTATCTCTTGAGATCCATGTGCCCATATGCTAATGAAAGAGTATTGCTATCCAATTTTCATATTTTACAAAATTGCTTCAATTTAGTTTATTTTTTTTTATAATAAGTCTCATCCTAAATCAAATATCACAAAATATAAATATTAGTATAATATTTATTTAAAAATAATACAAAATCAATTGTAAATATTACACATATTTAAACCCTATCGAATTCCCCCACATCTAGATAATGCTTGTTCTCAAGCATCCCTAACTAAAATAAAATTAAAATTAACCAACCTATATTTTTTTCTTCCAAGCTTCCAAATCAACAATTAATATAAGAGTCAAACCGAAAATACAATCGAAACAACAAGTATTGCACAGCGATCCGCACTAAAATAACCACTATATATCCCTACAGCCTCTTATGAAATCCAAACAGTAAGATTCGATAATTCTCTTCAAGGGGTCACTCTAATGCACTCGAAAGGGTGAAAAATATATATATCTCTCAAATCAACAATATGGAATGATACAACCATATGTTTGTAAATATATCAAATCTCCACCACTTAAAAATTAGAATTTCATGTATCAATCTAAAGGTTTTTTATTTGGTTGCAATAGAGATTTGGTAAAGGGTAGGATATAAAAAGAATATTTAAGGGTTAAAACGTACCAAATGAAATATATAATTAATCACACAATTTTTATAATATTGATCGATTTTTGTCTCAAGCAAACTTTAAACAAGAAATAACTTATTGTTTTTCAAATGAATAGACAATAGCAAACATTATACAAGAATGTCAAATGTTTTTTCAATTTTTCATAATTGAAGTGTAAATGAATTTTCAATCAAGATACAACACTTTTTTTTCTTATCCACTTTTTTCTTTTCTTTTTTTCTTTTTTTCTTTTTTTCTTTTTTTTTCTTTTTTCATCATTTTTCTTTTTTTTCTTTTTTTTTCCTAACATTTATCATATCTATAAAAATGTCAACATCAAAATTCTAATCATCATCTTTCTATTGAGGCGAATATAAAACTAAAATTATGCAATTAAATATATATACATTTGGTATAAGGGTTTGAAACGAAATCTAAAATCAAAGACTATGTGTTATATTGAGTGGGTTTTAAAGAAGAAAAATGGGTAAAAGACTCAAATTGATTAACTAAGGGTTTATGAAATCAGGGTAGGGATTTTTAAAAAGCCAAAATAAATAAATTCTAAGTGCCTTTGTCATTTCAATGTATGAAATCCTAGAATGTGATCTCGAAATGTATAACAATGCAATTTCTAGAATGTGCAATCTAAGTCTGATAATCACTTATCAAGAAAAAAAATAATCTTGAGTATTAAAAATAAATTTGCTCGTTTTAGATTCAAAATCTTACTTTTTAAGTCGGCTTTGTGTCAAATCTTTACATATTTATCATTTAATGAAAACTATTAAAGATATGAGTAGTAATTTTAAGCACAAAAACCATTGATACAAGTCATTTTTTATATATCTCTAGTCAACCAAAAAGTATACGTCAACTAAGAAAACTCGGAATTGTTTTCAATTTTTTTTCATTTTTTTATTTTTGTTTTTTTTTTTTATATTTTGAAGAAACAAAATCTAAACTAATATGGTTAAAAAATAAATAGTGTCAAAAATAAAGAAGAAAAACGCCTAATATCCCCCCATACATAAATCATACATTGTCCCCGATGTATGCTCAAGTTAAGAGAGATAAAAAAATGCATAAATAAATCAAACAAAATAAAAGAAAAAAGAACAAAGAAATAAAAGAGGAAGGTAAAAACAATACTCCCTTAGGGTGGAGTGGAAAATGAAAGAACAATTTCAACGAACTTAAAAAAAAAGCTATGACGTGGGTATTCCTTAAACATCAAGCATTTCACTCCATTCTTGAGGCTTCAAGATGGAGAGAGAAACCCTAAAAAAAATGAAAGACAAATATGAGAAGTTAAGTTTAATTGTTTTTTTTTCTCTCTCTCTCTCTCCCACTTTCTCTCACCCTTTTTTTATTTTTTTTTATTTTTTTTTACACAGAAATGAAGTGTGTTTAGGGCGTGGACACGCTCTAATCAAGGAGCAAGGCTATCCATGCATAAGCTGTAGGCAGAAATGAAAGTTTGTTATGGCGTGGGCACGCCATAACAAGAGACCACTTTTGGTTTTTTTTTTTTTCAAACCTAAATCAAGAATCAAGCCAATATAAATGAAAATAAATAAACAAAAATAAAAAGAAATGAACCATAAAGAAAATATTGGGCTGCCTCCCAATAAGCGCCTTCGTTTAATGTATTTGGACCGACATGATCTCCTTGCTTCAACCTCGCTCAAATATCGGTCTAGTCCATTTTGACTTCAACTTGCCTAATATGAATTTCAATCTTGAATTGAAGTGAAGGATTTTATGGCTACCATAAATCGTTTCCGATGTGGGAGTTTGTCTTCAAGAAATTTATCCCATTGTACAACCTCTTCTATCACGTTTTCCTTAAATACAAAATCCAATTCATTTTACACAAAATTATCATGAACAATGAAATCCACCGTACTATCCTGAAAAATATACTTAAAATCATTTGGATACTTCATGATATCAAAAATATTAAAAGTAGCAACTTTACATTAAACTTAAGAATTAAAATACTCAAATCCACATCAATTGTTGTCTTAACTGTTTTCATGAATGGTATTGACACTTGCTTTATTGTTTCTAAGAGAAAAGTGTTGAATCCTTCTTTCGAAGAAGTTTCCAAAATCTCGTTCTCTTCATCCTTTTTCGGTTGTGCCAACCTGCTGGGAACATGTGGTAAAATCAAAATTTTCGTTTTGAAAGTGTTGGACTCTTTACTTACCTCCTTGGTGGATTCATTCGTTGTTGATGAATTCTCTATTTGCTCGTTTTTCGTATCTTTTTCGATGTTTGATAAATTGTCTTCCACTTCTTTTGATGATTTTTCTAATCGATTCAAGGTTGTCATCAATTGTGACATTTGATTCTCCAAATTCTGGATGCTGGTCCTTGTCTTTTGTTGAAATTGTTTGCTTTTCTATTGAATTAACAGAGTGCTGTTAGCCAAACTTTTAATAATTTTTTCTAGAGACGTACCTTGGTTCGAAAAAGTTTGTTGAGGCTGAAATTGAGATTGAACTTGTGGTTGTTGTTGGAATCCTTGTTGCCAATTTCCATAATTGAAGTACGGTTCATTACACCATCCTTGGTTATAAATGTTCGAATATGGGTCACCATAACGAATGAGACACTTATCGGTTGCATGATCTATCTTTGAACAAATTCCATAAATTTGTACTGGTTGTGTTTTTCCTACAATACAATTATGCATAAGAGAAGTTAGTTCTTTCAATTCTCGACGAAGGGAAAAATCAATTACCTCATTGACCATTTTTGGAACATCTTGCCACATTCCAAATTGTCAGGAAATATCAATATTAGAAAAATCACTGCAAAATATATGTTTATTAAAATTAGAAAATAACAACTCTCTTAAAGTCTTTTGTGTGGCCATATCCTCATGGTTGATGTCCTTCTCTTTTAAGCCTTTGACAACTTTCGACAAGTTCCCTACAAAGGGTTAGTTTTGCAAACAAGGAAAAAAAATTTAAAATAAATAAATCACTTAACACGTTCCCGGACAACGGCGTCAAAATTTGATATATCGTCAAACAACCAAAAATAAAATACCTACTTTACTAAAGACATGTTTAGGGTGAGTAGGGTCAAATCCATCAGGAACGACGGATTTATCTCTTTTAAGAAAAACAAAAATAATACAAAAATATGGGTGTTTGAGTTTAACTAAACTAATAAAATAAATCAACAAAATCAATTAAAATAAGACAATTAAATAATACCTACTAAAAAAGAAAATATCAATAAGAATAAAGTCTAGCCAACAGAATTATATCCACCTTGATTTCATTCGATTGATTATCAACCTACCTAAAAATTTCAACAATCATAAATAAATTGGTTAATGTTGTCGACAAACGCCCGACGACTAATCTCTCCTTACTTTATCGATAATTAAGGAAATCTCATTAATTATTTCCCTAATCGAGAGTCAACGCTAGAGAAACTCTTAGAATTGGGTTTAAGGTCTCAATAGTATTAAGATTTAGAGAGATCCAATTCTAATTAACAAACACATATCGGGTTCATTTAAATTAAATCATTTAATCCTATGACACGAATGCTAATTATCACTTTATTAAAACCAACAAACAATTACGGATTTTCCATTTTAATTAGTTGTAGATTATTTTAGAACTATTAAATATTGGCTACTATTCAATAAATCTTAAAAAATCATGATCCATGAAACATATGAATTAAATAAATACCAATAATATATTGAATTAATATGTCTAATTTGATCTCATAATATTTGAAAATCAAGAATTCAATAATATTTCGACTAGAAAAATAAATTAAAAACAAAACATTAAAGAAAACTCACTAAAATAAATAAAAAAAATGGAAGGAAGATGTTAAGTTACATTGCTTCTCGGCTGCTTCCTTTTCTTCCCAATAAATGTGTTTTTCCAAGCCAAGAATAAAGAAAATACCCTTTGTTTCAAGGCTACCGACTGCAGCCCAACCTCCTGGACGTGAATAGTGCTGCTGCCCCTTGGGACGGCCTCCAAGAGTGCTCCCAAAATAATGTGTAATACTCATATATATATATATATATATGAGTGTAACCTTAGACTACTATTAAATAAATAAAAAGAAAGTAAAAAGTAAACTTTCTAAAAAATAATATTCTAAAAGATTTATATTTTTAAAAATTTCTTTTCCTAAATATTAGGAGTAGAATAACATTTTTCAAAATTTTCAATATTTCCGATTCAACTTCAATTTCCTTTTGAATGTGCAATTGGAAAAGGAAAATTTTACTACAGTAAATCTTCAAAATTTCTTGCTTGCCTCTTGAGATCCACATGCCCATATGCTAATGAAAGAGTATTACTGTCCAATTTTCATGCTTTGCAAAATTACTATAATTTAGCTTATTTTTTTCCTTTTCCATAATAAGTCTCCTCATAAATCAAATATCACAAAATATAAATATTAGTGTAATATTTATTCAAAAATAATATAAAATCAATCGCAAATATTACACATATTTAAACCCTATCAGCCCACATGTAAGCTCTTTTTTCGAATTCGTTGGAATTGACCCTCCATTCTCCACTCCACCCTAGAGGAGTATTCTTCTACCCTACTCTGTTATTTCATTTCTTTTTTTTTCATTGTTTGATTGGTTTTCTTGCATTCTTTATCTCTATTAACTGGATCATACATTGGGGACAATGTATGATTTAGGTGTAGGGGATGTTAGATATTCTTCTAGGTACATATATTGGAATTTGTTTAATATTAGATAATTTTTTAGGTACATATATTGAAATTTGCTTTATAGGTATTTCTTTTTTCTGAAATTGTTTACATTTTGTTTTCATTAAAAAAATTAAAAAATAAATAAAAAATAAAAAAAAATGAAAAAAATTTTGAGTTTTCTTAATTGATGTATGTTATTTTGTTGGTTAGAGATGATTGAAAGATAGTTTGTATCAATGGTTTTTTGCGTTTGAAACGATTATTCATATCATAAATAGTTTTTTTTAAAGATAAATATGCAGGATTTGACACAAATTCTATTTAAAAAGTGAGATTTTGAGCCAAAATGAGTAATTCTATTTTTTGTGCTCGAGATTATTTTTCTTAATGAGTGATTATCATATTTGGATTGCATATTCTAAAACTTACTCTGTTATGCATATCGAGACCATATTTTAGGATTTCATGTATTGAAATGACAAAATCACTTAGATTTTACCCCCCTTTGGCTTTCTAAAATACCCTACCTTGATTTCATAAATCTTTAGTTGATCAATTTGACTCTTTATCCCCTTTTATTCTTTATAACCCCCTCAATACAAAACCAAATTTTTTATTTTATCATTCGTTTCAAATCCTTATACTAAAGGTATACATAGTTAATTGTATGATTTCGGTTATATATTTGCCTCAATAGCAAAATGATGATTGGAATTTTAATGTTGACGTTTTCATGTATATTCAAAAAAGAAAAGAAAAAAAGAAAAAAAAGGAAGAAAAGGATTAAAAAACTAAAAAAGAAAAAAAAAGAGATGAGAAAGAAAAGTGTTATATTTTGATTAAAAAATTATTTATTTACACTTCAATTATGGAAATTTGTGAAATCGATTGACATTCTTGTTTGCTATTGGCTATTCATTTGAACTGCATGAAATAACTTTTTGTATACTATTTGCTTGAGTCAAAAATTAGTTGATATCATGAAAATTGTGTGGATTAATTATATATTTCCTTCGATATGCTTTAACCCTCAAATATCACATTTATTTTACCATTACTCGTAACCCCATTACCACTAAATGAAAAACCTTTAAATTGATACATGAAATTCAAAATTTTAATTTGTGGAGATTTGAAATATTTGTAAATATATGGTAATATCATTTCATATTATTGATTTGAGAGATATATATATTTTTCACATTTTCGAGTGCATTTGAGTGAACTATTAGAGAGGATTGTCGAATCTTACTGTTTGGATTTTATAAGGAGTTGTTGGGATGTGTAGTGGTTGTTTAAGTGCAGAACGCTATGAAGTACTTACTATTTCGATTATATTTTCGATTTAACTATTATGGTATGTATTGACTTGGGAGTTTGGAAGAAAAATAAGTGGATAATTTTAGTTTTATTTGAGTTAGGAATGTTTGAGAGCAAACATCATTTAGATGTGGGAAAATTTGATAACGATTAAATGAGTATAATATTTGTAATTAATTTTGCTTTATTTTTGAATAAGTATTACATTAATATTTATATTTTATGATATTTGATATGTTAGGATTGAAGGAGGGTGTTTATTAAGAAAAATAAAGAAAAATGAGCTAAATTGGAGCAATTATATAAAGATGAAAAATTGGATAGCAATACTCTTTTATTAGTACGTGGACATGCAGATCATGACAACTATTGTAGAATTTTCTAGAAGCTAAGTCAACAATATTCTCTCATTGTTTACACAAAAATTCAAGAAAATTTGAGTCTAATTTGGAGATTTTGAAGATTTTGAAGATTTTGAAGATTTTGAAGATTTTGTTCTATTTTTAATATTTAGAAATATGAAATTTTGGAAATTCAATTTTCAAAATATTTTATTTTTTAGAAAATTCTTTTATTTGAAATTTCTTAGGGTATTATGTTTTAGGGCTTTTTCCTTACTTAAAGTAAATAAGAATAATTTGTTAAGCTAGGAAAAAGGAAGAGACTCCACCTTTTTTTAGGGTTACTACTCCTACATATATATATATATATATATATGAGTATTACATTGTTTTTGAGGGTGGTGGAGTGCAACCCGAAAGGGTAGTAGCCGACAACGTTATGAGAGATTTTTCCTTGCTTCTAGACTTGAATAGAGGACATAATTGAGAGAGAAGGCTGCAGCAGAGACAAGCACAATTTTCTTGTAGTTTTCACATTCTTTTCCGACAACAATAAAATTGTTTTGTGAGTTTTCTTTATTCATGAATTTATTCTAATTTATTTTTCTAGTCAATAAATTATTAAAATTTTGATAAATGAAAATTGTGAAATGTAAGTGATTTTATTGGTTTGATAAAACAACAACAACAAACTAAATCTTAATCCCAATATTTGAGATTAGTCATTGGACAAATTTGAAAAAGATAAGGAAAAGAGAAATGAAATAAAAAATATATATATATATATATATATATAATAAAATAAAGCTAAAACAAAAATAAAGAAAAGTAAAAATAAAAATAAATGAATAAATCAATATATATATATATATAGATATATATAAAATATTGATTTAATTTGTGTGGATTCTTCTACGATATCCATTTCTATTCAAAACTATTTCTCATTCTAAACTCTTTACTATCATATCTTTGTGAATAAATTATATCCAAGTTTTTAGTAGTTTATCTTTACGTTTTATTTGATATCCTATATTTAAGTTCTCGATTCTCCTAATCGGGACATTTTTGGGTCTTTTTTGCACATGACCGAGCCATCTCAAACAACAGTCTCGCATTTTTTCTACAATTGAGCTAATTTCCAAGTTGTTATGAATCTCTTTATTTACTTGATTTTATTGGTTTGATATTTGTAATTATTTATTTAATTTTTATATTCTAATATTTATGATTGTTTTTGGTTTGTTAAATACAAGCCTATGTTTAATAATCCAAAATAGTCTAAAACTATTTAAAAATAGCAAAATTTGTTTGTTTTTAATAGACTGGTTATTGGCATGGTTTATGGATTTGCAAGCGTTTAGTTTATGTCAAAAAATTAAATAATCTAATTTAAATAAATTAATATTGAAATTTGTTAATTAAAATTGAATTTCTTTAGATTTTAATACTATCGAAACACTAAATTCAATAAGAGTTTCTTGGGTTATCTTTTGATTAGAGAAATAGTTAATGATTATATCTTAATCACCGAAAAAATAAGGAGAGATTGATCGTTTTGTGGTATTTAACGGATATAACTAATTTATTTATATAATATTGAGTAATTTTTGTATCGATAATTAATCAAATACATTAAAGTGGAAATAATTCATTTGGTTAGGTTTTATTATCATTGATATTTATTCCTTTAATTGGTGTTATTTAATTATTTTATTTTAGTTAATTTTATTGATTTATTTATTTTTGTTAGTTTTAGATAATTTCTCAAACTATTACATTTTATTTTTATTTTTCTTAAAAGAAATAAATTCGTCATTCTCTGTAGATACGACACTACTCACCATAAATTCATATTTTATGAAATAGATATATTTATTTTCGGATAGATTGACACCCACCACTTTCATTCTCCTATAGAAATTTCATCAACTTGTCTGTTTGTATACTTAATTTTTTGACACTTTGGAATAAATTGAAAACTAAACTTTTGAAACATTTTAAGGTAACTGTATTTGGAATTGACAAAAGTAGGATTTGAATTTCTAGAAATCAAGTTTTGAATTGAATTTTGACTTTCGACAAAGTAAATCAATTCAAATTTCTTTTATTAAACATGAAATTATACAAGATCATTTTCGTTTAAAGCTTGACTTGGAGAGGTTTCCAACGGGATATATATTTGCAATATGAAAAATGTTTTTCAAGTTCAAACAACAAGCAACACTTTGTTTTCTTGCGGTTATTGAAGATGTATGGAGGTCAAGAAAGTTAACTCCCATTGAAGATCATAGAGCATCAAAAATGGGAGGGGACCAATTATTGAAAATCATAGAGTAATGAGAAGTCAACGTTGAGCCGTTAGTGTAACTCATGGAGTAGTTAGAAGTTAATGCCTACCGGTTAAGGGAAATTATCTCCAAGCGGAGATTTTAAATGAAAACTCCCAGAAATCATAAAAGGAAAGGAAATCGACACCTCAAGGACACAGCAATCATCGTCATGGATATTTGACAAAAGCATCAAGGCTAGCTTTACCCATAGGAGTAACATATAGGCTATTTGTACTCTCTCAATCGATAATGAAGAAGTTGAAATTTAACTTGATGATATGGTGTAAAACAATATAGGTTTTTATTCCTTGCATTGAATTCTATTCTAGGCAAAAATCTATCCTGACTTTGATCGATTGTGGTGTAAACTTTTCCTTTTGTATTGAATTCAAGAATTGATAAAAGTTAAAAACTTGTCTTCATGATATAAGGGTATATCGTAAGCTTTTCAATCTATTATTGAACTTTATAATTTTATACATTTCAATACATATTCTAGTTTTTATCACTTGTAATTCATTTTTCAAGTTATGAGCTTTAGAGTGCATTTCACTCTACCTTGAAGTTTTGGAAGCAAGTTCCTCCCCCGCCCCCCCCCCACGCCCCCGGGCCCCCCACAGAAAAAAAAAAACGAAAAAATGATTAAAGAGTAGAAAACAATGTCGGAAACAAGAAGAATTATACTTGTAATTATAAAAAATTTAGGTCACTTTTAAAAATAAGAAAACGCATTTTCCCCTCGAAATCATGATCTTGTTTCTCCCACGCCGGAGGTGTATAGAGCTCTGTTGGAATATGCCCATTGAGGTAGGCATTTGGGTAATTTGGGGATAATGGGGTAACTCCCATTATCCCATTAACCACCCTATTAACTATTCCATTAAGTGGTAACTCCCCAATTAACCCTTTAAATGAATGTGAGCTCTTTCCTTCTGGAGTGGACAGCAGCAAGGTGGTAATTCTTCCTGCGTGAACAGTAACCATAAGAGGAAGAAGGTTAGGGTTTTTTCAACATTCTCTAGAGAGAGAAAATAGAGTGAGGGATGGAGATTTTCGCGTAGGAAAATCTTTTATCGTCAAGCGATTCACCAGACATGAGGCTTGAGGCGTCGTGGAATTGCGGTGGTGGATCGATTGCGTGATCACCATCCGACCGTGCTATCAGTTCGAGGAACATCGTGACACAGTGGATTTTGGAGACCGCCCTATCAAGGTATTTATCCCGAAAAATTCCAAATCGATTTATTTTACGCTTCCGCATGCGCGATTAAATCCAACAAACTCTATTGAGTGAAACCAAGGGAATGGCTTCTTTTAGAAGCTAGATTCCCCCATTAACCAAAAAAAAAAGAGTTTCCTCTCCCCCTTCAACTCCGTCGATTCATTGTCTTCTTGGTGCCCTTTCTTTCATTGTGTTCCTCCTCCTCCTTTCAGCGATTCAACTTCCATCTCTAGATCGATCGAGGGACTGTTGATCACCAGATTGTAGATGGACTATTGTTGATCTTTTTGTCAAAAACAACAACAATTTTTCCTTCGAAGTCGACCATGGAATTGAAAATAGATTTTCTCAAATCGAATGGTGATCTTGCTTGTACTGAACAGTTCTCATGCAACAACATTTCAAATTATGCAATGAGTTACACAATCGGACCGGAGACAGTAGAGAATTTGGAGTATGAATGTTTAGATTATGATCCGTGGATTTGACTAGAAACAGGAAGTAGGTATTTAAAGAAATCAATTGAAGATCCAACTCCGTAAATATAGTCAACGGCTCTTCCAATTCGATTCCCCTCCCTAATTCTAATTCTAAGTACAACCTCCCTCGATCGACGATTGAAGACAGTGAATCAATGCAGATGGAGGAGGTAGAACAAAGTCAAGAACGAAGAGAAAAGGAAAAGGAAGGAGAAGGAAATAGGGAGACATGTTCCCAAATAACCCAAAAAAATAAAAAATTTTTTAAAATAACCCGAGCCGAAAAATATTTATTTAAATAACCCGAATTTGTCGAGAGTTGGAGACCCGACACACTGTGTCGCGTCTTCAACCCGCGACACTCCGTGAGAGAGAGAGAGGGAGAGAGGAGTCAGCGGGGAGAGGAGTCCACGGGGGGAGAGAGAGGGGAGGAGAGCGGCGGGGGGCTGAGGGGGGAGGGAAGAGCGCTGCTGGGGGCGGCGGGGGGAAGGAGAGAGAGGGGAGGACTGCGGCGGGGTGCGCAGGGGGGAGGGAGGGAGAGAGAGAGGGGGAGGGAGGGAGAGAAAGAGGGGAGGCGGCGGGGGGTCCGCCGGGGAGGGAGAGAGAGAAAGAGGGGAGGGGGCTGGCGGCGGGCGGCGGGCAGCGGGCGGCGGAGGGGGGAAGGAGAGAGAGAGGGGAGGGGCGCGGCGGGGTGCGGAGGGGGGAGGGAGAGAAAGAGGGAGCTCTGCGGGGGTGTGGAGGGCCGCGGGGTGCGGAGGGGGAAGGGAGAGAGAGAGGGAGGGCAGCGGCTCTCCTCCCCCCTCTGCCCCCTCGCGGCCCTCCACCCCCCGCGGCAGCTCTCCTCCCCCGCGGCCCTCTGCCCCCCCGCGGCAGCTCTCCTCCCCCCTCGGCCCCCCCCGCGACCCTCCGCACCCCCGCGGCCCTCGCTCTGTCTCTCCCTCTCTCTCTCCTTCCCCCTCCGCTGCCCGCCGCCAGCCCCCTCCCCTCTTTCTCTCTCTCCCTCCCCAAGCAAACCCCCTGCCGCCTCCCCTCTTTCTCTCCCTCCCTCCCCCCCGCCGCGGTCCTCCCCTCTCTCTCCTTCCCCCCGCCGCCCCCAGCCGCGCTCCTCCCTCCCCCCTCCGCCCCCTGCCGCTCTCCTCCCCTCTCCCCCCCCCCCCGCGGACTCCTCTCTCTCTGTGTGGAGTATCGCGGGTTGAAGGGGTACATGTCTCAGGAAATAGGACCCGGTAAAACCACCGCCAGATGTACAGTTTTAAGCCGCAGGTAAAAAACTCCACCGTACATTGCCATTAAATTCCTATATAATAGTTTTTTAACCATATTATTAGAATTTTTTTTTGTATGATAGTTAGGGTACTAACTCAGTATTCGAGTTTTCGTTCTGATTAATCTAGATTGATCGCTTGCAGGGTCCAATTGAGGGGATATGTCTCCTAGGACTGATTTTTTCGTTCTCATGGGGATCGAACTCCCGACCATAATTAAAGGCGTCATCCCTGAATCAATTAACTTATCAGACGTTTGTATATTATTAGAATTTAACCCTCGGTATACAGTCCATTATTAAAACAAAACTAAATTAAATTAAAATTTTGAAAATAAAAGTTTGAGAATCAGCCGTTGCCAAGTTATCCATATAGCAACTATTCGATTGTGTCTTAATCTCCAATAAATTAAATATGATAAATTTTTTTTATCTCTTATTCATCCTTTCTATATTGTAGAGCATTCTAAATGCTATCTAATTTATCTTTTTTTAAACAGTGTTCATTTATTTTCACAAATATTTTGGATTTCTAAATCAACAAAAGAACATGAAATTTGTAAATGAACTCAACTAAAATTTATACAATCAACTGAATTTTAATTTTAAATTATCATTTTATTCTAATTACTCGTAAAGAAGTGAAAATTAAGAGTATTAAGTAAATAGAATGCTTATGAATGAGTTCTATATTTTATTTTTATTGTTTCAAGTATAAAAATTTAATTGAACTCTATCTATTAATTTTTCAGTTCCAAGTATAATAGTTCATTTTAAATGAACTCCTCAATTTAATTCATCTTAAATGAATTAAACTTATTTTTTATTTTTTTCTGAGCAGGAGTTAGTTCACTATCTCAATTATTATATGTTACAGATTTTCTTTTCACAGCAAAAATAAATCTTTTCAGAAGAGAGATTTTGTTTTCGAAAAATTTTCATTTTGAAATGATAGAAGAGAGGAATGTAAAAAGTAAAGGACGAAAAAAGCGTCCCGACTTTTGTAACTAAAGAAGAAATCATTTTCCTTTACAAGCCCAAAGTAGGTGATTGATGTATGTTTGGCATTGCATTTATTCGTTTTCCTTTTCGTTTTTCCCCGATTCTTTGTAGGCATTAACCGGTGTAAGCAAGTGGATCTTATGCCTCCAAAAGTACGATTCTTATTTAGGATTTTATAAAATAATTCTCGGTTATTTTAATAAATATAAGACATATAACCATGGGATCGTTGTTTAACGGTCATCATTTTTAAAAAAAAATAAAATATCAAAATAATTAATAATCAATGACGATTCAATGCTATAAATTTTATATATTTTAATACTTATGAAATTTATAAAGCCTCACTTTTTTATTTATATTAGAACTACAACGAAGGTGTTAAAAGCCATATTCGATACCTCCGCCACTAAGAAGGAGTCATCTACTCATCGACCCCTGCTTGAAATTGAAGCCAACTCTGCTTTATTATCGTTGGAAAATTCCAACGTGGTCCAAAGTATTCTTTTGTCCTCCATTTTTGTTTTGTGTTTTGTTTGACCTTTTTGAACATCTAAGAAGATTGGTTAACAAAAATGTGTGCGTTTGACTTTCTTTGTTCACGTAGCCAGAACTGTAATTCTCTTTGATCTGCTCAAGTCCGTGACAACGACACATTTCCCACCAGCCACCCACGCTCCTTTTGAACTTAAGAGTACCATGGCTTATTCAAGAGTGAGAGGAAAGGCGAGGCGAGGATATCTAATAATTCCGACGGAAAGCAACCATAGAAGTAATGGTCACAAAAATTTTGCGTTGCAAAATTGATATGATTTATGACCCCAGTGGGAAAGTTCAAGACGTTAAATGAGACTGTTATATGCAAAATTATTAAAACAACTACAACAATAATAATAATAACAATTTCCTAAATTAATTAGGGTTCAGGGTTTGAGATAGATTAAGTTAATGTTTTCCAAATTGACCATATGTATGTGCGTGCGCATATACTTATACCCTACCTAAAGAGAAAAAAATGCAAATAGACAAACTCCTTGCATACCATTATACATATGATAACATCGTGGCTGAGAGAAATACTGACGCAATTCAATTCTCCTGTGGTTAAATCGATAAGACAATTATTGTGCTATTTAACCAAGTTATTCAAATTGTGTGTATAATTTATTATTTTAAGTTCCATGCTGCCATCTTTTGAATTAATTCTTTAAAATTGTTGATCGTTTACATTACATAAAAACAATTCGTTTAAAGTTTAATTAGAATATAAAACTTGTTGGGGTAAGTTTTGACTGCATAGTTATCGGCTTCCTAGACTCAAGTGGGAGCCTTAATAGTTGCTCAAACGTGAAATTTACAAACACTACCAGAAAATATATCTTTAACAACGAAAAATTATTAATGTATAAAAATCCATCACTAACAGCAACGGATTACCGTCGGATAGAATGTCAAAAGATTTGCGACAGAAATATTATTGTCGCTAATCTGTCGGTAAACCCTAAACCGTAAAATATATATATATATATATATATATATTGTAAACCTATCGGCGACGGATTACCTACAGAATTTTTAGTCACGGAAAATTTCCGTCGCAGATTTGTTGAAGGAAAAAAAAATAAAAAAAATTCAATGTATAGCCATCAGTGACGGACAGAATTTTATTGACGGATTATCGACGAAAATTTAGCGACGGATTTTTTTTAATTTTTTTAATTTTTATAATTTTTTATTAATTATTTTTATTTTTATTTTTATTTTATTTTGTAGAAAAATAATACTATTTTATTAAAATAAATTTTTTATTATTTTATTTAAAGTTTAATTTTTTATTTTTTATTTTATAATAAATTATCATTTTATATTATTTTATTATTAAAAGAAAATATAAAATAAAGATAATAACTAAATAAAAAAAAGAATATGGATATATAGTTAACTTTGGTCTAGTGGTCTTGCTACTTATAATATTTCATGTGTGCCAGGGTTCGATGCAAGCCGGGGCATCTTGAAGGCATTTTACACGTATTAAAGCAAGTGGGCGGGCGGGTCAGGTTGGAATGTGGGTGGGTCAAGTGCGGGTTTGGGGCGTGGGTGGCACGTATTTTTTGAGGGGTTCAAGAATTAGCGACGGATGAAATATTTGTCACTAATAATTCAATATCAGCGATAGAAAATTTTTTCGTCTTTGATTTTTTTTGAATTTGTTTTGAAATTTTTTATCAGCAATGGATATTTTTAACGATGAAAATTTTCCGTCGTTAATCCATCGCTGATATCAGTAATGGATAAAATTCGGTCAGTAAAAATTGGAGAGATTATTTTTAGCGACAGATTTTTTTCATCGCTAAATCCGTCTCTAAATCAGTCGCTATTACCTTTAACGACAGATTTTTAATTTTTAACGATAGAAATTTTCATCGCTGATGCCGTATTTTCTGGTAGTGAAAAGATTGTTGAAGTGTATTCTAGCGGAGGAGATTTCGACACTCAAGTTAAAAAGAGCAATTTTTGAAAATAAATATAAACAGATTGAATCGAGAGAAAGGCTGAGAATGAGAGACCTATGTAATTTAGTGTGTAAAGTGTATAGCTCCAAGAGAATGTACCTGGATAGCCATATGCATCGTGTATTTGTCGGCATGTATCTTGTGAGTTATGTGCTTTTAGGGTGTAACAACCCTAGTTTCCTCCTAAGATATCCCGAGATCTTAGGAATATAATCATATACTCTCAAAAGATTTGGGATTGTTATTATTTGGGAAGGTATAGCGGATTGAGAAGATTATTTTCCTTATCGATTAGATTTTAAAAATTTTCTCTCCGATCTGGGAAGCTCATTGCATGATAGGTTAGGTCAGTCAACGTTAATGCGAATATTGCCTTTGACCAATGGATATAAAATCGACGGAGGTCTCATAGATGGGTATGAGAAGGTTAACATCCAGTTGGACTGTTCGTCATAAGATGGCAGGAGATGTATTCTCTGAGCTTTACCAAGTAATGAACACCGATTAGAACCATGAGCCGATCAGATTGCTGTTAATAAAGGTTAACCAACTAGTTATAGAATGATGGACCGTGTCCGCTCTTCTGAGAGATAGATCCCTTATTATTAACACGTTTTGATATGATGTGGAGTCCCCATGAGATTGTGGGCATGACGAATTTTGGCCTCAAGGGTGGAGGCCCTTTGGGCTATGTTCCATCAAAACCTATTTTTAAGCTTGAATTAGTGTTTTAAAAATTGTATCCTATTAGCAGATCGAATTGAGTTAAATAGAAATCTGAAAAGTTTTTCAATATGATAGATATAAAGTAATGGATTTGATATAATATAAATATATATATATATATATATATATATATATATATATAATGCAAATCCATAAAAATTGCATTTCATATCAAATCGGTTTTGATATTTTTCTCTCTAATTTAAAATTTAGAATCAATTGTTTTAATCTTAAAGTTAAAAAGCAATGAGTTAATGAATGATTACTCTTTATACCTCATCTCTCCCAATTAATTAATTATTATTTTTTCTTTTACTTTCTGAACTCTTTATTTTCTATTTTACCTCTTACAAAATAGTTACAAGAATATAACCAGAAGCAACCGAAATATATTTTCAAGGTAATTTTAAATTTATAAATTTGAAATTTTGGGATTACAATTTGGGCTTTCTTATTTTATTTATTCTATAGCTTGTAGTTTTCTTGTCATGTTTAACTTTTATCTTTTATTTGTATCATACTTTATATTATAATTATGAAAAGGAATATTGTTTTTATTTTTCTAATTATAAATAATAATTTATTATTTATTTTATTCTTATGATATACCATTTCGTTGCATCGGTCAAGCCAATTAATCCGTATACCACTCACTTGATCGGTTTAAAATTTAATGCGATATTTAAAAGCGTGTCTTGAACTGGATGCTTTGCAATTTTCTGGAATTTTCAAGAAAAAGGGAAAAGCATCTCAAGTTGGAGCTCCATCGAACAACTTTACCAAATTGTTAAGATTTGCACAAACAAGCTCGAAATTCTCATGGTAGACAGAGATACTAAAAATTACATGGCCATACGGCACTGATTTATTTTTACTTTGTTATATAATTTTAGATTTTCAGTCGGTAGCCCTTACTTTTAAATACTCAACACAGTTGTTGTTTAAAAATTGATATTTATCTATCAAAGACATGCTAATGTCTCATAAATCATAAAATATTGTAGACCAAACTCTATAAATAAACTTAAAATATTTGCAATCTAGAATTTAGTTTTCATCTTACCTAAAGAGATATATATTGCCAAGCGAATTGGTATTCGGAGACACCTTCATTTACCTTGAGCAAGAGATGATTGTGATAATTTATGATGGTCGACCTTAATAAAGAGTAATTACACTTGTTTGGGCTAATCGCTATCAGAAAATACAGTATCAGCGACTGAAATTTTTATCGTTGAAAGTTAAAAATCCGTCGCTAAAGAATATTAGTGACGAAAAAAATTCGTCGCTAAAAACAACCCTATTAATTTTTATCGACCAAATTCTATCCGTCGCTGATATCAGCGACGAATTAGTAACGGAAATTTTCTGTTGTTAAAAATATCTGTCGCTAATTTCCATTGTGGATAAAAAAATTTCAAAAAAAATCGACGACGGATATTTCATTCATCGCTAATTCTTGAATCCCTCAAAAAAACACGCGCCCGCACGCTCACCACCCCACGCCCCAAACCTGTACTTGACCCGCCCGCACGTGCCCGCCCGCACCCGCCCACCCTCCAGCCCGACCTACGCGCGCTTGCTTTAATCTGTGTAAAATGCCTTCAAAATACCTCCTGCTTGCATCCTGACACACATGAAACATTATAAGTAACAAAACCACTAGACCAAATTTAACTATATATCCATATTCTTTATTTTTTTTATTTATTATCTTTATTTCATATTTTTTATTAATAATAAAATAATATAAAATGATAATTTATTATAAAATAATAAAAAAAATTAAGCTTAAAATAAAATAATAAAAAATTTATTTTAATAAAATAGTATTATTTTAAAAAAAAATAAAATAAAATTAAAAATAAAAATAATTAATAAAAAAATAATAAAACATAATAAAACATTAAAAAAATTATAAAATTAAAAAAATTAAAAAGATTAAAAGATTAAAAAAATTAAAAAATTAAAAGAATTAAAAGAATTAAAAGAATTAAAAAATTAAAAGAATTAAAAAATTTAAAAGAATTAAAAAAATTAAAAAAAAAATAAAAAAATTAAAAGAATTAAAAAAATTAAAAGAATTAAAAGAATTAAAAAAATTAAAAAAATTAAAAGAATTAAAAAATTAAAAAAATTAAAAGAATTAAAAAATTTAAAAATTTAAAAAATTTAAAAAATTTAAAAAATTTAAAAAATTTAAAAAATTTAAAAAATTTAAAAAATTTAAAAAATTTAAAAAATTTAAAAAATTTAAAAATTTAAAAATTAAAAAAATTAAAAAAATTAAAAAAAAATGTCGCTAATTTGTTGTTAAAATTTCCATCGGTAATCTATCGGTAAATTTCCGTCACTAATTCGTATCTAATCCGTCGTAGATGACTATACATTGAATTTTTAAAAAAAAAAATTTCTTCAACAAATCGTTGACGGATTAATGACGAAAAAATTTTATCGTTAAAAATTTCGTCGATAATCCGTCACTGATACGTTTATAATATATATATATATATATATATATATATATATTTTACGATTTAGGGTTTATTGATAAAAATATTTCTATCATTAATCTGTCATAAATTTTATAATATTATGTCTGATGATCACAAATCCGTTACCGTTAACATGAATTTTTATTGATCGGTGATTTTTTGTTTTTGAAAGTATGTTTTCGGCGGTGAGTCAAAACTAACCATATTGCGCTTTTGAAATAAAGACAAAAGCAGTGGGTGCCTGGAAAACACCCTTCTTTTGTTTTGTTTTAGGGAGGAAAGAGTCGGTGCTTGAATTGGTTGCATTGCATGGGTATCCACGCGTTTGATTGTTGATGCAGACGGCTGAAAAGACGAGCGAAAAAAGACAATAGATTTTGCTTATAAGGATCTTTCTATGATTTCTAGCAGGTACCGATTATTGCTCTATTTCATCTCACAGAGCATAATGGTGGTCGAATCGCGATTCAACTTCACATATATCTGTATATATAGCATGGAAGAGAGTTAGAGCCAGGTTAGAGAAAAAATTTGTCAAATAATGAGCGGCGAAATAGAAATAAAGAAAATTATACAATTATAATGTACTACAGCTTTTTCAGCGTAATTATACTCGAAAAATTGCTTTATGTCTTGCAGTAGGCAATGACTAATCAAATTTTGTAAGACTAAATTAAGTTCAATGTGGCATTTAGAATTAGTAACATTACATTGGTTAAGGAAACTATCTGAAACTGAATGGCATTTTTGATATAAAAATGATGAAAATTTTTACTTTTAGTCATAAAGAACTATATATTCTGGGGTTAGAATTTTTATTTTAATTAAATTACAGAATAAGGAAAATATAAAAGAAAAAAGGATGGTAACGATTGAAGTTGCATAGCATATAAAAACGACAATGGTGTCTGGTTGGAAGACCAAAATAGTTCGCAACAAAGTAAGTACAGCGCGATACACCAGGAGGAAGAAATAAAAAAAAAAAAAAAGGTGAAAGGAAATTTGTATAGGACCTTAGCTTAGCTTAATGGTGGCACATACATGTCAGTCCTCCTATGTATCATATCATCTTCTAGATATCAACAAAGCAAGCAGGAGATCCAAGCAAAGGCGCTTGACCCACGAACCCTTCTTTCAAGGCCAGCAGAACGTCGCATTTGATGTAGACCCCGTAGTGCGCAGTCCGAATTGCACCCACCTTCCATCTCAGCCTCCCAAGCAAAACCAGCTTCAGGCCTACCACCCCGTAGGCCTTGTCTACAGCTAGCCCATTCACCACCTCCACGGACGCAGGCACCATAGCCCCGCTGCCACCCAGGATGGGAGACAGCGCCACTGTGCTGTGCTTGTCTTGGTAGAGAGGAGGAAGGGCCGTTGGGGGAGTGATCGCCTGGTTCCGGTAGGACACGAATGCCGAAAGCCTGTCGTAGTAAATGGAGACCCGCTTGTTGGGGTTCCTGGTGACGACGGTGAACTGGATGGTGGTGGAGACAAAGGGTGGGGCTGAGATGTTGAGGTTGTAGATGGCTGCGGCCATCACCACAAACTCTGGCTTCTGGGGGCGGTACACCAGCCATACTACCAGAACCGTAACACCTGCTAATAGAAGAAAGATGGCTAGAAATCCACACACTCCCCGGAGTACGCCTTCCCTTGGCGTGTTCCCTTGCCCCATTTTTGCTTCCGCCTTTGCTTCACTTCCTCCCTGTTTGGCCTCCTCCCTCCTCCACCACAGATAGTATATTATTGCAAAATTATAAGATATCTAGTCTTTTTCTTTTTCGTCACTTTCTTTTTCTTCTTCTTCTTTTATAAAGGATTATTTGATGATAAAGGTGGAAGGTGAGTAAAAAAAAAGGAATCAACGCAAAAGAGTAGAAGTGCTAGTGGTTGGAGATCGTGGCAACTAAATATTAAGGAGAAGGAACAAAAAGAGCCTTCCAGACGAAGAATCTGTTTTGACAATTGGAACCAAAAAGGAGAGGAGTATAGGGGCGGGGCCTGATTCCTTCCAAACTAAAGTAGATTTCTCTATCTGTATTTTAAAATCCGCAGGTGCCTTGGTGCTTAATGCTCTTCCGTTTATATATATATAATTATAAATAACTGTTGAATAGTCTAGTAGTCACAATTTTCTCCCCAATCTGGTAATCTCGGGTTCAAATCTCAGTGTAACAAAAAAAATAATTATAAATAACCTAAATAATACAATATAAATGGAGTGTTACTTGCACCTTTGTCTATAATCAAGATTAATAACAAATCAAAATTTTTCTGTCCTACACGTACACAATAACTAAGTTTCCTCTCAAGATTTTAAGGTTCTCAATGGGAGAAAGTTTTGTGTGGGAGGAGCCCTAGCCGAAAATTATGAAATTCAAGTGATCCTTTCTACCCACCTTAGACCTAAATTAACATGTAAAATATATATATACATATATATATATATATATATATATATGTGAGTTACATGGAGATGACATTCAATTCACTAATCAATTGAGTTGAAATTTTCATTTTTGTGTAAACTATAATACATATAGTTCCTTTTGGGAAAACAAATTAAGGAACATTAATTAAGTACGTATCCATTTATTAAACAAAAAAGAAAAGAAAAAAAATCAGCATGCTCGAGGCATTAAATGACAAATCCATGGTCAAGGGTCTTAAAAATCTGACACGTATTGACCAAATGGGGAAGAGTAATTCGAGATCAGCATCCGACGCCTGACTTCCTACAACGCCATTATGATGTTGGTCCTTTCTCTCCATCAATAAAATATGCCTAACCAAGCTCGAAAGATCACAAGTTCTCTATCAACATGCTTTCCCAAAGCCAAGAGATCAACTATATCTCAATCAAAATAGCTCGAGGTTATAAAAAGGTATCACAAGAGACTTATTCAACCTACTTAAGATAAACAGTAGTGTTTTAAGATTTCATCACGTGATATATGTCATTCAAAATATGCAAATATATTGACAAATATCATAGCATAATCAAGTCCACGGAAGCAAACAATAATCACATTATAACAGATGGAGATAATTACCATATGCGGAACTTACACTAACCAAATGTATCAAATGATCCAACAATATACATGCTAGATACATGTTTCAGGAAAGACATTGGAATTTAAGTTTTTTGTTAAGAGATCTACCACCTTAGTACTAACATAGCTAAACAACAATATAATTCTTTTTAACACAATCACTAATAGGGAAAAAAATAATAATCTCAAGTTGTTTGGATCCACTCTTTTTTTTTTTTTCTTTTTGCTCTGGTGAAGAATGCTGCAGAGTTATTGTAATAACAAATGAAAGCCTATAAAGATATTCGAAGAGCGAGGGATGATTTGACTACAACAAGCCTAGAAATGAAATGTTGCAATTAAATGCTTGTAGTTGCGCCCAAACATGCAACTCTGCTCGCATGCTAGATGAAGCAATTACTCGTCTGCTTGATATTTTTTTCCAAGAGACGGCCGCTCTGCTAATATAAAAATATAATAAAAAGTGGACCTTTTTTCATCTTTGCTCCTGACAAGAATAAGATTAGAACCTATGTAACCAAGAACTTCAAGATTTTCCACTTCTTTGTAGACGAGTATATGATCCTTGATTTTTTTTTTAAAGCTAATATCTAGTTTCTCCGCACCTTGTCAATGATCACATCCTAGATTCTCATGATACAAACCAAGAATACTCTTCAGACAAGGCTTGCTCAAGCATAAGGCCGCTAAAGCCCTTGCCTAAGGGCCCCCTTAATTTTAGGCCTCGTGATTCAATAATGTTATATTTATTATTTATATAATTCTTATATTGATTTATAATAGATTAGTACCCCTAACTTGTGATAACCTTAAAAATCAGGTGAAAAAAATTTAGGGGTTTTAAGAAATCACTTAGGGTTATAAAAATTATTTCAAAATCAAAATTTATTATTTTAATATTTTGAAATTATCAAAATAAAATCATGTTTCATGAATTATTTTAGTTTAAAAATTTTACAAAAATATTTTGATAAGAAATTATCCATTTTGAGAAAATTAGCCACATAACTTTTTTTATTTGGGTTATAAAGTATAGAAATGATTAGTTTTAACTATTGAAAATTCAAAACAATCTCGATCATCGGTTTGATATAGAAATTTATAGTTTCAAATATAGTCGTCCCTTTCATCCTCCAATCAAAATCTAATACTAGATCTGATCCTAGTCCTGCACGTGCCTTAATCTCAACCCTCAAGTTTCTTCTCCTAAGCCAAACGCATGTTTGCATGTCAAACACAACCTGCACTTGTTATGCTTCAATCCCCCACTTGGTTTGGTCACCACCCTTGGTTCAAGCTCCACATGCTATCTCACCAATATAACGAGATGTGTTCTAGCACCAAAGGCACACCACCCTTCAAGAAGTATCACCGCAAAAGAAAGGACTTTTCTCGACAATTTTTTTTTCCAACATTTAAGAGATGTATTGTCACTATTTTATTTTCCGTAACACTTTGATAAAGAAATATCGCAAAAAGCACTTTCACAGTTAGATGCCAAAACATTAGAAAAATACTTCGCGCACAAAAATAAGCAATGATGAAGATTTTTGCTGACATTTTATCCTTAAATATCTGTAAAAACTTTTAATTTTGTCGATATTTCTTATAATAAACATCAACAAAACTTTTGACTTTGTCTTTTAGTTTAAATGTCAGAAAATGGTAGAGAGAGACACTAGAGAGAGTGTGATGCCGACATTGTTATTTAGAAACGTTGGAAAAGGGTAAAAGAGAGAGAGGGACTAGAGAGAGATATTTTAGAGAGGGGGATATCTTGATAATTTTACTTAAAAATATTGATATGTTCACTATTTCCTGATGTTTTAGGAGAAAAATAAGATCTAATCCCATCCTTGCAGTCAAATTCCTTCCTGAACACAATAGTAATTTTTTCTATCAAACCTCTGGGACAAAGAAATGTTTTCGAGGAGATAGTCTAGTGATCACGACCCCTCTCTTTCAATCTGGTTATTCCAAATTCGAATATACGTATAACAAAAAAAAATCTAAAACAAAGAATATCAAACAAGTGAAAAGTGGTATAAGGAGATATAAAAGATGCAACGTGAGATTCATAAACTTGAACTATCACCGATTAATATCTCATTTTGGCCATCGTAATCAGTGAGGGATAGAATGAGAAGGTCTAAGGTGACATGATACAATACTGTTGAGTACATCTTCAGAAAAAATTGTAGAATTGGTTGCTCGTTGAGAATTGAAAATTATTCCATTTTGTCATATTGATAAGTAATGTGGCCAATTTTATTACAAAATTGACAAATAGGTTTGTTACTTTGACAGCAAGAACTAGGATTTGAAGGTGTAAGATGTGTTTGGTAGTATGGTCGTGGAGAGATGTGAGAATTAGAAATTTTGGGATTACGGTCATGGTTGGGTTTATAAGACTTTCTAGTGAAATTTGTAATGGCAAGCAAAGGTTCATTGTGGATATCATCTCGCTTAAGGGTGAGCTCAAATTCAATGAGTTTGTCATAGAGTTCCTAAAAGTCAATTGGGGTTTCTCTTGCGTGAATAGCAGCTTCAATTTCTTTCTATTCATTTCATATATTGTTTAATATGTAAAAGACGAGATCTTCATCATTGACTGGACTGGACTGGACTCCAACAATAGCCGATTCATCAACAATACTTTTCATGAGTTGAAGATAATCACGAACAGAGCGTTAGTTTCTTTTTGCTGTGGTAAGTCATTTCTTGATATTTATTACTCTTGATCTAGTTCGACCGGCATATAAGCAAACAAAGGTGGTCTAAGCTGCACGGATAGTCAGAAATAAATGGCTTAGCAGATTCTGAGGTGGAGGCAATGATAGTATTAAGGAGAAGTTGATCTTGTCGATGTCGATGAATGTAGACCGGATTGCGTATTATTTTGTTATTTTGGAACATTATTTTCGGAGGAGAAGTGATAGTGTTATCAAAATAAGCCATGAGATCATACCCAACAAGAAGGCTTGAGATTTGAGCATGCCAGGATGGAAAATTAACTTAGTGTTTTAGAGATAGTTGTGTCACAGTATTGATGGAAATTAGTGTATTAGAAGAATGGATAGGATTATTTAATACAAAAAGTGTGGATGTATGGGAGTTTTCATCGATCATGATCGGGTTTAGGAGAATTTTGTTAATCGAAAATAAAGGAGTACCTCTTTTTTTAGCTGCTAAGCGTGAAACTCTGATAACATGAAAGATAAAACAAGAGAAGAATAATTTTGAATGAGTCTCACAATTTAGTTGACTTGCAGATTCTAATAGAATTATCTACATGAATTTCAAAATTTAATTGACTTATTAATTCTTATATAATCATTTATGCAAATCATGCCAATATCTTTTTCATATCTAGCTCCTTTTGTCTTATCGCCTTCGATGGAAAGCTTTTTAATTCTTATATAATCATTTACATGAATCACGCCAATATCTTTTTCATATCTTTCTCTTTTTGCTAATCGCCTTCAATAGAAAGTGACAGCGACACCCAAAATCTCAATTGAGACGATTGAGGATTTTTTCTACCGATTTCGACAATTCCAAATTCTAATTTTGAAAGTGGCAAAAAATTTTAATTCGATTGGGAAAATACTCTTGATTAAACTCTACAAAAATTTATAAGTTTATTTATTTGTATTTTTAATTAATTGGAGGAAAAATCTAAGTAAATTTTACATTTTGCTTTTTAATTGCAAATATGAAGTTTTAATCATAAATATTGGAATGGGCAAAAAGAAATTAATTTTGTTATTTTTCCATTTTGCTTCCACACCACAAAAGAGCGGAAGAGAAGTGAATTTTTTTTTTCATAATTGGTATATGGAGATTAGCTGACTAATCCGATTCGAGTACCATGTGGCTCATTTTAGGGATTCGCTCTTTCAAATCATTTTTCATAATTCACGGGATTTGAATTCAAGACCTTCAGTTAAAGATTAGATTATTCGATCACTCAAATCAAAAGAGTTTGACGGAAGAGAAGTGAATGAAGATTGAAGTAGTAGGATCAGGTGAGCACATCGGAAGAGAAGTGAATTCACATTGCAAGAGAAATGAATTTAAAATCGAAGTGGTAGTAGCATCAGGTGAGAAATTGCCAGCCGAGAAAGAGAGAGAGTGTGTGTTAGGCTATTTTCCAGGAGCCTAAACTGAGCCTCAATTTGGGGATATAAAAGGGGTCTAAGAGAGAGGAGTCCAACAAGAAGAACAACAGAGAGAAGGATCCAAACTCTTTCAATATGCTGCTGGTTGCATCTCATCATCCTTCTTAGAAATACGAAAATAACACCTGCGCCTAAAGGACCACCAAAAACGACACACTTAGATGACACGGATCTTAAGAACGAAAACGGCTAGTTCTACCTAATGACTTATCTGAACGATGTGCTCAGGCTTCATGGATACCGAGAGATGTACGAAATTGACCTATATTAAAAAAAAAAAAAAAAATTTAAATAACCCGAGACAAAAAAATTTTCTGAAAGTAACCCAATTTTGTCGAAGGTTGGATTTACGGAAATATTTATCACGAGTTCAACCCATGGGAGTGTCTATCGGGTCTTGGAAACGCGGAAAGCATGACTTTCCGCTTATTGAAGATACGGAAAGCATGACTTTCCGCGTCTTGAAGACACGGAAAGCATGACTTTCCGCGTCTTGAAGACACGGAAAGCATGAAGATGCGGCTGCTCCCCCCTCCCCCCGCTTCTCCTTCCCTCTCCCCTTTCCCCTTCTGCATTCTGCCCTTCTCCTTCTTCCCTCTCCCCTTTCCCCTTCTGCATTCTGCCCTCCTCCCCTCTTCCTCTCCTCTTCTCTTCCGTAACTGAGCTTCTGCCTCTTCTTTTCTCTCACAATCCGTTAGATCTGGTCATTCAGAAGAAGGAAGAAAACTACTGAACCTACCGGAACTTTCAACAATCTATTATTCAACATTAAACAATGTTTTTTTTCAAAAATCAAAGATATAATTTTTCCTATATCAATTTCAATTATTTGAGTTGTATTATAAGCATGTGTTGAATGAAATTTATATTTTATACTCAATAGATTTATATGAATTTTGTAATTAATTTTGTAATTAATGACGTTATTAATTAGGATTTAGTATGATTAACTAATTTAATAAATATTAGATATTTAGTTAATTTAGATTAATATTAAATTAGTTTATTAAATATATATGCAATTTAAATTTTATTGTATATAGATTAAATTTAAATTTAATACACGGTAAAGATAATTTTTAAATTAAATGACTATATTAAAGATAAAATTAATTAGTAGTAACTTAATACAATAATTTATAATATTAATTTGATATTGATAAAATATAAATTTAATGTAAATTAAAAATTAGTTAGTAGTAACTTAAAACAATAATTTAGTACTAATTAAATTTTTATTGGGAGTTTTTTTTTTTTAAAAGTAAACTATATTAATAGTTATATTAAACTATTAATTATTATAAATTTTGTCGTTGAATATATTTGAAATTACTATATTTACATTAAAATATTTTAAATTAAATGACCATATTTAAATATTTTTAAGTGATCATATTTTAATTACTTAAATAAATTTAAAATTTAGATTAAATATTAATGTTGATGTTTAAATATATTTTCATTGAAATATTTTAAATTAAACGATTATATTTAAATTTAGAATGTATTAACGTGTAAATATATAAATTGTTATAATAAATAGAGTTATAATATATAATATATTAATACTTTTAGTTTAATATAAAAGTATTAGTAAATATTAAAAATATGTAATATTTTTTATTAATAATATAAATATTTTAATGTAAAATTATTTTAAAAAATATTTAGTTAATATTTAGTAATTTAATTCTAAATATTAAAATTATTAAAATGAATGTTTTTATCAAATTGTTAATTTTGGTGATATATTATTAATTCTAATTATACATTTATATATATATATATGCTAATTATTATATTTTTTTTATATTTTACATGGATCCCGGACCTACTGATCCGAGTTTTCTACATTTGCAGCGAGGACACCGCTCTACTAGAGTTTGGGAGGGAGATGATAGTAACTGGCTTGTCTGCCGTAGACGTAAGGCAGTATTACGACGTTTAAGGTATGGTCATATTGACGAGAGAGTAGTTCCCCTCCTATAGGCGTCGGGTTTTTTAGGGGTCGCTCGACTTCATTTCATCCACTTGGATTGGCATCTCATTATGGCCGTAGTGGAGAGATGGAGGAAGGAGACACACACATTTCATATGCGCCACGGTGAGGTTACAATTACCCTACAGGATGTAGAGATTATTTAGATTTACCTTTAGATAGAATACCCGTAGTAGCTAGGACGACAGGTTTCTCGTGGGTTGCACTGTGTCAGAGATTATTAGGTGTTAGCCCTCCTCATTCAGTTTTTAAGGGCCATAGAGTATGCCATGGTTGTCAAATTTCATTGGTGAGTTGCCCTACGATACTGATTATGATCATATTTTGCGATGGATACGGAGGTATATATTACTATTGATAGGAATGTTTTTGTTTTTTGATAAAAGTGGTTATTATGTACATTTACAATATTTATTAGTATTAGAGAATTTAGATTACTCTAGTCGTCGTAGTTGGAGCTCTGTGTGCTTGGCTTACTTGTACAGACAACTTTGTATAGCCTCGCACGTAGACTCGCACGAGATCTGCGGGGCTTTGATTCTTTTACAGATTTGGGCATGAAGAGATTCTCATGTATAGCTCTTATTAGGCGATCTTAATATGTCGAGGGGGATGTGCCATTAGCTTTACGTTGGAGGGGAGATTTTGATGTCACTTCCCTTCCTACACACGTCGTGATCGTATATAGGTAGGCATTAGATAGACTGACGAGCGATGACGTGGTCTGGCAGCCTTACACTGAGGACATATTATCTTCTCTCCCCGACTATTGTCATGAGGGCAGAAATATTTGGCATGCCCGCATACCACTTATCTGTTTTTCTATTGTGGAGTGACACTTTCCAGATCGAGTGATCCGTCAGTATGGAGGATTTCAGTTCATTCCGGATCATTGCAATACTGAGGATCGATTGCACAAGATTAGCACGTGTGGTTCACAGGAGACAGATTGGTCAGTCGAGCATGCCGGTTACATCGAGATTTGGACTCATTGACGCGATCATCTAATTCCTATTGACACGTCAGTTGGAACCACTGTCCATCATTCTTACACCGCATGGTACCGTACTATATCTCGTATATTTATTGGTCAGCATGGAACTTGTTTGGGATATCTGGTAAGTGTATAATTTAATTTTTCTATTTATATCAATTATTTTATATTAATTATTATTTTTTTTACCTAACGTGTATCGAGATCTTTTTAGTGGAATTCACTGCATCAGATTCGAAAAGACTCTCAGGATGTTCATATCTGTGGAGTGACGGATACGTGTATTTCAGCTTTGAGTGATGACATGACTTACCTCCTAAGATCTAGACACCCTAGAGGTCGTGCTGAGTGAGGTGCCGAGGAGCAGCGACCTCGACGGAGCCGAGCGAGACCACGTTCGAGGCAGAATGTGCCATAGGACGCGTCACCATTTCCATCTCAGCATCCAGAGAACGTCGCAGGACCTTCCAATACTTTTGAGAACTCCTCGTCTTTCTACACACCGGTGTTTGAATTCCCTCATTTCTCTATTTCTAACGCCCCACAGAGGGGCATTCGTATAAACGAAGGACAGACACAGTTTCAAAGAGATGATGCACGTACCACGTACCATGTTTCCCCTCCACGTTTTAGTGATATAGAACCCTCCCAGATCACACAGTTACATGATCTGGGTTTACTATCCTAGGACGACACTACAGATATTAGGAGAGATTTAGATGTTAGACGTTATGATAGAAGAAGGCGACGACGACGTTAGTTACATTTTATGTACTTTATAATCTATATTATCTTAATAATAATTCGATTCACTTATATACGTTTATTTCGCCGATCTTATTTTTTTCGTTTCTCCTTTCTGTTCTATAATTATTTTTTTTTCTACATTGTTATTTTTCTTAACTGTTCAGAAAATGCACATATTTATTTTGACCCACAAATTCTATATGTTAAATAGCAAAACACATATATGAATGATATGGATGAGTCTACTAAGTCACGGGTTGGGTCCATTGGGCCATAGGGTCTTTCGAATTTCGATTTTGATTTTTCCTAACACAAATATCGATAGTATAGTTGGCCCGTCCAAGTAATGTGTTTTGGTCCATTGGCCCACGGACCAACCCATTTTCTTGCGGCCCATAAGTGTTTTGGCCCATTGACCCGCGGACCAACCCATTTTCCCGTAGCCCATAAGTTTTGTCGTAAGCAGTGCGTTTTGAAAACGCGGAAAGCATAATTTCCGCGTCTTGAAGATGCGGAAATGTTTGCTTTCTGTTTAATATGTGGTATTATCGTGGGTTGAACTCGCGACAAACCCGCGACAAATACTTCCGCGGTTCAAACCCTCGACAAAATTGGATTACTTTTAGAAAATATTTTTGTCTCGGGTTATTTTAAAAATTTTTTTTTTAATATAGGTTAATTTCGTACATCTCTCGTGGATAGCTGCTCTGTTCTTTTCCTCTTGCCTGAAGCTGCTTCAATCGAATCTTAAGAGAAACAGTGTGTAATCCCGAGAAGAAGAGAATAAAAATGGCGACATTGAGTCCAGTAATAAGCGCGGGTGAAGAAGATGACGAGGGTCTTGCATCTGGGGCAACCATAAAATTTGGGACATCGGAAGCCCTAGAGCACGTTCGCAAACTCACCGACGTCGGAGCCATGACTAGGCTTCTCCACGAGTGCATTGCCTACCAAAGATCCCTGGATCTGGAACTGGAATCCCTCCTTTCCCAACGCACGGATCTCGACAGGCAGCTCATCAACCTTCAGAAATCCGCCCAAGTCCTCGAGATTGTCCGCGCCGACTCGGACTACATGCTCTCCAACGTCCGATCCACTTGCGACCTCGCTGATCAGGTCAGCGGCAAGGTCCGAGAGCTCGATCTCGCTCAGTCTCGCGTCAATTCCACCTTGCTCCGCATTGACGCCATCGTGGAGAGGGCCAACTGCATCGACGGCGTCAAGAGGGCCCTCGAAACCGAAGATTTCGAGTCCGCCGCAAGCTACGTCCAGACTTTTCTCCAGATCGACGCCAAGTACCGGGACTCCGGATCCGATCAGACGGAGCAGCTTATGGCTTCCAAGAAGCTACTCGACTCCATCGTCCGCAGACGGCTCTCCGCCGCCATTGACCAGCGAGACCATCCCTTGATTCTCAGGTTTGTTCGCCTTTTCTCGCCCCTCAACTTGGAAGAAGAAGGATTGCAGTCCTACGTTGGTTATCTTAAGAAGGTGATTGCCATGAGATCCAGGCTACAATTTGAACACTTGATTGAACTTATGGAGCAAAAACCCTCCGGTCCAAACCGAGTCGATTTCGTAGGCTGCCTAACGGATCTGTTCAAGGATATTGTGCTGGCAATAGAAGAGAACGATGAGATTTTGCGGAGCCTCTGCGGAGAGGACGGCGTTGTCTACGCAATTATTGAGCTTCAAGAAGAGTGCGACTCTCGAGGTTCCCTAATTCTGAAGAAGTACATGGAATACCGGAAGCTGGGACGCCTTGCATCAGATATCAATTCTTACAGTAAAAACTTGCTTGCTGTCGGAGCCTCCGAGGGACCGGACCCCAGGGAGATCGAATTGTATTTGCAAGAGATACTGCTACTGACGCAATTGGGCGAAGACTACACTGAATTCATGCTGTCAAAGATCAAGGGCTTGAGCTCTGTGGACCCTGAGGTGGGTTCCCGAGCTACTAAATCTTTCAGGAGTGGGAGCTTCAGTAGAGTTGCCCAGGACATTACCGGATTTTATGTTATTCTGGAAGAGTTCTTCATGGTTGAAAATGTGAGGAAAGCCATCAAGATTGATGAGCATGTCCCCGACAGCCTCACTACATCTATGGTGGACGATGTGTTTTATGTGTTGCAGAGTTGTTGTCGAAGAGCTATTTCCACTTCAAACATTAATTCTGTGCTTGCTGTTCTAAGTGGCACCATAAATTTGTTGAGCAATGAGTACCAGGAAGCATTGGAGCAGAAGATGAGAGAGCCAAATCTTGGGGCAAAGCTGTTTTTGGGTGGTGTGGGTGTGCAAAAGACGGGGACGGAGATTGCAACAGCCCTAAATAACATGGATGTGAGCAGCGATTATGTCCTCAAACTCCGGCGTGAGATAGAAGAGCAATGTGGAGAGGTATGCCTCCTTTGCCTCTTAGTATATTCTGCTTTATTATGTATAACAAAGAGTTGCTTCTTCGGATAAATGCTTTGTTACCTTAAATCTTTTACTTCTATCTCTTTTTCTATGAGAAGTTAGAGATTTTCATTACGTTTTTAAGTTCAAAAGGAAAAAAAAATATTTAAATGTGTCAAATCGGTCAATGCCGATGTCAGTGGCCATGATGTTATCCTCTATGATCAAAGCCTCATAACATCTAATATCTTGCTTCATAGCTTCTGTGTAGACGTAAATAATCCTTCTCTTTTTCCTTTTCCTTTTCCTTTTCGTTTTCGTTTTTGTTTTAGCTTTTTTTTTTTTTTTGTGTACTCTTTGTAAGCCAAACTGCTTCAGATTAGTCATGCTGTTAGAGAAATAGGAATATTTTGTGTGTCTTTCAAGAGAGTACCTGCGTGTGGTTAGATTCCACATATTCCTTAACTCTTTTTTGAAGATTTCTTTGATTTTATTATCTTTTCTTTCTTTTTGTTTTTAATATTTATGACGTGGTACGTCAGTTTGATCAATAACCTAGGGTCTTGAATAAGTGACTAGATCAGAATGCAAACCTTTTAATTGTCATTGAACTTACTTTGTTACTTTGTCATGGGATTTATATGCCACTATTCGGTAGCTTCATGTTCAACAGTGCGCTCACAAGCTTTTCATACTTGGTTAAAGGTCAACTAAGTTCATGTTTTTAAAAGACTGGTATGATTTAATCAGGTTTTTCCCGCCCCGGCTGATAGAGAGAAAGTAAAATCTTGTTTGTCTGAACTGGGTGAGATGAGTAACAATTTTAAGCAAGCTCTCAATGCTGGGATGGAGCAACTTGTGGCTACTGTGACCCCTCGTATTCGTCCAGTATTAGACAGTGTGGCAACCACTAGCTATGAATTGTCCGAGGCTGAATATGCAGATAATGAGGTGAATGACCCTTGGGTCCAGAGACTTCTCCATTCTGTTGAGAACAATGTAGCATGGCTCCAGCCATTAATGACTGCCAACAACTATGATTCTTTTGTTCATCTGGTTATTGATTTCATTGCAAAGAGGCTTGAAGTTATTATGATGCAGAAGCGATTCAATCAACTGGGAGGTCTTCAACTTGATAGAGATGCAAGGGCACTAGTAAGCCATTTCTCTGGCATAACTCAGAGGACAGTTAGGGACAAGTTTGCCCGTCTAACTCAGATGGCAACTATCCTTAACCTGGAAAAGGTGTCAGAAATCCTGGATTTCTGGGGTGAGAATTCAGGACCAATGACTTGGAGACTGACTCCAGCTGAGGTGAGAAGGGTGCTGGGTCTTAGGGTTGATTTTAAACCAGAAGCTATTGCGGCTCTAAAATTGTGATTCTTAGCTAATTCTGCTGCTTCTTTTATTTTTTGTTTTTTAATTTTCTGCCTTCTGTTTTAATTGTTTCTCATCATTGTCTATAGTTTCTTTCTTTTAATTTCAATGGACCAATATTGAATAGACAGTTGGAAAACTCCTTGTCACATCTTAGTCAGATAGATTGTCCCATGTTACCTCCATGACAAAAATTACTTTGAGCATTTTTTTCTTTGATTTAGTAGGCATACTTCAGAGGTTATTGCACTAATTGACATGGATCGCCCTGGATTTGTCTATACTTCAGAGGTTATTGCACTAATTGACATGGATCGCCCTGGATTTGTCTAAGGCAGTGAATAAGTTTTGGTACTTTGTTTTGGGTTGAGGTTGAGGAAGGTGGAAGTGCTACTACTAACAGCTTATTTGGTTCCTTTAAGTAAGGTGACATATGGTGGAATGTGTTTATTGGAAGATAGTATGGATGGTTGTCAAGAAAATTCTTTCAAGTCTATGTGTCTGTTGTCAGCATCAATTTCTTCCTCTTTTTTTTTTTTTTTTTTTTTAAGATTTTTGTCTACATCAATTTCATGTTAATCAGTATATAGACATGCTTGATGTGCTGGCTTACATGACCCATCTTGTAATGATTATCATTCTTTCACTTTCTAAACAGCAACTGAATTCTTCTCAGGGTATATAATAGTTGTGCATGCTCTTGATAGATAACTACTTTCAAATCTTAAGTTTTGCAGACACTAAACATGCCTGCGGCTCTAAAGCTTCATCTGGTAAGACTTGCTGAACAAATTTAATGTTGTTTAATTCTGCTTTTCTACTTGCAGTGCTATGATATTAGACTTCTCAGATTCGATATCTAATCTATATAAAAAACCAAATATTTGGGTTGTTGACTTATGCTTGCATCCATTCCATATCTAAATCTCTAGTTTCTGGGTGCAAATATGGTTCTAGCAAACTGACGTCGCATCAATTAGATTTGACTTCCTTTGCCATTTCTAGGAGCAATTGTCCTCCCAGTCTCTCCCTCACCCCTCAGTGCTTGCATTTTACTCGAAGAGGAGTGCAATTCACAAGCTACCACATAAACATGCACTTGCATGTCAGCCACATAAATTTTGGAATTTTTGAGCTCATGTATGGGTTATTAGAAAGGTAAAATGGGTTATGAAGCGAGATGGTGTATGGCCTAGTTTCTCAGTTCTGGATGTCTGGGAATATGTGGTTCTAATATTTTCTCTTAGGGAGTGAGCAGTAGGTGACTTTAATTCTGCATAAGCTTCTCTTTAATGCTTCACTATGGTTTTACCTGAGTATTGAAACTCTCTTGCTCAAGTTTGTCACTGGTAATAGGGAGTTGATGAGTGAGCAGATCATGCCAATGAAGGGTATAATACTCTGTTGTGATCTGTTACATCTTTTTTGACACAGGTCGGATTATTAAGGGTGATCTTTGGCTTGTTCTATGATGAAATCTTAATTCAGCATAGATATTTGATGCAAGCTAATCTAAGATTAGTTCTTTCTCTGGGAATTTTGGCTCAACATGGTTATGAGTTGTGATGTGTTTTTCACATTTCCATGCAAGAAAAGAGACGTCTCACATGTCTGTTTACATGTTTAACATGAAACTTTTTTTTTTTTTTTTTTTTTTTTATTTAATTTTTTTCGGGGGGAAAAGAGAAATATATGTAATTGAAAAGGCACCAAGGAGGGGCTACCAAACAAACTCATCTGGAACCAAATATGAAGGAGACAACTCTTCCTCTATGACCAAATACCTCAGATGGAACCAAATATGAATGTTTCTTAAGATAGAGTCTAGAACAAGAGGGGGGGGGGGGGGTTTCTCAACAACCTCATAAAATCTCTCATAAAATCTCATGTTTCTTGTCCTCTAGACTTGCCAAGAAAGAGGAATGGAATGAATTAACTCTCGTAGCTGTACAAAACCTCATAGGAGTGCACTTCCTATTTCACTATGCACCTTCTGTTGAAATAAAGGACAATTAGGGTTTATGTACTAAGGGAATGAAGTCTAAATGTATAGCTTTAATTTGGATAGATTTTTCATTCTCTTTGTAATTCCTTTAAGGTTTCTAAGTTGGGCCCTAAATGGGCCTTGCCTGGATTGTTCGGGCTGGGCCCTTCGGGCCCAGCCCGGGCCAGCAAATGGGGGACCATCAGGTCCCCCAACGGCCATAATTGGAGAGGGCACAATGCCCTCTCCTCACTCTCTTTTCTTATCTCCTTGCCCCTCTTCTTGTTCTCTATAAATAGGGCTTATATGTTTCTTTGGGAGGTATGAAAAACATGCCTTCATTGCATGTAAACTCACTTTGAATTCTCAATTAAATTCTTGAAGTTTCTTTCTTTATTCTTAGCTTGCTATATTTAAATTTCATCACCTTCATCTTTGTAAAACGCAACCCGTTGATGTCAAATAAGGTATACATGAACTCCCACAAGCTTTATTCCATGCAGTCGTAGCTATCATACTTTACCTCCATGCACATTTCCAATCTAATCAACCACCTAATTAATTGATGAATTAGGAAATTAAAAGAAACATAAAAGTAAAAGAATTAGAACATTCCTCTAGCAAAAAGAATAGCAACGTTCTAAGGCTGGGAAAAGAAAAGGGACAAGAAATATAATAGGACTAATCACTAACCAGAAGTGCTCTAAGAAAAGATAGAAATAATTTTCTTGGAACTTTTTGGAACTTATGCTCTTATATCAATTCCTCATTTTTGGAGAAATGTTGAATTGGACAAGAAAATCTTGACGTATTCATACCACTGTTGAATCATGTTACTTCAATTCATCTTCATTTTCCCAAGTGCTTGCAGAGTGTGTTTGGAACCAAATGAACTTATAAAAAATGTGTAGTTCATTTTAATTTCCAATTTTGTTATATAGAAAAAAAAAATGTGTTCACTAACTCCAGAAACAGCAACGGGTGTCCATCATTATTTGTTTTAAGCATCAACTATGAGCTCAATGTTCCAAAAAAGTTTGCATACGATATGACATGCAGTTTCATGATATCTGTTATTTGCAATTCCTGTTGGTTTAGTTTAACATCATGGAGTTTTGTGCTTTTCTTTAGGTGGATTTTTGTCCATGCATTCCAAGGTCCAAAAACTTTGGAATTGCTTTGTCTATTGTTTGGTATCCCAAAAGGAGAGTCAAATTTGTGTGGGTTCATAGCTTTTGGTCGTTACATTCCTTAGACTTCTGAAATTTGTTTGTACGATTTTAGATAATGCACAAAAATTTTCTCCCCTCACTCAACACTTGTAAAATCTCTCTAATTACTTTTTATATGAATAAAAAGCTGTATTAAAGGCTTCAAGGGGAAAAATCTCTCTAATTATTGTCGAGTAGTCCTGACTTCAAAAATTTTGAATAGATTGGTTTTTCTCTGTTGAAAGTGTTGAAGGCCTTTACACTGGGACGCCTATGATGGTTAAATTCAGTTCAAATTTGTTACCGGACTGGATAGTAATTTTAGTATTGAAAACACCTCTCCTTAGGCATTTATCCTTGGTTTTCGAGAAATGTTTTCATATTAAGCTACTTACTCCCTCGTAAGATAAATAATGGAACCGGTTAACTAGCTGCAATCATGTCATGCATAAAGCTCGCTAATGTGTTGTGTTCAGTTAACGCCCTTGGTCATTCCTCCTGATAGTCCAGCCAGAGATTGAGGTTATTTTCATCTACAACTGGTCACTATATCCATGTCCATAAAAGGACATTGGGAGTAATTCACGTAGAATCATTTATTTGGCATCAATCGTAAATTGAGTAATCCGTGCAGTTAGCGGTTTTTTTCTATTTTTTTTCCCTTTTTTTTTCTCTCTCTCTCTCTCTCTTTCTTTTTTTCCCGAAGGCAAATCACATTGGGGTGGGGGTGGGGATCCACGAGGAAGAGGGTCGACATTCCAAGAGGCACTATGTCATTACCAAATAGGGTAAAGAAAGAATATAAGAGAAAGAGAGAGATTAGGGAGAGAAGAAGAATAGAGAGATAGAGAGAGATATAGAGAGAGAATATAAGGGAGAGTTTTCAATACCATTTTAATACATGTTATTACATATTTTAAAAACTACTATTTATAATAATTCTACTAGCCAATTTATTTAACTACTAACGAAATTTTGTTAATTATTTATTAATCTAACAATCATAATTAACTACTAACTATTCCTATTAACTATTATTAACTACTAATTTTTGTGATTAGTAGTTGTTACAATACTTCCCTACTTTGAAGACATCCTTGTCCTCAAGGATGGAAAATCAAGAATTGAGATTTGAATTCATAAATTTTGTACCAAGTCTTGTATTTGTATTGAAAGATAAGGTAATGGAGACGAGCAATGAATGTAACTTGAATTGCAATGAGAATAGTGTGAGAAAAATAGAGATGAGAAAACTTGAAAAAATCTTTTCTTGAATTTCTTTTTGATAAAAGATTTGGTTCGATGAATACCAAAAATTTAATTTTTGGAGGGATTGGTAAGAATTCACCATCAACTTCTTTCTTGAACATGCAAAACCCTTCTTTCTTGGACATTCAATACCCTTCTTTCTTGATCATGCAAGACTGTTCTTTTCTGGACATTTGAAAATTTTCTACTCTCAACATTTTTTCACTAGGTGTAGATAAAATGAGAGATTTTGAAAGTGATTCAATACCTTGCTTTTCCATAGATTTTGGCATTGTTTCTTCTACCATTTGATTTGTTTTGTTGTTTTCCAATTTCTTTTCATTTTCTTACTCTTTTTCCACCAAAACTTTGATATCTTTATCGATACCAAACATTTTCAATAAATTGTTGAATTTGTCATCAAGACTTGCCATATAAGCATCAATCATTTGGTTTTGTGCATCAATCATTTGGTTTTGTGCATCAATCCTTTGGTTTTGTTCATCAATCCTTTGGTTGATCTTTTCCAATTTCTTGTCAACATACAAATGATATTCTTTGATTTCTACAACCATTTCTTGCATTATAATTTCTTATCTTTTGAGATGTTCTTTGATGACTTCATAGAAAGCTTGCTCTTCGATGACTTCATACTCAATCTCTTATGCCATTTTTCAATATTAGTCACCAATTTATCATAATCCAAGTAGAGTAAAGAAAGAATATGAGAGAAAGAGAGAGAGAGATTAGGGAGAGAAGAATGAGAGAAAGAGAGATATAGAGAGAGAATATAAGGGAGAGTTTTCAATACTATTTCAATACATGTTATTATTTGTTTTAAAAACTACTATTTATATTAATTTTACTAACCATTTCATTTAATTACTAACTAAATTTTGTTAACTACTAAGTAATCTAACAATCACAATTAATCACTAACTATTCCTATTAATTATGATTAATTACTAATTTTTATGATTAGTAGTTGTTACAATACTTTACTGCTTTGAAGACATTCTTATCCTCAAGAATGAAAAATCAATATTTGAGATTTGAATTCATAAATCTTGTATCAAGACTTGCATTTGTATTGAAAAATAAGGTGATGCAGATGAATAATGAATGTAATTTGAATTGCAATGAGAATAATGGGAAAAAATAGCGATTAGAAAATTTGAAAAAATCTTTTCTTGAACTTCTTTTTGATGAAGGATTTGGTTCGATAAATACCAAAAATTTAATCTTTGGAGGGATTGCTAAGAACCCACCATCAACAACTTCTTTCTTGATAATGCAAGACCTTTCTTTCTTGGACATGCAAGACCCTTCTTTTTTGATCATACAAGATCCTTCTTTTTTGATCATACAAGACCCTTCTTTTTTCGGCATTTGAAAATTTTCTACTCTTAACATTTTTTCACTAGAAATAGATAAAATAAGAGATTTTGAAAGTGATTCAATATCTTGTTTTTTCATAGATTTTGGCATTACTTTTTCTACCATTTGATTTGTTTTGTTGCTTTTCAATTTTTTTTTTTCATTTTCTTGCTCTTTTTCCACCAAAACTTTGATATTTTCATCGATATCAAACATTTTCAATAAATTGTTGAATTTGTTATCAAGACTTGCCACATAAGCATCGATTCTTTGGTTTTGTGCATCAATCCTTTGGTTTTGTTTAAATGTGATTCTTAGCTAAACAAGCACTGTTAAGCCTAATAGTTACAACTCTCCTCTCCCAATCTACTGATTTCAGGTTTAAATCTCTATGTAATAAAAAAAAAACACTGCTAACATGTGATAATATTAGACACCACGATGTAGAAGAACACCCCCCACAAAAAAAACAAGAAGCCCTTGTCTATCATATGTGCCTTCCACGGAAAATTGTTTGTTCCTTTACCATTTGCCCCTCTTTTGAATGGACACTTGAACCATAATTCCTCTTGCAAATCATCAAGGATTGGTTTGAATTTTATCTCATCTATTGTGATACTCGTTAATTTTTCTCCTTTGTGGATTATAAACTCAGGAGTCACTGACCACATAACTCGAGATAGGAGTGTGTATGTGGAGTTACGTCAAGTGAATCCTCATGTTAGGAAAATTTACGTGAGAAACGGAGTATTTATCATTATCAGAGGAATTGATACTTACCGATTGGAGTTGCAAAGTAGTTAGACTTTGTATTTATATGACGTTCTTCTCGCTCCTAATATTCGATGGAACTTGATTGTAGTACTTTGTTTAAATTACCTAGGATATGCTTTGTCATATAGAAAATCATCTGTTTTTTATTAAATACAACAGTTGTTTGATCTATTTTGGTTTTATCTATGATAAATTATATGCATTGGATGTTATTTCTGATAATAGTATTCTTGTTATTTTTTTATTACTTTTACATCTAATTGCGTAGATGATGATATAAATATATGGTATATTAGATTTGGACACATAAGCAAGAGATGATGAACCTGTTAGTAGCGAGTGGTTTGTTGGGCCTGCTAACCATGTTCGAGTTGTCCGTATGTGACTTTTTGCCTAGCCAACAAAATTACAAAAAAACCATTTGACAACGCAATGAGAGCTAAAACTCCATTACAGTTGGTTTACTCCGATATCTATGGCCCTATGGGCATGAACACCCGATATAGAGTTGTGTACTTTATTATGTTCATAAACGATTACACACATTTTGGTTATATCTATTTGATTTCGCACAAATATGAGGTATTGAAATATTTCAAGAGACTTATTAACGAAATTGAAAATCAGTTAAATTTGAGAGTGAAGACTCTTAGAATTGATTGGAGGGACGAATATTTATGAGAACAATTTAGAGAGTTTTGTTTTGAGAAAAGTATTACGAAACAGCTAACTATTCCTGCTACTTCTCAGCAGAATGGAGTAACGAGATGAGAAATAAAACTTGTTCGAGATGTTGACATCTATGATGATGCAGGCTAATTTGTTCATATCTTATTGAGAAGATACTTGATTGACTATAGTTTACGTCCTCAACTGTCATTAAAGTTCGCAGTCAGTACCTCATATGAGTTTTGGACAAAAAGTTATTTAGCCACTCGAGGTCATGAGGTTGTACCGTATTTGATCATGATTTTTCGCATTCATACGGCAAGTTCGGCTCGTGAGAAAAGAAATGTATCTTTATAAGGTACTCAAAACACTCAAGGATATGTATTCTTATGTGAGCATACAGATGACATTGTCATTGAGATTGAGTCTCGTGATACCACATTTCTTGATAATGATTTTCCTAAGAGATGTGAAATCGATCAAGATTTTAGGTTTTATGAGATGGATGAGCCTAGGGTGTCAGATGAACCCAATGACGGGACACAAAAATTCATTACAAATCTTGGTCCTAGTGGGAATGATCCATATAGAGGTGAAAAGAATCACTCTCCTCATAGCGTGCTTAAATGTCACTTCCCGATTGAGGGTGAGGCCCCGATTGAGGGTGAGACCCTTATTGCGACTTTTGAGAACGATAGGGAATCTAAAACAATTCAAGAGACTCTTGAGGGTTTTGCGAAAAATCATTTGTTGAAAGCCATAGATGAAAAGAATGAGTCGATGAGAATCAACGGGGTGTAAGATCTTGTTGATTTGCATAAGGGTAGAAAGGCCATTTGGAACAAGTGGGTTTTCAAGATCAAAAGAAAGACTGATGGATCAGTAGAGAAGTATAAGACCCATTTGGCGGCCATGGTTACACTTAGATTAAGGGCATGGACAATCAAAGAGTCGTCTAATTTATCTCGATTCGTTTATTTTTAACGTTTGTCATGAGTATGGATCTGGAGTTACACCAGAACGTAAAGACTGCCTTCCATAATGGAAGTTTAGATAAGTACATCTACATGGAACAACCTTTTGGATTCGTTCTAATAAGTCAGGAGGATAAAGTCTGTCGACTTTGAAAGTTAACATATGGTTTAAAACAGTCATCCCGATGGTGGTATCTAAGATTTCATGAGAAGCTAATATTTTATGGTTTTACAAAAATCGAGAAGAATCATTGTGTCTATCTGATACATTCCAATAACTCTTTTGTGATCATATTTTTATATGTGGATGACATTCTGCTAACCGAGAATAATAGAAAGTATCTAATAACCATTAAAGCATGGTTATTGTCGAGATTTGATATAAAGAATATGAGTGAGGTTTAATTCATTCTTGGAGTTAGGATCCAGAAGGATCGCTTGATATGGGTGTTGTTTTACATCAGAAAGATTTTTGAGCATTTCAAGATAAATGATTGCAATCCAATAGATACTCTTATCGCTAAAAATGAAGACCTAACTCTTGACATATACCCTAAAAATCAGGAAAAAATAAGGGAGATGAGTAGAATCTCTTATACCAATACAATGAGCAATTTAGAATATGCGATGAGGCATACACGACCAGACATTTGTTTTACAGTCGATCTGATAAGTAGGTATCAATCGAATCCCAGAAGGGATCACTAGAGAGTAGTGAAAAGAATTCTGAAATATTTCAAGAGAATTGTGAACCTCTTTATATTATAAATGAGGTAATTTGCGATTCATTGGGTATTCAAATACCGACTAGGGGTGACAATCTGAATAAACGCAAATCGATATCAAGTTTTGTTATCTTGCGCAATAATAGTATCATATCTTAGAGAAATAAAAAACAAATTTATATATCTCTATTTACGACAGTTCAGCAAAATGTTTGGTTTTATAAATTTCTGAATGATTTATGGGTTGTGACAAATAGCGAGAAGTTAGTGATGATTTATTATGAAATCAGACCCCCATTGCTTACAACCGAGACCCTATATATCACAGTAAGATCAAACACATTGATACTACATATCACTTTGTAAGAGATATCACTGAGAATTGTGTAATGACAATTAAGTATACTTTTACACATAATATGGTGGTTGATCTCTTCACCAAACCCATTATGAGAGATTCTTTTGTGAGACATATGGAATCATTGGGTTTAAATGTAATTTGACATTTTTCACTATATACTGATTATGATATTTATTGTTTTATATATATGTATGCATGTATTATTTAGTCATAAATTTATTTGTTGCATTTGTTTATTATCATATATTTTGTAGTGAGTTATAATAAAATATATGTCAGACAAACGTGATCAACTCTCTCACACAAGTGACCGCCTCCAACTCTGAACGAGCGAGTATGAGACGGTTTCTAATCGTAAGAGCCTTTGAAAGTGATTCTACTAGAATATAAGTTATCCTGATATATATTCAGGATGAGGTCATATGTGATATGACCGATATGGATGTACCCACATCCATGTTACGTGTAACTAGTTAGATTTGAGATATCAGATATCACCTATATCTAGTGATATTGTCTTTGAATACTCTCTTTAAAATTTATGGGTAAAGGATAATGTATAGACTGAGTTTCATACTTGTATAGTGTTAGAGAAATCTAATATATACCATTTCTAAATATGGAGGAATAATACTGTGACACGTGTTTCATACCGCGTGTGATCAGATGACCATGGGATAGTGGGAGCTATTATTTAAGATAATAATGTGATCATAATCCTCATTCCCAGTGTATGAAACTTGAGATCCATTGAATGAGATCTCTTATGCGTTTATTACTTTCGGCTATTTCCAGAAATCTTGGTTTAGTATTTGCTATTTTAATCCGTTTATCTATGGCCCGAAAGATAATTGAAATATAAGGGGTAGGTCTAGGAAAGCAACTGAATTGAAACTGATAAATTTGTGTTTGGGAAAAAGAAAACCAATCGATATTATATTATTGTTTTGTATTCACAAGTTGACATGTTATGTTAATTCATGTTAGAATTCAAACATGATAGTGAATATATAGTCGAGTAAATAATTGAGAATTACTTTTGATGAAAATAGTGGCTCGATAGATATAATTACATTAAGTTTAGGGCACAACGATTTCTTTTTGGTACTAACGGTAGCTTCTCGATAATCCTAATAGATGTATCGAGAAATCTTTGTTTGCAGGTATACACACCAGTCGCACGATACCCAATCTTGTATGCATGTATTTTATATATATGATATGTATGTATTATTTAGTCATAAATTTATTTGTTGCACTTGTTTATTGTCATATATTTTGTAGTAAGTTATAATAAAATATATGTCAAACAAACGTGATCAACTCTCTCACACGAGTGACCGCCTCCAACTCTGAGTGAACGAGTATAAAACAGTTTCTAGTCGTAAGAGATTTTGAGAGTGATTCTGCTAGAATATAAGTTATCCTGATATGTGTTCAGGATAGAATCATATGTGATATAACCGATATGGACATACCCACATCCATGTTACGTGTAACTAGTTAGATTTGAGATCTCAGATATCACCTATATCTAGTGATATTGTCTTTGAAATACTCTTTTTAAAATTTATGGGTAAAGTATTATGTATAGACTAGTTTCATACTTGCATAGTGTTAGAGAAATCTGACATATACATTTTCTAAGGATAGAGGAATAATACTGTGACACATGTTTCATACCACGTGTGATCAGATGACCATGGGATAATGGGAGCTATTATTTAAGATAATAATGTGATCATAATTCTCATTCCCAGTGTGTGAAACTTGAGATTCATTGAATGAGATCTTTTATACGTTTATTACTTTCGACTATTTTCAGAATTCTTGGTTTAATATTTGCTATTTTAATTTGTTTATCTATGGCCCGAAAGTTAATTGAGATCTAAGGGGTAGATCTAGGAAAACAACTGAATTGAAATTGATGAATATGTGTTTGGGAAAAAGAAAACAAATCGATATTATATCATTGTTTTATATTCACAAGTTGATCTGTTATATTAATTCATATTGGAATTCAAACATAATAGTGAATATACAGTCGAGTAAATAATTGAGAATTACTTTTGATGAGAATAGTGGCTCAATAAATGTAATTACATAAAGTTTGGGGTACAGTGAGTTCTTTTTTGTACTAACGGTAGTTTCTCGATGATCCTAATAGATGTCTTGAGAAGTTTTTACTTGCGGGTATACACCGGTCGTACGATACCCAATCTTGTATGAAAGTCTTGTTGGGTGATGTGAAATATCGTATGAATTGTGATTTTATGACAGATATAAAATGTTATCATGTGAAAGTGAGAGATGTTGGTAAAATGTCTCTGAGGAACTTTTTACCAAATATAAATAATTTAAATTTATTTAAATTATAATTAAGTGATAATAGGTAATGGGTAGTTAACCCATTATCCTATGTCACTTAACCCTCCCTAAGATCTTTCAACACAATGCTATGTGAATTGCAATACTTCGAGGGAGTTTTGTGAGAGAGAACTCTACTTGAAATTGAGAGAGATGTTGAGTGAGATACACATTCTCTAAAGTGAGAAAAATCTTTCGAGAGTTTGAGAAATTTTTTAGTAGAAAAATTTATCCCGTTATTGGGTTTACCCAATTTTGCGTTTAGACGTCATGAATCTTTAGTGGTGGTTCAATTCTGTGATCATTATCCCGATCGAGTAATTCGTACAAAAGTGTTTGCGACTCGATTGATTTTTGAAGATCTATATATTGAGATATTTATTTTAAAATTTAATATATTTAATTTTTATGAATTATTACTCTTTCATAGATGTGATTATATCTAACACCCTGCAACTTCTGACCTAACATAAAATAAAGACGTGAAATTCACAACATTATGTTACGAGTACCTAAGGCTTGACAAACTTGGACCTTAAGGAGAAAAACAAAGTAAAAATAGAAACGTTGAGAGGAGATAAACTGTATGACAACGTTGATTCCTCCGAAAAAAGAAAAAGAAACGAAAAACCATAGAGTTGTGAAGATCTTGTTTTGGCTATGACTTGGGGGAGAAGCAAAGGGTTGCATTACACCGTTTTGTCCTATTTTCTTTTGGTAGGGACACACCAACCCACTCTCTTGTAGGCGTAAAGCACGTAAAATTTCAATAGTTTTTTTTTTAATAAAATAAATACATTTACTTAAAATTTGTATTAATATTTTTTATTTTAGCTAAAAATATAATGAATAGTTAATTCAAAATTGAGGAAATTGGAGAAAGTTTTCATATGTATCTATATATTACAAACATTTGGTCCCTAAGGGGATAACTTGGTGGTCATAATCTCCCTCCTATAATTCTGAGATCCAGGATTCGAATTCTCGTGTAACAAAATATATATATATATATATATATATATATATATATATATTACAAACACTTGGTGGGCCTTTAACAAAAAAAAAAATACTCGGTGGGCCGGCCAGGGGGAGTAATGGGTCAATGGCTTTGCCTAAAGATTTGAGTGTCAAAACCCCTTAGGAGGATTGGGAATGGCATGCCTCGTTGATAGAGCTGGAGTAAATGCGGGGAGGTTGTTTGTTGAGGGATGGACTGGGGGAGTGAATAGGGAGGGGGTGTCTTAAATGAATAAGGAAACTCCTTTTTTAACTTACCTAATTAAACATGGGAGTGTGTCGGGAGGCCTCCACCATCATCCATTCATTTTCACCTTCATTGCAACTTCATATTTGCAAATGCCACATCATTCATCACCAAAATGAATCTTTTTGTATAACAGCCCTTCTTTCACAACCATTCAAAATCCATGTAAAAAAAAAAGAATGGGAGATCAGGGGTTCACCACTCCTCAATTCAAAGTATTAGTATAGCTCCACTACGCACTAGGAATACACAATTCTATCCAAGCTCTCTCTCTCTCTCTCTCTCTCTCTCTCTCTCTCTACCCAAAAATTGCCCTTGCCTTAAGACTTTTGTCCTTCTATTTATCTATCTACAATAATTATTATTATTATTTTACTTTTACTCAAAACTAAACCTCAAGCAAAAGAACAAGAAAAAATAGTAAAGCAGAAGGGGGAAAAAAAGGAATTACACCCCGGAGAACCAACGGAAGAGCTCGCTGATTTCTTCGCCGATACGATTGGCCTCCCAATCCCAAACGCCCTCCGCCCCTTCAATCCTGCGATTGCTGCCTGTGAAAAATCTGCCCGAGCTGCGACGAGATGAGAGAGAGAGATGGGAAGCAGAGGAAGCCAAGCCTCTCAGCCAGTATCGTCCTGAGCCTCCCGATGCTACCTCCGCCGCTAGGCTAGCTCCCGGCGGCTGAGGCTCCATAGCAATCTTGTCATCAACGAATTCGATTTCGCAGTCGGAGGCTCCACGGCGGTAGCCGTGATCTTCGGGTGCCACCGGAGCCACAAACACCTCGGAGGCGTGGTCCACAATGTACTCGAACGATCCAAGAGAGTAGGATCGACGAACGTCGCCTGAGTCGGAGGGAAGTCTTCGGCGGCTGACAGTTCCAATCTCAAGGCGGAAGCTGTTATTACCGGGGGGATCGACATCGGTAGCAGGTGTAGTGGAGGCGGCTGCGGAAGTAGGAAAAAGGTGAGAGTAGATTTCGGAGTCGGAAGCAACAACAGTCGAGCGACAGAGAGGGCAGGTACGGTTGGAAACAAGCCAAGTGTCGACGCAGAAGGCGTGGAATGCATGGCAGCAGAGCGGAAGGAGGCGAAGCTGATCGCGCGGTTCGAATTTGGAGAGGCAAACCGCACAGTCGGCGGAGGAGAGAGGAGCTTTCACGGAATCGAAGGAGAAGAGAGGGAGAGACTCGATCAGTGCCCGATTTTGAATGTGATGATCGTCGGGAGAAACGCGACGTCTGCTGCTGCTGCTGCTGGAGAAGAGGTCGTGGCGGTAATGATGGAAGGAGACGGTGGTGGTGGTGGGAAGGACGTCGGAGTCGGGGAGGGAACGGCGGCGGTTGAGGTAGCGGAGGAGAAGGTAGATGGAGGCAGAAACGATAATGGCGACTGCGATGACGAGGATGACGAAGACGATGCTGGTGTGGGGGCTTTCATTTTCTTCAGTCGGCGTTGTAACGGCAGTGGTAGGGGTGGGGGTGGTAGGGCCGGAGCCGGAGGAAATAAACTGAATGAAATGCATCCTGTGAAGTGAATTGAAAATGTGACGCGCGCTCTCTCTCCGTCTCTTCTATAAATATAAATAAATAGATTTTTAGGAAGAAAAGAGGATCCCAATGGAGCGGAAACGAGAAGAGAGGAGAGGAGAAGAGGGCAGACAGAAGAGAGAGACCAAGTCCCGAAGTTTCTTTGTTTGGCCTCCAAATTTGTTTTCCCATTTTGGGGAGTCCTCACTACCCTTTTTGTTTTTTACTTACTGACCATACCAACAAAGAAAAGGAAGAAAAAGAAGGAAGGAAAAATATATTTACCATCTTTCCTACTTGAGCCGCACAGCACTACCGTACTTGCTATGCGACTTGGGGGGTTTATAATGGTTATAAATTAAATTAAATTAAATTAAGAAGAGGGACAAGCAAAGTCAATACCCCAACTCTTTTTTATCCGTTCCCATTTTAATGAGTTTTTTTTTATTATTATTATTTATTTAATTAATTAAATAGATACTCAAGTCAAGGGCACGACATTACTACTACAAAAGTCACAGCCCTCATTAATATCACCGTTTCGAGTTCCAAACTCCCCCCCCCGGGCCCCCCCAAAAAAAAAAAAACAGAGAAGTGATTTTTTAAAATAAAACCCCAGAGACAAGAAATTTGACTAAAAGATGAAAAACTAAAGACAGAATTTTATAAAAATGAAACATCTACGACTAATTTTTGGGATGGAGATCTATAAGAAATGAATTCACCACTACAAAAATATCAGCACATATATTATGAATTGTGCATAACAGAAAATGTATCGAACATTACCTCAGATCTTAGTTGCCACCTTCGTTCATTTCTGCAATACCTTCTGGTGCCCATGGATCTAAAATCACGACCTATGCCATCATAGTGGAGAGATCACCACTCAAATCAGGAAGCCACCTGTCATGAGATCCCAGATCATCATCATGACCAGTTGTGACGACTATAGGTGGTGAATCACTATGCCTCCCAAGAGCCCTGGAAAAAGCATCCCAAAAAAGTCTTCTACTGTTCCTTCTTGCCTCATGATTACTCATTTCTGAGATGTTACTACACAAGACATTGGAAGAAATACTCACCACGTCAACATGGAATACATTCCCAGTTCCCAAATCATGGTGCCCGCTGACTAAACCAAGGACCCAAAGTTGTTGCCTCTTGGTCTTCAGCATCATCATCATGCAGCAACTGTGCAGATACCAAAGAATCAGATACTAATGTACCACAATCAGAACAGCAGACACCTGTCTCTACATTCCGATGATTTTCAATAGGCTCCCCTTCTAAATACAAATCTTCAAGCTCTGGAACTGCACTGGTAGAACAAATGCATGTGGAACAATTTAAAGGCATTGTTTTGCTTGATGAATCACCTGAATCAACAACTGCAGCAGTTGGATCCAAGTTAGTTGTAGGATCCATAACTTTTGACTGTAAACATGGTTCTACATTTGAAGTACCATCAATATTAATTTTACTCTCTGAACAAGATTCTTTGAAATCCAAATTGCCCATCACAAGCTAATTCTATATTCTCAGGATTACATATCCCACATTTACCTGTTCTAATGCTTCTTATGCCTCCTCCACTATTGTCAACAAGATCACCATCAATTGCATCACCACTGCTTTCGACTGAGGCCGGACTTTTGCTTTTGGATTGGTCTGGCTTGCATAGAGAATCGACATTTAATGAAGGCAATTCCTTGTGAGAATGGATTCATCAACAATTGGAGCCGATTTCTCACAAGAACTTGTTCATGACTCAGGATAATCTTCTATCTGCAGGCAACAACTACAATCAGAGGAGGAGGTAAAATTTAAACCAATGAAGCAAGATGGTACCAGTACAAAAAACATTTTATATGCTCAGAAATGAGAACAGTGCGAGACGCTTCTGTGACAGTCAGAATATCAAAATAATCATAAACTGAACTATGATCCCTAGGTGATGGACATTGATAATGGCTAGACGTTCCTAGCAGTGGTAACATAAGAACATACAGTGAGTGCCCCACTGCAAACTGTAAAGGCTCAGATACTGTGAGCCATTACCAATCCAAGACCAAGAAAAGCAGGGAACCTCCAAAATTCATGCAGTACAAGTGGTTTCCATAATGAGTTCAGGGATCGGTTACTGTTGGAGGTAAGTCTGCCTCCACAAATAATGGCTCTGCTAACTCATACGAGATAATTTGGCCACTAGGTAATCTAGATCAATGAGACCTACAGAAAGACCGCTGGAAGGTGATCCAGCGGAGGAGGCACCAATGCTCAAGTTGAGAGAGATTTTCGAAAGAGGGTAAACAGATAGAAAGAAAGCTTCAGTCGTGCCAAAGGCAAGAGAGTGCAAAAGTATGAGAACCAAGAGTCTGCATACCTCACTAAATGATTTAATGATGTATATATAATTATCAAGTAGGAGAGACATATGCGTGCGAGGCGTTAGAACCCTAGTTTCCTTATGGAAGGTCTCGAGATTATTGGGATTACAATGAAATGACTCCAAAAGATGTCAAATGCTATCGATAAGGAAAATTTAAATGACTGTAGAGATTTTCTTCCACAATTTGAAGTCTCCTTTCCATTTATGGAAGGTGCTGTCCAAATTTTCAAGAGAAGTGAATATTTACCTCAGAAGGCCGAATGACAATCACCGAACACTGAGGAGGTGTTGTGACCGAGCTATTGTCTATCGATCAGAACTTGGTCGATGAATGTCGAGTAGGTATGGGCCGTGTTTACCTGTCTGAGAGATGAATCCCGTGTTGACGATATGGTTCAGTAGATGTGTCCCTTGGGATAGGGGTCTCGAGCATCTTAAATCTCATAATGATGATTGATCTTCAAACTAAACGATTGATCAATCATTTACCCCCCTCCTGTGGTCGATTCAGAGTAGGGGCTTCAGGAGTACGGCATAGTGGAAATCTTTCAGATCTTGTGAATCAAAAAATATTTAATGCGGTGAGTGCAGCTTCGATTACTGTGAACCGTCTCCAACACGCTTTTTATTCTGCATGTTTGTTGATTGGCTTACCACTACCGCTTTCACTTTTTTCACAGTTAGACTTCTTAGCAATTCATCCTTCCGTGAAGATCTTCTGAAAGAAATAGCCAAAGGTTTTTCGTTTGGTCCTTTTCCCAGCATCGAAGATATCAGCACTATGTCGCGGGAGAATTGCACAACGTTCGAGGCCTCATGCTGTTGGGTGACAACTTTGACGTCATATTGACGACTGATGCCGACAAAGCCAATATGGCCTCGGGAAATCAAGTTCCAATGTATAAGTAGTCAGTGAAGTATGGTTTGAAAGTACCATACACCGGCCCTATCACTAGGGTTTTGTTGTGTAGGAATATTGTTCTCACCGTGCTGATTCTCAGTGCTTGGCGTTTGATAGTCGCAGTTATTTTTTTGATGATTTTTGCCATTTGCACTTCGACTTTGAAGTCTTAGCGTCTGTGTTTACGCTGAAAAAGTGTGGGAAGAAGGATTCCACCAAAGGTTGGTTTTGCTAGCAAACCCAACTAGAGTCGAATCAGAAGTTCTTTTACAGCGAGACCATTGACAAGAGCTAGATGCAACAAGTACTTTTTGTTGAGTTCCGGGGAAAAGCAGAGCTTCTGACGCCCGATGATGGCCCGCTCACCAAGTTGAAGCCTCGTCAGGACTATCATAATTCAGGCTTTGCCCGATCTATAGGCGAATATTGCAAGGCCTCGAAGAGGAGTGTTTGGGTTGAGCGTCTCCTAGACAATGAGATGTTGTCCCTTGCGGGTCTACTGCTCGAGGAGAAAAGGAAGGTCAAAAGGCCTTTGCTACTTGAGAAGGAGAAGGAGCTCATGGATTTTATGTGCTCCTTTGCGGAGGAGAACTTGATAGAGATCATTACTGCCCAACAAATGAAAGAGGGGCAGATGGGAGCCCCAGGAGAAACCGAGAGTACGTCGAGGGCTCATTTGCTTGATTCGACCCCACTCTCCTCTGAGGGTCAAGAGGAGGCGAGTGCAATTGCAAGAGTCACCCAAGGAGCATATCAGTGAGAGTTCGGAGGAGAGATCCCTGGTTGCCTGAGAATTTGCTCATCAAGTCGTCGATGAGTCAACAAAGGTCAGCAATGGTGGGCTCAGAAGGCGACTGTTCTATTGGTGGTACCGGTGAGGGTTCTCCTATGGGAGAAGAAACTGACATTCCTAAGGCTTCAGTGGAGGCAGGTGCACTTTCCTCGGCACATTTTGAAGATGCTGGTCCTGAATTGTCGAAGGGACCAGATGCAAGGTCATCTTCTGCTATTTCGTTGTTGCCCTTGGTAAAGGGCAAACGTGTGGTGCCGGAGGAGGTGTTTTCTCACGCTAACCATGTTCAGTCTTTTGACAGGCATCAAGGCTCGAAGTAACAGGAAACGGTGGCGATCAATGCTAGGGACAATCATCATTGTTACATGGACATTGTCGAAGGGAGGCAAATAGCCGATCGGTTTGACTTTTATCGTTCGGATCTGGAGCTGAACAAACTCTCGCTTGAGCAAGGTGATGAAACCTTGTTTTCAGTGACTATGATGGCATTTTTCTTAGTGCTCGTCCACATTTTATGTTTTAGTCCACTGATTGGTGCTCCTTTGTTCAGACCATGGTTCTGGCAGAGTTTCAGAAGCAACAAAGGGAGCAGACGTCGAGTCACATGAGAAGTCGTGCAGATCAGACGGTAAATAATGTTTTTCAGTTAGAGAAAGCCCTTTCGCAAAAGGAGAGCAAGCTCGAGGAGGCGAGGCCTTCCGCCACCGCTATGAGTGCTCGTAACGGAGTGATGGAGCAGTTGAGGGCCGAACAGGATGCGGCACTTCATCAATGTAAGGGGTTGAAGGCGAAGAAGGTTCGCAAGGCTCTGTAGGCTGCAAAGAGGCTGGCCCAAGTGCGTGACCAGTCTCTTCAAGCTGTCGAGCGACAGATTACCGAGTTGGGGGCTGTCATAGATCATCATACACGTACTCAACACAAATTGTTTAAGAGGCTCTAGTGTGCTATGGAAATCATTCATCAAGTAGCATGCCTCCGGACACTGCAGGTCCCGCTTCCGAGCCCAAGTCTGCCATTGCCCCTATAGAGTCCGATGTTCCTCCTGTCCTCTAATTGGGGTTTATGTTTTCTTTTTTTGTAATTTCTCCTTTATGTGCTTCTCTTCAAATGCACAAATGAAATGTTCTTTTGCTCTTGTCTCGTTGTGCACTTTATGTGGGCATTAACACCATTCAAAGGATATAGCTTTACTCGGGGACATCTCCCTGATCGGTGACGTGTTTATCCGATAGCTAGGTTTTTCCTATGAGTCGTTCGATAGGACAAATTACAGATATTCCATGGGGAGGTGAATCTCCCTGTTGATAATAAGCTTCATCTGATAGGTTTTATTCGTGGGTACACCATGTGATGCTAGCTTGAACAAGGACATGATCCTAATGATAGGCTCCATCTGGGAGGACTGGGCAACACTAGTCCATTTGAGAAGATAAATTCCCCAACGATAGACTCTATTCGGAAGGTTTGGGCTACATTGGCCTGTTTGGAGAGATAGATTTCCAATGATGAACTCTGTTCGGGAGGACTGAACGACACTGACCTATTTAGGGAGACAAATCCATAACAATGGGCTCCATTCGGGAGGACCGGACGACATTGACCCATTCAGAAAGATAGATCCCTAACAATGGATTCCGTTAAGGAGGACTAGGCGACACTGGCCCGTTCAGAGAGATAAATCTCTGATGATAGATTCTGTTCAGGAGGTCTGGGAGACACTGGCCCGTTCAGGGAGAGAAATCCCCAACGATGGATTTCATTCAGAAGGAGTGGGTGACACTAACCCGTTCCTGGCATAGTCAACTTACTAAGAAAAATGAAACATATAGTTATAATGAAATAATGATCAACAGATTAAGTGCCAAGGCTAGGTGCTATAAGCCACCCGTTAAAGGGTACTACGAATGCAATCGCAAAGAGAGAGAAATGTAGAGTCTACTTAAGAGGGAACGTCAAGGGTTCTAGATCATAAAGCAACGTCCCAATACCATTGGAGGTCCTGAACTTGATCTTTATATGTTTCGTACTTGATAGTACCTCCAAAGCGTTCAGGTCAGGTCGTCCCAATATAGCATCGCAGAGTGAAGGGAGCTTAACAACGTTGAACATGGTTGATGCCATGGCATGGTCAGACAGAGTCCCAAGAGTCATGAGCTGTGAGATGATGCCTTTAGTGTAAATCCATTCGCCTGAGAGCCGTTTAATGGGTCCAATGTGAAATTGTAGGTGCGCGGGGGAGAAACCTATTTGCGAAAGGCATTCCAATAAAAGAGGTTGCATCTGACCGCTTGGTCGATAAACATTCTTCTGATTTCGTATTGCCCGATCTTAGCTGTGATGACGAGGGAATCATGTCGATTTGGATTGACCCCCCACTAAGTCATCATCACTGAAACCGATCAAGGTCCTTTTCCTTTTGGGCGGTTCTCCGGCACAGGTGGCGAGAATCTCTTTAGATGGAGAGTCGAATGGCTCTATCTTCTGGAAGATCGGGTTTAATTGGTGCTGCCTTCGTTCACTTGTATTCGTGCTCAATCACATCGATGTAGTGCTCGAAAGACATGGGCCGAGAGGTCAGGCTGTGATAGGTCATACCCGCCTTGTACTTGGAGAATCACTCCATCTGGTGAATTGTGGGTGTGCCCTAGAGCCGGCTGGTCAACTTGCTCATTCTTTTGCTTTGAGCTTTGAGGGAGACCCTCTCTTTCCACACCAATAAATCTTTAGAGTTGACCACTTCGGACAAGAAACTTGAGTTTATCTTTTAGCGTTTTGCATTCGTCAGTGAGACGGCCATAGTCCCGGTGGAAGTGACAATATCGAATTTTGTCCTTCTTAGAATCATCCTCTGCGAGGCGAGGGGTCACCTAACATTGGGCTTGTTCCAAATCTAGAGAAGCACTTAACTAGGAGTTTCATTCAGAGGAATATAATTAGTGAACTTTCGTAGTTGTGGAGGCCCTTGGCAGGCCTTCTTAGGAGAGGGCCGACAGGGTGATCGGCTGCGCTTTTTTTGAGCCAGGCGGTTGCATCGTCTATCAAAGGTTTTGCGTCTTCCGCGGTGATGTATTCTCCCACTCGAGAGACAGGTTGCATCTATTAAAGTACACTTTTTTTTTACTACCTTTGTTTAAGAGTTGATTTCAGATCATCTCAACAGACATCTAATGTAGGAAAACATGATATAGGATGCCTAGCAATCCCACCTGTGGTGTACTACTTCAAACAATGAAAAGTTCCACTAATGGCCCCATTGGGAGTTTTAAAACATTAGTCAGTATAAAGATATAGTGCAAAGATGGACTTATACTAAAGTTTGACATCCAGCCATTCCTGATCTATGCACCTTGGTTATGGGTAATAAAAAATCACAACATGGATTAGTAGAGCAGCTTACATTGTTCCTGGAATCTTAACTCAAATCATCTGATTTCCTATGAGGAAAGTAACCAGTAAAAAGCTTCATGCAAAACTAATAAGCATAATAGACAAACTCGAAGATTGCTAATGATGTATTTTTAGCAAATTAAAGAAGGTGTTGAAGATAGAAACATAGGCCACAAGGAGAATTTTGTACCATTAAAATCTTCAATTGGGTTGACGAAATAGGGATATCAAAAGCATGGGAACATCTATAAGCAAGTGGCACGGAATGCAACACTTTCTTTCTTCTGATTAATGCAACAATTCTGAAAGTAAACAAAAAGAGTTTACCTGGGCATGCCCGTGATAGAGAAAGGGGCCAAATGCCGCATCAAACACAGCAGCAACCGCGGAGCCGATAGAGAGAAGCCGCAGAAACCCTATAAAAAAACCCGTTCCTCCCATTCCTACGGTAATGCCTCAACAAATGCACAAACTAAAGAGGTGCGGCCACCGCAGACAAGTGCTTAAAGCACAGCAAAATGGCAAAAAGAAAGCCTCCCATCAAGTCCCTCCCTTCTTCCAGAAACGAGAGCGACAGCAACAAAATCCCCGGCAAGAACCCATTGTACTGGAAATGCACGTGTTCCACAATTAGCAACCCGGGAGAGAAAATAACCAAAACCCGCATCAAATTTCTGGTTTTGGGGTCCCAATTGCCGGCCAATCGGCGGGTGCCATAGAAGAGCGAGGGGTCGGACACAATAACGGAGAGCCTCTGGAAGAGAACGGCGGTGGGAGGGTGGTAGTTGAGGCCACCCTGAAGATGGACGATCTGGGGGTCGACGAAATGGGCAAAGGTGGAGAGGAAGCGCTCGAAGAAGGCGAAGAGAGGAGGGTAATCGAGGGTCCAGGGGCTGGTGGAGTCGAAATACCAGCAGAAGCGAGGGAGGGAACGGGCGAGGGCAAGCCAATTGCGGTGGACTTCGAAGTCAGTGGAGTGATAGGAAGGGATGAGGAGGAGCTTTATGCAGGTGGCTGTGCCTGCGTACCAGAAGAGATCTGCTAAGGGCTTCTTCACTTTGGGGTTCGCCTCTTCATATTTCGTCATCCTGTTTGTCGGTTCCATACGTATGTAGCTCCGATTCGTGATGTACGGACTGAAGTGAAGACCGCTTGACAATTGGCAAAAGAGGGCCCAGACAGACCAGGGACCAAACAAAAATGGGGGCGGGGGGGAACGAAGGCGAAAACAAGATGCGATACAAGAAATCAGATTAAAAATATAAATTAATACTACAGAAGAGGTTTATATTAAGAATTTAAACAAAAAACGGTTGAAAATTAATGAACGAAAGATAGAGTGAATATGTTGAAATGTTGCGGCTACATGCCAAATCCTACGTGGAGGTGGGGTCTCCTTTTCCTTTTCCTTCGCAGAAAAAATAAATTTAAACAAGAAAACAATTTGCTGCAAAATCTAACACCAACAGCTAAGTTTTCAATTTTGATTTCCAATTAATTCAAATTTATAACCCTTAGTTTAGCTTGTTGAATTTTTAGATAAACAATAAGTTATCATTTTATTATCTAAAATAAATTTAAATCACAATAAATTTTTTACGATGATTATTTTTATTTGAACCAATAATAAATTGGGCTTTTATATTATATATATAGACAACCAAAATATTCACTTTCAACCAAACTAAATTAACATGTAAAATTAGAATTTTTTTTTTCTCTTAATATTTTTAAATTTGATTATTCTTGAGAAATAGTGAAAAAAAAATCAAATATTTCTACAATGTTATATAATGGCGAGTTTAGAAATACAAAAATTAAAATATTCTTTTAAAAAGGCAATAAAGTCTTATAAATGAAATAACCATGGATATATTTTTGTTAAAACAACTAAGAAACTCATATAACATTTGGAATGGTAGACAGAACGGAGGAGACAAGTATAGGAGAGAAAGTATCATGAGATAAAACTATTTAAAAAAAAAAAAAAAATTGTCTGCATCTTGACGGCAAAAATAAATTAAATTTCTATATCTCATTTTTGGGTGATGAATATAGACATAGAAACAGAAAATTTGATAAAATCATTTTCAACTTTGAGATCATGTATTTTTAAAATTCTTATTGATCCTTTGTGTCTTGTCTCATCTTTTATTGTTTCTCTCTTTCGCTCCATATACTGCAAACCAAAATATATCTCTTTGATATTTTCTTTTTGCTTAATCCATCAGGGGGTCTAGTTTTCAAGTAAAATTTGATTTATAAATTTTATAGTTCAGTTAAATTTTAGTATTTAATTTTTATTATGATTAAACATGCTTATTAATATTATTAAGCAACAAATATAATTAATTTTATCACCCAGCCATAATTTAACATTTCCTTGGTTTAAAAAGTAGTAAAAAGAAAAACAGTAACACACTAAAATTTAAATTACCATTTGCCCCCAACACAAACTCCGGAGTCCCATCATCTGAAATCAAGAATAAAAGAGGCGGCCCAACGTCATTCACCACCCCAACCCAAAGAGAAAGAGGCGCTTTAGGCCGGTGCCTCAATTCCCCCGCGCAACACTTTGTTTCTGTCTCTCCGACCTCGCTAGACCCGAGCGATCAGAACCCTTTCCCTAAGCTATGTTGCGCCAAGCCACCACTCGCCTCCTCTCTCGCAGATCCATCTCCTCTTCCGCCGCCGCCGTCCCATCGCGGCTCTTCTCCACCGAAGTCCCAGCGACTCCGGCGTTCGATTCGACCTTCGTGGAGGCGTGGAAGAAGGTGATCCCTAATGTTGAGCCGCCCAAGACCCCTCTCGCTTTCATGCAGCCTAGACCTCCAACCCCGTCTTCTCTCCCCACTAAGCTCACAGTTAACTTCGTCCTACCTTACGCTTCTGAGCTCTCCGGCAAGGAGGTCACTCTCTCTCTCCCCCCTTTCATTTCTAATTTATTCGCTCCATTGTTATACTCTGATCTGCCACTGCATCTGTTGTCGGCTTTGCCTCTTTTTGGTTATTCCGATCCTGTGAATTGTTGATTTATTTTATTCGATGTCAATTTGCCCTAATTTTAGTTAGGGTTAGGGCTTTGAATAATCCTATCGATCTGCAAATTTTCATTTTTTTTTTGTAATATTTTCGCTAATATTTTGTCAGTTGGGAGATTAACTGCCTGCATTGATAGTTAGAGCATATAGGATCATCATCTGTCCATTTCTTAACTCTACATCTTGGCTGCATCTGTATTAATTGTGTCTTGGCTTGTGTATATAATTGGTTTGTTGCAAGACTATGCCCTCTTGGCATTCTCATTGTTGTTCCAATGCTGTTGTTTTTCATGTTCTTTATGCTTTTGACACACATTCCATAATTCTTGTTTTATTTCATTTCTTTGATATCCATATTTATTTGTATGATTTTTTTTTTTGTTAAGATTTTTTTTTTCTCATTCAAATACTACTGTGCAGTTTTCTTTGCTACTTACTCTGTAGCCTTGTTGTAAGGATGATTTGTCTCTTTAGCACCACAACCTTTTTCACTACATAACTTCTACATTTTCTTGTCCCCGATATTAATCACCGGTCTATTCACGATGACAATAGTTTAGATTCGTAGTCTAACTGTTAAGTATGTTCTTCAAGGAATTCAAAATGCTTCTGTCTCTTACTATAATCAAAGATGGGCTGTTAGAGATTATTCATCTAAATGTGTTTGATGGACTATCTTTCTGCTTTATATTACGGTGCAAAAAGACTGCTAGTCGGTATGCAGTCCTTTCTTGAAACAAATTTTTTGTTAGTCTGCCACAATGACCGCTCGTTGAAATAGCATCAAAGTTATGATATGGATAACAGATTCATAAATTTAATCAAGCAGCACTTGGTTGCAAATGTTCATCAACTCCTCTCATTGCAAGGTGGACCTTTTATCTCTCAATTGTGTATCCAGGTGACTGTTGATAAGCTTGATAGCTTATTAGACTGTTAAGGTGATTCAGTATGATAATGAGGCTTAATTGCCTTTATTTGTCGTTGATAGCTTATTGGGTCATTAGACTGTTTGGTTGGTTCAGTATGAGAAAATGGGATTTAATTGCCGTTATCTGTTGTGGGAAGACGCGAAAATGTTAACAATTCTCACTTTTTGGCGGTGGAATGAAACAGGGTTGAAAATGCTTTGCCCTGAAGTGTTGTTGCTAAATCTATTGCCCTGAAGTGTCATTGCTACATCTAAATTTTTGCATTATCTTTGAGAGATCCAATGCTCGAAGGTATATTTCCAAGCCAAGTATGATATAACCTGCTTTTCTTTCTTCTGTGAAGAAAAGATCTAAAGAATCCTTAGAATGTTTAAGAGGTAGTAATCCATAATTTGTAAATTCAGGCCTCTAGTCTAGATAAACCAACTAATCTAGATGGTAGTTGGTGTTTGTGTTTTTTTCTTTATGGCATTGGTCAGATTCATTTTCATGTTTCTCGGATTTTTTGGATTGGTCTGAGAGCTGGACTCAAGAGATTATAATGATCATATCTTGTCATTGTAATGCTGCCTTTTAATATCTTTGTGTTAATTTAGTGCTAATGGTGATCTCCTTGTTGTTTTAAAAAGGCAGATGGTTTATTTATTTTTGCAGTTTGTTTTTGGGAATTGCCTTTACCCGATTAGATTGTTAAAATCATGAAATATGTGGTTTTATGATCAACTCATCTCAATCTTCACTACCCTTTGCTGAGAGGCCTTCATCATTCTTGGTTTGGAAAATATTGATCCTAAAATGGTTTTTGTTCTTTGCAAATGCACCCTTATATCTTGGTGGTGGTAACCCTTGTTTGGTAATGCATCCAAGATTTGACTTGACTGAAGTACAGTAGGTATGTGGCCAGATCCTTTAGCTTTTGATTTCACGCTATCTATGCCCCCACTTGTATAGGCTACAAGTGCCCTTAGGAGAAGAGTACAGAAAAGAACATTCTTACTGCCCAGTAGCCAGATTAAGTCTCACTAGACCTATAAAATCAATAGAGGTGTTTGCTCTATGTATCTGCTTGTCCAACTTTTGATGTTTTCAAACGGTGAACTTGACTTTTGTAGTGCCACATCTTGCTCCCGATTGCCTCTGGTATTACTTGATGGTCTACCTTTTTAGGCACTTGCAAGTCCTTCAGTTAAGGGATAAAAATGCCCTTGTGATTTTACAGAATCTTCCAAACATTTGCTCCTGTGCCAACAGTATATTTTGTGTTCTTTAATCCCTGGCCTTTTGCTTTAAATTTGCTCTGTTGTGTACTAGAATTTATTAACACTTCCTAGAACCTTTTGGCGGGTTTGGGCGGTCCTGAGCCTTTCTCAAATAACCTGAACTTTCTTGGTAGTCTCCTGCAAGTAATCTGGGAGCGTTTATCTGGCCTGAGCTCTGAGTGAACCATCTGTCTCTCGCCTACCATGTCCCAGCAAAGATGAGTCCTACATCTCCTCCCATACAGTGCCTTCCACTAGCATCAAGTGATCAGCTCAACCATCATGAAGCTTGAAGATGCAAGCTCTCAGCATGTCCTCCAGGGTTTGAATTGCCCTCTGACTGACCTTTGAGTCTTAGGGGCAAGTGGTTCAAGATTCCCTCAATTTGATATCTTGATTGTATAGACAATTTAGTGTTGAAAATTCAGCCTAGACATTTCCAAGATTCAGGTTACAGTTTGGTGAATTACATGTTATCCTAATTGTCTGCACAGAAGCAATTAATTGTGCATCAATTGTGAATATTTCTGTAATTTGTTTTGCCTTTTGAGATGTGGTACAAAAGATTTCCGGTAGTTTGTTGTTTACCTAGTGGATGTGATCATTTGCAGGTTGATATGGTGATAATACCGGCAACAACTGGGCAGATGGGTATTCTTCCTGGACATGTCGCCACTATTGCAGAGCTCAAGCCTGGGATCCTGTCAGTGCACCAAGGGAATGATGTGACAAAGTATTTCGTTAGCAGCGGATTTGCTTTTATCCATGCAAACTCATTCGCTGATATTGTTGCTGTTGAAGCTGTGCCCATTGACCGAATTGATCCAAGCCTGGTGCAAAAGGGTCTAGCAGAGTTCACTCAGAAGCTGAGCTCGGCCACCACCGATCTGGAGAAAGCTGAAGCCCAAATCGGAGTGGATGTGCATAGTGCTCTCAATTCTGCTCTCACAGGCTAAGACCCACACTAGTCTCGAGGCCTCGGTCCTGCTTCAGGGTTTTTTTTTTTCTGGTCCAACCCTGCTTCAGTTTCTTCTCGACTTTCACAAAAATATACATCTGTGACCTTAGTTTGATGCTTGAAGCCCAAAACTACTCTTCAAAGAACTTCGGTTGTATTTCTTTTGTTGAACATCAGAATGATGTATTGATCTTTGTAAAGATTTTCACCATCCCGTCTATCTGGAAAATGAGCTTGAATTTCTCGGAATAAGAAAATAGGGCTTTTTGTTTCCCACATGCGCTGCTAGCTTTTCTTATTTTTCTCATTTTCCCAAATTTTGTGTTAATTTATTTTATGTTATTTTCATATTAAAATAAAGAGAAATCTATTGGGAAATCTATGGTTTTTTAAAGTTAAAACATTTTTTTCTATAAAAATCTTAAAAATAATCAATATTTTAAAACAATAATCTTCTACGAAGACTCTTATACACAAAGTGCTCATTATTTAGGCAAATCAACAGTTTTCCTGCATTAATTATTGTCACATATACCTATTATTATTGGTAGGATTCTTATGTTTGATCACAAAATTCCTAAAATTGTTGCTTAAAGTGTTCCCATATGTAATATTTTGAAGAACAAAATATAAACAACCTGGATGGAGGGAGTGAATATATCATATTTGAAACTTTCAAATTTTTCTAGCTTTTGAAGGGAGAACAAGAGAAATTGTTTACGTTAGATTATGGTTTCACCTTTTTCCGATTTATATCCACTCTCAAATTTCATCTGAATTTTAAATTCATTATTTTATTTTATTTTATTTTATTAATAAAATAGTATAAACAACCAATTAAACTATATAATCGCAAGTCAAACCTTTCACTATGTATCACTCAACACTATCCACCAACTTATTGCTTGCACTAGTATATCTCACATGTTGGACTCAAAATTAAAAGAACACCTTTTTTTCTGAATTTTTACAAATTAAGAAGTATTTGAAATACAACAATTGAATTTTAACTTCATATGTATTGTTACAGCGCACAACTTAATCATACAATACAAAAATAATTTTTACTTACAACTTGTTGCTTGATCTTTGTTGCTTAATATTTGTTCTATATCAAATTGCTTGAGTTAAAGTGTTAAATTTATAAAGAGCTGGTAAAGCAACCGTTGGAAGAACTTAAATGCTTATTTAATAATTCACAGAACTAGTAGTTTGCTTCATTTAATGTGCAACCACTTTTCACAGAATTAACCGTTATTCACAACAAGTCAACTTGTTGTTTTCACAGGTCGGCTTATTTTAAGTTCTTGCACAAGTTAGGCTTAGTTTAGATTGCCCTTTTGTTTTTATCCATTTATGTTGACTTGACCTTTATTAGAATATAAACTTCCAAGATATCTAGCTCAAGTAGGTCGACTTCTGTGCTCTTCAAATTGACTTGTGTAGGAGTAGAGTTGAAAATTTTCTTATGTAGGTTGACTTATTTATTTCTTAAGTTGAATGTCTGTTTCTTAGACCAACTTGTGCTCTATTTGATTTAAGTAGTTTTATTTTACTGTTCATGTTGGTCAACTCGTATATGTTCTGAGACTACTTGTGTTTTATGACACTTCAACCTTTCACTGTTTTGTATACATGTTGGTCGACTTTTATTGTATTCGGGTTGACTTGTACTTTACTGCTTCATTGTTTTCAAGGATTTTGAACTAAGATAAGTCAATTTACTCTCATGTTGGGTGACTAATGTTGTAACCTTTTTTTATTATTATTAATTTTATGAAGTCAACCTGTACTTCAACTTTTACAAATATTTTTATGTTCAGATCGACTTGATATTACTATAGATTGACTTGTTATTGTATTTTATGTTTTAATTAAAATAAAATGTTTTATATAAAAACATAAGTCTTTTAAAATTTTCATAAAATTTCTATATAAAAAATTGTAACCTGTTTTTACAGCAGTAGAGTTTGATATTAAATGATTTTCTTCTTCATCCAAACGGGTCTTTAATTTCTCTTGCCAAGTCACAAAAAGGGCAAACTCATTTTCTTTGATGTTATCATTAAATCTCAATTTAATTAAATTTTAATTTCTTCTTGTTCCAAAAAAAAATAATCTTTATGTATGGATATATATATATGCCCCATGTATATGTTTTTTTTAATTCAATTTTTGAGGAAAAAAAATCTTAATTATAGTGTTAAAAAGATGAATTATTTTCATTTTAGAATTGCCTCCATAATCTTCCTGGTTAAAAGAGTTTGACCGGCCATTTTGGTGTGAGATCAGCATCACGTCAATCATCTTCTAAATTATTTATATTTTAAATTTTACGATTAGGATTTTGTCGAGGTTTTAAAGTCAAAACAAATAAAACCTAATATTAATATAAGGTCAAGGATTATACGTAATTAAATGACTGATGTGTAAGTTTTAAGGTGGTTCAAACTGTGTCTAGCATTTTGTATCGTCTGATATTCTTATCTGTTAAAACTTATTTTTTATGAAAAGAGTAAATAAATAAGATGGGGATTTAAATAATTAAATAAACTATTATCAGTTTATTATTATTAAAAAAAAAACCCAATAACTTCTTTATAATTATTTATTATTTCTGTATTCTATATTTTTCTCATTTTATTTCTTAAATTCTTTTCTTTTATTTACTTTTTCATTGAATTGATTTTAAGTTCTCTGCTTATACTTGTGATGTTGTGTTAGAATAAAGAAAAGAGAAAAGTAATGCCGGAGTTGGATTCTCCCATGGTGATTTTCGGGCTTTGCTTCGGGGTCCTCTGCTCTCCAAGTCGAACCTTGTCGCGTTCGCGCATTACAAAAACCACAAATTCCCCCATGCATTTTTATGTTGGCTTGGCACAAATATATATATTGTTACCTAAAGTTTTTTGGAGTGAGGATGTTGTTTTTGTTGCTGCCTCTGCCGTGAGATGGGATCAAGGAACACCTACACACACAAAAACACAACTCGAAAGAAGAGGAAACCGTCCTAGCGATATGAATCATTTTCATTTTTCCTGCAGAAAACGCCCTCACCCCAATGCTGCTACCCGAATGGTAAATATAGGTATGGGCGAGTTGTTTGGGTTGATACCCACAAAAATTCAATAAAGAAGTTGATAAAATAATTTTACAAAAACATTAAAGGAAGAAGGGTATGATGCATGCACTGAAGTCTGACACCCGGTTGCCCAGTTTGGGGGTTGAATCGAACCCATTCCCAATCTCATGGATGTAGGACAACAACAGTCCCCCGCCTAAGAGACAAACGTATCTAATATATATTTAATTGGCCTTGGGGATTCATATATATATATTGTCCGTCCCTTCTCTTCATTCTCAACGCAATACCAACAAATCACTACCTCCAATTGAAAAAAGGGAAGTCTATCATTCTTCTTGGTTTCAATTCGAATGAGAATGCTGAGGATGAGGAAGCAGCAAACCCATTTCTTAGAAACTTGTTGTCTCTGTCACAAAACCCTCTGTCGCACCTCTGACATCTTCATGTACTGGTATGCAATTGATATCTTATAGTTCTATTAATTCATCTTAAATTATTGTTCTTTACATTTACACTCTCGTCGAGGTTATAATGGATTCTAATTCTGTGCAGGGCGGACACACCATTCTGTAGTGAAGAGTGCAGGCAAGGGCAAATAGAGATAGATGAGGGGGAGATCATGGAGAAGAGCAACGAAAACCACCGTTCTTCTTCCCTGAGAGTCCTCACACAAATACACACCGATGCCAACCACTCCAACACCTCTAATAAGTCTATCAGCCCTGCAACTGTTGTTGTGACTTAAATATTTTACTTTTGATTTTTGATTTTTTTTTAAACATAGGAATTGAATTTCCCTTCCATTCCATCACATCAAATTGATGCGTAGAAAGAGAAATAAAGCAAGGGACTAGTGCCGTGCTATTGTGAAGTGTTGGATGTACTGTTTATGAATATATACCATAACTCGAACAACTGGAATTCCATCGATCCAGTTTTGAAATGCTAGTAAAATTCTTTCTAGTGTTTGTGAGTGCGGATGCTTAAATGTGGTATGTGAGTTGGAATTAAATATAAGCGGAAAGAATTGTAATTTACTCTCAAATTATGCTCATGATATTCTAATTCGTGCTTTAATGGCAAAAGCTTCATCTACTTCTACTCCGATGGCTGTCAAAGAGAGCACAACTCTAGTAGATCATGTACATGTTGATCCCACTGTATATCGCAGTATTGTTGGTGTCTTCCAATATCTTACAATTACAAGAATTGACGTTGTATATGTCTGTGTGCCAATTTATGCAAACTCCAACATTAGCTCATCTTTGACAGGTGAAATGTATCCTTCATTATATCAAGGGTACTCAACACCATGGTTTTCGCTCTCTCTACTTGCTTACTCTCTTTATCACGTTTTTGTGATGTTGACTGGAACAGTTGTCCTATCATTAGGTATAGTATTACATGTTATTGTATTTTTCTTAGTGTTAATTGTATTTCTTGGACCTCAAAGTAGCAATCAACTATTACTCGATCTATTGCAAAAGCAGAGTATCATGCCACGGCATATATTACTATAGAATTAATTTGCCTTACCTATCTCTTAAGAGACATTGGCATCTCTCTCCATCAACCTCCACAGCTCTTCTATGATAATATGAATGCCCTTCACATGTCTATCGATCTAGTTTTCCATGCTCATATCAAGCACATAGAACTTCACTGCCACTTTGTCCGGGAAAAAATTGTTGTTCCGAGCTCTAGTCAACTTGTAGATATTCTTTTCAAACCTTTATTCAAGCAACAGTTTACTCAATTGCATTCCCAGCTAGGAATCTGTCGGTTTTCTTTTCCCAACTTAAGGGGGGTGATAGAGTTGACAATCAACATTATTATAATAGAAAGAATAAAACGAAAGATAGCAACAATAATAAAGTTGATAATCAAAATCATCATAATGAAAAGGAAGATGACAAGAATCAAAAAATTGGCAATTAGTATTAGCGAAATGGAAATAAGAATGATAGAGTTGACAATCAATATCATTATAATGAAAAGAATAAAAGAGAAGACAACAAGAACCGTAGAGTTGACAATTAGCACAAGGAAATAGAAATAAGAATAATAAAGTCGACAATCAATATTACCATAATGAGAAAATTAAAAGCGATGACGACAAGAATTAATAAACTAGTCAAACTCCTTTCCTAACTAACCAAATTCTACCCAACGAAATTTAAGCGATTTAATCGATCTCAATAATTATCAAAAGTCTTTACTAAATTATTATAAATATAAATAAATAAATAAATAAATATATATATATATATATATATTTCTATTTTAAAATTTTCAAAATCTATATATGTATAGTTGTAATCAGAACATGATGTGTAGAGAAATACAAATAAATTATTCTATCATATTCCTTATATTTTCTTCAAAAACAACTCATGAAGAAAAGGATTTTTTTATTGGTATTAACCAATCAGTATCTGAATTACTCGACTAATTTGACTTGAGTACTATGAATCTATTTAAGGGCCAACTCTTCCAATCTTTATTTTTTTCGAGACATTAGTTAAGAAAGTTTAATATCCACATAATGTAGGTTACAAAGAAAATTATTGTTGTTGATAAATTTATGTTTGCTCCTAATGAGAGCTCCATCTCCATCTTTTTATTACATCCTTTAATTGATTAAAAAAAAAAGTTATGGTTTAAGTAGGACTAGATGTTGACTACGTAACAATATGTGGAGCCAAGCATTCGGTGTAGTCATCACCGATTCTTTCGAGATAGGAGTGAACTCAACTTAGTATTAATTAGGAGTGGGAAATACGGTCCCTAAGGGACAGTTTAGAGCATCCTCACTTCTATCCTCCTTTTTTCATTTTGATCCCATTTGGTTGTATCTCTTTGTATTTAAAAAAAAAAAAAAAAAAAAAAAAGAGGATAGGGAAATACAGGCCCAAAAGGCCTGGGCCCATAAATTTCACAGGATTCAATCTATTGTCCAAAGAGGCCAAATCCAATATAGTATAGAATGAGAATTGTCAAAGTACACATAAATCCAATGATTCCGTATGTCCCGTAAATGAATCTCTCATAATGAATTTGGTGAAGGGATCAGCCACCATATTGTATGTGGAAATGTACTCGATTGTCACTTCGCCCTTCTCGATGATATCTCTCACAAAGTGGTATCTGATATCAATATGTTTAGTTCTACTATGATACTTAGGGTCTCAAGTGTAGGCAATAGCAATCCGATTATCACAATAAATTATCACTAGTCTCCTACTCTTCGCCACAATCTCTAAGTCATCCAGAAATTTTCGAAACCAAACATTTTCCTAAACTGCCACTGAGTATGCTACGAACTCTGCTTCCATCATAGATAGAGATATACCGATTTTATTCTTATTGCTCCAAGAAATGGCATCGTTATTGAGTAAGATCGCAAAACCTGATATCGGCTTGCGTCTATCTAAATCGTCACCCCAGTCGACATCTGAATACCTAATGAAATGCAAATCATATCATCCATAATACAATGAGAGGTCTGTAGTTCTCTTGAGATATCTCAGAATTCTTTTCACTGCTCTATAGTCACCCTTCCATAATTTGATTGATACCTACTCACTAAACTAACTACAAAATAAATATCTAATCGTGTACACAATATTGCGTACATTAGACTACCAACTGCATTGGTATAAGAGATTTTACTCATTTTTCTTATTTTTTCTTGAGTTTTAGGGTACATGTCAAGACTTATGCCCTCACCTTTAGCGATAAGAGTATCTATGGGTTACAATCGCTTATCCCGAATCGTTTAAGAATTTTCCTGATGTAGAACTCTTGTGAAAGAACAAATATCCGTTTCGAGCGATCCCTCTGTATCCTAATTCCGAGAATGAATTGAGTCTCACCCATATCTTTCATATTAAAACTCGATGATAACCATACTTTGATGGTTATCAAATACTCTTTATTGTTCTCAGCTGGCAGAATGTCATCCATAATAAGAACATGATCATAAAAGAGTTAAAAGAACGTATAAGGTACACGTAATGATCCTCTTCGATCATCACGAAACCGTAATATATCACATTCTTATGAAATCTTAGGTACCACTGTCTGGATAACTGTTTAAGACCATATATCGACTTCTAAAGTCGATAGATCTTATCCTCCCAACCTACAGAACAAAGCCAGATCGCTGCTCCATGTAGATCTTCTCATCCAAACTTTCGTTCAGGAAGATGGTCTTGACGTCCATCTGGTATAAACTCTAAATCCATGTCCACGACAATAGCTAAAAGCAAACGAATCAAGATAAATTTGACTAACAAGCAGAAAGTCTTCTCATAGTCTATGCCCTTAGTCTGAGTGTAACCTTTGACTACAAGACGAGTCTTATACCTCTCCACCGATCCTTTAGCTTTTTTCTTGATTTTGGGAATCCACTTGTTTCCAATAACCTTTCTATCTTCAGACAAATCAACTAGATCTCAAACCCTATTTATTCTCATTGACTTCATCTCTTTATTTTGGCCTTCAACCAATGATCCTTTGCAGAACTCTCGAGAGCCTCCTACACTGTTTTAGGCTAATCATCATCCTCAGGAGTTATAATAAGAGTCTCATCCTTAATCGGGAAATGATGTTTAGGTACGTGTCCTCGACCGCTCCTACGAGAATGGAAAACCTCTTCATCTCTAGATAGACTACTCCCACTATGATCAAGATCTATAACGGATGCTTGGGTCTTGCCGCTAGGCTCAGCTGGGCCAGTAGACTCATCCATCTCATAGAAAGTAAAGTCTTGATCGATTTCACCTTTTTTAGGGGAAATCATTCTCAAGAAACGTAATATCACGAAACTCGATCTCAATGACGGTGTCGTCATATGCTCACCTAAAAATACATGCCCCTTTGAGTGTTCTGAATATTTTATAAATATACATTTCTTTTCTTGCAGATCTAACTTGCCGTGAACATACGCGACATAACGCTATGGCCTTAAGTGGCTAGAGTAAGAACTGTCCAAAACTCATATATGATACTGACTATGGATTTTGATGGAATGCGGTTGAAAACGTAGGCTGCAATTAATAATGCATATCCCCAATGAGAGATGGGAAAATTGGCTTGCACTATCATAGATTTCATTATTTTCAATAGTCTTATTCTTTTTCTCGGTTACTCCATTCTATTGAGGAGTAACGTGAATAGTCAGATATTTCGTAATACCATTTTCAAAGCAAAACTCTTTGAATTGTTCAGACAAATACTTGGAATAAACCTCCTGTGGCATTATAATACCTCCAACTTATGTGAGATCAGATATATCTAACCGAAACACATAAAATCGTTTATAAAAATAATAAAATACACAGCTCCATTTCGGGATCTGACATTCATAGGGTCATATATATCAAAGTAGACCAACTGTAATAAAGTTTCAACTCTTATTATCCTAACAAATGGTTTTTTTATAGCTTTGTCAGCTAGGCAAAACTTATATACAGGTAACTCGACCCTGGTTAGTGGACCCATAAACTAATCGTTACTAATCGGCTCATCCTCTTTTGCCATTTGTGTCCATGTCTACTATATCATACATTCACATCATCATCAATACAATTAGATGTAAAAACAATAAAAAAATAACAAAAAATACCATTAAACGAAATAACATTCAGTGCATATATTCTATCATAGACAAAACCAGAACAAATGAAAGAACCGTTATACTAATAGAAACAATTGATTTTCAAATGACAAAGTATGTCCTAAACGATCTAAACAAAGTATTGAAATCAAACTCTGTCGAATATCTGAAGCATAAAGTACATCATACAGATATAAAGTTTGGCAACTTCGCAACTCCAGCTTGCAAGTGTCAATCCCTTGACGACGACAAATGCTCTGTTTCCCATGTAAATCCTCCCAGCCTTAGAAGTCAATTGGCGAAATTCCACTTATGTGTTTCTATCTCGAGCTACATGGTCGGTGACTTCTGAATCTACAATTCACAAAGAATAGGAGTAAATGAGTATCACAATAAAGAAGACAAAGTTCAAACCATGTAAAGAAAAAGGACATATCTTTTGCTTATCACATTCACAAACAAAATGACCAAATTTGCCACATACATAACACTTCACTTTGACCTTAACCATCTCCTTTTTCATGCGCTTTTATACCTTGTTGTCAGGTTTTTAAGAACGTCTCTTCTTGCCTGGACCTCGAGTCTCTTCTCATGCTTCTTCCACTTGCATTTGATGTCACGGTTACTTGACTCCGCTGCATAAATATGACCTGAATGTGAACTATTCGCATCCAAGCGCTCATCCTCAAGCTCAGAATGTCTATTCACATTAGTGAAAGTATGAATATTCTCATCATACGTGAGATAAATCTTCATGGTCTCCTATGAATCAGATAAAGATTGGATCACACCTACTACTTGAAACTTATCCGAAACAAGCTCGTCCGTGATCCTTAACCCTTGCGATCATACTTGACATTTGTATCAAATGTTGTTTTATCATATGATCAGCCCTTTTTTATAAGTAATAAATTTATAAGTGAGCATCCTCACCTTAGGAGCTGAAAGAGTACCAAAATGCTCTTTTATGGCAAGCCAAATCGACATAGCCACAAGATACTGCTCATAGACCGAGATCATGTCATCGTGTATGCTGCTAATAAGGATTGTTCTAGCATGGCTATCCTTCTTCTTTCACACACGATAAGCTTTCTGATCCCATCTAGCCTAAGGTGTGATACCCTCCCCAGGATCTACCATCTTTGTCTCAAAATCTTAGACAAATCTTGCTCCTCAACAACAAACTGAATCTTCTGATATCAAATATCGTAGTTGTCACCATTTAGTTTGTCCCCCTTGTAGAGATCTAGAACATTAGTTTTCAATGCAACCATAGTCTCTGTACATAGAAAAGAGAGACATTAGCGACTTATTGATACTTATACTCATATTTTGTGCACCCTTCGAATTAACAAACACGAAATAGTTTAAACATAAACCCCCAAAGCGAATGAATGGATCAACAGACCCATCCACCACACCTGAAGTCACATTTTACCACCCGTATTTGGACTCGGTACACAAAAATCTACAAAAAATCACAAATAATGACTTGAAACCCTTAAAAAATGAGAAAAAATCAATCTAAAAAGACTTGACGTGCCACCAGAGGTCCCACACACCAGCAGCATGCTGCCATGCACCGATGGCATGCTGCTGTGCACTGGCAGCAGGTTGCTACACGTACCAGATGCGTAACACATCTGGCACATGTGCTCATGCGCATTCGGGTTGTGTCACAGGTCAGGACATAGGTCAGTACATGAATCCGGGTTAGAACTAACCCCGATCCTCGACCGGGTCTTCACGTGCCTCAGCGTACGTGAAGTTCACGTGCCTACGCCCTACACTATCATGTGCCTTCTTGTGTGTGATATGCACGCGCTCATGTACCCAAGTCAGGTCTTCTTTGTAACAACGAAAAAGATAAAAAAAAAGGACAAAAAAGACAACGGAAAAGTAAAAAAAAAAAAAAAAAAACCCATTCTCTCTCTCCTCCCTCACTTCTCCTCTCACCCACAAATCCCTTACCTCCACCCCTCTCTCATTCTCTTACCCTCTCAGCTCTTCCTCTCTTCTCTCCCTCTAATTTGATCAACTGTCCTCAAATACCCATAGATTTGAACTCTAAATTCTCAAACAAACCCTTAAAATGTTGAATCTAGAGGAAAATTTAAGTTTTGTAGAGAAAAAAAATCTAGAGTTTGAAGTTGCTCAACAAGGGATGAAAATTGGTAGTTCTAATAGAGGTAATATTCTTTCCTAAACTTGGGTTTTAATTATTATTGCATAAATTTTGAATTTATGTTGAGATTTGCATAAATTTTGAATTTATGTTGAGATTTGAGATTTTGTAGAGAGAGAAAAATTCAGAATTTGAAGGTGACGCAATTAAGAGACAAAATTAGTGGCTCAAGTAAAATAATTTTCCTTCTTTTATCTTAAATTTGAGTGTATTTATTAGTATATAAATTTTATGTTGAGATTGGAATAATAAAATTTAGGGATTTAGATTTAAAGTATATATATTATTAAAATTTTAGAAAATTTTGAAAAGAGAATTATTTCCCTAGATTGGTAATGTGATTTGATGAAATTAGATGATAGATTTGTGAATTTGGGAAAATTAGAGTTTGGATTGTGAGAAAAGTATTGATTTTTACTAGTATTAGTTTGTCATTAAATAATAAATGTATGTATATGCCTTAGATTTAAGGCAATTGAAATCTAAGGAGTAAAAAATCATTAATTTGGATTTAGATTATGAGTGATTACTCTCCCAAAATATGAGTTAATGCATGATTATGATTTTGAATAGAAAAATATTTTACTCGATTTTGTAAATATTTTTAAAATTGATTTATAAATTAGTTTGTGATTGTAGAGTGTTCCAAAAGAGAGTTTAGAATGAAAAATGCATCCAAATATTTTATTAAAATAATATGTCATATTTATTAATTCATATTGAATATGTTGGTATTGAATTCATGATTTGAGAAACGTTTGAACGATTATGGCACACTTTGATATATGTTATGAGAATTCTGAAATAGAGCTTGAATGTATGATCTAATGGCTATAGTCATTCCCCCTATAGTGTGGCCCAACGGAGCAACGTGGTTAGAGGTGTTTGCCTTAGGAGATAGCCGCACTCGAGAGATATCTCCAAGGCTATTATTATTATTTCTTGCACTAATTTGGTAACACCCAAAGGGAGGTCAGGACCAATGCCAAGGTTGAGGGTATTTATGAGTTAGAAAAGTATGAAAATCTTTGGCGGTTTCGCCTTTAGTCACGGTAAACCATTGTCGTGAGTTATGATTTTGGTAATTTCATGATTTTAGAAAAGTTATGAATATGATTAGATGCATATAATTTGTGCATTATAAATATTGAATTTTATTTGAAAAATTTTATATTTGATGATAAATTTTAAATTTTTATGAATACGGTAAAATGATTTTGAGATAATTGTTTGACATATTCACAATCAACCCTCATTTACTTTCATAACATATTATTCACTCACTAAATATTTTTGTATACTTATTTATCTTATTTTAATTTTCTACGGAGGAAACTTAAACAAAAGTATTGTCAGATTAATATCTCCAGACAAGATCATCTCGAAAGACTCATTACGAGTACTAGTTTTGTTCTTTTTTTAGGATTTTAGATGGACCCCTTTGAACTATTTTTGTATAAACTTATTTAGAAACTTATTTAATTTTCATATTTTTTTTAATTTCTTTTATTGGAATTGCATAATTTATCTTAAAAATCTTCACTTTTATCTCTTGAAATTTACTTGAGAATTGTTTTTGTTGGCATTTGATATGAATCCTTTAAGTATAGATTTATTTTATATTCTATGGATTTGATTGGAATGGCCGGACTGCCCTTGTGTATGTATTTAGATTTGAATAGCTGAGCTGGTTTTATACATGCATATTTTGAATAGGGTCGGACTGTGTTGGTCCTTTTGTTGTGTGATGAATGTATGTTGACTTATTTGAAAATTTTAGGTTATTTTATAAAATTGATGGATATCGATGAATGTCTTGCGATACTTTGGTGTGTAGATTAGGCTCACCTGTATTCTGAGGTGACACGACGGTTGTCGTGTACTCGATCTGAAGGTCAGAGCGTGACAATTTTGTTAGTATCAGAGTTTAAGCTCTTGTTTTGTAAAAGTTTAAAAGATTTTCAAATATTTTCAAAAGTTCTCAGTTGTTTTCAATTATTTTAAAGTGTTGGTATTCAAGGTGTTTTCAAAAGATTTTTAAAACATCTCCTATGGGCCCTAAGAAGTTGAGTTTATTTTTAGGGGGTTAGGTATTTAGTTCTTTACCTAGTCTTACATACTAAGCACGGTTTCTCTTTTATAGAACTATACCTCCTTGAAAAAGAATAAGAAACTCGAATGAGGTTCCTCCTACTCCACCTCATTGACTAGAGGCTGCATTATCCTCGCATGTACCTCCTTCGGTTCCTTCTCACTTGGCTCTACCAACCGGGACTCTGGTCCCACAATTTGCTGCACTCCAACAAGTGATGGAGTGATGGATGGCCTATGGGGCTCAAATGCAAGCTCCACCAAAGGCACCGACTCCTCTGCCGACTTTTACCTTCGCGCCGAGTCTCCGATGGCACCACCTCCTCCTCTGGTTATTTTTTCAATCGATCGCTTTACCATTGAGTTGTCGAAATTGATTAAAGAGGCGAGACAACCTGGATGTGAAACATTCTCGGGCACGTGTGATGTCTCAGTAGGCAAGGATTGAATGGCTTGAATCCAAGAGATCGTCACTGACATGAGGTTGGATGATGAGATGAAGTTGTATATGGCTGTGAAGCTGTTGGACAAGGGTGCAATGACTTGGTGGGAGAATATGAAGGGTAGGACTTCTACAATTTCTACTTGGGGAGAATTTATTAAGGCTTTTGAAGAGAAGTACTATACTCGGTTCTATAGGTATCAAAAGAGGGAGGAATTCTTCAAGTTAGCATAAGAGAATATGACCATGGCGGAATATGAGACAAAGCTAAGAGAGCTAGCTATCTATGTTACGAAATTTGTGAACTACAAGAAGTCTTTATGTGTAAAATTTGAATTGGGGCTGAACTTGAACATAAAGGAGAAAATGTTGATAACAAAGGGACATACATTTAAAGATGTTCTGAAATTGGTTTTAAGGGTCGAGAAGATAGTAATTGAGCGGGGAAAGGTTAGAGATGGTCATGGTAAGAAGAGAACGCCTGAGTTCACATTAGGCCAAAGCTCTAAGAAGAATAGAAGTAGGTCTCCTATAGTGACGTCCCAACTATCGAGTCTGTTGGCTCTCCAAAAGGCCATGAACCATCAAAGTTTGGTGCTCCTACTTCTAGTACTGCATCCAAGAGCAAGTCCATGGGGTAGAGGAAAGAGGCTTGTCCGAATTGCAAGAGGTTCCATCCTGAACCATGTACCGAGCTTCCAAAGTATTACCAATATGGGAATGTAGGGCATTTCTGCCATAGCTGTCCTGAACGGGGCCTAAGTGGACATGGAGGTCATTTGAGTCGAGACCATCCAAGTGGCTCAAGAAGTGGTCAATCTAATGCCCTTACACCATCAAATAGTATCGCTCCATGGATTGGAATCGGGAGCAACACGGTAGCCTCTCCTCTTCAACATCCCCAATCAAGAACTCAAACGAGAATCTATGTGATGACTAATGAGGAAGCTCAGAACAATCTGGATGTAATCATAGGTAAATCCTCTTAAACTTAGATTTGGTGACTTAGAATGCAATATATATTTTATAGGATTTTTATGTTGATGGTTTGATATGTTAGAAGCGAATTTATAGATCAATTGGAACTTAAATTCTATATGGAGAGGCATAGGGATGATTTTGTTATATGATAGTAAAATCACATGTAGAAGTGTAAATCTTCATGGTACGAAAAATATATAATATGTCCATAATTATATGGTATAATAAAATATTATGAGAAGTCATGTATGAATTATATATTTTAGAGATTAATTAATAATCGTTTGATAGTCTAGACTATTAGGTACAATAAAAATTTTTTGTGATGATACTCGTATACTTATTGATACGAGTTCTAATAATTCATTTGTGAGTACAGTATTCGCCAGGTATTCCTATAGGCCATTGACTCTACTAGAGGAAAAGTGGTTAGTTATCAATTTCTTGGGAGAGTAGTTGGTTAGGGAAACGATCTATAAGAGTTGTAAAGTGAAGGTGGGTGAAGTAGTTCTTGAAACGGATCTAATTCTGCTAGATATGGTGGACTTTGATACCATTCTGGGTATGGGTTGGTTACACCGCCACTGGGCATTCGTTGATTACTTCACCAAGGAAGTGGAGTTCCGTAAACTAGGGTGTCCCCAACTTGTATTTGTCAGTGAGCGACGGATTTTACCGAACTGTGTGATTTCGGCAATAGAAGCAAGAAGGCTGGTACATAAAGAATGTGAAGCCTACCTTACACACATCATTGACATTACGGTTGAGGGTCCCAACTTGAGGGATGTTCTAGTAGTAAATGAGTTTCCAGATATCTTCCCGGACAAATTGCCCGGTTTCCCTCCAATCCGAGAGTTAGAATTTGTCATTAATTTGGTTCCCAACACCGCACCGATCTCAATCCCTCAGCATAGGATGACACCTGTAGAGTCGAAGAAACTAAAGGTACAACTCCAAGAGTTAGGGTTCATCCGGCTGAGTACCTCACTTTGGGGAGCTCCGGTTTTATTTGTGAAGAAAAAAGATGGTACTCTCTGATTGTGCATAGACTACCAACAACTCAATAAAGTGACCATAAAAAATAAGTACCCGTTACCATAGATTGATGATCTTTTCGATCAACTTCAAGGGGTTAGAGTGTTCTCGAAAATTGATTTAAGGTCGGTGTACCATCAATTGGGAATCAAGGAAGATGATATCCACAAAACCGCATTTAAAACATGGTTTGACCATTATGAATTTATGATAATACCCTTTGGGTTGACAAATGCTCTTGCGGCTTTCATGGATTTAATGAATAAACAATAGAGTATTCTACTCTTATTTGGAAAAATTCGTTATTGTATTCATAGATGATATTTTGGTATATTCCAAAAATGATGAGGAACATTCTGAGTATCTCCAGATAGTGTTATAAACTCTTTAGGAGATTGAGTTATACGCCATGTTCTCTACGTGTGAGTTTTGGCTAAAGGAGATCAGATTTATGGGGCATACGGTATCTGAGGATGTGATATTTGTTGATCCAAGGAGAGTAGAAATCATATTAAAGTGAGAGCAACCGAAGAATATTATAGAGGTGAGGAGTTTCCTCAGATTGGCAAGGTACTACCGGAGGTTTGTCAAAGGATTCTCCAAGATTGCACCTCCATTGTCCAACTTGACTTGAAATGGAGTCAAATTTGAATAGAGTAAAGAGCTTCACATCCGCTCTAATTTTTACCCTCCCCACTAATGGTGGTGATTATATGGTGTTTAGTGATGGTAGTCGACAAGGGTTGGGTTGTGTGTTGATGTAAAATGCGCGGGTGATTGCTTATACCTTTCGGTAGTTGAAGAAGCACGAGTTGAATTATTTCACGCATGATTTGTAGCTAGCTGCCATTGTATTCGCATTAAAGATATGGTGACACTACTTATATGGGGTTACGTACAAAATCTTAACTGACCATAAAAGTGTCAAATACTTGCTCACTCAAAAGGAGCTAAATTTGAGACAACGAAGATGGTTATAATTAATCAAGAACTACGACTTAGTTATAGATTACCATCCGGGTAAAGCAAATGTAGTCACGGATGCCTTAAACCACAAGTCTTCTTCTTCGGCACCTTATGGGAGTTCTTATCTCTCGTGCTCGATAAGAGTTTATACACTTGGAAACAAGTTGGCCAATGTGATAATGGTGCACTTTTGGCCAAATTAGAAGTTCAACCAATATTAGTGGACCGTATTAGAGAGCTCCAAGCAATTGATGAGGAGCTAAAGGCATTACGGAGAAGGTTCACAAGGCTAAAGGTGGTGAGTTTCATATCCAGGAGGACAGCATGGTGGTATATGGGAAACGAATTTGTGTTCCCAAGAATGATGATTTTCGGAGGGCCATATTTGAAGAGGCACGTTCCTTGGCTTATGCGTTACATCTCGAGAGTACTAAGATACACCGAACCATCAAGAAAACTTATTGGTGATCGGGATTAAAACGGGAGATAGCGGAGTTTGAAGCTAAGTATCTTGTGTGCCAACAAGTCAAAGCCAAACATCAAGGCTACTGGTGTCCGTCAACCTTTACCAATTCTCGAGTGGAAATGGGAACACATTACCATAGATTTTGTGGTTGGATTGCCACGTACTCTGAGCCATTATGATGCCATTTGGGTGACAGTAGACCTGCTCACCAAGTCAGCCCATTTCTTTCCGATTCAGAACACCAACTCTTTAGAGAAATTGGCCAAATTGTACATTGATGTAATCATGAGGTTTCATGAAATTCTGGTGTCTATTGTCTCGGACCATTATCTTAAATTTACCTCCCAATTTTGGACAAAACTGTAAGAGTTCTTAGGGACTAAGTTGAAGTTTAGTACCGTTTTCCATCCTCAAACCGATGGACAATTAAAACGTACGATTTAGACCTTGAAATACATGTTTAGGGCATGTGTGATGGACTTCCAAGTGAGTTAGAATAGACATTTTCCACTAATTGAATTCACATACAACAACAGCTATCAAGTTATCATTGGAATGCCACCCTATGAGGTTCTATACAAAAGAAAGTGTCGAACTCCATTGTGTTGGAATGAGATCGGTGAGAGAAAGATAGAAAATGTGGAATTGATTGAGACCACTATAGAGAAAGTAAAAATAATTCGAGAAAGAATGAAGGTAACCCAGACCGACAAAAGAGTTATGCCGATAAAAGAAGATGGCTTTTGAAATTCAAAATAGGGGACATGGTTTTTTTGAAAATCTTACCTTGAAAGGGAGTAATCCGGCTCCAGAAAAGAAGAAAGTTGAATTTTCGTTATGTTGGCTCTTTTAAGATCATTGAATGGATAGGAAATGTGGCCTATCGATTGGAGTTACCTTCGGATTTGATAAAGATCCATGATATATTCCATATCTCAATGTTAAAAAAATATTTCCAGATCTTTCGCATATTTTAGAAACTCCACCAATTGAACTAAAGAAAGACTTGAATTTAAAAATTCAATCCGTAGTTATTCTTGATCGCCAAATCAAGAGGTTGCGGAATAGACAAGTCCATATTGTTAAGATCCAATGGAAAAGCGATCGAGTCGAAGAAGAGATTTGGAAGCCCATGAATACTATGAAAATACAATACCCTTATCTTTTTGAGGTATGATTTTTGTGTTTAAATTTTGAGAGCAAAATTTATTTTTAGTAGGTTAAGAATTGTAACAACGGAAAAGACAAAAGAAAGGAAAAAAAAAAAGGACAAAGGAAAAGTCAAAAAAACAAAAACAAACATATTCTCTCTTTTCTCCCTCACTTCCCCTCTCACCCACGAACCCCTCACCCTTACCCCTCTCTTATTATCTCACCCTCTCAGCTCTCCCTCTCCCTCTCTTCTCTCCCTCCAATTTGATCAACTATCCCTAAATACCCATAGATTTGAACTCTAAACCCTCAAACAAACCCTTAAAAAGTTGAATTTAGGGAAAGATTCAAGTTTTGTAAAGAGAGAAAAATCTAAGGTTTAGAGAAGGTCAACAAGGGACGAAAATTGGTAATTCCAATAGAGATAATACTCTTTCTTAGACTTACATTTTAATTATTTTTTCATAAACTTTGGATTTATGTTGAGATTTAAGATTTTGTAGAAACAGAAAAATTTAGGATTTGAAGGTAACGTGACTAAAAGACAAAATTAGTGATTCAAATAAAATAATTTTCTTATTTCATCTTAAATTTAAGTGTATTTCACTAGTATATAAACTTTATGTTAAGATTGGAAAAATAAAATTTAGAGATTTAGATATAGAGTACATATATTGCTAAAATTTAGGAAAATCTTGAAAGGGGAATTATTTCCCTAAATTGATTATATGATTTGATAAAATTAGATGATAGATTGGAAAATTTTGAATAATTGAAATTTGAGTTATGAGGAAAATATTGATTTTCCCTATTATTAGTTTGTGATTAAATGATAAATGTGTATGTATTGTCTTAAGTTTAAGACAATTAGAATTTGTTAAGGAAATTGTTATTTCCTTAGATTTGATGATAACAAAATCTCTCATATAGTTTTAATCAATCTATTTAGTGTGCAGAATTTTTTATTCAATATAAAAGTGATAGAACCAATCATAGAATCGATCATAGAAGTAAGGCTTATTTGGTCATAGAAGTAAGATTTTTTTATATCTGTTGAAAACCCAGTCAACAAGATAAGTGTAGTTTGGATACTACACTTCACCTATAATTGATCATAGATGTACATAAAAAATACCCTAATATGAGGACAATTCATATTTCACCACTTAGAAATTTTTCTAAGTGTTGAAATGTGATCATTTGGATATATTTGGATAGTCATATCTTCTTATATGTCGAACTATTTCCAAAACTGAAAATTATGTTTCAAAGAAGTTGTGTACAACTTCAATTTCAAGCATTCACAGTTCAAATATTTTGTGGATATGTTAGAGAAAAATCAACTGAAAGTTAATTGGTTACTCATTTTATATAGCGGAATCACTTGTCAGAAAATGATTCTGAAGAGATATTTGGCCTTCGATAACTTCACCACTAGTCTTGGATTTTTGAATTTGATTATACTACATTATAGTACTACAGTTGAATTACAAATATGATGATTCGTGACACATTTATCTTGAGATTTTGGTGGAGAAATAAATGGGCAAAATTAGCTAGTTGTTCTGAAAAATTCAGAACTGAAGGCTGATTTTCTGGAGCTGTTTTCAAATTTTTTGGGAAAGCAATCATCTGGATATAATCAAAACAACTCTTGAATATGTTAGAGAGATATTTAAATTTCAGAAGAAAAATATTTATTCTCGGTAAATTTCAAAATTCAAGAGAATTTGGAGACTATTTTTCCGGGACTGTTGCTGAAAACTGTTACAGTAACTTTGAAATTTTTACTGCTGTTTATTGAGCCTCTTTGTTATCAAATGCAGCAGCTATCAGTAGGTTTTTCATGATGTGAAAATAAAGGACGTGAGAGACTGAATGACTATCAATTTTTGAGAGTTCATAGCACCAAGAACTCAAGAAGAACCTCTGCAATTCTGAATACTTCTACTGTCATTTTTATTTACTTATCTTGTAATCTTTGATTGAATATTTGTGTGATTTGTCTTTCATTGTTGGACGAAACAATTTTCATGGAATGAAAATCAGAAGTCAACAAGTGGATGTATTATGTTGTCTTAGATCATAATAGAAACTAGCAGGTTGCTAGAGCTCAACTTGCTTGACTGGAAGAGTGGATGTAGGCACAAAAATAAACCACTATAAACAAGATTTGTCTCCTTACTTTCTCTTTTATTTTTGCTTTATATTCTATAGATTGACCATAGGTTTGTTTAGATCTAAGTGGAGTTAGATAAAATTTTAAAAATTCAAATTTTAGACAATCAATTCAACAACCCTTCTTGGTTGTCATTGGTACCAACCGAATCTAAGAAGGAGAAAATCATTGATTTAGACTTGGATTATGAGTGAATACCCTCCCAAAAGGTGAATGGATACATAATTATAATTTTGAAAGAAAAAATATTTTACTCGATTTTGCAAATATTTTTAAAATTGATTTATAAATTAGTTTGTAATTATGAAGTGTTTCAAAAGAGTTTAAAATGAAAAATGCATCCAAATATTTTATTGAAATTATGTGTTATATTTATTAATTCATATTGGATATATTAACATTAAACTCATGATTTAAGAAACATTTGAACGATTATGGTACACTTTGATATATGTTATGAGATTTATGAAATGATACTTGAATGAATGATCTAATAGTTATAGTCATTCCCCCATGGCGTGGCCCAACGGAGTAACGTCATTTGTCTTATGAGATAACTGCGCTCAAGAGGTATCTCCAAAACCATCATTATAATTTCTTGGACTACTTTGGTAACACCCCAAGAGAGGTCCGAGCCAATATCAAGATTTGGGGTATTTGTGAGTTAGAAAAGAATGAAAACCCTTGACGGTTTCACCCTTAGTCGCAGTAAACCATTGTCAAGAGTTATGATTTTAGCAACTCCATGATTTTGGAAAAGTTATGGATATGATTGGATGCATACGATTTGTTCATTATGAATATTAAATTTTATTTGAAAAATTTTTTATTTGATAATAAATTTTAAATTTTTATAGATACGGTAATATGATTTTGAGATAATTGTTTGAGATGTCCACAATCATCCCTCATTATTTTCATAACATGTTATTAACTCACTAAGTATTATTGTATATTCATCCATCTTATTTTAATTTTCTACAAAGAAAGCTTAAACCAAGATATTGCCGATATTAGTATCCCGAGACAAGATCATCTCGAAAAACTGATTGCGTGTACTAGTTTTGTTCATTTTTTTGAGAATTTTATATGGACCTCTTTTGATTCATTTTTATATAAACTCTTTTGAAAACTTATTTAACTTTCATATTTTTTTAACTTTTTATTAGAATTGCATAATTTATCTTGAAATTTTTCACTTTATTTCTTGAAATTTATTTGAGAATTGTTTTTTGTGACATTTGATATGGATTCATTGAGTAGAGATTTATTTTATATTCTATGGATTTGATTGGAATGACTGGGTTGGCCTTGTGCATGTATTTAGATTTGAATGGCCGAGCTGGTCTTATGCATACATGTTTTGAACAGGGTCAGACCAAGTTGGTCCTGATGAATGTATGTTGAATTGTTTGAAAATATTGGATTATTTAGAAAATAGATGGATATCGATAAATGTTTTGCAATACTTTGGTATGTGAATTAAGGTCACCCGTATTTTGAGATAACACAGTGGTTGTCACGTACTCGATCTGAACATTCTTCGCCTGACAAGTCTGCAATCGGGTCTCTTTGGCCCAGTTACCGGAAAATGCTTTTTCAACCATTTTTCACGGTGATTTCAACCAAAAATTGTAATTTAACTTCCAAAAACATCTAAAATTCGATTTATCGGAAGATTTAACCTCTAAACTTAGCGAATCAAGCACCAATGCCACGATCCTCCATGGTCATGCAGGAATACCCAATTTCCAACAATGGCAACGCACAATTAATATATTAAAATGTAGATCAAAACATGATGAATATATTTATAACATTTTTATAGATCGATTCATTCTTAATTTTGATAGATCTAATTTGTAAGGTTTCAGGCACTATTCATGACCGAAAACTTTGACCAGAGGTTTAATAGTCTAAACATGCTTGAAAAATTAAATAAAAATCATATTCGCGATTTATGGGTCATGGGTATTCTCATGATATATTCGAATTCATAAAATTCATTCATGATCCGAATTCTAAATTTTTACCCTATACATTATATGATTGAAAGAATTCCGAAAAAATTTTAATAAATCTAAATATATTCTGATATCAATGTTAGAATTATTCTACATGTATGCGTATGCTAAAACGTGAAAAATTAAATCATCAAAATTTTTCGGGGTCATACCTTGATATATAATTTCAAAAATCCGTAACTGCAAACTTTCGAACAAATTACTCGATCGTAATGGTGACCACGTAATTGAACCACTACCGCAATTGAAGACACAATAATGATGAGAAAATTTTCTACTCAAAATTTTCTTGATTTCTTAATTATTTTCTCACTCTAGAGAATATGTTTATCTTTTACTTAATTTTTACAATTCCTCTGCTCTCAATATCTCATTAAAGAGGTTAATCTTCAAATACATTAAGTGTTGCCTTCGGTGAAAAATTAGTGTGGAGAGTTATGGGAGTTGAAAGGGAAATAAGAATCATTTCATTATCTTAAATTAAAATTTAAATAATTTGAATTATATCCGGTAACCAAAAGGGCTCCTATATTGCCATATTTACCAACAATAAATGCCCTGTGCAAGAAGGAAATCTCGCTGAAGCTAGGAAGCTTTTTGATGGGATTCAGGAAATGGGCATGTCTCCCGAAACTACTATGTACAACACACTGATTAATGGTTATGTCAAGGCCAGAGAAATCACTGAGGCAAACATGTTTATGCCGAAATGATAAAGAAGGGTATACCCCCTGATGGCATCACATTCAACACCCTGGTTGCAGGGCACTACAAATACAGGTGGGAAGATGGGGGGGAGGAACTATTAATGGATTTGTCTTTATCTGGGATGTCCAAATTGCTTCCAGTTGGTACACTGTCTGAGATTTCTATATCTAGTTTGTGTTGGGCAGGTTGTTTAGATGACGCCATGGAAACCTTAGGGGACATGCTTAAGAAAGGGATTCCTGTTAGCGTGGTTGCTTTTAACTCCATAATTGCAGCTTTCAGCCGAGAGGGCTTAGAAGACAAAGCCTTTTCTGCCTACCAAACTATGGTTAAATTTGGCCTATTGCCTTCGTCTTCTACTTGTAGCTCTCTGCTTATGTGTCCGTCCTATAAAGGGTGGCTGGAGGAAGCTGCAGAGCTGATTTATAAGATGATAGAGATTGGTCTTCCTATCAATAAAGTGGCTTTCACTGTGCTTTCTGATGGGTATTTTAAGTTAAGTGATGTTATGGGGGCTCAAATTTTGTGCCAGGAGATGCAAGGAAGAGGATTATGTCCTGATGCTGTTGCCTCCTCGGCCTTCATTAATGGATTATCCAAAGCAGGTCTTATGGAGGAGGCTTACAATTTCTTTGAAGAAATGTTTGAAAAGGGACTTGTGCCAAATAATTTTGTGTATAACTCTTTGATTGGTGGATTCTGCAACCAAGGGAAGTTGAATGAAGCATTGAAATTGGAGAGAGAGAGCTGAGGGAGAGGGGCCTACTTCCTGATATTATGACTGCCAACATTATCATTAATGGTTTTTGTAAACAAGGAAGAATGAAGTCAGCAATGGATACATTTTTGGACATCACCGGTTTGGGTTGACTCCTGATATTTATACTTACAACACTTTGATGAGTGGGTATTGCAAGGCGTTTGAGATGATTAGTGCAGATAATTTCATAAATAGAATGTGTGCTACAGGTTGGGGACCGGATATAACTACTTACAACATCGGCATCCAAGGATTGTGTAGTGGTAGAAGGATGAACCAAGCTGTCATAGTGTTAGATGAGCATGTTTCATCTGGTGTCATTCCAAATACTGTGACATACAACACTATGATGAACGGAGTTTGCTCTGACATGTTTGAGCGTGCTTTGATCCTGACTGCAAAACTCCTTAAGTTGGCCTTTGTTCCAAATGTCATTACTACCAATCTATTATTGTCACTTTTTTGCAAGCAAGGGATGCCCGAGAAGACCTTGATGTGGGGACATAAATTGATCCAAGCAGGCTTTGAGTTCAATGAGATTTCATACAGAATTCTTGATAGAGCCTACCGGAACATGCAAGTGGATGTTCAAATTTCGAGAGAAACATCTGAAAAAAGCCTTCTCCTGGATTTCCTCATGTATATTACATATACGTCTGTAGAAATAGATCTCAGAGTAAAACCAGTTTGAATCCTGTTAGACTTTTTGACAATGATTCTAACGGGCACGAACAGTTGACTGAGAAAGTAAGTTTGTAGTACTTGGTGTTCAGATACAAATCAATGTTGCTAAATTGGATAGGTCGCTTATCATTTCTGGACTTCTTGGTGGGTGAATCACGGGAATATCAATACAGCACCTACTATCAGAAGAAAAATTTGCTTCAGATGGTTTTGCCAAAGCCTGAATGTCATACCAACTAGAAGCTGAGATGCACTTCCTTTGCACTGCACGTGCATAGATAAAAGAAGGCACAAGAGAGCAGCCTTAAAGGCCATCCTTGTTGAGAAGACAATGTGGGGTGACATCCAGTGGAAGAGATTGCCTGGATCAGGATGGAAAAGATTATGCAAAGTGGAATTGAGATAGTTGTTCAAATTCAAGCATATTATCATGTTGATTTATTGCCAAACAATGTAGACTTACAAATTAGTGCTTGCCCTTTGCAACTGACAAGTACCTTTATCCAATTTCCCTGCTAACTATTACATGAAGTCCAACAATAGCCAAAGGGGCAGACAATAGATCTAAGGTACAACCCAAAGTGAAGGCCTGGTGGGATCAAGAAGAGGTTGTGCTGATCAGTTCATAGAAAGAGACGGGCCTGGAATTTTCACGGGGCCCTCGAAACTGATTTATGTAGCAAACCTTTTGGGCAACTACTTTCCACAATGAGCAACATCATCTCTCAATTGCACTCTTAAGAGGTAACTTCATCTTATAATTTGGAGTAGCTGTTGGTTAATGACATTATGCTCTTTAAAATTTCTTGTTTATTGCAGTTCTTAGCCATGGACATTGTGGAAACATCAGAGACAAATAAACTGTGCGAGTATTTTGTTGTTGTTAGATGCATTTCTTGAAATTCCTCATTTGTGAAAGGGAATGATAAAAAACAATTCGAGATAGATCATTGTATGGTGGAACTCCTTTGTAAAGACATTTATATACAGAAGCTCTCTGCATAAGTTTTCTTAGCTTTCTTTGTAGAATGTGGGTCAATTTCTTGACCGATTTATCAATTCAGTTCAACCATAACAACAGCTGCCTTGAAAATTCTCTCTCTTTGAATTCTCACTCATGAGATTTCTTTTCCCTTTTCTAGTAATTGAAAGGTCGGATGGGGTAGGACAATGTAACAAGATGTATTTAGTTTAAGTTGTACTAATTACCATTCAATTCTGCATGTCTGTGTTGCCTTATTGTGATGTAAGGCATTTACGAGCCCCTCCTGCTTAATTTCACAAGAGATTTTGTACCTCTTGGCTTTAGAGTAAGTGGAGCATCCAGTTAGTTACCACCTTCGTTGGTCTCACACAAGAGATTCTTTGGAGTTGGAATTGGAATTAGAGGCACAAGTATGTGACAGACATTTAAAAGGTTAGATAATATACAAATGAAAGCATGAGACGAGGGACAACTAAAGCTATCAAATATTATTAAAGGATTGGAACCAGTATCAAAATCAGTCAGACTTCAGAAATTAAACTATCGCCTGCAAAACAATTTGTTTAGGTAAGTGCAGCCTGGTATGCATGTCTTAGGGGTTCAGCAATAGATGTTAAAAAGGGAGGCGGACCAACGTCTTGTTGGTGTAGGACACTAAATTTCCTTAATCAATTTGAGAATGAAAAAAATAAAGACTAAAAAAGTTCATACTTTAATGAACCTGATAGTAAGCTAGAGCTGGATTAATCGAAACTAATAAATTTATTATCAGTAATTCATTATATGATACTGATCGGTTAACCATCAATAAAAAGGGGTGGGGGGGCTCCCCTGTAGTTTAGAACAGAGTTGGTCTGCAGATACACTTAAATTATATAAGCCAACTGACAGACAAAGGTTATGAACTTAAGGAGCCCCAATAATTCCAGACTTTGCCTTGGTATAACGGCTATAAACGACAACCATATAATGTACAAGAAAATGCATTTCACCTCTGAACCAATCTTAACACACTAAAATAGATTGTTTAATTCACTTCAGAATTATTCCCTTCCTCTCAGATGAGTCTACTGGCACCAACAAAACCATAAGCGAGTCATGACTGGCAAACACCCACTTACGCTTTCAGACAACCTTGGCCCTCTGTAGGATCATAAATCTTCTTCCACCAACTCCTTCCACATGTTCGCTTAGGCTGGCAAGGTGATCCATCCTCCTCTTTGCTGATTCAGAGGCCTTTATTTGATCTTGCCTTGACTCGTCAACTTGCTCACTTTCTGAGGATTCAAAATGCTCACTTTGTGAGGATTCAAAACTTCTCTCATAAGGGCTTCTCTCATCTGTAACCTGGATTATCTGCTTTAGTTTTTCAACCACCTCACTCATCTTTGGCCGATCTTTTGCATTCTTCAGCAAGCATTTATCTGCTAACTTTGCAATTTTTCTTGCTGCATTCACCGAGTAGTTGTTTCCTAGTCGCGGATCAATTATCATTGTGAATTTCCGGCCATCTGCAGGAAATTGCTTGACCCAATCCAGAAGTTTCTGCTCAGTCTTTGGGCGGTTTCTTTCCATTGAGCGCCTTCCAGTAATAATTTCATATAATACCACACCAAAACTCCATACGTCACTCTTGGTAGTGAGATGGCCTGTTTGGACATAGTCTGGAGCCGCATAACCATATGTCCCAACAACCTGATCATATATGAAGACAACAAATTATCACAATATAATTTATTTTTCTTCAACAAATTTGAAACACCAGCAGAGCTTTTCTTTCTCCCGGGTCAACTGGTTTTACATATTCCATAAATTGAACTTTGAACTCACAAGACGTCCATCATAACGAATAATGCTCTCACATAAGACTGTTTCTGAAAGGATAGTATTTCTTGGCCCAACACATTGAGCAACCAAATTGATAGATGGCTGATGCATCACAATCTCATTGCATATAAAGAAGCTGATAACAGAATCTTTTAACAACATGGTCAATGGGATTGTGCCACATTGGCTATCGGTCACTCCATTAGTTTGCTAGGCAGCATCATTGGCTATAGGCTAAATCTTCTAATTTCTTGCTTCCTTACATTTCTCTTTCACACTTCAAAGCATGCCATGCTTCTATACAACTTCAATAGTCAGATAAATAAATGAGCACGCTATTATGTTTTCATAATTGCCAAGGCATCACAAATTAATGGTTCATTACCTCACAAATATTAGCAATAAAGAAGTACTTCACTTACCGCTGTCGAAACATGGGTACGCCCAGCAGTTGGCCCCTCCCTAGCAAGCCCAAAGTCCGAAAGCTTGGGTTTGAAATCCTCATCCAGCAGCACATTAGATGATTTAAAATCTCGAAATATGACCTTCAAGATGAATTTGACCAACTAATTAGTCACTCGAGAGTAAGCATGATTTCTTTATTTTTTTTCCCTTAAATCTCTTTTTACAAAAAACTATGATTCACTGGAGCAGAAGATAAAATAAGTACAGCAATCCTGGACAATAATGGCAATAAAAAGGGCCAGGCAGCCTTGCACAGCCAGGCTTGATAGAGTGGCATGTGCAAGGCAGACATTAAACCCCTTGCTCCCAAGACCGTGTCCGGCTGTACCAACTCTAGAGTCAACCTCATCACAGTCAAAGGCCACTATGAGTTTAAATTATTCTTAAGAGTTATTGAACTGCTGCTGTACTTCATTTGGATATATGTTTCAAGAGTGAAAAAAGTAATTACTCCAAATTCCTCCTGACAGCATTTTCCCCAGTCAAAAGAGTAGATGACTTCTACGATCATGAGCATAAACAAAGCTGCTAAATATGTTGCAAGTAGTCTAAAATCTAACTAGGCATTTTACTATTCTTCCAACCTGCAAAAACAGCCTCATTGCTCGCAGAGTACATTTGACCATTCTCAAGCCCATAATTCTGGGAGCCTTGTGCATTGAATTACTCCTTACTATTGCCTTTTGTCACAATTTTGTTAAATCTACCCATCCCTTCCCATCCAAGAGGGAATTTGCACCTTAGTTTGCTTCAATAATATGCAACCATACTATTTTGGCATGGTAAATGGACTCACAATAATTTTACATTCACAAAAATAAAGCAAGCATATGACGCAAATTGTATAAAAAGCAAATGCGCTAATAATCAGTTTTCTATAGCTTGTAGTGAGACCTGGACTTCCAATTCCTCGTGCAAATAAGCCAATCCTTGGGCGGCACCTAGTATGATGTTCAATCTCATCTCCCAAGCAAGAACTGGTAATGCTCTACCGAAAAGATGATCCTCCAAGCTTCTGTTTTGCATGTATTCATATACTAGTAGGCGTTGGATGCCTCTTTCACCATCTACAGCACAATAACCAATGAGCTTGACAAGGTTGGGATGCTCCACAACACCAAGAAATTGAACTTCTGCCAGCCATTGTTTATGACCCTATTTTCATAATGACGGCCATAAGTCTATATAGATCATGCAAAATTAGATGATAATATACAGTGCACAAATTATAACTTGACAGTGGAGAAGAAGAAAATAGAAGTGAGCCAAGGGAAAGCACACTAACTTTGAGAATGTTTAGGGCACATTCAATGTTACGTATACAGCGATACCATCTGAGTTAGAAGCTAGCAATCGCATTTGGCAAATTATATCCTCTGGTTATAAAGGTTTGGCACATCAAGACAGGTGAGGACAGAAATGAACTATATAATTTGGAAATTCACATGGTATAGAAGATGGCATCTGACCCAACAATGGTTTTTGTGGGCTTACATTCCTTGATTAGATGAGGCTACAACTAATTCAATTTTCAGGAGCACTCAAATTGTCAAAACTCGAGAAAAGCTCCAAAGAAAAATAATCACTTGCTTTTCTAATTTACTGCAATAGTATTTAGATTAATGGATTATTCAAGTAACTATATCGTAGGCCCTACAGAACAAACCATCCAGCATCTCAATGTAAAGTCAGACCAAGAGTATGAATAAAAGCAAATCTAAATGCATGATGTCTAAGGTTACCATGATTTTCCAATTCATAGTTTTCCTGGCAAAGTGAAGTTGTAATGTCCTCTACATGCAGTCCTCAGTCCAATTCTAATGCTACAACTACCTGTAAGTGCATGTAATTTTTTCAATCATGGGGCACTTGGAACTGCCAGAGGCACTAAAGCGTGCCACTGCAACCAACGGTTGATAGGTTGTTGGCTATGCTATCAAGACACAAATGGGAGCTTACACTCCAGTATAGAATAGAAACAGGCGTCAAAATGGGTTATGCAAATCACCAGGAAAACAACAGGAACTTTCTGTCAATAGATGTAATTATCATCTTGATCCCTTAATTCAAGGGAAGAGTGGGGGTTCAACTTCAACTCCAGTTAATGAGAATGCATTACATAGCATAAAAGTGGTGTTTAATCCGTGGTTTCTTGGTTTTTGTTAGTGACGAAATTCAATGCCCCAAGTACAAATTCATGTTTCCAACGACAAACTCGTGTCTTCCTGAAGAGACTTCATTTTGTTGAAGGTGGATAAGGCGGCAACAAACATGGTACCTCAAAGTCCAGAACCTACAATATAAGTAAAATAGCTTCTGCTAGTTTTTTAAGAGGATAAGACTAACTAATACTAGAAGTCAACCACCATATATAAAAGAGTTCCATACAAGTGCATAAGAAAAAGGGTCCTTTTAATACTAAGCTTAGACAGCCAGCATAGGTTATGCAAAATGATCTTCATAGAAGCATATTACCACATGAAAGAAAATATGAAGTTGGAGAACCACATCACTGGCTGTTTTTAAACAAACCTAACCTACTACAGTAAGGAGAGAGAGTAAGGCACCTGAAAGCCCTCCCTATTGAGTTTTTTTATGGCAACAACTGTGGGATGGCCCTGTGCATTTGCAGGTTTAATCAAGCCCTTATAGACACTCCCAAATCCGCCTTCCCCTATCTTACAGAGCCTGCTGAAGTCATTGGTAGCTTGTCGAAGCTCGGATAGGGAGAAGACCCGCAAGTTATGAGCTTTCTCTTCGTACAAGTCGGGTATGCTACGGGAGGAAGTGGCAGAACAAGATGACTTGGTCACCCTCTCAGGTTCAGCCCCGGAATAATCCCCTCTACCAGTAGTGGGATCCTTCAGCTCCGGGGCGGATCTCTGTTCACGGCTTCTGCTTCTGCACTTGTAATCCTTGAAGTAATAGAAACACTTCATTCCCCCACCCTAAATATTTATAACTAAATTCTCAAATTCAGAACTTAACCTGGGATATATTTAGATTTGCAGCCACGAAACTCCAGTCCATGCAAATTAGAAATTACTATAGCAATGAATCTTTCCAAGCCTGAAGCCAAACCCAGGTGGCTTTGGTGAGGAAAAATCACGTTCTCAAGGAAATAGGTGAAATAGAGACAGGAACGTATAAAAACGAACAACACCCACCTTAAGAAAACAAGGAAAAAACTGGAAACATAGAGAGAGAGAGAGAGAGAGAGAAGAGGGGTCTTTGGGGCTATTGAAACAGAGGGGGGGGACTGGTGGAGGCAGATACAATTGAAATTAATGGCCGACGAGGAATTCGGACCTGATTTCCTTGTGTTTCCTCTCTCTTTCTCTGGGATTCTGACTTATATGGATTCAAAGTACTTAAGGTTGAGGAGACCACTCCCCGCCAATTTCATCTTATCAATTTTCTTTTCTTCTCTTTGTTTCTTCTTCTTTTCCAATTTGCCTTGTCTTTGCCTGCCTAAAAACTGAAAAAAGATGGACAACTCTCTCTCTCTCTCTCTCTCTCACCTTATCCTAGCATTTACACGACGCGTGATGGAGTGATTTTACGATTTCCCTTGGTGATTTTACATTGGATTATCATTAATATTTTTTTAAAAGATAAAAATAGAATAATATATAAATGACCACAAATTCTACAGCAAGCCATTCAACAAATAAAAAAAATCTTAATGACAGTTTAGGATGATTTTTTTTCGGTTCCCTTCTTTTTATAAGGAGAAACGAGATTTTTTTTAAAACTCATTAAAAAAAAACTCTTTAAAAATGGAAATTTTTTTTATAAAAAAAATTTAAAAATAGTTTTTAAGTAAAAACTTATGAAGGGACTTTTACTTTTCCTTTTTTTTAATGTTCTAATTTTTTTAAAAAATTTATATTTTTTATTTAATTTATATCTTCACATAATTATTTTTATTCCATTAATATCCATATTTAAATGATACAAAATTTTAAATACACTCATTAATTTTAATTTTTATCTTTACTTAAAAAATAAAAAATTAAAAAAAAATAACTATTTCAAAAAGTGAAAAAATCAAATAAGTTTTAACTTTTTTAAAAAAAATTAATTTTTATTTCTCCTTAAAAATTGAAAATGAAAAGATAATCAGAAAAAAAGACCCTGTCAGCGCTTGATATCAATAAAATTATATAAAAAAAAACACAAAACGAATGGAGACGTATTTCATTTAGAAAGGAAAGACGAAGACAGTATCTTTTAATGTTTTAAAATCATAGATTAAGGAGAGACGGAGACTGAAATTTGTTCAAAGCTGGTGCAACCCCCCCCCCCCCTCCCTCTTCCCTCGGGGGCTTTATTTTTTGGGAGCGGACTCATCCAATCCAATTGGGTGTTGCCAACTCTCTCTCATAGTTGAAGATGATGTCTGATTTTCTAGAAATGTACAAAAATGACAAATCCCTCTCTCTCTCTCTCTCTCTCTCTCTCTCTCTCTCTACAATTAGTGGGATTAATTTAATAATTGGGGGTATTTTTCTAGAATATGTATATATGTTTTGTGAGCCGCTTACCTAAAACTCATTGAATTGGACAAATGAAAAATGGCTTTTAACTTATTTTTGAGCCACCAACGTCAGTCCGCGCCGTAGTAGGAAGGAATATATGACTCATTCAAGGCAGAGGTTTAGTGAGAGAGAGGGGAGACAGAGAAAGAGACAGAGAAGTCATTTTCCCAAATCCGGATGGATTGGATGGATGGCCGGATGTTAACTTACTCCCGTCATAAGTCTTCTTCGGCTCCCCTTTTTTTTTTGGGTTGAAAACGCGACTTTGAACAACTGTATGTACATTGACATTGAGACTTCGGGTTTGGAGTTGATTACACTGACATTTCTTTCCAAGTCTTCACGAATCCTCGAGTGCGTATAGACAATTCATAGATACCGTAGACAGAGAGGCACGGGTGGATGAGGGGATTTTTATCGTATTAATGTTAAAAAAAAAAAAAACCTACTTAATTAAGGTTTTTTTTCTCAAAATCACGATTTCATATTTATAAAATACGAAATCAATATTTTTTTATTTTTTTTTTTAAGATTTTTTTTTTTCGTCCAATAGGGATAGAGATAGGGGTGGCCGGGACTCCACAAGGCTCAATATATTTTTTTTTGATTCTTCGTATTAACATATATATATATATATATATATATAAATAAAAGGGCTGAGAAGGAAAACTCATGTGAATTTCGTCATCATCGACGTGGGAATTGGTGGGTAGCTATTCTTCACGTGACGCACACCTCTCTCTCTCTCCCTCTCCGTCTCTCCCTCTCTCCCTCTCTGATTTTGTCCACGAAGGCTCTCTTTTTTTTTTTTTTTTTTTTGGTATCATGTCTCGAACACTGTCCGGTATCCGGGGTTTCGCCCCGACTAATCCGGACCGACGGCTGTAGTGGCCCTTTTCAAAGGGTGAGTCTTCCAACGAGAAACGTTCCATACACATGAGAGCTCGATACTTCCGGTGGGAGTTTCACGAAAGCTCTCTCCCTCTCCCTCAAGCCCTCTCTTTCTCTCTACATTTATAACTCTCCTCCTCTCTCTCCATTTATTAAACTGTGCATTAAATACATACATTCTCTCTCTTTCTCTCTCTCCCCGTCTCTCCCTCTCTCTCTCTCCCCACCTACCTCCTCTCACTCTCTATTTCTTCGTTTTTATAAATTACACAAATATTAATATTATATAAATTTTTTATTATTTTAATTTCATATATTTAATATTAAATAAATATTTAAATTAAATTGAATTATAATATATATAATTCAGATTATTTAAATTCGATAATAATATATATAATTTAGATTATTCAGATTGTATATTATAACATGTATAATTCAAATTGTATATTGTAACATATATAATTCAAATTCAAATTACATACGTCACATTTCTGTCATAAAAAAGATTTGAAAATATTTTTGATCAAAAAAGTATCATATTATAATATTAAATAATACAAAAAACTTTTTATAATATGTTAATAAAAAAATATTTTGAAAAATAATATACAGAATAAATGATAATTTTATTAAAAAAATTATGATTATATTAAAAATATCAAAAATATTTGAAATAAAAGATGTTTTGTAAAAATATTATAATATTTTAAAAATTATAATAATAACAATATTAAATAAAACAATAATTGAAAATGCTTTATTATTAAAAAATTACTATTTGAAATAATTTTACAATTATATTAAAAATATTTGAAATATACGATATTAAAATGCTAAAATTTTATTATATACAAAATATTTATGCATATATAAAAAAATTTTAATTTAATATTATGATATTAGAAAAATTATAAGTTTAAAAATACTAAATAAAAAATATTTTACCAATATTTTTAAATTAAAAATATTTAAAAGTATTGTATTATAACATTATATAATACAAATAATTATTTAAAAAAACTAAGTATAATGTATGTAAATAATGATTTTATTATAAAATTTTACAATTATACGAAAGTACTAAAAATGATGTTAAAAATATTATTATTTTAGTATATGCAAAATATTTGTGAATATATAAAATATTTTAATATTAATATTAAGATATTAGAAAAATTATAATTTTAAAAATATAAAGTAAAAAATATTTGACAAATATTTTTATATTAAAAAATATTTTAAAGTATCGTATTATAATATTATATAGTACAAATAATTCTTTTATAATGTCATACTATTAAAATATTTTAAAAATACTAAATATTTGTAAAATAAATGATAATTTTTTTAAAAAAAATTTATAATTATACTAAAAATATAAAAAATATTTGAATTAAATAATGTGTATAATAAAAATACTATATTATTATAATATCGTAAAAATTATGATTATAAAAATATTAAGTTAAAAAATATTTGAAAATATTTTTATATTAAAAAATTACTATCATAATGATAATTTATTATAAAATTTTACAATGTCTTCATCGACGAAGGATAAGACGAAGGAACCAACCTTCATCGACAAAGGTTCCAGCCTTCATAGAACCTTCATCGACAAATCTTATTTCACCGCTCTTAAATTTAAGAGGTCAACTTTCAACCTATTCCTGCAAAATATATTTAACTAAAGGAACAAAAATAAAACAATACGATCTGAGATACTTACTTTTGAATCTGAGGTGCACCCCTCCAAGAAGATCGGAACCTTCGTCGATGGAGGAAACACTCATTAATGTTGTTTATTTTATCTTTTTTTAAATTTCACAAATCCAAAGCAAAAGAATGGGCATGTAGAAAAGTAATGGGTGTGGATCCTACCACAAAACCCATCAACCATACCCTGTAAGTGAACCCAGTTTTGAAAATGGAACCCACACATATGTAATAAACTTTTGTCACAACAAGAGAAACCAAGGAATGAGGATGAGTAAGAGTGTACTGCAGAAGAGCTGGAAGTGCAGAGAGTTAGACGTGCAAAAGAGCCGAAGGTAGCCGTTGGAAATGAGAGGGAAATTAAAGAAGGTTGTTAGGGCAGTTGTAACAATTTTGTGAAGTTGTGAATTCAGTTGTAACTGTCATAGTAACAAAGTAGTTAGTTGGATAGTGGGATAGTTGGGATAGGAGGTATAAAAACCTTAGAAGGAAGGTTCAGTAATAAGAAAGAATTAGTGCTTTTCTCTCTCTCTCCTTTCTCTCCCTCTCTCCCCTTCTCTATACCCTCACTACAATCTTCACAAAACCTCTTCATTCGTTATCTTCCAAGATCATTACAGCGTTGCAAAAGCTAACTAAAACTTAGCTTACTCAGACACTTCAGCTTGGTCGACTCATTAAGTTTGCGTAAGTTGACATTTTGGGAGACTTGTGACAGAATTTGGTATCAGAGTATCGATTCTTGGCCTAGGAATCTTCCAATTGTGAAAGAATGGTTGATGGTACCAGAAGTAAGGTCATCGATGATCAACTCAAGAAATAGGAAGCTAAGATGCAAGAATTTTCCATTGAACTCAAAGAGATTCGTGTTGAATTTAGAAGAAAGATGGAGGAACAGTCTCAGAGATTAGAAGCTCTTATAGCAAGTACGAAAATTAGGTTTAACCATCAAGAAAGAACCGACAGAAATCTGGAAGAAGAACAAGAATCTAACATATTACTTAAATCACCTCTTCTACCCATGCCACAGGAAGGAAGAATGAGAAAGGAATCAGTACTTACCAACCAAAGGAAGGAAACCTCTAGCCATGGATGCTTACCTCCTCTACCAAAGATTGATCTTCCTCTTTTCAGTGGAGAGGATCCTCGCGCATGGCTACGTAAATGCAATAAGTTTTTTGTTGTACATCAAGTCTACCTTATGGCTAGATGCCATTGAGATGTATTTAGAATGTAAGGCTGAAAATTGGTTCCAACACTTAAAGCTGGTTAAAAGAAAAAGTTGAATGGAATGAGTTTTCATAGCTCTTATGCCAACGATTTAACGATTTGAGACTAAAGACGTACGTGATGAGGTTGAAGAATTTAACAAATTGCAACAACAAGGAACTATGACTGACTATCAAGAAAGGTTTGAAGAACTATGGTCCATTATGCTACATAAAAATCCAAAACTCTCTGAGTCTTACTCCATTTCTAGTTTCATAGTGGAGTAAGGGAGGAAATTAAACATATGCTAAGGATGTTAAAGCCAACCACTTTGTTCGAAGCCTTTGAAATTGCAACTCTGTAAGAGCAAGCACTAGAACTCTCTAAGCACAAGAAGAGTGACTCAAACAGAAGCTGGATATCGGGAGAAACTCAAAACAGAACTAGAAAATAGAAAAAAGAGAACACCTCTTCCAAAAATTTTCAGAACAAGAAAACAATAGGCCAGACTGGAGGTCCTATTGAAGAGAGATTACCCAGGGTCTCTTCCTAAAAGTTGCAATACAGAAGGATCAATAATTTTTGCTACTGATGCAAAGAAAAATATAATCCAGGACACCAATGCAAATTAAAACATCTCAACCTTATCATGGTAGCTGAGGAAGAAGGAGAAGAATCTAAAGAAGTAAGAGAGAATGATGAAATACTACAAAAAGTTGCAGAGGTACCTATGTGTGCTCTCTCCAACTCCCTAAATTGAAACACTATAGCCCTACAAGGATCAATACAAGGAAAGATCATTTCAATTCTAGTAGACACTGGGAGCTTCAGTAGCTTCCTTAATCAAACTTTGGCAAAAGAACTAAAAATGATACCTGAAACAGCTAAGCCAATGCAAGCCATTCTAACATATGGTAGTAAAATTAGCAACTGCAGCAAAATCAGAGGATAGTTCTATTGAACTGAGGAGTCTAAACAAGTCTTCCAGCAGCTGAAGGTAGCTATGATTTCAGCACCAATCATGCGACTGTCTGATTTCTAAAAAACTTTTATAGTAGAGACTGATGCTTGCTCTAAGGGATTGGGAGCAGTTCTGATGCAAGAAAGTAAGCCTATTGCTTATTTGAGCAAGGCTTTAAGGCATAGAGCCAAGGACTTTCAATATATGAGAATGAGTTATTAGTTGTAGTGATGGTCATGACAAAATGGAAGCACTATTTGATGGGGCATCACTTTATCATTAGGACAGATCACCAAAGTCTGAAACACTTGTTAGAACAAAAGATGACTAGTACATTTCAGCATAAGTGGCTTACAAGGTTACTTGGGTTGGACTATGAGATCCAATACAAGAAGGGAATTGAAAATAAAGCAACTGATGCGCTATCTAGAAGAGAATTGTTGTTAGAAGAGTCCCAGGAGGAAAATGTAATGGTTGTGTCATTAGCTCAACCTAAATGGTTTAAGGAAGAACTCAAAGCTACGAGAATGATGAAAAGTGTCAGTCATTGATAGTTCAACTTATTTTGACTCCAGAGGCTGTTGCAAATTACCAGTTTCAAGATGGCATTCTCAAATTTAAGAAAAAGATATATGTGAGAAAGGGATGTCAGCTTAGGACCAAGATAATGCAGCAAATGCATTACTCAGCTATGGAAGGACATTCAAGATAGTATTGCACTTTGCAGAGGATCGGTTCTGCATTTTATTGGCCTGCAATGAAGTCTGATGTAGTGAAATTTGTAAGAGAGTGTGACACTTGTCAAAGGAGTAAACATGAAAATGTGCTATATCTTGATTTTCTTCAACCATTACCTATTCCTTCGTAGGCATGGTCTCAGATCAATATGGACTTTATAGAAGGCTTACCAGATTCTCAGGGATTTGATACAATATTGGTGATTGTAGATAGGCTTACAAAATTTGGCCATTTTGTAGCATTACAATACCTTATTCAGCAAGGATAGTAGCTCAATCTTTTGTCGATAATGTTTTCAGACTTCATGGACTACCAGATTCCATAGTCACTGATAGAGATAAAGTCTTTATTAGCATCTTTTGGCAGGAACTTTTCAGATTGGTGGGCGTATCGTTACAGCTCACTAATACGTACCATCCACAGACTGATGGTTAGAATGAGAGGTTGAACCAATACTTGGAGTGTCATCTGAGATGTATGACTGCAAACAGACCAGACCTTTGTTCATACTGGATAAGCCTTGCTGAATGGTGGTACAACACCAATTTTCATTCGAGCATACATACTACTTCATTTGAAGCCTTGTATGGTTACCATCCTAGATCCATTCTTTTTGGTCCTTACATGGATTCCATCACTCCTGTTGCAGAGAATTTTATTAGGAACAAATAGGCTATGCTACAAATACTACATGACAACTTTGTTAGAGTTCAGAACAGAATGAAAGTGTATGCTGATCGAGGGAGGACTGAAAGAGAATTTAAGGTTAGGGACTTAGTTTATCTAAAGCTTCAACAGTACAGACAACATTCTGTGGAACTTCGAAAGCAACTTAAGCTCTCTTCAAAGTTTTATGGACTATTTCCTATATTGTCCAGAGTTGGAAAGGTGGTATATCGTCTGCAGCTACCTTTTGGACTCTAAAGTTCATCCAGTTTTTCATGTTTTATTACGCAAGAAGAAATTGGGATCTAATCAAACTACTATGCCAAGTTTACCATTGATAGAGACAGACAAACAAGTACTAGTGGAACCAAAGGCTGTGCTAAAGTGAAGAGTCATTTTGCGAAATGACAGACCTGTTACCCAGTGGTTGATCAGATGGCTTAATCTTAACCTTGAAGAATCCACTTGGGAGGATATGGATTTTATTCGATCCCAATTCCCAAAATTCTCTCCTTGAGGACAAGGACGCTTTTAAAAGAGAGGGTATTGTCACAACAAGAGAAACCAAGGAATGAGTATGAGTAAGAGTGTACTGTAGAATAGTTGGAAGTGCAGAAAGTTAGACATGCAAAAGAGCTTGAGGTAGCCGTTGGAAATGAGAAGGAAATTAAAGAAAGTTGTTAGGATAGTTGTAACAATTTTGTGAAGTTGTGAATTCAGTTGTAACTGTTATAGTAACAAACTAGTTAGTTGGACAGTGGGACAGTTGGGATAGGAGGTATAAAAACCTTAGAAGGAAGGTTCTATAATAAGAAAGAATTAGTACTTTTCTCGAACTCTCTCTCTCTCTCCTTACTCTCTTTTTCTCTCTCTACCTTTCTCTATACCCTTGCTACAATCTTCACAAAACCTCTTCATTCGTCATCTTCCTAGACCATTACAGCGTTGTAGAAGTTTGCAGAAGCTAACTAAAGCTCAGCTTACTTAGACACTTCAGCTTGGTCTACTCATTAAGTTTGCCTAAGTCGACATTTTGGGAGACCTGTGACAACTTTCAAGAAGACAGCCTGAGTGTGAACTTCAAAGTGCATGCCAGCTCTTTCTACATTTCTATTTTATTCCTTTTCTTTTCTTTTCTTTTCTTTTCTTTTCTTTTTTATTATTAATAATAAATATAAATTTATTTATTTATATAATTAAAAAATAATTTTATAAAATCAAGATAATTAGAAAACATATCATACAATTGGGTGACATACATCATGTATTTTTTTTTAATAATTGATGAAGATGTGTCCATAGCAAAATATTTGTGCATATATAGAAATACTTGAATGTTAAAATACTATAAAAATTTAAATTTTATTTATAAAAATACAAAGTGAAAGAAATATTTTATAAATATTTTAAAATTAGGGTCAAATCGAGGGCTCCTTGGTCCACTCGTGTACTTTTTCTAATAATTTTATCATTTTATAGTAATAATACTATAGTATTATAGTAGAAAAATATTATAATATTCTAATATGATAATTTTTTATATTATTATACTATAAAAATATTTTAAAGAATACTAAATAAATAATAATATATGCAAAATAAATGATAATTTTATTATAAAATTTTATGATTATAAAAAATATTAAAAATATAATACATGTGTTTGTTATTTGATGAAAAATCTTTTCTTAGTTTTTCGGGTCATAATTTTGAAATATTGAAATAATTTTAATTTTTAATTTATCGTTAATCAAATAAATTAATATTTAGTCTACACATAATTGTTACTCAATTATAAATTAAAGTATTTGATCTATATAATAAGTATTTCAAAAAATATTTAAATCTTTATAATTATTTATTGTAAACAGTTATTTACAATAACTAAATACGGCACTCTTTTCAACTGTTTTGAATTTAGACTTTAAACCAATATTTTGTCACTCAACAACAATAAATAAATAAATAAATAAATAAAAATCAAACATAGCCCTCAGATAACTCTACCTATGGAAATGAATTATGTGATCAAATTTATTAAATAAAAAAGTGTTACATGAATCACACTTTTTAGTTCATGTAGAATACAAGTCTCATTTGTGTCAGAAGTTTTTTTGACTCATTTGATTTATGAGTCATCTGGATATAGACACACAAATACGCACACGCATGTATGTACGTGTATGAACTATAAATTAATATATAATATATATCTGAATTGATTAGATTTATTTTAATATATAATATATAAACAACAATCATAATATTCTATATCTAACTAATTCTTCTTATTTTATTTTGAAATTCTTTCATAGCAATGAGTTTTTTTTTAAAAAAAAAAAAATCGTATGCATGTTTTGTTTTTTTATATATTGTATGATTTCTTTTGGTTTTTTTTTTATGTTACACAGTGATTTGACCCCTAAATCTTAGGATTAGGGAAAGAGAATTGTAATTATTAGACTGTTCTCTTGAAAACGATTTATTTTGATCTTTTTGTTTGTTTATATTGCAAATTTTGACCATTTATTAATTTGAATATCTAATTTATTAATTTTAATAAGATTGATATATTTAAACTGATAACCCCAAGTGAAGTTGCTTATGAGTCGAGTGTAAATGGAACCCTAACCAAAAAAAAAAAAAAAAAAAAAAAGATAGTAAAAAATGAGTTAAATTATGAATTAAATAAAATTTAATTGAATGGAGTCTAAGCTAACCTTGGGTGCACTTACTTTTACCCCTTTTGACTCTCCCAAAAATAACACATTACGTGCTGATCTATGCAACACCTTCTAAGGCCATAAGGTTTCCACACTTGATGTCAAACAAAAAGAATTCTGTATCTGTTTATATATATTGCTTTGCTGGTTCTTGATAATTGGCCCTGTGGTTGGATTCTATCTGAGGTTGGACATGACACGGGGTTTAAGCCCATTCTCATCTTTCGGCCTTTAGAAGCTGTTTCTACAACAGGGCATGGCTGTTGTGTCCCCCTTTTTTTTAATTTTTTTTTATTATTTTTTTACAAGAAAATATAATTAAACCGTATCAAATCAAAGAAAAGATGATGAAAATTGGAGAACTCTATCATTTAAATTGTCCCTTTTTAATTTTATTTTACATAATAGGAAAAGTAACAAGGTCCAAGGCCAACAACGCTAGAGAAAAGGCTTAGGCCCCTAAGCCGGCAACTCTTAACTTTTTTTTTTCAATTCTTGTACTATCCAGAACTATATTTCAATTAATCTGAATAGAACTGTTAACGTAATTTTTTTTATTCTTAAAATTTGAAATTAAATCTTTATTAAGAGATTTAATGTCATCTCTATTAAACCAACTATCCTCGGTAGCAACTCCAGATTTGTTTTCAAGGAACAACTGCTACATGCAAGGAAGGGAAGTAAGCACTTGCAACTTTTGGTGGATTGGATGACCTAGCTTGGCCAATATCTACCCATCTATTTCCTTCTCTACAAGTGTGTTTAACCTCCCTCGCTCTAACCATTTGCATGAGATTGAGGCAATCCTCGATGACATGGTATATAGGGTGATTCAAGCAAATTCCCTTGGTTAGGTGAGAGGCCAGAACTTCAGAAATCTAGCTCAAGAATTAACCCATGCAGATTATGCTGTTAGTTAATAGGAGCCATTCTCTAACCCCCACAGTTCAGTCATATAGTTAGTGGTGATACCAATGTTCACTGAAAATCCTATGATCCAATTACCTTCCCAGTCCCTTATAAGACCTCCAACACTAGCTATCCTAGGGTTCCCCATAGCTAAGCCATCTGAGTTAAGCTGTTGGGTATTAATTATATGTGATGGCACCTGCAACAAACATATTATATATTTAATTGAGATGGGTTGATTATTGCATTTAAACTTTAATATATGGATCATGAATTTCATATGTAGATAAATTAGAGGACAATAAAGCCATGATCATATGTATTTTTCTGGTTTCCCTAGTTCCCACAATTGAACACCTTTTAAACAAGGAGGTAGAGGAGAGGCAGATTTTGCTATTTTTATTCAGGGTAGGTAGATTGTAGTCTTCCTTGAAAGTGAAAAATAAGAAGTGATCCATATGTAATTTCAACCTCAAGTATATTAACAGACAAAGCCAAATGATGCCAAATCTTAATTTCGGTTTAAGAATATAATCAATCTCAATTCTTTAGTTAATACTAATATATCTTTGATCAAGGGTTGGACCACACACATTAAAATCACGTAAAAGGTTCATAATATTAATTTTAAAACGGTTATTCATGTGTCTATTTTAATTTATTTTTTACTAAATTGTTTTCAAATTATCTCAGGTAGAGATTTTAGTGTATATAAATAATATGATAGTTATGAAACGGACATAATTTTAAAATTGTTTTCCTTGAAAATAATTTTATATCCATAAAAAAATAAATAATTTATTGTGGCTCTAATCTAACCTGTCAAATCTTTTAACTTAAAAAAAAAAATTAAAATAAAGTGTTAATCATGAATTGATTATATTTATAATCTAAAAATTAAGATTTTGTCGAATTTTTTTATCAAAATAAAAGTTAATTTGTAGGAAGGGTTTCCAGAAGGAAGGAATTAAAGAGGCTTAAGGGTTTAGGGTATTGAAATGAAAAAATCTTAGCAATTCCTGATACTAATCGAGATAGGGAAGGCGCGTGGGAGAGTTAACCGGGGATTGGGGGGGGGGAGTGTTGTGGAGGCTGGTGAAACTAGTGTTCTGCTGTGTTGTGAGAGAAGGAGCTTTGATCGAAATCGGCTTAAAAAAAAAAAAAAAACAATATAGATTGTAAAATAATTTTAAAAATAACACGTTATATCAAAATTTTAAAACTCTATATATACAGTATTATGTCGAGTTTTAAAAATATTATAAATAATATTATATTGAGTTTTTAAAATTTGATATGTTATTATTTTATTAATAATACATATCTAATTTAAAAAATTTAATATATTATGATATTTTTAAAATTAATTTAATGCGGATCCTGAGAGGAGAGTCACAGTAAACACAAACACCGCGCCCCGCAACTAGCAAATGCAAAAATGCGAAACCCTTAAGAGAGAGAGACCGAACGAAGAGCTCTAATAGACGCGCGACGCGACCCGTTCGATTTCGATCTCCTAAAAAACCTACCCTTTTGACCGTCTTCCAGGTCAGTTTGTTAATTCTCTCTCCTCCCCCCTCCTTGTGTTTCACCGATACACATTGCTTCTCTCGTTCTTTGTCTCTTTTTCTCTCCCCCTTCCCTCTTCACTTCTATCTTCCTTTTTTCTTTCTCTTTTCTCTCTCTCTCTCTCTCTCTCTCTCTCACTATATCCCCCAATCTGTCTACTTAATGATTCCATCCAATCTATTTGGCCCTCTTCGCACATTTTAAAACCCTAATTCGCTCTTTGTGACTTCAGGTTCAATTTACCCCCTCTCGACATTTTTCCCTTTCTACTGTCTTCGGTGCTCTCCATATATTTGCGATTACTTATATCTGTTTCTTATTTTTGGTTGGTTGGATCCGCGCTCAGAAAATCAAACGAAGAGAGTAAAGAAGGTTCGCAAGCGTTCGAATATATGTCCCTTAATCAATCAAGTTCTGACAAGGGCGATTCTCAGTACAGAAAATCGGGTCGATCCGGTGGCTCTGGCCAGCAGAGGGGATTTTCCGGTGGCAATCCTTCCAAGGGCGGCGGCGGTGGCTCCGCTCCTCCACCACCTTCCTCCTCCGCCAATCCGTCCTTGGCCTTCCATCGGAGGTATTAGTTTTCCCCCTAAATTTTTTTACCTGCCTACTTTTTCTGCCTAAAGATAAACTAGGGTTTTTATTTGATTTAGGGTTTCGTACTATTTTTTAAAATTTTTGTTAAATCTTTTTTTTTTTTAATAAGCGTTAAGAAGTCTAATAATGCGCAAGGAGCACATTCTAGGGTTAACGTTACGACTGTAAATTCGGAGTCTGGCACTCATTCTCCTGCTGCCCGAACTGTACAGAATGGTGCTTATGTACTCCCAACCCATTGTCATGGTATGTCTATATATTTTCTGAATTGCATTCTTCCATTTTGAAACTCTTGCAAAATAAAATTTTCAGAATTAAAAACTTGAAATTTCAATTCATTGCTTTCCTTTTACTATAGGAGCATCGGATGCAGCTGCTGCATTTGACTCTGCCAAACCAAGTGATTCATCTACCAATAAAAGCAGCCAACCTGTGCCAAGGACCCCTCCTTCTCAACCTTCTGTTTCTACTTCTACCTCAACTGCACCAACCACACCTGCCAGAGGTATGATGTTCTTTTATCCTATATAACAAATTTATTAGCTCTCTCTCTCTCTCTCTCTCTCTCTCTCTCTAATTAATGCGTCTAGCTAGTTCATCTAAGTACTCTTCCATAATGGTAGTATCCTTTTGTAATGCGTAGCTCCAGGAGATGCATCAAGACAATTTCCTCTGCAGTTTGGTTCCATAAGTCCTAATTTCATGAATGGGATGCAGGTAAAGATATATGCCTAACCTTACTCTCTCTCTCTTTCTCTCTCTGTTCATTGGTGGGATTTATTGAGATTGCATGAGGTAATATTCTTATTCTAACTGTAGATACCAGCTCGGACAAACTCAGCCCCACCAAACTTGGATGAGCAGAAACGTGTTCAGGTTTGCGCTGCAATTACACTCTTTTGTGTCTGTTCTTCTAATTCAACAATAACTGTTAACTACATGTAAGTGTGCATATCTTCTTTTTTTTAGAAATCTGATAATGAAATTTGCTTGAATATCTGCCGAGCTAATTATCTGATAAGTAATTACTTGCATGATACTTAGAATGGAGCCATCTACTTACTTTTGTGGTTCTATTAATATTTTTTATCCAGGCACGTCATGATTCTTTAAGAACTGGTCCTGCAATGCCAGTTCCATCTGTTCCAAGGCAGCAGTTACCAAGGAAGGAAGTGGTTGATGGTGAACAACCTCGTGGAGGTGATGCTAGTGCCCTGTCCAAGGCCAAAAAGGATGTGCAAACTTCTGCAGTACCCTCTGCACCCCAAGCACAAAAATCTTCTGTTCTCCCTGCCACTGGGATGTCCATGCCTATGCCATATCATCAATCTCAGGTTCCTGTGCAGTTCGGTGGCTCCAATCCACAGATCCAATCTCAGGCAGCCACTTCGATGCAGTTGCCCATTCCAGTACCATTACCAATGGGAAATGCTCCTCAAATGCAGCAGCAAATGTTTGTTGCAGGTCTTCAGTCCCATGCAATGCAGCCTCAGGGTATCATGCATCAGGGCCAGGGATTGACTTTCACTGCTCAAATGAATCCGCAGCTGCCACCTCAGATAGGCAACATGGGAATCAGTATGGCCCCACAATTCCCTCAACAGCAAGCCGGGAAGTTTGGTGGTCCTCGTAGGCCTGTTAAGATAACTGATCCGAAGACACATGAAGAATTGAGGCTTGATAAACGTACTGAATCTTATTCTGATGGTGGCACATCAATGCCACGGTCGCATTCTAATGTTCCTCAGTCTCAGCCTATTGCTTCATTTTCTCCTGGTCATCCTATCGACTATTACCCCAATAGTTACAATGCGACTTCCCTCTTTTTTCCCTCTAGTTCAGTTCCTCTAACTAGCACTCAGATAACACCAGGTTCTCAGGCACCAAGGTTTAACTATCCAGTTAACCAGGGTTCACAAAATGCATCATTCATAAACCCACATTCCATGTCTATTAATAAAACTGGCCCTTCCATGCATGGCATTGTGGAACCAGGAAACTTGGAACATAACCGTGATGTTCGTAGTGCAGTGTCATCTGCTTTGTCATCTACTGTACAAGTGACAGTTAAGCCCACTACTGGGTCTATTGGAGAGCGGGCATCAGCCTCACAAGTTACAATCAGTGCACCTAATGTTGAAAATGTTGAATCATCCAAACTTTCAAGAGGGCCTGGGGAAATAAGTTCATCCCATCTGCCAAAAGAACCTGAAATCTGTTCTGAAAGTTCTTCACAGCAGTTGAGGCTTGTCACAAGTAAACAACCTACTGCAACATCCGCCGCTCTTTCTGTGGAGGGTGTGCAGCTTAGCATCTCATCCTCAGCAGCTGAGGTTTCTGAGGTCTCTGCATCAGTTGTGACTAATACTGATGTCAGAAGAGGGGAGACCATGGGTAGGTCTGACTCTTTCAAGGATTACCAGAAGAAGCTCGGTAAAGAGGGACAAACACAAATGCAGACTAGTCGGCAATCCAACTCTTCTTCAATCATTTCGTCTCGAGCTATGGACCAACATTCTTCTTATAGTGACAGGTTCTCTGATCCTTTAGACGCCAAAACCACTCTCACCCCATCCGAAAACAGCAAGACTGTCTTGGACTCTCACCAGGAATCAACATCCATATCTTCTGTGACTTCTACCGTGCCAGAGGTAAAGAAGAGTGATGATATCAAGGAAGGCATAAGATCCTTATCATCTGAAGTATCTGCTACCGAACCCAATGCTAGCACAGTGGACACATTTTCTCATGCAAATCAAGGGGAACCCACAAAGCATGATGCTGGGGAAACCAAAGAACCTGGAGAGGTTAGTTTACCTCTGGGGGTGAAAGAAGAAAATAGTAGTTATTGCAAATCTACAGATTCCCTTTCTTCAAAATTTCTGGAAACTGCACAACGAAATGAACAGGACTCTGTTCAGAAAGTAGTGCCAATTGTGAATGGGGGGGCCCTGGAAAGTTTGCCAGAGCTAAAAGCAGCTTTGGCTGACTCCACAGAAGGTGAGAAGTCAGTAGTGCCTGTTTTAATGCCTCGGGATTCTCCTATTGTTGAAATTGGATTATCCACTATTGCTGCATGTGCAGTTAGTCATGATAGTAAGACTTCAACTTTGGATACCTCTTTGGGTGCTAGTGATAACATGGATAGCACAGATGGTGTAAGTCTGAAATCAGACATGTTAGATCAGGATTCTATGCCTGACCAAGTTTCTTTCCCTCCCGATACAACTCCAAAACATGAAGGGGATGCAGTGGACTGCACTCTTGGTGGCTTAGTATCTTTGCCAACGTCTGTTGCCAAGGATAAACCCACTTTGGAATCTATTAGAGCAAAGAGTACCACAGCTAGAGGGAAGAAAAAGAAGAAGGAAATTTGTCTTAAAGCAGATCGTACTGGGACAACATCTGACATATATGGGGCTTATAAGGTTCCCGAGGAAAAGAAGGATACTATTGTTTCTGAAAGTACAGAATGCAGATCTAGAATTGCTACAAGGCAAACGGCAACTGATGCTACTCTGGATGATGATGTTAGTGAGAAAGTCGGTCAAACTAAAATGGAACCTGATGACTGGGAAGATGCAGCTGATATCTCTAGTCCAAACCTTGAACCTTTGGACAAAGGTGAACAAGTTCTTGGAGGACCAAGGAGTCATGATGGTAATAGAGATGGACTGGTTGCCAAAAAGTACTCTAGGGATTTCTTGCTGAAATTTTCTGAGCAGTGTACTGACCTTCCCAAGGGATTCAAGATTGCATCAGATATTGCAGAGGCTTTAATGGGTGCAAATGTTGGTGCTATTTATCTTGATGATTGTGATTCTTACCCTAGCCCTGGGAGGAGCATGGATAGACCGAGTAGTGGGTCACGGACTGATCGCCGTGGAAGTGGCATTGCTGATGATGACAAGTGGAGTAAGCTGCCAGGGCCTTTTGCTTCTGGGCGGGATCTGCGGCTGGATGTTGATTTTGGTGGTAATGTGGTAGGATTTCGACCTGGTCAGGGGGCTAATTATGGTGTTTTGAGGAACCCACGTGTACAGTCACCCACCCAATTTGTTGGTGGAATTCTTTCTGGGCCTATGCAATCTTTGGGTTCACAGGTAGGGATGATGCGAAACAATTCTGATGCTGATAGGAGGCAGCGTGCTACTGCTTTTCAGAAGGGTCTAATTCCTTCTCCTCAGACCCCATTACAGATAATGCACAAAGCTGAAAAGAAGTATCAGGTTGGTAAGGTGGCAGATGAGGAAGAGGCCAAACAAAGGCAGTTAAAATCAATCCTAAACAAGCTAACTCCCCAGAATTTTGAAAAACTTTTTGAGCAAGTGAAGGCGGTTAACATTGACAGTGCAGAAACTCTTACTGGGGTCATCTCACAGATTTTTGATAAAGCCCTGATGGAGCCAACATTTTGTGAAATGTATGCTGATTTCTGTTATCACCTTGCTAGTGAGTTGCCTGATTTCGATGAGGATGATCAGAAGATCACTTTTAAGAGGGTCCTTCTCAACAAGTGTCAGGAGGAGTTTGAGAGAGGGGAAAGGGAACAGGAAGAAGCGAATAGAGTTGAAGAGGAAGGTGAGGTAAAACAGTCTGAAGAGGAAAGAGAGGAGAAAAGGATCAAAGCACGAAGAAGGATGTTGGGCAATATTAGATTAATTGGTGAACTGTACAAGAAGAAGATGCTGACAGAGAGAATAATGCATGAATGCATTCAGACGTTGTTGGGTCAGTATCAGAACCCTGATGAAGAAGATGTTGAAGCTTTGTGCAAATTAATGAGCACCATTGGGGAAATCATTGACCATCCCAAAGCCAAGGAGCATATGGATGCATATTTTGACATGATGGCGAAACTTTCTGAGAACACAAATTTGTCCACTAGAGTAAGATTCATGTTAAAAGATGCAATTGATTTGAGAAAGAACAAATGGCAACAGAGAAGGAAGGTTGAAGGTCCTAAGAAGATTGAAGAGGTTCACAGAGATGCTGCTCAAGAGCGACAAGCACAGATTGGTAGGTTGCCTCGTGGCCCTGGCATCGGCTCTACTTCAAGAAGGGGCCAACCCATGGATTTTGGTCCTAGAGGTTCACCCATGTTATCTTCTTCAAGTTCCCAAATGGGGGGTTTCCGGGGTTTACCTGCACAACCTCGTAGTTATGGTGCCCAAGATGTTCGGCTGGAGGATAGACATTCTTATGAGGGTAGGACTCTCTCAGTTCCATTGCCTCAGAGACCCCTTGGTGATGATTCCATTACTCTTGGTCCGCAAGGTGGTCTCGCTAGGGGAATGTCTATTAGAGGTCAGCCATCCATGTCAAGCGCTCCTCTTTTAGATATGTCTACGACTGCTGGCGACTCGAGGAGATTGACTGTTGGAATGAACAGTTACAGTTCAGTATCAGACCGGACTGCTTATAGCCCAAGAGAAGAGCTTGTTCCAAGATACGTCTCAGACAGATTTGGAGGCTTATCTGGTCATGACCAATCAAGCATGCAAGACCGTAATGTTCACTATGGAAGCAGGGAGGCCAGGATGCATGATCGTGGTTTTGACAGATCTTTGGCAACATCACCTCCTACACGCATTCAGGGGCCTGCTTTCACCCAAAATGCTCCTGTAGAAAGGTTTTCTGAAGAGCGCCTTCGAGAGAAGACAATATCAGCAATAAAAGAGTTCTACAGGTATTATGTTTGGTCATGCTTTTTGTCTTTCTCTGCTCTGCAGTTTCTGTTATTAAGCCGGTTTGGTCGCTTTGCCATATCTGCACATAGACTAGATGCCACTTGAAATACACTTGTATTGCTATTCTTGATGACAATAGCACTATATATGATGCGTATTATATGATCCATGCATGTGTTAGTACTTTGGCAGTAAAAGAACAAGTTTAAATTGTAGCATAGGTTTAAATGGCTTAGTTAGCTTTTGCTTGGCTTTGTTAGTGTGTTTATCTTTATGTATGATACAATCTTGGATGCATGCCTAAACCTTGATAGATACGCCATTGAGCAAAGTGTTTTAGGGAAAACCAATTCATGTTGGCATCCCTGTTAGTTTCTAACACTAGGTCTATGATATGAGTCCTAGTATAGTATCTAGTCAATGGATATCCTGCATGGAATTTCTCTTTTCCTTTGCTCAAGTTTTTCCCTTTCTTAAACCATATTTTTGACGTATGGAAACTTGTTCCATAGCAAGCTTCCCACCACACTTCTTTTTGGAGAATTTAGACTTGTCTCTTTATTGATCATAACTTCTTTAAATATAGGAAATCCAGGTTTATAATAGAATAGAATTTTTCTAAAAATAAATCTCTAAAATCATTACTAATATGAAGAATTTTGAAACTTAGGTAACTATTAATTTTAAAAAGATTGCTATCAATGAAAAAAAAAAAACTATTATTATTTTTTTTGAAGAATCCTTTTTACTAATTCCTAAATGTTTTCCTAGAATATTTGTTTCTAATGAATGCATCATGCATATCAGTCTAGTTGAGTTTGCTTATCTACTTGTCTTTGTTTTACATTTTGTGGTCTTAGATTTTGTCCTTGTTGATGTGGTCCAATTATGGTTGAATAATATCCTTTTAATGTGATTGAACCAAGGTAAAACATATTATTCCAGAAATTCTGTTTATTTTTGAATGAAGGTTTAGGCCTAAGAAACTAAAGGCCTTTCTAGACTGGTTGAAATATCATTTACTATTATAGTTTATAAATTGAAATCAAACTATCAAATGAGGTCCATTTTCCCGAGATAGGGATGCTCTAATTAACACAACTTAGGAAATAGTAAAAGCTTTCTTTCTATCAAACTTGTAGGTTTGAGGATTGAGCTCTCCTTAGACCTTTGCCCATTGAAGTAGTCCTTTTGTTGTTCAAAGAGGAAAAGTGATGATGTGCACATTCATGTTTCTTGTTCACTATGTAAGGATGCTGTGAAAGAGAACTGCCTAAGCTACCAGTGGGCACTAGGTTCTCTAGCTTTTTTTGGTTTGAGGTGCTGAATAGAAAGAGCTTTCTATCTTTGCATGATGTGTCGTGGAGGTGGTGTTCCTAGAGTGAAGATCTCCCCCACCCCCTGTGCCGGGGCCCATCTGAATTCACAATGGTGAAAATTCAGTGATTCTTCTTTCCTTCTCCTGTTTCCAAGTCTAAGCATGCAGAAAAGAGAATTGCACCTAACATTTCTCCAAACCCCACATGGTTTCTATTGGCATTTATGTTTCCTTTGTCATAATTTGTCTTGTAATTCATCCATTGTGTTTTGAGGGTCCAAATCTTCATTGGTATAAGGTCTCTTTATTTTTATATTGTGAGGCTCTTGAAGAACCAGTTTTCGTAGAAAATTATGCCCTTTATTGGAGTAACAAGGAATTTTTATTGCTTCTTTTCTTGATTTCATTCTCTGGAAGTTGGTATTTTTGATTGTCCAACTGTTTTAGATTTGTAAATATTGCATCATTTTGAATCTCCTGATATTTGACTCCATGGTTTCTATTATATGTATATTTGAGATCTTTTATTTTATTTTAATTAAGAGAAGAAAATTTCCTTTACACAAAAAAGTACGACCACTGAGTTTAACATGTTTTTGGGGCTTTCTATTCATGATGCTATATTTTTTATTTCTTGTTTATGGTTTGAAAGGGGTAACTTTTAATAGTTGGCCTCAAATGGAGATGTTTTCGTATTCTATGCACGAGGAGGCTATCTTGTTCTCCTTTGTTTGCGGAGTCCAGGAGACTGGTTGGGTATTTTTTTGCTTATTCTGTTTCTTTTAGTTGGGAGGACTTATGTTTGTTTGTGCAACGCATAATTTACTTAGAATGGATCTTATGTTTGTACATTTAATTTACTTAGAATGATCTTATGTTTGTACATTTGCAGTATTGCGATACTTGTTATGCATGTAACATACTTGATTACTTGAACCATGGGTAGTTGGGAAGGTTCTTTACATTGTTATTTGGAATTTTCTTATAATTTTATAAGTTCATTATGAAGTCAACCAAAAGTACAATTTTGTAATGAGATTATGTGAATACTGGGATTGTGTTTTTTGTTGAGTTTAAAAGCACATCTAATTAATGCTAATACGATATGAAAATTAATATTTTATGCTCGTAGAGATATTATATCCTTTTTTTATATAAATATACTTATTGTATCCTGGCATGCTACACTCACCTTTTTCTTTTGACCCTAATGTGCTTTCTCAATAATTTTTATGCTCGGCAGTTTTAAGAGAGATTATGGACTTCACTTCATCACATTCGAATTGCTTTATGTATGGGATAGGAAGCATGGGTTATGAACATGCATGATGTATTTGACACGATATGGATATTGGCAATATGGCAAATTTCCAAAATCTAAGATGTGGGAATATGAGGATGACATTAATAATTTATGTTTTTATATATTTGTTAGTAATTTCTTTACCAATGAAAAATATAGAAAGAGAGAAGAAAAGGATATACTTAAGCAAGAAGCCTATTCGATTTCACCCTCACCTTCAAACTTTTTTATCTTACACTTAAAGTCCCCAAGCGATTTCAATTTTGACCCTGCTGTATTCTATATGTATCCTGGGCGCATCCAAAGCCATATCTTGTATTTTAAAAATAATAGGATACACTGCGAGGCAGTATCTGACTTTTATTCAAGATGTGGCGGCGTATCAGTGTCACATACTGGTTTGGAAGGTGATTTTGGATGATTCCTGCTTCCTATTGTATGGACAAAATCGACTTGCTGAAGTTTCTTGCATCTCACCTAAGGTCCTAGGTTTAATTCTTGGAACTAAGCCCTCTTCGTAAAAGAAGGTAGTCCTAGGTTGTTTTTTTTTTAATTATTAATATTATTATTATTTTGAAAATTTTATATAAATGATTTTCTAAGGCTGTTATTTCACTTTAGGATATCATTTTAAATGATGATTTGAGTTCTTTTGTTGAAAATCAAGTCACAGTTATTTTCTTCCTTCTTGAATTTAATTATCAATATTTTTGCCATGGTGGATACAAATTCACTGCATCTAATTCTTGAATCAAGCCCAAATCTAATCAAGAATGTTAGCTTAAGCTTGCTTGTTGGCTCAAAATGGACTTACCTCTTGCAAGTGATCAAGTGATATTGCTCTGTGTTTTGATTGTCATTTTGTATTTTCTATTGCGAGTCTTAAGTTTGAGGGGTGATAGATGTGTGTTTGTTCTTTTGTGGCTCTACCCCTTTTATGTGACGAGGATGTTTTTATGTTTACAAATTTTCTGCTCAGCCTTTAAGTTGTAAGGATGTATGCTTCCTTCTTTTCATGTTTCATTGTTCTTGCCTTTGCTTTGGGGAAAATGCAATACATGATTTTTCATGCAAGAATTATAGTTGGTTCTTATCCTACTTTTCATGCAGTGTTGTTTGCAATCTTCTAATATTTTCGAGGTTTTGGAAGTAAAGAATAGGAGGTTAGCTAGAAATGGGATCTCTCGTGGGAAGGGCCTTTAAAAAGTGTTCATCTTCTGGTCGTTAGTTCAACAAGCTTAGGACAACACAAATTTTGTTGCCAGCATTCATCTAGCTTAGGACAACACAGATTTAGTTGCCACCATTCATCTTTATCCATTTGTAATACTTTTTAGAATGATTTTTCTGTAGATATCGAGATTATGTGCGAGTAGAGTTGTGTGATTACTTAATGGCTTGGTTCTTTGGATCTTGGCGTGTTTCAAGAATTCTCCAGTAAATACGATTATTAAATTCCAAGTGCTACTCTACCAGCTTTGTAGTGCCTACCTTAAAATCTTGAATCTGCTGCTATTTTGTCTTTTTGTATTATCTGGTCCTCCTTGCATTTTCGTGGTGTCTTATGCTCCTACATTGCTATTTCCTCACTTCTTTCTGATTATTTTTGGTCCATGAATAGAAAAGAGAAAATTATCTTGACTAAATAATGTGATGCTTATTATAAAGTAATGTCTGGTTATGTATAATATTGTAACTTCAAAACTCTTCCAAATTCAAATTCAACAGGGTTTGGAAATTTCCATTTGATGATGTGGAATAAATGATATCTCTACATTAACTAAATTAAGGAATTAGAAATTCATGCTTGGAATGACAAAAGTAACAGAAACTTCTGGCAGTATGTTAACTTTTGTTTTGTGGGACCTATAACTCAGTCTGGCAGAATGTTTTACAACCGCATAAGTAGACATGGTGCTTTATCAAACCAGCATTGTTACAATTAGTTGAGCACAGAGTAAAAAGTTCTTCCGGGATTGATCGGAGGATTTTCAAACAAGGACCGTCAACTACTCCAGGCAGATTAAGATCATATAAAAGATGTTGTCAAAACATTGTTAGTTACAAAAATGATAACTACATATTCATCCCGTCTTCTTTTATCTTTAGGTTTTAGTGGGAGATAAGAGGAGTGGTTGCTCATTCGCTTTAGGTTTTCTCTCACTGCTTATTCACTTAAAGAAAAAAGATGAACATATCCATCCACATAGAAACTAGAAAAAGAAACTTTGGATCATTTGTACTCCTGTCGCATAATTGTACTCTTTGATGGTTTGGTCAGGATGAAGGTTTAGGCTTTTGTTCCTGTTTTCTTATGTGCTCTATTTAAACCCTGAGAAAGTAATAGGAATAATAGGTGACCGATGCTATATGAGTTCAGACCCTTTGTTTTTCAACCTTCTAATGGCTACCTATATTTGCAATTTGTTATTACCTTTTGGGTTTCTTAAAAGTCGAGGGTGCATGATCCATCTTTGACTTGGACTGTTGGTAGGCTTTACTTGCAAATAGCAAGTGGAAGCGACTGTTAAATGTGGTTCTTTAGCGAATGCCGTGTAGGGAAAGGAATAATGGTGCACTGAATGATGTTGAAGTGTTATTTGGGGTGGTAAAATTGTTATTTGTTGGCTTGGTTGCATAATATTAGTAAGTGGCCTTCTCCTGTATAATTTGGTCTTTGTTTCTATTTTGAAATAATGGAGGGATTTTAAGAGTGGGTACAGAAATAAGATTGACCGGTAGTCAGTTTGTCCTAAGTTATGGGTTTCTTGAGCTCTTATGTTCTCTTACATAGCTCCAAGAATGGTAAATGTTAATATAACTAACCCAGGAAGTTTATGAAGATTATGCAGTAACTGGCTTTACTTGAAGCTCAAAGCTTTTTGGAACCATATCTAGTTGTATTGCCTGTGTGCACCTATATAAATAATGATTTTTTTCTCCTACAGATTAGTTTGGACTAGGAGCGCAAAATTTGGATAAGAAGTCGATGAGTCCTCTGTCTGTAAAAGTGAAGAAATTGTTCAAACTTAGGAGAAGACTAGATTTGGACCTCATTTGATTCCTAAACTTGCTTCCGGTACAGCTCAAGCAAAAATGGTTAACACATGAGAGTGAGCTTTGCATCAACTAGTTATCATGCAAAGCCCATCACAGTTGTAGATCTTGGTTTAAATTATAATTTCTTTGCTTTTGTCAAAGTGCCTGCAGGTGCAAAATGAGCCAAAAGTTGGTATCATTTTTGAAGGGCTGCAACTGTTATGGCCTGTAATTTGATAACATTGATGACCTCATATTGAGCTGGATGCCCCAAAAATGCATCTTTTATCCAATATCTCTTGCACTATCAAAGATCTCAGGATTTTATCCTTGTTTTTAGTCAAATCTAACAGTTAAATGCGGAAGTTAAGTGTCCAGTTTCTTGTAGTTCATCAAGACTTCTCAAGACAGTCTCCCACAACTTTGGCTCTTCTATTACAAACTATAGTTTATATTTGATTATCTTTAATACGACCAATTGTTCTAGCAGTTGTAATGGGCCTCTTGTCACCTCGGTTTTGATATTTGCAAATGTGAGAGGTTTCCACCCATTTATTGCATGATCCAATATATGGGTTAAAATATGTGTTTGCATGTTATGTGTGGTTTGTCGGCTATTTCATGTGCCTGATGGGTTTATTAATGAGCATGCAAACGGTAGGGGTTGAGGTTCCTACTGTCACTTCAGAAAAAAGAAAGAAAAATCTTTAAAAAGAACATTCTTGAGAACTTCCTGAAACTGTTGAGATATTTTTCTTCAGGATAATTGCAATAAGAGGCTCTCCTGACTCTCTCATGTATGTATGTGGTAAATAACTTATTTATAAATCCTTTTTGTATGCATACAGCATGGTACATATTTAGAAACCTTATGTGCTCCAACATGCCCTTTAGCCAATCCTTTTTACTGGCCATTCCTATGAAGAGTCAACTCAGTGCAATTTTGGTCCTTGATGAGTCATCAGTACAGCCCTACTGCTTTCATAATAACATACTTACAATTGCGTTTGCCATCAATCATTTTATTCATTGCGTTTGTGTCTTTCAAGCTGATTGTATCCACCTGTCAGTCTGTACATCACTTTTTATTTAGTTTGAAAGTTTTGTGGTGGTAGTGAGACGCTGACTGCTGATGTCCTATGTTTCCTGATTTTATATTTGGAGGATACCTAATGTGCCAGAATATTGTTGGTTTGTGTAAACAAAATACTGACAAAATGTTCTGTATCCAGCATAGGGGATGAGAGGGAACTTGCAGAATGTGTCAGAGAACTGAATTCTCCAGGCTTCTATCCATCAATGATATCTCTATGGGTGCTAGACTCATTTGAGCGGAAGGAGATGGAAAGGGACCAGCTAGCTAAGCTTCTAGTCAGCCTTGCAAAACCTCGGGATGGTTTGTTAAGTCAAAACCATCTTATCAAAGGGTAAAGAGATCTCTTGACCTGCCTCCACTTCATGCCAATTGGGCTTATTGTTTTTGCATATTTATGTTGCTTACTTGTGTTGCATTGCCTTCCACCAGGTTCGAATCAGTTCTCACCACTTTAGAGGATGCAGTAAATGATGCTCCTCGAGCAGCAGAATTTCTTGGTCATATTTTTGCCAAAGTCGTCTTGGATAATGTGATGTCATTAAAGGAGATTGGGCAGTTGATAATCTCAGGAGGGGAGGAGCCAGGACGTCTTAAAGAAATTGGGCTTGGGGCAGAGGTTCTTGGAAGTGTCCTGGAGATCATTAGATTGCAGAGAGGAGATCCTTTCTTGAATGAGATCCTATCTAGCTCCAACTTGCAGTTGGAAGATTTCCGGCCACCAGATCCCCACAAAGCAAGGAGACTAGATCAATTTATATAAAGGATAGGATGCTTCTTGTAATCTTTGGTAGAAAAAAGAAGTGGTCTTAGGGGGGCGTTTAGGGGTTATTTTTTTATTATGCAGCAAATATTTGCCCTTTTTCTCGATGGGTGGGGAATTTATATGGGGCTATCATTCTCCATGTCTTAATATTATTTCTTGAGAAATGAATCTGCAATTGCCAAAGGTTAAGCATCTTTCTTTTATAAATGCAAATGGTCCGGCCAGGTACCTGATGTTCTTTTCTGCTGGTGTCTTCGAAGCTTTCAAGCGGGATCATACACTTGGAATACAAAGACATTTGAGTGTCTTGGATTTGTAAGTGGAATATATGCACTTAAATTGGACAATTTAGATAAGCAGTTGTTTTTCATCCTTGTCCGGATAACCGTGGTATGTATACCTTTAATTATATGCATTATAAATTAGGGTCTTTGTTGGGTAGAAAAGTAATGCTTTATTTTATAGAACGATGACACCACAATTATGATCTTGCTTCATCCTCGCTATGGTTTGGCCACTAAGCATTACCTGGTTGCTATGGCTCCTTTTCTTCCTTTTTTTTTTTTATTATTATTTGAGGACAAACAAAAAGGGGGATTTTTGGTGAACTATTAGGAGTCTAGAACGTACACGCGAGGACCACTTCTATGTAAGGGGAAGTTTTTAGAGGCATCTCATTTCACACGTATTTTGGTTTCCCTTCTCCAACTCCTCTGCATGAATGATGTTTACAATATATGGCAAGCATCGGCTCAAAGCACTTCTGCAGAATCTTCTTAGACGTAAAGGCCGAGCATGCCACTACCAGCGCAGTTTCCTCAGAATAAGAGGCAGCAGCACCCTTACCGTTTCATGCCAAAGTCAAACGTTTCTGAAGAGATAGAATATGGCTTTTCTGAATACTGAATTGGAGAAAGTAGACCAGAAAGGGAAAGATCACGAAAATAACATGGCTAATGACTATACAAAGCCAAATTATAATGCTTGTTGTCCCCTCTAGCCTTTCACTTTAGCCAAAAGAAAGAGGGTTAAAGTTTGCTAAAACCATTATCATTTTCAAGAAGCTTCTATATTTTTCACATCAAATTATCAGAAATTTCCATTCCCAGATTCACAATTCGTCTAGGGCATCCAGCATGAGGTAATATCGCTCCAGTAGGGGCCCTGGGTTCAATTCGTGATTTTTGCAGATTGTGTTTGGTCAAAGGTGCTTGGGTAAGTCCAACAGGTACTAAAAAGGGATGTTCACCAAGCTCGTTGATTTTTTTTTTTGGGGGGGGGGAGAGAAGAACAACACTTTGAAACTCAGTATCTCCTCTTCCATTCACATACTTCGGAATCAAATGGAGGAGCATATTATGTTGATCAGCCAGTACACAGGTATATCATGCATGAGACACGACCAACATGCCCGAAGAATACAGGTAGTGGAAGCTGGGATCAAACACCAACAGTTATAGTTGAGACACAAACTTCATTGCACCTTGAGCAAAAATATCACTTTCTCGTCTCATAAAATCATGAGGAAAACATCTGATATGCCCCAAGTGTATCTAGTAAAACCTCTGATACAATCGTGAAGCAAATAATCATACAGATATGGTTTTGTATAGACATTGAACGGCTGACAAGAAGTTATAGCTATGGCTCCTGTTAGAGGAGAAAGTAGAAGCAGGTAAGTTAACAATCACTGAATCCTCTCATCTCAAGATTGAGCATAATCCTTATTTGCATAACACCTTGAATGGGCCAATCACAACACATATCCAAAAGCTGTCCAACCTTTAAGAAGGACAAATGCATGCCAATACCTCATGGGCAATTCAGGCATTTGCTTTTCCACTATATAATTTAAAGCAAAAGAAATTATCATTGAAATTCCAAACACGCTGGGGTGGTACAAAATTTAGAACCACCATCACGCCTACAGTTCATGTCCTATGGAGATCAGGTGCTTCAGGTCATTCTGTGCCATTCCCTCCCCCACCCAAACCCACCACGAAAAGGAAGAATAGGGTTTTGAAATTTGCATGCAAGAGCAGCTTTTGTTCAAGTCAATCATTTTATCATGCGTCGGTCTTAGCCCACCACCAATACTGCCACCAGTCAATAGCATTGTGATAAGAGAAGTGAACGCTGCCGCTAAGGTGACTGCCAATGCCAGAACTTGCAACGGTGAATCACATTGAATTCAAAATGCTTCCATAAGTAGTTCCATCTCCACATTCAATGGCTTGGATAAAACAAAAGTTCATGGTACCTGTTGAGGTGATCTTCAAGAGAGCCAGCCCAAGCCTGCCCTCTTAAAAAAGTCACCAAAATCAAAATTATCTTTTGCTCTTCACATAATAGAGCATATGCAGATAATCAATAAGTTAATTACTCACACTCATATCTGCAGATGTTTGATCATCATCATCACAACCGCTGAAGGAAATGACTTCACCACCGTTAGTTCTTTCCATATGCCTGACCGAGGGCGATGGTCCTCCCAAACATACAGCCCCCTCCTGTGACAGAGATGCACAAAACCAGTTCTAAAAATTTGGAAATCCTTCATACACAGAAGCAGGATTGAGGTGAAACCTAATCAGGAATAAATTATGTTTGTCTTTAGTACAACAGGAATTGCACAAAATATCATCTTGAGAATGGTAGGTTAGCAGTGAAGATTTATTTAATGGCATTTGAAACACCAACTCTCATGCAAACATGTTCTTAGAATCTATTAATAAAAGAGTAACAGGAAGCCACTCCCAGGTACAAGCTTCAGGAAAATATACAACTTTAGAACCTAACAGTAGAAACTATTTGCAAATCATCAACAATCAATGTCAAGCAATAGTTTCCTAGAACTTAGCTCCCAAGTGGTTCAAAAGGGAAGCTTTAATATCTTCAACAATATAAGAAACAACTACAGAATGAATTTTTTTTTTTTAAAGATGCAGTGTGTTATTTCTTTCCTTCTGAATGTGGCAATGCTATAGTTTTGATGTACCATAGGTGATGCTATATTTTTTCTTGTTCTTTTCAAATACAAAGGGGAGTATTATTAGAGTGAAGAATACTAGTAGAAATGGCCTAATATCTTACATGAAAATCAAAAAAACAGATATGCAACAAAAAACAAACACTTTAAATAACATTGCTACTCCTTTCCATAAACTTCAAATTGAAGTTTGTAAAAGCCCCTAATATTGAAGACTCGTAGAAAACATCGAAAGATGATTTTATTTCATGTTAAAGAACAACAAATGGATTGATGTTTTGCATTCATCTTCAACCATAAAGACCAAAGGGTTGATAAAATGATGTTTTTCCATTTAAGATTCTTCTAAGTCACGTGTCTCCAAACTTCATCAAAAACAAATTGTTCATGGTTCAAAGCTCACCTTGGGATATGTGGATCAGAATATGGTATCTACACTGAGCTTTGGTTGTGTCCTATACTGTGAACGATTTGTTAGGGATGATGTTTTGGAGACATATAACTTAGAAGAATCTTAAATGGAAAAATGCCATTTTGTCAACCCTTTGGTCCTAATGGTTGGATACAAATGCAAATCAATCCATTTGTTATTCTTTACCATGAAACAAAGTCATCTTTTTATCTCTCCTTGTAGTCTTTAACATTAGGCCTTTTCTAAATTTCAGTTTGGAGTTTATAGAAAGGAGTAGCAATTTTATTTCTTACAAGGTTAGGCTTTTAATTATTTCTTACTACCTTTAGAGGATTTGGAAAGAAAAGGGATATTCGATTGTTATGAAAATATGTATTTTTGTCATCTGGTAGTACATTTTGGAGAACAAAATACCAAAATTTTCCATAATCAAACCTTTAAAATATCTCTATTTTTTTGGGGAGGGGGGGGGGGAGTTGTCATTTATAATTCTTCATGGGCTCATGCCTTGAGACTTTATAAAAATTATAGTTTTAGAAAATTTGAAGAGGAATTGGAAAGCATTGTACACTAGTTTTCTTTGTTTTTTCTTGTTTTGAACCTTTTTTCTTCCGAGGTGTTTTTTTTTTTTTGAAATGTTTGTGTATTCTTTGATCATCTAATACAATGTTCTTTTTCTATCAATCTATATATATAAAAGAAGAAATATCTCTAGACTTATTATTAGTCTAGAACATAGCACAAATTGCTGGAGAAAGAGTTTCAAGGTCTCGTCCTTGCAAGTAGATCATTTATTAGTCCTAGTTAGAATTATAGATCGAATGAAAGCAATAACTTTGGAACGAATTGTCTTTCCAATAGACTGTCCCCTTGAAGACCAGGAGATTATATTGATAAGGCATAGTTGTCAAGCAACATCAGCATGTGTTCTGTCTGACTTGCAAAGCTTGTAGAGGAAATTTGACGTGATATAGAAAAGGAAGGTACAATCAATTAGTGAAGATAATCATAGAGAAATTTGCATTCACTGCCATCCCAAGGTTAAGAATGAAATTTTGAATATCTTGAACAAGAATGATAAAAAATATGGAGAAAATTTCTTTGTATTTATCAACAAATGTAATAAGAGAGAAAGTAATCCTTTTGTTCATGCACAATAGAGGAACGATTGTCTTAATTTATGTAAAAAAATTGTACAAGAGAATTTTGGGTTGATTACCCTTTCACACATAAGAAAGAGAGAAAAATAGATAAGATTGTTTCATGCTAAAGAGAAAATTATTTTCTAAATTATTTTAATTTTTCTCTATATTCCAAATGTGAGATAAGAGAAGTATTTATAAAGAAGAATCTCAACTTAAATCGACAGTTGGTCTAATGAGATATGATATTAGATCTCTTAATCAAGTTTTCGAGTTCGACTCACGAGTTGGATATGGAAAAAATTACGTTGTGAGGGTAATCCTTTTAATAGACCACTGTAAATTTTAAACTGGATTAGTTGGAATATAATTTTAAATAGTACCAAAAAAAAAATCTCAACCAGGCAACAGAGACATAAACTAGCCAATCGAGAGAAAACCAGCCGACAAAGAGAAAAAAAAAATAGCCGTGTTATGAGTCTTTTCTAAACTTTCATTTTGGATTTAATGACTTTGGAATGGGTCGGAAAGAACGCAGGCCTTGGGCATCTTCTTGGTCTATTGGGCTAATTTGATTTGGGCCCTAACAAGGGTATGAGTTTTAGCTGGGTTGGGCCATTCTAAGGTTAAGAATGAAATTTTGAATATTTTGAACAAGAATTGTTTTTTTTATTGTACAAAAATTCGAATCTGGAATTATCAAATTGAGGAATGAGTTTTGTACCACTGGGCTATCCCCTTGGAAACTATTTTGAACAAGAATGACAAAAAAATATGGAAGAAATTTCTTTGTATTTATCAACAAATGTAATAAAAGAGAAAGTGAAACTTTCGTCTAAAAATAAGAGGAACGATTACCAAATTTATGTAAAAAAATTATACATGAGAAGTATGAGTTGATTGTTTTTTTACATGTAAGAAAGAGATAGAAGTAGAGAAAATTGTTCCATGCTAACGGGAGATTATTCTCTAGATTTTCTCAATCTTTTTCCATACTCCATATGAGAGACAACTGAGATATTTATAAAGAAAAAATCTCAACTATCCAATAAAGACAAATACTAGTCAATAGAGAGAAAACAATCCATTGGAGAGAAAAAAGATTAGTTATTAGAGATCTGTCCAAAATGCTCTTGATAGATTGGGTTGTGTTATGAGTTTTTTATAGGTTTTTTTGGATTTTCATTTTGAATCTTAATGAGTTTGGAATAAGGTTAGAAAGGCTGCAAACCTTGGCCATCTTCTTGGACTGTTGGAATGACTTGATTTGGGATGGACACTTTTGTTCTTTAACTAGGTAGGGAGTTCGACTCCCCCTAACACGAAAAAAACAATGTTGGGAAACCGCTCCACAAATTGAACTCTGCAGCAGTCGATTCAGATTAGTTGGGATGAAATTCCGGATATTGGATAGTGGCCAAGCGATACTAAAAAAAATGACGTTAATGAGTTTTAACTCAAGTGATATCAATCCCCCACTCCTTATAATAGACTCGAGTTCGAGTCTCATTATGAACAAAAAAAAAGATGATTTGATTTGGGCCCTAACATGGGTATGAGTTTTAGATAGATTGGGCCAGAATCTAGAATATATTTCTATGCAATATTCTATTTGGGCAAGACCTTGGACACTCTTTGGGCCATGATTTGGGATTCCTGTTGGACTGGATTTGGGCTTGAACTAAACTTCACTAATCTTCATTTTTTTTTTTTTTTTATGGTACAAAAAACTTCACTAATCTCATCCTCTCATGTCTACCGAGTTTTAAATTGATGATCGACTGTTTTTCTCTTGATTTCAAATACTCTCGTTAAGTTTGGTGAATAGAAATCTATGAACTCAAACTTGCCAAAAATATTTGGAGATTAACTTCAGTCTTGTTGGTGGTGAGATAATAATCAGCCTTCAAGTACTTAGCTTCTTTGTGACTTTGTAGCGCACTGTCAGTGATGAATTTTCTGTTGTAAGAGTCGCAGTCAAATTTTGCAGATTTGCCCTTCTTTGGTTGGATGATTGCATTAGAACACTTTTTTGTTCATTCAATCTGATGAAGGAAGTCTCACTTGTTGATTTCTGAGAGGTGATATAGATGGTGGAGATTCCCTATACTCTCATTATGCTTCCGGAGGAGGTGGGTTGCTTTGGGATTATTCTCCTCTTGCTCCCTTCTTCATTTGACTTCTAAGGTGTTTCCTCCCTCCCTCTATTTAGAAATTGCTGGTACTTCTCCCCTTGCTCCATGCTTTTCTCCTCGTTAGATTGATGTGGAGGATTGCTTAGTTCTTATGGAGAACACGACAAGACTTGTAGATTTTCTTATCTTGGTGCATTTTTTACATTTATATCTATAAAATAAAATTTATTTTCTATAAATAGCACATCTTTTATATATATTTTTAGTTAATCTTAAGATCAAAATATAAATATCTTTTTTAAAAATAACTTATATCTTAAGAACGCACATCGTCTGTCTTTTTTTGTCTAACTTGTCCCTAAATTGATTGGGAAAATGCACATGACAAACATAACCGAATACTTTTAAGTGACTAAGGTGTGGTCTGGTCCTCATGAGCAACTCCAATAAGGATTTCCATTGAAGTATTCTAGAAAGTAGCCGATTAATCAGATGAGCGACAGTACTTACTACGTTGCTCAACTATCTTTTGTGCATGTTTGCTTGGAACATTATTGTTCTAACAAATTTTTGGATGTGCCGATTTTTCTTTTTGGCAATACTATTTTGTTCCAGGGTATATGAACATGATATTTAGCCGATTATATTATTTTCTTCTAGAAATTTCCTGAAAGCATAGTTCATATATTTTTTCATATATTTCCTCATGTTATCTGTCCTAAACACTTTTTTTTTTTCCATCATATTGCTTAGTGACGTATCGATGAAAATTTTGAAATGCCTAAGGTGCATGTGTCTTAGATGTGAGCTTATATATCCATATATAACTAGTTTTTTAGTCAACAAATAATACAAAGTATTTAAACGCACACCTAGATTCTATAGGGGCTGTCCCTATGTTTGAGTGCATAAACTCATAAGACTCTTTATATTTAGTCTTGGATACCCGATAGTGTGTCCTAGTTTATTTTTCAAAAATGCATAGCTCACAATATTTATCCCCATAATTTTTATTTGGGAATAATCTTTTTGAGCCTTGATTGTGTGGATGTCTTAGTCTAGCATACTATAGTTCACGGCTATCGTTTTCATGTGATGCTAATGCGTGATTATTTGAAAAAGAGTTAAAACAAATATCTTGATTGTGCATCATGTTTTGTATTTGCTTATGCAGTCTTATGATCTAATCAATGGCTGATTCATAAGTTTGATTATTTTTGGGATTTTTGACTTGCATGACCAACTCTAAAGCTCCTTCAAGGACAAATTTATTATTGATTTGCCCGAGCAATTTTAGAAGGAAGTCCAAAACTGACATTATCACTGATGGCTTAGGGGAGATTGTCCCCTGTTTTGGAAATATTTTGCCTTGAGATATGGATGGAGGAGACAGCACTAATTTTTGGGGTATCCTGATCTCTTGCAATGTGAGCACATTCTCTTGGTTTTTCAATTCATTTTTGTGAAAGATAAGTGGATCAAAACTTGCTTTGATTCCATGAAAAAATTTTGAATATTTTGAACAAGAGTAATCAAAGATATAGAGAAAACATTTTTGTATTTATCAACAAATATACAAAGAGAGAAAGTGGGATCTTTACTCAAGAACAAGAGACGGATGATTCCCCTAATTTATGTAAGAAAATTATATAGGAGAAGTGTTGATTTATTGATCTTTTTAATGCAAGAAAGAGAGAGAAGCGGAGAAGATTGTTTTACCAAAGAGAAGATTATTTTCTAAATTTTCTTAATTTTCTCCGTACTCCAAATGAGAGAGAGATATTTATAGAGAAAGAATCTCAATTATCAAGAGGAGATAAAAATTAGTTAATAAAAAGAAAACTAAATAGTAAAGGAAAAACTAATCGTTAGAAATTCTACCTAAAACAGCCCATAGCAGATTGAGCTGCGTTACAGATTTCTTTTTTAGATTTCTTTGAGCTTTTGTTTTGGATCTTCATGAATTTGGTATGGGTTGGAAAGGATGTAGACATAAACGGATAATCAGTTTAGTGAGTGAGAGTGATATATCACTTAATCAAATTTTAAATTCGAAACTTAAGAATGAAAAAGACTATATTGAAAGATCCTAACATGGGTCTAGGTTCTGGTCGGATTAGATTGGAACAGCTAGTATTCTGGTCATTTTGGACCAGAATTTAGACGCTTTGGGCTATGATTTGAGTTTTCTTTTGGACTAGATTTAGATTTAAACTAAGTTTCACCGATCACATTCTCTTATGTTTAGTAAGTCTTAAATTGATGGTTTATTGTTTTCCTCTTGATTTCCAACACCTTGAATATACATGAAAGTAGTGGGTTAGGTGTATCACAAAGTAGAATAGTGCTCCATAGAACCTAACCTGTTCATTCCGCAGATGGTAAATCAAGTATGGTGCCACTATGACGGGTTTCTACAAGGTTTAGGGTTTAGGGTTATTGACCATCTTCTAATCAGTTGGGTAAGCTAAGATCTTTCTGGATCAGCGATGTAGTTGTTGGTATTAGATTGATATGTTTGTATCTTTTTGATTTCTACCAATGTTTAGCTCAAGACTGCAAATTCTTTTGCGAAGAGAAAGGCTGTGGGAATATGGGGATGCAAGCACTCCGCAAAAGTTAAAAGCATACTTTCAAGTAATGAATTTTCTAAAAATTGATTAGTTGTAACATTTTATGAATGTAAAATTTTTATTTACTACAAGCAGTATTGGGTGGCTTGCTTTAGTAGAGAATTGGGAGGATGCAACTCGTTTATCTCGAGTCATTTGAGCCTAGTTCTGTCCTATATACAATCTCCAGCAACAGGACTGCACGACACCCTAAGCTCGAGAGCCTACTTAGATCATTTGGTGGGTTTTTATAAAAGACTTATGACCATTAAAGATTCAATTTGTCGTATGGACCCATCAATCTTAAACACCATTTCGATCCCCGACGTAATATTAATAATATTAATACGACTGTACAAAGTGATGTTTCAAATATTCCTAATTTACATACAAGGTTGCACGGGTTGAGGTTTAAGCCTCGGCACCCAGAACATACACTATGGCTGACTATTCTTTACAAGAATAAACCCCCCCCCCCCAAAAAAAAAAACCAGCTAAAAGCCCCCACTCTCTCTCTCTCTCTCTCTCTCTCTACACCTGCAGAGTTAAGAAAACAACTCGCCTTTGGCTTCAGCATCTTCTTCCTACTAATACTGTTCCTGTCATGGTCAGGCAATTTTGTCTCAAAGCACAGATATCTCATCCATAAATCACAACTTGGCAACTCAAATGCTGCTGTTTAATTCGTGAATACCTCAAGCTCCCAGTATCACTTTGCTGAAGACTTACCACATAACACCTGTTAGATGACTTACATTATCGAAATAGGAATATTGTCATTGGTACTATTGTGATGCACCTGCCGTTGCACAGCCTTCACTGCCACAACTCGTGCTGCATTTGCTGCCCTGTTAGCTGCAGCAACTGCCCTGTTCACCCTCCCATCTACCTTGGCCACATCATATGCTCTTTCTGCTGCTCTTCTTGCTTCCTGGTTTTCAGACAGTCATCAGATCTATATGAAGACAGCAACATTTTACACAAACCCTCACCCTAAGCATTCAGAAGAGAAGAAATTGATCACCTGGACCACATTGAGTACTTTGGAATGGTAGACAGCAACTGGAGATACAGGAATGGTAGTATTATTCTGAGTGCTTGGGACATCAAGGATCCCATTTTGCCAGTTACCAGATTGGGTTTCACCGTTTCTGAATGTGTACATTCCAAGACCTTGCCTTTTGCCTTCATGCCAGGATCCCTCATATCGATGCCCATTAGCAAAACCATAGACTCCAAATCCATGCATCTTGTCTGCAAAATATTCTCCAGTGCATGTGTCCCCATTTCTGTGTATAACAGAAATATGTTGATTTCATTACATGTATGCTAGAGCATAATATGCTAAAATGACCATCAGGATGAAAACAGCCATAACATTAAACTGCAGAAAACACAACCTTATAGAGAAGCAATGACTTAAGAAATCAGAAACTACTATCTAGAAGTAGGGGTATTATGACACTCGGGTCAAGTCAGGTAGTGTTGATATCCAAACTCGGCTCGAGTGTTATTTAGGTGAGCCTGAGCTCGAGCTCGCTCGAGCTTGAAGTGTCTTAGGATAATGTCAGCTCGCTCGAGCTTGAAGTGTCTTAGGATAATGTCGATAGGTAGTGTGGCTAATATATTTAAAAGAGTATATCTATAAACATAATTTTACATATAAAAATTATTTTAAAAAATATAATTACATATAAAAATTATTTTTGAAAAATATAATTAATAGATTTTGGGTAACTCGTCGAGCTTTCGAGCTTGACACAGTTGGACTCAAGCTCGAGCTCGATACCGTGCTACCCGAGCCCGAGCCCGAGTCGAGCTTTGACCAGGTAGTGTCACGGGTGACCAGGTAGTGTCACGGGTGACCAGGGAGTGTCACGGGTACCCGTGACACTACCTGAGTGTCATAACAGGCCTATCTAGAAGGGGAACCATGGTTAGATGTCATTACATCAACATGATATTCTATAGCACATGGCACTGGTTTAAATTACTCCTTCCATGAACATACCATGTACATAACAAAGGCTTCTTAAACTAATATGATGCAAGCAAATGCCACATCTGATTGCGGAAGGCCCCTTAATGAATAATACCACCTGAATGACCCTGAATGGGAAAATATAATAGCCTCATCTATGTAACTGACTCAACATAGTCGGCCATAAGGATCAAGCAAATCAGAATTATTAGAAGAACAAAAGGGTGGGGGAAGCTTTTACATGACCAAAATTGACTAGTAAAAAAAAAAGGTCGGGACCAAGGATCTAATCGAAAGAGATATCAGATTAGGAACTTAAGCCTGGGGTTCATCTAGCGTTATAATGAGGAGAAAAGCTGGCAAAGTTTGTATCATGAAGCCTATGAACATCATGCCATGGTGAGGCTCACTTCCCCCAAGGACCTTACTTTGAGAACTCTGTTCATTAAAAAATATCTTCTGAAGGTCTATTTTCTTCCTTCTTGCACTTCTTAGTTGCATATGCACATCAAAGTAACAGTTATCCTTTAAATTCCATGAACATTACTCTACAATTCATTAAGGGGGGCAGACTTGGCAGTTGATGTTTGAAAGTAGGAAGATGTAGCAAACAGGGATTCAAACAGGAGCAACATCAATTGACAGAAAATGATAAGAAAAAAGAACAACTTGAACTGTCTCACATATACCAGATAGGCAAAAATCCGCAGAAAGAAAGTTTATAGAACATGAAATTACGATAGGCCATAGAGAAAGTTGGCTACAATGCTACACTGAGAAGCATGCCTTTTGCACAATCTAATTTTACATGCGAAATGAGAATTACATAATTTAAACAAACAAAATGGTGACTGGTCTGGGATTTGAAAGAATGAATAAATATTTTAGTAGTCAGGGTATTCAATACTGAAGAAGTGTTGGGAAATAAGATGAAAGAATCAGTAAGAAAGGACAACTAGATCACATCTAGATTTGATAATAAACTCACAATAATGGTAGCAATTAGTCTGACAAAATGACGAACAACAGAGCCGCACAAAATTTGATGAGCAATTATTGCATCAACATATGAATTAAAAAATTCAAGAGTAAGATATTGAGCAAAAATCAAGTCAACAAACTAGTAGACTTAACCATTCTCAGGAGAAAAGAATTCTGCTCACCTTTCCCTCCAAATCAACCAAACCCCCGCAACCAAAAAAAAAAAAAAAGTGAAAAATAATAAGCATTTCTGTCTCCGGTGCAAGCCGAAACTATGACTTCACCTGTCAAACACTTAGCCCTTTTTTTGATTTGGAGGTGATGTTCCTTCAATTGAGCTTTTCTAAGGGAAGGGAAGGCAAAGGAGAAGGAGAAGGAAGGGGCCAATCCCCCCTCCCCCTCCCCCCCCCCAAGTACCTAAAATATTTGTTCCCTCCAATCTGGTGGGGATCATAGGGGCAGAGATGGGGCTTTAATCAAGTTTTAAATATTCTTCCTAACTGATCCACTTCCCTTCCCATTTGCCTTTAGAGAAACTGGAGGAGGGTACACATTCAAACAAGAGAAAGGTTGATCTTCCCCCTTCCCTTCCAAACCCCGTCACCAATGTAACGAGAATTCTAAAAGCAGGAAAACAGAAATGCCCTCAAGTTTAACCTCTACATAAGCATCTCATTTGATATATTTTATCACATATTCATGGTTCAATTGAGCTTGTGCAATATTCCATAAGCATCGCCCTTCTGCATAATCCACTACCAATAACTTCCTGCCAACCATGTTTTCTGACAACGCCACGTCCATTATCAATATCAACCTCATGATGGTCTACCGATTAAAGATGGCATATATTCACATCTAACGGATTCCTACATTATATCATGATTCAATCGTACTCTCAAACAAAAACAGAAGCAAAAGTCTTATGACTGACTTTTGTGTAATGTACCAAAAAGTCGAAATTCAGTAACCACAAAAGAGACTATCTGCCAACTATAAAAATTCAATAACATTAAATTTAAAAACTTTTCAACACAAAAACGAAATCTAGAACCGTGTTGAATGAATTATTTACCCAATCACATAAATTAGAATGCAAACAATAAGCATCAAAGTTTCAGCTTTAATTTTTCCATAAATAAAAGGAAACTAAATAACAAAACATTAACAAATACCTGAAATGGTAATGGCCAAGACCATGCTTGACACCCCACTTGAATTCTCCAACATATCGGCTACCATCCTCGCATGTGTGGACTCCGCAGCCATGACTCTGCCCATTCGACCACTGTCCGGCGTAAACATCTCCGGTGTAAAATCTGTACACTCCAAAACCATGCCTCAGCCCCTGCCTGTATTGCCCGCGATACCGACTTCCTCTTGCCCACGTTTCAACGCCATACCCATCATATTTTCCATCAATCCAATCACCTTCATATCTCCCACTCATGTAATAGTAATACACCCCATTCCCAGAACACTTGCCCTTATGAAATTCACCCTCATAAACATCGCCATTGCTATAGACCTGAACCCAACACCCCGAGTTCAATCTGCTCTCCGATTTTGGCTTCGACCCAATTGACCAAAGGACAGGAAGAGGAGTCCGAGATATGTCCGACGATGAGAGCTTCATCAAGAACGAGCGGGCGAGAAACAAGCGAATTGAGGGCAAACGAGGAACGGCGAGATTGAGGGAAAAGAGAAGAGCGGCGGAGAAGGCAAAAGCGGAGAGGAAATCAAGGAGGAAAGAGTGGCTCGGATGGGAGAGAAAGAAGTAAAAGAAAGGAAGGGAAAGAAGAAAAACGAGACGGAGATGAACACGAAGACGGCGGAGACGGCGAAGAACTCCAAAAGCAGAGAGCTTGGAAGAGGAAATGATGGAATAGAGAGATGGGTAAGAAGAATTGAAGTGGGGTTTTGAAGGGAACTTGTAATGCTGAAGAGAGGAGGTGAGAGAAGGCGATTTGACGAGAGTCGAAGAGGAGGAAGATGGGGAAGGAAAATAAGGGGTTTGGTTCAAAAGGGGTCTCTTGTGTGGGGTGGAGAGGGGGGTTGTTGCCTGCGCGGAGGATGAATTTGTTGAAATTGACGAGGCACTTAAGAGGTGAGACTGAATAATGAGAGGGTTGGCTTCGAATTGGTACTGGGGCTTCTGGTGAATTGAAGGGGGAGGGTAGGAGGCAAGAGGGGGGGTGGGGTTGAAATCGGAAGAGACGCCACTGCTTTCTTTTCCGATCTGAACTTCTGATTTCTTCTGATGCATTTACATCATCTGAGAAAACTCACAATAGCAGTTTCTCTAATTAGTGTTGCGATTGGATTAAGTTTCTCTGTGCTCCATTTTGCTCTTTAATTTCTCTTGGGGAATCCCCCGTTTTTTCTCTCTCTCCATCGATTCACTCGGTTCTTCTTTTTTTTCTTTTTTTTTTTTTTTTTTTGTCTCCAAATGCCTTCCGATTCCGATATCCAAAATTTTATCCTAATTAATCTAAATCGATTATTACATGACTCATATTTGTGAAAACGGATCTCCCAATCGATTCCTATGCATCTACACCAACCTTTGTTGGTACTTCACTCGGTTCTCTCTCTCTCAATAAATACTATGGATGGATTGATATATTCGCGCGATTTCTCTCTCTGGGATGACAGTTTTTCGGAAAGATCATTTCTTTTTTTTTTTTTCCTTTTTTTGGAATGTCAAAGGATGGGAGATGAGAGGAGGTTGAACCGGGGGCCCAATGACACACATGCTTCGATCAATGGGGCATCTTATGTGATGTCATTCCAGATTTTCTCACCAATGTAGGTTGGTTCAATTGGATACGAGATTGAATACTCTTAAGCATAATCGAGGTTCGATTCCCGCTGGGAGTATCGAACCCTCATGTATATGGAGCATTTTCTGTTAGGAGACCTACCCTCCGAAAGGAGTCACTGCAACAATTGGTCTGGATTAGTCAGTGCGAAATCCCATATATCGGGCGGTGTCCGAAATATGGTACCAAAAAAAAATTCCAGATCTCCTCAATCTTAGGTATTAAGACCCTTTTTCTTTAAGATAAATAAATAAATAAATTACATAGCATTCAATAACGATTGAATGAACAATTCTATTGCATCAAACCTTTTAGTTTCTGTTTTAATTGTCACATCTTCGTTACATTTGCCCACACACACGCACACGTATATTTACCATGTGATTAGCTTTTAAAATAAAATTTTTAAAACTTTTAATAAATTGTTGATATCTTTCAAAAGTAACGTGTCTAACATTAAATACTTATTTATTAAATTCAAAGTTTATCGAATTTTAAAAATATAAAAGAAAAATTAGATTAAACATTTAATCATTAATATATATTTATATATAACACCCTCTGCAAACATTGTGATTTAATCCCTTCTTAATAATAAATATAAGAATACATATATTATATAGGTAAAAAAAAAAAGAATATTTATTATGATTAAATCTTTATTATATAAGATAAACAGAGCTTATTAATATTTGGATTTAACTTCACAATTGTTGTTACTATTTTTGAGAATAACAAAATCATTTTAAATATCATAAATTGAATAACAAACTTATTGAATTCTTTTATTACACCTCCATTATTGTATGCATACGTAATGATAATTAATACTAGAGTTAATTACAGATTTCCCCCTATGGTTTGACAAAAAATCATATACTTCCCTATAGTGAAAAAATACACATTTATGTCCCTATAATTTTAACAAGTGTGGTAAGAGGACGGAAAATTTCACAATTAACATAGATTTAACGGGATAATATAAAATTTTGATTATACCCTTCTTATAAGGTCATCCTTTCCAAAACCCTAAAACACTATTTGTTTTTTCCACTATAGAGAGAGAGAGAGAAGACGAACAACGATCGAACATTTTGATTGATGAGATTTTCCATTTGAGTGAGGGGTTTGAGATCTAACGTTTTTCAAAGTGGGAAAGCAAGATCGAAGGCTTGATTGGGTAAATTTTTGTGTTTTTTATTTTTTTGCTATAAAATACATCTAGCGTTTCAATATTTTCTAAGTTAGAACTTTTAGTGATTGGAAATAGAATTTTTGGAATGATTTCAGTGAGTGGAAAAGGATCGAAAGGATTGTGAAGGCGCTTTTAGTGATTGGAAATAGAATTTTTGGAATGATTTCAGTGAGTGGAAAAGGATCGAAAGGATTGTGAAGGCGAGATCAAAGATACTATTTGGTAAGTAGATATATGGTTTCAATATGTTTTTAAGTTTGAATGTTATTTCTATATTTTTTGTTTTTCGTATAAAGTACATGGAAGGCACTAATCGGAATGGTTGATTTCAGCCAGATCTAGAGGGATTTTTTTTAGTTTGAATGTTATTTCATTTACTATAAAGCATATTTAGAGTTTCGATAAATTATTGGTTTGAATTTAGAAAAATATTTGAACTGCACATGCTGTAAGATAGTGTGGGTTTGTTGTCGTATGTAAGACTGTAACAGATATTTATTTTATTTGAACAGTGGCTTTATGATATCTTAGATGTAGGATTGTATTTTTTTTTTTTTTTGGTTGTGTGGAAAAGATGTCATTTTACAGAGTATTTGTTTATCATATCCTAGATGTAGTGTGTTGATTTATAAAAAAGTTTTTATTTTGTTTGTTAGCATTGTAATCTTTGTATGTATTTTTGTTTTTTTCTTTGTCTTTATATAGATTTTGCTGTAGAAAAATAGGTAAAAGATTATTTTTTTTAAAACTAAGTTTGAAATGGTAGATATTAAGTTTCATTATGGAGGGAGATTCTTATGGAAATCAAACCTATTATACCCCATAAAGTACACATGAGAAAGATTTATAGTATTTAATAACTATCCTAGAAATAAGGAGAGAGTTAGGTATCATGCGTAATTCTTTCAATTTTAAAGATGCAAGTGAAGTTAAATTGTATTTTAAACTTCCAACATGTGGTATAGATACGGGTGTAATTGAGATAAATAATGAGGAAGACATCAAATCTATGCTAGAAGCACATGAAGATGAGTTTGAAATTAACTTATATGTAGAAAAACGGATAGAAAGCAAGCAAATTGTGTCACATTCTTGTGGGTCAAAAGGGGAAAACTTTGGGTCAGTTGGAGATAATGCTGGTTAGGGGGATGATACTTGTGGGTCTAGTGCAAATAGTCAAAGTGATCTAAAGCAAAGAAGAGGTAGGAAGACCATTGGGATAAAATTAATAAAAAAAGAAACTGCGAATAAAAAACCTTTAGAAAGTGATATTGATGCCAATAGAAAACTCCTAGAAAGTGATAATGTTGATGATGACAATTCAAAAGCTTATGGCAAAGCATAGTGGCTAAAAGAAGGGTTGGAATGTGAGGAAGATAAGAATATCTTTGGTGGTTTAGGAAATAAGGAACTAGATGTTAATGAGGTAGGCCATGTAGATGCAAGAACCCATCCACAACAAAGGTGGAGACTGATAGTTTAGATGAAATCTAGAATGAGACTAAAGATCTAGATAATGAAGAGTTGCCAGATAAATTTATAGTTGAGAATGAAGAAGGGTCTGCACAGGGATCAAATCACCCAAACTTTGGTCTTGAAATTGAATTCAAGGAAGCAAACTTTGAACTCAAAGTAGGGCAAAAGTTTATGACTAAAAAAGTCTTTAGGGAAGCTTTAGTTAAGTGGCATGCTCGAGAAGGGTACACATTTAAGTATGTTAAGTATGAATCAAATAGAATCACTGTAACATGCAGGAAGGGGTATGCTTGGAGGCTGCACGCAAGTAAAGTTCAGAAAAGAAAAGATATTTCAAATCAATACATTGAGAGTGATTCAAGAATGTGGAAGAAAAATATAAAAATGAACATGCAAATGCAAGATATCTAAGCAAGAAATTTCAATGTTATATTAGAGATGATCCAAACTGCAATCTAAAAGAATTGTAAAACATTGTTAGGTGAGAACTCATGGTACATATAAGTCTGAAGCAGGTCTATAGAATGAAGAAGCATACGCCGGAGGACATCCATGGTGCTGATGTTGATCAATATCACAAGAGATACTATGCCTCGCAGGTATTGCATGATATGCTTGAGAGTCATGTTACAATTAAAGTTGAAAAATATAATAAAAATGACTTGCCCACATTTCAAAGGATGTTTTGGAGTTTGGATGCAATGAGGAGGGGATTTCTTGAAAGATGCAAGCCAATTATTGGGCTAGATGGGTGTTTATTGAAGAACTCATTTGGTGGTCAACTAATAACAGGAATGGGAAGTAATGGTAATGAGAATATGTTTCCAATTGCATTGGTTGTGGTAGAGGCTGAGAAATTCAAAAGTTGACACTAGTTCCAAGTTAAGTTGAAGACTTTCTTAGTGTTGACAATGAATGTCCTTGGACATTCATTTCTGACAGGCAAAAAGGGTTCAAATCACTTGAAGAAGGTGAACGTCGAGTATGTGTGAGACATCTATATCAAAATTTCAAAGAAAAATTCAAGAGGGAGGAGTTAAGAGATCTTTTTTAGGTAGCAGTATCAGTAGGAAATGTGAGAGATTTTGAAAAAGTTTTGGCTAATTTGGATAGAGTTGAAAAAAATGCAGCAAATTGGCTAGAAAATGTACCCGTCACCTGTGGTCAAGAGCATACTTTGATAAATCATGTAAGAATGATGTACTATTGAACAACATGAATGAAAGTTTTAACAACTATATACTTATGGTAAGGTCAATGGCTATTGTGGAAATATTTCAATAGATTAAGAAGAGACTTATGAAGAGAATACAAATTAAGAAAGCAGGCATGAAGAATTATGAGTGAAATATCTATCCAAATATTCAGCAAAAAGTAGAAACAAAAAAAAAAGATACTTATCAGATTCTGCATTGCAACTTGGTCAGGTAACCATGAGTATGAGATAAATTATACAACAAGGACATTTATGGTTGATCTTGGGACTAGGATCTACACTTGTGGCCTATTCTAGTTGACTAGAATTCCATGCCCTCATTCAATAGCAGCCATTCACAATGCCAGCAAAGTTGTGGAGTCATTTGTTCACTCATGTTATAGTAAGGAAATGTACTTAAGAGTCTATGCTTACAACGTTGATGCCATGACTTCTATGCATTATTGGGGTAATTACGAAGGGTTAGAACTCGTGAATCCTCCTTTAATTAGAAAGCAACCTAGGAGGTAGAAGAAACTAAGGAAAAAATGGCCTAATGAGCCTGTTAAAAAGGTCTAACAGTGTACTACAAGAGGTGTTTGCAGGCATGTCATAATTTCAATATATGCAAGAATCCTATTCACCCTAATAGTAAATTCAACAAGATTACCATCTTCTCTTTTAATTGTAATTAAATCAATTAATTTGAATATATTTTCATATTATTGATATCAATTATTTTATTAGTTTAGGCACCAATAGGGTCCACTGTTTTTCTAAACCCCTATATCACAAACAACTATTAATGATTTTGGACCATCCAGAAGATTGCACAAGAGTACAGAATTAAAAAAGCACCATATAGATCCCTTGAATTCATAGATCTAGTAGATTAGTTTGGTATGTTGGATTTGTATTTAAGAAGTCAATAGGTTTCCTAGAATTTGTATAAAAAATAAAACAACTTGTATTTTTGTTATTAATGGTACTTGGAACAACTTGTTTTTCATATGAACAACTTGTTTTTGGAACAAGTTGGTGTTTAGATTATTGATATGAACAAATTGTATTTGATTTGGAATTGATACTTAGACTATTGATTTGCAATAGAATGTGATATTGGACAACACTCCCATTGTTGCATTTTAGGGCAGACTGATATGAAATTGGTATATTTTCAGTTATGATTATTATTCAACTAGAGAGAGTGAATAATTGACAAATTTATGTTGGTATGTTGATCAATTTTATATTCCTAGTCTAATTGAATAGTATTGTATTAACATTCTTAATATTTTCTGTTAAAAGGGTTGACGGCATATTTAAAACTTAAGTCAATATGATTCTATTCCAAAATTAATCGGTGGACGTGGTATGCTTATATTGGTCGATATTATTTAGTGTGTCGACATAATTCTAATGAGATATCGACATCTCAATGTTAAGAAACCGAATGCTTTATCAACATATTAAAATTTCATGTCAACATGGTTCTGTTCCAAAACTAATTGGTGGACATGATGTGATTATAATGATCAATATAGTTTAGTATATCAATATAATTCTAATGAGGCATTGACATCTCTATGTTATGAACAAAAATGCTTTGTTGACATATTAAGATTTTAGATCGATATGGTTCTGTTTTAGAACAAATTGGTGGATAAGACATATTTGAATTGATCAACATATGACGGTGGGTTGATGTATTTTAACTTCTAGGTTGACATAGTCCTACTCCTACAATCAATTGGTGGACCTGTTAACTAAAATAGGTCAACAAGATGCATATGAAAAATACATTGATCGACATCTAAAGTAATTAGATTGATATGACTTTAATTGGTGGATCTGTGGACTACAATTGGTGGACATGTACATGGATAAGTCAACATTTAGAGTGATTAGGTTGACATGTCTTAAATTGGTGGATCTGTGAACTAAAATTGGTGGACATGCACATGGATAGATCGACATTTAAACTGATTAGATTGACACGAGTGACAAGTTGACCAATTTTATTGAACATGTCGACCAATTCGTATATCATGTTGACACGTTTTTACTTATGTCGACAATGAATAGTTCAGAATGATTTTAATGTTCGTTATTAAATGATGATACTTCTCTTCCTGTTATCAAGGCAATATCAATGAGGGACATAGGAACCAAAATAACCCATGCAAAATTGGCATTTCAAAATTCAAAATTAAAAAAGGATACAATCATAACAACCAACATTAAATTACGAAAAAAAAAAACAACTTACAACTGACATTTACAAAAATTAACAACCAACATTCACTTAGCAAACAAATTACAAGTGATATGACAACCACTGCAAGGGAGACAACTATAAGCTTCTCGATAAATCTCAAATTTCCTTTCACAGTTTGCATTCATGCCAAATAATTTCCATCTTTAGATATTGCGCTATCTATATTTGGACTCTGGAATGAACTACTTGTACTCTATGTTTGCCTATCGATTATATTTGCTCTATTGCTATACTTCCAAACCCTTTCCCTTTCTCTATTCATTGGTTGACACCATGCAAAAAATCCATATTTATTTCTTTTACAAACAAAATATAACAACCCCTTTGAAGATTTATCATATTCCATTATTTTTAGTATAGCCCTATTGCCACAATCACACCATCAATACTGAAATCTGGGATGTCTTAGTCCTCCACCACTGCTGCTTGAAAAAAACATTCTGAATTTGTTCAAAAAAAGAAGAAGAAATGTTCAGATCTGCGCATAATGTTTGATAATGGATGTTGAAGAAAATAAGAAGATTTGAAAAAATATATATATAATGGATGCAACTAAAATCCAAATTTTGAGCTAAAAATAACAAGAAGATTTGAAAAAAAGTGTAATGGATGCAACTAAAATCCAAACATGGAGTTAAAAAAAGAAAGATTTGAAGAAAAGTGTAAACCCCAAAATTTGGGCATATTATTTGATATTGTAAAGAAAATTATTGTCCAACCCTAATATATTTTTATGATAACAAAACTTTATATATGTTTCTAACAATTTATTAAGTGTGCAGACATTTATAATATGTAATGTAAGGTTATATAAATAAATTTGTACATTTGGTTAGAGAACACTGTCACAAAAGTAGGGTAGAAGTAAATCTGGGTAGCAGCAGTATGTTTGGGTAGAAATAGTAGAGTTTCAGATAAATTTTGAATTGTTACGAATTTTGCTTTGTTTTTTTTCTGTTTTCAAATCCTAACTCAGAATGTTAAGTACAGATTATAAGCTGCACTTAATCATGAGGCTTATTTTAATTGGTGATTCAAATTCAAGCTCAGATCAGACTTTTACTGAAGGTAAAATCAAATTTAGAATTTGAATTTAAGTGATCTCTAAAGTTATGGTAGGTTTTCAGCAACTTTATAATCTTATATATCTTTTCTAACTTTTAAGATTTTTGAGATTTGATTTCTCCTTACTACAAGAGTATTGTTAGATTTGAAACTCTAAAAGTTATTGCAGTAAGAGGAGGTTTTGAAATCTGAACAGTAGGCTGATTTTTAGGATTTGGAAAAATCTGTCAACTGCTGATTTTGAAGGCATTTTGTAAGGGCTATATCGTTTCGAAACAGGTATAATTTTGACAGAACTCGAATTGAATCTTGAAGAGCAATATTCAGATTTTATTGAGAGATTTTTACAAAATTCATTCAAAACTTGACCTGAGAGAAATCAGAACCCAAATACAGCTACTCGATCATATCTTCTACTGTATTTTTCTGTTATCGACTGCATTTGTATATTCTTGTATTATTTTGAGTTCTTATTTGTATAGTCTCACAAGTTTAAGGAGAGTATGAGGAATATTCTCAAGGGTTGATAAGTTACGTGTGTGAGAGTTAGACTTTGGTGAGTGTTGGACTCAGACATCTTCAAGATGGAAGGTGCAGAATGTCAACATTGAAGTTATGTACATATGGTTGTAACTCTCTTTGTACATATTGGAAACTGTTATCGCTGGATCCTGAGTTGCTGAACTGGAATAGTGGACGTAGACACAAGGGCAAATCACTATAAACCGGGGTTGATCTCTCTGTCCCTTCTTTTTATTTGTGTATTTACATTAGTATTTTGTATGTTATTTGGTCATATGTTTTAGAACTGATTTTAGTGGAGTAAAATTTTAAGTAAAGTCAAACCAATTCAATCCCCCTTTTTGGTTTCATTGGGACCAACAAATATGATAAAAAAAATCTAGGAATAAAATTCGTAGATTTTGAAAAAATATTTCAAAAATTTGAAGAAAATATACTTAGATGTTCAAAAAATTGTTAAGAAGATTTAAAGAAAATAAGCTACCATCACTAAAAGAAAGGGAGATATGTTTGGTTCTTGTATCCGGACAAAATTCAAACTAGGGGCAATTTGTGGATTTAATTTTGCATGTTAACCGGCTGACACAAATAATTACACCGGCGTCGCAATCTCCTTAACGATTGTTTAGTTTCCTCCTCTTGTCATCCTTTTTAAAACCACAGGGATATAAATGTGTATTTTTTTTATCATAAGGGAAATATGGGATTTTGGGCCAAACCACACGAGGAAAAACTATAATTGACCCTTAACACCAGGAATAGAAACTATAACCTATTTTTTATTAATAGGAAACTTTCTATATAATTACTTACAAAGTACCCAAAAAAACCCTCAAGAGATTAATTTTTTTACAATCTGATCACTGAAAATATTCTTGTTATTCTTATAAATCTTAAGAAAAATTGTAAAATTAAATCCAATTATGAAGAATTTATGGGGTTATTTTTTTATAGAAATTAGGGTCGTTTTATTGGGCATCCTTGGCTTCGCGATTTGGGCCAACGGCACGAGAGAGGGTATATGGCTAAATATCGGATGTACCGGACCCAGACATTTTTTTTTTTTTTATGTTTATGTTTGACATGGAAAACGTAATCCAAAAGAAAGAAAAGAAGGTTCATCGATCACTGATCTGCCAAGTGGTACAGAGGAATTCATCTGTCAACAAGATTGAATGTTCATACCTGGAGTGTCTCGTCTCTCTCTTGTAAAGGACATTGCTTTAGTAAACTGAAGTGAAAATATTTTAAAAACTCTTTTTGGGATTTTGTGTTTTTGTTACCTTAAGTTTTCTAATATAAGTTCAAGTCGCTTTGAAATTATATTGGCCAAGAGAAAACAGCCCAGTACCCCTTTTTTGTCTAAAATAAATATTTGAGTTTCTCTTGTTTGACCATGAGAATAGGTCTTCGATAGATAGACTGTGTAAAATCAAGTCCCCCCACCCCCCCCCCCCCGCCCTCCCGCCAAAGAAAAAAAGAATGGAAAAGGAGAAAAAGAGAGGGTGGCTTAGATCAAATCACCCATTCTCATATTCATGCCCCAAAACAAGAATAGTCTGTTCCCAATGAGATAGTCTAGTGGTATAAATTCCCTCCCCAAATCTAATGATTTCATATTCAAATTTTTATATAATAAAAAAAAGAATTGTCTGTCATTAAGATATGTTTGAAAAAGGATGATGAGATTGACTTTGAAATTTTTTTTTTGGAGCCGGGGGGGGGGGGGGGGAGCCGGGGGGTGTTTGGGGTTGTTAATCATGCATAACTGGAAATACAACTTGTATCACCTTTGGCCAGTTCGGTACACCAGCGAAATAACGGAGAAATAGGAAAAAAGAAATTGACTGTCACCTTAACAAAAATACATTACCACTCTCCCAAACTTTCCTATTACAAGAATCTTGCCGCGTGAATTTCTCCGCCTCAAAAGTTTCTTTTCATAAAAGAGTACCTTTGCCATCCATGCTTGGCTTTGCCTCCATTTGGACCATAATGGTATATGCCACCCTTCTAAACCACCTTCTAAACCATCTACTTGTATTCTACTCATAAAAAATTCATTCAAATTGATCATGAGTACTTCCAAATTGATAAGGTTCAGTCTCGCCGGACGATCCGTCTCGCCTCTAAACAAGGAACGGAACGAACCTAAATTTTTAGTCCATTCTAATAAAAACTATGATGCGATAGGCCAAGTCCAATTTTCTTGCGCACCGAGACGAATGGGTTCATCGCATCGGACCCAAAAAGGGCAAAAACGATCAGCAAGGTCAAGGTTCCGTGGGACGATAGTTAGACTCATCACACACTTCTCTATTTTTTTTTTTATTTTAGGTTTTCATTACCGGTATCTAGATTTTACCCGATTAATCCAGTTCGAGTACTGTGAAACCCATTTTAAGAGTTAACTCTCCCAAATTCTTTTTCGCCATTCCTAAGTCTCGAACTCGAGACTTTTGATTAAGGGGGTAAAATACCTAACCACTCAACCTAAAAGAGTTTGATACACACTTCTGTATATATATATATATCTCCTAGATATGGGACCGCGCTGGTCCATGGAACCGGCCCGGCCCTGTGAACCGGGCTGTGCCGGGCGGGTCCAGTTCGATGGTTTTTCAATGTGAAATTTTTTAAAAAATAAAAAAATTGGCCATGGAAACGGGGTCGGGCCGGTTCCGTGCCGGTCCGGTTCAAAAAAGAATCAGACCGACCTAATTACTGTAGCGGATCGGTCCTACCTGGGTTACTGTTGCCCCAGGCCGATTTCCATTCTGGGCTACAGTGAGGCGGATGGGCTGATTTCTGGACCAGAACCAGCCCAATCCCATCTTTACTCTCTCCCTTTCTCTCTCTCAACTTGAAAATGATCGGGTGATGAGAGCAACCTCTCTTCACAATAGCAACAATCTCTCTTTTCCTCCTTGAAAGGCAAGAGTTTCACGTATCTCTCCTCTTCATAGATGATCAAGCCTCTAGATTAGGGTTTTGTGCCTTTATCATCCTTGAAGATGGTAAGTTTTATCTCTTATAATCTCGTGTACTTTCTCTCCTCCCCCCCCCGGGGGGTAACTTAGGATTTTGGTTTTGCCTTTTCCAACTCAGGGTTTCTCATCCTCAAAGACTAAGTTATTGTAACTTAGGGGTTCTGTTCTCTCAAATTCGATCTCCGTGTTCTCCATTTCCCTCGTTTATATGAAACTCATTTCTGTTCTTGTGGCTTAGTTGAGACTTTAGGCTATTACATTGCAGTTGGGACAACATCGCTATTGCATTGCAAATTGCAATGCAGTCTCATTTAAAAGAACAAAAAATTAAATAAAATAAAAAACACATTTTTTTACTAGACAAAGCGGACCTTGATTTTTTTTGTCCCTTTTACTCCAAGATGAGCACTCCATTTCAGGGCCCGGGCTGGGACAGGAATCCCTTGTTGATACCTCTACATCCATACTACGACACAACTAACATAAAATAAAGCTAAACTTAAGACAATAGAGTCACTCATGCAAGAGTCAAGCATCAACCAATAACAACCAACTCAAAACAACGTCTGTTGTCATCAGTGCTTATGACAAGAATCCTTGATTGCCCTATAGTACTGCAATGAATGAATTGATCGCTAACAACTTCAGTACCCCCAACAAAAACATGTTTAAGAAACTTTTACTCAGAAATCATTTGAAAATTTGCAAAACTATATTCCTACATGGAAAATAAAAGACATTCCAAACTATGGATATGCATACAGGGTAACCTGAAGCCCACCCAGATTATGTCGCTCAAGTATTTTCCTGATCATGCAAATCAGATGTTCAGAAATTATTTAGAAATCAATCAACTGCAATTGCAGCTCTCATCACTCCTTTCCGGTACTAATCAGATGCTTGTCATGTTCTGCTAGGGTTTTTCCTAGACAAGACAGGCTATGTATTTGCATTCCATCATTGTATTCCAAACAATTTTCCTCGAGGAAAATTTATAAGATTTTATCACACCAGAAAGCATGCAACAATTGATATATAAGATGAATAACCACTTAACATATCAAAATATTACACCCAGCACAAGAGGAATAATCTCCGGACAAGAGCCATGAGAAGTTCAGACTCGGAGACATCTCATCGCATCCATCAGCTCAACCACCACATCCTCAGAACCACCTTGAACATGGATTTCTAATCTAATTGCAATGATTACAACAGGACAATCTCCACACCAATTGCTAAATCAGTGATTAACAAACTAAGGGCAGGCAAAATTCAATATTGCACATTAATCATATAAGGAGAAGACAAAACGAAACAAGAATGAAGATCATCTGAAACTTCAAAAAACAAACTACGTTGAAAAAAGAAAAGGAAAATTAAAAATAATAGGCTTACAAACGCTCTGTTAATTCACACTAAATTTTAATGCAAGATTTCCCTGAAGGTAGCCAACTTGCATTTAGACATTTTCTTCGATAAAACAAAATGTGACATTTTTAATTACTTCTGCTCTTTACCTTGATAGCTGGGGCCATCCCATCCTCAACAGAAGCAAGAAGAGCAACATCAGCAGTAGAGCAAAGCAGATCTCTCACAGAAGCAGCCTCCTCCAACTCCTAGATCATGACTAATGAATCTTGAAGCCAAAAATTCTTGGTATGTAGCTTTGTGTAGCCTTTTGTGGTTTGAGGTGCCCATAAGTCATTAAAAATAGATGAGGAAATGTGGTCCCAAAGTAAGCACCATCAATATCTTGGGAAAGTCAAAGGATCTTCATTATAGTAACGGACTAAAATAATGTGATGTTATAACCACACATTGGAAAAAAAAAAAAAAAAAAAAAGTTCAAGCATTTAATTAGACAAATGCAAACCATAGATGGAAGTGGGGGGAAAAAAAGATGGGGCATTTGCAAAATCTGGGCCTCAATTTCCAGCAGCAACCAGTCAGGATTTACTGCTAAAAGGTATAATAAGATATCCAGATGCAACAACTATTGTATGCATCCGTCAGAAAAAGCTTAAAGGTACAGAAAATGAAGCTTATATAGCAGAATAAAAATGCCAGTTGGTGAGGGAAAGGATTTGTTCTCATAAGCATACAGTAGACAGCAGCCAACCTCCTCCCAAATGTCCTCCTGTGATTGTAAATGTTAATCATGGTTTTTGGTCAAAACAATAAGATTACCTACGCAAAATAAGATGATATTTTTCATATTCTCATCTAAACAGTTTGCCAATAATCGTACTTCAAACTAAAAAAAAAAAAAAGCTTTGCAACCCAGTGCAACTCAGAAATCTAGTTTAAAAATCTGAAACTATGAAAACTTCCAAAATATATACCACAAATTCCCAACCGGATAAAAAAAGAATACCCCACCCAATAATTGAAAATTAATGTCTGACACAGACATCCCAATAAGAACGCCATCTGTAATTTCTCCAATGTAATGGACACTGAACGCAGGTACAAAAAGTTGCTAGTAATTCTTGATAAAACACATTCAGTCACTGTAATTCTATCTCTTGGGACAAACATAATTTCTTCAAACTTGGTCTTTATTTTCATACTCTCAGTAAATGAACTATACAATTGTTGAGCCCCAAAGGTCGAACCAAGGAAGTTCACTGGCAAAAAACTCGACTATTCCCACCATATCTATCAAACCATTTCGCTGTGTTACTATCCCGATAAGAAGCAACCGCTAAACTGACATTAAGTCATCACTTTTATAATGCAAAGAATTCCTCATCACATTGGGCTTGCTAAAAGAAAAAATGAAAAAGAAAAGAGATCGAGAGGTTGTCATAACCCTTCTCTCACCTGCACTCAACCATTGTTAAAAGACCATTCACTAGGTTTTCCTTTATCGAGGCCAAGGGAAGAAGATAAAGAAACACCTTGCTTCAAATAACACCAGATAGCCAAGAAACGAACAGCTGCTATTAGAGGGAAAAAGATCTGAAGAAAGAAAGAAAAAGAAGCATCTTAATATGAACCTGAAAAGAAAAATGTTTTGGCCGACAGAATTTGTAATATCTCAATGATAATAAGTCTCCCTTGTGTCACAAAGAACTCAGTTACTGCTTTTAGGTCTACTATCTTGAGATTCATTCATTTGGTCAATACATAATACATTTCTTTGTCGCACAAAGGCATGCTAGGATTCAAACTTATCATCCTTATAACCTCTTCCTAAATACCTTAAAAGCCCAACTTCCACAGTCACCAACAAGCAAAAACCAAATCCAAAGACTTCTCAAAAAGGAAAAAATTCATTTCTGCCCCTAATTGCTCTAGCCAATTTCCCTAGCTCACCTTAATATCATCCTTCGCACTCATATCCTCCACCAATACTTTGCCTTCCCCTTATTCATCCTTATGTCTCCAAGAATTGTAATTACCAGTTAAGCATCTTCAATTTGCTCGTCAACACAGAGTCAAGCGGGTCCCCATTGGCAAAGGTATGCCACCAGCATTTGACTTACCTCCATATGATGTTGATCTTTCTCTTCAAAACCACTAATACTGAATATTGGTGAGAAACCAACTTTGCAGCCCCCTAGGAAAACGATCTTCCAAGTAGTAACCACGTGTGGTACAAGGTTAACCTTTTAAGGGTAAACCTTTACAAGGATATCATTTCAAGGAGTAAATGTTACAACCTTAATATTTCCCCTTTTCCTGTATTTGGTTGAATTGGCAAGGAAAAGGAAAACCTTTAACCCCTTAATTTTCAATTTCATTTGGTGTAGAAAGATAAAAATAAAATTCCCCGATTACTCCCAATCTCCTTTACTTCAAAATTGCATTTTTTTTAAGAAGAAAAAAGAAAAAAGAAAAAAAAAGCAAGCTCAGGCATGAAACGTGCTCCCCCCCTCTTTTGTCTTGGAGAGATAGAAATAAAGATTGCAAAGATGAACAATATTTTGCTCCCCAACATTTTTTTTTTAATTTTAAAATTCCTTTTATGATGCATTATCATAAATCGATTACATATTCATTCTATATTATTAACCAATGAATTAATAAAAAAAAAAAACATTAGAACAGTATGTTTATTAAGTATATTTAACTCAAAAAACACATTTGCAAACCCATTACTTTGCCCAAAAATAAAAAAAGACACCATTCATATTTCACTTCTCTCTTTCTCCTTCTCCTAAGTCCCAAAAACTGAATTGGAAAGTAACCCAAAAAATTGTAGCTGCTAACCATGTTCTGGTTTCCTAGCATCTTTTCTGCTTCTTTGTTAAAAGTAGCAAGACAGAATATCCAGAATTCTGAATCTCTCTCTCTAATCTCCAGAATTTCAGACCATTTTCATTCTCTCTCTTCATTCATTTCTAGTGGCTCTTGGTTGAAGAAAGTCCAAAATTCTCTTTTGAATGGAATCAAGGGAGAGATGGAAAGTCATGCTGTACTCTAAGAATGAAGCTTATGTATAAGAAAGAGGAGTGAATAGTTAACCCTTACCCCTCCTGGTGACCTACACCCTGATGGGGTAATGCTAGACCCCCGATTTGGGGAACAAATGTTACCCTCCTCAAAATTTGGGGGAGGGGAAATAGAATTTTTTCAAACACCCAAAGAGGGGCAAAAATTTTGCTAGTGGAAACTTTCATCAGAAGTAAATAGTGGGAACCCTCAACCACTACCCTCTTGAATGTGTGACACCTACCTAAGTAAAACCATCAAGCATGCCCCATAATCCATAAAACATGCTAATGATTACTCCAGAATCAGCAGTAAATATATAGCCAGAAAGCCTATTACATTAGAATAACTGGTACAAGTGAAGTGAAAAACCGCATAATTCTTCTTTTCTTACTTCGAATTTGATTGCTTCCATTTCCCTTCTGTGTCACTACTCTACTGGTACAAGTGAAGTAAAAAGTCAGGCATGGATTGTAAACGAAGTACAGTTTATCTATCCATGCAAGCAGGCTCATGAATAAACAACACTTTGGGACTATATGTCCCGAATGCACAAGCTTGCACAAAAAGAAGGGCTTCACCCAGGTTCTAAACAGAAAGGGAAGAAAAACATCCTTCTTACCGTAACCAACAAGACTAGTGACTAGTGACCAATAGCAATGACTATTTCATGTATACAAATATAGCAGTCCCAATGAAAGAAACCGAAAAAATAAAGCGTCATGATGCCAAAAAAATGGAAGCAAAATATAAAAAAAAGGAGTTGGTACAACTAGAAACGCATCAATACCAATACTAAAGAGAGCATCTGAGCTTATGATATCACCTTGTATGCAACAATCAATAAACAGACAGAAGCTTCGATTTTTATGCAGAACAAGCATGAAAAATATCCTAGTAATGAAGCAATATTTAGATAACTGCCAAACAAAGCTCATAAAAGTAGTACTTAAAAGGATACTGCCTTGGTACTTGGATCGAGGGTAATAAATATCTTCACACTTAGGGCAGTATATTTTGACAGTACTGGATCGAGGAATGTCTGATTGACCAACAGGAAGGCAGGGTTGCCCACAGCAGAAAACTCGGGGGCACCTCCCAAAGTCATAATTTTTGTACTTCTCTAACTGCAAATGCTCCAACGGCAGCATTGGTCAATTACAGTTATGATATAATGAAAGAAAGCTACTAGGAGTTGAGTCAGATAGCATCTTACCATAGCAGACATTCCCTTGGTAGTCAATATGTAGCGAACATGAATAAGACCGTACAGCATCTCAGCTGCGGATTCAACTAATTCATTCTGTTCTTCTGTGAACATATCACCTATGCATATCAATAACATATATATGTGAGAGAGGGAGAGAGAGAGTTTTTGCATTTATCTAAAATATGTAGCAAAAAAATGTTCCCTTTGTTGAATGCCAAAAGTCAGAGCAGCTGGTTGAAGAATTGAAAACAAAATACCTATTGGATCCTTCACAAAATTGAATGGCTGCTTGTCTTATTTTTGTGGATGTGCATGTAGAAGCATCATATACCAGAAAGTTTAGGAACAGGGGGTTACCCTTACAACTTAAAGGATAAAACTAACTACATTAGAATCATCACAAAACAGAATGGGAAGCCAAGAAAACAGTGTCTTGGAGGTTGGGGAGAGAGAAAAGCACCATACTCCGTCCCAAAGACCCCCTAATCATATACATAATAGAATAGATCCTTCATACACACATACATAAGGATGACTAAGATGATCCTCTCACACTAACACAACTTCCTGCCTCTCTGTCTCCTAATTTACCAATCTATGGTGATTGATTTAGTTTTAAATATCTCTGTGCTACCATATTTCCCTTATGACAAGTATTTAGATGCATCAAACTAAACTCTTTAGAAGCACAAAGAAAGTTCAGCAACAGTTGAATGAGATTGTGCTTCCTTGGCTTCCATGTACATCAAAAAAAAAAGGAGAGAGAGAGAGAGAGAGCGAGGGAGAAAGAAGAAGAAGAAGTGCCTATCAAGCATCTGTATGATTAGCTGTTACATCTCCAAGAAACTTAGAAGCAGAAACTCAATCAACAAATTCTCCGCATAAAAATAACAGTCTAGCCTCAATTAAGTGTTGTAAATCAAATAAGACATAAATCCTAAAAGCACTGCACACAAATGTTTTATGCAAGTTACATATGGCTCAACAGATCAGATGGAGCCAAAAAAAAGAACTTACCATGAGATGATTCGACATCCAGAATCAGATCAAGTGCATAATCATAGTATGGAATCTGACCGCTCAGCCCACAAAGATTGAAATCATCCTGGATATACTCATCATCAACTTCACAGAAGAATTCATTTCCTCGCAAATTGCAAAACCAGGAAATCCATGATGTGTCGTCCCCATCAGAGCCACTAACATCTGATTCTTCACTGTCTGTTTCGGATTCCTCTGGAATAAATAAAAGACAAGCAATGTCAGCAAGCTGGTGATTACCAAACAGAGGTATCAAATAATTGCTATAGCTCACTAGTAGCAGAATAAAAGGGATAAAATTTGCACCAGCTAAAGAATGTCATCAACGGATACCCACTAAATGATGCAGAAAGAGGCGCACAAGTAACTGCTTGTAACTATTTTAATGTGAGTGAAACATAAACAAATATGTACAAGATTGATCATCAGCATTCAGAATGCAGGGGTAGAAAGGTAATGCAGTTCAAGTAATCGGCCAAGCACCTAAAATTTTCTCTGCTAAAAAAAAAATATTATTTTTAAGCAGACCTCCATGATGCCAGTGCACTAAGCTGAATTCCATTAAAGGAAACTATAATCATTTCATCCTGTAGAACAAAAATCTTCCTTCAAATTTATAATAAAAAAATTAAATAAATAAATAAACAATCCCCAACTTGTGTAAAGTAATTTAAATGAAAATAATAGCAAGATGAGATTTTTACAGAGCACGAACTCAAATCTGAACACAAAATGTAATCGGAGAAACAATAAAAGGAGAAAGTGTGAGGGGATTTACCATCGGAGCATTTGGTCTTGGAGAAGGAAGAGGAAGAGGGTTTGCCAGCAGAGGTAGAGGGAACAGAGAGTCTATCTTTATCCTTAGTAGTGTTGGCGTTCAGACCCATAGAAAGAGCTTTCGAAGTCGAAGGCGAAGACTTTTCAAGATGCTTATCCAGTGCATCGTTTATTCGCTTCCGATCCACGTGTGCCATCTCCGACTTGGACGAGCCTCCTCCTCGATCTCTGTACATGTCCGATGTATTTCCGTCTCTAGATTTCCTGGATAAATTCTCAAGAAGAAGAAGATGATGATGACGACGAAGAGTACATGGCGGCGTGGGGTTAAAAACCCTAGAATTCAGAGGGAGGAGGGAAGAAAGCGTGAGGAAACGGGGAATGGGAAGAATGGAAAAGTTGAATCGGTGAAGGCTTGGGAAAGACGGTGAAAACTAGGGCTTAAAAAAAAAATGAAAAGGGGAAAATATTAAGAAAGGAAGTTCTCTCTCTCTCTCTCCCCCGCCCCCGGGTGGTTTTTTGTTCCTCTCTCTCTTACTGGCTGGGCTGGCTGGATGGATTTGCCATTTCCCTTGATCTCCTTTTCTTACGTTGTTTTGGATTATTTGGGTTTTTTTTTTTTTTTTTTCTGTTTTCTAATTCAAAAATAATAATAAAAAATAAAAAAGGGGGGTTTAGATATTTCAGTGGGTGCAGGGGCAGGGCGGGCAGCCACAATGCAAGCAATGGGTTCTCGTCTCGCTTTCCCCTTTCTTTGGAGAGTAAATTAAAAATAGATTACAATATGAAATTATTTTGTAATTGAAATAAAAGAGTAATCTTAACTTAATTAGGTATAGAAAGATAAAATTCGATTTTAAATATACATTGCTTTTCATTTTAAAAATATATTCTAACTTCAAAACAATAACAAAATTTTTTACATATGTTATACACTAAATGAACACATGACTTCTTGTATTGTGCTGTGTTGCCCATATCAGAGATGCTAGAGATGCAGTTGTGCCTTCATTAAGGTCCTCGTCCTATCTAATAATTTTTACAACTCATGCAATACCCTCCGATATAAGATGACCAAATGACCAAAATAGGAACAACCGAGTGAAGGCACTTCCACAAACGTTTGCAAGATGATTACAAACCATAAATAATGCAATCTAGCCTTCATATACCAAGCAATGATCACGTCCTCAACCAATACATACAAATCCCAATATTCAATACAAGTGAAAATTTGACTGAGACAATCATTTTGAAACATTTTTTTTCCCATTTGGAGCAGTAATGGTAGGCCAAATCTTACCACATACCTTGTGTCAAATGTTTGAGGCCGATTACACTTATTGAACTAATACAAAGACATCTTATTCTCTGACCAAAACAATTGTCTAGCTTCACAATTTTTATACAGAACTCAATGCAGCACTTGGCAAATGCTATGCAGAAAAGGGGTTTTCCATCCAAACTTCAAGCATTCTCCCGCCCACCAGGTTATTCACTCTTTCAAGGTGATTCTCATGAAAAGAAGGACTGGTTCCTATTGCGCTCCAATCGAATTTCCCTCTGTTGAAAACCAAAGACATTACACAAACCAAATGCGACTTACCAACACTTCAACGTTAAATGAATAATACTAGTACATACATATATAAAGTTGCAAGTAGTCCATATATACTCTAAATTTCTTAATGAAGTTATCACTGCAACCAAACCACAAACATGAAATGGAAAATATTTGGCCTGATTAAGATGAACCACATCTTGCAAGGATTAATGGAATTTGGACACAACTCCAAGGAATACAGAGCAAAACTATTTTTATTCTGAATTTTTAATTTAAATCATTTTAGTGAACTCACAAAGAGAACCAACAGCAGAATAGGGGCGCAGGAGGCATGTAGGTGTGCATAGACCATACCTCCTTTTTCTTGCATTCCTTGTATGCATCAAAGTGTTCTTGACATTTGCTCTTGTCTGCGCTAAATTCCTCTAAACCTGAAAGCTTCATTGACATTATTACCAAGCCAAATAGATAGAAGACAAGCATAGTAGAAAGAGCAGGATTGCATGAATACAGAACAAAAACTCCAAAAGCATTATGTCACAAAAATGGTTTCATGAAGGCACAGACTTAAAAGGCCACAATGCAACATATTCTTGTGAAAGATAAAAAAGTGAGACCACCAAAAGGTGCTAGTAGTGTTATCAAAAGTAGATATTACTCGAAGCAAAACAGTGATGGTTTCACAATTCATAGCAAACAACACACTGGCAATAAAAGTTGAACATTTCTTAGCATGGGGCTCCGCAACAGAACAGTAAGCTAAATTGAACTTGATAAATCAGATGTTTTTAAGGCATTTCTTATGAGAACATCCTCAGAATAATCCCGTAGCATAATATTAAGTGCTCTTCTTAGATGAGTGCCATGCAGCTCTCTGTGTTCTCATGTAGGATTTTCAAATGGTAAATTAGATGGATATGGAGTTGGAACTACATATAGCAATGATAGGAAAATAGGAAATTAGTAGATACGAAAGCAACAAAGCCCTTTGTAGGATGCAGTCAAATTAAGATATTCAGTAATCTCTCAAAGTGAGGATTCCATCCACCTGAGAAGTATTCCATTTACAGAAGTAGACAATTTAGTCTCGGATTATTTGACTGGCTGATCTTCCTGCCGTCCCATACCTCTTTTTCCCAAGCTTTAGTCTTACCTGATGCTTCAGATCCCACGAGAAGTGCAAGATAGACAACCTTGATCCTAGCTTCTGGAGCTAGTGAACATCAGGAGAACAGAAGTGAAACTATTTCTTTTTCTGCTAAACCCACGAAGATTTAAATTTTAAACAATGACATGTTGGCATCAATTGAGAACAAGTAAAGCAGGTTTAGTTATTTCTCCGGACAATCTCTAGCCATAGGGTTAAAAGGGACTCGCTAATAGATTCAAGTGATAACAGGGAGAAAACCTTGGCATAAACTCTCTCCTCTATTATAATTTATTTGAGGTCTTGAAGTCTTGAATGTTTCCATAAAAAAGTTGTGAAACTGACAAAACTAAAAGGACCGCTAAAAACTAAATGCAACTAAAACATACATCAATTTCCAAATAGTTGGCTCCTGAGCATTGAACCATTTTTTTTTTTCATTTTCTTGACGATGCCACTCCATCTAGCATTACAAAGTTCATGTCCTGCCTGGTGCCGTGCCTCTTTTCATAATTCTTTGCCTAGTTAACAAACTACTCTAATTTCTACAAATCTTTCACGATACTAAGAACTAGTCCCTCATGATTGTAAACTTTTTGATACTGATAAAGACCCATTTAGGCAATGAAGTCAAGATGATTGCTATTAGAAGCAGCTAGGCTACTTCATATGGCCATGATCTCAATCCAGCTCACTCTTCTTCTTAATAGCACATTTAAAAAGCATCCTTTAAGGGCCCCGCCAAATTATATAATTCCATTTTTCAAAATTTTATCACGATTACAGATATCTTACTCTATTTCCAAAATAGGGTGAGATTTCATCCTGTATCCTGCCTTGGGAAGCTAGCCAAGGACTTCAGTATCCGCAGATCAGCAACATTTACTTTTCATGAATTTAGTTTAACAGTAATTAGACACTTACATGCCGTGAGAGAGAGAAAGACTTAGTGGATTACAACCCTCCCAAAACAAAGAAGCAAAAATACTCAGTTGTCATGACTGTGGCACCTGAAATAGGGTGCCACCTCCTAACCTGAGTAATAGATGTTGATTTTGTGCACCTGAGAAAAAAGCATGCCTAGGTTTGTCTACCTAACTACTTCAATCGTCAAGGGGATAAATCTTTTTTTTTTCTCAATTGAGGTATAACGCAAAGGCGTGTCAATAGGATTCCTAGGAGACTTGACCACCTATGATCATGGACAAGAAGAAGCAAAAGCAGTTTCAGGATGATTTCTAAGAGAGTTTTCCAACAAGGGCTAAGAAAACATTAAAAATCAGACATGAATTGCCTGATAAAAATCACAATATATATAATTACGATATTTTTTTATTAAAAATTGCTAAGAAACTTAAAATTCAGTAATATTTCTAATGATTTAATTGATACTACTCCACAACCTCAAAAAAGAAGTTAGTCCCACAGAAATCGACATCAAGCACACAAGAGAATTTAAAAAAAAAAAAAGGAAGAGAAAACCGGTGTCACCGATGCCCTGGACATATTCAAACTATAATAGGAAATGTCTAAAGGGCATGTGAAATTGAACCGCAGAAAGAGAGAGAGAGAAGAGGGAGAGAAATACATTTGAGAGAAGCGGTATATCGGGCGTAGCAGAGGGAATCGGAGAGCCTGGAAGCATTTGGATATGGTGGGGTCATATCCTTGGACGCCATAACTCCGCCGTACTCAGTCGGTGCCTCTTTCTTCTTCTCGAATAGGATGCGACTGGGGTTGGGAGTTGAAAGTCGGCAATGAATTTGGGCTGGGGGCGGATCCCGTACAGATTAATTAATAAATTAAATGGAGACATGGCCTGGCTTGGCCTGGCCTGGCCCGGCCCCCGCGTCCCCGAGATTGGGCTTCACATCTTATCCGGACAAATGGGATGTTTTTTCTCGTAGTATATCGATAGATATACTAACACTTGGTTAACACTTGGTTGATTTAGTAATAAAAACATACCTAAAAATCAATATTCAAATTTTAGTAGTGATAAAAATAATATTGAGAGAGTTCACTCTTGATTAAAATCTGACAGTAGCTCGACCAAGATTAGTCGAAATAAAGATCCGGATACTCGACGGTGAATCAAATCCAAGGAACGAAAAAAAAACCGATCGATATTTTGAATCATATTCCGATTAATCCGATTTGAGACTTACAGTAGCTCATTTAGGGGGTTATCCTCCCAATATATTTTGCTTAATACCTAAATCACGAGTCGAATTCAGAATTTTAATTAAGAAATTTAACGTCACATACTACTGAACCAATTAACTGTTAGTATCCAGATAAGTGGGATGATATATATAATATATAATACATAATATATATATATATATATATTTAGTATAATATCAAGCGGTATCCGAAACTATATTCCGACTAATCCGATTCGGTACTTATAGTAGTCCATTTAAAGGGGCTATCCTCTCAACGTAATCTGCTCCATGTCCAAGTCGTGAGTCGAATTTGGGATCTTGATTAAGGAATTTAATGTCACATCCCAGTAGACAAATTGACTATTGGTATAATATATAATATATATTTTCATAAATCATTGATATCTGATAATCATTTTGACTTTGACTAAATTTAATTTAAATCGGTTTAGACACCAAAACTCTCTTGTTAGATTTATTTGACACCGGTAGAAACATGGTAATTTTCAAAAAATTAAAAATTTAAATTTCAAATAGCATCTCAATGTGTAAATTTTCAAAATTCGTAAATTACAAATTCTCTTGTACAAATCGCTCGATCGATATGATAATCACGTAATACGAATCTCATTGTAATACCACAACATCTTAATTATGAGTTTGATAAATCACAACAACGGAAAATTTTCCTACTCAAAATTTGATGATCCCTCAATTAATTTTCACTCTAGAAAATTAATTTCTCTCTCGAAATCACACTCACTCTTGATTGTGTTCATATAAAGAATGTTTCTCACTGAAACTCAAATTTAAGATACACAGAGAGTATTAGAGATTTACTTGGGGAGATATCAAGGGAGTTGAGAGAATGAGTTAACTGTGTATTATTTATTATCACTTAATTATAATTTAAATAAATTCAAATTATTTATATGTGGTAAAATGCACCTACCCACATGGGAATATTTATTAACATCTCTCGGCATCTATTTATCCATACAGATGACTTAAATGAGATTTTACTTTAATGGTATTAATAATCGGTTATTGAATCAACTAAATGTTAGTAGAGAGATAAAATATATAAGGATAAATTAAATGAATTAAATTTTGAGTAATATTATTTAGGGAAAATAATTTTGAAATCAAATAAATTAGTGGCAATTATGTATGTAATTTTTATTTATTCTTTAAATTAATAAAACAATGAATTCTTTTTTCTATTTTTATCTCTAAGCTCACCTTTTCCTTTTCTTTATTTTTCATTTTTCAATTCTTTAGATATTCAATTTACTTAAGTCCAATTCCTTTTTTGTTGTTTGGATTTCTTTCTCCTCATTGTTGAACAAGTAAGTTTTTTGAATTCTGCATCTCTCTCTCTCTCTCTCTCTCTTTCTCTCTCTCTTATTGCAAAGAAGTATTTTTGTTTTTTAATATTAAAATATGAACCAAACATGAGGGGAAATATAGAAACCAACCAAGAAAATTGTGCAGATCTAATAGATTTGAGATGTTGAATACTCTCTCTCTCTCTCTCTCTCTCTCTCTCTCTCTCTCTCTCTCTCTCTCTTAAAGATCTTAAGATCTTAAAATGAGGCTTCAAGTTATACATAGTATCATCCTTGGTGGTTTCTATTCTCGGGATTATGTTTACTATGTCGTTGGTTAGAAACTTGTTACTGTGAAGTTATAGGAAGGACTTTTCAATGATTTCATGGAAATGGGGTAGGGAAGATGGTAACTACTTAAATTTGTTGGCTGATCATTACACCGGGCTGTGACGTTTTGCTGCTTTCATTGTCCTGGCCATATGAAACTTGTAAGAACTACAAAAGTCATCTATACAAGTCATATAATTTTCATTATTGTACTTGAGAACTTTATTCCCTCTTCCTCTCAAAACCTTTGGTGCTGTATCTTAACCCTTATCTACGTTAATATGAATTAATTAGTTTTTAATTAAATTATCAGTATATTTTGATTAATTTGAATGAATATTTAATTAAAATATGATAATATGTATTAATACATCTATGTAGTATTTTTCCTGAGTAATAAGAAGGGGGTTAGAAAAGTGATGTTGCTTTGCTTTGAGCCAGTAATGAACTACTCATCGCGGTCAACCTATAAAAAAAGTTCGAATGGGGCCAACCCAAGGAAACAACAAGCAAGCTTTCCAACGAAAATGTGATATTTGAGAGCCCCCACCCCCCCCCGGCGGCAGTAATGGGAGGTGGAGGTGGGTAATATATATTTCTGCATTTTTTCGGTGGGTTGGGGGGTGGGGGTGGGCGTAGGTGATTGCGGGGGCGCAGGTGATTGCTTTGCATTTGGCTTTTTAATATCTGCCTAGCTGACAGCTTGAATTAAAGTCATCAACCCCACACTGTACCACCCTACAAAGGTCAAAGAAAAGCTTTCTTACTCTCCTCCCCCCCCCCCCTCATGAGAAAATGTGCTTAGCGATCTCTAAAAGCAGAGAGAAGCTGAGAGCATCAATTGGTAGTTCTTGGGGAGGATGAAATGAGCACAATTAGTAGTGGTACAACAACGACAACAGCAAGAAGCAAATTCATAAACTGTGTAACTGTTGAGGGTGGAGCTGTTGGCAAGACTTGCCTACTTATCTCCTACACCACCAATTCTTCCCTACTGTACTTCCTCTATTCTCTATCTATCCCCCTCCATTCCATGTTCCTTCTCTCAACCTTTCACTAAAATTCGGCTTTCTGGGACAAATTTGCAGGGCTATGTTCCAACAGTTTTTGACAATTTTAGTGCCCATGTTGCGGTTGATGGCCAGATTACTAACCTCGGTCTCTAGGATACTGCTAGTACATGCTAATGCCACTCACATCTCTCTCTCTCTCTCTCTCTCTCTCTCTCTCCAATTTCACACATGCCTATAAATATAAGCTCGAGTGGAAGCTTGGAATAAGAACTTGAGGCAATGAGATTGAAACAGAAAGGAGAGGAGAAAGTAAGCAGAGATCTTGAGTTTGAAATAAAGCCTTCGAGTCTTTGCTCTTTTGGTGCAAAAAACATTTTCTGTAAGAGCTAGGTAAGGAAATTATCAAAAGGATTTGGGTTATAGATCAAGTGTGGTTTCCGTTATGTGATTTTACACTGATCAAAATAGCACGTGATTCAATCAAGCAATCGATCTGGATTCCCCTGCATAGTTGGACGTCAGAGAAGAGGTGACCGGTTTTATGTTTTGAATTTCTTGTCTGATATTAATAATGTCTTGTTTTCTTTCCTTGGTATCAGAGCAATATGTGATTGAATTCGTACTTGAATGAAGTGTTCTTTATCATAATTTTGCATGCATATTTTTCGCATGATAATAAACTTACATGCAAAATTTTCATGGTAAGATCCAACCCAAACATTATTTATGAACGTTTTCTAAAATTTATGGCATATTATTATTCATACTTTTAGATGAAATTGAAATTAATTAGATGAAAATTCAAGAAAATGTGTTTTTCTATAAATTGTTCAATCTACATGAATATTTATGCATATGTCTACGCATATTCGTTGTGCATGTTTTGAAATGTGAGATATATACATTCTTATGCCATATGTATGAGATTTTTATCCTAATAGGAGAATGAGATGGTTTAATTGAGACTCTCAACCCTAGAATTTGGTGCGTATATATTGACATAAATTTATATAGATATTTTGGTTTCAAAAGATGATTGAAAGTTATGCGAACTTTCGATCTTATACTATTTATATATAGTAAATATTATTTCAATGATATATTACGGCCAATGTGTTCCAGTGCTAATAAATGTTTTGTGCTAATATTCATATGTATAATATAGAAAAAGAAAATGGCTATTGCAATAAAAAATATAGTGGCCGAATTAAATACGAATAAGAAACTGAACGGTGATAATTTCGATGTTTAGCATTGAAAGGTTCAATAAATTCTTGAATAATAAGAATGTTTAGAAACTTTACATCACACTATGGAAGAATTAAAGTTTAGTGATACTTCTCAACAGCAGAAAGGTCACGAAGTATACAAGATTTGGAAAAAGAAAAATAATTACGTTCGTATTACGTTATTGAACTGTATGCATGATGATCTGATGGTTGAGTTTGAAATATACCAAATAGCACATGAAATGTGGAATGCTTTAAAGGTAAAGTTTGGAGTGATTTCATCAACTTAGTTTAAACAGTTTATAATCAAGTTTGACACATATGTGAAAAAACAACATCACTCAATGAAACAGCATCTGCGGGAAATGTTAAACATAATTAATGAGTTGAAGTCTACTGGACATATATTGACGGATGAGTAGCAGATATAAACTGTCATTAGATCACTTTCTCAAAGTTGGGAACCGATGAAAATGAATATGACTCACAATTCTACTATTAAAATATTTAAGGCATATTGAATTGGAAGATAAGCGTCTAGAGGCAGCTAGATCTTCCGGACAAGTTTATGTTGCTGAGTCCTTGACTCCAAACATAAAAAGAATAAGAGATTTTAAAAAAAAAACATTATAAATTAAAAAAAAAACCCTAATTGATCGCCGCAGGAGAAGTAAGCGCAGTGGAGGAAAGAAAAATGATAAGAGCAATCAAGCATATTATAATTGTGGCAAATTGGGCCACTATGCTTGTGAATGCATCGAGTCTAGAAAAGTATTGCTTAAATCTTTTTCACTTAATATTTGTATTTCTAGTACTATTATGTTCGCTAAATTAAATTCTTTTTGGACTCTTGAATCATGAGCAACAGATCACGTAGCTAGAGATAGAGAATCATTTGTTAAATATCGCTGAATTCTAGCTGATTTGAAGTTGATATATATAGAAAACAATACTAAAGTTGTTGTAAAAGGCATTGGTATTTGTAAATTATTTTTTAAAGGGAGTCGCATCTTGTTCCTACATAATATTTTATACACACTAAATATTCGATATAACCTTGTATCGGTTACTGTCCTCATGCGTTTGGATCTTAAATTGAATTTTCATAGTGATATTGTATATATCTATCATGATACTGAATATATTGGTTCTTCGCACTTTGTAAATGATTTTCTTATACTGGAGATAGTACAAAATAATAAAAATCATTGTAGTTGTTTTTCTTTGATTGCATCATCTAATGATCATAATATGGATGCAAATATATGACATGCTAGACTGGGCCATATTGAGCAAGAAAGAATGCACAGGCTAGCCAAACAGAGACTTTTGGATAGTGTCTCAAAAGTAAACTTGTCAATATATGAGCATTGTCTAGTAGGAAAAACAACAAGAAAAACTTTGGTAAAGAAACTAGAGCAAATCTTCCATTGCAATTAATCTATTCTGATTTATAAGGTCAATGAATGTAAAAGTAAGGTATGAAGCATCCTATTTCATCACTTTAATCGATAATTTTAATCGTTTTGGTTATATTTATTTTATCTCTCATAAGTCAGAAGCATTGAATTGCTTTAAACTATATTTGAGATTGGTTGAAAATCAATTAAACAAAATGATTAAAGCAATGAGGATAGATCATGGATGTGAATATCTATCAGATCAATTTAGGGATCTATGTAATGAAAAATAAATAATTAGACAGCTCACTATTACTGATACTCCATTACAAAATGATATTACAGAAAGAATGAATAGAACCTTATTGGATATTGTTAGATTAATGATAACGCAAGCGAATTTGTCAATCTCATATTGGATAGATGCTTTGTTGACTGCTGCCTATATATTTAATCATGTGCCCTCTAAATCAGTTACTTTAACTCTCTATGAACTTTGGATATGCCGAAAGCTTGATTTAAGTGATTTGCAACCCTAGGTCCGCAACATATATTTATGATTCAAACCATAAATATGGGAAACTAGGTTCTAGAGGAAAAAAAGTGTATATTTATTAGATACTCTGAACATTCAAAGATATGTGTATCCATCGGAGAACACCATGATGAAAGTTTAACTGAGATAGAATCAAGAGATGCTATATTTTTAGAAAATGAATTTCTATTGAAAAATGAAATTGATAAGAATCTAACATTATATGAAATACAAAATTCTGATGGTATTAACATTTCAAGTAGTTCAATAGCGAAAAATAATGAGATAATTCATTCTCTTGAATATAGTGGGAGTGAAATTCTATCGAATTATTCAATTTTACGAAAAATTCAATTGCGGAGAAGTACTCATAAAAGTATTCTCTGTCATCATTTTGAGATTGAAGAAGAAGATTTTATGATAGCTCCACTTGATGAAAATGATCCTAAAACATTTGAAAAGACCATTTCATCAATTAATAATGCATAATGGATAAGTCAATGAAAGAGGAAACAGAGACTGTGAAATCAAATCAGGTCTGGGTCGTGATTGATTTGCCTTAAGGACGTAAGACTATTAGGAACAAATGAGTTCTCAAAATCAAATGTAAGACAGATGGATCTATTGAAAGATTCAAGACACGTTTGGTCGTTAGAGCTATATCCAAGAGGAAGGTATAGATTATGAAAAAAAATATTTTCGTTTGTTGTAAGGTTTACTTCAATACGTCTTATCCTTACTATTGTTGCTCATTTGGATCTTGAATTGTATCAAATGGATGTTAAAACTATTTTTCTCAAAGGAGAATTGGATAAGAAAATCTACATAGAGCAATCTGTAGGTTTCATTGTTCAAGACCATGAGCGCAAGGTTTATAGACTCTGAAAATCGATTTATGGTCTTAAACAATCGTCCAGACAATGGTATTTAAAATTTCATTAAGCCATAGTTACATATAGATTTACGACAATTGAAGAGAACCATTGTATTTATATAAAATAGTTGAAAATAATTTTGTGATATTATCACTTTATTTGGATAATATCTTATTAGATGAAAATAATTTGAATATTATTATTACTATTAAAAAGCGGTTATCTTTAAATTTTGAAATAAAAAATATGGATAAAGCGACTTACATACTTGTTGTGAAAATTCAAAGAAATCATTCAAAAAAGTTTCTTACTTTATTGCAGGAATCTTATATTTTGAAAATCTTAGAACGATTTCATATGTTATATTGCAAATCTATTGATACACTAATTGCAAAGTGTAAAACTCTTAATAAAGAAATGTGTCTTAAGACTCCATAAGATTCTGAATATATAGAAAGAGTTCCACATGCAAGTGCCATAGGGAGCTTAACATATATCATGATATGTACTCGCTCTGATATTTGCTATGCAGTTGGATTGGCAAGCAGATATCAGTCAAATTCTGGACTAACTCATTGGCGAACGGTAAAGAAGATATTGATATATTTAAAAGATATCATTAATTACACTCTGTGCTATTAGGGTAACGATTTGCATTTGGCATGTTACACTGATATAGATTAGAGTGGTAACCTACATGAAAGAAAATCTACATTGGGACATGTATTCTTGTTAAATAACGACACAATATCTTGAAGTAGCAAGAAATAAACTCGCATAACATTATCCATTATGGAGGCTGAGTTTGTTGCATGTACAATAGTTGTCCAGGAGGTTACTTGGTTTAAAAGATTCTTGAAAAATCTGTGAATAGTTGCCAATACCTCGATGCCCATAAGGATCAACTACGATAGTCAAGCGGCAATAGACTATATTAAGGATCCAAAGTATCATGGTAGGACAAATCATATAGGCACAAAATATCATTTTATCAAGAATATTATAGCACAAAAAGAAGTAATTTTATAACATATATCTACGCATAAAATGGTTGTAGACCCTCTTACTAAACCAATCCCTAAAAATGTATTTTTGTATTATGTTAAGATTTTGGAATTACGTAGATTGTAATGAGATATTTTAAATATTTAAATAATGATGTAGATATTTCATGAGACAACATGTGTTACTTGTTAATTACATCTTATGCGGTATTAGCCCTAATGAGTATGTTGCCAAGCATAAGGTTGACTCTCTTTGACTCTCTCACATAAGTGACCGCCTCAAGCGCTGTAAGAGTGTGTTGAGATGAGACTTATTTACACTCTCGATTTGTGAGCTACTAAATAACGTTAATAAAGTCAAGATGGGTGTAATACTAGAAAAATCGTCTTGATATGAGTCAAGATAAGGCCTGACTAACAGACAGAATATGATAGCCCACAATCATGTAAGCTTGGTTAAAAGCCGGATGTGAGTTTCTAATGAAGCGCTCTGGATAGCGAGTTATTGTAAACTCGGGCTAAATACTTGTATGATAGTGTTTGAGCTAAGATCTATAGGTGTACAGAGAGTTTTCCACCATAGCAAGGGTTTTATACCACATGTGCTACAGATGACCAACAAAGGAAAGTGAGTGAGTTTTTATTATGAAAATCTCTGCCTCCTCACTATATGAGTACCTTCAACGGTGCCCTACGTGACTTTTGACAATGTTATAAGATAATGAACATATGCTTGCTATTTTGACATGTTTCTTATGATCATGTTTGATTCGATCTTTCGAGACGTGCTAGGAAAGCAATTTGTTTTTTATTAAGTAACATGTGGGCTGCAAGAAAGACTATTTTGATTACACCTTTTATATGTATTCACTGGTCGATCAATTATGTTTTCTTTTCGGGAGTTGAGACATAATTGTGAATGCATGATGAAAAGTCAATATTAAGTATGACATTTGAGAGATTGGATATACTTTGATGGTGTAACAAAATGAGTTTGGGGTACAACGAGATACAAAAATATTTTGTACATTTTTTTGGGTTGCAGCCACTATGTTAACCCTAATAGGTACATAGTTTAGACTCCCAAATGTAGGTGGTGTACTCGTAGGTCGCACAACCCATTTTGTTGTATAAAAACGATGATTTCGTAGACTTAGATCTCAAGAAAGTTTGAATGAGTTCGCCTCATTATGTGCAAGTGGAAGATGTTGGAAGCCCTGTAGTTAAATCAATATTTGTAGGTGCCCATGATGTGTCGACCCAACTCGCTTCCATCCACCGTCTTAGGAAGAAACTTTCAAATTGATTGCTTCCATCCATCACCTTAAGAAGAAGATTTCAAATCGATCACTTCTTTAGGAAGAAGATTTCAAATTGATCACTTTCTCAGGAAGATGATTTCAAATTGATCACTCCTTCTCCAACGCATGCCTATAACTATGAGCTTGAGAGGAAGCTTGAAATAAGAACTTGAGGCAATAAGATTGAGAAAGAAAAGAGAGGAGAAAGTAAGAAAGAGCTCTTGAGCTTGAAATAGAGCCTTCGAATCTTTGCTCTTTCAGTGTAAAAAATCATCTTCTGTTAGAGCTTTTTGTAAGAAAATCATCAAAAGAATTTGAGTTGTAGATCATGTGTGGTTTCCGTTTTGTGATTCCACACTAACCAAAAGAGTACGTGATTCAATCAAGCAATCGATCCAGATTCTACGGCATAGTTGGATGTCGGAGAAGAGGTGACCCATTTTATGTTTTGAATTTCTTTTCTGATGTTGATAATGTCATGTCTTCTTTCAAATACAATCTGTATAATTTCTTGATAGTCCTATTTTAGTTATTGTAACAGGTCTATTTAAGGATCAAGGTTTTCAATATCCAAATAGGATTTTCCCCTACTAAAATATTTGAGGACATTTGGCATGCAAAATGCAGGTCAAGAAGACTATAACCGGCTGAGGCCTCTCGGTTATAGAGAAGCTGATGTATTTATCCTTGCTTTCTCTCTCATAAGTCGGCCTAGCTTTGAGAATATATCCAAGAAAGTAATGCCTTCTCCTTCCTTTTGTTTCATTTGTTGGCTTTAGTTATCAGTTGTATTAATTAACTTTTCTGTCTTGTCTCTGTAGCACTTACTTTGGCTTCATTTACTCCCCCTGGTGAAGTGGGTTCTAGAGATGAGACAATATGCTCCTTCGGTGCCCATACTTCTTGTGGGACCAAACTAGGTGATAAATCCTCTACTTTCTCTTTTATGGATTATTCTACTATTTTTGTTGGTACAATTCAAGGGGTAGGATGACTCTCGAATGGATCATTTATCGTATATAGAGATAATAAAATAATTGGTGGTCACGTCCAATGGCTGCTTACCCCTGAGTATCATATTCTTTTTATGTACGCATTGCAATTTTACTTTTTATCCACATTTTCCTTCTCCCATTCCAAGTAAGAGCAAAGAAAATGTCTACTCAATACTCATAGTGTTTTATATACGTTCCCCAATGTACAATTATACCTTTGAATCATGGGATGAAACATGCGTTTCCGCAAAAATTTTCAGTTGCTGCCAGGTTAATTTGAGTTTAGTTATAGGATTCTTATTTTTTAGGTAGGTAAACATATGATTGGGTGACTCTCCTGTGGCTGTGTCCTGTCCATTTGTCTGTCTCCGTAGATAAGTGCCAGCACTGATGTTCACGCATCTTCCTGGTGTCCTTCTTTAGCAGATCTTAGAGAAGACAGGCAGTTTCTTATGGATTATCCAGGTGCATGTACCATTTCAAGAGTACAGGCAAGTTTACTTCTATTTCCCATTGTATTGCGCATGTGCCATTTCAACAGAATGTTGCCCTCCTGAGAAGCTTATTTGAAAAACAAGAAGTATCATTACCTATTCATGATATTCTTTTTTCAGGGTGAAGAGCTAAAGAAACAAATAGGAGCCTTGAGATACATAGAGTGCAGCTCCAAGACACACCAGGTTTCTGTTTATTTATTTATTTATTTTAATGTTGTAATTCTAATTTTGGAAGAAATGCAGAATGTGAAGGGTGTATTTGATGCTGCGATTAAGGTGGTTCTCCACCATCGCAAGCCCAACAAACAAAAGAAAACATACAACCGTGCCTCTGCCTGCCGTTTTCTCCAAACTGTCAACTGCTGATCATGATCGGTTGCTTCTGCTTTGCTTCCAGTCTTCTCTTCTTAATTTAGTGTGAGTTGATTTCCTGGGGTTCCCTTTCCTTGATTGAATTGTTTGTTTGCATTTCTTGAATTTTTGGACCTTTTTTGTTACTAAATATGCTTATTCATTTGGGGGTATGTATAATGTAAACCACATGATTGGTGAATCTGTATTTGTAACAAGAGATTATGTAAACATAGGATTTATGTTTGTGCATTTCGTGTGTGTACAGGGGTAGGACTCACACAATTGGTCAAGGTTGGTGATGTGATGTAAATTAATGCTCAAGTGTGTCAAAACTGGTTGATCCTTCGATGCACTGATTTCCTTTTTAAATAAATTACTTATTTCTAATCTACCAGAGGGACTTAAAATCGATTGATCGAGGTCAATACAATAGCTCTGTCTTTAATCTCAATCAATGAAGTGGGTTTCTTGATTTCAGCCAAAGACCATTGCTGATTATGTGTATATAAATATATATAAGAAAAAAAAAATATCGCCCTAGAAAGAATTTTATCAATTTGTTTTGCTCGATAAAATAGATTTTAGAAAATTAATACCCCCAGTAGGCACCTTGAGTTTAATTAATGTGCCAAGTCATGAGAGTTGGGGCTTGTGGAGACAGATTGTCAAATGTTAATCATTTCTCCTACGTGTCTTTCCAATCCCCGATATTATGAGAGCCTAACATTTTTAGACAAATTCAATAGAAATCCTAATTTTAAAAATATTTGATTTTACCAACACTCTTAAGAAAACTATTCCTAATTTGGTAATTAATATGATGAAAGAATTGGTTTAAAAATATTTCTGTGTTTGATAAATCAGATTTGGAAAGATGCACCGCACCTTTTTTTTTTCTTTTCCTCAACCTCATATTAATACAATCATTGGCAGTCTGCTCAAAAACCCTCTCATCATTTTTGTCTAAGCTTGGATTAATTGCTTCAAAATAATGAAAAAGAATCGCTTGGGCTGCCCATGCAGGAACCCCACCGGAAGCACCACACTCCTCGTTCTAGCTGTTGGCTGCCTCCTTCTCTTTCTTTTCAAGGCGCCACTTTTGTCTTCAAACCAACTCCATCCATCCACAGAGGTAACACTTTTGCACAAACTTTTCTCACATCTCAATCTCAATCCTAGTCTGTATGTTTTAATTTGTTTTTCTTTCATTTCAGATAACTTCGGAAGAAGATGAACTTGGAGTCGCACTAAGAGGTGCATCCATGGCGAACAACAAGACATTAATCATAACTATTGTAAACAGAGCATATCTAGCTCTGGTGCATTCACAAATTAGCAAGGTCTGACAATCTTTGTGCAAATATATATAACAAAGTTCTTTTTTATTTATTTCTTTTCTTATGAGGGTAAAAATTTAGTTTTTTTTTTTTTTTTTTGATATATTAGCAACAAGACCATCAATCTATTCGACATGTGGTACGCCATGAAAGAGAGACGAGTGCGGGGAGAAACGAACGGGAAGTTCTATCGGGTCTGATGCGCAAAGGGTTGTTCAGGGTGTTAGAGTTAAACGTTTGGTTTTTGGACACATTTCATTTCTGTGGCTTCTGTGAGTATAGCAATGATTTTGATGAAGTCACAATAGTACATGCTAATTGTTGTCGACATGTGGGTGCCAAGATTGAAGCGCGAATGGAAGAGGTACAGGAGGAGCTTGATTACCCATCCCAACTTCACGCATTTCACCGAATAATGCGAGAGTGAACAATACATGGTCTCACCACGGTTGGTGCAAAAATTCCTGGGCCAAACACGGACACAAAAATTATAATAGACGGAGGAACTAAAACATGCAGGGGAGAGAAGCAAAAATGCAGATATTATAATGTTATAGTAAACAAATATGATATTGTGCAGGATTTAATTTTGTTGATTATGTAATCCCCATTTTAAGTTGTTGATTTATTATTTTGCTCATGGGGTCTGGCCCTTCTTCAGCAAGAAAAAAGAATGCCTGGCTAAAAGGCAACGGGGAACTTGAATGTCGGTTTTTACATCACTCATAAAGTTTTTAATAACTTGAAATCATAGTTTTTTAAATGTAATAAAGAGTCGATTTGCGTTTGGATCCGATATAAGAAATTTGAGATTATGTATGACTTTTAATATAGAATTTATTGATATAACAAATTTACTCTAATTTCATGTTGTTTTTATTATATTAATCATTTATTAGAATTAATTATTTAAAAGAAGAAAAGAAAATCTTTTACAAAAGTATTTATAATTGTAAATTTTTGAATTATAAATAATTTAATTTCAATTGTTTTTTTTTAAACTAATTATACGAAATAAATGCAAAAAAAAAAAGTAAAAACTAAACGGTAATAAATATTATCTTTAATGAATAAAATTTTTAAAACTACTGCAAAAAGTTTATGCTTATTTGATCTTTTGCGAACATATTGGGACGGATCCACGCATCCGACCCAATTCCCGTCCCGTGTTTTTTGGCGGGCGCAGATCGAACTGCAAAGCAAAGCAAGCGAGAGTTGCGGTGGCAGATTGAAATTGGTTTTGGGATCTTAGGAATTTTCCATTCAAGCAGAAGCTTTGAAGCTTATTCCAGTCCAGTAAACGTCAGATCTCATCTCTCTCTCTCTCTCTCTCTCTCTCTCTCTCTAGTTTTCTAATCTTAGCTCTAGGGTTTATCATTCTTCCTTCTATGGGAGCCTCACCTCATTGTTTTGATCAGAAGCTCCATTCCTTTTGGGTTATTTGATTCCTACCTTAACAAAACGCGAGTTTGAATCTGATCGACACTCTTCCTTCTATCTGATTTGAATTTCCTTAAAGGGTGTCTCATTTCTCTCCTGACTCCCAACTGATTTCACAGGTTTGTTTTCCTTGTGTTTGATAATAGGTATTTGATTTACAATGGCGACCATGAGAAATCTGAAAATAAAGACCGGCACTTGCAAGCGCATAATAAAGGAGCTGCATTCTTATGAGAAAGAAGTGGAGAGAGAAGCTGCGAAGACTGCTGACATGAAGGAGAAAGGCGCTGATCCTTATGATCTCAAGCAGCAGGTAGTATTTTACATTCCAATTCCCATTCCCCTCAACTAAATTTGGATTGGCTGATTCCATTTTTTATAGCTTAAGTTATATATTCATTTCATAATGTAAGCTTTCTATTGTATTCATCGTAGTGATTACTATAGGTTGAACAATTGAGGATGAGGGAAGTGAGTTGAAGCTAGCTGAATCCTAACCCTTTGTTTTTTTCAGAAAAGCTAGTTTTTAGGCTGTGCTTTGAATCAAATGAATTCAATAAAAATTGTGGATTTCAGTTCTAGTTCCAAGTTTTGTGACTTGGAACCAAAAAAAAAATGTAGAGTTCATTTTCGACTCCACAAAAGGTATGGATTTCTAGATTAGCCCAAAAAAATAGAAGAGGAATTTGTGAATGCTCTGCTAGAGTTTGTGGGTCCACCTAAATTTGTTTTCCCATTATCATTTATCCTAATTTGATTAATCCTAAAAGGAGTAAAAACAGAACCTATTTTTTTTAATGTTAGCAAATACATTGGTGCAAGTTGCTTTGGCCCTGAGTAACCAGTTTATGTTGATGACTAGGGCTACACCCATGCTACTAGCTCTTTCTATAAGCAGATACTCCAACTGCGTTCTATATTGCATCTAAAGTGCAGATAAAAGATGAGCATTTTCTCCCAATTTTCTTTCCGGTTTCCCTTGTTGTTTGTCCTAAAGTAGCTACCTCAGGTATTCTCGACTAGATTAATGTCATTTTCATATATACATATTGCAATGTATAACTCAATTTTACAAGTAAATGAAGAACAAAAGATAATTTAGTAAATAACAATATTTAGAATTGAATTTCACAGTTTTTGGTTTCAATTACAAAATGTCATTTACAAAGGAACTTCACAATTCACTTCATGAAACTAAATTTATTTTTCCTTTGGTTTTCTATTTTTACCACCCCAACTTTGAGAAAAGAAAAATAATACACAAACATATATGCATTGAACAAAAAGGACATATGACTGAATTCATGAAATGTGCTTAACTCCTTATAAGTATTTGCTTGAAAAAAGATAAAAAAATAAGAAAGACTTCTTTGAGTTGTATAATTTGTTCCTTATTAGTATGCCTTCGTGGCCAAAGAGTTAGGCCAGCAATTCAGGAATTACAGTGATAATGTCATTGCCAATTTGAATGGTCATTTCTAGTATGAATCCTCAATTCTGAAAATCATTTTTTTTTGCCTGTTGGCACAAAATTCCTTATGTAGGCCCAGAGAGCTGCAAGACCTGCTATTCTGTAGTAGTTTCTATTCTGTAGGACATCTAAAATTTGTACAATCTAAATATTCTCCTTTAACATTATTATTAGGTGATCAGCATGTTTTGTCACGTGTTGAGCTCTCACACTTTTGGTATATTATGTCAGGAAAATGTGCTGGCTGAATCAAGGATGATGATTCCTGACTGTCGCAAGCGTTTAGAGGCTGCACTGGCTGATCTCAAAGGAACTTTGGTATCTTATCATTCTCTTTCTTCTTTATTCTAAGGACATGTTTTGTAGGAGACTGCCAATTTACTCCCATAAAATTTACTTTCCCCTTTTTGGTTGGATTAGGAGAAATTTTCTCATAACATCTGTTTTCCCTTTTTTTAATCGAGAGAGAAAGAGATAGAAGAGAAAGCAATCTAAAAAAGAGAATATATAAAATTTTGGCTTTTTTTTTTATTTCCCTTTACTTTACCCTAGCCCCAATTACTCTAACAAGTTGTAAATGTTACCCCACCTTAAAGTGTACCTGCATTGGGGGGAGGGGGTTTTGGGATTAATATTTCATTTCCTTTCCCTTCCTAGTCCCTTTTCACTTGCTACAACACACTGCCTCCAACACTTTTCCACCGCCCAGATGTATCTACCTCCAACACCCTCCCCATGTCCCACTGTCCACGCCGGCTTCAGCCTTCAGCCAAAGCCTCGGAAACCTCAATCAAAGCCGCCCCCCCATTCCTCTGCCTCCCTCCTCCAGCCGAAGACTCTGAAGATCTCTGCGTTACATTGTTAGAGTAATTATTATTGTTATTATTATTATTATAATTACTACTATTAATATTATCACTACTTCACTGTTATAATTATTATTGCTATTATTTTTATTATTATTACTATTACTATAGATATATATATTTTTATGATATATATATCTTATTTTATTTATTTATTTATTTATCTATTTATTTACTATTATTTATTATTTCTTTTAATTCGTTTTATATATCACTATTTGAAGAACTTCGCCACGGCCGGTCCCAAGCCCGGGTAAAGGAGTAGGGTTGCGGTAGGTCGACAACTAGCGTAAAAATTTTGTCAAATGAAAAAAAACGAGAGACAAATATATAAAAACCTTTGGGGCATTTTCTTTACAGTAACGTGTTACATCAGATCCCGGATGTAACGATAAGTTAACAAGGGATTCCAGGGTACGGGTAAATAAATTAGTTTATGAAGATACGATTCGTCTGACTACTTGGAATATAGGATCTTTGACCGGCAAGTTATGAGAGATAGGAGAAACAATGAATAGACGAAAAATTCATATCTTGTATCTTCAAGAAACTAAGTGGGTGGGGGAGAAGGCTAAAGTAGTAGAATTCTATGATCATAAGTTTTGATATATAGGTAAGGATAGAATTAAGAATGGGGTATGAAAAATTATACATAAAAATTTATTAGAGAATGTAATAGAGATAAAAAGGAAGAAAGATAGAATTATATTTGACAAGTTAGTAGATGGAGAAAATCTAGTTAATATAGTTCATGTGTATGTGCTCCAAATAGATATAGATGCAATAGTAAAAGATAATTTTGAAAGGATTTAGATAAATTTATACAAGTCATACCTATTAGAGACAAGTTATTTGTAGAAAGAGATCTAAATGAACATATAGGATAAAGGAATGGAGGATTTGAAACTGTACGGGGAAACTTTGGATTTGGTTGTAGGAATGAGGCAGGTGTACCATTTTAGAGTTTGCCACAACATTCGATTTGGTACTTGTAAGCACTTTTTTTAAGAAAAAAGAAACGCACTTAGTTACATATAGAAGTGGATCTAATGCTAACCAAATAGATTTCTTTCTCACTAGGAAATGTGATAGAATGACCTATAAGGATTATAAGATTATACTGTAAGAAAGTGTAGCAATTCAGTATAAATTCTTAGTTTTAGATGTATGTGTATCTAAATGCCAAAAGAAATATCGCCCATTTTTAGAGTTAAGAATTAAATCGTGGAATCTAAAAGGAGAAAATGTGATAACTTTTAGAGACAAATTAATGCAACTAGCAAATTTGTTTGCTAACGATGATTCAGAAATAATGTGGAAAAAAGATGTCTACTAATATTATGAGTATAGGTGGGGATGTTCTTGGTGTATTTAAGGGTCAGCCCCCAATAGGCAAGAAATTATGGTAGTGGAATGAAAAAATACAAACTGCTATCCGAACCAAACGAAAGTGTTATAAAAACCTTAAAGGTAAAAGAAATGGCGATACATATGAAAAATACAAAAGTGCAAAAAAAGAGGTGAAAAAGACTATCCAAGAATCAAAGAGTAAGGTCTATAACGAACTATACAAGAGACTAGACACTAGAGATGGAGAAAGAAAGATCCATAGAATTGTCAAATTAAGAGAGAAAAAGCGAAAAGACCTAAATGATATTAGGTATATTAAAAGTAGAACCAATAGTATACTTGTAAAGAGTGAGAATATAAAAAAGCGTTGGAGTGATTATTTTAATAATCTTTTTAATGTTAAGAGTATAACAGATATAGAAAATATCGAGATACCTGTAGAAGAGATTAATAGAGTCTTTAAGCGTAAAATTTGTCCCTATGAAATGAAGGAGGCTCTAAAGAGACTGAAGAATAATAAAACCATAAGACCATATGACATTCCTATAGAAGTGTGGAAATGTTTGGGTGAATCAGGTTTGATAATGTTAACGGATATTTTCAACAAAATTTGACAACTAAAAGAATACCCAAAATGTGGAGAAATAGTATAATTGTACCATTATATAAGAATAAAGGAGACATACAAGATTGTTCAAACTATAGAGGAATTAAATTTAGAAGCCCTATTATGAAATTATGAGAGAGAGTAATAGAGTATAAATTAAGATTGTGAATAAATGTATCTCAAAATTAATTTGGATTTATGACAGAACGATCCACCACTGAAACAATCCACTTGTTAAGACATTTGATGGAGACATATAGAGGACAGAAGAGAGATCTACATATGGTATTCATTGATCCAGAAAAAACATATGATAAGATTTCTAGAGACGTATTGTGATGGACACTGATGAAGAAGTGGATTTTTTTTTAAATACATTAATCTAATTAGAAATATGTATGAGAGAGCTATAAGCAATGTAAGAACTTGCGGGGGTCCGGGCAATGGTTTACCCATTAACATTGAGCTCCATCAAGGTTTGGTTTTAAATCTCATCCTTTTTGCTATAGTGATAGACGAAAAAATAAAAAATATTCAAGATAAAATATCATAATATATATTTTTTTACAAATGATATAGTATTGATTGATGAAATTAGGGAGAGTATTAGTGATAAATTAGAATTATGGAGGGTCACATCGGAATCTAGAGGATTTAAATTGAGTAGATTGAAAACTGAATATATGAGATGTAGGCTTAGCGATAATGTTCAGAATGATGATGAAACGATTAGGTTAGATGGGCAATATGTTTCAAAAAGTGAACAATTTAGATATGTTGGTTCTATCATTCAAAATGATGGCAATATAGATGAAGATGTGAATCATAGGAAATGAGTTGATGAAATGGAGAAAGACATTCAAAATTCTTTGCGATCTCATGATACCACTGCATTTGAAAAGAAAATTCTATAAAACCACGATAAGACCTGCATTATTATATGTTACTGAGTGCTGAGTTATTAAATAACAATAAGAATAAAAAATGACTATAACTGAAATGAGAATTGTTAGGTGGATGTGTGACAAGATTAGAAGAGATAGAATTAAAAATGAAGAGATTCATAGTATATTGAAAATTAGTTCAGTTATGGATAAAATACGAGAGTATCGTTTTAGGTAGTTTGGACATATACAAAGAAAGTCAAAAAATGTATCGATTAGGAAAATCGAGAATTTAAATATAACATATATAGTAAAACGTGGAGATTGACCGCTGAAAACTTGGATACAAATTATCCGTAAATACATGATAGTTAAGAGTTTAGATGAGAAAATAATTTTAGATAAAAATGAATGATATAGAAAAATCTGTACAAATTAAATTAAACCATCATATTATATATATATTTATTTGTTTATTTTATTATTATTATTATTATTATTATTATTATTTTAATTCATCCACATACTTGTTTTTCAAATGGTCGACTCTAAATGTTAGGATTAAGATTCGAGTTGTTGTTATTTTCCCCTCCTACCAGTACTACTGTTTGATACTGTGATTTCATCTATTGAAGAATTACTGACTGAACATGACGGTTTGTTTTGATTGATTAAGGGCCTCGTCATTATGTATATCGTCATGTTCCTCTGGATCAGTGTTAATTTGGTGATAAAAATGCCATTTTCAGTACAGAGCTTTAAACACCAAATGTAACACTGAGAGCACCAAATCATCAATCATCTTTGGGGGGGGGGGGACAGCAATTAGTTATAACCACATATGAGCCTTTGTCAGTGTGACATGGTTAATTTATTTTCCAGTGGCTGTATTCTGCTAATATTAGCTGTATTAGGTTCTTATATGATTGTAACTTTTCTGGTGAAATCTGAGAAGCGGTGTGATTTTCTTTATCTTTGAATATGATTGTGGGCCTGGCTTTTCAAATAGGCATCTGAATAAGGCATAATGATTATTGTAATTGCATTGCTAAAGAAAACATACTTCATTTGCAGGGTGACTTGGAGGAGTCGGAGCAGAAAAGTGGTCCAGAAATTGATGACGCTCGTAGAACCATAGTGGAGGTTGAGCAATTCTTTCAGACAACAGATGCCTAGAATTGTGGTACTCACCAGCAGTTCTACTGTGGGAGGGCTTTGACATTTTCTGGCGTCATGGATGCTGTAGTGTATGGGTTTATGAGCTGAATCTATTGTAGGTGCCGCTTGATGGCTTCAAAACATTTTAACTGGGGAAGGGAGCTATCCTAAAGCCTCCTTCTAGTGCCTCTGATGTGTCACTTAAAGGCAAATATACAATGAGAACTTACTGAACTTGATTCTGCGCTGTGGGATCTTCAGTGCGGACAACAATTTCACCTTCTAGTGCTGATTTCTTCCCTTGTTTTAGTCACATTTGGTTTTTTGAGACTCAAATCTACAAATACAGAATTATGGTTCCTATGCTTTTATTCCTTGATATAGTGCAAAATTACCCTTACTGTGTGGTTCTTTTTGAAAACCTTGACCGAGTATTTTAATTCCATAGCAAAGCTCTCTCCTCCTGAATTATACAGTGGGATTATATGTTGCCTTTGGAGGTCATTCTATTACAGGCTGAAAGAATCACATGCAAAAGTTTATGTGCACTGGCCGCTGCCATGCCCCTCCAGTTTGGAAAGTCGGTTACTAACAATGCAGTTCTCCAAAAGCAGGTAATGGAGGGTGCGTTTGTGTTTGTGTTTAGCTGCAATCAGTCTTTACTTGAAGAGCAAATGGAAGACACTAGTGCTGCCGGTGGATTGGATAGCTGCAATCACTATTTTTTTATTCTTTTTTAAAGCTAGGACTGCTCTCCTAAACTAACCCTTTGAAGTTGCAAATTTTACCCTTGGCTTGCTCCTAGGGATTGCTAGGAGATACTAGGCGCGGCTACGTGTTTATGTAGTGAAGGATGGCGGGCGATGAACCTTTTTATTGGATTTGTTGTCCTTTAGATAAGCTCTTACTATTTGGTAATCAAGTATTTCGACTTGATACAGGAATCAAAACTTATACCAAGGTTTTGCAGTTCTGACTAAGAGTATCCCCTCTTTAATTATCTTTTGAAACTTATATCGGAAGTCTTAACCAATTGGTCTTAACCAGCTCTTTCCATATTGTAACAAAGGTGAAGCCAGTAACATGAATTAGATTTTTCTAACATGGTCGATGCTGATGTTCATGTGAAATTATGGAGATCATTTAGAACAACAATTGCCGAGCCAAATGGATGTTACGATTTGATAGGAGACAACTATTACATAAATGTTTTATGCAACTCAATCATGGGTGTATAAAATTGTATATTTTTCTTTTTGTTCATAGCCACGAAAGTGTACTCAAAATGAATTCATAAACCCCTTTATCTACGTTTAATCTTCTATTAGGGACATTTTAACTTGATATCTTTTGATACCACGATAAGAGTTTTAAAAGTTTTTTAAACTCATAACATGAGTTGAAGGTAAAGTGATCAAACCTGAAAATAGGAAAATGACCAAAACTATGAATGGCTTTCTAAACTTTAGACTTGCTTTTAAATAGCTTCATGGAGTCTATTATCCTCCAAAATTTTAAAATTAAATCTCAAAAGTGGTCAAAGTTAGAATTTCATCCACTTAAAGGTCACAATTTCGTCCACTTAAAGGTCATGTATAACACTCATTTCGTGTCTTTCTTTTCTTTCTTCAGCGGTAATACACGAAGAGGCCAAAACTACAAAACTTGGGTGGGTCTGGACCTAAATTCCCTAAAGGAAGCATAATGGTAAGATGGTGCTCCAAAAGAGGCTTGACTAGGCTTGGCCAACCAACACATCCACTTTTGCTTTCTAAAGTTCAAAGTAACCAACCTCCCCAAAACTGATGGGGACCATAATCCTATCCTGCTTTAGGTTGAAATGACTACTCCTCATATGAAAGAAAAGAGGTCTTTTAAATTTGAAGCTGCTTAACTCATCCTAACTTTAAGAAGGTCTTTGAGGATGCCTAGTGAGTCTACCTAGCCTTCCTCATCCAAGATACACCAGTGAGTCTACCTAGCCTTCCTCATCCAGGAGATCTTTCACACTACCAGGTATTTAAGAGGCAATTTGGCAATATTAACTAGTCCTACTTAAGCCAGATCCTCATAGACTTCAACCTTCATCCCCATCTAATTAAGTTGACTATGTCTGCTGTGACTAATCGTGAAATCTCTCCCCTTTGGAATAGTGAGATCCTCCCCCCAATTAATCCAAACTAGAGCTTTCATCAAGGGAATTCTCTATCCCCCTACCATTTCATAATGGTGATGGAAAAACTTACATACATGATTAAAGAGAATGTGAAAATGGGTCCCTAAACCCCTATTAAGCCTTCCAGGGATGGCCATCCCATTTATCACATTTTTTTTTGTAGATGATATATATTTTTTTTGGTATCTTGACTTGGCCACCACTCGGTGTCCGGAACTTCACCTCGACTAATCTGGATCGACCGGGGTAGGTCTCCCAACTTTATTTTTTCCATACCTAGGGAGAATCGAACTCCAAACTTGGTTAAGGGACGAAGGTGCCCGCCCACCTACGCCAACAAGTGTTGGTTTTGTAGATGATATGATGATCTTTGTGGAAGCAAACTATTTGTGCTTGAGCAATATTTTGAATTATCTTGAAATCTTCTCAATTGAAAGTGGGCTAAAGATAATTCTAGCAAAATCTAAGTTTTGGATTTCTTCTAAAAACCCCTGTACCTGAAATCCGCCTTAACTATTGCTAGTAAATTCTCTTTGACTAAAAATCTAGAGACCTATTTGGGGGTGTCTTTGATCTACAAAAGAGTGGATAAGAGCACCTACAAAATATTAGAAGAATGAACCCCGACTAAACTGAGCTAGTGGAAGTCCAAACTCTTAAGTGCTACAAGTAGGAAGACCTGATCCAAACTATTTCTTATGTTATTCTAGTGTACATCATGCTAATTGTGGATCCGAGAGAGCACTTGTGATAAATTGGACAAGATGAATATGGATTTCCTTTGAGGGTTGAGGAGAAGGGAGAAGAGTCCACCATGTAAACTAGGACAAAATCTGGAAAAAGTATAGAGTAAGGAGACCTGGGTTAAGGAGAATGAGCGGAAGTAACATGGCCTTGCTAGCTAAACTTACTTGGAAGCTAATACAGGGGGATAGTGCCCTATGATGTCAGGTCATGCAGAAAAAAAATCTCAAAAAGAGAACCTTATGACCATTGGTAAAAGGCTAGAAGATTCGCCAGTTTGAAGAAGGATTCTTAGAAGTAGGGAGTGCATTAGCACGGGGACACTTAGAAATGGCCACAACATCATATTCTGGCAAGACAATTGGCTAGGGGAATGGCTGCTCATTAACCATGCCCTACCCCACCTCCCTCAAGCCTTCTGAAAAGATAAACTTAGCAATTTCATTACTAAAAGGAGGGAATGTGGTCTGACTACTTTAAGGCAAGTCCTCCATGAAGAGAAGGTCAACTGAATTAGTGCTGTTATCATTCCCCCCACATCCTTCTTACAAGATATAGTCTTTTGTTCTGGAAATTTAAATGGCTCCTTCTCAATCTCCTTTACTTATAAGCTTACTCAAAAGCATAAAACTCCCCACTTCACCATTGGAATCAGTTGGACTTGGGTTTTGAAACTGAAATGCCCAAAGAGAGTTAGATTCTTTATCCGGCTTGCAACCAATGATAAACTTCTAATCACCATGGAGAAAGGGAGAAGGAAGCTCACTAATGACACCTATTGCCCTATTTGTAGAAAAGAAGCCACCCTCCATATGTTAAGGGGCTGCTGTTAAGCTAAGAAGACCTGGAATTTGGTGTTCCAAGTGAAGGTAGGGGAAGCTTTCTACAACAAGAGCTCTTCTTGGCAATGGTTGAAGCATAACGGTCTAAACTCATGTCTAAAGGAAAATACTCCTTTGAGTCAAATCTTCATTGCCACTGCTTGGCACATTTGGAAGGCTAGATACAAAACTATATTTGAAAATTTTTAGCGTTCCCCAATTTTACAACTCTTTTGTTTTTGAATTTTTGCAAGAGAGAGTTCTATGGCTATACTTTTCAATAGGCCAGCCCCCTACCATTGCCTGGCACCTTCCTAACCAAGGCCTCCTCAAGCTCAATTCTAATAGTTCAACTATTGGAAACCTTGGCGTGGCTAGTTTTAATGGCCTTATAAGGGACTGGGAAGACAAATGGATCATGAGATTCCCCATGAACATTGGCATCACCATCAGCTACATTGTAGAGCTATGGGAGATCAGAGAAGGGCTCCTGCTAGCTAACAGGCATAGTTTGCATGGTGTAATCTAGGAGTTGGATTGAGAAACTCTGTCCTCCTACCTACCTAAAGGAGTCGGCTCAGACCACCCCATGTGCCATGCTATTCAAGAATGCCACAATCTCATGCAAATGGCTGGAATTGGGGAGAAAAAGCACACTTGTAGAGAAAAGGAATAGGTGTGTTGATTTCTAGGCCATGTTGAGACATTCAATCCACCGGAGGTTGCAGATATTCACCTCTCCTCCTCAATGCATGCAGAAGTTGCTCTTTGAAGACGAAACTGAAGTTATCAACTTTAGGGCCTAACTCCAGTTTTGTTGTTTGTTTGGCCTTGGGACTTGCCCTCCTTATGTATTAAAAAAAAATGAGTTAGTATGGATTGAGTGGGCTCACGAGGGATTAAGGGAAAAATGAGACCCGATCTAGCTAAAGATTGGGCTCAGAAATTCGGGCAAGGACTCAACCTAATATAGTATTAGGTTACTTTTGAAATTCTTTTTAGACCAGGTATAACCATACTTTAACAGTGGAACTAAAACCGAAACCTGATTCAAGACTGAGTTGAGCATATGGCCATGCTCAATTCTAGATATAAGCAAATACTGCTCGCTTTGCCTAACTTGCACCGAAATGGAAACAGAAAAACAGAAACGGATACGAAATAATATGAAAAAATGATAGTTTATAAAAATACAAAAAATAAAAATTTGAACAAATGCATAAATATATAAAAATATAAAATTTGTATTTAAATATCAATTATTTTATGAAAATTATAGATTAGATATTTTTGTAATAAAAATTTAAATGATTAATTATATAATTATTAATTATAAGACAAATAATATAAAAATATAAATTATAAATAAATAAATAAATAATTTATTAAATATGAAAAAAAATTTAAATATTTTTATATAAATATTAATTAATTTAATGAGTTGAAAATTTTAAAACACTTTGAAAATAGTGAATTATTAGTTTTAAGAAGTATTTATGCACCATGGGGATGAAGAATTAATATTATTATTATTAGTTTCTCTGTTTTATGGTTTTTGGTTTTTGAGGGAAGGCCTGGTTTCTAGTAATGAGTCCGATGCGTTGAATTCTCGTGATCCTATTTTCTTTCTTCCCCCGCATTATAATTAGGTTTACTCGGCAAGGGCGACACCCACTTCTTTGCCTCTCTCTCTCTCTCTCTCTCTCTCTCTCTCTCTCTCTCTCGCGCGACTAGGGTTATCTATCCGACTTCTCTCTCTAGGGTTTCCGAGTTTGTTGAGAGATCTCGATCTATAATTTTCGCCGTAAAAAGATGTCTCCGAAGACAGTGAAGAAGGTGGCGGGTACGGGGCAGAAGCGAGGGGCGAGAGCCAAGAAGACCCAAGTCCAGCCCGAACCAGTTCCCGTAATCGAAGAACCTGTGAGAGTCGAAGAAGAGGTGGCTGAAGTCAAGGAGGTCGTCAAAGTCGAAGAAACCATCGAAGAGAAGCCCGATTCTGATCCGGAGCCCGAGGCCGAGTCTAAATTTGAACCCCCCGAGTCGTCTTCACTTCAAAGTACACCTTCTCTCTCTCTTAATCTTCCTTGAGATTCAGATATATACTTATGCCAAAGGTTGATTTTTTTTATGCTGATTTTGATCTTTTGTTCATTGTTTTTGTTGCCTTCCTAAATGTTTTTCTTCTTTCTGTTTTCATATGGAATTTTGTGCTGTGTGGGCTATCATGGGTTTCGAATTTTCTGATGATTATGACTTTTCTTAATGATTCGTGATCTTAAGTGTTATTGCAGTAGCTTTTTTTTTTTTTTTTTGGTTTCTCAATGTTTGTGTTATTTATTTCTCAAAGTGTTCTTTGTTCTTGGAGTAGGATTTTGATAGTCTATAATTGGGGTATTAGTGGTGCTATGTCATGATTGTCGAAATTTCTTAGTGGGGTTATTAATTTTATGGAAGAGTGTTTAAGATGAAACTTTGTTGATCATGTTGTTAAAAATTATGTGGTATTCATGCCTTTCCTCTCCTATAGGCGCCATGTATTTAGCAGTGCCCTTTGGAGCTTCAAAGGAATTTTAATTTAGGTGATTTACTTGAGAAAGAAATGAGAGGGAAATAAGTCAAGCTGATTAAATATGATATGATATGTAAGCCAAGTTGTTGGCTATTTCCACATGGAACCTGCAATTTATGTTGGCGAATTCCCTTTTTTTGCATCTGTTTGTTGAAGGTGCTAAGCATTCCAACAGCCTTAGAGCCGCATATAGCCCAAAATGCTTGTAGGGTAGGAATGAAGTGCAAAAACCTTTATGTTGCAAAAATAAATGTATTTAAGGCTTAGATCACTCACAAACCAAGATATCCATTTTAAATTCAATAAAATGAACCTGTAAATATCAATGTATGTATATATGTATGCACGCTCATGTGTCAGCAAAACGTTTTTTTATACATCTCTCTGCCACGCAGGTATAACAATTATCTATTTCCTAAATGTTAATAGTCCAATGAAATAAAATAGAATAAACATTATGTTTCAGTATGCTTAAATCTCAAGCATGCAAGAAATCAAAGAGGAAATATATAAAAGGATGAAATGATCAGAGTGGAGAGAGAGATCAAAAGAAGGAAAAAATGCAGAGAAAAAAAATGAAGAATGGGAAAAGGGCATATTTGGACCAAAAAGTAACATTGTATGGTCAAGAAGGTGTTTTATTTGGGGGGGGGGGGTGGAGATAAGAACGCAAAATGCCTCGGAAGGATACTCATTAAACTTAAATTCCACAGAGGGACTCACCTGGTGCTTTACAGCCTTCGGCCTTGGCACAAAAGGCAAGCACCCCTTTAAGGGCGCCTTTGCCTGAGGCCCTTTGAGGTGCTAGGGTTGACCTTAAGCACCTGGTGCACCTTAGGCAACACTGGTCTAAATCATCAGGAATGGGTTTCAAGCTGGCTGATCTGCTTTTTCAGCATAGCATTTGAAGATTAATGAGTGATGCATATCAAAACCTTGCTTCTCTATCTGCCTTATTCCGTGACCTTCTCTTGATGATATCTATAACATGATGAGAATTTAAGAAAAGTTTTGTCTTTGACTACTCGAACCTTTCAAATTGAACTATCACTGTCATATTACATTTTTTTTTCTTTTACCTTAAATAAGATAAGACTGATGATTTGAAATCCTGCGGCTATATCTGGGCAATATCAGCAGTTATGCATTAACTTGACTGTTGATTTATTGATTTTATCATACCTTTTAAAGGTCTCTAAGATCATTATATTTGTGAAAGCTTAATTTGCGACTTCCAACTTAAAATCTGGACATGCAACTTTGAGTTTTCTAGCTTTTCATAGTGACATAAGGATACAGAACAGAACTTTATACCATATAGGTGCGGTTTTGTGGTAGGTGTTTGTTACTACATGCTTTCTTAAATTATAGTTTTCCTGCCTGTTAATTTGGCAGAGCAAGATGATGTAAAAGAGCCTTTAGATGAATATGAAAAGGCTGAACGACTAGAGTTGGATGAGCCTGATTATGAGCCGGAAGAAGAATATAGTGGGGTGGATTATGATGAGAAAGAAATCGAGCAAGATGACATTCAGGAGGAGGGAGATGAAGGGGAAGAAGAAATTGAGGAGGGTGATGTAGGTGACGAGGATGACGCTGGTGATATGGTTGAAGAGGATATGGAGGATAAGGAGGAAATTGAAGGCGAAGAAGATGAGCATACTGGAGAGGAGCATCTAGGCATAATTGACGCAGAGGAAGAGGAGCACCATGATGTAGTCAATGAGCGGCGCAAACGCAAGGAGTTTGAGGTATTTGTTGGAGGTTTGGATAAAGATGCAACTGAGGATGATCTCAGAAAAGTGTTCAGTGAAGTTGGTGAAGTTACTGAAGTGAGGTTGATGATGAATCCTCAGACTAAAAAGAACAAGGGGTTTGCCTTCTTGCGTTTTGCAACCATAGAGCAAGCAAAACGAGCTGTCACAGAGTTGAAAAATCCTGTGGTATCTTTTTAAGCTTATAATGTATTTGTGGTGCTAAATTTTGCCTCATATTTTTATTCACTACATTAATTATTTTTATGTACCAACCCTGATATAGGTCAATGGGAAACAATGTGGTGTTACTCCTAGTCAAGACAGTGACACCCTTTTTGTTGGTAACATATGCAAGACATGGACAAAGGAAGCTGTAAGTTGAAATTATGTTATCATTTGTCACTTAAAAGCATCCACCTATATTTCTCAGTGGTTATAAGGAATAATTGTTTTCGTCTCTTCTTATTAAATGTGGTTCCAGTTGAAAGAGAAGTTGAAGCATTATGGAATTGAGAATTTTGAGGACCTGACGCTGGTTGAAGATAGTAATAATGAGGGAATGAATCGTGGGTTTGCATTTTTGGAATTCTCTTCTCGTTCTGATGCTATGGATGCCTTTAAGCGCCTTCAAAAAAGAGATGTTGTGTTTGGAGTTGATAGGAATGCAAAGGTCTCTTTTGCAGATTCTTTCATTGACCCAGGAGATGAAATCATGGCACAGGTAAAGGAATGACACATTATGTATCTTAATTTTTGAAGTATGGACGTTCTTAAGTCAGGCATATGAATTTTTTTTGGAACAAAAATATTTAGCAATTCTAATATATTCCAGAGGTTATGCATCTAATCACAGAATTATTTATTATTTTCTTGATCTTTCTAGAGTTTATAGTCTTGGTTTCATACATTGAAAATTACTTCTAGTCTTTGCGTTGATAGGATGTCAAAACCCTCTGCAAATGCTTGCCCACTGGGGAAGTATCAAACCTTGGATTGGAAGGTCTTGATGCCAAGGTTGTTCCATGGACCTAGTTGGCATTTTACCTTTTTGTTTAGTTATTATCCTTCATAGGATTTTGACCATCTGTTCTGCATGTAGGTCTATTGTCTTTGTTTTCAGTGGAAAGGATTTACTTAAAGGACTCTGACTGGCTCAGATGATTTTTGACTTATTTAGCGTTTGTGCATTTTTTACGTTAGATCCTTTTTTTCCCCCTTTGCTGTGGCTGGTGCTGATGACAGGTGGTCAAAAATTCAGGTCAAAACAGTTTTTGTGGATGGGTTGCCATCTTCGTGGGATGAAGATCGGGTCCGTGATCTTCTCAAGAAATATGGAGAGGTTGAAAAGGTTGAGCTTGCCCGTAATATGCCGTCTGCTAAGAGGAAGGATTTTGGTTTTGTTACGTTTGACACACATGATGCTGCTGTAACGTGTGCTAAAAGCATCAACAATGCAGAACTGGGTGACGGAGATAATAAGGTTTTGTTGCCATAGTTGATTTCGGATCTTGTACTTTCTTTTTTTTTTTTAAATTACCCTATGGACAAGCAAGAATATTGGGCTTTCGTTGCATGTAGCATTGTCTGATTGTTTCATTTTTTTTTCTTTTTTTTTTCCAGGCCAAAGTCAGGGCTAGGTTGTCAAGACCACTTCAGAGAGGCAAGGGAAGAATTGCTTCTCGTGGGGATTTTTGGGCTGTGCGTGGGGCTGGAAGACCCCTGAGGGGTTCTTGGGGACGCCCATTACCACACGGCCTCCCTGGGCGTATGCCGAGAGGAATTGGGCCTCGTGTCCCACCTGTTGCTGATCGTATGCTAAAGAGGCCATTTGGAGTACGAGATCGACGTCCCCCTGTGGCTATGCCTGTGAGAGGCAGGCCTGTTGCTCCTTTATCAAGGGCTTATGATAGGAGACCACCTGGTATGCATTTGGTTCTCAAAAGGATCCTACTAACACATCTCTTATTTGGATTATTTAAGTTTTTTCTTCTCTTGATAGTTCCTTCATATCCAAAAAGTGGCTTGAAGAGGGACTATGGTCGAAGAGATGATCTTCCTCCAAGGAGCAGAGCTGCTGCTGATTATGGTTCTAGAATTCCTCCTGAGAGACGCCCGACATTTAGAGAGGAATACACTTCCCGTGGAACTGGCTACCTGGATCTGCCAAGAAACAGTTCTCATGCTGCACCTAGGAGAGCTTTTGTAGATGATGGTTATGGACAAAGAATTGAAAGGCCTCCACCACACTACCGAGATGGACGCCCACGTGATTATGACTCGATTTCTGGATCAAAACGTCCATACTCTGCAATGGTTAGTTGTCTCTGAACATTTGGGAGCACCAGTTCGTCCAGTTTTCCACTTTGTAATGTTGATTCAACTATATATGGTCCTTGCATTGGATTTTTCCTCACCATTGTTATATATTAAGGATGATGTCCCTCCTCGTTATGCTGACGCGAGTGTACGCCCCTCAAGGGCTCGTTTGGACTATGAATATGCCGGGGGAGCTTCACAATATGGAGATGCTTATGGTGATAGGTTTGTACTAAATTGTTGGGGACTGCTTCTTTCTAATCATGTTTGCTGCAGTGTCTTAAAATCATTTTTATGATTGATAGGCTTGGGAGATCAAATATGGGCTACGGTGGCAGTAGGAGTAATGTCTCTAGCCATGATTCGCATGGGCTCTATAGCAGTCGTCAGGGTATGGGCTATGGGGCAGGTGCGCCTTGCACTTCATTCAAGATAAAATATTTCACTCTTCTTCATTTATATGACATCCTTTTGTTGCTAAGTTGCCATTTTGCTTCTACGAGTAGGTACCTTTGGTGGTAGTGATGCTGGTGGGATTTACTCCTCAAGCTTTGGAGGCGATTACATGCCTCGTGGCTCGGATGTGCGCTTCTAATATTCCCTGGGTTGAATTAATGTGGATGTTGTTATGATTATACTAATGCATGTATTTATCCTGCAGGTTGGTGGTAGCTCGTACTCATCCATGTATCCTGGTCGTGGATTGGGTGGCAGCAGTTACATGGGTGGTAGTGGTGGTTCTGGATCTTACTATTGAGGTAAACAGATGTTTGTTATAAAATGCCTGCTGCATGTAGGTTGCTTATTCTTGTCCCAATCTGTTTGTTGTTGCTTATTCTGGCCCCAATCTGTATGTTGTCTAAAGAGATATGCTGCTAGAGGCATCATATTCCTTTGTTTCTTCTAAGAGCAGTGAATGATGATACTGGAGCGGCATGGTCACATGTGAATTTGTTTATGGAACAGATTTATCTTGACAAGAGGCTGCTATAGGATCTGGATTACAGTTTGGCATGCCAAGCACAAGTAGCCTCTTATACAGGTTGAGGAAAAAGTTTTGGCCCTTTGGGTTGAAGTAGAACAATGTATTGCTCCATATGACTTAGATCTCTAGATGAGTGATTCTGTGGAGTTATGTTTTTCTGCTGTAAGGAGCTGGAGTTGCTTGGAGCTACAAAAAGGATGTGCATAGTATTTGGTACTTATAAAATGTAGTTGTTTATTTGTTCCATTTCAAGAAATATTCTGAAGGACAAGGTGGTATGTTTTAATATCTTCTAAATGGACAAATATTATCACAAGAACTTGAGGTGCTTGATTGTGGTTAAGGACCAATTAGCACTCCGTGTTAAATTTGATGGATCACTTTTGACCAAGAATGCAAGTGGCACTGACCTTATATCTGCTTTGAAGTGGCCAATGTGTACCTAATCTACATGAAGGAATCATAAGAAGAAACCCATCAAATGGAATTTGATTGTACTATTTATATGGTGAAGGCCAAGCAAATTCAGTATTCAATGGATTAAGCATATATATATATATATATATATATTTTTTTTTCCAAACATCTGGTCATACATTTAAGTCAAATTTCCCCCTTAGCATATATTTCTTCAATGGAATAAGTTTATGTTCTTGTGGGACCTGAAGGCGTGAAAAATGGTTACCATGCTATTGTGTTTGATTACTAACATGAAGCTTGCCACCACTATTCTGTTTGAAACTAACTCGAAGCTTGTCCATAAGTGAAAAATGGATAGAGTTGAGATTGTTAGAGTGTAATCTTAAAAATTTGAATCTGTGCGGACGAGGAGCAACTAATGGAAGTATAATGGAATTTGATTAGCATGTTAGGCCATGACAATCTTGCTAATTATGATTTTGTGGAGGCATTTGGTTTTATCGTTTTTTGAGATTTGTGTACATAATGGCAAAAAAAGTTGAGATAGTCTCACTGCTGAGTTTTTGTTTTGCAACCAAGTGATGCTTCATCAAAATTGTGAAGCTTGACCTTCAATAGTCTAGCAGTAAAGGGCGAAGTCCAATTTGAAGTGGAAGCTATTTTATGCTAATTATCTCTAGTATAGATCATATTTTTGCCCCCCCCCTCTCAAAGGACTAAGGACCACTTCTGTTCCATCTGATGCATTTCGTATGTGAGACTTTACCATTTGCAAATTGCAAAATGATAGATTTTGGAGATACATGGTTTCACTTGTTCCCACACTTGGTTTTTTGGATCTTGTGGGTCTGCCACCAATGTGCTATTTTATTCTATTTTGCTCACGGTTTCCTGTTTTTAGTATATCTGTGCTCATGTCGGATTTTTGGAACCTAATTGTTGGGAAAAAGCCTACACATGCAATGTGAGTTCTGAAACAATGATTGTATGCATAATATCATGTCCTGATTAAGGTTCTTGTTGCTTGTTTAGGGATGGATAATTGTTATTCCCTTGGGTTGCATACGATCCTCTTAGGCATAGGGTGGGAATGGGGATGTGAGATTAGGTTCTGCTCTATTTCTCTAGTCCATGTATTTAGGTAGCTTATATTTTAGACTGGCTATTTTGGGATGGTTGATTAGCTTGCTAACTAGATAGAGTTGAATAATCATGATTAAAACGGGAGGCTGTTCTTAAAGCGTGGGCTGTTAAAATGAGGGATTCTATGCCAACTTTTAAGTATTGTTGTTGCCTAAAGTATTTGCTGATACTGTCCTATATCTTCTATGAGGTCGCATTTTAGAGTTGTATTTGATAAAAATTGCCATGCAACTATTCCTTTTTAGTAGTTTGGAAATGGACCCTGTTAAGAAAGGCTCATAAGCGTTGCTTCTAGCAGTCAGAGTTTATTAATATGCATAGCTTCTAGCAGTCTGAGTACTTCTATGACTTGGTTCTTTTTGCCTCCCCAAAGTGGACTTGGTTACTAGAAAACTCTCAAAATAATGATTTCTTCTTCAATTGCATCCCATGCCTTTCTATGGACTCGGTTATGCAAAAATAATGATTTGTATGTTCTTGTGGTTTCGGAAATTTGGAGTTATTAGATCTCCTGAGCTTTGGCATTGGTTTACCCTTGTATGGCAAAACTGCATTGTCAGGCCTACATGTTGGATATTGTTCACTGTAAAAAGGATAGCATGACCATGATCTGCTTTTTCTAAAGTCAATTGTCAGAAAGGTTGTGATTTCCAGATTGTTAGTTACGGGAAGCAGTTGAAAAGACCATTTCTGATTTTGGTGTCAATCATGGTTGTGTGTGCTTCTCCTGTTGTATGTTGCGTTTGTGTTTTGTTAACTACACTTACCTAGTAATTGTCAAATTGCAAGTGGGTACCCATCTGGACTTGGGGCTAACAATGGGTTATCACATTTGGGGTCCTAACTGCCCTGGTAAGCCCTACAAGAGATTTGACTTTAGTTGTACGAGTGCTTTGATTTTTTCTTTTGGTGGCATTTTGGTGCTCGCTGTCTCTCTCTCTCACGTAAATGTTTCTTGGGATGAGTCCATCCAAAAAGATGTAATGAGGCTTTTGCTCTGCAAACATTGTAAGGGAAGTGTGAAATCATGAAGTAAAATGGTGCCGAAAATGGTGATGCCATTATGCTATTTCGACAATAACTGTTTAGAAACTTTGTTTTGTGTGAAATGAAATTGATAATGCTCTAGTATGTACTTTGGGAAATCAGTGTCCATTTTTTAGAACCTAAAAAAGAATGATGATCAGGTTGCGTGTCTCAATTTTGTCGGCGTAGCAAGGCACACGGGGAAATGGCTCCGCCTAGTGTTGCCACGTCCATGTGCAGCTGTACAAATTCACCAACCATCAAGCACCTCACCAAACTTTTCTTTTCTTTTTTTTTTTCTGAAATGGTTCACTGAACTTGGTTTATGATATAAATAAGGTCACTTAGACCGCTTTACCTACCAGAATAATGACGTGACATTCTACGTAAACAAAGCATATTGGCATGTAATATCCAATTATTATACAAATGCTAATACTTAGGTATTATGTGGCATACTATGTGGATGCCTCGTGTGATTAAAATTTCTGACGTTTCTCTGTAGGATACGATATCACTAATTGGCCATGTGGTTAGAGTGATCTAATTGAGACTTTTTGAGTCAAATTTGAACAGTTATTTTAGAGAAGGTGAAGTTGGATGAAATACTTTGAGAGTTAGTTAATGGTTGGGTGACCTGATTTTTTCCCTCAAGAACGTCATGTCAACATGGAACTGATGCCCAAACAAAAACTAGAACCGCCCCCCCTCCCCCTCCCCTTCCCCCAATAAAAAACCAAAAAAAAGAAAGGCTAACAAGAAAAGTGGTGCTCAAAAGCTCATAGGAGGAACGAAATATTATATATATAGATACAGATACACAGATACGGATATACCTGTTCGTATGCATGCATTGCTTTTATGTAAGCTGATAAGTAAAGTGGTAATTGTGAGGAAACGATCGAATCCTGTGTGCATGGTGTTGTTGAATTCTCTGCATTGTCGGGTAAGGTGAGACGGGGGGGACTACGATAACAGAGAGATTTCATGAAAATGTAACCACAGACGCGGAGACGATGACCCCACACCAATCCGCGAAGTTGTGGGTTGCTTTGTTTATTTTTTTACATTGGATTTTTGGGGGCTCCCCGGGGGGTTGGGGGGGAAGTAAAAAGATTTTTCTTTTTCATTTTTGCTGCTTTATTTTAACTTTTTGATAATAAACAAAGAAAGGAAAAGACAATCATCGTGGTTGCCCCCGTTGTCAAGAAACTTTCTAATTATGATAATAAGTTTGAATCAATGTTAAATTGATTTAATGAAATACGACGTTAAATCCATTAATTAAAATTTTGAGTTTCATTCATGATTTAAATATGAATTAGATTATTTTGGAAAGGTAATTTTTTAAATGGGTCACTGTAAATTTCGAACTAAATTAGTTAAAATATGAATTTAAATACCGGTTGGTATAATATAAAAAAAATGATAACAAGTTTGATATTTGAGAAAAATAAATTTCTTGGCAAAAGTTCGTTTCTCATGAAGTTATTGAGGACATTTTTTTTAATAAATTATCAAAATCTGGTCATCATTTCAATCTAATGCAAGTTAGACTAGACTTTTATGAGATAAAATTTTATCGATATCTATTTTTGTCATATATAAAATTTGAATCTAAAATCTAGGTTAATTGATATTAGTGTTTAGTTACTGAATCAACTAAATATCGGTGAAGTTATCATGGATATCGAAAGCTTTGTAGTAATGGATTTGCGCTGATGATATTAGTTGTAACGTTGCCAGAAGAGGATCTTGTGCCCAGAGGGAGTAGCAACTCTATCATCCCTTGCTTTCCCTTTTCATGAAAAAAAAAAAGAAAAGAAAAAAAATAAAAGGGGTGATGGACATGGATGCGATAGTGTTGTCTCATATGTATGGAACGCTCTTTGTTGGGAGACCTATCCTTCAAAAAGGAGTCACTGTAGCGATTGGTCAGGATTAATTGGGAAGAAATCCTGAATTCTGAACGGTGTCTGAGACATGGTACCATAAAAAAAAAAAAAAAAAAAAAAGTGCTGCCTCATATGGGCTGGGCAGGGGTTGGGTGGGGGAGTTTAAATTGTGCCCACAGCAAAACAATGTGTTGCAGTAACATTTTTTGTTTTTTTCACTTTCTCAGAGAGAGAAAACCCTCCAAAAATTGGCGTATGCCGCTTTATGCGACGAGCACACGGTATACGTGATGGAAAGGGAGGATGGAGCCTGCCTAAAATTCCCCACTCGACATGACTCAACTCCAAGAATAAGGTACGGCATGCATGATCCATTTCCCTCTGCAGTGTTTTTATTTTGTTTTGTTTTATATTGTTTTTATTTTTTGTGGAGAGTGCAAAAGCCCTTCAACTTGTTCAATGTCATGGGACGAGGGATTGCTCCCTTCACCTCCACCTCCACCTCAACCATAACCATTATTATCATGTCATTTGGTATCGTTCCAAATTGCTTGCGATTTAAAGAATTCTTCGGTTATCTTCAAGAGAATAATTTAATGATACAAACCTCATTTCCAACGGTTCAAATCATTATACAAAAAAAAAAAAAAAAGAGATCCCCAGTCGGATACAATTCTCAAACTCTGAATATTTGTCATTCCGGATCATCAAATAATTCTGTTTAAAAATGGGGAGTTTGGGGTTGCAAGATGACACGATTTCACACTTGGCCGTGGATTGGGTTTCGGTTTGGATACCCATAGATTTTACTAAATCACAATAAAATAAAGCAACGTCAGATTTTCAGAGAATTCTTTTCTCTTTTCTCTTCTTTCTCATGTTATTGAACTTGATAAGTGTGCTATAGAGATCCACCGCCGATTGATTTATTTATCAATCTCTTCCTTTTTCTTTCTCTCAATTGATTTTACACACATTCTCTTTTGTCTTTTCTGTTCCCGATGTTTTCTCTCGTATCTCTTACAATGTTTTCTTGATTTCTTTTGGTGGCCAAGAACTGCTCTCTCTCATCTCTCATCTCTCATCTCTCTTGTCTCTATTTCTTCTCGATTTAGTCTCTTATTTTCTTTGTCTCTTCACGTGAAGATAAAGAGAGAAATCCTTTTGTTTCTACTCCTTTCTTTCTTTTCTCAACAATGAAAAAGAAAGAAAGATACTCTGGAGGGGGAGGGGAGAGAGAGAGAGAGAGAGAGAGAGAGAGAGAGAGAGAGAGAGAGAGAGAGAGAGAGATTCATCTTATTGGATTGGGAGTACGGGAGGCTCAAGTGGGTTGGTGACCTAAAGTTAAATTTTAATATAAGACTTTTATTTATTCAAAAAAATCAATGTAAATTATATTTAAAATTTATTTTTCTAGATATTGATTTGAGATGCAAAGTTACCAAATATTTTTTTAGAAAAGTGATTGATTAAGTGATAATTGGATAGGGACATTAAATTAGGAAACATAAATTGAACCCACCCACCGGAGGCAAAAATTTGTAATTTCATTCTGTAGGTTATTTATGCCCGTAGTGGAGGTATTTTGGTAAGAGTGAAATAATGGGGTAACTCCCATTATTAATTACCAACATTAACCATGTATTATGATAACTCCCAAAATTAACCCTAATGGTTATTATTCTTTTGATGGAATGTGAGCATTCTTTCCTTCCGGAGTGGACAGCAGGCATGGGGCAACAATGAGAAAAAGGAGGCTAGGATTTTACACATGCTCTAGAGAGAGAAACGAAAAAGAGGGATGGAGATTTTCGCGTAGGAAAATCTCCTATCGTCAAACGAATCACCGGACATGAGGGTTGCGGCATTGTAACACTGTGGTGGTGATTCGACTAACCTTGTGATCACCATCCCGACCGCAAAATCGGATTAAGGGACGTGCCACTTGATTGACTTTGAAGATCCTACGTATTGAGATACCCTATACCCGATCTAATTTATTTTCCAAAAATTATTGTATGCTTCCACTGTGCATGAAAACCCTAAAATTTCAACATTGATATCAGAGCAGATTGGATTAAGAAAAATAATTTTTCGGATTTGATTTTTCGGGTATAAAAATATAGGATATAAAATTTTGGGGTCCGAATCACGGATGAGTTTCGTGAATTCGAGAATACCGAAGAAATACCCATGACTCAGGGATTACAAATATATTTTTTGTTTAATTTTTCGAGCATGTTTGGGCCATGAAAAGTCCGGTCGAAGTTTGCGACCGTACGGACATAAAAACCATAGATCTGTGGCTTTAGAGGGTGGATCCATGCATGAAAATGTTATAAGAGTGTTCCTTGCATCTAGATTTACAGTTTTATGTCTTTTATTGTGTGTTTTGAGTGCCAAAAACTGGGATTTCCGAATGGCCGCGGAGGGCCACGACTGGGGTGGTTGATTTCCACTATTTTTGGGATTGAATCCTCCTAAAATCGAGTGTAGAATGTTTGGAGGATGCCCACAAATTTTTTCCAGTCGAAAAATGCAAGAAAAAACAGCCGGATTCGTGTTTTCCAGATACCGGGTCGAAATACCCGTTGCAAGACCCGTCGGGCGAAGAAGAACCGGCCCAGACCTGCGGGCGCATGACACGCACTCACCAGAAGGAGCGTCTGGCAGGCGCGTGAAGCAGGGCAGGCAGCATTCGGGTCGGACCCTAACCTGGTCCGACCCGCAAACCGACCTGACCGGGTCGGACCGGATCCGTTGACCAGGCGGTCGGGTCAACCCTGACCCATTGACCTACCCAGTCTGACGCCCGGCTCAACACGGCTCAGAGCGTGGTGGAGGCGCGTGGTGGTGCATGGAACGCACCGCCGGCGAGCAGCGGCGCGTGAGAACCCTGGGCGGCGCGAGAGGTCGCTTAAAATTGAATTTTTTCAATTTTTTGGGGGTCTTATATCCATAAATGTGACTTTTTGTGGGTTTTTTGTATGCCAAATCAAAGTCTAAATGGTAAGATGCGATTCCGAGTTGTAGTGTATGGTGTCCGTTGTCTGTACTCAAGTCATTTTAGTTTTGATGATTTGTAGGGCATACAAAAATGTGATAATAAGTATCTCCAAGTCACAAATATTTCTCTTAATGTGTTAAGAACTGTCGTATTAAATTTTTGCAAGGAGAGTAAACTGAATGATGTGATCTGCGAGATTTTATCAGTAGATTCAGTTTATTCTCGAGAGGCAAAATGTAACGGGAATCTGAGGCAAGAGATGATGGGCCCCAGGATGGGCACCGCGTCTCAGGGTATACGAGATAAAGGGACCTATCGTGCATTGTAGAAAATAATTGTCAAGTTAGGGCAATACTTATCAGTGGCATGCACGATTACTAAATCTCATTCTACGAGTCATATCCTATGGAAATGTCGGTTCGTCTTGTCCCATAAGAGCATTGTGTTGCTCTCGGTTCGTCTTGTCCCATAAGAGCATTGTGTTGCTATTTTCCGCTCCTAATGTGAGGATGCAAAAGAAAATGACTAATCATATAATGAGGCAAATGTCAAATATGATCACCGAGTTAAGATATACGGATAAGCAAATTTCGGATGGAATTTAGGTACTGGATATGATCCAGTTTTTACCTGATTCATGGGAAACCGTGAAATCCTATCTCACATTTGACGAAAGTATTTATACTTTCGTTGACGTGAATACGTATTGTGAGCTCGATGAGGAGCACTTAGGGGCGAGTAGGCCACACTTGAGTCATGCTAATTCAGAGGAGTCGAGTAAGAACTTCCCCGGCGTTAAACCAATAGTATAAACATATGAACGAAACTCGAGATCCGGGTAATAAAAATCATCCGAGAAAACCGACAACGAGGTACAAGAACGCAAGAATAAGGAACTTGATTAGACCAATGTAAATTGCTACGTTTGATGTAGTTTTGGTCATTTCACTCGTGAGTGTGACGAGCAGAAATTAATATCCTTTTTATTTACGTGCTTTGAGATTTGTCTCATTCACAATAATACTCGCTGATTTCTCTCCTTTGAAATCAGAAGCAACCGACCACGTAACTCGAGACAGGAGTGCATAAATATAGTTCCGTCAGGTGAATCCTTAAGCTTGGAGGATTTACGTTAAGGACAGAGCATTTGTCGTTGTCAGATGGAATGACATTTGCCATGACGTTCTTAATAATGTAGATATTCGACGGATCTATAATTTAGTATCTCGTCTAAAATTGACTAGGATATGCGTAAAATTATTTTTTTTTTTAATACGACAATTTTCTGAATTGTTCTGGTTTTAATCCATGATAGATTATATGCACAGGGTGCTACTCCTTTTAATGGTTTTTTATCGTTTTACTATTGTCTTTACATCTGATTGCGTAGATGATGATATAAGTGAATGACATAGTAGACTTGTACACATAAGGTAAGAGATGATGAATCGGTTAGTAGCGAAAGATTTATTAGACCCGCTAACTAGATTCGAGTTACCGTATGTGAATTTTGCCTAACCGGTGCCGCCATAAGATGGAGAAGCTCCGCAAACGATACCGCACCAAACTCCGACGCGCTCTCTCTTTCCCCAATAACCGTTTCACCTCCGCTTGGGTCCATTTCAACCGCATGGACTCCATGGAAAAAGGCCTTAACGCCGTCCCACCCTTCCTCATTCCTCTTCGACCCCTTTCTCTGCTAGATCTGTAGATTCCGACTCCGGCGAAGATGATGACGATGACGATGACGAAGATCTATACAATTACGGAGGAATTAGAAATTCTCGCAATAGAACTAACACCCGCAGCAACGGGATCAGCACTGGAAGCGGAATTCGGCTGCGTGTTCCCGGATCTTCAGGTCCCTCTACTCCTATGCCGGGAACAACAGCCTACCGATCTTCAACGATGTACGGGAGGAGCAAGGAAAGCAGCCCTAATTCCAGACTGAGTTTCGGATTTAGGGTATTGAAGGATAATCACCATCGCACAACGGGGAAGAGAGAGAGAGGAGAGGATACAATGTCGGAGATGGCGGCGGCAATTAAGATGTCGGAGATGGAAGTGACGAAGATGGAGATGGCGCGGGAGATAGAGAAGATGCGAATGGAGACGGAAACGAAGAGGACTGACATGATTCTCGAGTCCCAACAACGGATTGTGGATGCATTTGCAAAAGGGTTGTCGGAGAGGAAGAAAGCTAAGAAAATGCCATCGCCCGAGTCTTGGACAGAGTGCCCTACATAGCATTTTAGTTGCATAACGAGCTTAATTTGTAGATTGTCTCCTCTGCTCTTAAACACTTCGCTCACAATCAGCTTTTTGGAAAAGTCGATGTTTTCAATCTCAGCAAATATGTAAGTTTACTAAAGTAGCTAAAATTTCATGCTCATAATCAGCATTTTTGTTTTTATTTCATGCTCTTGTTCTTAAATAGGTCTCTGATAGAAAAGCTCAAGTTTTGATGACTTAGTCCCCTCTTTTGGAATGCTAATGAATGTATTCACTTGACTTGCTACTTGGTTCGGTAGAACTACGCTATTGATGTTTATTTGAACCAAGTTCATGTGGGTTTAATTGCATATGGCTATCTACCTAAAGCTCAGAGTTGCGGAGTTTTGTTCATTTGGGGTTGATTGCATCTTTAGTCTGTTTCTGAAAATGTAGAGAAAATGAGGTTTTGCTTCTATGAGTATTGCCTGTGGTTGGTTACTTTCCTTCCCCGGTAGTCTCAAGGGCAATATTAACGTGGAGACTTTATTTTATGATTTTCATGTCTAGCAGCTTCTCAAGCCTATTTTGGTTAATCTTTTATTTTATCTTCATGGGTTACTTGAGTGGGTTGAAGAATAAGAAGCTCATGCTTGGAGGATGTGAGAAGTGTATTCAGTTTGTAGATTCTAGTATCAAGTACTTCTCGTGGTGCAAGCGGGGGTGTTTATCCTTGAGATTTGGTGCATAGGCTTTCCAGCTTGAATACTTTGTTCTTGCAGCAGAACATCATCAGAGCCTAAAGACAGGAAAATCCTAGTTGCTTTTGAACTTTCCTGAACATTGTCTACTCTAGATTGAGCGAGGGAATTTTTTCTGGTATGACCCTATTCTTAGGGTAGTGGGTGATAGATCGGTAAAGTAATCATTATCCTTATCTGTGTTAGTGCTGACATTAACTAGTGAGCACCTTTTACCCGACTATAATTTAAATATGTATATTTTTTATATAGATAGTTTACCTTGTATAATTATTTATTTAAATAGCTAATATTTTGTTTACATTATATATATTTAATATGAGCTGGTTCATAACAAATATCTTATCAAAAATAGATAAGAGTGAGAGGGTTTGTCACAGATGTCATGGCTACCTAGAGCCTTCCAAATCCCTTTTCTGTGTCTTGGCAGATCTCAAACATCACACGAGGAAGAGGACCAACAGTGGTGCGAGGAGCTACTAAGATAGATATGACGGAGAAGAGGCGGGAGTACCCTGAGTACAAAGGTTGTGGGCACGATTGAATTGTCAACAAGCTGGAGGGGCTATTGATGAACTATTCTGGGGAACAAAGTCTATGGCGGTGGCCAGAGTGTGCAGTGAGGATCGATGCTAGTCGATCATTACAATGGCGACATGCAAATTTTTGAGGTACTCGAGGTGGGGGATGCCCCTTTCCCCTTCTATTCATGTAATAACTTTATAAATTTTACGTGCTATGGATACAGAGAAAAGGGTTTAAGCATTTAATTTTTTTTTTTTAATAACACACCCTTTTTCCCTGGATAACAAACGCTATCCAGATGGTCAAACTATCATGTTTGTCTCAACAGAATAAATCTAGAAATCCACGACCCGTTTCTTAACACAAGAAAGATGGAATACTACATTAGCAATCAACAAACGTAGTTGCAGATGGATAAGGGGATAGATGGCTGTACATTTACCATTCGAGGATTATTGAAACATGTACCCTACAATCTTATTGACTTGGTCTTATAAACATGTAATTGTATATGATAATTTATGTCAGTGTAGTATCATTAATTTCAATTAAATTTAATGCATTTAGTTTTTTAATTCATTTAACATTTTAGTATTTTTAATTACCACCCACCCCACAGTATGACACCGGATTTCATATTGCTTTCATTTTTCTGGACAATATGCCATAAAAGAATTTAAATTATTTTAATTTAAATTATTTTCATAAAATATATCTCCCAAAAATATTTTCTTTCATTACATATCATAAAATTAGGAGAAAATTTTAATTTTTTGGGCAAAATCCCAGTTGGAGAGTTTCCAGTGGCCTGAAAAGTGACGATTGCAATTAAGTGCGGCAATTACTAAGAGTACGATAGGAGTGTCACTGGGTGAGTCCCTTTGAATTTCGAGCTTAGAATGTGGGTCGGTCCTTTTTTTTTTTTTTTTTTTTCCCCTCGTTTTCAAAATTCAAATTAAAGATTATGATAAGAGAAGTTTAGTGCCTTACCATTAAATCAATACGTTTTTGGTAATGTGGATCACTTTTATGAAGACGAAAATGGCCGAGTTGGCTGTTTTGAGGTTGCAGAAGTAACAACACTGCTTTGAGAGCCTTTGTGCTCCGGCATCTTGAAGGATTTCTCTGATGTGTAAATCTTCATGGCTTTCTATGTCCGTATCCATTTTATGTCCGTTGCAGTTCGGCCCTTTCAATTTGTGGCATTGATATCCGAGGTTTGTGCAGCGGGGGTTGCTTTCAGTCACTATTAGTTTAATGATCTGCATGTTCAAAGGAGTACATAACATACCATGTGAGTGGCAGACTATACTAATTTGTGTTAACACTGCAGGTTAAAGACACATGCACAGCTAAGAAAAGATTAAGAGAAGCAGCTGACCACAGTGGTTCGATTTCTCTCTCTCTCTCTCACTCTCACTCTCGCCCCCCTCTGCGTTCCCTGTCCCTTGCTTGCGCTCCACTCCACAACGATCGCTCGAGCAGCTCTCTCACGCTGCTCGATCAGGTTAAGTATTCTCGATCCCATCATCCCCCCTCCCTCCCTCTTTCCCCCCTCTCTCCCTCCCTCTCCCTATCTCTCTCTCTCCAAAGCTCCCTCTTTCTACAGCCCTAGAAACCTTAGAAACCCACCCTCTTACGACCTCCGACGTCCAAAGTCCCACCATCCGCAGATATCTCCCTCCCTCTCTCTCTCTCTCTCTCTTTCTCCCCTCCTGCGATCTCTCTCCCCCGCTGTCTCTATCTCCTGCTCCATCCTCCCTTCGATCCAGATCTACCAACCCCCAGATCTACCTTTACCTACACCCAGATCTACCTCCAAAGCTTCTCGTCCCTAGATCTACCCGCTTCCGGCCACAGAAACCCCCAGATCTGTACTCAGATCTATCCTCTGCCCCATCCACCTCCCTGCGGCCTAGATCTACGCTCTGTAGTTCTTCGCTGACTCGAGGAGAACCCACACCTTCACCATTCTCTCTGCCTACGAACATAACAATCCTTCCCGCCCCCCACAGCCTACACCGCCACCGCCTGAAACCAGAAACCCATCGGTGCTAAGCCTTCAGCCTTCAGCCTTCAGCATTTTGTCTATCCCTCTGCCTCTTCCCCTCGACCTCATCTACCAGACCCGCCCACCCCACTATCAGACCTCAGTCGAAACCATCGAGACTCCCCCTACTGCCTTCTACCCGGTGGGGAATAACAACGTTTACTTCTGTTACTATTATTATTATTTGTAATTAGTGAAGTAACCGGGCCGGGCCGGGGCCGGTTCAAGGTCGGTTCGAGGAACAGCGTGCCGGGCAGGCATCGGTTCCTAGGCCAGTCCGAGCCGTGCTGGGCCGGTTTCCAAATTTTTCCTTGTGGAACCGGCCCAGCCCGCTAAACCGGAACAGGCGGTTCTCTGCCCGGTTTTTTTTTTTTCTATTGCGTTTTTCTAAATTTTTTTTGTAACTCTATTTTTTAATTCCATTTTAATTTTATAACTCTATTTTTTTTAATTTTGTTTTTTTTAATTAACTTTTAATAATTCACTTGTAATTAAAAATTAGAGATACAAGATTTTTAGAGTGATTCCACCGAATTCGGTGTACGTCCACTACCAAGCTCATCATTTGGATTTTTAAATCCACTATTTTTTTTACATTATTTTGATAATTATATCGTTTTGATTTTTTTTCTATTTAAAATGACTTTTAAACAAAAGAAAAATATTAATATTATTATTATTATTATTATTCTTCTTCTTCTTTAACTTTTTGTTCATCATCTTCCGAGACTTTGATAATTCCTTGTATTCTTTTTTCTGCATCCTTCCGATCTTTAATGCATATTAAAGTTTTTAAAGTGTCGTCCGTTAAATTTGTACGTTTTTCGGTTAACACTTGACCACCTGCACTAAAAGCACTTTCAGATGATACTATAGATACCGGAGGGGTTAGTACATCTTTAGCCACTTGGGCCAAAATTGGATAATACGATGCATTATTTTTCTACCAACATAATATATCATATAAATTTATATTATCAAAACTTTCTAATCTAGGTGTTTGTTTATATAAAAATAATTCATTAAATGATGATGAAGAAATTCTTTGTTTTTTTCCTAACATGTGTAAGGTATTAAATGAAAATGAAGATGATTGAATACTATTACTACTACTACTATCTATATTATTAGTATTTAAATGATTAATTTTCTTTTCATATAATTCAAATATTGATTGTAAAGTATGAGATATTTGTTGTTTTAAAAAATATAGGTTAATAGACATTTCTGATGGAAAAGCTTGTGCAAAATAATCTATTAACATTTCAGCACCTTTAACCTTAACACGTGGATCTAATGCACTTGCAACTAAATATAAAATTGGAATTTTTTTCATAATATTTTAAAATTTTTGTTTTCATTGAAAGAACAATTTCATCAAATCTTTCTTCATTTTCAAATTCATTAAATACATAAATAATTTTACAAAGATTTGGTAGCATTAAATGAGTAGTTGGATAATAATATCCAGAAAATAAATTGGTACATAAATAAAAAATTTCCAATAATTTTGTAAGTGTAGACGCAAATTCAAAAGCGGTATTATCAATAAAACCATATTCGTAATTTGAATTTGCAAATTCAATTAAAATATTTTGAAAAGAAAGAACACCTTGTAACATGTTATATGTTGAATTCCACCTAGTGTCACATTCCATTTTAAATTTTTTATATTTTTTGTTATGTAAAATACATAATTGTCTCATTTTTTCAGTTTTTACAGCAGAATTTCTTATTTGATAAATTAAATCGCGAATAGGTTGTAAAAATAGTTCTTCTATTGTTAAACCATCCTTAACATATAAATTAATTATATGACATGCACATCTAACATGAAAAAAAGTTCCATTTAAAATTGTTTTTAAAGAATTTTTTAAACTATTAACCGCAGTAGTATTAGCCGAAACATTATCAAAGGAAATAGAAAAAATTCTATCACTTATTCCATAATCATAAATAACATTTGAAATTATTCTAGCTATATATGCACCGGAATGTGGAAATTCCCAATATTGAAAAGCTAAAATTCTTTTTTGTAAAGACCATGAATTATTTATCCAATGACATGTCACTACAATATAATATTCTTTTTTATACTCACTTTTCCAACTATCCGAAATTAATGAAAATTTACATTGACTAGTCATAAATTCTGTAAGTATACCATTTTTTAATTCCTGATATCTATCTAATGATCTCCTCCTACCGGATTTTTTACTACTTTTTTTATAACCGAGTTGTAAATATTTTTGTACATATTCTTCAAATACAGGATATGCAACCATACTAAGCGGTAATTCTTTTCTTGCTAACCATTCTATTTGTCTAATTTTTTTTATCCGAATTATATTTAAATGTACCAGTTATATTATCTCCCCCTGTAGAAATTTGTGTTTGTTTTGTTTGTGATAATTTATCTGGATGATTATTAATTAAGTGTTTCTTAAGTGTGCTTACCCCCAACCTTTTAAAAATTTATATTTTTGATGACAAATTTTACAAATTGTTTTTTGTTCATCATTTTTTCTTTAAAAAAATGTCCATATATTAAAATCATTTTTTTTAGTTTGTGTTGAGTTAGATTCAGTGTTACTAGATTCAGTTTCTTCCAAAAAAGTTTCAATATCTATATGATCGGGAATTTAAAAAAATGGAGGAAGAGGAGATTGTTGAGAAGATTGTGAAGAGTGTGTTCCGGCCATTTTATAAAAAAAATTAAGATTAAAATTTTTAAAATAATATATACGATAAAATTTTTTAAAAGAAATTTAAGATTAAATTTTTTAAAAAGATAATGCAAATGTAATGCAAATGCAAAAAAATAAATATGCAAAAAATTTAAATGTACCGATTTGACGAATATCGCAGTTGTTTTTCGTAAAATCTTGAATGAACTCCCAACCTTAAAATCTTCTCAAATCTTGATTAATGTAGATAATGGGGTATAAGGTGATGAAATGGTGTAAATTTTGATGGAAATGGTGTAAAATTTGATGGAAATGGTATAAAAAATGGTGTAAGTAATGTGGTATAAGAGAATAAAAATGGTGTAGAAATTGGTGGAAATGTAAATAATTGTGGAAATATAGATAATGGAGAAAATGAAAATGGTGTATAAGGTGATGAAATGGTGTAAAAATTGATGGAAATGGTGTAGGTAATAGTGTAGAAAATGATGGAAATAATATAAAAAATGGTAATACAAAGGAAATAATAATAAGAGAATGTAGTAATATTGAGAGAATGTAGATGTGAGAGAGAAAGAGAGATTTTGTTGTGGAGATTTTGAAAATGGGGTATAAGGTATTTATAGGAAAATTTTTTGACCTTATGTATCAAAATAACCTCAAAAGTAACCGTTTTATAACTGTTGGGAGGGGTAAAATTAGAAAAATTTCAAAATTCAAAAAAAAAGGGGAAAATTTGAACCGGAACTGGCCGGGCTGAACCGGCGGTTCCAGCCAGCTCCAACCGGTTCAGGCCCGGTTCCGTGCCGGTTTCGGGCCCGGGCCGGTTCCGGTTCCGGGCCCGGGCCGGTTCCGGTTCCGGGTCGGTTCCCGGTTCAAATTTTTTTGGAACCAGCCCGGCCCGCTACAGGAAACGGCAGGAAACGGTTCCGGGCCGGGCCGGTTTACTGTAGCATAGGCCGGTTCTGGTTTCGGGCTTTACCCAGGCCAGCCGGGCCGGTTTTCGGGCCCAAACCGGCCCGGTTACTTCACTATTTGTAATCATATATCTGTTACTAATACTAATACTATTATTATTATTATTATTATTATTATTATTATTATTATTATTATTATTCAAATTATCTTTACTATTATAGCTATTATGGTGATTTGTTGCTATTATTGTGATTTGTTGCTATTATTTCATTACTACCACCAACATTATCATTATCTCTATCACTATCACTATAACTATTCAAATTAGTATTATTATTACTAATATTATCACTACTAGGGTGCGAATAAATAAGTTAGTTCATGAAAATAGAATTCGTTTAACCATTTGAAATATAGGATATTTGACCGGTAAGTTAGGGGAGATCGGGGAAATAGTAAATAGATGAAAAATACATATCATGTATTTTCAAAAAACTAAGTGGATCAGGGAGAAAGATAGAGTGGTCGAGTTTTATAGTCATAAATTTTGGTACACAGAAAGGGATATGAGTAAAAATAGGGTAAGAATAATTGTACATAAAGATTTATTAGATGATGTGATAGAGATAGGAAGAAAATTAGATAGAATTATACTTGTCAGGTTAGTTGATGGGGAAAACGTAGTTAATATAATTAGTGTGTATACACCCCAAATAGTTACAGATGCAATTAATAAAAACTAATTTTAAGAGAATTTGGATAAATTTATACAAACCATATCTAGTAGAGGGAAATTATTTACTGAATAAGACTTCAATGGACATGTAGGAGAGAGGAACGAAGGGTTTGAAACCGTACATGAACACTTTGGATTTGATAATAGGAATGAGGTCGGAGAAACCATTTTAGAATTTGCCATAACATTCGATTTAGTAATTATAAATATCACTTTTAAGAAGAGAGAAGCGTATTTAGTTATATATAAAAATGAGTCTAATGTTAGTCAAATAGATTTTTTTCTCACTAGGAGAGACGATAGATTGACCTGTAAAGATTGAAAAGTTATACCGGGGGAGAGTGTGGCAACTCAGCATAAATCTCTAGTTTTAGATATACGTGTATCTAAAAGATAAAAGAAGTACCGTCCATTTATACAAATAAAAATTAAATAGTGGAATATAAAAGAAGAAATGTGACGACTTTTAGAGATAAAATTAATTTAAGTGATAAATTGGTCTACTAATGATAATTCATCAATAATGTAAAAAAAGATATCTACTAGTATTATGAGTATAGGTAAGGAAATTCTTGGTATCTTTAAGAGTTAGGCCCTAATAGACAAAGAATTATGGTGGTAGAACGAAAAAATTTAAACTGCTATCCATATGAAACAAAAGTGTTATAGAAACTTTAAAAATAATAGTAGTAGTGATACATATGATAAATACAAAAATGCAAACAAAGAGATGGAAAAGATTATCAAAGAGTCAAAGATTAAGGTGTATAATGAATTTTACAAGAAATTGGAGACTAAAAACAGAGAGAGAGATTTACAAAATTGTCAAGCTCAAGGAAAGAAAAGGTAAGGATTTAAATGGTATTAGGTATATTAAAAGTGGAATCAATAATATATTTGTAAATGATGAAAACATAAGAAAGCGTTGGCATAATTATTTTGACGATCTCTTTAATGTTAAGATTACAACAGATATAGGAAATATCAAGATATATGCAGAAGAGATTAATAGAGATTAATAGAGGTAAGATTCACCCTCGTGAAGTGAAAGAGATTTTAAAGAGAATAAAAAATAATAAAACCATAGGCTCTGATGACATCCCTATAGAAGTGTAAAAATATTTGGTGAATTGGATGTAGACGTGTTAAAAGATATTTTCAATAAATTTTGATAAACTAAGAGAATGCTCTAAATATGGGGAAAGAATGAATTGTATTGCTATATAAAAATAAATGAGACATATAGGATTGCTCAAATTATAGAGAAATTAAAATTATAAACCATACCATGAAATTATGGGAGAGAGTTATAGAATATAGATTGAGATTAGAGATAAATATATCTCAAAATCAATTTGAATTTATAACAAAAAAATTTATTACGGAAGCAATCCACTTGTTAAGATATTTAATTGATACATATAGAGTACAAAAGAGAGATCTATATATGGTATTCATTGACAAAAAAAAAATATATGATAGGATTTTTAAAAATTTATTGTGATGGGCACTGATGAAAAAATGAATATCATTGAGATACACAAATCTCATTAGAGATATGTATGAGGGAGTTGTAACCGACGAAAAAATTTACAGGGGTTTAAGCAATAGTTTTCTGATTAATATTGGACTCCATCAAGATTCAGTATTAAGTTCTCTCATTTTTTGTAATAGTGATATACGGAATCACAAAAAATATTCAAAATGAAATATCATAATGTATACTTTTCGCAAATGATATAGTATTAATTAATAAAACTAAGGAGAGTGTTAGTGTTAAATTAGAAGTATAGAGACTCATATTAGAATTTATAGGGTTTAGATTGAGTAGATCGAAAATCGAATATATGAGATGTAGGTTTAACGACAGTTATCAAAATGATGAAAAAATGATTAGGTTAGATGGGTAATACGTACCTGAAAGTGAACGATTTAGATATATAGATTCTATCATTCAAAATGATAGTAATATAGATGGAGATGTGAATCATAGGATTCAAGCGGGTTTGATGAAACGAAGGATGGTATTCGAAGTTCTGTGCGATCGCACAATACCATTATATTTGAAGGGAAAGTTTTATAGAACCGTAATTAAAGTTATATTATTGTAGACACTGAGTGTTGGGTTATTAAACAGAAACAAGAACAAAAGATGGTTGTAATAGAAATGAGAATATTTAGATAGATATGTGGAAAAATTAGAAAAGATAAAATTAGAAATGAAAATATTCGTAACAAATTAGGAGTTTGTTCAATTGCAGATAAAATGCGAGAGTGTTGTCTGAGATGGTTTTGGTATGTGTAAAGAAGACCCAAAGATGTACCGGTTAAGAGAACCGAAAACTTAAATATAAGAAATTTAATAATACGTAGAGGTAAATCATTAAAATCTGGATGCAAATTATTCGTAAAAATATGGAAATTAAGGGTTTAGAAGAAAATATGGTATTAGATAGGAATGAATGACGTAGAAAAATCCATACAAATTAAACAAATATATTTTAAATACGTATCTATTGATTTATTCATTTATTTTTCCTTTTCCCCTTCTTTTTCCTTTTATATATATATATATATATATATATATATTTTTAATTTTTTATATTTTATTTTATTTTATTTTTTCTCTATTTTTTTAAAATTTATTTCTCAAATGGGTAATTTCAAATATTAAGATTAAGGTTTAATTTGTTTTAATTATTATTATTATCGTTGTTGTTATAATTGACCAAAGTGATTCTGTGGAACTAAAATTATGCCGATTCACAAGATTGGTCTCCTCACTCTGATTTGGTTATCAATCTTCATCATCTGCAGTATCTCTGCTCATCTTCTGATCTCTAACATGTTTATCAAATAAATCACTTCATTCATACTTTAAAATTTTCCTAATCCCTATAACCATGGTGTTTAATTTTCTCTCAACTAAGGGCAAAGGCTAACTGTTTCTTAGGTGTGCTGCTATCCCCCTATTTCATCTAAACACAATGAATTAAGTATTATAAAATAAACCTGGAATTCCATTTGTTCTTCAGACTCACCAATAGGCTTCTGTAGCCTTTAGAAGCTGTTGCTGATTTGTATTCTCTTGTAAGAGGGAAAGCAGTCAATTTGCTCGAATAGGGTTAAGGGCGTTTTAGACATTTCATGCAGGGACAATTATATCATTTGAGATAACTCAGTTCTATATGCGTTAAATGATGCATGTTTGGAAATGTCAAGTGCATGTGAAATGGGACAAAACTCTTCAATGTACATTAAAGAACATCAGTAAGATTCCTGCAACCAAAAAAAAAAAAAGGGGGTCTCCAACATAGCATTAAAGGAGGACAATGCATCGCAAAACCATTTAAAGTGATGCATAAATTTCGAGTTATACCAAAAGAGCCCACCCATGATTTCTATGGAATGGCCTTTGCGAACCTTCTTAAACTTGGAAATTGATAGGTTCATAGATAAATAGTTTTGCACCATCACCACTTGTAAACCATACTAGTACCTTGGCATGAGTAACAATTCTTCTTCTTCTTCTTCTTCTTTTTTTTTTTTTTTTTCCAATGAGCCTATTCGTGTTATGGAAATTTCGTGTTGCCTATATATATATATGTATATATGTATGTATGTATGTATGTATGTATGGTATGTATATATATGGAGTCAAGAAGCTTCCTTCCATTGTTACAATTAATCTCATATTTGAATTTAATTTCACATTTTCTAAACACCTTGGCGGGATTACAAGGGCATGATTGATTGGGTGTGAACGTAGTTTCTCCTACTAGTGAAGGAAATGCTCAAAATGGAAGGCTTTTCCTTATTTGTTTATCAACTGCCATATTTGAAAGATTGTGGCTTGTGTACATGTATTCCTCCCCTCCATTTATGCTTGCTATGCATTATTTGGTTACCTAGACCATATATTAGAAACAAACGATATAAAAATAAAAAACTTATTTTGAAAATAAAATATATGAACTCATAAAAAAAAAGTTACATATTTTTTAAATAAATTTATCAAACAAATTTTTATGAATTTACAAACTTTTCAAAACATCGATCTTATTTTAGCCTTACAATCTCTAAATCTTTTGGTGCCCTTAATATTCTCCATATTTGATGAGATTGCATTAACATTTTATACTCTGCAGTGTTACCAAAATCAAGTTCATTGTTTTTTGCTTGTAAAAAATGTATTTAAGTCACTAAGGATGGATATGGTAAAAAAATGAAAGTAATTACAGCTAGTAAGGCCATGTAGTTTGATAAGAAACCTGGAATATAGTTGGTAATTTTGTAGAAAAATATCCTGCCCAACAAACAAGAATTCTTGCAATAATGGCTCACACCCGCGGAAATCCTACCATTAGGAAATCTTCTTTGTTAAGAGAGACAGAGACCGGGGGGGGGGGGGGAGAGAGAGAGAGAGAAGGTAGGTTTATGAGCAATTCCTGTCTTCATCCCTGTTGACTTGATTTGGATGAAAGAACAACCTGCATAATAAAAGCCCAACTTGAGTAACTAGTCAGTCACTACCAAAACCACCGACGACAATGGCAAGCACACCACAGAAAGAGAGAAACCCAAAGAGTTGGTTCACATACTTCCAATACGAGGAAGGGAGAGATTCTCCAGGAGATGCCCGGAACGTGCTGTTGGTGGTGGCGGGGTTGATCGCCGCAGTGACATTCCAGGCGGGAGTGTCCCCACCCGGTGGGGTGTGGCAAGACAACAGTGACGGACACGTGCCGGGGACGGCAATATACGCGAGTCAAAACATACCATATTACGTATTCTTGATATCAAACACTGTGGCACTGTCCACTTCGATTCTGATATTGGTGTCATTGACCCATAAATTTCCATTTCATTTTGAGGTATTGGTTGCTACCATTTCGATGATCATCACCTATGGCTCCTCCATCTTCGCCATTACTCCCCGTGAGCATGTCAAGTTTCGCTTCATCTTGTTTGCTGCGGCTGTGCCGTTTGTGCTTCGACTCCTGGTTCAACTGTACAAGATGTCTACCAACACAGCGCCTTTTCGGTTTTGGTGAATTTTTTTACTCTCTTTTCTTGTGTTTCTTCATTTTTTGTTTCCTATGTCTCAATCCCTCGGAAATTATTGCACGGCCGTGTGTCTAGTGTCTGTTTATGACTAGGGTTTAACCGAAACAAAATTGACTGGAGAGGGGCAGAACATAGTTGTGTGTGTGTGTTTTTGAATGGGGTTTTAGCGGTTCGTACACACCAAATGACACATTGGGGTTTTATGGTTGCTTAAATAAAAGGTGAGGATGTCCTTTTGTAGATTCGTGTAGCTGCCATACTATGTGATCGATCCAAATGACACATTTGTAGATTCGTTTAGGATTTGATTTTGATCGATCCAAAGGTCACCAACTATGTGAATCCCAATACTCACCGAAATAATTAATGAAACATCTATTGTAACGTGTTTGGTGTATTGAATGTAAATGCATAAATAATTAAGAAGTTCTATATCTAGTTTCTGATATGTCTTTTGGCTTTTGCAATCCCATTGTAGTCGATTGGTTTAAACTCTTGATTTCTTGTATTTTTGCCAAGTTCAAACTTGTGTAAATAATCTCAAAATTTATGACAGACTGTTTTTGTAATGTCCACCCGCACGCACAGTGGTAATAAAGATTATTAAATTTCCAATATGGGTCGGTTCATACTCACAATACCTTGATTAATCAAACTTTTGTTGATAAAAAGATCCATTTTTGTATAAAAATAATTTATATTATCATTATTCCTGAAATAAAGAATCTAATTACCTTTTCCAAAGACCTTGAAAGGGTTACATGCATATAATCGATTATAGCTTCTTGGAGTTCATTGGAGTTCACACTGTACAAATAAAGGGAATGTTTAATATGAAAGCTCTTGCCTTATTGTTTATGTGTTCCTATATTTGAAAGATTATGTATTTGCCTCTCTACCAAAAACTGGAAACAAACAATACGAAAAAGAAGAAGAAAATAAATTTAGTAAATCCATTGTTGCGTTACGATAATCTCTATATTTGACCAGATTGCATTGGCATTAAATCAAGTTCATTATTTTTAGTATTTATAAATAAATTTAAAATTGTTAAAAATTGATACAATAATTAATTAAATCTGAATCCTATATATATATATATATATATATATATATATATATATATGAAATATTAGAATTATGCGTCAAATGAAAGATTTTTTGTCAATTAATTTCAAATCAAAGAAGAAACAAAGTATTCTTTAATTAAATCAAATCATTATTCATAGTTTGACAAAATTTTTACAAATTTGATTGATCGGATAAGATAAAGTCCCATCCTTCACGACAACAATAAAATTTATGATAAGAGAAAATCCGTCGGCTTTGGAAATCGTGAGAGCACAAGTCCCTCTATCCCCAACCCCTTTTGATTTGACTCCTTATTACTTACCCTATTCTCTTTGTTTCAAAATTAGTTATATTTTTTATTTTCTATTCTTTTTAACAAATAGATAAAAATTGAAATACTTTTCTCTTATCATAAATTTAGTTATATTATTATTATTATTATTATTATTATTATTATTATATATAATACCCATACAAATGAATATTTTAATTTTTATTTAAATGATATACACATGGTAAGTATATATAATTTTATTACTTTTGTCGAAATTTACAAAAAATGAAGTTATGTGAATGTCTTCGTCATAGATTGACACAGTGTTAAAAAAAAAAAAAAAAACACGAATATTATCCCAACAAACACGGACTCTAGCATTAATTGCATCATACCGACAAATTCCCCCTCCCCCACTTACGTAATCACCTTTGCTAAGGTTCACGATCGATTCCTGTCTTCTTCTCAGTTGACTTAACCTGGATGAACAAAAATCCTTCGTAATGAAACCCCAAATTCAAGTCAGACTAGCCATTCTAGAATGGCAAGCCCACCACAGAAAGAGATGAAAATCCCCAAGAGGTGGTTCACATACTTCCAATACGAGGAAGGGAGAGATTCTCCGGGAGAAGCCCGGAATGTGCTGTTGGTGGCGGCGGGGCTGATCGCGACAGTGACATTCCAGGCGGGAGGGGCACCACCCGGTAGGTTGTGGCAAGACAGCAAAAAGGGACACTTAGCAGGGAAAGCAGCATATCCAAGTCAAAAAGATAATTTTGTACGGGAATAATATTAATTTTTAAAAAAATAAATTTAAAATAACACAAATAATAAAAAAAATTACAAAGTTAGCACATATATGATTTTATATATTTTAAAATGCGATTGATTAATATATGTCTAGTTTTCAAAACTATATATGATCGCTCTCCTAAAAAACCCATCTCTTTTCCTTTCTTCTTTCTCTTCTCTCCTCCTTGCACGTGACAAAGTATTTGTGAAACATTTAATATATTTGTATTTCTTATATTTATTAATACATATTCAATTTATTAAGTGTTAATGTATTTTTTAATATACTTGGCATTCATTCAATTTACAAAATATTGATATATTTTTTTTAATACACATTAGCTGTTATTAGATTTTAAAAAAAATATACACAAACTGTTATTTCTTAATATAATTGGCATATATCGTTTCATCATTTCTTAATTGTTATTATACTATTGTTTTAATGTTTTTTTCTTTCATTTTATCGTAAATGGATCCTGAACCTACTGATTAGAGCGCTCTACACTTGCAACAATGTTATCGGTTTTCAAGGGTTTGGGATGGAGAGAACACCACTGCATTGCTCACTTGTCGTTGGCTCACTTGCCGTTGGCATATGACAGTTATACACCGTTAGAAGTACTGTTATATTGATGAGCGAGTGCTTGCTCTCTTAGAGAAGTAAAGATTTTTAGGTGTTTTTTTACTACGATTTATTCAATTTGATTGGATATAGGCCTATATTTTGTTATTGATAAGGGTTGTGCTATTTTGTAATAAAACAGTATACTTTGTACATTTATAGTATTTGTTATTGTTAGAAGATTTAGCTTCTTCTGGTAGTCGTAATTGTGGTTTTACGTGTTTTGCATATTTGTACAGATAGTTTTATATTACCACATACGTAAATTCACATGAAATTGATGGGGCACTAGTTTTTTTACAGATTTGGGCATATGAGAGATTTTTTTACATAGTTTCCATTAAGCATCACTGCACATAGAAGAGAATGGTTCATTGGCTTTGCGATGGAAGGCAGACTTTGATATCATTACCTTCCTTACACAAATGGTGCTAGTGTATAGAGAGACACTTGATAGGCAGACGATAGATCGGATCGTGTGGGTGCCATACACTGAGTACGTAGTATCTTCCCTCCCTGACTACTCTCACGAGGGGAGGGATATTTAACACACGCACATACCACTTATCTGTTTTAATATAGTGGAGTGACAATTTTCAGATAAAGTGATCCGTCAGTACGGAGAGTTTCAGTATATTTCGATTTATTGTAATATTGAGAATCGACTTCATTATATTAGTACGAGAGGTTTATAAAAGATTGATTGATTAGTAGAGCATGCATATTATGTAGATATTTTAATTCAGCGATACGACCATTTAGCTCTACTTGACACGTCATATGGATCCACCGTCAATCCCCACTCTCCTGGTACCGTACTATTTCCCGCCGATTCATTGGTCATCGAAGAGTTTATTTGGGTTACATGATAAGCGTAAAACTTCCTTTTTTTTTTTAATTTATATCAGTGATTTAAATTTGTTAGTTTAATTAACATGGAATACCTTGAATCAGATTCAAGACACTGAGGGTGTCAACATGCATGAACCGGCGAATTCAGCTATTTCAATCTTGGAAGATGACGTGGCGTACCTTTTGAGATCTAGACCGGTTAGAGGTGGTGAGAAGGGAGGTGATGAGGACTGAGCACGTGAACAATGATGAGGGAGAGCATGTCCTAGTAGACCACCATTGTCGTCAGATCATACGTCACTACCACCATTTCAGCATCCACATGAATCACAGGACCTTCGAATGGGTACGGTGAGTTTTCATTTTTCTACATATCTGTATTTGATAATTTCTCTTAGATTTTCACTCCAAGGGCTCCATAGAGGGGAGTTCATCTCAATATCTATACGGATGAGGGATTGACACATGTTGAGAGAGATGATACACCACCCATGTATCACGTATCCTCTTCAGTTTTTTCTGAATCCTACCACGAGAATATATGACCCCTTTAGATCACACAGCATCTGGGTTTAGTGTCCTATGATGATTGTATAAATATTATAGATAATTTAGATATTAAACAATACGTTAAAAGAAGAAGACGATGTTAAACTTTTGTATGTTGTACTTCGTACATTTTGTTATATAAATAAAATTTATATTCTATTATGTGTTGGTTTTGCTAGATTTGGTTTGTTTATTAGTTTTGTTGTATTTGTGAAAAATTGGATATTATATGTTGTTGAGAAGTTTTGTTATGAAATTTGATATAATTTGGAGAATGCAAATGGCAATTGAAAATTGTATAAGTATTGAATAGATATAAGATTTGGAAGTTGTTTAAGTGTGGGAGTAGAAAATACGTCGACTCTTGAAAACTCAATATGAACAGTATATGTCGACTCATGAAAAGTAGGTGGACATGCACTCTTCACCCATTTTTTAAAATAAGTCGAGTTTTTGAGACTTGACATATTATATCGAGTTTTGAAAACTCGACATATGTGTGTTAACTTTGAAATTTTTTATCAATCTATATTGTTTTTAAAATTTTGTTTTTTTTTTTTATAAAAAATAATGTTATTTCCATACAAAACTGGATAAAGGATACCATATGATGTGTCCTTGATGTCAAACACTGTGGCCCTGTCCAGTTCGATTTTGATACTGGAGTCATTGACCCATAGGTTTCCGTTTCATTTCGAGGTCTTGGTTGCAACCATTTCGATGACAATCGGCTATGCCTCCTCCATTTTCGCCGTTACTCCCTGTGAGCAGGTCAGGTTTCGCTTCATCTTGTTTGCCGCGGCCGTGCCCTTTGTGTTTTGATGCTTGCTTCAACTCTACAAGATGATCAGGAACTAAGAAAACATTCGGTTCTGGTCACACTGTTTTTCTAGTCTTTCATTTCCCTTTTGCCGCCTGGAAAGTGGGACGGTAACCAATCAGACCTTTTGATGGGCCGTGAAACGGGACATGCCTTCCCGTTCTTGACATAGGCCGAAGTATTCTCAAGCCCTTAACTGGTCCCTTAGTCCCACTAGGCTCTCCATAGCGAAAGAGAAGACAAGGCCCCTACTTTTTTGTTGGAGCCGCATTCTCCATATTTGCGATTCTTGAGATGAGTTCTTTTGAGTCACTATTACAATTTTTGTCCAAAAGTAATTCAAATACAAAACAATGGATGCTCTCCAATTAATCGCAAAAACCCCCCAAATTTTGTCGATCACATAACTCACACCGTCTCATTTTTGTTAAAAATCTTAATCTCGAATCTATTTCATGTATCAAAAAAATAAATAAATAGATCTCAAATTTTAATACAAGTGTTGGAGTATTTTATGACTCTATCATGCAGCGGAAGTATTAAATAATTTCAGAATTAAAAATATAAGGTTTTGGTAATACCTCATGAGCGATGCAGTAATTTTTGGGGAACCACGAAATCCACGTCTCGATCTACCTCGTAGTCGAGATGATAATCACAGATCAGATTATCAACACAGCTCGACGACATCTCTACTCTAGATCCGGTGATGGAAACGTCATGTGACAAAATCCCTTAATTTCTCTCTTATGCAAAAAATGTCAAAATTCTCTCTCAATTTTGAATTATCTTCTTTTTTTCAATCCTTAATCCCAATTTGTGTTATTTTTTTCTTCCTTTCAATATTAGTTTTGTTATTATTGGTAGACAAATCAATTAATCAGAATTGATTTGGAAGACCACCATAAATGTGAGAGTTACAATCAAAACCTTTCTTATTTTAGAAAATGTCCACGTGAATATATTTGACCTTCGACAAGAAAATTTTAACTTCAAATCCTCTGAAAATATATATATTTATTTTTATCGGTTAATTTAGCTAACACCCCTAAATTGACGCGTGTTAAATCAATATATTAACACTGAGCAATTTTTGTTTGTTACAAAGTAGATGAAACTTTGATAAAAACTTGTTTGTCCATGAAACACCCAGTTCTATCAACCAGAGAAGTGGAGCTGAATTCCCAATCTAAATTTATGAAAATATATATATATATACATTTGCCGCTTAAATAGTTTGAATTAAGGACATGGTGAGTGGATGGAATCATCGTAAGTAAAACTTGAATGTTGAATTTCCTCTTTCTTTTGGAGGTGGGATGCCATTATTGGAGGGAGAGGGATGGGGATACAAAGGTGGGTCCTTTAAACAAAGGCATAACAAACAACTTGTGTACCAGCAATAGCTTGTTGGTTAAAGCTATTGAACCCCCACCCTGAGGTACGGGTTCGAGACCTGGTGAGAGAGAGAGAAAAGAGAGACAAACAACTTGTGTTGAATGCTCAGCTGTATAATGTAGTATTAGCCTAGCCAAGCCAAGCCAAGCCATTGCAGTTGAATCCAAAATAAAAACATGAGCATCATTAATGCCTATTAGACAAGAAAATGGCTCCTACCGGTTTTAAATTCAAAATAACTATAGACCTCAGTTTATGTTACACAAACATTAGCTTGGAATCAAAGTTTTGCAAGTGACATAACATTATCGACAGTGACACTAATAATTAATCTCTCTCTCTCTCTCTCTCCAAAATTTAGCTGGCACATGTGCAGCTAGGTGTCCATGAGAAGTGCACATGAACAATGTCCAATGTCCCCTCCCAAGTATCGATCCAGTGTCAAATGGAAAAAATTGTCCTTATTACCAAAGGAAATCACACTGCAGGTAAATCATGTGTCACCTGCTCAAATCCTAGAGCAAGGGCCTTGCACTTATCACTACTTTACCCTTTTCAGATTGGATGCATGCCGTGCCAGAAAAAAGAAAAAAAAAACAAAAAACAAAAAACAAAACTAAAAACGACAAACAACAAACAACAAACAAAAAAAAAAAAAGCCACAACACCAGCACCTCTAGCACCTGAACTGTCATTGTTGTATTGGGCAACAAAAGGATTAGAACAGCCCTAACTTGACAAGAACTTGTATATACTTAACTCAGAAATTAAAATAATAATAATAATAAGAATAAGCAAGTCAGATAAGAGAAGACTTTGATAGCCAGACTGTAAAGGAAAAAGATGCTCATCTGTACATATCAATGATTGGAATTTCAAACTTCCAAGAAAACGAAACAACAATAGTGACAGCAGAAATGTAAGAATACTAAACGGGAGGTTTAGTGTTGTGGCGGTGGGTTTGATCTGTCAAAATCCCACCCAAAAAAAAAAAAAATTAGAAAGAGATAGAGAGAGAAATCAGAGAGAGAGAGAGAGAGAGAGAGAGAGGGAGTCACAATCTCAAAATGTCTAACCACAAGTAAAAAATTGAATTAATTAAGAAAGGCTAAACAGCAAGTTGTTGTTGCTTATGATGGGAAGAGGATTCATCCTCATTAAAACATAGGTGGAGCTTGGGTGGTGAATGTAGAGGCGATTGAAGAAACATCTCTCTATGCAGATAGGAGCAATAGGTGTGGAAAGTAGTGGGTGTCACATTTAAATGAAATCTCAACCCAAATAGGAAATCCACTTCCAGGAAATTCATCTCTGCTGTGCTGATTCCTCCAACCTTTGCATAGTATGCGTTGTTGTAGTACCTACATTCCCAATACTGATTTAGTCCCTTCATTATTCACTCAATATATTTTTTAAACAAATAAAAAAAAATGAAAGGGAATTTTGATTGTATCCTCATAATTTTTAGTGAAGTTAATATTATTTTTAAAAACAAATAAATTCAAATTGTTTGAGTGTATGGTATCAGTAAAGCTGTCCCTCCGTGTGTGTGGAGGGAAGGGCAAGAAAGCCAGGGTTTCACTTAGCTGGATTGAGTTGGATTCACCTTTTACAATGTTTAGTGTTTGTAAAAGCAACAACACCCGACACACTTGCTTATATTCAAAATTGGATAATTCTATTAAAAAGTTTCTTGAAATTCTGCTTCCTCATATCAAGAAAATAAATTTCTACATCTGGTTTTCACAAATTTCTCAACTTTTTTGAATGCTTTTCCTTAAAAAATCATGAGTTCAAAATCCCCAACTTCGCGATCCCCAATCAACAAACTTCAATCCAAACCCATCAAAGATTTTAATCTTTTTCACAGTCCCAAAAGCAACAAAAGAAACTTGAACGAAAACTAAAAAACCCAGATCAAAAAATTTAAGAAATTTTGAATTTACCTCATAAACTGGGATTATAAGAAAACCCATTAATGGAGGTGGCATGCAGACAGAGAAAATTTATTAAAAATCCAGAAAAGTTAAGGATAGAACTCACATGTCGTCCATGAATTTGGCAGCAACCATGACACTAGTGATGAGGAGACGATGAACATTGAAAGAATTGATAGGAAAAGAAGGTTGTCGCTGAGCGAATCGATCCAAATAAACATAAGCAATAACAAAGCAAGAGGGACTACAATTAGCATACTTGAAAATTCTCTCCAAGTAACTCTGAACTGAGATGGTGGGTCTAGTGAGTCCATGGAACACTGAAATTTTCTGGGTCTGAAGCCTGTAATTGGCATCGTTTGATTCCGCCACTCTCTGTAGAAGAGCAGACAGAAAATTGATCAGCTTTGGCGTTACATTACCACAGTTGCTTCCTAACTCTGCCATTTTTAAGTTCCCCTTTCTCTTCCTCTGCTTTATAACGCTTCCTTTTACCTATGCCCTTCTGCTTTATAAAATAAACAGGTAAGTTAGTCGACAGGGGGTAGTTGCTTTTTTCTTTTTTTTTTTTTAATATTCCTTTGACCTTTTTATACCCTCATCATTTTCAAGTATCCCTGTTGTGTCCTTTCTATTTCTATGACTCTCGTACTGCAATGACTTTGAGTGGAGTGAGCACCAAGCTTTCTTCCAATTTTAAGCAGGAATTCTAATTCCTTAATTCAAACTTTACTCGGAGGGGAAGAAAAGAAAAGAAAAGAAAAAAAGTAAGTTGGATCGATGTGGATCAGCAACTCACACACACACTTTACTTTAGCACATGTCCTTTATACGGTTTTATTGTCTAATTGAAATAAAAAAAGAAAAAAAATAGAGTAATATTATTGTACTAAATAAGCTAAAAATCAAAATAATCAAAATTATAGGATAGTTCATATAAAAAAAAATTAATAATCTAAAAAGAGTCAAAATATATTCTTAATTAAGTAAACAATTTTTAAAATACTATGAGATGGGTTGTTGCGAAACAATCATCCATTTAGTCCTCATGAAACTATATTTTCTTTTTTTTTTTTTTTTTTTTTTTTTTAAATCTATATTTTCCTATATTTTATTTTATTCATCTATGTGTCGTTTCCATAAATTCGATTCACAATATGAAAGGAATATATTGGTCATGGAATTCCATCTATCCTACAATTAGTATTGCGGGTAACATGCAAATCAAACCCCACTCCCCACTTAACCAAAAAATAATGGCGCAGGCACACTTTGGCAATGTGAATATTGTTATTGTTGTGGCCTGCAAAACCTTGTGCTTATTCATGCGGGGGTTTTTTTTTTTTTTTTTTATTTCAAGACAAATTTCTATTGATAATTCAAAGCATTATGTGGGGAGTGCACTCCATTTTGTGAGGAAAGGGGAATTTGGGTAGTTCTCACTGGCATTCCATGAAATATTTCCACTTTCCACCTCAACTTGTGGGAGATTGCCTTCTTTTTTCTTCTGTAACCTAAAACAGAAAATAACTAATAAAATAAAATAAAACTAGAAGAAGAACATACTATGTACGATAAAAGGGCTACAATAAATGATGAAGTTCCATGTGATATTGGTGTAGTGATCGGATCTTATACTCGTTTAATCATAAGTTTTAGATTTAAATTATGAGAATAGATAAATATAATTTGGAAATGTCAACTCTTTCATAAAAATTTTATAATATTCGAATCGAATTAATCATGTAAAATTTAATTGTTGATAAATAATTCCCGAAAAAAAAATTATGTTTTGTTTGTAGGGTTCAACAAAGAAGACCAACTCAGTTTTTTTTTAATCTTACCTGTACCAAGTACCAGCACTAGCCGTTGCACTAGCACTTACAATTATTGTGAATGAAGGCAATCATTATATCAAACTTTCATAAGGGTATTTATGGTACAAATCAAAATGGAAACAACACACACGCACATTAAACCCAATAATTTAAAATTAACAATTTAAAAGACAAATTATAATTAAAAATAAATAAATAAATATAAAAAATAAATACAAATAAAATTAAAAATACAAAAGAGAATAAATAAATAAATAAGTAAATATCCAAAATATGTGTTAGTTTAATTTATATGAATTTTTCTACGTTATTTATTCCTATCCAAAATCAATTTTCTCGTCTAAATTCTTAACTATCATATTTTTACTAATAAATTACATTTAAAATTTCAACAGTTTACACATACATTTTATTTACTAAATCTCTTATATTTAAATTCTCGATTCTCCTAACCAGTACGTGGATCTTCTTTACATATGACCAAACCATCTCAAACGACACTCTCGCATATTATTCATAATTGAATTAACTCCCAACTTATTACGAATTTATTCATTTCTAATTCTATTTCTACTAATTTTGCTACACATCCACATAAATATTTTCATTTCTGTTACAGTCATTTTTTGTTTGTGTTATTATTTAATAGCTTAACACTCAGTACTATACAATAATACGAGTTTAACTATAGTTTTATAGAACTTTCTCTTCAAATACATTGGTATTGTGTGATCGTATAGAATTCCAAATACTTTTCTCTATTTCATCCAATTTATTCGACTCTTATAATTTACATATCTATCTATATTATCATCATTTTAAAGAATAGACTCTAAATATCTAAATCATTTATTTTTTAATATATTTTGTTCGTCTAATATGAACGTTTGTCCGTATTTGTTGCCACTATCTTAGTTCTATGTTGCAGATGTCAAATTGCACACCCCACACTAATTAATTGGCTTTGCACTTGCAGGCAATTTCATGACGAGACCCCACCACTTGCTCTTATTGGCTCCTCAAAACAAAAATTTTATTCATGAGACAAGTATTCTTGCAAAAGTTTTAATTAAGAGAAATAAGGAGACTAAAATGTTGTTAATTGAATTTAATACTTAATTACATTCTGCATATCAGAAAATATTAAATCTTAAATATTAAATTTTATATCGACCGGAAATTTATAAAAAAAAAAAAAAAAAAAAAAACCTTGACTAAAAATAAAAAAGTCAATGAGTTTCTCATATGTTACAAAAATATTTTTATAATTTCTATTTAAAAGAATTTTTTTTAGAAAAGAAAATTTTATCTTTCATGGTATAACTTGTCATTTAATATTTTATTTTTCAATTCCATTTTATAAAACAATAGAAGTTTTTAATATTCTGATATATATATATATATATATATTGAGGACAAGGCTCTCACCTCATTCACATTAATAATTAAATTCTAATTTAATATGTTAATATGTATTCTATAAAAGCAGTAGATATTCTGATTGTCTATATTAATAAATAATGAGTTGTTTAATGCAGAATAGGCATAGTAAAATCTCTAATTTCGTTCAATCTATTTATTAGAGTAGATAATTATGAAGCAATAATTTATTGAGCCAATCCTAAATGGGAAGCGTATTAAAAAGGTTCAACAGCTTGATCGTTCTTTATATGATTAAGGTTAATTAATTCAACATTTAAATATTTATTGCTAAATTTTTAGTTTTTATTTCTAAAAATGGAACCCATTCGAGCCATGTGGTGTGGTGTTTCCGCACCTTGCGCCTGCTTTTGTTTTGGCAAGTTAGGCGCAATTGATTTTAGGTACTGCCTAAAGCCAAAGCAACCTATGCAATTTCCTTAAGACAAGGGTCGAAATGAAACCTATTAATCAACATGTGAATAATTGATCTGCAGCCCGACACTCCAAAAACAATCTACGAAATTTTCTTTCAATAATATATATTTAAAGAGGATTCATATTCAACCTTGTACATACTACATGGTAAGTAGCTCTCAATGAGCTCTTACACAACCTCTTCTGCATCGTATCCTACTTGTAAAGTTGTTCTTATGAAAGAATGTTAGGTGGTGCATTTTGGACAGACAAATGATAGGGTTAGACCTGTTCACCATCACGAGCATGAATCGGCCGGAACCGGTTCAAGTCAAAAAAGAAAGGAGAGAGTTTTTCACGTGGCCTCATGGGACAGACATTTGGTTGAAGTGAAACAAGAGCAAAGTGCAGGTCCTCTAAGAAGACTCTACTGCATTGCGGGTGCCAACCTTAACTCACATGGTGACGGTGCCTCCATAGGAGGCCTCCCCCTCACATGGAAAAGACTACTTTCGGAGATCTTTCCTTTATAAGAGACCCAACAGTCAGGTCGATTTGAATTAGTCAAAACGAAACTCTGAATACCGGGATCAACACAAAAAAAAAAAAAAAAAAAATGGTGACGGTGCCTCCATGTGGGCTCCCCTTCACACTTGACCCCTCCACTCCACCCCCCTCTTGCTTAGGTTCCACATTCATATATATATATATACATATATATGCCCTGACCCAATTAGGTCACTCACATGTTAATGCATTAAAACTGCGGATTTATGTGTGTCGTGGTGGGGTGGTCCTCTCTCTCCTTTCACTCGCTCCCCCGCCCCTAACTTTCGAATATGACCCTTCTTCACGCCTCACGGACAAACCTCTTGCCACAAATTCCGGCTCTAAATGGAATATATTATTAATTGTGGCCAATGGGATTCTCCAACGTAGCCGTTTCGAGAGAATATAGGACATCCCCACATGTTGGGTCGTGCTGCACATGTTATGTGGGTGGGTTTGTGGAGAGGAGACACGTAAGTTCTCCACCAATCACTAGTCTGTCACCGACACCCCTCCACTAGTGATCACTGATTACTGCAATACTAATGGTAATTCCAAATGTAATCAACGAAACAAGGACAGCCCCGCAATGCTATTGTCCCCACGAGGGGCATAAGCTAGAAGGATACATAACATTAGTCACCAGGGCACCTAAAAGAAAGACAGAGATTCTACTTGTGAGGTTAAAATTTCAATTAATTTTCATTTTTGAGATAATTTTCAAACTATTCTTAATTAAGTAATTTCAGCAACATGTCAGCACTATATTAAGATCACTTTCAAACTGTTTCCAATTAAAATTTTATCATTTCACATGATATCAAATCGTAAATAATTTAAAAGTGATTTAAAATAGAGATTATTTATATTTTATAATAAGGATGTTCTAAAAGTTTAAAGGGTTTTTCTTGGGTTTGTCATAATTAATCTGTCTCCCTCATCAACTTGTTTTACCCTCATGCAAGCATGAAGTCATGTCATGTCAATAATATAGGAAATGAAGCTTAATGCTCCTCTATCAAATATGCCAAAGCATTGTCCTACCCGTGGTACAAAGACAATTTTTATATTTAGTCTTCCGGTATGGTATCAATTTATTGAGCTTTCATCACCCCAACTATTAAATAATATAATAAAATTCATTTAATTTGTTCGGTCTTATGAAAATATTATATGATGCGATAAGAGCCTTGGACTTTGGAGGGACAAGAAAGATTAGTTAGTGGGATGGCAAACGAGTTTCGAGATTATGAAGCAAAGATCTCACGGCATCTAAATCTAAACACATGAATTCCTGTTTGGAAATTCCTTTGACAGCTAATGTAGTGTGAAATTCCTGATCGGCAATTGATGGAAGACCTCCAACTCATTTGAGCAAAGCATTTTACGCCGATCCAAACCAGTTCAGCTTCAGAAATAAATTTAGCCGTGAATTAACACAAGCCCAAGCCCCCATCGTACCTGACAATTGAGTTAATTATCACATTATTCAAACTTTCACCATCCAGTGCAATTGAATTCTACAAAGCAGTAGTCGGATGCCACATAAGTTGTAATGAAATGCACGATCCTTGTTGAAGGATAACAAGATTCTACTTTCTCCTAATTCATGTCCTTAATGACCATAATGGCAAGGCATGAACTCATTATTAACGTCTTAGCTTGACAAATCTGGATCTTCCTCCCACCGACCAAAAATAAGAAAACAAAAAACATAACATGGCTAGCACTTCGTCCCCAATCTCCCAACAACCCAAATTCATGTATGCAGCAATGCTACATCAAATGGCAAATGAGGTGATGAAAAGAAGTTACCGGACAATTCAGCACTCTCATGCTGATTCGCATCCACAATGACACTGCAGTCCATTAGGAAGGTGCCAAGCATCAAATTACGAGGAGAGAAATATGGCAGAAATTAAGATTCGAGCCATTTAAAGTTGAGCAGAATTACTAAAGAATAGAAGACTGTATATCGAGTTCTTTCCACCTGATCAGAAAATGATCATCTCAACAAGGTGGATATATAAAAACAATCTCACGCTTCTCCAAGGAACTGTTCAAAGATCTCTAAAAAACTATTCTTCCATTCCGAATGAAGGGTAAACAGAAGAGAATCTACTGGCCTACCAAAAAGGTATCTACCGGACTTATCTCCCAAGAAAAAGGAGAATCAAAATGGAACCAACTTGCGCAAGGAAACAGAATATTTATCATCAGCAGAGAGCACTTTTTATGCAATATGCACACAGAAAGGTGAGGCCGAATGAGCTTCCACAGCTTTTAAAACTCCATTCTTCTCAGCTCTGGGACTAATTGTGCACCAGCTTGGAACAAGTCTGCAGCTTAGCTGTAGATAATCTAATGACCCAACTGTCCCAGCTTATTACAAACTACCTTGTAGTTGGTTAAACAGCAATTCAGCTGTATCATTATTGTCATCATTGAGATCATTTTCAGCACTGTCTGTCTCCCCTGATAGTTCGGAAACAGGGACAGAATTTGCTCCAACAAGTGACACATATGATTTGTCATTCAGATATCCAATTTGTCTCAGCAGACCCAAAAATACATCCTTACTTGCTGTGTCATTCTCTTGTTCACAGAGCTTCAGGAAAGTAGAGACATTTAGAGGCCTGGGCCTCCAAGTCCGTGAACCCTCAACTGAAGCTGCTTTCTGGAAACAAGATAAAGCCTCAGCTATCTTCTTTTCTCGAACATGTCCCTCTCCCAGAATTTCCCATGTGCTGCAATTCGGTTTTCCTCCAACTTCAAACATGTGGTCAAGGAAGCTCTTTGCTTTATCCACATCCCCCCGTTTAACATACCAATTGATGAAAAGATTTGCCATTCTCGGATCATATGTTGTCTTAACTGATAGCCATTCCACGTATATATCCTTTGCCCCTCCAATATCACCAGCCCTAACTAATGAGGAAACCATAGAGTGGTAACCCAAATTGGGAATATTGGGAAATAGGGTCTTGTAAGTTGTCCAAACACGATAAACTTCCTCCGGTTTTCCCATGCTACCATATAGACTGATAAGGTAATGATAAGGCATCCTATCCCTGCCTGTTATTCTGGTCTCAGCTTTGTTCAAGCATTCATTTGCTTTCTCAAACTGCCCTAGCTTAATATACATAGTTGCCATTGTACTATACGTAGTCCAGTTAGGATTAATGGTCCGGTCAAGCTCCATTTGTTTAAACACCTGTTCAATCCTTTCCGCAGATCCTTGGGCTCCAGAAGATGACAACCAGATATTATATGAATATATATCCAGTGGAACATTCTTCTCCATCATCTCTTCAACTAACAAATCAACTCTACCAAATTCCTTGAGGTTCATATAAAGAGTCATCATCACATTGAATGGAAGTGCCTGCATAGCATAACCTTTAGTTCTCATTCTATCCATGATGGATTCAGCCTTTTCTCTCATTCTGGCTTGAACATATGCATTAAGAAGGGCCCCATAAATACGCTTGTCCTTCAAGGTGTCAGGAAGTCTGAGAAAGAAATCTTCAGCACTAGCAATTCCACGCACTTTGGCAATCAAATCCAATTGAATTGCAGCATCACTGGTGGATAATCTAAACCTTTCCCCTCTGTCGTTCATCCACTCATAAACCTGCAAAAACATTTGAACAGCCAAATTAGTGATGACTATGCAACTTATCACAAAGCGATGACAACATCAGATGGAAATTCATACACGAGAGACCCGAAAGAGACAAAAAATATGGAAAATAGCCACTAATTTAAAAAAAAAATGTCAAAGCTTGTATCCATTATTCAGCACGTTTAGTATACAACAGATTTTGACTCACTATTAAAATTTAAACAAGAGCCAGAATGATCGATTTGAAAGTAGAATCCAAGTTGAAAGTCAGTTATATGTCAAGCACTTCAATTTATGAAGAAGTATCAACTAGTACAACCAGGCATATTTGGGAAGATAGAATCAAGACATGCCCACAGGCAAAGCTAGAAATATATACCAGGGTTGAAGTACAATATGTAGTTGCAGTTATAATTTCAAGACGGGAAGGGGTTATAACTTTTTGTGGGGCAAACAACACTTAGGACTTTGTAATTATATCCATAAAATTTTTTTCTTAGAATTTCAGGGGGTAGCCTTTCCTACGTTTGCCTTGACAAACACAAGCACAAGCACAAGCACAAGCACAAGCACAAGCACAAGAAAGACCCATATTAGGAAAATCTAAAAAACGATCATGCCATATAGTTATACCACTCCGTCTATCAATTTTAGACATCGTAAATTACGAGAGACAGCAGGGAACCAAAAATAAGGATTATTCCAATTAGCTCCAAAGGTGCTTAAATTTATCACAATGAAAAAACCAATACAAGAAAACTTAATAGGGGGATTGACAGACCTCAAGAGCAGCCTTGAAGCGCCTGAACTTCCTGAGCTCCTTGACAATCCTAGAGAGCTCCCATTTGGTGAGTTTCTTACTGTCAGTCTCCCATTGATTCAACAAACTGGCACAACCTGCATCTGGGTTTTTCATAAGTGATATTTTCTTGAACAAAGCTTTCCATTTGAACACGGGTTTCGTCTCATAGTCCACTGTTCCATAGTTGTGCACCTGAGAAACCGAACACCCTATCGACTGCTGCTTATAATTGTTCCCGTTGTGGGTACGATGAACTCGAACGGATTTTGGAGTCTGAAGGAAGAGAGAGTACGAGAATGTTGAGGAGAGAAGAACATGTTGGTTGCTTTGGACGGGAGACTGGATTCTCAGAAGCATTTTTGTTTCTCTTCTCTCTCTAGGGTTTCTCGAAGTTTAGACTACCGAAGAACAAGATAGAGGCTCCTTTCCCGAAGTATCTAAAACCCTATCCAATCCTTTCCTGCAGATTTTTCTGTGGGTCAGGTCAGAGTGGGTTCAGGTCTACTCCGCGATCTCCTTGAGGACCAGTTTGCAAAAGAATTCATCTTATGTTTTTTGGTCATGAAAAGAATTCATCTTTTGGGAAACGAGGGATGAACGCACCCAAACAGTTGGCCCGATAAGGCCGGCGCGGATCTTTAATGGGATGACAGCTTTTACCGGCCCATTAGGCTAATAAATCTGACCAGGTTAGGCTTTTACCAAATCCAAATTATTGAATTTTGCATCCTCATATCATATATAAAAGTGTCCTTCCAAATAGAAAACTTGAAATTACTTTGCCTAGTAAATTATTAAAAAAAAAAAATTGTAGAAGCCCATACGGGGGCAGTCTAGTGATTTGGCCTTTTTTACGGACCAAACTGCCATTATCACCTTGTCTCCCTCGTCTTCTCTCCTTTCAATCTAAAGAGATACGTCCCCTTTCTCCGATCCCGAATCTAAGATTCAAATCTCACTGTAACAAAAAAAAAAAAAAAGTCGAAAGAAATATGTCACTAATTAAATTCATCTCAGTCTTTCTTGATCAAGTGCAGATGAAGGGTTAATCTAGAGAGAAAATGATACGTTAATCTTTCTCTCACTCACACGTATCTTGATTGTAAAAAGGAAATGATCAACGAAGAAAGAAAAAGAGGAAGAATGAAAAATTGATAACATCGATTAACCATAGATCATTCACTCAATTGATTAAGATGAGAGAGAGAAGAGATGTAAAAGAGAAAACTGATAAAAAGAGACGGAGAGGAGAAAAAGACATTGTTGTTGGGTCTAAATGGACCAAGCAAACGCCAAACTAGTACCAAGAATAAATAATATAATTTTTTTTGGGGGGGGATCATCAGGAGATTCACTTTAAAACCACTTTCTGCAATCACTAAATAAATTGAAATTAATAGAAGTGGAACCGTTTCCAGAAAGAGGCTACACCAGATATACAAGCTGCTCAAAGATAATACAATGCATGGAAATAAAGTAGAATGATCACCATTGTTGATATTAATGTATTGTGTAGCATGGTTCTTACAACTTTGCATACGTTGAAATTTGGCCGATGTGGAAAAAAAGGGAATGATCAAACTAAATTGGGGGAGAATTATTCTCCTAATTACATGTACACCAACCCACGCCGATATTGTATAGTACAATCCCAAGCTGCCCATACTTGCTGCTGCTTCTCATGTGGACGGCAAGTTAAAGGGCCTCACGAAATTTATGCTCCTTTTGGGTTGACCCCGTTGTCTCATCGACTTGAGCCCCTAAGGTTTTGGTTGAGAAATTGGGCGCCTTTTGGATGGGTCCATGTCTAGCCATACTTGGATAAGATTTGGAAAGAAGATTTTAGGGATATTACGACACTCGGATCGAGTTTGTGTATAACATACAGAAAATAAATCTTTCCCAACAGTAACAACAACAACTCAATCTATACGAGTCATAAGTGTTATGAAATAAAATTATGCCAACAATAAAAATAAAGAGGTTGATACGATTATTTACTTACTATTTGTTGGACGTACAAACAGAATTTCCTTTACCAGGATATCTTGTTGCATATAACAAAAATCAATATATTAGCAACATATGTATATAAAATTTAATATAATGAAATTGTTTAACAAAAATTTAACATAATATATATCGGCAAAATATATATTAATTGTTTTAAAAAAATAAATACTTACCTTTGTCTTCTTTTTAATTTCATAAAATTTTCGTAACAAATCTCCTCCGCACATGAGCGCCTGAACCATTTCTGGAGCCAAAAAACCACGATATGTGTCTATCACCTGCGTTCCTGCACTAAATGCAGCCTCCAATACTACTGTGCTAAGAGGAATGACTAGCATGTCTCGAGCCGTCTGGGATAAAACTTTGTAAGTAATCTTATTGACATTCCATCACTCCAAACTCTTATCTTTATCTGATTTTGTTTCAAGAGGTTTGGCCAAATAATCATCTAATTTATTGATTTGAGAACGTGTACCAAATCTTCTCCTAACAAAATCCTCAAGTCCAGTATCAGTATCACGTAGAAATTCTGATCTCCGAGTAGAAGAACTCACATGGAATGATGAAGTTGGGTTTTTGTCGTGCAAGAATTCAGCGGAAGCATATTCATCATACAGCTTATACAGCACATTTCTAACCTTACTAACATACTGGTTGGCTACATCTTCTCCAACATGAGTTCATAATAATATTCAATGGCAATTAGTTTCTTCGTAGGGTTAAAGATAGTAGCTATTGCCATAAGTAAATTCACCTCGCCTCAATATTAATCAAATTTAACTTTCATTTTTTCCATCATTCTTAAAATGAAATCATCGGAATCATAAACATTTTCATCCAACATCCTCTTTATCAAACCCACTTCTTTGAAGAATAAATTTGTAGTCGGATAGTCAGTCCCAAAAACAAACAATGTAGCAGATTTAAAATATTCAAGCACCTTACAAACCTTATCAACTTTCTCCCAATCATCCACTGTTGGACAATAATATATATGAGATCTTGCTCTTTGAAACGAGAAAAAACAATACGAAAATCATAAGCACATCTCAGCATGTCAAATGTTGAGTTCCAACGAGTTTTACAATCATTAATCAATTTTTTTTCAGAATCAATCAAGTTTTTTTTTTCAGTTGCACATTCGGAAAACATTATAACCCTACCCTCTGAGCGGTTGATATAATCAATCGTATCCCTTATTTTATCAATAACATTACGAATTTCTCCAAACCCATCTTAAGCCAACATGTTCAAAATATGCGCACAATATTGTACATGAAAAATATTTCCATCACATATCAACTTATTATAGCTAGAGAAGTTTTCTTTCATAATAGTTATAACTAAGTCATTGCTAGAGGTATTATCAACTGATACGGTATAAACTTTACTTTCAATTTTTCATTTCTTAGCACACTTGAACAAAGTAGCTACAATTTCTCTACCCGTATGTGGTGGTGGAATATTGACCAAATTTAGTATTCTCTTCTGCAATTTCCAATTAGAGTCAATCCAATGACCTGTCACAACCATGTATCCAATCTTTTGGATCTTTGATTTCCAAAAATCTGTTGTCAAACTAATCTTTCCAACATTTGTAAGTACATTTTTCAACTTCTTCCTTTCAGTTTCATAAATCAATATACAATCATTTTTTTCCGTTTACCTTGATATTTGTTTCCATTCTGGCATCCCACGCCTTTGCATTAGATTAAACCCCTCCTCTTCTACAATGCTAAATGGATGCTCATGCATCATAATCCAATGTGCAGCTGCCTCTCTTATTCTCCGCATGTCAAATTTGGCCAAAACAATTTGAGAGCCTTTAGAAGATGAGACACCTCCAATAGGTTGAAAATTTATAAGAGTAAATTGTGTATTTCTCATTTTCCCCCCAAACTGTCGATATTTTTTTAGATATATGATATAGGTGCTTGTTGACTTCGTTTTATACACTTTCAATTTCGAATCACAATGGTTGTACTTAACCTTCTCAACACCATCTACAAAGCCAACATGAGAAATATGTTCCCAAACTCATGATTTTTTGTCCCTTTGTTACTCCCCAAAAGGATCATCTTCTATACCTTCAGCTATATGTATATTTGGCATTTCACTACCATCTCCTCCTTCAACATCATCATCATCTCCTTCTTCTTCACCAACGAGTCCTTGTTCCTCCATTTCCTTGTTCCATTGTTCAATTTGTACCTCCATTGGAATGGTTGCGTCATCAGTACTTTGATATGGGATTTACATATTTTGTACTTCTTGAACAACAGGCGTAGTAGAACCTGTTGAAGCAATAATAGGTGTAGCCGACAATTCAATTGGATCTACATCTTCAGATTCATTCTTCATTCTCTTCCTATCACTACTTGTGCTTGCTTTTGAATGATAATGCATAAAAAAAGAAAAATGAATGATGGAAGAGACTTCCATTAAATAATTACAGATCATTGCATTTATTATGATAAAAGAAAAATGAAAAAAACAAAATGAATGGTAACACAAAATAAATGATAATTGCAAAAAAAAAAAATTCTCTCTTAAAACTACTATATTTTTAATTGACCAATTCAAAATTACTAAATTTTAAAATATTATAAAAATATATATTTTTTTAATAAACTACTATATATAACTTAGTTCATTTAGTTATTTCCCAATTAATTTAGGTCATATGATCCACGATCATCGAAGGACCAATTATCATAGTGAAGAAAATAGGAATATCATCTTAACAAGAAGGAATTCAACTTCTAGAGTTTTCACGGATTTAAACAATTACTCCAAATTCTAAAAATTGCAACACATCAGAACAATAATACAGAGGTTCAATCCCTCTACACAATCTAATGACAAAATCCATCAATGATCCATCAAGCATTTGACCCCACCACGCAGAATTCTGGAGGTCCTGAAGTTTACTTGATTCAAAAATAAATAAATAAATAAATAAATAATAAATACAATCAACTAGCTATCCAGAAATGACAATCACCAGCAAATGGGTAAATGACTATTTCCTTAAAAATAGCATATGTATGGAATGGTCGCTATACAATAATTCAATGAATTGTACATGAACTATTAGCATTATGATCACTCAGCAGTGTCGGTGCTTTACGACACCCAAAACCAATGTATGAAAATTAAGAAAAGAAAATTACAAGAGAAATGACTTATGAGAAGCCCAACTCTTGTAGGAGCAAACATCCTTTTAATTCTCAATTTATGTTCTAAGAACCTAAGGAGCATATAATCCGAATTATATTATGTAGCATTTTGACATATACATTGCAGGACCTAAGGAGCAAGACTGGTCCTATTTGTAATCACCTTTATATAAATGATCCCCATAGGTAAGCAAAGCCATTTTGTCTGATATACGTAAAATGTACAAAGAGATTTGCTCTTCAAGCAAATTCAACAACTGTTGTGTCTAGACTATAGAAATGCACCACTCTCACCCAAAATTATTGATCAGTCAATGATTGCAAAATCAATGCAATTATTGAAAACCATTAACTGAATATTCAGAAATTTCCAAACAAATTTTTTTTGGTGTTTTCTTCTTTTCATGTAACACGATGAAAGGTTGAATAATTTGCATTGCATATGAAATCTGAATAAAGTATAAACATGGCTAACAACATTCAACTTATACCTCGACAAAACCCTTGAAAGCTACATCACGGTGAGAGAAGAACAAATCATCAAAATTCTATGGGAGAAGCAAAAAAATAACAAAAGCCCTAATCCCATAAAAACCCTAGAGAGAGAGAGAGAGAGGAGAGCGCAAAACTGTTGTAGCGACGGACGATACAAGAAGAATGAGAAACGAGATGACAGCGGGAGGCGATAGCTGCACGACGCTGTTATGCTAGGTTAGGTCACGGCTGCGAGAGGAGAGAGCATTTCGGTTCGAGAAATCAAGAAGAATGAGAAACGAACGGACGAAGGAGAAATGAGAAATGAAAAATGAGAAATGAAAGCAAAATTACCTTTCTATCCTTGAAAGTTTTACAAGTCAAAGGAATAATAAGCAGGGCAATTACGTAATTTCATAAATGTCGGATAGCCCGACGAGCCTTCGAGCTCGACACTATTTGGGCTCGAGCTCGAGCTCAAGACACAAATATTGGGCTCTAGCTCGACCCGAGCTCGAGTTGACCGAGCTCGAGCTCTAGCCTTGACAGGGTAGTATCACCGGTACTCGTGACACTACCCGAATGTCATAACAACCCTACTCTCGACTAACTTTCCTAGCTCGAAACCTGGCACGTCCCAGTTCCATCTGCTACTCTGCTCCCCCATTTCAAAAAAAAAATCAAATAAATAAAAAAAAAATCCTAACTCTCGCCACTCGATGATTTTTAGAAACCCTAGACAGAGTTTACCTAGAGAGAGATAGTTTACCTTCTCTTGCAGTGGCGACTAGTGACGGCAACATCGACGAATCACAATTGCATTTCACTGATATTTATTGAAGACTTGAAAGCTACATCACGGTGAGAGAAGAACAAATCATTAAAGAAATCATCAAAACTCTAAGGGAGAAGCAAAAAAATCACAAAAACCCTAATCTCGTAGAAACCTTAGACAGAGAGAGAGAGAGAAATTTTACCTTTCAATCTAGAGGAGCGCAAAACCCTTGCAGCGATGGATGACACAAGAAGAATGAGAAACGAGATGGCTACGGGAGACGATAACTGCGCGGCGCTGCTCTACTAAGTTAGGTCACCGCCGTGAGAGGAGAGAGCATTTCAGTTCGAGAGATCGAGAAGAATGAGAAATGAACGGACGAAGGAGAAATAAGAAATGAAATCAAAATTATCTTTCTATCCTTCAAAGTTTTACAAGTCAAAAGAATAACAAACAGGGTATTTACGTAATTTCATAAATATTGGGTAGCCCGACGAGCTTTCGGGTTCGACACTATTTGGGCTCGAGCTCGAGCTCAAGCCTTGATTAGGTAGTATCACAGGTATCCGTGACACAACTCGAGTGTCATAACAGCTCTAGGTAGAATAGATATTTTTGTATCTTAATTAAATTGGGAGTTTGACTCTCGTTAGATACGGAAAAAAAAAAATATTGGGAGATCTGTCCCCATAAAATAGATACTGTAACGATTGATCCAGATTAATTGGGGTGAAATTTCAGATACTGAATGATAGCTAAGGCAAGATACCAAAAAAAAAAAAAAAAAAAAAACGAAAACAAGGGACTTGGCCTATTCCTGGTAGAGTGAAAAGTATTTGTGACCAGAGAAGCAAGGTTCCAAAGGATTTTGGGTAAGTGGGGGGACCCCCTCAAACGAAAATTCCACACAATAAGGTAATCTTAATTATATTTTTATTGAACAACCTCTAAAATTTGAATAAAGTTCTTTAAAGTCTTATTCAAGAATGATATGAAATCAAAAAAAAAGTGGTTGATTGTATCCCGTACAAGAAGAGTTTCACGCAATTATTGCTTCTAAACTGTATAAAATGACAATCAAGGTGTGCCCAATAAATTTGAATTTTGTTACTATATAGTTTATAATTTATATATATTTGACATTATATAATTGAAATATGTACACGTATAATTTTCGTCTTCTTATAAGAATTAATAAATAAAATTTGATTTTTGTGAAAAATTCTTTGTTTGGCTTCCCAAGCTAAGATGCTTTCTCTATTGGTTTCAGGAGAGGCGACATGTGATCAGTATAATGCTCCAAATGCATTATTGAAGACCTAGACATGAAATGCCAAAGATTTCTATAGACTCACTAACACAGTCCAATTGAAATTTAATGTTGTCCTAGGTATTTAGTTGGTGACTCCTAAAAATTTACCAGTTTATAATACTATTTACCAATTTTCTAATTAAGAAAACCATGAAATAAGTTAATTACTGTCACAAGAATAAACAACACAAGGGTTGGTAAAAATCTTTGCACTTGGTAATTGGTTTTATTGTAACTATGCTATAAGGCCTGAAACATGGATTAAGGTGGGGGAGGGGGTGGCTGGAAGTACCTCCTCTGCTTAAAGCCCTAATCATATTATATTTCAACTTCTAATATAAATTTTTGGCTTTACCACTAACAAGAAGCAATAGCAGTGTTGATCAAACAGGACCACAAAGGCATAGGTTGCCATAGCGCTTGTTATAATCTGCATAAAATGTTGTTTTCAATAGGCCTACCCTTGGGGACATGATTTATATCTTAGTTAATGCAACTTTTTTTTTCCCTAATTGCTATGAATTAATAGTCTCAAATTTACATATAAATTGTCATCCATTCACAATGATTATTACCTTTTCATTACGTCATACCCTAATATAAAATTGTATTTCTTGCAAATTAGGAAGGGTGGGGAGTTGTTCGTGAATTGTTTAGTCGGGTTGTGTTGGGGTTTCTTATTGGGGGAAGGAGGGGGCAAAAGATGAGCTATGAGTGGACACCGGGACACTGAAATTAAACACAACCAACATATATAATAGCCAAAACTAATAGTTATACAGATTATAAAGCATTCACCCCAACACAATATTTTTCACTAAATTCATTACAAGGTTTATTGAAAAAAGGGATTCAACCAATCACCAAAACTAACCCCGACAAAAGAGAAATTAAGCTATATTGGAGAATTCAGTAGCATCGTCTTGATTGCAGACCTTGGTGTGGATAAGGGAAGTGTCCTCTATCCAAAAAACAGCATGAAGCAAAATGATGGGGGACCCAATTGCTAGAGTTGCTAGAAGATGAATGGCAGCCTCTGTTAGGACTAGTTCCACCACTATTCCTATGGCAAACATTGGGAGAACAAAGCTTTTGCTTACAATCCTCTGAAATATGGGGAAGTCATGTAACAACAACAAGTATATGCACGCGACCACCGAGGTTGACACCATCCAAACTAGAGACACTTTACGTGCGGGAATCAAGCTTATGTATAGACCAATCCATACAAATATTGTGTAGTACAATCCGAAGTTGCCCATATTCCTGATGATTCTGGCTGCTGCTGCTTCTGCCGAGGAAGGTACGTTGAAGGGCCACACTAATTTGATGTTCAAGTTGTATTCTCCCTTCTTTTGGGTTGACTCCTCTGTCTCACCGGCTCGATCCTCATATGTTTTTGTTGTGCTATTGGGTGTCCTCTGGATGGGTCCATAGCTAGCCATTCTTGGGTTGAAATTTGCGATATGAAAGGTGCAAAAGTGAGTTGGAGATAATTTGGTGCTTGGAAGTTGGAACTAGGTGATATATAGTCGAGAAACCCCCCCCCCCTCTCCCCCCGGGTTTACCTGTCTCCAACAACAAGAAGAAGAAAAATAGGAAATGACTTGACAAAAGTATTGGTGCTGGCGGTGCCCAAGTCTTCCCTGCCGCCCCAAGGAAAGGTTGCAAAAGAGGTGACTTGACTTGTGCTTTCAATTTCTACTAGAGTTTTATTATGATAATGCTATCGTTGTTTGAAGAAGATGATATTTAATAAATGGGAAAGATGCCCACAGAATAACTTGTGGAAAATCAAAACCAAGATTTTTCGCGGTGACCAAGTCTACCGTGCCAAGGAAAGGTTGCAAAAGAGGTGACTTGACTTGTGCTTTCAATTTCTATTACTGGAGTTTTATTATGACAATGCTGTCGTTGTTTGAAGAGGATGATATTTAATAAATGGGAAAGATGACTTGTGGACAATCAAAACCAAGATTTTTCTTGGGAGAGAGAGAGAGAGAGAGAGGAGTCGTGAAATGATAATTTTTTTCTGAAAATAATATTAAACCAACTAAATAAATTATAAATCAAATAAATAAAATTCCACAACTACAATTTAATTTTATTGCGAATTCTTAACTAATTATATTTTTTTATCGTTTAAAATCTTTTAATAATTTAATTAAAAATATAATTTATTTAGTTTATAATAAATTTAGTCGGTTTGGTAACATTTATGGCACGGGAGGTAAAACTCAAGAATCATGGGATGCAGCGGAGGTGAAGAAGACTTTGAAAAGTATTATTGCTAGGACCAAAGTTGTTGAAAAGTATTTTACAAGGTTTAACCGGCGGAGGCTTCGACTGCGTCATGGTCCACACTCAAGCGTGTAGTTAGCGGTGATAATGTCGAGGGGACAGCCTGTAATAATCCTATTTTTTTAATAAGATAATTTTAAATTTAAATCTTAATATAACTAAAAAAAAATGATGATAATAGACTCTGACGGACTTAATTTGTGTTGGGCTCAAGCACAGCAACCCCAATGCTTTGAGCCCTGCTCAACCATCAGTCCACTTGTTTCAACAAGGCTCCGCCCAAATTAACGGAGAGTTGAACTAATAGGATGTGATATTAAGTTTTTTAATCAAGTTTCCAAATTCAACTCGTAAATTGAATATGAAAAAAACTATATTGAGAGGGTAATCCCCTTAAATGGATCACTACAAGTCCCGAACCGAATTAATCAAAATATAATTCCAGAGACCTATTAGTATAGTATAAAAACAAAAAAAAAAGGCTCCATCCAATGCATACGATAAATAAGCCAAACTATACCAACATATGTTGACGTAGGTGAGAAGAGTATTTTCGTCTCTTAATCAGATTGGGAGTTCGACTCCTACTAAGTACGAAAAAAATATTGTTGGGAGAGAACCCACTCAATTGAGATTTGATAGACTTCTCGGTTCGAATTAGTCAGGAAGAAGTTCTGAATATCGGACGGTCAAAATATCAAAAAAATAAGCCAAACTATAAAAAATGATCGGTTTAGTAAATAAAAATATTAAATCAATTAATTAAATTTTTAATTCAAAATTTGAGAATAAAAAATATTATATTGAGAAAACTCTCTTTTAAATTAAATCCGATAATATTTGAATCGAAATAATCGAAATATGATTTCGAATAAATATTTGAATTCTAGATGTTAGGATTGGAGGAGAGAGATTATAATCACCAATCTGTTCTTTTGAGGACATTTTGAGGTAAATAATTATAAGTGAGAAATTCCAATCACTTTCTGTAACATCTAAAGATGGCTTGAAATCTCAAGTGATTACTAGAAGTATGGAGGGTTTAGGGTTTGTGTGTTGGCTAAACCCGTAATTATGTTTATTATAGCACCAGAGTTCATAAAACTCTGTATATTTCGAATTTCATTTCGATCGATAAAAAATACACATTAAAAAAAAAACAGTAATAGATTTGTGAGCGGGTTTGCCTTTAAGCGTAGTCGATGAATTTATTGATTTATGCTCAAAAAATAAAAATTCCCACAATTATAAATATAAATTTTATTAAAGAAAATGTTATATCCTCTCTTAGACATTTGGAATCGTAGAAGTTTTACATTTTATGTTATTTTAGTTATAATATTTGTCAATAGAGACAAAAACTATTTTTAATGGAACATTTAAATTTGTTATTATTGTAATAATGTTTAATTAAATGGGTTAGAATTATCACTCCTATACAAATGAATTTAGCTTGCCCACGTGTTGACATCCCGCACCCTACCCCACCCGATAAAAGAACAAACTAAAAAGAGTCAAGTAAATTAATGTGCCTCTACAGTCTCCTCCTCGTATGAAATACAGTCAAACTAGGCATGCCGTGCCCAGACAGAATTTTTTATTTTTTTTGGGGGGGGGGGTGTGGGGGAAACAAAATGTGCAAAAAAAATTAATCAGACCAAATCAGACCCCTGATCATCTCCGGCTTTATTGGATTCGATCTGAACAGGTTCACCTCCATCAAAAGCAGCCTGGGTTGTTGTCGTTGAAGAAGATGAAGAGTAGTCTGGTAAACCAGCCCATAGAGCGGCATGAATTAAGATTAGGGGACACCCAATTCCTAAACTTGCGAGCAAATGAATCCCAGCTTTTGTTGCCACAAGCTCAACCACAACAGTCTTGGCTATGAATCCAAGAACCAACCTTTTGTCAATGAAATTCACAAGTCTGGAGTCGGGAAAGTCGTGCAACAATAGTAGGTAGATGCTTGTAACCACAGAAATGGATACAAAGCCTATCAATGAATCTTTACGCGCGGGAATCAAGCTGATGTAGAGACCAACCCAGATGAATATTGTGTAGTACAATCCAAAACGTCCCAAGTTTCTGATGATCCTGGCCCTAGCTGCTTCTGGGGTGGAGGGTATGCTTAAGGGGCATCCGTACTTTGATCTGTCTTGCTTCTTCTGATCCTCGCCTTCTTCCTCTCTCTGAGCATTGGAGTTTGTCAAGGGATTGGCCCTGTGGAGCGTTTCATAGCCAGCCATACCTGAAACACAGTAATAAAAACAGTAGAGAGGTTTTCTGTTTATATGGGCATATATGAGGAAGTGGGGATCATCTCTCACTGCATTTCCAGGAAGAAGACTTTGAAAAGTCTTATGATAGACCAAAAATGCCCATCATAAATAACAATGTGGAAGGATGTAAGACCTTAAAAAGCGGAAGTGCCATAAAACCTTTAATTGCTTTGAAAAGAAGCGTGAACGTGAGTTGGACTACCGGTATTCGTATATTTATACCTTGGAACGCCCGCAAAGGGGTAATTTCCAGAAAGGATACTCGCTTCATTAAAAAAGAGAAGAAATAATTAAATATAAATATTATTGATTAAAAATACGATACAGAATAGCCGTAGAAATAATTATCATGAACAATAAAATAAAATAAAATAACATGACCTCTTTTTATTTCATACAATATTGGGAAGAAAGAAAATTTTGTATTTATATTCCATCATTCAAATCTAGATTCCGCTTGCCTAAGGGACAAGCAATGGAATAAGAAAAGGATCCATCTTGACCTAGTCCATTTAGGTTGAAATGGACCCCAACTCTTGGTCACCATGAAAGGGCATATGCAGCAAGCAACATTAGAGCCAAAAGTAATTCACGTTAGATCATCAGTAGTCTTAAATTTACTCGTCACATGTGAAAACACAAGAGTAGAACAAATAAGGGAAGTCCTGTGGTTAAAGTACAGCATGATTGTCAATAACTCAGTATGTAAAACATGAGTAAATCTCTTGGCTTTCTTCGGCTTTACAAAGGACCCAGCAGAATCAAAGGCCCTAGACCTTCGTCATCGTTGAGTGTTATCAAATCCAGTGACTTGTTCCGAGTTATGCGAATCTCTCCTTTGATGCTGATGCAGGCACCATATTTGGCTCACAAATGATTGCCCCCCCCCCCCCCCACATACCTGCCAGATCAACAAGGCAAACATCATCAGCTGCTATTTGGAGAATCTACACTTGTTTACAAACAATGCCATATAATGATATAGACAATAGTACAAACTTGGCATAGAACAACAAATTTTGAGTATGCGACAAATCTGGTTCCAATTTCCTCCTCTCCCCTACCCGGTCCTGTCTTTCTTTTCTTGTCCAAAGGTGTGGTCACATGAAAGGGTGGCTCTTCGTTACCTATAAACTCCCCTACCCCAAGTGAAAACTGGAAACCATATTTTAATCCCAAGACCACCACCTCAAAGGTGATGTCAATTTCCCCTAAATGTGATTTCTTTTTCTTGATGGTGGACCCTCAGACACGAATTTTGCGAAAAAAAATGACTTCTAAATTGAAGGATGACATCATTTTTCCTAAGATCATTCATGTAGAAAAGAATCCTCTTTCCACTTACAAGAACATTTTTGTGTCCTCAAACATTAAATAATAGCAAAATCTTACAAATTTTTTTTCCCTTTTCTCATTCTTCTTATGGAGAAATTAATTTTCACTAAAGCAGAAGAAGCCCATGCCCAAGTTTTGTATGTTTTGCTTCTTGAGCCTAAACATGGGACTACAGGAAAGCAATTGTAGTCATGACATGGCATAAAGCTTTCATTACTACCACTCAGCTATACAATTGTAGTCATGACATCCAAACTTACTTTTAAGACTACTGACAATTGCAAGCCTGAAAGCTGCAAAAAAGGCCAACGAAAATTGTAATATCTTGGGATATATTTGTTAGGCGCACAGCTGCGTTGTGACCATTTCACCTTCTTCCATTATCAGAACCACCATTACAATAGAATCATTTAGTACCAGAATTGGTCAATGGTATCAGCTTAGGTAAGTTGGGCAACTTACAAGATGGAACCCATTGAAGTTTGTCTCAAGAGCATCCTGGCCAATGCCTAAGCATGATGTCCTCATTCTTGATGCTACCATGGACATATACTTTGGGCTCCATTACCTGCAATTGAAGCAAAAAAGTTCAATTTTGTAAAGATACTGCAGTACCACACAATTGCATAGAGACTTTGTATTTGGGCCTTTACCAGTGAAATAGGAGGAAATGAATTTAGAAGGCGAAGCCTTGAGAACCCCTTAACAGTAAATAAGCACCTGAATCCATCAACATATTGATGTTCGCTGTAAGGCACAGAAACCAAGCAAAGATAGATAATAAGAGCTCAAATATTTGGCACCGTATTTGAAACTACAAATATCTCTGCAGTAAACTAATCAATTCTAATATGGTAAAGCAATTATAAAATCACCAATAAGGTAGAAACTAACACTCGGCAAGTGTCATGCGCAACTTGAAGTTATGCCCAGCCCAAAAACCAAGTAAAACATCCATTTTGTATGCTCTTTTTTTTGTGGCCCTTTTCGTTTCATCCTCCCACCCACTGCCCAGAAAAATTTATATACAACCCAGCCTTTAGATTCTAAAGCTCCACTTTTTTCGGTTTTTCTTTCATATAGAAAAGATAGACAGACCCTTTAACAAAAGGAATTAACCAACACAAACACTCCTAGAGAATTTGACCAATGTGTCCTCAGTTCATGACCTCCAGCGGAGATGTTACCTCAGGGATCTCCCCAAAATTGACTTCTGTTATTTCCAAAATGGTCTGTGAATGTTATCTATGCTTCACTACTCTCATGGTCTCAAATTTAAACAAGCTCGATGATCAAATTTTGTTTAAACTAATATCTTCTCAACACTCTGATAAACCTGAGAGTGAGAAATTACTTCACTGTTTGCCGCCTTCTCCATAGCATCAAAAAATAGTCTTGATGATTACCAACTTCATCACCAGACCAGTACAGGGCAAAGCAACAGATACACTCAGGGCAGTAGAGGTACTTACGGTAGTTGGAGAAAACAATATTTTCTCAGGTTGTGGGACATGAATTATGCCTTGTATTTAATTTGCCAGCATGCCAATACTTTTTTTCATAAAAAGCCATCAACAGCATAACATGTAGAATACCACTGTTAGTTGCAAAGATGCTATTAAGAAATGAGTAGGTTGATACTAGAGAACTCACTTCAAAAGATAGGTGTAGTTTCTTTGGAGAAAATCTCCCATAGCTAAATCTTCTTCTTTAGAATACCTACATTGCAAACAACTCCAAGATATTATACCAAAACTTGAAAAACCACAGCGTGGGATTCAATATGTAATAATTTGCAAACTTGAAGAACATGTTACTGTCTACCAACTTTTTCTTTATAATTCTGAGTTCTGATCAAAACAACTTCAAAGCTAACTAATATCACGGACCTTGTATAAAGGCTTTTCTGTGCCAAATATGGCCATGACAGACAACAGATATATTTTATACCTATTGAATGACCACCATACCGAACACGTCCTATGACTACTATTGCCTTAGGGATAGTATGCATCTGAATTTAAATTAAATAGATGTTGTAACAGAATTAAAATGTCAGGTGATTATTTATCTTCACTTTGTTTAAAAAGCACTCACAAGAAACATTACATACACAACATTTGGTTTAAATTTAAATCCATTAATTCTTCCGTGGCATCCAACAAATATGGTACATGATTATGCTGAAAAGACAAGTTAAGTCCACGGTCAAACAAATCTCTGGACCAGAAGAAGAGTAGATCAGGAGTTTATTCTCATAGGTAAAGGGATTACAAGTTGCATTCAAGTACCAAAATGAAGTACAAATCAAGAAGAATCATGACAAAATAGTGAAATCAGAGATTGGATAAAACTTTTTGGAAGGGTCTCCAGATTGACATTTTTCATATCAAAATAAGTGCAAACCAAAAATGGATACAATTTTTTTTTACTAAAATCTGAATCTGTACAGAACATCGCATGGCCGTCTCCCAAGATAGACTCAAGGTTAAGACTAGACTTTTACTTGTCACTAATATCTGAATGCTTCCTAGAGGACTGCAGAGTTTAAAAGGCTGCTATGTGTGTTTGAATCCACATTGTAATACCCTAAACCAACCCAGCAGCATAGCCCATTAAAGATCTTAGGGCAGCATGAATTAGGTTGTGCCAGGGATCTGGAGTCAAAGTGTCCCACACTTCAGACCCAACCTGTGCAGATTTAAGTTCATTTCTTCAGGGTTTTAAGCCATAACCTTTTCTTAGTTTGCTGGGTGTATTGGTTAGGATTCTATAGGATAGTTCTTGTTGGTTTTCTACCGTTTCTTGTACCTACTCTTGTTAATTACAGTGGTTTTTTCTCCACCACCAGCTGTGGAGGCAGGCTTTTAAACTGAACCACATATATTGCCACATCTTGTCTATGTGACCATTAACCTCACAGGATTCAACAAGTTTCCGTATCAGATTTAATTCAGCATTTTGAAAAAACAGTGCAAAGTTGTATAACTGGATTTATTGCTAGAATATAAATCTTACAAAAGATTCTAGAACAACTTAGCAGCTGTCAATGAAGTATACCTCCAAGGAAAAGAATTTTCACAGAACCGGGATATTCCATTCATGGCGGAGAAGGAATCAATATGAACCCAAAATTCACTTTTACAACCTTCAAGCCCACCTGTCAAACAAAAAATCATTATACAGTGGCCGATCACAAATAAATCAATAAATAGAAGTTGCAGCATGGATGAGTGCACATGTATATATTTACTTCACAAACACCGAACAAAAATTAATCCAACCCTACCTACAAAAAGCAGCAAATATTTTTGGTATTTAAAGTTCAGAATAAACTCCTCAGTTTAAGTAGACCCCCTAGTACTTCCACCATTCCCATTTTGACATAAGTATATTTGAATGGAAATTGGCAGCACATTCTTTAATTAACTAATTTCATATGCTTTTTTTCCCTAGTTGACGTATTCAGTACTGGATCCTCAGAAAATTCTAATTACATTTATGCTGATTCAAAGTTATTATAATGCTCTGAAGTCATTAATTGCTATATATTCATCATTACATGATCTGCATGTGCTAAACTGATGGAATATACATTAGTTTATTATATGGGAGTTGAACCTCATTGATGACTCATTTCATTGCTTCCATGCACTACCCCTTTTCTTAACATAATCAACAAAGAAGGTTCTTCCTGAATCTTTGTCCTCATCCTCAGAAAGAAGAACATTACTTGCAGAAATGAGTGATATAAATGAGGCAATAAAGGCTAATATAAGCTTCCAGTATCATTTACCTCTTTTTTAATGATGACAAAACGAGCACATGAGTTTATGAAGGTGACCACAATGATGTTTATATCTACGTGTGGCTTGTATGTTGGTGTCTGCCTGAGAAAGAGAGTGAGCTTACCAATCTGGTGTAAATCTCTCAGAGCATAACCACTGGGGTAGTTCTCATATGATGCCACAAAAGTTATGATGGTGCACCCTAGACTAGAGAACAGAAAATGAGCACAAATAAAACACATAATGAACAGAAAATGAGCACAAATAAAACACATAATGAAATTTACTATGTAGTATTTGGATATTGATAATTATACATGCACAACCTACTCATAGCCAAACGTTAACAACACATGCTATTCTAACCTGATTAAAACTGCAACCAGCATCATGAGATAAATCAACCTCCAGAAGCTTTTCTTTCTATTGTTATATCTGGCACAAGTTGTGATAACATGATTACACGTTGATTTGAAACTAATGGAAAGAAAAGGATCAACAAAATGCTTTTACAGGTAATTGATGTTGATATTTTACCGCAACACAAAAACAGAATGACCAAAAACCACAAATAATATCCTAGATGTAGACCTATTTCAAACAACCCCCTGAAGTCTCGTTATAGTCTATTAAGCCTGAAAACTTTTGAAATAGATGTCAGACCCCCGTAAGTGGATGGTGTTAATTTTCCTTGTTTAACCTCCCCCTAGCTTTCACCAATGCCTAACATTTTTTAGTGAACTCTTCTGGCTTTGAAGTTCTCTAGGCTTCAGTAATAATTTTTCACCAAATTTAAGCCTCCCAATTAAAATTTTTGCAAGGATTCTATATTTGGTTTCCAAATGAATCTTTTCTGAGAGGAGGTAAAGAAAGACAGAAGGTCCTGGGCAAGGACATGACCTTCAGGTGGAGATAATCCTAATATTGTCCACTTATTGTGTTTGGTGACTTCTAATCTAAAAGTTTTGGGATATACTTAAATGTAATAAAAGTTCAGGAGGTGAAGTAGGCCTAAAGTTTAAGGGGTATTTTTACTTAACAGTCAAAATAAAAACTTCCATATGAGATTAGGAAATTTCATGGAAGAACATCTACAGAGCTAAACATGTTCACAAGGGCAGAACCTTAGGTTGATTACTTCAAAATGATTGTAATACTTTAGAAATGCTAGTGAAAAGTAGACCATACATTCGACTAGCTGCCACTGCTGCTGCCAGATTGAAAATTGGAACTGAGGCAATAATAAAGCGAAGCTCCTGTAGCATCAGAAGAAACTTGGTGAAGCACTGTTAGCAAAAAATACTGATAAAATTATAGTATACCTTGTGCGGCAGCTTAGAGTAAAGGACAACAAAGAAGAGAGCAGGAAGGGTATAAGGCAAAATTCTCCTTTCTAGAATTACTCCAAGCTGCAAGAGAAAACATGTCAACAGAAGGGGAAGAACACAACTCAGCACAAATGAGAAAAAAAAAATGTATATGAAATGAGTTTCATTACGTCCAGGTCCAAGACTCACCGGAAACAGAGGATATGCAGCAAGCAGTGAACGTGGAAGCGCAGATGTGAAGTACCAGTGAAACGGATATGTCTGAATTAAAACTAGTTAAAGAAATATACTGACAGAGATCAGCCACTAAAAAGTGTATTCAAGCATAAGAAATGTAGAGGATAATCAGTCCCGAATTTCAATTAGGATGGGTGGTGAATATGAGAGGTGGACCATCCTATTCAGATATTCTCGGCCAAGAAGTATGAAATTCTCACCCAAATGGGCCATGAAAGGAGAGGGATTGCTGAAAGTCGTACTGTATTTAATTCATCCAATCTGGGAACTTTTTATCAGAAAAGCAAAGAAATTTTATTCATTAAATTATAAACAACAACAAACTGAACCTTAATCTCAATACTCTGGGTTCAGCCATTTGAGAGACAAATATGAAGATAATTAAAATAAATAAATAAATACAAAGATAAATGAATAATAAATAAATAAATAAAAATATAAATAAATAAATAAAATGAATATAAAAATGAATAAATATATATATCTAGAATATGATAGTTTAATAAATATATATCTAGAAATAAATAAATATATATATTCATTAAAATCATTAAAAAAAAAGACTCAAGTGATCACTGAGGAAATGTTAGACACCAAGCGTAAAGCCAGAGAATCTACAAGTCTACCACCTCTACAAAAGATTCAAACGATTTAAAAGAAGACGAACAAGACAAACACTAAAGGTAAGTGTCCACAATATCTTGGGAACTTTATTGAATTCTAGAGTTGGTTGTTATAGCAGTATACATCACATTTTGCAATAAAATTCATGTTATTTTAAGTCAAATGGGTTTCTAGGAATTTCTTAATTATCCTAAAAGGTGCAGGTCTCATGGAGGTTGTATCAATGCTCTTGCTCTTTGAAGAACAGACATGATGTGTTAGACTTGTTATATGCAGAGGCTATAAACATCCATGACACTAATAAGAAAAGAGGAAGTTAAAGGAGCTAACTCCCAAGAGGATCAAGTTGAGTTGAATCCATAGGAATATTAATCTAAATATCGAAAAATTAATAAATAAAACATCTCTGCCAAAACGAGAACAGAACAACAATAGAAAAAATTCGGGGCAGGTTGAAAATACTGATTATTAAACTCAAGCTCATTGCATATGCACAAAAAGGATACCCCCCATTCAGAACTCCGGTTCAAGACCGAGTTGAACCAAAAGACTTCAAATTCAGGCCACACTAACCTCTTCCACATGATTGAATCAATTAACGTAGTAAAACCTATAGTAAAGAAAAATAGTCATAATCTAGAAAATTAGGATATCTGATGGAAAAGCTAAGAGAAACTCTTTCTACCAACCTACGCACATAAATGCAGTCCCAGCACAATATTTCACAGCTCCCCAAATTGATATCGCTTTGGTCTGTCACTCAAGATCAAGAGTAGCACTCTGAAATTTCACACTTTGTTCAAGCAATTGTTGACATAATGAAAAAAAAAAAAAATGTATGGGATAATTAACCTAGTCTCTGGCCATGGATGGGGGATTAAACTTGAACCTACCATAGGCAATAAAGAACAGATATAGATATAGGACATGAATATGACAAGGAGATACAACACTATAAAAAATTTTGAAAATGTAAGGTGCTGGAGCTTGTTTGCAGCAAAAGCTGTATCTTTCTGAGTGGATAACAACAACATAATAGGTGTAACAAATGAACTATCAAAACACACAAGATTTATAGGAGAACAGCCTTTGTGGTACTGCAATGAAAACGTTCTGAGCATCAAAACAATGAAACATAACAATAAAATAAACAATTAACAAACTGATTAATCATGCTCCCACAGGGTGATATCATGTGTTTTAAGAGTTAAGATTTAGTCACTCAAAACACCAAAAGAGCAAGAAAAGGAGCAGGTGGGAGAGGTTGAAATTTTAGAGCATACCAATAAGAGCAGCAATCCAAGAGGGCCAAGGAATAGAAGTAAATCACATCTGAAGAAAATTGTAGCAACAATCTGATATTAAGGAAACAGAAAAGCATTAGAACTCACAGTTATGCATTGAAAATAGGCTTCTAATTTACATTTCAGTAGTAGCCTGCTGACAGTAGAAAATAGTTTCTCGCACAAGAAACCTACACCCTCTAAAACATGTCAACATAGAACCTAATGAAACAACAAATTCACGATAGAACAACTCAATTTAGAAGTTGTGTATAAAGAAATAAGAAAGGCCATGAAAAGGGCTTAAAATTATCTCCTGCAAAATTAAATTATTAAGCAATGGAGGGAAAACATACCAAAAAGTTCAATGACGTATAAAACCTCCCTTTAAGCCAAAATCCATATGCCATGTTAACTAATTAAACACAAAAGACATCAGTTACAATCATAATACACATCTGACATTAATTTTTAAGAAAAACCCAGGAAAATGTTTCAATAACAAGCAAGGACTTCATCTAAGGTATCACAAGCTATCCGTCAAAACATAATGCTTTATTTGTGTCAGTAGATCATTCTCGGATGTCACAAGGAAGGGAAATATGCAATGAAGCCACAGATTCTCACATGAGGAACTTTTATTAAATAAGGTGTTAGAGTAAACTGGGCTAGGTAAAGAATCCAAAAATAGAAGATATCCATCAAAACATAATGCTTTATTTGTGTCAGTAGATCATTCTCGGATGTCACAAGGAAGGGAAATATGCAATGAAGCCACAAATTCTCACATGAGGAACTTTTATTAAATAAGGTGTTAGAGTAAACTGGGCTAGGTAAAGAATCCAAAAATAGAAGGAAATCTATAAATCTATGTATGAAGAAAAAAAATTTAGGCGATTTTAACAAGAAGAGATAAGAGTTCTGTATGGTGATAAACTACAAGAACAAATCACCTAATGCCAAAGCCAATATATTAGGAAGAGGGCGTGAACAGTAGAACAGCATGTGAAACTGTATAGCTGTCAGCATTACAAAGAATGCCTCCACTAAATGCCCAAACTTGTCTTTGACCTGCTCACATTAATAGTTCCACAAATAAGTCAATTAAGATATAGCACTGCAAAAGCAGGGAAAAAAAAAAGGAGGTAGCATTACAACATGAAAGTCTTGCAGTTATACAGCTTAAAAGTTTTTGTGACATAAGAATGATCAATAACCATGTTGTGTTTGTATCTCTGCATGACCACAAAAGGAAGGTACATGGATCATAATGGCTCAGTTGTATCTACCAACGGCTTCTACTCAAGCCAAATAAGCTTGTGGATCATACATCAATGTTCAGTTAAAGCTTCTTTTGATGGACTTAATGTCACGAGTTCTTCACTAGGGCTATTTTGCTGTTGCAGGGTGAAATCGTTGTTTCTTAAACATGACAGTGATAAGATCACAATTCTTATACAACAATTCAAGCTCCTATTCTTTCGCAAGCACAGGTTTGCAAAAGCTCCTAGTTGTGTCTCATAAGCTATAAAAAGGGTATAAGGAGGTGAAGAGTGCTAGCCAAACAAGTGATTCAATCTCAACTCCAATTTCCCAAGTGAATTAATGGTTTAAAGCACATAATTTAGTCCTTAAATTATAGATCTTGCCTGAAGAAAGACAAACGGAAATGGTCATGCATGCAGGAAAAAAAAATCATCAAGGCATCCAGGTCTTGTATGCCACTCATAGAGACCAAGTGAAAATAAATGTATGATAAGTGAAGATTCCTAAAAAGTAGATGAGGTACAATACCTGTACTCGGAAAAACCGTAATGTTGACAATATGATGCCACCCAATACCATGCGCACTAGCAAACAAAAACAGAGAGAGAGAGAGAGAGAGAGAGAGAGTCAAATGAAAGATAAATGAACAAATCACTTGATTCAGGGCACTAAACACTGTTTGACAATGAATTAAAGTCTAAGGCTTTTTGGAAGGAAACAGAAAATTCTACATTAGGAGAACAAACAGCGCAAAGATACATGGATACACATTTTAGTCTTCATATGTTATTCTTCTATTTGGTTTAATCTCAGTTTACATAAAAAACAATAACAATATTTTTATGAAGAGTTCAAGAAAGATTCGAGTACAATGAAATAACCCAAATAGTTATGCTCCTAAAAGGATACTCCCTAAAATTAGCTGCAGAATGTCCACTTTGCAAACAAAAAAATGAAGCAACTATTTAGGGAAAGCATGATGGACCATATTGCTAGCGGAGATTATTGGCATCCTCCCAATTATTACAGATTAGGTCATATTCACAGAGTCAAGGAAACATGAATAAAGAAGAGCTTGAAAGCCTCCAAAAGATACAAGGGAAATGAAGTGGCGGTAAAGGAAATAGAACTAAAAGTTATTGCTAAAATTTTCGTACGCAGAGATGGATAAATGAACTAACCTGCAATGAGGCTATACACCTTTGGCGTACCTAGGAAGCTTAGTACCAATACGATTGGAGAAGCCAATGTTGACACAAACAGTGCACCTGCAAGGAAAATATTGAATTGCTCAGCCCTCAAAGGAAAAAACAATTCAACACAAAGTATGTATCTCTTTTCACAAGTCATGTGGTTTGATCATCTCATTTTTTGATTGCAAAGCGAGAGATTTATTAGACAGGAGGAAGAAGTGTCCACAATGAGAGACCAAAAACATACCAACCTAACAAAACTGCATTTTCGAGTTCTGCTAAAGATAACATGTCATCAGAAGTACCTCTAGCCTTTAACTCTATGAAATAACAAAAAGATTCAATTACCAACAGTTCCTTTCAGCTTCCATTATGTACTACTCACATACAACCTGAAATCATAATGGCCACAGCTTCGATCATAAATTGCTAGGTTAGTCCTGTGGATGCTATTCCCGTGAAACCAGGTAAAAGTCGCCAAGCAACTGAAACCCATTACAATCATCTGAGGTCCTACTATCAAGTTAGTGAGTTTTGAAAGGAGTAAAAATTCATATTACTTAAAACTTATCAAGTAACCTAGAAGACACTAACCCAACATCTACACAAGCACTGCTTGATAGCTCATCCTGAACTTCACATCCCATAAACTTTTACCAAGAAAGCAACGATTAACTCTAATCACGTTCTAGTACATTAGGAATCATTGCCCTATTAATCAAGGAAGCATCCACTGCAGTCGAAATAATTCCTATTCCAATTTAGAAAATTATGGGCTCAATAGCCAGAGAAAAAGGGAAATCAATCTTCTATCTAGCAAAGACAACCACAAGCCAATTCAATTAGAAAAGAAGTAGGAAAAAAGGAATGGAGCTTACCAATGAAAGTCCGAGGAACAACTCCGGGAAACTCAAAATGATCATACTGAAAAAGTGATCAAACATAAGAAATATAGAATCAAAAACTACTAGAGGTTAATCATGCTAAAGAAATTAACAAATGTAGACTTACATTTTGTAAGTGGTGCCGATGATACAGAATATCATGCATTGCCTTCATATCAAAAAGCTCAAATTGGTGTCAGTTTGATAAAACCACAGACAAGTCCAACAAAGTAAAGTTCAATTCGGCTAGAATTAAAATTACATCAAACAGAAGTTCGATCAAACCCCACTAACCCAAAAACATAAAAATTAATGTCTTTTGTCGATTTTGGGTGAAATTAATGCACCTGAACATTGAAGCTTTCCTCGACCTTAGTGTAAGGCATCATGAAGACATAAAAGGCAGCGATAGAACCCAAGAGCAAATCAAAACCTACAGAGAAGAAGACTGCTCGACTTTTAAATTGATCGGTGAATTTGTTTTATGTTGTTAGAAAAAGAAAGTTTTTGAGGCGATTAGAGTTTGAGCTTTTACCGTAACGGTCCAAAAAATTCGAAGATTTTCCGGCGGCCATTGCTTGAGAGAGAAAAACCCAGAGAACCGCCGGAAGGGAGGTAGAGCAATTTGGTTTTGGGAGCCTTCGAAGTGCGATTTTGGGCTTTTTTTTAGCCCATTGGCGCCGCCTAGCCTAAGCAGGGGATCTAATTCGCAATATTGGACCAAGGTTGATATTCATTGAAAATCCAGGAAGCGTTTTTTTTTTTTTTTTTTTTTTGTAAATACTGTGATTCGAACCCGATTCTATTATATAAAGAGAGGAGGAAAGTGACACTCGTAACAAAAAAAAAAGCTAATTGGCACACCTGGAAGCGTTTCATGAAAAATAATGTATACCAATTGTCAGTTGATTTAGTGGGTTGTGACGTTAAATTTCTTAACAAAGATCTCGAGTTCGATTCGTTATTTGGATATAGAGCAGATTACTTTAGGAGAGTAGTCCCCTAATGGGTCACTGTAAGTCTCGGATCAATTAGGAGGAGTATGATTCTGAATACCGATCGGTATAATATAAAAAAAAAAAGAAAGAAAGAAAAAGAGTGTATTTTTTTGGGTTTAAAAGATAATGTTATAGAGATCAAATTAATCAAAAATCGAATAAATTGAATTCTATACGATGGCTCATCTCAGTATGTTTTAAAAGGAGCACAAGTAATATTTCGTAAATTATTAAATGAGTTAAAAAATAAATAAATGGACTAAATATGATATAGCAGTTCGTTAGCTAAGATTAATTTTTCTTTTTCAAATTTTAACAATATCTTTTTCGAAATTTTTTATATGATTTAAAAAGTATTTTATTAATTTAAATTATTTAAATTTCATAATTTTTTACTCATGTGGATTATCATATAGAAGTTGATTCAGTTTAATTCTTCACTTCTTTTTTGTCCTGGTATCACTCTTTCCCTTTTTTGGACTCTTTTTGGAATTGATTCTAATCATCACTATTTTTTATTATTTTATATATTCAAAAAACTATGGATTGATTTCTTTATATTATGATAATATTTGTGTTAATTATTCAAATAGATAAACATATTTATACATGTATAAAGTCTAATGGATTGAGTTATATGATTGGGATAGACGTTATATACAAAAAGTGTAAGCCATGGTTATATCAATACGAAGAAAACTATTTATATCTGATTGATAAAGCTGAACATTTTATGAAAATTTAAGATATAGTTTGTAAATTTTCTAATTATCGAAAATGATTTATGTTGATCATCAAACATGATCCATATTTGAATAACGTCCAACCTCAAGAGTAAATAGTGCAGATGATTAGTATTAAACAGAACCTATATAGAGTGACTATGAATGGAAATTGATAGTCTATACTTATATGAATTTTATGTATTCTTAATTTTGAGTATATGTAGATGAATTTGTGAATTTAGAGTTATATGTTTTGATTTATTATAAGTAAAATCTTTTTTAGGCCTACATTGAATATATGGTTTTACTTAGTTGGGATATATATACATGATAAAGAATTTACGCTAAATATGTCAAAAATCATCGTCTCTAGTTGTCATAAAACTTTTAAACTATCACTAAAATACTTTACAATATTGTTTATTTTCAATATATATATATATATATATATATAATGTTCTCCTCACTCACTGTTTCTGACATACTGTATTTAGCTCCCACTAAGATAATTTTCTAGTTTCGCCTTGATAGATGCTCATATATGCAAGAAAGGGATAAATGGCATTTTTATTGAGATGTTTTCCTCCTCTAATATCTACAAATTAACTTTTTAATAAAGTTACCCTAACCGGCTAGGATAACTCTACATCTACCAAAAATTTTGAATTACTTTTACTATTTATCTAATTTTCCAAATAAAGTAAAAGTATAAACAATTTTTTAGAGGGCTTTTGAAGTTGTAAACAGAAGTAAGTCCGCAAGAGTAGCAGTGCTCTTCTAAAGGCAGTATGTCCCTTGACACCCATAGACTCCAAATTCAAATATTGTTCATTGCGATATCTTGTGCATATTCTTTTAAGTATACCCTTCTCCTTTTTTGTCATTAACTATTTTTTTACCGACCACCATCACACTTTCACTATGTTCCTTATTATTATTAAGAGTAACTGTGAAACAACTCCCGGTAATGGTCCTTTGCGGGGTGGTTCTTTGGAGTTGGGGTTTTGATGCATGCCTTTGTTTGCATTTGATAAACCTTCCCTTGTGCTCCGGACCCCAAGAACACTTTCTTAATTATAAGCAGGCACAGTGTCAACCCTTAAACAAGTTGAAGTACCCTGCTTTTTTATCGAAGCCGTTGGATAACAGGGTCTTGCTTCGTTGATTTTTACTTTTTTTTTAGTACATAAAGAAGCTCGAAAACTTTTGTAAGGAGAGAAGGGATGATGACTTGAGGTATATAGATCATTGGCTTGGTTGATTTTTCCTTATAAAAAATGAACAAACCTTTTTGTTTTCTACAATTGATTAAGTACTTCCTCGTTCCATCCCAATTCCCATGCATGCACAATTTATTAATTCATTTTCTATATCAACATCACTGCATGAAGACGCTACTTCCCCTTCTCATTTTTTGTCATGGGGCTGTTTCCAAACCAAAACTTCCATACCAACACAAAGCATATTAATAAGATTTTCAGCAACATAAGAGTTTGCATTTGGCATTCGCAAATAACTGTTGCTAGCAGGATTTCCGCAGGAAAAAAGAAAATAAAAATTAATATGGTCGAAAGCTTGGAGTGCAATGGGGAAAAAAATGCTGAAAAAAATTTTCAAGAATAATAGCACTTCTTTTCATTATAAAGAATTTTTGAACTCTGTTAAACTAGACAAGTTGAAAGATTCTTCAAAACTTCCTTTCCAGCCAAGAAGGGGAAGCCTTGTGAACAGTGGAATCACATGGGGAAAGGCAAGCCCTCACAATTGAGGTTTTGAGGATTAAAGATTATTCTCTGCAAAGCAAACTCATATAATATATATATATAAATATATAACAATCATTACAAGATATTCTTCTTGTTCTGTTCTATGATTTGATTATATTCAGAAAGAAGTAAAACACTCGTGCTCAGATGAAGTTGAATCATCACAAGGAGAGTGATTGTGTCTCCCTTCATAGGTAGTTATGACCATCCTGCAATCCTCTGATAGTCTCTCAACTCTCTTCTTTACCCTGCAATTACTATGTGTGCATCTATAATAGCTTCTGCAAAATCAAAGAAATTTGTGACATTTCTATGTGTGCATTCTCCAACAATCAATGCATATGACTGCGGTAATGCTTAATGAAATTGGTGGATGCATCCATGAACAAATGCCAATGTTTCCAAATTGTTGTCACTATATTAAAAAAAATAATAATAAAACCACATCTAGGGTATAGCAATACAAGATCCTGAAGTGAAGTATCGTTTGATGCAGGCCTACCATGGTTGTCTTGTTCATAAATTACGAAGTAAAATGTGAATCTCTGGAATCTCCATATAGCTGTTCACTCCTTGAACCTCACAAGCGGAGGAATCTCAATGTGTTTAACTTAAAACTTCAAGACTAATGCGCCTTGTGCAGGCTTAATTTTTGTGACAATGAACCTTAGCCATATCAAGTACTGGTATTATATCTTAAATTTTCCATAAGAAGCCATACATGTACACATACTAGTCCACGTGCTTGAATTAACAAAGCATTAGCTTAGCTTGAAACTTTCACAGTCTCGCAGAACTTAAACAGATGGAGAACAGTTCTATCTTTCAGGTATTAGCGTTTGTGTCATCCTACATAAAAGGGTCCCAAATATACGTATTTTTTAAACAGGTGGGTGAAAAAGATTTGCAAATGCTGATCACCTCCAACACATTTATACCATACAAAATCAACTAATTGCTATGAAATATTATACCAAATGCAAGATGCCACATTGGATAGGAACAATAGCATCTATAAGAAAATAATTCTGCACTGCACTATCACGTTACAGATCCCTACATACTAAATGGAGGATATACATATATAGGTAAGTGGGGAGAGGAGAGGGGTGGGGGCAACGGGAGCATATGCCCTACCTTTTTTTTATTATTTTTTAAAAATATGTATCTATATATATAATTTTAAAAAATAAAATAAGTATCATTTGCTTTCCTATATAATAACATGAAATTATGTTTGCAAATGTATATTGTATTTTGCATTTTAATTTTGATTTTATGACTTCATCACACAAAGTAATCCTACGTATTAATCCATTTGGTGTTGGTGCATGCTCAGAGGTACTTTGTATGTGCCAGTGGCAATGCATAAGACAAGATGGCCTCGTGCAATCGCACAACTGGAAGCAAAAGTTTGAACCCTTTTGCGATTTGCCACACCTACCTCCAATACCATCAATTGTTTTAACGTCTTTAGGAAGCAATTTTTGTGCACAGAAATGAGGTCAATTCCTCTAGCAAAGACTCATCATGCATTGCGTAAACACGCACAACAATCAGTTTGTGAACAATGGAAGGAAAAAATATATATGCAATAAACATGCATATGTGAAGTTCATGAAATTGACGGGCCATCTGAAATGAGTGGTTGATTCTTAATTCTATGGTTCAATTTAAGCATTCTGTCTTGCTACAATCTAATGATTGTTTTTAAATTGTGAAAGAATAGGTTGAATTCAGGATCATATATATTCTACAGTGAATATCTCTATATGGTTCAAGCTATAAATTTCTCTTTAGGACAAATGGGGGGAGAGAGAGAGAGAGAGAGATGTTGGTATAAATGGTTTAAACTGTGTAGCTTGCCCATTTCATTATGTGATCTAATGACAAAATATCATTAATGTAGGGAATTATAACTAAGTACACATTGGGCAATTTTCACTTTATTTTTCCTATTTTCTTCATTTTTCATTTTCTCTTCAATTGCCCACATGTCTTTCGCATGCATATGCTCTAGAATTAATGCTTTGGATAATTTAAAAAAAAAAAAAAAACATATTAAACACTAAAAAGAAAACAAAAAATTGTAGTGTGTATATGGAAAGCTATCCTCCCCTCCCCCTATCTTCAACAAATGATGAACAGAGTCACTCTTACAAAATTAATTAAGATGCAAAAATATCAAAAGGTTTGAAATGCACCGTTCTTCACCACAAAAGCTAGCAAAATTAGAAAAAATAGAAGGGAGACATTTAGAGAATTAGGAAAGCAAGCACGGAGAGAGAGAGAGAGAGAGAGAGAGGGAGAGAGGAGGTACCTTGGATGAAGACTATTCTTGACCACTTTTTGGCCGTATTTTCGCCATTTGTAACCATCATCAAGCACATCAACATCGCTTCTTGTTTGGAAACAAAATCTTGGCTCTCTAAGCTTTCTCCTCACCTTCACCTTGCCTTTATCTAAGGATGATGAGTTCCTCCACCTAACCCCCCAAAATCACAAAAAGTCACATAATATATTCATCAGCACACACATATACGCGGCCTAAAGTTTTTCTCCATTTACTTGTTTCTAGAACAGTAGAACTCTCATTGTCGAAACAACAATAATTATACTTCAGGTCTGACGGACACTCAGATTTTGGGTATCAACAGACTATGATGAACTCATGTACTTTGTGCTCTTTCACCCCACACCCCCACCCACGAGAGAGAGAGAGAGAGAGAAGGAGAGAGAGAGAGAGAGAGAGAGAGAGAGAGAGAGAGAGAGAGAGAGAGAGAGAGCAATATCTTATATTTATATGGCTAGATCTTCTTAGATTCCGTGGAAGACCTTAAAGCGAAGATAGAAAAAATCATGTTTAGGAGGGTTTCAACGTGTTGAGCAACCGCAATACCCTTCCATATATTTGGCTTAGATCTTCTCAAATTTTCAGAAAAAGGATTTATGCTTTTGTGAGAGAGAGAGAGAGAGAGAGAGAGAGAGAGAGAGAGAGAGATCAGATGGGTTGGCAATTAAGTAGTAGCATACCAAGAACTGTTTGCATCGTTAGCATTAGCAGTGCAATTGTCTTCACTAACAGCCTTGGGATCTAAGGTCTCCACCTGAAAATAATTATAGGAAAACAAACCCAAAAAAACTACAAATAAACTTCACTAGAGAGAAAGGAGAGATAAAACACCTAGAAACCTAATAGAAAGCCTTAATATTAATACCCTCAACCACGTAACTAAAATTAATATTGTTGAGAGACAAACCTGGTCATTATTATTCCATGAAGAAGGTCTCGTCACAAGACCAATTTTACTAAAACCCAAACTAGCACCGTTGTTGTTACTGTTGCTACCGTTGTTATTGGTGGCAGCGCCAACTGTGGCATGAGTAGCCGCGCCACCGCCACCGCCACCACCACCACTTAGAAGTGGCTGAGTCATCTGAGCCGCCGAGGACGCGGCATGCTGCGAAGGAGCCAAGAAACTCAAGACCTGGTTTTCTTCAAATTGTACAAATCCCAATTCGTGGATAGATTGATGAGGTTGAGGATGATGGTGATGCGGAGTTGAGAAGGAAACTTGTAGGTCGTAATTTGCTGTGGACACCACAGGTACTACTACTCCTCTTTCGTCTTCCATTTTCTTATGGAAATATGATAGATTAGAAAATTTTAACCCTTTCTGGATGTATCCTTCTTTGTTGCAGCTTCGATCTACTGTTGTTGCTGTGGCGTGGTCTAAGTGTTTTTTGTGCTTTCCTTTCACATGGTGTTTGCCTAGTACTCTGGGGTTGGGGTCAACTTGTAAACGTAGATAGGAAATTCCTTTTTCCCTACCAAAAAGTATTTCCTTCTTTCCTTTCTTTCCTTCCTCTCTTATGGTTATCTGTCTGCCTCTCTACAGTGCTGGAGTGTCCCCAAGAGGAGATATGTCTATGCACACCCCCCCTCCCTCTCTCCTCTCTAGTCTATATACGAGGATTGCCGGCTGCTGTATATCACACATAAATTATATTATATTCTTTTTTTTCAGTCAAACATTTTAGATCAATTTAATTATAAAACTTATCACGTTACATTTAGCTGGCTCAGACGAGATCATGGATCTAAGACCAACCCTACCTAGAAAAGATTTTGCGATTTTATAAGTATAGAAGAGTTATCTCTATCATGTATACCAATCATTTTAAAGCATAAAAAAAAATTTATATATAAATATATATATATACTCGTTGTTTCTCTATAACTAACAAATTTCAATGGACAAAATTATTATTTATCATGATTAAGTGAACTAATATTCTAAATTCTTTATAAACATTCTAAGATTGATTTTTCTTAGATCGATCTTTTTTATGCAACATTATAAGCAAATCGAAACCAAACCACCCCAAATCATGAGCCCAAGGGCCATTTTGGGCATTGAGGATAGTAAAATTAATTGGAGATCACAAAATCTAGGATAACCAAGGGCCATTTTCACCTCCATTAACTATCAATTATTTTATCTAATAGCTATTAGCTTTAAACACCGTAAGTAATGCTAACAAAAATGATTTGGGTCGAGAAGATTTCGCAAGACAACTTAAACCCCAGGTCCGTGCCCTAGTTTATACGCTTTCATATAATTAAGTTTATGGGAGTAATAATCATTTCCTTTCCCGAAGAAAATCTTGCCAACACTTACAAGGCTTTCGATGGTGTTTATCACCATCGTGAGATCTCGGGTCAAATATTGAATTCTGCTACATGGTGTGGTGGGGGACATGGATTTTTGTTGAAATTCATGGGTTCCTTAATTTGATACTAGCACAAAAATTTAATCATAGTCCAGCAGTCACATGTGATGGGATGCCCAAAATATATTCAACCCCTAACACAACATAAATAAGGCTCAAGCTTCGTTTTCAATGACACATCCTAACTATAAAGACAACAAATGCATTGACAAAATACAACAAATATCAATTGATCTAATGGTCGTATTTGATTTTTATATAAAACCTAACTTCTTTTTTTTTTAAAAAAAAAAAAGAAAATGAAATTTAAACCTTTTTGTTCTTAGCAATGGAGATGGGACAACTTCAAGCTAAGAGCCTTTTAGGAGCAAAAGCAAGTTATTTAAGAGATTATTTTATTAATTCACAATTATTTATTTGTATATATCTAGAAATAACAATTAAAATATCTCGGAAAGATAATAATAGTTTCCAAACGTGTTCCACAGTCGACCACAAAATAAACAAACAAAAAAACAAATATTTTTTCTCTGATAAGCTAACAACTACAGCATCAACGACCCAATTGCTGATTTCGATGCCTCACAAATGAAGCAAAATTGGGGGAAAAAGATGTTGCTTTCAAAATTAAACTCAAGATTCCAAATTATGGGCAACAAGTTTAACGTTGCAGCCAAATTGTAACCTGTAAATTAAGTAGATAATTATCAATTCAATCTTGATTATTGTACCTTGAAAGAATCTAAACTGAGGAGAGTAAAAGTACAGATGAAAATCCTTATTTTCATACACTTTCCTGCAAATGACACACCTTCAAATTCAAGCCTTATATTCCTCTTATACTAATTAACATCACATGCACATTGTGCGTGCCATGAACTAATTGCTGTCTGGTTTTGCCTCAAATTCAAACATTTTAGCAATATGTTAATTATATATATATATATATATAGAGAGAGAGAGAGAGAGAGAGGATCAGAAACGAGTACAAACGACCAACGTAAGATTGCAACCAAATGGGTTTGATAAAAGTACATCCAGGAAAACAGTATGCAAATTCAGTCAACCAAATTTAGGTCTCCTGTGTTTTGATTGAACTCGTGCAATATTTACACTAAACACCAAACAAAAACTATCAGCAAAAGAAGAAAGAAAACCCAAAAGATATATTATGATCTGAATTGCAATCATAGAGGAGGAGATACGGTCAATTCCACAGTTGGCAAAACCATTTCATTCAATGGTCCAAACTTTGTTTCGTGACAAAATATTTTTTAGTCAATCTATTTCGTTATATTATTATGGACGGTCTGCATGTAATTTTTTCAAACTTTTATGTAGAGAAATTTTATGATTTTTTTACAAATTCCTACCTATTCTTGGAAAAAGGAAAAAAAATCCTAATTAAGAAAATGTTATAAAAAGAATATAAATAAAATGTTATATCTGTAATAATAAAAAGAGGCTTTAATTATCTCACTTGTATTTTTTTTTTTTATTATTATTATTGTTCTAAAATTGTTGAGTAAACCCAAACCCACATCGTACAAAATGGTAATCATGTGCACGTTTCAAGGGTTCGCTCGGAGAATGTTGAATTAAAAATTTTAAACTTAGGACTCTGGAAATGTTTTGAAGTTTCAATCGACACAAGTGAGAACATTTGCATGCACCAGTATTTTATGCTACATGTTTTGAAGCCAGAATAGTGAAAAAATGACGCGAAAACATTTCTTGCACATCATAAGTTAAATAAATATATAAACTCAAAAATTATCAAATGCCGGCCCAGCCGTGGATCTTTGAATGCGTATGTACATTATGTGTGATGTACCATGTATATGCATTGGGGAGAGAGAGAGAGAGAGAGAGAGAGAGAGAGAGAGAGACAATTAATGGTGGGGTCTATGAAAACTTCCACTCACATGTCAAATTGTGTCCGAAGCACAGCAGTTGAAAGGAAGCACATTGGGAGAATGGAGATATAACATTCCCCCGGGAATCCTGCCAAATCCAAATCCAAGTAGATGCGTTTCTCCACACTCGTAGCCATAGCCCCCCCTCCTTTGCTACCCCAAACAAAAATACCCCATCACCCCCCTCCCCCCCCCGGCCCTCCTTCCTTCTCTCTAATAATATCCCTTAAATCAATTAACAAATCAAATTAACTAAATCTTATTCAACAATTCACCTTAATATATTTTTTAAAATTCTTTATTAATTCAAAAAATATTTTAATTAATTCAATATTATTTAAATATAAAAGGTTGCGATTGTTTTTTAGATGAACTATTGTATAGGATTTAGTTTATTTGCATTTTAACTCTTTTAGTTTACTCTCTTTCTTCTCTTTCTGCTCCCCATCCCCACGGGTTCAACCCCGTTTCACACTATTATTTTCATTAATCCATGATCTCTCTATTTAAAATACTTTCATAATAAAATAAAAAATTTATATTGAAAAATAAAATGCAATATAAGAGGAGAAAAGAGATGGAAAGGTACATTAATTATAAATATTAGAAAATAAACAAAATTTTTAATAAATTTTATTTTATTTTTAAATATTTAAACTTTTATTTATATTTGTTAAAATACTAATATCCATATCAAATTGCTTTCAAAGATTTCACCCCCTCGCCTTTTCACTCCGCATCCCTCCCACTTCCACTCTCCTTTACTGTTACTTCATTTATCAACTCTCGCTACTCTCTCTCTCTCTCTCTCTCTCTCTCTCTCTCTCTCACAATTGAAAAGACCCTCCCAACGTCTCCCACAATAACAGCAAACACCAACACCATCGATAACAAACAACAACAACAATAACATCAACCTCCTTATCCTATGTTGTTGCTTCAATAGCGCCTACAAGAACATCTCTTTAATGAAAGAAATATTCCTTCAAGCTCTATCATGGTTGCATATTAAGAACACCTTTATCTCCCCCCTTTTAAAAAGTGGAAACATCTTGTGTGGACTTTCCAACCAAACTTTATTGTAAATTTTTTTATAACTCACCGATATTCGAAATTATATTCCGATTAATTAAATTTGAATATTATTAAACCCAAATGAATAGAGAACTCTTTCAAAATAATTTTTTTTATTTTTAAATTTTAAATTCAAAATTTTAAGAGTTCTAACACCCTGACCACTAGATGAACTATCCGTTATTGACTTTATTGTAACTTTTAGAAAACAAGTGCATCAAATAAACATTTTTCCCCCAAAAAATTACTTCCGCCAAAGGGAGGACTAGAACCTAGACAAATCTCTCCTCTCTGATTGGGGAGGAATGTTTGTACCGCTAACTGTCCCCTTAGGAACATTAGGACTTGATATTGTTAATATACTTGGAAGTATTTGTTCTGTCCTAGGTAAACCAAACATATATGAAAGTATGAACCTAACACACGCATGTATTTATACATGATTTTTTTTTTTCTTAGCACGATTGGCGTTATTATTACTCTGTATAGACATAATGCTAGAAGTTTTCTCTTACCGTAAAATATGTGATTTGAATTATTGCTATTAACTTGAGGGTGAATCTATCGCCGGAACCTATTGAAATGCCAAAAGCGCAGATATAGTCCCTGTAACTCCAATTGTTTGAACTTGGAGCACACCTTCATCATTCAATTTTCTTTGATCAAATATCAAACCCCTAATTTTATGATTATGAAATTAATTTATTGTTTGTTTAGACAACCATCTCGATGTTGAATTACTATAATTTCTGCTCCTAATTTTCATGAGAATAATTATACCATTTTTTGTGTAAGCGGATTTTTTTTTTTCACAACTGATATTTGAGTTGTTAACTAATTCAGTCTAAGCACTTGATCTTAGCCAAAAAGCCGATAAAAGTATATTTGGTCTAACTATTGTGAGACCCATTAAAGAGTTGAATATCTCAAATCTCATTATTCCATTGCAATGACTTGAAACTAAGACTTATGGTCAAAGAGAGTACAGTGTTTTACCATTACACTCACCAGAGTTTGGTTAATTATACTAGTTTAATTATATTGGCGGTGGAGGTCATAGTGTGATTGGATAGTGGCAAACCTTGACCACTGTAGAATCCATTGGCTGGTCAATGAGCACCAAGCTCGAGCTAACCATAACCGATTCTCCCTTGGGGTGGGTTTCATTTTGTGGCTCCCCCACTATTGTCCTATGGTAGTGAAGTGACAATACAGGCAACCCTCGTGAGTCATGAACATCTAAGAAAAAGGGGCTAGGTAATGACTGTGTAGTATTGTAGATCATTTTGTCCTCTCTCTCTCTCTCTCTCTCTCTCTCGTTTCCTTTTATGGGTCCAAAAACAATGGTTTGAAATCGCAATAGTTTTGAAATCGTCATGAAAGGTTACCATAGACATGGACTAGATGGCTAGTAACATTTTTGAGAGTGGCCAAGGACTAATTAGGAGAGAATGCAGACATTGAACAAGGAGGAAGAGGAAAACTTCTGCCATCGTTTTGCTTTCTCAAATTCTCGATACGTTCTGTCTTTGGCTTTGAAATCAAATAACCTCTCTCTTACTACCAAAAAAAAATAATAATAACTTCCTCTTTACCTAGCGATAATTGCTGCAACAATGCCTACACAATCAATCAAAAAAAAAAAAAAACAGAAGAGAGAGAGAGAGAGAGAGAGAGAGAGAGAGAGAGAGAGAGAGACTTCCAATGCATCGTTAGGTCCAAAAGAGCAATACATCAACTAAGAAATAGAGTTCTTTAAAACAAAGAATAACGTGAAAGAGATTGAATAAGTCGAAACCAAATGGATCAAATTCTACCTGATAATCAACCTAAACAAGTTTTAAATTTCCTTTTTTTTTTTTCCTTTGCTTGATTAGAAAGTATTTTTAATTAATTCAAAATTACTCCCATTTAGAAAATTGTCATGTAACATATTCTTGATTCATTCATTCAAAATATTATCATCCTCATCTGACTAAAAATTCTAATGTTAAAAAAAAAAAAAAAATTGTCTGGGGGCTCAAAATTTTTGTGTAATTCCTTTTACCAAGTTAAAGGTATTTATTTTGATGTCCATCTTGGGCATAATTTTAACTTAGTGTTAAACACTTCGTTGATCTTTATTTTTAGGATAACTTTCAAACAAATTCAATAAAAAAAGCTTAATCATATTATGTTCAAATTATTCTCGAACAATGAAAATGAAATTTCAGTTATTATACGTAACACTCCAAATCCTTTTAACTAAAAATAATTTAAAAGTAACCACAAATTAAGATATGTTTATATTTTTTAACTCCATACTTAAAGATTCTGCATCCATTTTGTATATATTCTAAATAATGGTGCAATCATAGTGTGGACCATAAGGCGGGATTAAAATTACATAAGCATATCAAATAAAATTAAACTTTTAAGGGTGGTGTGTGCGCGCGCGCGTGTGAGTGTGTGTGTGGGAGAGAGAGAGAGAATTGTCCGGGCGTTCCCAAGATCACTGGCGTCAGTCTTGAGGTATCAGTAATTCCCATTCGCGACAGCATAAGCCTGATCGCCTGCAAGTCTCTCTTTATTAGTAATTCTTTTTTTTTTTTTTTTGTTAAATAGGATTAGGAAATTACAAAAATATATCACTCGAGAGTCCCTCCAACAACTGTGTATCGGTAATTCTTTTTCTATATGAAGACAACTAGTCGGAGTGAGAGTGAAAAAGCAAACGAAAAAGTAGTTTACCTACGGCTCCGACATTCTCATGATTAAAGACTCAATTTTCTAACCCGCAATAAGTAAACCCTCCAGAAAAGAGAACCATTTGAAGAAATAAGAGAGAGCCCCAAAGGCAATATATATGCTGAATTCCATGCAATAATCATGGCCTTTCTCAATCAATTGCAAAAGACTTCCACATCTCATGATGATGGAGTGAGGCGTCAGATATTTGGTGGGTCCTACCCCCTTGGCCAACCCTTGTCCCCTTTCTTTCTTTCTTTCTTTCTTTCTTTCTAAATTTTCAAAAAATATTTTGGTTTGAATTTAACTTCCATGAGGAATTGCTTTTCTTACAGGTAAGATGTAAAAGTCTTCAACCAACCTTGTGATAAAAAAGAGAAAGTATACATATATATATATATATATATATATATATATATATATATCTCAATAACCTCAAAGCTTTCTTGAAAAATATTGTGCTCTTTTAATCTTATCCTACATCAAAACATCTCAAGACTCGGCAGGGGTGAAGGAAGGGGTAGTGCAGGGTCCAAATGCCACCCTTTTCTAGGGGAAAAAAAATAAAGAAATACATATAAGTTTAAAAATCCATTAACAACATTTTTAAAACTTCAAGCAGCATTTCTAAGATTTTAGCTGCATTTGTTTGAAATGCAGATAATGGAAATTTTGAATTTAAAACATATAAGATTCTTCCCCAATTAAGCTTTCTTGACAAATATATTGATCTTGAATCTTACCCTACATCAAAACAAAATCCCAGGCATGGCTATTAGTCTGTTCAGCTAATAAATTTTTACCTTAATTAGAGATGTCTATTGTAAGAAGAGAGACATTGTCTTTTGTGTTGCACATACACCTTTGAACTATAAAAATAAATAAATAAATCTATAACAACAGCAATGGCATGCTATGTGGCCCATTTCTCCAAACTAAATGATCTTTAATAACAGACTGGAGATTAATATAGCAATCCGATAACCAAATAATGAAGGAAATTAGAATGCTCAGAGTTGGTCAATTATGCGCATTGTTTGGCTTCACCTTCAAAGTTGATTCTGTTAGTTCAGGTGAATTCATGATCACTAAGAGACAGAAACATTAAGCAACGCAATTGAAGAGCCACGACACAAATTACTGTTGCACTTGAGTTACTTGAAATGAAAGCATGTCCAGGACATCCCGTTGAGCACCTATTCCAAGTGTGTGCATACAATACAACCATTGAAATTTGCACGCATACGTCCACATCAATGACATATACTTACCCATGTATTAGGTGCATACATAAGCTAGGGTTTGAATTCTTCTTCCCAATCCCAAGAAGAGATGACTTTTGAGATATACTTGTTATTGCGGCACACAAAAAGTTTTTGGCAGTTCAGGCAAATCAACAAGGACAATAAGGCCGAGAAGGAACATAAGAGTCAAGCTTACAAGGACAAGGTACATACTACTTTGGAGTGAAATTTATAGTAAAAAAAGGGAAATTCACATGGATAAGATGGTAAAAAAAAAAAGGCATACAGCAACCGTAATATCAACCAGCTGCCACAGAGCTTTGCAGTCACCCTACATGTGCACACATTTCCTTTTTGGCAATGGAGACCCTCCACATTTCAAGTGGTCCGGATTCTTGCACCAAGAGAAATGAGTTGTTCTGAATTTAAGCAGCAAAAGGATGTCATTCAATGTTGATGAATTCCATAAAAACTATGTTGGCTTATAAACTTGCCAAAAAGGTGGTTTTCGCTCCTAAAATTAGTAATTATCTTATGGCGAACTCTAAGCTGTTTGGCAGTGTTTATATTTGATGTCAGAAACATATGCAAGCACATGCTTGCCTAATATCATGGTAGTAGATCAAATTGACAACGAAAATTTTATTACACGCAAATTAATATTCACTCATCATGAAGACCACTGAAAGGCCTCTAGGGCTATGGGGAAACTGAACTCATGTCCTTACCCAATTGCTTCTTGCTTGAGAAGCAGCACACAGTCTTATGCTTAAGATCAAATGTAAACAACAGAAAAGAGACCATGCTTCCAGTTCCCTAGAAGCAAAATTCCAAATTCCTTGGGAATGTCAAGATCCCAGTATTCCTCAAAATCCACATAGCACTAATTGCCCCCACAAGCAAGCTTGTCCTCAGAGTCTGTTAACTGGCCTAGACTTTTAGTACAATTCACTCAGTTGATCATGGCTCTAAACAAGAAATGGAACAAAGTCCATCAACTCCTGCATGTCCTACTGACCCATAAATGGGATACAACTTTCAGGATATTATTTCATTATACCGTGGAGGAGAGGTTAAGTGAGAATATAAGACACAAAAGTCATGCTTTGTATCTACCGAAAGCAATTTACTTTGGTTTTCGTATTCATATTGCATAAGATTCTTACTTGGTAATGAAGAAAAGAACCAATCAAGAGTCAATTATGTAACTGATATACTATAGATGTCTGTCTCCATCATTCTGGGACCCTATAATTGCCATCTTTTGTATAGCATAAAGATTTTTCAAGAAGCTAATGGTATACAACAAAGTTGACACCCTGGTATATACAGGAGATATTCCTTCTTTTGGCCATTCAATCTACAGTGACTTACAATTAGTCACCACCAACAATATTATCAGTTTAAAAAACATATGTTATCTTTCCGCAAGGAACCTGAATTACATTTTCCATAGGGCACTGTAGAGGGAACTAAAAAGTCTCTTGTTTGGCTACTAAAGGCCTGTTCCAAATCCCTTATAGACCATGTTGTCTGCCCAGATGCACTGGCACCAAAAATTTTCCATTGGCCTCCATCAATGCTCTGCATAAACACGCATGCAGAATTCCAACCAGAAGTTAGTCAATCTTGATTGCAGGTACAGCCTGCAGCCTCCGTTAAACATAATTTAATATCATAGCCAGCATTAAGTAAATTTGTCCTCCTCTAGACCCACCACTTCCCTCTACTGAGATGCATCTGCCAAATGTTGTCCTCCCCAACCATTATGTTATGAAAAATGGAACTTGGCCCCAATGGGTCCGTGACAGAATTTATCGAGTGAAAGTGTTCCACAGTTATTGCCTTCAAAACTGTGGAATGAAATAAAATTTTCACCATTTCTGAAATTTGAGTCATTTCAATCACCAAGTTGTTCGATCAATATAGGAGCAATCTTTCTTTTTTCTCTCACTTAATGAATAGGTTTCTTCACTGGCCAAAATTTGACCTACGGTTTCAGGGTGTCCATATGGCAATCTTACAAGGTTTCTACACACCTAACTAAATCAACCATCACATGCTACTCAAGAATGATATATCACCGAAGTTCTAAATTTCCCAAAATTTTTATCCAAGCGTCCCAAAAATGGTAAGGTGTGAAACAAATAATAGTGGCAAAACATGTATACAGATATATTTTGCAAAATTTTGTGAAATTTCATGATATTTAATATTTAAAAAAAAAAAAAAAGTCTTATGAGAAATTTCTTAATATTTCACCAAAAATAAAAGACCAAATATAGCACTATTTTGAGAATTTTGCATAGAAATTTCACAACATTTTGAAAAAATAATAAAACAAGTCAAAATTTAATGGATATTTTGCAATTTCATATTCATCATGTACTTTGTTAATTACTATTTGTACTACAAATATACCTTTTAGTACATTTTTAAGCAACACATTGATACGGAGGGAAAAAAAATTAGAATTTCAGGTTACAAAAACTACAAACAAAATAATATTTCTAATTTACCCAAACCAAACTTCTCAACTCAACTCACCTAAGAAGAACTTAAAAAATATATAAGTCATTGTATCCAACCTCTTTTTTTTTTTTCCCTTTCTTTTGCTAGTTTGTTTGCTTTAGGGGTGTTATGAGACTCGGGTAGTGTCACGGACCCGTGACACTACCCGATTAAAGCTCGAGCTCGAGCCCAAACCCATACTATGTCGAGCACAAAGACTTGACAAGCTATCCAAAATCGATTAATTATTTTTTAAAAAATAATTTGTATATATAAAATTACATTTATAGATATACTTTTTTGAATATATGAACCGAGATCGATTGATTAAAAGACACTACCCGATAACACTTGGAGCCGAGCTTTAGCTCGAGAAATGCAAACTCGACGAGCTCAAGCTCAAGCTCAAGCTCACCTAACCAACACCCAAGCCGAGCTCAATTATCGACACTACCCGACTCGACTCAAGTGTCATAACACCGATGGTTTGCTTTGCATCATAGCAAAACAATGAATTCCACGGAGGCTAGTAATATATGTCGTCTAGACATTATTTTAATTTAATTAATTTTAATATTATATATAATATGAATTGAATTTGTTTAGTTTGAAAGTATAATCACTTCATACCACAAAAATAAAAATACACTATAAACACACAAATTAAATTTCTTATTTTGTAAAAATAATTTAATGTCAAATGTTGTATTTAATTATAGGAAACTTTTCTTTGAAATTCATTAAAAACTTCCACCTTTGATATAAATTCCCATTTTTTGTAATAACAAACTACAAATTCAACATCTATTGCAAAATTTCCATGCAATATTCCATATTTGGCACTTGCCAAATCTCCTTTATCGCAAATTTTTGTTCCTTGCAAAAAATTCATCAAAGCAGTGATGAACGCATTAGCTAGTTATATCATCTTTTGTAGTTTCTTATAACATAATGATCAACATTGTCCATATTTTATTGTAGCTAATCAACTTTAATATAATTGTATGTCAAGTTTAGAAAGACTAGGAGATTTATCTAGATCCTCAGCACAGAGATAACTCTCCAAATAGAAGACCTCTTGAAGGATGTTCTCTTTTCAAGTTTCACAACCTCAATCTTTCAAATAATAAATAAATAATAAAATTTTGCGAAATAATTATATCAACTAAAGTATGGATGGGTCCGCAGGGAAGCAGGACGAAGGCATAGAAAAAGGTGGATATCCAACCAAGATACCCAAACAAAGAGAATGCTAAGATTCCCCCCTCCCCAAAAAAAAACAAAAAAACAAAGACATCATCGAAAAACCCATTAACCCAAAAAACCTTATTGTATCAAACATGTTTCCCAGTGTGAATGCTTCCTATATAACTAACTTGAAAATGAGAAAACAATTAGTAAAGAGCAACAGCACATGAATATACTCTAGAAAACTCCAACCAGCATATGCTCCTAATGCCATCACTTCAAGAGCGTTGTAATAACAAGAGGCTAATTGATTTGCTCATGTTTGCATAAAGTGCACCTCTTGACCAACAAACTGCAACCCCTCCAAATTACTTTGCATAAGGACCAAGCTCTCTACTTGAAAGGCAAAGGTTATGCCTAACCTCACCCAGACCCCATAATGGCAGAAGTCTCATGAATTCCAACCATAAGTTAGTCAATCTTGATTGCAGGCACAGCCTGCAGTCTTTGTTAAACATAATTTAATATCACAGCCAGCATTAAGAAAATTTGTCCTCTAGACCCACCACTACCCTCTACTGAGATGCATCTCCCAAATGTTGTCCTCCCCAACGTCATATTATGAAAACTGGAACTTGGCCCCAATGGCTCCGTGACAGAATATTGCCTTCAAAACTGTGGAATGAAATAAAATTTTCACCATTTCTGAAATTTGAGTCATTTCAATCACCAAGTTGTTCAATCAATGTAGGAGCAATCTTTCTTTTTTCTCTCACCTAACGAATAGTTTTCTTCACTGGCCAAAATTTGACCTACGGTTTCAGGCAGTCCATATGGCGATCTTACAAGGTTTCTACACACCTAACTAAATTAACCATCACATGCTACTCAAGAAAGATATATAACCAAAGTTCTAAACTTCCCAAAAATTTTATCCAAGCGTCCCAAAAATGGTAAGGTGTGGAACAGATTATAGTGGCAAAGCATGTATATAGATATATTTTGCAAAATTTTGTGAAATTTCATGATATTTCATTTTTTTTTTTTTTTAAAAGTCTTATGAGAAATTTCTTAATATTTCACCAAAAATAAAAGACCAAATACAGCACTATTTTGAGAATTTCGCATAGAAATTTCACAACATTTTGAAAAATAATGGGAATTTATATCAAAGGTGGAAGTTTTTAATGAATTTCTAAGAAAAGTTTCTTATAATTAAATGCAACATTTGGTATTAAATTATTTTTGCAAATAAGAAATTTAATATATATGTGTGTATATAGTGTATTTTTATTTTTGTGGTATGAAATGATTATATTTTTAAACTAAATAAATTCAATTCATATTATATAGAATATTAAAATTAATTAAATTAAATTAATGCCTAGAAGACATACATTACTAGCCCCCTATGGAATTCATTGTTTTGCTATGATGCAAAACAAACTTGGGGTGTTATGACACTTGAGTTGAGTCGAGTCGGCTAGTGTCAATACCCGAACTCGGCTCGAATATTGGTTAGGTAAGCCTGAGCTCGAGCTCGTCGAGCTTGCATTTCTTGAGCTCAAGCTCAGCTCGAAGTGTCATTGGATAGTGTCTATTAATTTATTGATCTCGGGTAACATATTCAAAAAAGTATACCTATAAATATAATTTCACATATAAAAATTATTTGAAAAAAATATAATTAATTGATCTCAGATAGCTCGTCGAGCCTTTGAGCTCGACACAGTGTGGGCTCGAGCTCGAGCTCGAGCTCGAGTTCTGACTGGGTAGTGTCGCAGGTCCATGACACTCCGTGACACTACCCGAGTCTCATGACACCCCTAAAGCAAACACTCTATCAAAAGAAAAGAAAAAGAGAGAGAGACAGAGACAGAGAGCAAGGAGAAGAAGAGATGGGACCAATATTTAAGTTGTGATAACATTGCTGTCATGTGATTTGAGTTTGGTCATCCAGTGATGAATGCATTAGCTAGTTATATCATCTTTTATAGTTTCTTATAACATAATGATCAACATTGTCCATATTTTATTGTAGCTAATCAACTTTAATGAAACTATATGTCAAGTTTAGAAAGACTAGGAGATTTATCTAGATCCTCAGCACAGAGATAACTCTCCAAATAGAAGACCTCTTGAAGGATGTTCTCTTTTCAAGTTTCACAACCTCAATCTTTCAAATAATAAATAAATAATAAAATTTTGCAAAATAATTATATCAACTAAAGTATGGGTGGGTCCGCAGGGAAGCAGGATGAAGGCATAGAAAAAGGTGGATATCCGACCAAGATACCCAAACAGAGAGAATGCTAAGATTCCCTCCCCCCCCCCAAAAAAAAACGACGACGACATCATCGAAAACCCATTGACCCAAAAAACCTTATTGTATCAAACATGTTTCCCAGTGTGAATGCTTCCTACATAACTAACTTGAAAATGAGAAAACAATTAGTAAAGAGCAACAGCACATGAATATACTCTAGAAAACTCCTACCAGCATATGCTCCTAATGCCATCACTACAAGAATGTTGTAATAACAAGAGGCTAATTGATTTGCTCATGTTTGTATAAAGTGCATCTATTGACCAGCAAACTGCTACCCCTCCAAATTACTTTGCATAAGGACCAAGCTCTCTACTTGAAAGGCAAAGGTTATGTCTAACCTTGCCCAGAACCCATAATGGCAGAAGTCTCATGTATTTGGCCACCTCCTTCATAATCTTCCTTGCAAAATATATAAAATCGAAAAGGGCAACCCTTCCAAGTGGTTAATCTTAAGACCAAGACTTGCCGAATTGGCTCTCTATCCTGCCCAGTCCATCATGCACACAAGACTGTTTGTTAGGAATCTTTTAACAAGTTTTTCAAGATGCCTTTTATAGTTGGAGAGTTGATACGATGGTTTGGAAGGTTAACATACCGGGCAAGGATAGAGAGCCTCTTGTGTGCTTGATGAAAATAAACAATCTAGACCCTCTCCCTATGGCAAGGGTAATTTGCAAACTATCAAGAGAGAAACTATGGAAATTAATGGCTATGCAGATCATAATGAAGAAAGGAGAGTAAAAAATGTTTCTGGAAAACTATGGGGAAAATTTCTTGCGCTGGTGTAAGGAAGATTTCTAATGACCTTCACTTGATTGATAATGTTGGAAGTTTCTCTTAACTATTGCTACCACCATTCAAGCATGTGGTTTCATCGGTGGCTTTTAGGAGGCACATTAGGAAGAGGAACTGAATATGTTTTTCCATTATCATCATTTTCTTCAAGAAGGAATAGGTTTATGGAATTAATACCTATTTCAATTGGTATCAGTTGTAGGAAATGCTTTAAAACACTTGGAATGTTATACTCCTTGCTCGAAGAAATCATCTATACGACAAGCACATGCCAAAGAAATAAACACAATAAAAAAATGATCTATATGACCTTCACATATAAGATAAATAAAATACCAGTGGGCTCTTCTATCTCATTCAATGCCAATTCAAATTTAGTAAAGTTATATTCGACAACTTACACTTTCGATTGAGAAAAAGAATCCTCCTCGAGTTCAAGTACATGACCAACTTTTGTCAAGAAATGCATTTGGAAATGCTAACCTAAACCAATCACAAGAAGCTGGGTTTGACAACTCAGTGTAGTTAGATTTGACAACTCAACTTCCTGTTATGGAATGGTGAAACAAAAAGAAGCCTCCATAGCAATGACAATTCTAGTTTCAAGCACTCGACATGAGCTCCGACCAATAGAGGCACACTCAGAGCAACCTGAAGCCTGAGACTTCATTAAAAATGGAGTACTTACTAGGGCACTTTCAATGACCAAAGTCTGCTGAGAAATGGATATGGGTGATTCACTTATCACCATATTGAATTCCATTCACAATATAATAACAATGGAAACTGAATACCAAACCCCTCACTTCCAAAAAGTACATCATTTCATGACAAACTCATAACTAGCCTGACCATTTTTAAAAGCCCCACAACATATCCATTCCAATTAAATTAAAAACAACATCAACATTTCAATGGTGTGGTATGTGGTGCTTATGTAATTCTCTAAGATTTCAGGGTTGCAAGCAGAAAAAATCAAAGACCCATGTTCCCAAATTGAAGGCATCAAAGGATAATGGACTCATCAAACTAAAGAACCCAATTAAGGATTTGACACGACAACTTCAAAAACTATTACAAAATTCCAAAAACCCACCACGCTAAAAAGCATCAGAAGTCACTACCGAAGTTAAAAGTACTGCAAACAAAACATCCGAGAGGAAAACACACCTGAAAGTTTGATCAGATCGAAAAGGTAGCCTGTTCCTAATTTGTTGGTCAATTTCTTGTTGAACGTATATATGTCGATTGCTATGCTATGCTGATTGACGATGAAGTGAGTGAAAGCTGAATCAAACCAAACCAAGCAAAGCCACACAGTACTCGGGGACAGTGTAGACAACCTGCGACCCCGTCCGTACATCTTCAAACGCAACGTTCCGAGATTCTCCAACTTGTGAAAAGGAAAAAACACAGCGATACTTGAAAACGCAACGTTCCGATGGGGTTTAGCTCACCCCTTAGCTCACCAAATCTTCCTAAACTTGACTCGAGACCAGACCGGCCTTCATGGTTTCAATATCTGTTCTCCTTTATTTTTTTCTGCTAGGTTCGTCGAAGTGCATCGTTTTTGTCAAAGCAGAGGGGCGGAACAAAACCGGGTAATGACTAGGGAAGAATCAACGCACGCTCCGGTTCGGATATTCCAAAGCGATGTTAGGGTTCGGGAGCTCCTCTATCTCCTACATATAAATACCTCAACATACGGCAGCATTGCGTTTCCTGTCCGCTCATCCACTTGACTACGCTACCAACTTGAAACCCCAAGTTCTCGAATTTTTTAGCAATGGAGCAGTCATTCATCATGATCAAGCCTGATGGCGTCCAAAGAGGCTTGGTTCGCTCTCTCTCTCTCTCTCTCTCTCTCTCTCTCTCTCTCTCTCCCTATCTTCGTTATTTCGATTAGTTTTATGAGAATTTTGGTTCTTCGAAAATGATCGGCGTCTGTTCGTCGGGTTTCGCGATCGAGAGTTTCTCTTTCCTTCATGATTGACTGATAAAAACTCTCTGAATTTTTTCTTGCTTTGGAACTTTCGTATCCACTGATTGACGTTACTTTGTGTTTGTTCTGATGTCTTTGCGTCGATTCTCTGCGGATCTAGTTTATTTCTTTCGGCTGTCTCTTATAGTTCTCTAGATGGAATCTTTTTTAGTGGGTGTTTGTTGCCATGCTATTGTATTTTCTTTGATTAGAGTTAGGGTCTTGCTTTCCTGGTAAATTCTATGGCCTTGTAAATGTCTTTTGGTTCAACGATCCGGGATTTTTGAGCCTCAAAGGCCACTTAAATTATCTCCTGGAATTTGTAAATTATCACTGTTCTACTGTACTCGCTACATCTGCGTCAATGCTTTTGTTACTATTATTTGTCATAGCTTTGGTTGGATTGAATCTAGGCCAAGAAGGATGGGATTGGGATATTGAATTTCCTAGGGCTGATAAGGAGAGATGAGGCTTGCAAATATGTTACATAGATTGTGTTTGACATTATTTAAGTATAAGTTGCACAAAAAAGGGAAAAAAAGCTAATGAACCTCTTTCATTAATCTTAATATAGAAGTAAGAAGAGTAGAGGAGTTAAAAGATGAAACCATCGAAGTTTCTTCTTTTAGCCTTTTGAGGTTCTTATTTGGGTAAATTGCCTGTATCGGTTGTTTTGTTTTAAGCTCTTTGTGTGGAATTTGAATTCTTCATTGTAATTTCTTTTTTCAATTCCCAGTCATTGAATGTGTTTCTAATTATACTGTTATTTGAACTCAACTTTGTGGAGGGATTTGGTATTTGTGAGGAATTTACTAGTTGCACATGCTTCATGATTGGGTGGCTTGGATTGTTTCTCCCATTTTGAACATACTTTATTCATTTTATTTCTATTGTTTGTTTGTCTTGCTTGTCATCTAATTATTTATATTTTATTTGAGAAACCGCATTGTAATTAACAATTTGGGACTTATGTGTTTCAGGTTGGTGAAATTATTAGCAGATTTGAGAAAAAGGGTTTCATTCTGAAAGGTATTCTTCTGGAAATTATTGTAGAACTTATTTCCTTTTATAAATAAAATTCCATACTTAATGTGCCTTCTCTTCAATTTCAGGTTTGAAGCTTGTGAATGTTGAACGTTCTTTTGCTGAGCAGCACTATGCTGACTTGTCTGCAAAGCCTTTTTTCATTGGGCTAGTTGAGTACATTATCTCCGGTCCTGTTGTGGCAATGGTTTGGGAAGGCAAGGGTGTTGTTACTACTGGTAGGAAGATTATTGGTGCCACCAACCCAGCAGAGTCTGCTCCTGGCACCATCCGTGGTGACTTCGCTGTTGAGATTGGCAGGTAGTGCAATTTTTCTCCTTGTTGTTGATGCCTAATTCTCAATTCTGTTGGTTTTTCTCATAAGTTCGCATTTGATGTTTCATGCATTTTGCTGAACCATGTTAGTATGTGTGGTCCCTTCCATGTGGGATATTAGGACAATTTTGGGATCTTAGTTGAAATTAGATCCAAATTGACCAATAACATGTTCTATGGTAACAACTGTTCTTGGGATTTTGAATGCATCCTGATAATATGAACACAGTGACATTTTCAAACATTTAATATGTTGACCAAGCATGATATTGCATATATTTGTCTTTCTATCATCTCTAGATGCCTTTTGTTATTCTCAATTTATGCATGGGGGATTTTCTTAATTTTTCTTTTTTAAAATTTTATGCTGATCAATGTCAAATTTGTTAGTTTAGAGGATTTCAAATATATGTGTCCATTGAGTTTTTTTTTTTGTGAGGGAAGTTGGCAGCAAGTGTCTAGTTCAAAATTAAATAAAGAAACATCAATATGACTGAGATGAGTCCTGTTTTCTTCAAAATATTAAATGCACCCATTTAATGATAGACCCAAGAGCCAACCTCCAATAATGTTAAAACTGCTTGCTGTTAAAACAAAAGAAATTGATAATGATTGTCCAAATGTTTTGGAGTTTGTAGAAAGATAAAGTTTCTAATAGTTTGCATGAATGGATAGATGTAGAGTAAGACAGGCAGTTGAATGTAGGTTATTCTGAGTTATCCTTGATATTGAATTGCATGCAGAAATTGAAGTTGCTGAATTTATCTATTGTACATCTTGTTATTTGCATTTTGTAGAAAGATCAGAATATCTGATGTGAAACTTATTTTGCAGGAATGTCATTCATGGTAGTGACTCCGTTGAGAGTGCAAGGAAAGAGATTGCCCTCTGGTTCCCTGAGGGTGTTACCAACTGGCAGAGCAGCCTCCACCCGTGGATCTACGAGTAGAATATTCACCGGTTAATCCTGGTTATGCTTATTTTACTAGAATGTCTTAAGTTTTGTACCTTGATATAAGTGGTTTCATCTGTGGTATTTGGGATCATTCCCTAGGTTGTAAGGTGCTTATTCCTTGCTTATTTATGATCTGATAGCAAAGATGCTGACTGCATATTTTATTTATAAGCTGGAGTATCGTGAATTAAGAGGGCAAATTATCACATATTTTGGTTTAGTATATTTTCTTATCTTCTTTACTTTGTAGTCCTGCCTAGAATGATCTTTGGTTGGCTACAGGGCGTACGCCAATTTTCTAATGGGTAAATCTATTTGGATACTTACTGTTTTGGGATATTATTTTAAGTTGGAGAGAAAAAGATGATAAATCCACCTCCCACCACTCCCTGTGTTTGTGTCTATGGAACCTGGGAAGCACAATTTTTTTATGATCGTGGTCCAAAATTTCTAGGCATAGTGGAAATGCATCTTGAATTGCTTGGAACCATTATCAATCTTTCATATACAGTCTAGATACTGCTTTCCTCTAGTTTGTATGATCAAATATTTGTATTGCTTTTGATTTACACGAAATTATTCCTGAGCATTGAATCCTTTCATTTTATTGTGGGCAATTGTTCTATCAATTCTCAAGTTATCATCTTTGCATCTCCCATCAGAGTATTCGGGATTATGGTTTTGGTGGATGGTTGAGTAGTGATCTAGGGTTAAAGAGTACCTAGCCCATTTTTCGGCCATGTTCTGTTAGTGGAACTAGGGGCAGCATTATTTGGTTAAGACCAAACAAACTGACCGAATCAATTGGTTGAGTCGGTTTAGTTTTAACCAAATTGTATTTTTTGGTCAGTTTTTGGTTTTAGGTTTTTCGGTCTATTGTGAGGTTTGGGAATTGATTATTGAATTGACCGAAATAACTAACCATATATATGGTAAAATATTACCAAATTTGAAGTTATGTGTTAGGGATAAAAAAATTGAAGGACTGTAAGTTCTTCAAAGATCAAGAACTCCCTTTCATTCAAAGCTGAAAATTACAGTCGAAAGAAAGATAAATCAATTTGCCTCTAAGAGCAAAACAGTCCTCCACTCAGCTGAAGCTTTACACTATTTCTCCCCCCTTTCCTATCTCCCCTCTCATCTATTCATAGTCTAAATACAACATATTCTCTCCCTAACTACTTCAGATTCTTCAACCTCAATCTGTTGCCCACCAACAGCTTTACACCCCTTGCCTTTTGCGTTAATAAACCTTCAGTCCAATTGGTTTATCCACTTATCCTGCAGTAGTCACCTCATTATCCAACTAGGCTTTAGTTGCCACATCATTGTCCAGCTGGTTGTCTGCAGTCTCCTCCCTAACATTGCCTCTACTGAAACTTCAGCCTTCTTCCCTAACATTGCCCCTGCTGAAATTTCAGCCTTGTCCTCAAGGTTGTAACCTGAAAATTGGTCTTTTAAAATCTAGAAGATCCTAATAGCTCGGGAACCCAATTTTGATAAACAATTAGCAACTTGGTTTATGTGTTCGGGGTTGTATTGCACTTGAAAATCGTACCCTAATAGCTTGGAAACCCAATCGTGCTATGCAGGAGTTGTAAGTTTTTGATCCAATAAGAACTTCAAGCTTTTCTGATTAGACAAGCCTTCACTTTGTTACTTATTAATCTCTCAGAACCAGACTCTCTACTCTACTACAGTAAGCTTTTTCAAGGCAGCAAGGGAAGAGGGAATTCGAACTACTGTAGGATCTCCAACTAAGCAAACATTCTGACCTTGCCATTGAAACTTCATAGTCATCGACTGTCAATTGACCCTTACTTCGCCTAGTGTTTCCGGTTATGAAACGTACAAAATGACATCTACTCCTACCAAAGGAAACAAGAAGCAATTGATTGCAATGGTAAGACAGCCCAAATTGATCTGCACACCACAGCAGAGGCCTGAGGAGACCAATCTTCGGCCATCACCCAATCGTACCCAGAAAAGGCCAGTGGGATGCACCAACAGTCCAATTCGTCGGGCAATAGCTTCAACAAGTAAATTGTAACTAGCCCCATTGTCGACCATGATTGCTAGGGTTCACCCCACAGTGGGCGCCAAAGTTTCATAGTTTTAAAATGAGAAATACCTCCTACGGAGAACAGAGAAAGCTTCATAGCCACAAAAGAAATGTCTGGTTGGCCTTCAGAATTGTCCGCTGCATCTACTCTGTCGGCTTCATCAATTGATGGAGCTTCATCATCGGCCAAAATTATCGCACGAATGCTTTTGTTGGGGCAGCTATGAAGGGGGTGGTAAGGCTATTTACACTTGAAGCACAAGTCCTTTGAGCGCAGGTCCATGAATTCATGGTGAGATAATTGGCGGGAGCTTTTGTTTGGTGTCGAGTTGGGTTGCAGAGAAGAAAGGGAGGAAGATGCTCGTTGCGAAGGAAGTGTGTTTTGGAGCAAAGGCGGGTTAAAAGAAAATTGATTCTAGGTCATGGGTTTCGGGTGAAAATGAGTATCGGATTCTCCATGGGTTAGGGGGGACCCGCTCCATTTTCGTGACCCAATAGTGGGGTTGGCTTCGTCATCCTTACCCAGTAGCACCCCATTATAAAGAACTCATTCTCACGTTCAATCTCCCGAGCTAATTTCATATTTTGAAAGAGGAAGATAGTTTCGTGCGACCGAATTCGCATGCGAATCTCATCTTTGAGGCTATTGAGAAAAAGACCCAGATGGATCAAAGGATTTAGGCCCTTGACGAGTGCTCTTCTGGCGACAAACGCATCGATGTAAGCATCAACAATGCCTGACTGCGCATGGACGCCATCACTTCAAAGGAGTTTGCTGATAAACCACCACCGAATCGATCAAAAAGCTCAGAAGTGAGATCAAACCAAGAGATCGAGGGGTTCTGATTGAACAACCATTAAATCCAGTGGAGCGTAGGGCCATCCAAGGAGATCATAGCCATTGTGACCTTTATATCGTCACTAACATGATTTATGGCAAAAATTGCTCCACTCGTACAACCCAAGCCGCAAAATTGTAACCATCGAAACAAGGAAAATTAACTCGTCACAGCGCAAAAGGTAAGTCTTCTTACGATGGATTTCTTGGTTGTGGGTAGTGTTGATGGTGGGCTCCCAAGATGGGAATGGACCCTATTTTGAGTGATGCACTTCTGGGAACACCATGTAGTATGGAAGCGGAGGAACCAGCTTTCTTACAACCGTTGTGTTTTTGTTGTAGCAGTGCTACCATCAAATCTTCTAGTGAGTCGAGTTTGTCCATCTTGTCACGATGGTTGTTCATTTTCTCAATCAGTGTTGAGACACTCTTCCAAGTCCTGCAATGCTCTTCTCCAAAGACTCTAATTTTATGTCCATTCTGGTGTTGGTCATAAATTACAGGCGAAAGAAAGATAAAATCAGTCTGTCTCTAAGAGCAAAACTATCCTCCACTCAGCCAAAGCTTTACACTATTTCTCCCCCACCCCTTTTCCATCTCCCCTCTCATCTATTTATAGCCTAAATACAGCATATTCTTTCCCTAACTACTCTAGATATTTCAACCGCAATCTGTTGCCCACCAACAGCTTTACACCCCTTGCCTTTTGCATTGATAAACCTTCAGCCCAATTGATTTAGCCAGTTGTCCTACAGCAGCCAATCCAACTAGGCTGTAGTTGCCACATCATTGTCCAACTTGTTGTCTGCAGTCTCCTCCCTAACATTATGTTATAGTGGTAATAAGTAAGCTTGTTGTTGAGTGGAGGGAGAGGTTCAATTTTCTTTATGGACATTTTATTGTGATAATTTTTTTAAGCATGATGCGGGAGCATCTTCAAGTTTCTAATTTTTTAGTTTCATATTATTCCTTTTTTATTTAGGTTTGCATTTTGAAAGTTTCATTACAATTGTATTATTTTTTGAGGAAGATAATTGAGATGTTTCAAACTCTAACCCCAAGTTCTTAAATCAAGCCTAAGAGATTGGTGGGTTATTTGTGCTTGGAGGGTATTGTTTTGGCCATTGAAAATTGTTACCATTGAATATGTATTTTGAGTGCTCTAAACCTGTACAGCATTGATATTGGATTGTGTTAATTTTATGTTTTGAAGAATTTTTTTGGGCTGTTGACTACGTAAAAAATTCTGTTAGTATATTTTGTTACCTATGGCTGTTGGATTTATGAGTTTGATTTGGAGAGAAAATGAACATATATAACTCGATTATTTTAGAACTTTGTTGTTGACATTTGTTAAAAAAAATGACTTCGATAGTGGTTTTCTCCCATCTCTTATTGGTCTCTACCTATGTTATATAATCTTGCATTGTTAGTTTTGGAAGTTTTATTGTACTGAGACATTAAATTTGATAGCGTTTACTATCTGTACATGTTGTTTTGCATAACTTTTCTTTATAAATCGGATTACTGTATCAAATCGACCGAAATTTATAGCCCAGGTGTTGCGCATGGTAGAAGGGCTGCAATTGAAACAGCTAGGCCAGATCCAATTCAATTACATAGGCTAGACATTAAGTTTAAGCTAACCCTGGGGCCAAGGTAGTAGATGAGAGTAACGTCTCCTGGTCATAGATGATGGGTCGAATGGCCGAAAAAGATGGCTAGACATGGGTCGCAAATGGGCCGCTACCTAATGAGATCGGGGACTGATTTGCAATTTCAGATAAGACTTCCAACTAGATTGTTTTATTTTTATTTTGTTTTCACTACCTGTATCTAAATTTTACCTAACTAATCCAGTTTGAACACTGTAAAACCTATTTTAGGAGTTGACTCTCTGAAATCCTTTTTCATCATTCTCAGGACTCGAATTCAAAATCTCTAATTAAGTATGTAAAATGTCCGACTACTCAACTAAAAGAAATTTGGTCTTGAATGCTTTCTCATAAAACACCCGTCAAGCTGCAAGCCTGATCCCAGGCCCAGCCCAAGATAGGTTACATAATTTTATGAGCATTGTACGGTTGGTAATTTTTTTTTTTAGAATAATTCAAAAAAAATCAGCAAATTAAAACATACACATCCCATCTGCACGAAATAAAACCACGAACAGCCTCTTCAATCAATAGTGACAGGAAAGGACCATTCACCAGACGTCTCTCTTGGCATTTGACCCAAGAAATCATTCATTTTCAAGAAGAATGCAGTCACACTCAGTTATAGCCTTACAAGCTTGCCAAACTAACCTTCTTCTCAAAAAGCGGATAAGATGGCTTACCTACCGGCTAATAATTGGGAGCACTAAATCTTGTTAAAAAAAATTAAAAAAGAAAAAAAAAACACCAGACGCAAGAGCAAAACCAAAAAATAGAAAAAAAAGGGGGGGGGGGAGGGTAAGCGGTAGCTGCAGTCCTAATCAATTAGCAAAGAAAGCATCCTCATCAAACCACATTTCACGTGAACTCAAACCTACAATACTATCGAGTAAGAAGACCATAGGATGGCAAATCTTCGAGTCTAATTATATCTTCAAGCAGAAGCTCCCTTTCCAGCTGTCTACGTGTGGACTTCATGACTGCCTGAAATATTTAAGGAAAGACTTAACTCATTTGTGTGAATATGAACATTTCAACAAGCAATACATTAGGGAATGTTGCCACAATACCTAAAAGTATATTAAACCAACTCATACGGACTTCCATTTGACTCAATTGGATGACATATCAGCTGTTCTGCCAGTTCTAATACTACTGTTTAAACTTTTTACCCTGATCTACCTTCTTATCATATTCTATTTACAGCAGGCACTGAGGATATTCCCCAGCATAACTTTGAAATCCCACATCACAGCAAAAAAAGAAAGGCCCCAAAACCAGAGAGAGAAGAGAGGAATCAAAAATGTCGATGACCAAGCATGATAAGATTCGATCTGGCTCAATTTCATTGGTGAAACCACGCCACATTAGTTTTGGAAATTAGATTTTTGACTTTTTTGGTACATGGAATATTGCTTGTGAAAGATTTAGTCCAGTTTCCCAGATATCTTCAGTTTCATGAAACAAGTGAAAAAGAATCAACATATGTATAACAACAAATCATATTTGGAGTATAAATAGAACTGAGAGCACCATAATTAAAAAGAACACTTACATTAAAGTCCATGTATGAAGCACGCATGCAAAGCCATTGATAATCCATCAGCTTGAAAGTGAGGCAGTAGAGAAGATCGAATGCAGATTCATTCTCTGCAGAAGGGAAGTAAATTTTAGTCAAAGACACCGATATTCTAGACGTTTTCCCAAAATACCCACAAAGAGACAACTGATTGAAAGGTTAAACTTTTTAATGTACAGGCCATAAATGATATAGACCTCCTTTTCCGCTTGGACCCTCAGGCAATCCAAATGAAAGAGCTCTAGTGTCGAGACTTAACAATGTCAATGTTTTTAAAACTCAGCAACTCCGAATTACCTGAAAGCAACTTCAAGAATATTGCCCCCACCAATGTCCTTGGTTTGACTGCAAAATAGAACCACATCAATAAAAGCAAGAAAGTGCAGCATCCCAATGGTCAATTACGCAAATATGTAAAAACTAAATGATATCAAGGTTCCAAAATGTAACAGTTATCACCTTAATATTATTATTCAGAAGAGACAAAACAGTATCAATACAAGAGCTTTTTGTAGTCATTCAGATATGACACAGAAGCAGACATATATTAGACAATTTATTCTTTAATATGGCAGAGAAATGAGGGAGATTTCCGAATTCTTTTAACAGCACACAAGTATTATCTAAGAAAAGGCCGACTAGATGAAAGGAGTGAGAACCACGGATGGACAATTTCCCAATGGATAGATCATATGAAAGTGATTCAATTTCAAAGTAAGCCCCACACAGGTTTCTGTTTATGAATTACCTTGGTAGCCCTCTCTTGTAAAAAGAAAAAAAAAAGGTTCAAACAAGTGACGATAGAACAATATAGTAAAAAGGATGATTCATGTGTTTCCAGAGGTGGTCATTTTCAGGTCATTCTTATAAGACAGCATAAATAATATTTTCCTAACCTGCTTCAAGGTCAAGCATCTGAATAAGCATAAACGTGATGTTCACACCGGCCACAGCAAAAGGGTATTCCCACATGGCTCGATCTCCTTCTTTCTTCCTAAGAAGATCCTGGAAGGCTTTCTGCATAAGAAGGCTTTATAGCTTTAGAGACAAAGTACACAAAGGAGGATAAATAATAAGTTGCACATCAAAATGTCTACAAAAATTTGGTGACATTCAAATAGTGTTACTAAGCTGATAAATGGTGCAGTATGGAAACATGAGCAAGAAGAATATTAGCACAATCTTTTTCTGTCCCTCTTTCTCTTTCTTGTCTGTGTTGGTTTAACAGAGGCAAACCTACCTCAGCAGATAAATTTCCCCATGTTTCACTGCATGCTTTACTACAAGGGGACAAAACTGAAGTACTTATTTAACGAACAAGAAAATAATTAATCTCAACTTCTTGGGAATCAGAGCTTCTGTTTCTTTGAATTGCTTGTTCATCATTTTATAATGGAGAAGTTCATCTACATGCATGCCAGAGTCCACAGTCCAATTCATGAGTTCATTATTAATTGATTGATGCCAAATCAAGGGAAGTGAAGCCATATAATGCACAGTAACCACAGAAGGCTAACTCTTTGGCTTGCCCCATGTGCATTAAAGATCACAGCTATTTTCTTATGCTTTTTACACCATATCAATATTAAGACCAAGTACCATTTCTGATACTTTATTGAAGCCTTTCTTTAATGACTACTTTCCTAGTTTACATTGTCAGGCAAGCACTTTGTGCTAGATTGAGTTAAATGTGAATCCTTCTGCTATTGACATCCTCAAATCTTTCCGGAAGTGTCCACATTTTCTTCATCTCAGCTATTTGCCGCTGGCAATAACAACTATGCCCCAGCAATTAAGTCCTGGTACTGCTCTTCAATGACCTATGATGGGAAGGGAAACACTATTAGTTCTTGCAGCATTTCCACCCCTTTCTTATGGGTCTATTGTCTGTATCTAGCGAGTAATGCTGTACAAAGAAACTTAAGTCTCACTTACAACATTCTTATCCTCTCTTGTACTTGTTAACCAGTTGTCCCTGTGATGAAAAAACTTGTAACTGCAAAAACTTATATACAGTAGACTAAAAGCCTGAATTGGAGCTAAAACTGCCTTCAAGAGAACCAATCTTCATATGTATTAGCACCTCTATAAGAAAGAGCTAATTGAGAATGTTCCACTTTGACCTCTTCATTTGATCTGCCTATCTTCAAAAGTTTCTCACTACCTTGCTTATTACTCCCCAAAAAAATAAAAAATAAAAAAAGAACTCCTTTATGAACTTAAGTACACTTAATCAGAAGAAGCACACACATGAATTAAGATCAACTCCCATAACAACCAGCTATTCCAGTCATGGCAACAAAGAATGCACCAAAGTTAGACAATGCAAAAAGATAGTTCATCAAGTCCACTCTACTTTTTGCACAGTAGTTTTTAAGACATCTGGAACATTGTATCAATGTAGGAATGGTAAATTTCCCTCCAAACAAGCCATCATAATGAACAACTTGTCAAGTGAACGTTGGGTGAACATGTTTCAGCTGGAAAAATCTCCTAGTCAACTAGCAGGACTCCCGAAGAACATGAATAAAGCAGCTCTGAAACCCATCAAAAGATTTTCTATTTAAATTCTTCTTTAGTACCCATCACAAATCAAATCCACTCAAATTTTTTATACGGTAAAGCAATTTTGACCAACAAGCTCCTTTGGGTTCTCACAAAGAAGAGTATATCATTGCCTGCATAACATGAGTTCCTCCACGTCCATTACTCTTCAAAGGCAGCTCTATATTTCTAATTCTTAAAATATTCCAAAACTTCCACTGCCGCAACAGCATCTATAAGTCAACTATATTGCTGCCCAATCTCCTTTGGCACCTTCATATCTCTAACTACATCTCCACCAAACATCTCTTTTTGCATGGCAAAGCTCCATAAGTGTTTATAACCTACCGAAAAGATCTCACCGATCTGAGAGCCTCCTTTATACACCACGTGAAACTTAAATTACTCCCAAGAGCTGTAATACGTAGTTTTCAACCTATTGCCCACCAAAGCATCCATAAGATAAGTACACTCGATGGGGTACCTTTAGTGAGAGTCGGATCAGATTCCTGATCAAATTGCTACCTCACATTTTCCTCAAATAGAAAAGAAAAACATGGACAGAATTGAAAGCCACTTGCAACATGAAAATTTTCTATAGCATCAAAACCCTCAGTAATTAAGTGATAGTACTGCTTTTTAGTATTCTTTCACTTTTTATCATGTTTACCTATTCTAAAATGCTAGGGCGGAAAAAAGATCTATGTAAATACACTCACATATAATATATATATAGAGAGAGAGAGAAAGAGCCATACCGGAAAATTTCTAGCAAAGAACAATAAATTCTCCAATGATATCAAACCACCGCCCCTGCCAATGCCAAATAATTCACATTATGCTTTGAAGTAAGATTTATGCTATAGAGTTTTAGCCACAAAGAGCACCTGGGAATAATGGGGAAAAATTTACTGCTTTACCTAAAGTCTGTAGATGGATCTTTTCCTTGCCAGCCCATTTCTTTCCACTGATCAGAAATTAAATCCCGTAGTTCTTCATCGGGAAAGGCAGCATTCCACAGAGCACTTAAAGCTTCCTAACAATTTACATTTTGAATAAAAAATAAGACAGAGTGCAATCTTCAGAAAGATAAGATTTCCTATAGTTATGCACCTTGGTTCTCACAAACTAAGGCGTCTTATTATCTTTTTCCCACAAGTTAGCTCAAACCAAAGTGAGAATATACCCGGTGTTGAGGGATTGAACTATCGTATGCAACATCTATGCGACTCTGTAGCTTTTGCAAGCATTCTTCCTGAAGCAAAATAAGAATAGATGTCACCCATGTTATACATCAAACAGTAGACAGGTGAATGAAGATAGAAACAAAATAATAATAATTAAAAAAAAAAGCACAATCAGCTTTGGACCTACATTGACCCCTACCACATGGCAATAATAGAGAAAAGAAATTCCTGATATCTCCCTTTTTATATTTATTTCAAGGAAGCCATTGGTTCAATAAACTTCCACTAAAGCTAGGTCGTGGGATGCATCAGAGAGTACGTGTCCTATGCCTAAGCAAGTGTAAACACAATGTGGGCCTCTACGAGAATAAACAGAATAAAGGCATGATAGTCTTTGAACGTCTACTGACCCCTGCCACATGGCAATAATAGAGTAAAGAAATTCCCGATACTCCCACCTTATTTATTTCAAGGAAGCCACTGACACAATAAACTTCCACTAAAGCTAGGTCATGGTATGCATCAGAGAGTACATGTCCTATGCCTTAGCAAGTATAAAGAAAATGTTAGCCATCAATCCTCCTACAGCTATGTAATCCACATTAGCCCAAGTGCCAAAAAGGAGTACATAAAATTCCTTAAGTATGCACAACACAGACCTAAGACAGGCAAATGAAAAACTGAGAGTTCTTACTAGAGGGCCATCCATGACCTCAATGGAAGTCAAAGACATCATGCCAAAAGTTCCATAGACCCAAAATAAACTTTGAATATCCTCAAAGAAAACTAAGGATATGGCTCCCCAAAATGAGCTAGAATGACACCGAAACAAAGAAAATTGCAATTACAGCTTTCCATTAGCAAATAACCCTCTCTCTAAAATCAAAAAAGACTCCATCAGTTGCAAAACGAACGAGACACTCAACTGACAAGGACTCGAAACAACATGAATCATAAAAAAGGAAAAGATGAATGAAAGCATCAAGGAGGTGATCAGCAACGAAGTGCACAGAACATGCAATAAACAGTTTATTTTTGCAAGTGAAACAATTGACAAAGGATTCCAAGATCTTTGGTTGTTTCGCATTATGAAGATCAATAGTGGAGAGGATAAGAATTAAGGGTACCGTCATTTCTCACACAATTAACTATTCTGTTCAACTGAAGAGATCATTCGAAATGCTTCTACTTATGATATTGTACAAAATAGAATGATGATGAAAGATTATTATCCAAAACCTCTCCCTCAAAACAATAGAAAAATTGTTGGAGATGGGTAAGTGAATCAAATCCAAAGAACAAACAAACGAATGACATAACATGAAAATTACCTGGGCTGGGGTTAGATCAAATGATGGACGAGCATCACTCTCTCTTCGCTGTGCACAAACACAGGAAAGACCTCTGCCAAGCCATGCAGCTGATCCAGCCACAACCTCAGCTAAAACAGAAAAAAGACATAAGAAAACAACAAATAAGAGAAACAGAGTGCTTTATAAAAGAACAGATTAGTTTAATTGACAATGGAAATAAAACAAATTCTCAAACACCAACAATTCCATCATTTTATCCAGAGATACATTTGCGAATTAACGAAATTTTAAGAACACTAAGTTTATTGTCCTTGAGTTTTTCATTTTATCAGAATTATTAAAAAAGGAAGAAGACAAATGTAGCACGAATAATTACTTTACGCATGAGAACAAAAAAGCTACTTTGTAGATGCCCTTTGATGGTACAACTTAAGTCATTTCTACACTTAACATTGCTTGTTTTATGCATAAAAAACATTAAATCAGGAGCATCAATGACACAAGAACTATTCAGAAATCACAAACAGAATCAAGGAAATAGTGACTTCAATTCAAGGCTAATACAAAGGAAAACATCCCTCTGCATCTTCCAATTCAAAGCTATAAAGCATGGACAAGGAAATAGTGACTTCAAAATATTCCAATACAGCAACAAAATATCATTAGTTTTATGTACATCTCTATTATTATCAGAGGAAGCCACACTTTTTAGAAGGTGTGAAGCTTGACACATATTACATGAAAAGTTTGCCTATATATAAGTTTGGTTAAAACCACAAATAACCTCCTAGGCCTACTTTTAAATAGTCAGCTGAACATTTCTTGCAACCACTACCCTCCAAAACTTTTAAAATAGAATTGAATTAACCCCATAAGTGGATAGAATTAGGAATTCGTCCACTTAATGATCACATGCAAGGTACTGACCATGTGTCTTTCTCTTCTTCTTCTCTCCAGTGAAATAGAAAAGAGCTTGAAAAAGAGAGGAAACAAGAGAAAAACAAGATGAGAAGATTTGTCCAAAGACTAAATGGGAGAATCAAATTTGGAAGGAAAATTATCATCCAAAGCAGAGAAGTCAAAGCCCAAAAGAGTTCACGGAAAAATACAAACCATTGCTAGAATTTTCATTAACTTTTTTTTTCGAAGAGAGAAGAGAGAAGAAAGAGGAAGAAAACAAGTCTTGTACACAATTTAGAGATCACATACAGATTTTTGAAGAAAAATTTAGGAGACAGAATATAGAACATTAAGGCTTAACCTCACCCACTTTGAGGGTACTTTGAAACATATTTCAAAATTTTTTGAGATAATTGACTGTAATAAAATTTCCCAAAGACGTATCAGTTAGGATAATTAAGAACTTAAATATAGGAGATCTAGTAAAATGTAGAACTAGACCACTGAAAACTTGGATGCAAGTTATACATAAAGACATAATAGTGAAATATTTAGACGAAAAGATAGCCTTGGATAGGAATGAGTAGTGTAGAAGAATTCGCACAAATTAAACCAACATTTTTTTTTAATCATCTCCAAATTTGTCTCTTAAGATAATTAAGAACTTAAATATAGAAGATCTAGTAAAACGTAGAGGTAGACCACTGAAAACTTGGATTTAAGTTATACACAAAGACATAATAGTGAAATGTTTAGACGAAAAGATAGTCTTGGATAGGAATGAGTAGTGTAAAAGAATTTGCACAAATTAAACCAACATTTTTTTTTAATCATCTCCAAATTTGTCTCTTAAATGGTCGATCTCAAATGTTAGGATTAAGGTGCAGTTTGTTGTTGTTGTTGTTGTTGTTGAAAAAATTTCAGGGGGATATTCAAAAGTATGCCCGAAGGTTAGGGGGTTATTTGTGATTTTGGCCTAGAAATTTAATTAACTTGAAATTAATAACCACTATACTTTTTACTCTGATCTCTCACACGTTTTATCTTTTACCCGCTAGAAAGGTTAGGGGGTTATAGCTGAATTCCTTCAAATTAAATACCCACTATATTTTTTTACTCGGATCTCTCTCACATGTTTTACTTTTTATTTATTTTCCAGAACACATCTTTTTATTTTTCCTCTGTCTCTATCTCTCTCTCTCCCCCCTCTCCCTCTTCAACTACTCAAATATCATTAAATACTCTCTTTTTTAAATTTCAATTTTTTCATCACACCTGCAAGACAAAATTCTAGTAGTTATATAATACATATAACAGCAACAAGTTTTTCAGGATAAAAAGAAAATTGATAATTTATGATGCGTTGTTCAAATATGACAACTATTGTAATTTATGAGTCAAACAATATAAGCTTTTCAAATGTTCTAATCAGGCAAAAATGCACTTTTGGCCTCTAAACTTTCATTTCTTCAATTTTGGCCCCACAAATCCTAGTTTAAATTGATTATGAACCCAAGTATTTGGCAACATGAAAATAGGCCACCAGAACATATTCCACATAATGTTGATCAATATGTTAGCATGAGGTGCTAAAATGAACCTAAACTATGAGCGAGGACCAAAATTGACCAAATGGAAATTCAGGGGTTACATTGCATTTTAATCCATGGTTTGCGAGCCAAGGTACACTAGTCCTATTTGTATAAAATCTTTTCAAAGTGTTCAAGTAGTGTCCTCGAACTGCATAAAGAGTGGCTAAAAAGTGTTCACTGTGAAAAAGAATAATGGAATTGTCGTATCTAATACATATCTGGGGAGTACTTGTTCATGTCCAACATGGTGTGAGACACCACTTCCATGTCAAAGCTTCCATTCTTTATGTAGGAACTTCAAATGAATGGATGCCCAGCAAAACAGTAAACATCAGGTGCTCACTCCAGCAACTCTCACTATCAGATTTCGCATCTTATTCCAAGTATCATTGCCAAGAAAGACGTCTAATATGAAAACTCAACTTCCACAATGAATAGTCAGCTTAACTTAGTTTTATTCATGAATTAGTGCAACCATGGGATGCTTCAGAAATTTGGACGCCCATACATATACAGATAGGGTCATTCACTAGCGAACTTCTTGAACAATCACATAAATTTGCATACGAGTCACCTTGAAAAATTGATCCAAGCAAAATATACAATAAAAATGATTCAAAGCATGAGCCTTCACAGAAATACACGACCAAGTCACATATATAAACGCAGAAAACTAGTATCATCCACTGTATTCTTCAGATAATTGCAAATCCAAACTCAATTCAAGAGGAAACTTTGTCGGCCAGACAATTGCAGACTACAAGCAAGACCCCATGCTCAAGGTTCTGGACTATACTCTTAATTGCAGAAGCAAAAACAGATACCATGACAGATTACATCAGAAATGTATCCTCCATTATGTATATAAATCACGAAGATATATTTACAGAAAGAAATAGCTACTACGACTTTTGGGGAGAGAGAGAGAGAGAGAGTACCAGAAGTGGAATGGCAGGCGTTACCACGATCGAGACCTTGAGAAATTCTTCTCACAGCAACAAAGGAACCACCTCTGTCATCCATAACCGCTACCAAATGAAGCAGAATATCAATAATCCATAATCGTCACCACCGTCTGGAGTCTTCACAAACAAAATCAAATACGATTGAAGTCCCGGACAAAAATCGCGAAAGCTCCTCTTGAAACAGAAATGCCGAATCAAATTGAAACCAGCGACAACTGATTCCAAGACTCAAGACAGATTGGATTCAAATAAAAAAAAAAGGACACAGAAAGAGAAATCTTGGTCTTCTTTTCACCAACCGAAAGGAGAAGAAGGAGAAAAACCAAATCAACAACTCTAGGGTTTCAAGATCCGCTTCGAGAACTAACTCTCTCTCTCTCTCTCTCTCTCTCTCTCTCTCTCTCTCTCTCTCTCTCTCGATCTCGACAGTTACCAAATGTGAGTGAACCGCTCTCTGTTTCTACCTCTGTTTCTCTGTCTCTTATTTCTTGATTTCTCTCTCCCCCTTGATTCTCTCTCTCCCTTCGGTAATGTAAAAATGCCTGATATCTGGTGGCTTCCTGGCGTCCGTTACGAGACGGGGGGCGAGATTTTTAACGTGAGAGTGAAGGCCAATGCCAAACGGATTTTTAACCATTTTGTGTTTCTTTTCTCATCATCGAAAACAAACACATATAAAAATCCAAAAAAAAAAAAAAAAGAAAGAAAACAAACACATACCCTTCACATAAAACCTAAGCAAACTCACATTAAATATTTATATATATATCTATATATATATATATATATTGAAAAAAAATTATCTTATTTATTTCCTTAAACCCAATATTTCGAACAACCAAAATAATTATCAAAAGAAGTTAAAAAAATTTTAACCAATTAGGCTTGGATGTGTCCTCTCTCTCTCTCTCTCTCTCTAGAGAGAGAGTGACGTGACCAAATAAGAAGATACAAAAACGAGAAAGCGGGAAAGATAGCGCAGCAGCGGAAACAATAAGTTGTCAATTTCAATTATTGTTAGGTAGCCAATCTTCCCCGGACCCATTGGGTTTGGGGCTGATATTGATATGAATGAATTGATCCTAGTTTAGGTACAGGGACAAGTTGCTGTGCCAGCTGCCACCATACATTCACACCCTCTGCTCTGGGACTCTTACCACTTTAGAAAATATTGGTTCAAGCAAGATGTACCCATTGGTTTTTTTTTCCCCTTAAAAAAAAAAAAAAAAAAGATAACTAACAAAGCCCAGAAAAGAAAGGAAGTGTAAAAGTGATAAAGATTGATAGAGGCAAGAGAGAATGAATGGGGTAGGCAACCTAAAACCTTTTTGCGGGCTACTTGAGCTATAGGTGGTCTGGGCATTGTTTGGTTTCTCCAATATTTATAAGTCACTATTTTACTTGGCAAAGGACATCCAAATGCGTCCACAGATTGGAAAGGGCATTAGGAATTTGCAACTACTTGTATCTTTTGGTCGCATCAATGCCCGTCATTTTACTAAATATGGAATTTGATTTCCTTGGACTATACGAATTAAAATAGATGATACCCATTTCTTTTATAGATGGAATAATAGTATTTTGAATAATGAAAATTGTGGACTTCTAAGAGTAGGCAAAAAATTTAAATGGGTTGGTTCCTAATATGGAACTTTAGTTCAACATGACATGTGAAAGTACGAGCTCGAGAAGGCCTAGGTTTTTTTTAGTATCAATCAGAGTCATATCAGTAAAAAGTACCATTGTTTGATGAAAACAACTTTTTCTTGGCCTAAAATAAAACATTGGGTTCATTTGTTTTCTGCCAAGGCGAAATCTGCCATTCTCATGAACATGTTTATATTATATAACAATGATCCTTCTTGCTATTTCAGAATCACGTATTTACTCTGCTGTGGTATGTGTCTCTCTCTTATTATTTGAGGCCAGCTTTATGTATAGTATACAGATTCAGATGCCCGAAGAAAAGAAAAGAAAAGAAAAAGTAAAATTGGGGAGGTTCGGTAGATGAGAAGAAAGGAAGATTACACGCCAAGTAGGGGTAAGAATGCATCGATTGCCTGAGGAACAAAATTTAGGCTCTCGAAAAGGAGAGAATGGGTTCGCCATCACATGGGTTGTTGGATAGGAGTGGACCAAAGTGATGATGGATCAACTCTTTGCAAATGCAAATGCATACCCCACTACTCTCTCTCTCTCTCTCTCTCTCTCTCTCTCTCTCTCTCTCTCTCTCTCACCATACACATCAAAATGTACTTTGTTTACTTCAATGAATAACACTTCTAATATTAACATATAGGTTCCCATCAAATTATATCCATCAAATTTTTCGGTGATATTATCCACATTTCCCCCTTTTCTTATTCTTAGGACCATATGTATTGTGTGTGTATGTATATAAAGTAAAACCATAATTTCTCATTCTCCAATCTAACGATCTCAGATTTAAATTTTTATACAACAAAAAATAAAAAATAAAATCATAATTGATTTGCTGTTCAAATGGGATATTGTATCAAGTAAAATCAACTTCGATTATTATATACGTGCGATAATAATTTTGGGGCTAATCGAAGTGATAATTAAGCTCGATCACGCATGTCCGATGAGTGCTTCAAAGCAAATGCAATGTCTTCACACCTGATTGTTGAAATCAAGATACCCCCCCCCCTCTCTCTCTCTCTCTCTCTCTCATATAATGCTTTGGATGGTAGCATCTCTTGGGCACGGAAATTCTATTAGTTTTGGCACCTAGACACCTTTTTTAATTAAATAATTAATCAAAAGATAAGATATGATTTCTTTTATTTTATTTTTTATTTTATTTTTGGGCTATCCACACAAAGTGGAACATGATTCAACGTTAGCTCTTGATTTAGCGCAGATTCAGTCAAACGCTCTGGATGTGCTCCCCAATATCCTGCCTACCCCAACCCCAACACCATCCACACTAAGAAATCCTATGTATCATGAGCCTGTACTTTACCATCCTTGTAATTCTTCAAGCAAACGAGAAACCAGTTTTATTACTCTAAAATTAATAAAAAAAAATTATTTGTAAAAATATACACAAACAGCCAATTTATAAATAGTATATCATGGGGTAGACGTACATAAATTTCTTAATATTAATGTTTTTCCACTTCGAAAGTGTTTTTCATTTTCGAAACGTTTTAATACGTTAAATTAATTAATATTTATATGAAAGTTCTTACATTTTTTATATTTATATATTTTTCATATTTAATTAATTAATTATTTAATTAATTATAATTTTTGTTTTTATATTATTTGTTTTACGATTAATAATTATATATTCTATTATTTTATAAGATAAATTATATTTATATAAAAATATTTATATTTTTTATATTTATACATTTACATATATTTTTATTTTTTATATTTTTAGAAAATATTTTATTTTATATCATTTTATATATTCATTTTTGTTTCTGTACGACGTGAAATAAATAGCATTATAAAAAAATTACAATGCTATTTATTTCTTATTCCATTTTACAAAGCAAAAATGATGCTCGATCGGCGATGGGTATCTCATGGGGTCCTCAGCACCTTATTGAGTGGAAAATCTCAATAGCAATGGACAAAAGGTTGTCCTCAGCCGCCCGTTTTACAGAGAAAAATAAATAAATAAATAAAATTAAGAGTCAAGTAAGTGCTATTATATTTTTATGTCACAGTAAGAATTGTATTAAAAATTAAAGGTATTTTGATCTTGTGAATAATATGATTCTGTTTAGAAACTCTGGGGATATCAATAGATTATGGAAATAAATGTGGGATTATCAGAAAGAAAAACACCCTAATTATTCAGGTGATCAGCTAAAGCCAATGGGGATATCAATGATTTATTATAAAAAAAGAAAGAAAAAGAATTATAAGTAAGACCAAACCAATCATTCATTTTCTTTTCTTATTCAAAATTTACATAAAATTATAAAAGGAATATAATTTAATGATTAATATATCAGTAATTTTTTATTAGAATATATTTAAATTTTAATAGTTAATCTAGTTTATCCCATGATTATATGAGAAAATGTTATTTATACCAACGATCAGTTAATCTAATAGAATGTGTGTTAAATTTTTTAATCAAAATTCTGAATTTGACTCATAATTTGAGTATAGAGTAGACTATGTTATGAGAATAGTCTTCTAAATGGATAAATGAAAATCCTGAATCTAATTAGTCAGAATATGATTTCGAATATCGATTGGTATCATAAAAAAAAAAAAAGGGTTATTTATATTATATAAACCTAAATTTATAAAATTTATATTAAAAAATGTAAAATTACGTAAAATTATAGATCAGTGAACTACACAACATTTATGTTCATAGACAACGTAAGTGGCCACTATTTGGAAAAAACCTGAGACCACATGAAATGCGCTCTAGGGGCTTTTAGTGGAACCGGAAGGTACCTTCTTTTTGGTGGGATCCCACCCTTGTCCAAAGTGACTAACCACAGCACATTCAATTAATAAAGAATGCTTTCCGGTGTGACGTTACAATACAATATCTTTCCCAAATCCTTGTTTTTTTTCTCCTTCCCCTAATATCCTTTGTTTGGATGAATAAGTTCCCTTACCAAACATCTTTTGGGGACCCTATATTATATCAAAGAGCCTTTTGAGTTGTTCACTTTGTAACTTGTAAGCAATGGGCTAGTGGGCCTTGATTGCGCACAAAGCTTCTTTATTCCACGTTTTTTTATCATCAGATTAAGAAAGAGATTATAATTACTAAACTGTCTCCTTAAATATTATTTCACTTAAATTTTAATCACCAAATATTATTAAATTCTTTTAAAAAGTTATTTATTTATTAAAAATTATAACAACTATTTCGTATTTTATATTTCCCCCTCTCTGAGATACAAACTTTTGATTTTATACTTGGTATAGAGGTTTATCAAGAATTGACGTTAACTCTTAAAGAATTTGTACTAAAGACTTTTGGCTATAAATTTGGGGAAGCGGTATAAATAAAGCGAGCGCACCTAAAAAGTAGACTAGAGCCACGTGGATGGCTTCAAAGGTTTGAAGTGAAAAGGTGAGGAAAAGGGAGAGAGGAAACTGAAAGAATAAAAAAAGACAATTATTCCAGGCATGGGAAAGAAGAAAAATGCATTTAGAGATGAAAACAAGAGGAGGGTGGTGAGGCAGGAACAGTTGAATTAACAATCGTAAATCAAAATGGGCAACCAAAAACAAAATGAAAAATTGGAGTGATCCTAGTGCACCAAAACCAATTGGCAAACATGCTGTAGTCATGATAAGATCCTCCATGGTCACTGTCACCAAATGGGGTGACAACAACTTTCCAACTCAATAAATTGTAAAGAACAAGTTATTGTACCAAGTCCACTCCTGGCCCAGTTTTCTTGATTTTGCAAAGCTATTGCTTATACAAGAAGTTTCAGGCTCGTACCAGTCAAGTTTGTGAAAAGGGCCCAGAAGCCAGAACAAGGGCGGCTAGAATAGTTTCAGTTATTGCCTAAACTATATGGTTGTGGTTTTTTTAAATTTGAAAGGCGGTGGTATGTTTTGGAGGATGGATGAACGGATGAACATCCATTTTTTTTTCCTTTAGTATTTAAATTATCCAACTAATTTGATTTAATTATTATGAAATTCATTTACGATTAACTTTTTTAATAATTATTTTTTTATTTTTAAAATTCAAATTTAAAATCTTAATTAATAAAATTTAGTAATCCGTCACCCGGATCCGGAAGACGTTAATAAGAATAGTGAACATCATCATCAAATTGCACGCAATGATAAGGGAAACTACAGTTTTGTCTATGAATAAACCTTTCTTCCTTGGATATGAAGTAGCCCATAATTGATCGCAATGCAACTTGTAAGGACTCTTTTATATATATATATATATATATATATTTATTTATTTATTTATTTATTTATTTATAGATCCACGAGTATTCGATAAATAATTTATTGATTATGACTAATCAAATTTAACTATTGAATGCATTAAGGGACAACTTTTCTCAACGTCTATTTTTTGTTTTCCTCAAAATTCAAACATGAGAATTTGATTAAAGAAATCATGTGTTCTTATCACTAAAGTAATGAAACATCAGTAAGGACTCTTATATATAAATATTTTTTTTGGGTACCCTTCTTGTATATAAATATAATGAAATACAACATTACACTACCGATATATGGATCTAATAATAGGATATTAGGCTCCTTTAATTATCCCAAGTTTAAGTCTTAAAAATAAAAAAAAAATGTATCGAGAGAATCAATTTTTAAATTGAATTTTGAATTAAATTAATAAGATTTTTGGGATCCCGTGATCAAATTAAAAAAATAATAATAATAAAACACAAAGTTACCAGAAATTTTGGGCTTTCCAGGAATGAGCCATCAGCCCGTTACAGGTTGTGTACTCCCAATCATTTTGGGGTGAATCACCGGTCTACGGCCCAGAATCACACTTTCTTTTTTTTTTGGGTAGTTGATTCCGTTAGTTTCACGTCGACTATTTCGGATCGCTCTGATTATAAGTTCTCTTATAAAGAAGGTGGTCTTGCAAAATAATTTTTTTATTTTCAAAAAAGTCTAAATCCGAGCACTTGTTTAAGAATACAGGGCCCCTTCCAACCGTGCCGAATGACCTTTGCGACCCAGAATCACCCTCATCATCGCAAGCCCCGTCTTGGCCCCCCCCCCCAAGCCCGGGTCTCTAAAACGCACCTTGTTTTTCATCTTCATCCGTTGTAATCTCCTATCAATCGGAACACATGCTTGTAAAGTTTCCACTGTCAAGTCGAGTAGGAATGGGGACGTTGGTGGGAGCTCCATGGATAAGACTTGGGGTTTTCCAAGAGGTGGCTCTTCCCCTCTCATGCCTCCGCTTTTCTTCTCTCTTTCGCAGCTCTAAGGTTTGGGGTTTCACTGTTTCTGCTGCTGCCAATTCTTTGGACGGACAGGTGAGGGTTCGGTTTGCTCCTTCCCCAACTGGGAACCTCCATGTTGGTGGTCCTCGTACTGCTCTCTTCAATTACCTATTCGCCAGGTTTCCTCCCTCTCTCTCATTTTTCTCTTTCTTCAAATTCAGCTTCTTAATTATTCATTATTCTTCTTCTCCTCAGGTCCAAAGGTGGCAAATTCATTCTGCGTATTGTAGACACTGACTTGGAGAGATCCACCCGCGAGTCTGAGGAGGCTATGCTCCATGATCTTTCCTGGCTTGGCCTTGACTGGGACGAAGGTCTATCTCTCTCTCTCTCTTTCCCAATGCTTCTGCTGTGACTTTAAAGACCCCATTTGTCTCTAATTGGATTTGCAACAGGTGGTATCACCATCATATTTCTTCTGCAGGTCCTGGTGTTGGTGGAGATTTTGGCCCTTACAGGCAATCTGAAAGGAATCCCATGCTGATAAGCTTTTGCAATCTGGCCATGTTTACCGCTGTTTCTGTTCTAATGAGGTACCATTTTACTAAATGTCATGATTCATCATGTACGGTATGCTCACTCTAGTTAGAACTTCAATTCTTCACCGTCTGTTAGAAGCACTTGAAACTATAATTTAAATTACCCTTGATATTGAGAGTGGGAGAGGCACCTAGGACAAGTTGAATTCTTGCTGATTTAGTCAAGTCCAATATGATTCCTTACACACACACACACACACACATACATTATATTACTTTACTATGATTCAATTAATTAGATTTAGACTTATTGTAAGCATGAGTGAGAGAAGAATAAATTGAGAGTTGGTCACTATAGCAGTTCCTTATCCTAGAAAAAGAGCAGAAACATATTATTTACGGCCTCCTATAAAACCTGGGGGTCATAACATCCCATAACACTACCTATCTCAAGCTTACCCTCTAAATATGGTTGGGACTTCCCATTACTGATAAAAAAAAAAAAAAAAAAAGTTGAGACTACCCATTAATCATCTCAAAAAATTATAAAAAATCAAAAAATCCTGTTCATTGGTGTAGCACTATCAAATTTGCTTTCTTGCCTTTAGTATTAGGCTCCTTGTATCCCATTTCTAAAATATTTGTCTTTTACATTTTTTATGTTTTATATTGCACTGGAGATGAGAGTTCTCTGTTCTTAGATGTTGTGTCTGTTGTTACCTCAGGAGCTAGAGAAAATGAAAGAAATTGCAAACTTAAAGAAGTTGCCTCCGGTATATACAGGAAAATGGGCTAGTGCTTCTGAAGAGGAAGTTCAAGAGGAGCTGGAAAAGGGAACTCCTTATACATATCGGTTTCGTGTGCCTAAGGAAGGAAGTTTGAAAATTGATGATCTAATCAGAGGTGAAGTCATGTTCATTGATTCCCTTGTGTGTATGTGTGTGTGTGTGTGGGTTTCTCATTATGTATGTTGGCAGAAAAAGATGCTAACCCATCACAACCCACAGAGAATTGAACTGCAGTCATTTGGCACTCCAAAATTAATGGTTTGTCGGAGTGCTGTGGAGAAAATTTGGTGCTTTCGCATGTTTGTAGTGCCCCTTTAAATTCTAAACTATGAAGGCCACATATTGAACAATTATGATTCACCTTCGTGGCTGGTATCAAACCAGGTCTTTCAATCAATGTTCCTTTCAAAATTCTCTTGATTTCAATGTCATAAAAGAGCCCTTTTGATTATCCTTTTCGAAAGGATGAGCTGGGCAATAAATGTTTTTGGGACCCTCACTTCTTCGATTTGGTTATATTTATCCAATGGAGTTGAGTAGTTTATGGTTGTAATGGCAAAAAACTATAACTAATGACATCCTTAATAGATCAATCATACGTGGAATGGTGCACAGAGCAATCAATTCATATACTTCGACGTGCTTATGTTATTTTATGATATGTCATACATATGATATTTCTTTCATTGTTAAAGAAATATGTGTTTATGTGGTGTCTCATACATTTTATATTTTCTATATCTGCTCCAACAGGAGGCTGTTGAGCTGCTAAAGGATGGAATTGACTTGATAACAGATTCCGAAAAAGCATTGTCAAACTTGCTTTCTTATCCTTTATCAACTACTCTGATGAGGTAAATCAATATCTTTAGATTTAATTTCTTTCTCTGATGTAGTATTGTTGTTTGCACTACCTCTGGCAATCTCCAAAGGAGAACAATTGACAGAAGGCTCTATTGGATCGTATTAGGTCTTTAAAGGGTTAATACATATATAAAGAAGTGAATTCAACGAATGTGATAAATAAGCAAGAAGTAATATGCAGTTTCTAATTTTTGTGACAAATTGCATCTTACACTTTCATTACCCCTGCCACAAAAAAAAAAGGGCAAAAGGAAAAGACACAAATTATGCTATTCATTATCAATGTTGTGTTTTGATTTTCAACTTATCATCACAATCTTTTCAGATTACAATAACTATCTCTTGCCTCTTCAATCTTGTCACACTGCTAAATACCAAAATCAGTTCCATTTTGCAAACTATTTCTGATCTATATTCTTTCTTGCTCATCCCTACCAACTTCTACTATTATTAAATTGTGTTCAAATATTATTTTATACCTGCAGTTCAGAAAGTAAGCCCATATTGGAAGATAAGCTTTCTGAAGTAGCAGCTAGCTTGTTGGCTGCCTATGACAATGGCGAAATCATTGCTGCACTTGAAGAAGGCCATTCTGGGTGGCAGAAGTGGGTGAAAAGCTTTGGAAAATCATTGAAGCGCAATGTTAGTTCCAATCTAGCCATATATATGTCTAGCATAAGAACCATTTCACAGAACTTGATCATGGCTTTCTTTTTTATTAATTGTCATATATTTTTACTATTACCGATGGATAGTCAGTCTAATGAGATGGAGTGTTAGATCCCATGATCAAGTTTCGGGCATAAAACTTAGGAATGGAAAAGATTATGTTGGGAGAGTCGTTCCTTAAATACGGCCCCTGCAGTCACTCAAATCGAATTAGTTCAAGTATGGTTCCAGATACAGATACTGGGAAACAAAATATATATATTTTTTTGCAATTAAGACCAGGTAATTTGCCCCTTGCTTCATTGTCGTGCAGGGAAAATCTATTTTCATGCCTCTCAGGGTGTTATCAACGGGAAAGCTCCATGGCCCAGACATGGGCGCTAGTATCCTAGAAATCCATAGAGCTGGAAAGTGCGGTATGGTTGCTCCTCAAGCTGCATTTTTGACATTAGATGAAAGGTTCAGAATGCTGAGAGAAGTTGAATGGGATGCATACCCATTTCAAGGTTCAGCCTGTCCCGGAGTCTGCTGCTAGTGTTACTCGATAAGATTTTACAGTTTTGATAGGACTGTTTGTACAAACGGATTGTTTTTTTTTATTATTATTAATGAGCCTTTTCTTTTTCTTCTCTTTTGAGGTGTTATCCACTTGTTCGCTACTAGAAAGAGAGAGAGAGAGAGTTTACGGACAATTGTTAAACCAACAAATTTAAATTAAACGCGGCCTCAGCAGTAGTTTCAGGAAAGAAGGCTCAACTGTCTTGAGCGTATCTCCCGCAAAGTTAGATCAACATCTTTCCCTCTCTCTTCGGTCCAACCAGCCGGGTCTATTCAAAGTCCGGTTCGCTCTTCATACTTTCTCTTCCGGCGACTCATACCATCGTCGTCTTCTCTAGAGAGAGAACCCCACACTTCTCTCTCTCTCTAGAATCTAATATTTTATTTTTCTCGCTACACTTTTGAACACTTCAATTTTTTAATATTCTCAACTCTCTCTCTCTTTCGTCAACCGAAGAAACTGAAGAAAGAGAGAGATAAAGATTCAGCTCCTAAGTTGAAGAATCAAAGCCTGTGCCGTGATTCATTCAGGTAAGAAATTTCTAGAGAGAGAGAGAGAGGAGAGAGAGAAATGTATGTGAACATGTAGATAGAGAGAAAAAATAGAGAAAGATTAGATGGCTAACTATTTGTTGATGTTGATTTAGATATGGTGGATCAGAGAAGTGCAATTGTAGTAACCATTGTTTCTCTGCTCTTCTTCTTGTTATTTGATTCTACTTTGGAACATCCTTTCGATCCAACAAAAAAAGTGGTACCATTTCCGAAGAACTTAGATCCCAAGAATATTTATTTTTGGAGTGGAGGGTGGGGTGAGAGTCACCTGATCTCACTCATGTTTGGTTGGACTTGGACTTTCTCTAGAAAGGAAAAGAAAAGTAAAAAAGAAACAGTTAACTATGTGGTCGCATTGCCCATTTATAGCATAGATTACAACAAAGATCGCAGTTTCAGAGCCTTTAAAGAGAGAGAGCATCGTCTTGCTAAGACTGAGTTCTCTGATAAGTAGTAACTGTTTTTGCAAAGTAGTCATTGGCACCTGCAGTTTTCAAAGTCTCAGCTTCTCCTTTTCTTCTTCTCCTTCCTCTCTTTCTCCAAGGCGTTCCTCAACTGCACAAATGGAAATAACATTAGTGTCATGTCACTCAAATGTCCACCAATGGAAGTGGAAGTTGGGTTTGTGTCCGAAAAGTTTTATTCACCATGATTACAACAAGGCGCACGAAGACAGCAGCAAAATCAGTGAATAGAGTAAGCGCATGAGTCACATAGTCAAGGTCACCTAAGTGGGCTCTCTCAATGATCTCCTGAGTATCCACTACCATGTATCCCACAAACAGCAGCAATCCAAAATACAACTGCCAAGACATTCAGTTTCAACACTTAGGCGTCTCATAGGGACGAAGCCAGAAATTAATAGAAATTAATATTGGGCGGATACAGTTTATGGATTGCAGTCATAATATCAAGGGGGTTATAATTTTGATAGGACAAGCAACATTTGAGGTTATAATTTTTTTTTTCTTAAGATTTCATGGCAGGCCCCCCCCTCCTCCCCCACCAAAAACCTCCTCTGCCTCTACAGTAGACCCACTTGTAAAAGTACTTACGTCAACTTCAAACATAGCAGTGGAACCACCGAAAGTGGAAGCAGCGAAATGCAACCATAAGAGGATAGAGAGGCCTGATGAAAGCAAGCCACCCAAGTAGAGGTACTCTCTTCGCCGGGACAACATGGCTGCTGCTGAGAAACAACCAAATGCCACAGCCGTTCCCACAGATGCACTTAAAATAATACTGCACACAAACATGAACACGCATTGTCAAGGTCAATCTCTAAAATACTGCACTAAGTAGCAATTTTTTTGGAATGAAATAGGACTAAAGAACCTCCTTAATTTATTTTCTAAAATGCCTTAAGAAGTTGCGAGCACTAATGTAGCACACAGTGCAGTCCTTTGCGATTTAAGTCAAAGATAATTCCATTACAGCATCATTTAATGCATAAAATCTTAAATAATTAGAAAATTATGATCGGAAGTGAGTAATTATTTCTGTCATACATGACCAATCAGAAATCAAAATAGGTGCATGGATCTCATTTGTTACTTAGGAACCCAAGTTGATTATCTGCAAAAATACCTGGGATCAACCTGAATGGCCAAGTCCATGAGGGGACCAATTGAAGCCCCTTCAAAAAGGGCAGCACTCATTAAAATAGCAACTCTCTTCCTCTGCTCCATCAAATGCCATTGGAATAAAATAACATCAAAATTAAAATTCTTAGAATATGTTTATTTTTTAAAACGGGTAAGTCAAAAATGGGTGGAGGGAAAAAAAAGTTTTACCTGCTCATATGGTGGAGTTGACAGTAACCAAAAGATGCTTACAATGAATCCGAGAGTGGTTAAGATGCCCCCAATGTTCCATAGAAGATGCAAGTAAACTCCCACGGCCGAAGATATTAGTGCACAACACAGTGTCAGATAAACCTGCGTTTGCATGCAAAACATATCGCATTATATTATCTCATTTTGCTCCCTCAGAAAAAAAGGGGATTGGGGCCTATGGCCCTTTCTCCCTCAGCCCCCCCCCCACCACCCCCCACCCAGACCATCAAAGATGTAGAGTCGGACTTATTCCTATTCAGACCATCAAACATGAAACTAGCAAGAAAAAGATGGCCAATAAAGCATTGCAAGCAAGCTCCATAGCCAGTTTGATTACGCCGAGTTGGCAACTCTAAATTCTTTCTTGCTAAGCTATTACCATGTATACAGCCCGATGTGAAATCAAAGACACACTTAGCTCCATTAGCTAAAGTATAATAGAATAAAATAGAATAGAATAATATACCTGCTTAAGGTGTGTTTGGACAAGGGGTGAAATTTGATGAAAGTTGTTCCAGGCATCATAGTGGCACCCACGTGGAGATGACCACGGGGAGTTTGCAGACGGACCATATTCTTCCATATTGTACCTGTGCCCTTCTCTTGCTATCAATGAGAGAGAGAGAGAGGGAGAGAGAGAGAGAGATGCAGAATAAAATCCCAGCAAGGACAGGGAAGAGAGAAGAGATGGGTTAAGAATTTAAAGCTAAGAAGTTGTAACTTGTAAAGGGGTTTAGTTGGGAGTCATTTCCATTACTTTCGAGGGAGGTTCTAGTAAGGTTCCCAATTCACTCACGAGAATGTTCTTAGTAATTTTGCTCACCAGATTGCACCAAAATATACGAATATATTTATATTGTATTCGGCTGACTTCGTCATTGGAATATAAGAGATCCTTCCGGGAGGTGTTCAACCAGCGACACCCACTCCACTTCCTGTTAGAAATAGGCAGAAGGCAGGCCCGAGCACGGCCGGATCCGAGTTTTTATAATATTTAGTCATGAGATGAGACAATCTTAAAATGTCCTAAATAATTCTAAATTATTTGAGTCACGTGTCCCTCCTCAACAATTCTAGTTATATAATTGCTTTGACATCGTGGGGTGATGCAATGCAACCTGGGGTTTTTCCACACCAAGAAATCTTATTTATTGGGAAAAACCTTTTCTTAGAAAATCCAATACTGATTTTTTAAGCCATTGGCCGTGAAAATAAGAATTTTCTATATTTAAATAACAAAAAATCAGTGAATATTGAATAAATTGTTGTGCAGGGTATAGGATACCTGGATTCATAAAAAAGAAAATAATGTTACATGGACTATGAATTAAAGATTAAACGTACCAAATTTTGAGTGGTAACTTATATCTACCAAAAATAAAAATTTTTAAATTTAAATATTTTTAGTACTAAATCAAACTCTAACTAAGATACTCAACTCAATTAATTATAAATTTATGCATAACACCTAATCATTTGGATTGAGTGATCGGACACTCTACCTTTTTAATTAGAAATCTCGACTTCGAGTTCTGAGAATGACGAAAAAGAATTTAGGAGAGCCAACTTTCTAAAATGGGTCACACAATATTCGAATCGGATTCGTCGAATAAAACTCGAATACCAATGATAAAAACTAAAAAAAAAAATATATATGCAATACTTTGAAATTAATATTATTTATAAATCTGTTGGTAAAAATACATTAAATATTTTATTTCTTTTTTTTGTGAATTGTTAGATAAGGATGGTAGAAAAGAGAGTTATATATATATTTTTTCTCAATTACAACAAGAAGGAAAGAGGGAAGAAACGAGGAGGAATTGAAATAAATGGCTGGCTGCTTAACATGTGAATGTGGAATAAATATAGTCACAGAAAGAGCAGAAAAGGATTTGGTCTTTTCCCCTCCCTTCCTCTTCTCTGCTTCCCGTATAAAACAAAAAACCACTTTTCTCTCCTTCTCTTTGCCATCCCAAAGAGAGAGAGAAAAAAAAAAAAATGTAAACAATGGAAAGTTCACATATGTATTTGTATTTCGATGGTTACAACTCAATTCTTATCATCTTCTTTTCTTAAAAGTCTCTAATTTGAAAGACTTATATATATATATATATATAAAAGAAAACATATGTAATCATTCGAGAAAAGTTGAAGGTCGACTTTTTAATAAAAAAGAATTCAACAATTATAATAATAATACAGATCTTTTTTTTAAAACATTATTTATAAAATTTTATAATTATATATATATATATATTTCACTTTATAATACCGGTAGGTTAAAATTTTTCAAAGACCATCCTCATCTGAATACGGTGAAAACCTGAGGTTGACTGTCTTCATTTTTTTTTTTTTTTCACCACCGATATAGTTGATTGAGGTAGGCTTATGACTGCTGCAGGAACCAGTAATTCGACCTGTGTGGAATACATTTGCGAGCAGCATAAGTGGGATATGGAAAGGGGTAGGACCAGTGTTTTCACCGATTACTGCTGAAATGGAGCCCATTGAAACAGGGAACAATGATGAAAATCTCTATGACTGTTATACTCTATCTCGTATTGAAACTCTGCCCTTGGTCTTGTCTTCTTTGAGGTATTGCTTGGTCCCATTCTTTCCGGTTTTTGATTTCTTGTCTCAGTGAATTACTGAACTATATGTCTCATTTGCAGGATGGATCTTATTCGAGAGGGCCGGTAGATATTCCTGTTGGTGAAGTTGATGACTTTAAGTGTTATCTTTCTCCCATTTTCAAGTTCGAGCAGGTATGCGTGGTGTTTCTAGAATATCTTCACAACTTAAATGCAAAAAATAATGTGCATGCTTCTAATAACCTGAAACCTAAATCTTCATGATCATAGATTTTAGCACTAGGTTTTGGCTGTTTCAAAGATATTAAATTGGTTCACCTGTCTCATACGTTTTGGGAAGAGTATATTGGAGCCAAAGGGCAAGGGATAGAATTTTTATCAGACATCTTGCATAGTAAGATTCCTTCTTATGAAGAAGGATGTCACAAACGACTGCGAATTGTGCATACCATTGGGTTCAATAATGGGGGTGCGGAGATACAGATACCGAGGGTTGCTCTTTATGAAGAAGAGTGGGTTTCTGCTGCAAACATCCCTGATCCAAGTTAAATTTTGTCTACACTCGGTTGGCTTCATGATTTCAAGTGCTAATTAAGTTAACATATATGCTTCTGTTTCATGGTTCAGAAAGTGATATCATGATAAATATCTCCTGTAATTCTAATTTAAGTTGTTGTATTTCTTAAAGCTAGCACCAGAAGAGATGGGAATTTAGCTAATGTGCTGGGCAGGAAACCTAGCTATTGTGGTTTTGGTCAACTGAAGAAGAATCATTAAATTTACTTGGCCTCAGCTCATTGCCTTTTAATTCCTTTTACCTAGGTCAATGAAAATGTCTGTCATCTCTTCATATTGAAGCTTGTCGATATGTTTGAGTTTACCAATGAGTTTGTACATATTCCAGCTAATGGATTTTATCTGCGTTTCCTTTGTTGTGAGCAGGGATTTGGAAGTTGATTTGAAGCCATTTTCCCAACGAAATTGGGTTCAGCCATCAGAATTGACGGGGTGCTGGAAAGTACACCGATCTTTGGCTATGAGATGGCAATGGAAGAAAGTAGGGGCACACAGTACATGTACCTCTGCACAGAGACCTTGAAGAAGCAAAGTTTGCCTGGGAGTTCAGTCTACTTTGGAGAGGAGGTGCTAGACATGCAGGATGTGGCTGTCCTTTGGCTGCCGGGTGGTGTCAGTGGTTATGTTGATGTTAACAAGGATGGTATCCTTTGTATTGGAGTTGGATGGTATTCGGATGAAGGAATCAACCTTGTTATGGGGAGGGATTATGGGATTGACGGGAAACTAAAAGAGGTGCAATGGAAGTCTGAGGTCAAAGGAAGGAGGTCAGATCCACTCCCTGTGTAATTTAGCTCGATAGTATACATTTAATATTCATTGTATATGATTTTTAACAGATCAATTCAAGGATTAATTGGAGGTCTCATAATTATCAGATTCTGATGCTTGATAGATCCAACCCACCGTTTTTAAGTATTGACTTCATTCACTTTTCTTGCGAACAGATGTGTGCTTGTTCACAGGCTGTATAAATTTTTGAATATGGATGCAAAGAGTTCTGAATAACCATGTTTCAGTAAGTTCCAGTTGCAATTAAAAGGACATCTTGGACCAAGACTCTATATATATATTGAATAGAAATTCTAATTAGAGGGTTAAAAGGTAAGATAATCCCTATTTTGAATCTTTTGTAAACTGTTTCAAATATTAGGAGTTCAATCATTATAACTGAATTTTTTTTGCCCTTTTTGGCTAGACAAAATTTTAACTTAACTACACAATATCAGCTTCAGACAAAGCCCCCCCCAACCCCCAACAAAAAAAAAAGACAACTCCAGGCTTATATGGGACACGTAGCTAAAAGGATTACAATTTAGAAAATCAAAAAATGGACATACAAGTAAACAAGAGACACTATGGTTAGCAATTTGCATATGCAGAACCTTAAAAAAAGAACAGATTTAGATAGAAGCCCTTACGGTTCTACTTTGGACTTAACTTTGCCCTACTGGACAGCTACTTTGATTAACTTTACAGCTCTCGCCTTAGCATCCTTTGCTTCCACAGGCTCTTATGAAATGGAGTAAAGAACTCATGCTTGAGTGCGTTCTCTGCACTTATCCTCAGTCTTGAATTAACTGTCAAGCACCTGTCCACAAGATCAAATAGAGATGCTGGAATTTGGTTGAAGAAATCCGGCCTCTTTCTGTGCATCTTGCACCAGTTTTCAAGTTTCACAGAATGCAAGCTCTGTACTTCTAACAACTCCTGCAGCATCCAAAAGTTACTTGAGCTAACACAAGAACATGGTGATAGTGATACAGCCAAAATCATGCATTGGACCACCAGAGCATTTGAAACAAACTTCATATTTTTGAATAAATTGTTCATGGAAATAATAAGTAAGCCCTATTCAACAACATTACGGAAAAATAGACTATGTTCGTAGAAAAAGAAAATTTCAAGTAAATTCTTACGATAGGGAAGGAGGATTCACGATCGTGTACCTTAGCCACTTCCCATAAATCTTCACTTCCCTTCAACTTTGCGATTTCTTTTATGTTCCTAGAATAGATGCATTAGCACCTCTCAGCAAATAGAATTTGACCTCATAAAATAATTTTGTTAATGTATCAAAAAGCAGGAGACTTACTGTTCAGGTTCTCCAGTGAAAGGTGTTCTTCCAACCAAGTAGAGCAATGTCACTCTTGCTGACCATATATCAACTTTGCAACCTTGATACGGAGATCTGAACAGGACCTGCAAGGTAAAGAGACATAAGTATAGAAAAGTATTGTGCAACTGCCTTATGGAGCTCGTAGGGGCATATGAGGAGCAAATAAATCAGTTTTAAACACCATCAATTTAAAAAACAATTCAAGATGTTACTATGAGTAAATGGATTGGAAGGAAAAAATAATGCGGGAAACCAGCATAATCAAATAGATCAGGATCGCTTTGCAACTTTTTGACACTAGTATAGATGCTGCTGCTGCTTCAGCAGTATGTCTACCTTGTTTCCAAATCTAAGATCCCATTTCATTTCTGTTATAACCATAGATGGAACCAATAGGTGCCATTATCAATTTACTCACCCCCCCACCCCAATCTCCATAAAGAAGAGGAATAGAGGGGGGTGGAAGGAAGGAGAGGGGACCTAAGAGATAACCATTTTGGGCATGGATCAGGAGGCTAATCAGATTTAATTAGGCCCTGATCAAAAGCAATGCCCAACCACCCCATAAGGCCAAGCACAAGTTAAGCCACAATTAATCCTCACCAAATACTGAAATTGTTCAAAATTCAAGGCACAACGCATTGCTTGGCAAGATAGGACAAGAGACACGGGCTTCATCATCAAACCAAGCTTGTGCAAGTGTCCTTCCTCTTAATATTTTAAAGCATTTTCTCCTGCTCCATCTTTTCATAGTAAATGATGACAGTTATATCTCCTTCAGTTGTTTATGTACATTAGAACCTAAAAATTATCTGAAAAGGCAACAGTGATCAATAGGCAATAAATTGGAGGTAAGAAAGGATGTAGGCAACAAATCAGAAAACAGAGGTAGAACCTGAAACCTAACAAAACCTAATTTGAGGTTCCGCACTAGACTCTGAAAGTATGACAGGTCAGACCAAAGGCAGCAAGTCATATATTTCAGAGGTAGACAATTGCAAAGCAATGCACTAAGAGTATGACATTTACAACCTCATGATATCAGTATCAGTCAAATCCAGTTCACCAGGTAGCAACAAAAGGTGCAGATAACAAGCAAGATGGTTACAAGTACAAGAACAAAGTAAAAGTACAAGCAAAGCAAGTACAATCTAACGTAAGAATTCCCAAAAAAAAAAAGCATCAAATGGTGCCGAAATAACTAACTGTTCTCATAATCACATACATTTGATAGCAAACTTCTTTCCGTCATCCTTTCTAGTTGCTCTATAAACAGTCCCATAACCACCTGCATGTCAGCATAGAAAGAAGAGAATAAGATGTGTCGGAATGTTAAATTCAGTAAAGAGCAAGATATTAGACAGATAAAATGTCACTACCTGAGCCCTCCTCTTCCTCTATGCTATAGGCTTCAAAGTTTGGCAACGTCTTGTGTTCTTTAAGCTACAAATCAGATTACCAAAATGCAATTTTAAGAGTTACTTGAGTTTCAAACAGGATAACATTTCAAACTAGACATGCTGGCACAAGCTACAGCAAACGTGATCAACAACCTGGACGCAAGTATCCAAGAATATAACATGCAGTTCTTGGAAAAGCTCACCTTCAGAGTTGCAGTAGTATCGACTGCATTTACTTTATTATCACAGTTTTGATTCTGCTTTAACTTCTGCTTCATGGATAAAGTTGCCCGGATATTTCTACCTTGATCCTGTTTCCTAGGGGATTTCCCTACTTTATTGGATGGTAGTGATCCAGGAAGATTTTGCAGCACCAAAGGCGAAGGTTTCATTGGCGCTGGAGTGCCTTTCAGCTTGCTGGGGGATCTTGTAGGTTGCTACTGCTGATCTGGAATGTTGTCAACTGAGTGTTCAACTGATGGAACAGCTTCTAGTCCTAGGACACACCCTGCCCCAATTGCCTGGAGTTTCTCCAAAGTCACCATATTATCTGCATTGGGTGTAGGATTTCTCACTGGTACCACACTTGTAGCTGCACAATTTCCATCTCGAATGCAAGTTCCCTCATCTTTTCCTGAAGTTGCATCATCAAATAAAGTGTCTTCCACAATAGCCTCTCTTTCAATCCTGTCTGTAGTTGACTTGACCACCAAAGCTTCACAAGCATTGCTTCCACATAAAACAGCCTCAAATGTTGAAACATATTCTTGTAAACTAGTCTCTTGGAAATCTGAAGAATTGCAATCCATGGCATCCCCAGCTCCTATTTCACCAACATTTTCCTCCTTCGGAATCCAAGTTTCAAACTCGCACATGAAAGAAATTAGCCGTTATTTTAAGATCAGGTAGACACTGATATTTATAATTAATTTTATATTATTTTTAAATAAATATTATACTAATATTTATGTTTTATGACATTTGACTTGTTAAGATTGATGGGGCAGACTTATTATGGAAAAGGAAGAAAAACAAGCTAAATTGGAGCAATTTTGCAAAGCATAAAAAATTGGACAGTAATGCTATTTCAATAGCACATGGGCATGTTGATCACAAGGGGCACGTTGATCACAAGTGGCAAGTAAGAAGTTTTGAAGATTTACTGCAGTAAAATTTCCTTTCCCAATTACAGAAAATTCGGATGGAATTGGAAATATTGAAGATTTTTATTTGATTCCTAATATTTAAGAAAATAAATTTTTAAAAATATAAATCTCTTAAAGTATTATCTTTTAGAAAGTTTATTTTTTACTTTCTTTTTATTTATTTAGTAGTTATTTAGAGTTAGCAAGAGGTTGCCTATATATATTCTCTTTATTCTCAACTTGAGGGCAACTTTTTGGGAGAGGAGACAGCCCCAAATGGGGGCAGCAGCCACTCCAGCCGGGAAAGCACATTTCTTTTGTTTAGGAAAAGCAGCAGCCGATGAAGCATGTTTCAGCCATGTAACTCCAACATTTTCCACCCAATTTTATGTATTTTGTGAGTTTTATTTTTATTATATTTTGTTTCTAATTTATTTTTAGAGTCAAAGGATTATTGAAAACTTGATGAATGATAATTGTGAGATCTAAATCATTTTCTTTGTTTGATATTTATTGGTATTTATTTATTATCTATATTTAATGTTTATGATTGTTTTGGGATTATTAAATAGAGTGATATGTTTCATAACCCTATAATAATTTACAACCATTTAAAATCAGCAAGATTTGTGTGTTTTTAATAAAGTGGTGATTGACATAGTTTTATAACTTCGCAAACGATAGAATTTATGTCAAGAGATTAAATAATCTAATTTAAATAAATTCAAGTTAAAATTTATCAGTTAGAATTGAATCTTTCTAGATCGTAATACTATCAGAACATTAAATCCAACGAGAATCTCTTGGATTGTCTTTCGATTAGAGACGTAATTAACGATGATATCTTAATTATCAAAAAAATAATGAGAGATTGAACGTTTCGTAATATTTAATTACTATAACTAATTTATTCACACAATATCGAGTAATTTTTACATAGATGATCAATCAAATAAATCAAGGTGGAAATAACTCATTTGGCTAGGTTTTACTCTCATTGACATTCTTTCTTTCAATTGGTATTATTTAGTTATTTTATTTTAGTTAATTTTCATTGATTTATTTATTTTGTTAGTTTCAAATAGTTTTCACAAACATTTTCATATTTTTATTTTTATTTTTATTTTTATTAAAAGAAATATATCTGCCGTTCTATGTGAATACGACCCTACTCACGCTATATTCATATTGTTAGAAGTAGGTATTATATTTTTGATTGTTTAACGATACACCAAATGTCCAGCATTAGTACTCTCACTGTTCATTAAACCCAAGTCATATCCAGTGATGGCCAAATCCTTCGAGTTGGCAGTATCAGTAGCTCCCGGCAACCTCAATAGATCAATTGATTTGTCTATGGCCATAACCTAGCAAATCAAATCAATTGATTCAGAGGACAAAAATTTCCCCTCCACTTATCATTTCAAGTGAAGGAAAAGCAACATTATAGATTAGTAGAACCATTCAAGCATACCTGACAAGGAGCATCCGGTTCCTGATCCGGCAAAGGAAAGTCGTTTAAATCAACTTTACCTGCTAGAAATTAAGAATATAGTACAAATTTTGCCAAAGATCTATCAAAATAAAACATCAAAATTGATCTAAAAACCGTACCTTTACCAGTTTCTACCCAAGGCGGAGACAGCATTCTTCTTTTAGTCCTTGAAAACACATCAGAATCTACAATCGTCTATCCCTTCCGCTTCCTAAAATAGGTCTTCATATTATCTCCCCACGCTTTCCTAGACTCCAAGTCCAAAACCCTAAACAAGAGTCTCGGCACAAACTGTCCGCGCACCTTTAATTCAAACAACTCTAGAGCTAAGATCGCGATAGAAGAAATCATAACGAGTGACGAATCATCGGCTAAGAGAATTGGCGAATTAGGGAATTAGGGATCGAGCAGAGGAATCGAATGAAATTAGGTGAGGCGGTGAACAACTGGCATCTGGAAGCGAGTTCTTTAGGAGATAAAGGGTGTCCGATTCGCAATAGAATCTCCATTAGATGCCAAGCTTTGTCGAGCTTGTGCTTGAACGAATCTGAACTGAATTCATGTGCTATGAGAGGAGTTGACACGGCGTATACTGCGAGAGAGGGAGAGAGAGAGAGACTGTAGATCAGGTGACGCTTTGCATCGATTTAGGGATTTCCTTGCGTGAGCGTGAGAGAATCTTGGGGAAATGTTTGAATTCGAATCTGGAGGAAGGAGAGCGAAAGCGCAGTAGAAGGGGGAAAACGTAGATCGGTGAAATTTGAGGGTATGCGCCTGAGCTGTTCCCGCTCATTTTCTTTCTTATGAAATGACTATAATGTCCTTCTTTTTTGTCGACCAACCATGTTGGACCGGGCCACCTTTACGCAAATACCGTCGGAGGAAATAAAAAATTTAGATTGAGAAATAAAATATAATATATATTTAAAATTATAATTTTAAAGAATTCACATTTTAATTTTTGGAGAGACAAATAATTTTGGAGTTTCAATTTTTAAAATTGTGTAAATTTTTTTAAATTTCAAAAAGTAATTGCTTTTAATCTGCTATTCTTTTTCCCTATTATAATATATAATTATACTTATCGATAATTATTTATTTATTTGAACCATTTACTATAGCCTCTAAACTTAGAGACTTACCCACCCGATTAATAATTTTTGCAAACTTGGTGGTTTAATTTAAGCCTGCAGAGGTCAACAGCTATATCTCAATTGATGCCATCCCCCTCCTCCTTCCCCTTCTCTAAGATCTTGATCTTGAGTTCTAGTCGGTCCAATGTACCCAAAAATAAAAAATAAAAATAAAAAATTGCAGAGTTAATTAAATCTAACTCACTTAGACTCGAAATATTTAAATTCGTTGATATAATTTCTCTCACATAAGGAGGAACCTTCAAGTTAGCCCATAAATTTTTTACATAGGTTGAATTCGATCTTAAGCCCAGGGGATCACGACTGATAGGCTTTCTCCAAAATGAATTTAATTTAAAAACTGAGCAGAAAGACCCATAAATCTAAATTAATATGCATTAAATTTAGGTCTATAGCTGTAGCTTTTATTATAAATTTAACAGGTGAGAATATTTTGGTAGCAAGTGATGTTGGGAAAAGAAAAGCTAAAATTCTCATTCAACTTTGGACAAATGGATTAGTATTAATTAAATTTGGTAAGGATCATTGAGAAATACAATATTAATTACTTCAATATCTTATATTATGAAAATGAAACAGCATTCTTAGGACCTCAAAATTATATTAAAACCTAGAACGAAATACGGGATACAAAATATTAATTACTTCAAATTCTGCATGACCGTAATTCTTTTCCTGCAATAAAAAGAAACATCAAAAGAGCAACACAAAGCCTCAAGATCTCACTAAACTTGGAACCTCTTTTAGCCCTCAAGAAATGGTTGTCAAATTTAGATATCCACTTACAAGACCCCAGAAAATCCACATGGTCACACACTTTCCCATCATCCAGGAATGGCATATGCATCTCTAGACCAACTACAAAGCCATATAAAAGTATTAGAACAAGTCAGTTGGAAAAAGGTACATCACAAGACATATTAGAAAGGGCACTCTTTGGACACATCATTTCGGCTGCGATCCTTAGATTGGTTTGATCTTGAAATGAAGTGAGATAAGGGAGAAGACAAAGCACTTCAAGTCCTGAAACCCCACAAACATATCAGTCAGTCTATATGCTCACAGAACCCGAGCCATTAAATGTAGAAAAGAGCTTAAGAACTTATCAGAGTCTAAATTCTTGAACATCCTTGGGTGAGATTTCACATGTTTAAAGTCCAGAATATGATTTTAAACCCCACCCCCCAAAAAAAAAAATCCCAAGTAGCATCAAAAGGTAAAATAAAACAATCAGTTTTGCTTCTACATTTACAAAGAACTGTCACAATAAACACCTGTTATGACAACCCAGCTTCAAAGTAACTTGAGTTGCGTGATTAGGTGAAAGGTTATAACAGTAAAATTACAAATGCCATGTTTGATGTAAGCAAGCGGGGGGTGGAGCCAAGGTCAAAAGGGTTGCAGAAATCAGCCATTCACAACCACTAGAGAATGATTCGTTGAAAAGTTAAGGACTAATAATCTGATTTAGAAATCAAATGAATTTGGAAAACTCCTGATCTCCCTGCATATAACTGGGTACTTCAAGAATATGAGGAAAAAAAACCTCAAAACTACCAATCACTTTTCTCCAACATATGAAGCATGGAAACAAAGACAAAATATAGGATGCAACCAAACGCTATAAAAATACGGTGACACAACAAGGTTATAAGTGAATACCCAAAGTCGTGATCATTTTATTTCTATCTTTCCATACATAAGCAAAGAATGGAAAAGATTCTAAAACAATGACACTAGAATAAGCAACAAAATGTTCTGTGATGTCATGACAAAGGGCTATTTTGGCTAAACTTACTTTAAATGGCTTATAAGTTCTTAAAACTTATAAAATATTTTTGCAACTTAAAACCTCTTATATCTTATTTTCAAAATAAACTGTTAAAGTTTTTGTATAGAATAAGATCAAACAGTTGATAAAATATTCCATGAACTTATAAGTTAAAGTTGTATTCTGTAAAAACAAGTTCTTATAACCTATCTTTAGTATTAAAATGACAAAAAAGGACACGGTGAGTTACATACTCACATGAAAAAGGTAAACGTGGGATAATGAAACACTAATAAGAGTAATTTAGTTAGCTTATAAGTTAAAATAAAGCAGTTTATAAGCTGTATAAGCTCTTTTGGAAATAAATTACCAAACAAATTTCATGACCAATCTCTCAAACATCTTATTGAAAAACAACCATCCATACACATGACCATGAAGTCTAATTGAAGATTGCCATTTCAGGCTCCCACCATCTTCTAGCAGCTGCATTTGCGAATTCTTCTCCCTAATGTACCAGAGTTAAGGAGTCTGAAGAAGAACAAAAAAGGTCTATTCAAATGAAATAAGTACCTGCACTCAAATGATGCCTACACCAATAAAATTAAATGGCGCAATATTTCCACTTCAATTAAACCTAATTGAAACTACAATCTTCTTATAAAACAGAATAAACAACCACATTTCATTTATTTATTCATTTTTTATTTTAGGCAACTAAAAAGACCAGAATTTAATTTGAATGGACTTCTAATGGTATAGTTTTGTACACCCTCAACATCAAATCCACTTACTATACAATCATTTAATTTCAATCTTCCTCTTCAAACCAGCCCACCTTTCTCTTCTCTACAAAAGGGTGCTTCTACAATCACACTCAATGAGAATAGCAATGGCTAAAAAAAAAAACCGCACTAGTTGTCATGCAATGAAAGAAATGAACACCCCATTAGAACTTCAAATGTCAATAAACACCAACTAAAGTCAGAGAAGGGACACAATTAAAACTAAAAGATCTTGATGGCCACATAAATGTCATACCTGAACAAGGTAATAGAAAATGCGAAGCCCTTCAGGGTCATTACTTCCTTGAACGTCAAGAAGTGATCCGATCTTAGAAGTAGTAAATGAAATGTGCTCATTATCCATCACAATTTCAAGCTCTTGCCGCCCAACACGATCAGGCTCTGGCCAGTTCATATCATCTTCCTTCATAATCTATTGAAAACACAATCATGACAAAAAATAAGCATAACCGCTAATACTAGACAACTCTAAACGTAGCTTAGGAAAACCCTGGAAGCAATCCATGACAGTATACCAATATCTCCCAATAATAAGAGAAAAACGAACCTTCGAACCAACAAAGCAAACTCGAAAATCGGAGCTTAAAACCCTAGGAAGATGTAAGCATGACACAACCCTAGAAATGTGAAGAGAATACTGATAACCGCATCAAAAATCAGAGAACATAGCATAAAAGCATCAATTCTTCGCTCCCATTAAAACCCTAAAACTTCATAGAAACATAGCTTCAGAATCATAGATTCCAGAAAACGGAGTCTCAATAAACACAGTAAATCAACGAAAACAGAAAAGCTGAATCTCGTGCTTCTTGTTTAAATGACAAGACCTTAGAAAAATCAAAAGAAACAGAAACCCTAATCCGAAACTACATCAAAATCAGAAAACATTGCCTAAAAACATGAATCCTCTACTCCCATTAAAACCCTAGAACTTACAAAAATACTTCAAAATCACAGTGCAGATAATGAAGTTCCAATAAACATGGCAAATCAACCAAAAAAAGGCAAAATCTCGCGCTGGTTGTCTAGATGTCAAGACCTTAGAAAACTCCAAAGAAACAGAAACCCTAATCTGAAATCAAAGACCGAGGGAGAGAGATAAAGAGAGAATTACTTCGCTGTCGGCGATGATGCGACGGCACTCACGGAGAACAGAAGGAGTGAGAAAGACCTCTTTGCGAATCATGGTGTCGTTCTTGTAGTTGGAGTTGTTGGCGTATCTGAGCTTCCCATCGGGCCTGAACTCGAACTCCAGGAACTCGTGCCCGAACTTCCCCTTGTGCCCTACGTAGTACCGAAGGTAGAACTCCGAGTTCTCTTCTTCTCCTGCCATCTCTCTCTCTCCCTCTCTCTCCCTCTCAAAATGCCTCTCGAATTCCGGGGTCTGCGAGCTTAACTGAATGTTGGCTTTTGCTCAACCCTTTCCTCCGTATTATGCCCAGCCCGACGGCTGAGGCCTCCATTTTAATAATGTAAAAAAAAAATTAAAATTAAAATGGATTGAATTATTTTTAATTTATTTAAAAAGTATTTTGACTAATTATTTTAAATTTAGGAGATTTCAATTTTTGTGATATAAATTTTGAAACAGAATTAGGTTTATTTGGAAACTTATTTAATCTATGTGGTATTACTCATATCTTTTATAAAAAACATTACGATAATCTAACAATCACAAATATAACTTACGCTATATTTCTATTCATCTTACAATAAGTAATCTATTCGATTAAAATTAAAATTGAAATCGAAATATTTTGAGTTTTATACTAAAATAGAATTAAATTTTTGAATGCTTTAATTTCAATTTGTTCTTCAAATTTAGTTAAAAATTTTTTATTTTAACTTATTTAATTTTGAAATCAAAATCGTCACGTTCTTTTGGCATAATGCTTAAACAATATATTTTTGTAATACCCATCATAAAAACAATTCTTTCTATACTTGTAAATCCTTTAATTATGCTATTTATGTACTTTGATTGTATACAAATATAATCTCTTGGTATTATTTCCAAATATTTTTTGCAATAAACACATTTTATGTGCAGACTAAATCTAATTTAATTATTAAAATTAGAATTTTAAATGTTATTAAAAAAAAAGATTTACATCTCCCCAATTAACTTGGAGATAATTTGCTCATACAATGGTATGAGATAAAATCTTGATACTACTCTGTCAAATAAAACAGTGGTACAAGAGTTGTTATTAAGTCATTTGAGTGGAGTGGATGGTCATCGATTGATGCCTACAATCAATTTCCTAGTAATAGAAGAAATTTATACCGATATACAGTTGATTTAGTGGATAAATATATTAGATTATTTAATCAAATTTTAATTCGAAATTTGAAAATGAAAATAATTATATTGGAAGATTAATCTTCTAAATTGGATTCGATAACTCTCAAATCAGATTAATCAAATTATAATTTTAAATATCTATCGATTAAAATAAAAAAAATGTAATAGAAGAAATTTATTTACCACAACACGCCGTGACACAAATAACTACTCAATGGATCTATATCGGTAACCCCTTCCTGCCAAATCCCAACACTACATAAAAACATCACAAGTCACCCCCACCCCCAAATAGTAAAGGTACACAATTCCAAACAACCAGTATCAGTAGCACCGCACTGCCTCTTGCCTAGCACCAAAATGCTAGGAATGTCCCCAAAACAAGTGACAATCCAAGCATTACTTGACACTTGTCACAAAATCCCCGGGTTGCTACGCTATGCGGCGGCGGTGGGCTTGTGGTACCGGTGGATGGAGTTGTCGGGGACGAGGTGGCCGGAGGTGGAGGAGAATTGGAACCGGGAGGGGTGGCTGAGGCCCCTACCGTGACTGCTAGTTTCATGCCCTGGCCACAATGACCAAATGTGGGGCACATAAAATACATCGTGCCTGTTGAATTAAGGGTAATAATGGTATTTCCATCGCTGTAGGACTGCAAGGCGTTACCGGCGTTACAATTGGTATAGTCAGTTTGGGCCACAACATCTACTCCGTGAGTGCCTCCATAGCTGAACACTGGAATGAGAAATGGAACAATGAAATAATATCTAGAATTTAGAATTTCATATAATAATTTTGCAGCTAAAGAGAGAGATTTGAGGACCCAAATGGATAAATCCTCTATCACAACTCATATTATTTTTCTTAATACTAGAAAAATACAGAAAACGGGATGAGTAGATAGTCAATATTAGGATAAAGGTGCTTACAGAGTGTATCACCGAGGGCGAAGGTTTGAGAATTAGCCCACTTGGTATAATCAACACCAGTGGTCCAACCAGAGGAACCCCCAACTGTGTACTGCGCTGCGTAGGCCACGGGAGCAGCCACCGCTAGAATCAGAATTGCAACTACACTCTCCATAACTCTGTCTCAACTTCAAGCTCCTCTTTCTTTTGAGAATCACAAATAGAGAGAGAGAGATACAAAGTTTCTGAAAGTCTTTAGTGCATTATATAGACATCTAATATATGGGGGATTAGAAATATTTGAACATAATTTTAAAAGGGTAAGGACTTTCCTACTCCAACAACCACCTTTTCTTTTTATACCCAACTTCTGTTTTTCAAAATAAATATAATAGGCATTTGGTAGCTTTCTTCCCTTGATTACCTAATACTTTGAAGACTTAGTCTCTCTCTCTCTCTCTCTCTCTCTCTCTCTCTCTCCCCGGTGGTCTGGTAACCTGATTTGTTTTACAACTCGTATCTTCTTGAACTATTTTATCGAACCCTATAAGCCAACTTTTGTTTGTTTAAAGAGATTCATTACTATCATTAATAATTAGTGGTTGTAAAACTCTTTTGGATTGAGTGGTCGGGTACTCTATCCGTTTAACCAAAGGTCTTGAGTACTCGTAAAATCCAGATACCGATGGTAAAAAAAAAAAAAAAAATTATTAGTTGTAATACAATTTCCTAATATGATTACCAAAGAATCCAATATTAATCATGTCTTCAAACTACAAATTACCATAGTTTGGCGAGAGAGAGAGAGAAAGAGAGGCTTAGCCTAGCGAAACCAACACAAAGGGTAAGCTGCAAAAGCATGCGTTACCCCAGATAGAGCTTGCCATATGCTTTTGTTTATGCATGCCACCTAATATTATTGATGACTAAAATAAATGGTGCACTAAGATTAGGTTGGCATTATCACCACCTGTTTCCCTTATAATTCAAGCTATGATTGTCAATATTGACTATATGAAAAGATTTGGTTGATTATCTCAATGGGGGTCGTTAAAGCATGCATTATATTAATATTAATGGACATAGTATGTTAATTTCAAACATAGCTTAAGGGTTTTGGGGACGGCGTTACAATTGGCATTGATATAGAAGCAATGATCTCATCCTCTTCACTTCTTGTCCCTAAAAGGACAGTCTGGTGGTCACAATCTCCCTTTCTCATCTCTGAAATTCAGGGTTCAAATATTTGTGTAACAAAAAAAAAAATCCTCTTCACTTCTTGCCATGTTAGGTATGGTTGAGTCACAATTCAAACTAAATACTCCACAATGAGAGAGGGTTCTCATGATCATGAGAATGTGGAGAGAAGATAGAAAAAGTGTTCTCTCTATCTCCTTCATTGTCGGGGGAAAAAAAATCTCAACCCCCAAAAAAGGTTTCCATTATCTGTGTTGTGTGCGTAGGTTCAAAAGTATACCGATCCGACTTAATCTTCCTAATACATAAGATTTTAGTTGTACACATAGACACGCAACAAATGTCAAAAGATTCTCTCCCTCTCACTCTCTCCCCCGCCTCCCCTCTCTCTCGCAACTCATGTTTGCAGATACTTAAACACATCTCTCTTATCAAAATCATCAAAAAGAGAAGGGAAAGAAATTAGTTGCGATAGCCCTGTTTGGCCTTATAATAAGTCTATTGGGAGTAATTAAAGAGAACCCAGTTGCAGCCCAGCTCGTAATTGAAAGCATCATGCTTGAACTCAAATTTTTGAGCTTGTAACGACCTAAAGAAGAGTTTGTTAATAATAAGAGTAAAGCTAGAGAAGCATGCTACAAGACTCCTTCCGTACTCGGCAGACTGGGTGAGCTCACGCATCCCACTTGTGTGATTCACAACATCATCAGATATTCCTGGCCGAGTCTTGTAGGTCCCAGTTTTTGTGCTTTTGTGCTTTGTGATTTGTTGTTCTCCCGCAGCGACAGTCAGGCAAAGCCATAAGATGCATGCAGGTGAGACACAGCTTATCTCTGGTGAAAAATTACTTCTATACTATAATACGTACCCATATCATATCACTTAAAAAGTCACTAATTTTTGCACCTGCTCTATATTTTTAAGAAAAAAAAAAATTATCTTGTAAGGCCCACAGCACAGGTACATATCTCTGCAAAATATGAATCCAGATTTCAAACCCTACTTCATCTCCCCAACCATACAAGAGGAAGAAGATAATGGTCCACTCGATAATAGGGATAAGAGAGGTCGACCCTGACGAACATATCATTGAAGAAAACTAAGTCCTTTTTCTGTGCAGGCTCTCCTGGAAAACTCATGAATTTAGTCCAAGGTCAATCATGCATAAGTCAGAAAATATTAGCGAGACTGTAACCAAAAAGGATCTCCATCTATTCCAAACAAAACTGAGACATAATTAATTCTAGTCAAAGAAAATTGTTTCACATGCCCGGGTTTTTTAAGGTAAGCCTTAGAATACCGCTGTGGAAAAAGAACTACGGGGTAACTCCCACAAAGCACCTGAAATTTACACATCTAAGATAAGTAAAATTCAGCCATCTTTTTGATACAGCAAACCCCATTATTCTAGTCAATTTCCTGGGAACCCTCAAATCTTATCTTGCATCAAAGGCACGAACAAAATAATGATCAAAAGCAGGACAAGTACGAGTTTCACTTGCCACCCAAGGTTGGGAACTGCCCAGGATCCTCAATCGATGGTGCTGCTACATTGTTCACTGCATTGCCTCCGCCAAAACCACCTCTCCCACCACGACCACGCCCTCTGCCACGTCCACCAGGGTTGTAGTACCTCTCCCCTTCAGCAGGCTTCAAAAACTCATTTATGCTGACAGACTGCAACAACCAAGAATATTACTGTCACGTCTGTTATACAAAAACAGTAAAAAAAAAAGGGAATAGTGTAGCACTGCTTCTTATCTAATTTACATAACTCAAAGCAGTACACAATGATGTCTGTAAAGTGATAATTTTGACAGAGTACATAAAACATCAGAATGACCAGATCTGAAAAGTTCAGGAAAGCACAAAAAGAACAAAAAATTCTCTTTCATTTGAGCCTCAAGGCAACATTTAAAAAGTAATGACCTTTTGATTCAACAGCCTATGAAAGTTAACAAGCAATGACTGGTTTTAAGGCCTTCATAGCCAATCAGACAATTAGGCAATTACCAGGCCAAGCTGCAGCTGCGGGCATAATAGAAAATAAACTATAGAAAGAGTCAAATGCCCAAATAGGAGGATGGAGTGAAATAGTATTTAAAGAAGGTTAATGCTGAAATTTCAAATTAAGCACCAACATTCCTGATTAGCAAGAAAAATAAGAGTTGTGAAGAATAAGGAAATTCTAAAAAGCAGAAAATTCAAGTAACCCTTAACTTCAATATTAAGAGTCAAATCCTCAATAAATGCATTCCATATGATTTTAGACGAAAAAAAGCATTTTTTTAATGCTAGAATACCTTAATGACAATTCTAAACCTTCCAAATGTTGCCTTAACATATGGAAAAATAATGACTCAAGCACCATTCTTTGAAAATCTAGAATAAAAAAAGACATGTGATATGACTATAAATAAAATAGTAAATTCCAAATTGAGGTTAAAGAAAAATAACCATAACCATCCTGCATTCTTGAAATCAAAAATGCCAAGTGAAGAGGTGGAGGAACATTGAGGTTTCGTGATGCCGTGGTAATAATCGCCTAGTCCATTCTAGATGGTACTTACAAGATGTCAATACTACCAACTTATTAAAAGCACCCATCCTTGGTTAATTGCAAGTACCTTTTTAGCTCTTTCTTCCCTTTCAGCCGCTTCCTTCTTCTTATCCTTATCAGAGCCCTATAATGAGAGAAACCATATGAATTTTATCACCAAAGCAGCCACAACAAAATATACAAATCTGACGCTTTGATGCAGATTTTACCAATTTGATGAAGACATCATCATTATCCTTCTTGTTTGAGAGCAGTTGCATAGACTTAAACTCTTTCTCGATATCAACCTTTCTTTCCTCAGTCTTAAGTGGCTGCAGAGCTTTCCTTTTCTCTTCCAGCACCTTCTCATACTCCTCAAGAGTCATTTCCTATACAAGGAGGAGCAACAAATAGGCGCTTTCAGTCAGAGTGTATTTACACCAAAAGACACATTGAGTCATTTTTGAACAATCAATATGCAGCAAATGCATTCCATATGTAGCATGAACTTCTTAATCAAAGATGACATGACCAACATAGAACTTATTTGAAAAGCAATTTAACAATTTCAACAAGATGCGCAAAATGGATTCTATCAGGAAAACAGAAAGAACATGGCAACGAAACTTCACAACCATATGGACCACCACAAGATCCTTTTGTTCAAAAAGGCAAAGAAACAAGAATCATGTACATTGTCTAATAGAGCAGGTATGAAAATAAAAGCAATACTCTTTACATTAAGAAAGTTGATTTTGCAACAAAACAACATCCAAGAACAGGATCGTTTGGAAAGATATGCACCATGGTCTAATACTCTTAACTGCCAAAAGCACTACTTGTGCAAGTCCAAAGGACATGGCTGCATGGTTGATGATAAAGCACATTCCTAACAAGGAAACCCATTTTAGAACTTATCTCAGAGTCTCACAGAAAACTGTCAATTTAGGTGATCTATATAGTCAAGACACATGATCACAATAGTCAAGGCACATGATCACAAAATATTACGTTTCAATTGCACTACTAGTTTCACCTTCTCCTCAGGTTCTTTTTCTTCAGGTTCCCCCACAGGATTCTCCTTGTTGGCATCAGCATTTTCCTCTGCAGAAGGCTTCTCAGCACCTGTCGTCTTTTCACTTTCATTGACAACCTCCTCAGTCAACCTGGTTCCATTGAAATACACTTATGGTAAATAACTGGACAAACCTCTGATACGGCATAAAAAGTTAAACTTCAGCTACGGAACAATGCCTCAATAATAATAAAACACTGTGCCATAAATGTGGTGCTTACTGAGAAATTTCATCAGTCTGAGTTCCCCAATTCCCACGACCAGCCCCTTCACGCTTCATCTCATTTCTGCATGTAAAACAGTATTACAATTGTAGATCTAGACAGAGAAAAACTGAAGTAAAGAAGTGACCCACCCTCTCCCAGTTCCACTATGGCGTTCAAATGCCCTACGTCGGCGCTCTCCATCCCCAATTTCTCCATTGCTGAAACCCCCACGGCGACCACCACGGAAAGGACCACGAGGTCCACCATAGCCATGCTTTTCAGAGGATTTCTCAGAATCACCCTCCTCAGGGGGACCTTGACTAGCAGGAAATCCGCCACTGTTGAAGGAATTCTCATTGTTGGCAAAGTCACGGTTGAATCCTCCACGGCCACGACCATATCCCCGACCACCTCCACGTCCGCCTCCTCGTCCACCTTCACTTCTGGCTTCCCTGACTACTCAGACTCAAAAACAAAAACTTAAGCATAAAAAATGACAGTTCCATCAAGAAGAATGCATGGTACAAAATGCCAAAACTAAAGGTGACCATTTAGTATTCTAAACATATGGTGAAAAATGGAAGAGCCCTTCAAATTTCTAAGAACCTATGTAACATGACGATGCATAGAGGATACAAGTTGGAAACAGTAATGCACCGAACGCCCACTAAGATATAGTGTATGACATTCATAATCAAACACATGGTCCACGCATCACATGTAGAGCCACGTAAGTGAAGAGTCTATGTAACATTGCTAACAACAGACACTCAAAAGCACATTGCCCATAAAGGTGCAAAAACAATAAAAAGACTTAACTCTATGAAACAATTCAATCAATCATGTATATGCCATATGCAAGGTATAAGTCATTAAGATCTGAAGCGAAATCAAAGTATTTAAATCCGAAAGCACATGACTTCAATAAACAAAAAATTACATAATTCATATCGAGTTCACCCAAGCCAATTTATCAATCGTGGAAATTGTGATTTCAACAACTCCTAACCAATACATCCTCCACAATACAATATCATACAACCAACCTGGAAATGGTTGACAATTAACTTGAGTCATGACCAACATATTAGTGTCATGAACAAATGAAAATGAAGGATAAATGATTTCAAATGCGCAACAACATAAACCAATAGTACATTGCCCAAAGAATGAAAAAATAACAAAGATAAATAATTAAATCAATCACCAATATGCATTGGCAGACCACATGCCATTAAGATATAAGGGTTGGAATCAATCACCAAATTATCACACTCAAATCATACAATTGTATACTAAATGACTACAGTGACCATTCACTTGAATCTTGAACAAGACATTAGTAGCCGGCGGTGCACGTGCCCAACAACATCCGCTCAAGGCACCCACGTCGCCCATCAACATACCAAGAAAACAAGAAAGACAATTAGTCCTATAAATGTTAAAGACTTATTTGAGTTGTATCCCTATAAACAATTAAAATCAATCAAATGTTTTAAATCGTCACTCAGAAAGCCTCATAATCATAAACCCTAAACCAATGAATATTCATTTCAACTATACCAAAAACAAAGCGTCACAACCAGATCATAAATCACCAAACCCAGAAAATATAATCAACTGCAAATAACAAGAATTACGATATTTTAATTAGAATCAATAGAGACAGATATGAAATAAGAGAGAGTGAAACCGAAAGAAAAGAGAGAAACTGACCAGCCTGGGCTGGTGGAAGAGGTTTGGAAGGAAGCTTAGCTTGCTTAGGCTTATCAGAAGCTTGTTGGTTGGGAGCTAAAGCCTTCTTGGGAGGAGCAACCTTCTGCTGCTGCCGCTGCTGAGCCTGAGCAGCACGCAATTGCGATGGGTCCTCGCTGTCATCGTCTCCCAAGAGGTCAAAAGGGTTTGCCGTCGCCATTATCCCCCAAAATCAAATATTTCAAAAACCTAATTTATTCACTTATGCGATAGAAGAAAACCCTACTCACACTTCGACGACTCCATGTTTTAGAGAGAGAGAGAGAAACCCTAGCCGCAATAGAAGAGTGAAGTGAGGGACAAAACCTAATCTCCAATAAATGGAATAGAGTTGCTGTCTTTGTTCGATGGATTCATTTAAATAACGTTTTTTTTTTCGGTTTTTTTTTTTTTTTAATTTATAATTTATTGGGCATGAGACGAGATGAGAACGTACCTTACATCTATGTTCTCTCCGGTTTGTCTCCTGCGGTATCCCACAGCCATCCTTCTTAGGCTTGAGACATGACACCTATGTAATCCACCACTCTCTGTCCAACGTTTTATATTTCTCTACAATTTTCTCCTTCCTATATTTTTTTCTTTTTTTTAATGGAAATTAAACAAGTGGTATATATATATATTTTTAAAAATAAAATAATTTCATTTAATAGATATAAATAAAAAAAGTGTGAATAATAAAGAAGATAATTGAAATCTTAATTTCTATGACTTGACATATAAAGTAAATCTATTTGTAAATTATTTAGCTAAAATAAAAGAAGAAATATTAGATTTAATTTATTAAAGGATATGCAGTTGTGTTAAACTATTTCTAATATAATTTTTTATTTTGCAAATCTGTTTTGTTTCTTTTTTTTTTTATTTTTATCATCGATGTTCGAGTTTTATTCGATAAATTCGATTCGAGAATTATGAGACTAATTTTATGAGTTAACTTTCTCAAATCCTTTTTTTATTATTTTCAGAATTCAAACTCGAAATATCTGATTAAAGAGGTAGAGTATCGAATAACTCATTTCAAAAAATATTTGATAAATCTTTTTTCTATCCATAGGTGATCATTTGAAACATGTAAAGAACTAATCACCCTGTAAAAAAGAGATTATTATATATCAAATTTTAAATATTTTACTCATTTTCTTTATTGAGTTCTAAACCAATCATTTTTATTTTTATTTTTATTTTTGCCATTAAATTCTAGAAGTATAGATATGGTTGGTATCATATTCTCATCACAAGGAAATTGCTTACTGCAGTGCAAAATAAGTCATTCAGTCATGTGATGTCATGCATGTCACTTGCTGTGGATGCCACATGATCCATTTTGTATCAAGTCAATTACGTAAAGAGGGGAGAGGGATAGCGGAGGACACAAGAGAGAAGGAGAGTGAAAGAAAAAGAAAAAGAAGGAAGATAATTTTTTTTTTTTTTTTATCATAACTTGATCATCGTTTAATATCTAGATTTTTATTTCAATTAATCTAAATCGATCGTTACAGGATCTATCTTGTGAGATAGATTTTTCAATATTGTTTTTTTCTTGTCTAAAAAGAGTCAAACTTTCAACTTGATTAAGGAATAAAAATATTCATTTCATCTACACCAGCAAGTGTCGATGAAGATAAAATTTTTCAATGAAAGTGATATTACGATTGAATTATAAAATTTAAACCGTTGTTGCATGTGGATCAAATCCATGGGTTGAGACCTGAAAATTAGGGTTTTGATTGAGTTGTCATTGATGTTGATGAATGGCGTAGAGAGAGAGAGAGAGAGAGTTTGTATACACAGTGAAAGAAGCCTAGAAAAGAGAATTACAAAAAATTCTGAGGGACCACTGGTGCGGTGATTGATGTTATGAGAAAAGGAAGGGGAAAGCAGCCCCAATATTCAGCTGGATCTAATCGTCAACATCAAATATTACAAAGAGTAACCTTAGACCAAATGCCCACTAAATCTTATGCTTTTTATATATATCAACAATAAATCAAAACCTTTTAAATTTAAATAATTTTAAATTATTCAATATATTTTTAAATCAAGAAAAATAATTTTATTAAAATATGCTTAGACATACTACCCCATATAATTTTATTTATTTAGTTTTTAATTTATTGGGTTTAACTAATATTATTTCATGGGAAAGCCTTCACTCGTGTTCTTACACTTGTAGAGAAAAAATAATAGACCAGAAAGGAAGTTGGAATTTTGAAACCAAAATTGAATAAGTGGGCACAAAATATTAGGTATGTATGATGAGGGGAAGGTTTCCAAACATGTCAATTTGAGTTTTTCTGTCTTTATATATATATATATATATATATATATATATAAGAAAGAGTAAATCCATTTTTGTCAATTGAAAAGAACAATAATTCTTCTTTTGTTGATGGCACATTTTCTTGTCATTATCATGGAACATATTTGGTGGGTAGTGCCATTTTGGATAAGAGTGAACTCCGGACATTTGACTTTAAATGCAAAATGCCACCATTCATGATGGGCCACCTCTTAGAAATGATTTAAAACACACACCAACAATTTTTTTTTTTGGGGGGGGGGGGTTGAGTGAGTTCCAGAGAAATGAAAAAAGGGGCTTTTTTTTTTCTTCTACAAAATTTCTTTTTGTGAATGTTACAACAAAACTTAGTCCGACAGAGAGACATAAAAAATAACCTTTTGGGCGGACGTGAGCCATTTGAAAAGATAAATGACACACGTATCTCAAATGCAACTTTTTACTCACATGATTGGGATTTTTTTTCTCTTCCATACAATACAATTTACTTTTCTAAAACATAGTAACTTATCAAACCTAAAATCCGGGCAAAACTGAGAGGTCTGCTATCCCTTTTGGAAGATCTGCAATTTCTTTCAGAAGCGCGAGCCTGTTCATTCTGATTCTTTCATCTTCCTGCAAAAGGGAGGACAAAGCAATATAGGCAATATTTTATTCCCCCCAAAAGTATATATATTCTGATGATGGATGGCAATCAGGATCCACAACAATAGTCAATTTCCACATGATAAATAAGGTAGAGTACAAATTATCAACCGTTTGGCCTGTCTATGATGCCTTTAAACTAGTGAAACATACAACAGATGTAAGCTAATACCATTAGACAGATTAATGTCTTTCAAACGGATCATCAACCTTAAGTTGACCATTTGTATATTAAAAACCACCACTCCTGAGCAAACCTGCCTGAGCAGAACTTTCTTATGAATTCACAACCTTGATTTGATCTTAGTTTTGCATTCCAACTTTTGTTTCAATTCTGCAAATGTGAAAACCTTTTTGTTCACAACCACATGTCCATTATATCATTGATCACTTGTATGGCCATTCACACCAAGTAAGGAAATGTGTATATCATGCTCCAAAGAATTTTATTCCAAATAAGTTTTATAGGCTCATCCATCATCAATGCAAACTGACAAGGAATCAATGGCCTTGGTGTGCACCGACGATAGCAAAAGACTTATTTCATAATTTTTCTGATAGTAATACTAATTTTTGGTTCACTAGGGAAATCGCTTTTGAGGACTGTAACAAAAGTTTTATCCCCAGACCAATAAATACTCAATAAAGAAAATCCTTGCGGTTGGGTTCTTTTTTTTTTCCCCCTGCTTAAACTCCATTCTGTGTTGTATATGACTGCACACTAATTTTTATGGCAGGTTCCAACTCAAAGGAAAAAAGGATAGCAATGTTAATTTGCAACCAAAAGAAATAACCACATAAGCATGAGCATGAAACCATAAGGAGAGTCAAACAAGTCAATGGAAAGAAAAACTTACCACCATGACAAAGACATGATTGAAGAAATCCTCAAGGGGATCTAATAGTTCTTTAGATGCTTCAACAAAATCATCAATTTCAATACCTACAAAAGTTGGAAAATATTTCTGCTGAAAATCCTAGAACTGAGCCAAAATAAATAAATAAAATAAAATAAGAGCACCATCAGATTTAACAATGTAGCTGGTAATAGATGAACAAACCACAGCATTACTAGCATGCAAAATCAGTAGGAAAAAATAACCCGATTTAATAAATGGCTTGACCCTAAGATTTTGTAAGCCTATTTGAAAATATTCAGTAATAACCGTTGATATTTAAGCCTTTAATAGGAACAGAGGATAAAAGTTAAGTGAGAAGTTGCAGTCATATTGATAAAAGCCTTTGTTTGGAACATTTTATAAACATAACAATTTTGAATCAGAGTGCATCAGGTATAGCCAATATGTATTCATCTTTGTTAATCAAATAGGTCCTTTAAAGCATGGCGGGAAGTTAAAATCAGTAGGGAAAGAAGTACCAGAATGAATTTTGTTCTTTACTGATAGGAAAGTACTCCACAAAGTTCTCTCCTCTACTGTCTCAAATAAATCCTCATTCACCTGAAAAATTATTTTAAATATGGGCAACGGACAATTGATCAGTTGTAACCATGGAATGAGCGGAAACAAGCACATCACACCTCAGAAACTATTAATAAACAACTAAACAACTACCATCCAGTATCATGGGAAAAATATTAAGGATGAGGATATAGAATATAACACGAGAGGATAAGCCATCCTTGTGAAGTGAAGGGAACAGAAATAGTCAAGTGCATGGAATAGGAGGAAATAAGGTACTTGAGGTTCCCACGTGTGGAAAACTAAGATTCTCCTGTTATGATATCAATTGCTACAAAAGGTCTGTAGTGAATTAAATCTGCAGAACCCCATCTTACCAGTTGTTATGATTGGTAAAGGAAGCCTGAGCTTATACAGAGAAATGCCTATTATATTAACATGACCGTCTCATATTAGACAGCCAATGGAATATCAAATAACTCAGATTCTCCTGTTATGATATCAATTGCGACAAAAGGTGTGTAATGAATTAAATCTGCAGAACCCCATCTTACCAGTTGTTATGATTGGTAAAGGAAGCCTGAGCTTATACAGAGAAATGTCTATTATATTAACATAACCTTCTCATATTAGACAGCCAATGGAATATTAAATAAAGTTAAGGAGGCTTTCCATAGTTTCAACCCCCAATCCTGTGCTCTAATAAGTAATATAACAGTTATAATTAGGAAGAAAACACACCACAAGATCATCATGCACATCCTTCCCGCGGACTATTCTTGTTGGGCGAGAATATGCTTCAACAACCTTTGGTAAGAGCTCCCCTTTTAATGAGGCATCCATCTACAACACATTGTACTGTTAGTTTGGAGAATATTTTTGAACATCTTTATCCTAATAGATGTGAAGAAAAAAAAAACAATAAATGATTGCAATACTGGTGGGTTGGTATCGGTACCAATTTGAAGCCGGGATGGAATCATGGACATGAATGGTAGGGATTATGGATAAGAAAGAGGACAAAAATACAAAGTGCCACCACACTTAGGATGCAGATATCACCAACCAACAAATGACAGGACTATAGGAAACTCATAATTGAACAAACACCGATCATCACAGATACAGAGTTCTAAGGGAAATAAGCGCACCACTCAGTAGAGTCCATTAAAAAAATACATATCTTGAATAAAAAAGAAAATAGCTCAACTTTTCATGAAGAAAATTACATGTATCTCATTTTTGAGTACATAGCAAAATTTATAGACATGGGAACAACTCTCCATGTATGAGTAAACGCTTTGATTGACTTAATTCTTCTAGCCTATACATGCATCAACCACTATTTCTTTTGACTAAGGACATTAGAAACATGCTCTAGCACTTATACATGAGTAGGAGATGTAGATGGGTGCTTAGTGGATAAGAGATGTATGCTAGAAAATTTACTGGTCACGAGAGTTGTAGAAGTCCTCAATTAATGCATAATTGCATGGCCTTAGAATCCAATACCTTAGCTCAAGAATGTATGTGCAGGGACCCGTTCTTAAGTAGTTAGTAACCCAAAGGAGTACTCGGAAAGCTGGGAACATACTCTTTTGTAGTAATTTGGGCCTTAGGTTGTCTGAACCTGGTAGTGCCTCATTAAAAGCCAAGTCCAATCATCTGGTCTATGTAACCAGAAAAAAGGGATCAACAAGAAAAAGGTGAGAAGAGGGGAGGATATTTTGGAGCATCATTATGGGTAGCGCGTTCAGAATACAGGTGTTTAATTGGGGATGACAGCCTTGATATATTGGAAAAAAGTGGGTTAGCAATCATGTTAGGTTTGTTTGATCTTTTCATCTTTGGGTTTAGATTGTAATTGAGGGGGTCTTTTCTGGTTTTATCTTAGAAGTGTTGAGGTGGGTTTGGAGACAAGTTCTTCTTTTGTTCTTGTTTTATTGGTTTTTTTTTCTTTTTTTTTTCCCAAGGATTTCTTATCCTTGGTGCTTTTGTTCATTCTTCTTTCTCCTTAATATAATTTCCTTTCCTATGTAATAAAAAAAAAGCTCATTCAAAAGGCCAAGATTCTATTTAATCCATTTAAGACCACATTGATTTGAATCATTGAACATGTTTTTATTCCCTTTAAAATTTAGTGGAACACTTACTTGTCATATAAGTTAACACCTTAAGTGTATTCCATGATTCTTTATACAACACGGGGTTGACTATATGACTAACATCACAGAATATCCAGTTGTTCTAATTTAGAAAAAGCATATCCACTTTAATTTTCTTGAGATTCTTGTGTGAACAAGATTATGAACTGGAGAAATGGCAAGATACTGACATTTGCACTGCATTTACATGCGAAGTACATAACATAAACCATTTAAATGAATCTTTGATTCTAATTGAAATAAGTCATTTATATCAAAGTTTCCAATTTTTTTTTAAAAATATTTATTAAGGACACCAGGGGGTACCAAATCCATATTAGTTACATGCTATCTGTCTAAAATATCCACCAAAATATTATCAGCCTTTAAGCAATTTTCAAGTTCTCGTCCACTAAAATTAAAATACTGCAGTTCTACTCTGAGTTAGAAATGCTCACTCAATGCATGTTCTCTACACTAGGTGTAATGGTTACAATTTCCCAACTCTGCTTAATGCCATAACCCAACCATGTAAATTATAATTCAAAAGATGACACCACTAGAGTCCACCTTGGGTTCATTGTGGACCATTAATTATTATTTGATCATTTCTAAATTCAACATTGTCTACAATAAAAAACGAGGCATCTAATAAGTCATCTAATTTGCCAAAAAAACTCTGTTTCTAATGAAATTCCTTGCCATTGCCAATATCAAATTAATCTTTCATTGCTAACCAATCTTCACCATTTTTAATAATTTAAGAAGCATAATATTACCCAAAAACCATGGTACAAGGAAAGCACTAAAAGGGTGCAGATCTTATCGGCAACACGAAGCATAACAAACTACAAAATATGGACACAAACACAAGCGACACATCATGACACGACAAACCAGGGAAAGATTTTATGCTATAATAAGTTACACAGTTTTGCATCATGTCACATCCAAAGGATGTTTGAATGCATCTCACATGGAAATGTCCACCGACAAAGAAAGCAGATCAACAAGCAATGAGACATACATGAGGATAAGGAGATATTTGACCATTTGGATAACTAGTGTATAATCTGAAGAACTGTATAACAAGCATCAGCAGCTAGAGATCATTTACCTTATATGCTGACTTGGCTGCAAGGCATGGCCAGTTGGCACGTTCTTTAAGAATAGCACGGACAACTTCAGGATTAATCCCCTCATCAACCTACCACCATAAATTTCCTGTTATATATCTTCCCGGGAGAGAGTTTGAGATACCGTCCCAAAAGTATAAACTGTAAGCTTGCAACTTCAAATACCTTACATATTTAACAACAGTGAAACTGTAGGATTAGGAAATTAGGTTTAAATTCTGAAATGTTTCAGGTCAGTGTTTTGTATGATTGCAAGATCCAACAAGTTGAACCAGGACACGACAAGTATGCACCGGAGTCAGAATGCAATGAGCTAATGATGAACATCAATCTCAGCCAGTTTCACAACCATTTACAGACAAAGTGGTGCAGTAAAATAAAGTAAAAACTGTAACTTGTGTATTCACTACTAAGTTTGTGTTTTCCCATTGCTTCTTAGGCAGACATTTTAAGGATTAAAACTAACTCTGAGATTCAGAAAAACACTCCATGTTCATCCAAAGAATTTGATTTGTACTAAAAAAAGGTCATGTCAACTCTTTGTAATTATCTTGAGTTTAAGATTGCTTAAAATCTTTTCTTTTGCATATCTTTGAGTTATATTGCAGACAATGTCATCTCAATATTCTAAATCTTGACATGCACAATCAGTTTCCACCATGTAGGTACCATTAAAATAAAAAATCTACAGCCAAGTGTCCTCAACTTGTCAAGAGCCACACGTTAATTAGGAGCCTATGTGTTCCTAATAACTCTCCTTTATCCCCTGATAATTTTGGAATACAGTTTACAGTTGCTATTTGCCTTGGTGCCAGACAATTAGTGTGGAATGCACACATACCAGATACTGCTCCAGTCTCCGTGTTACAAATTGATGCACCTGGAAAAGGAAGGCACATAAACAAATAATAAAACTAATAATAAAAAAATTAACTCAGCAATGTGCCAATCGGAATGTCCATAAGCCAATGCACAAATATCTAATCTACTGATGTCTGATAACCTATAAAAGAACATAAATAAAGTAAAACTGCCCCCACCCCCAAAATTTTGCAATATATAATAAAATCTGCAGTTTTGACACAACAGGCAATATATGGTGGAAAGGAAAATGCAAGCATTCTTACATCGTTTAAGATGCTTGGATCTACTGTAATAGGTTGGGTATCAGCTGAAAGTTTCAAAGCACATCTTAAATCCAAATTTCTGTTATTTTCCACCAAAATTTGGACCTGTATTAAGCAAGGAAAAGAAAATAGTATATTGGTGGTAATTCGTCATCAAAGAAGGTATTTTACATGCCATATAACTTACAAGTCCATAAGCACTTCTGCGAAGGCCAAATGGGTCATTGGTTGAACTAGGCTGACAACCAGCTGCAAATAAGCCAACAAGGCTATCTATTCTGCAAAGAGCATAGCAGAGCATGGCATTAATAATCATTCCTCTTAAAAAAAAAATGTGATCCATTGGTAATATTGGAAAGCCTTCTTCCTGGATAAAAGCTTGTCCTAATAAAGATGTACGGATTTTATGAAAAAGTGCAATAAAATTGGATTATAAGCCCATAACTAAAATAAGAAAAAAATGTCCATCGCTGAAATTATCCAATTGAGCAAAGAATGACCAGATGTAGACACCAGCTAGGAATGTGATCATCAAAAGGATAGATGAAGTTTTTATTGACTCAAACAGACAAACCATGAGAAGGTAGAATGGCAAGCACTTTTACAAATTATCCCATAAGAACAAGCAAGTGAATATGTGAAGTCACCTGTCAGCAACTGCCAGGACTATCCCTGCATCTGTTTTTGGTAGTATATCCCCAGAATATCTTGGAAGTGTGATCTCAAACAAGGCCTCGGCAATCTGTTTCAGACAAGATTACTTATTGAATATTCATGATTAAGCAAAGGAGGAAAACATGGGCATCTGTGTCTTGTATTGATGACATGATGCTCTCTAGCAACAGAATACAGGTAGAGAAAACTGCTTAGAAGCAAGCACAACTGCATAAACTGTAAAAGAACTACCTACAGACAGGAAAGATTCAAAGAGGAACCAGGGGGAGACCAAGATTCCCCTTCCCAGCCTTTTTACATCCTTCAGAAAATTATGTTATTTACCCTTTCCCACCCCGCAACACACACACACACATGCGTATATATCTTTAAGCTTGCAAATGGCCATCCCAAAGCATAGCTTCTAGATCTGTCCCTGCCTATGGGAATTGTGACAATAACATTAGAGAACATGCAAAGTGATGCTACGCTGCCCTTCTCAAACTATAAATGTGAGAAGTTGTTTAGATGCACTTAGAATACAAAAAATGGAAATGTGTCCACAAGTTGCATGTGTGTTAGACTGACAGAGAGTGATGACAGTATGATTCATGCTTCTCTCAACACAATATTTACATAGAACGCTTGAAACACATCAAATTAAATTATGTAAGCAGTCTTCAAAGAAACCATGGTGAGAATTTTAGAGCATTGAACCCTATCTCCGATGATCTCAAAACTAGCTCTCTTAACCTTCTCAACATCAAAAATCATTCTAACCATATAACTTCAGGATCATAAATATATTCCCAGTATAAACTTACTTATTGTCAGTCTCCATGAGGCTACATTGGTACAGAGAATCCCATAGAAACTAATGAATCATAAATTTTTCCCAATCAACTCCTACAACTAGAAAGTTCACAAGACAAGGAATCCGACTAATCATTTTTTCTGCAATTAAACCATTAATAATAACCAACAAGTTTTCATCTCAAGTATAAGATAAGTTTTCATATAAAAGCAACTTGTTTCACAATGACCCTCCATATCCCATCTCAAATATTTCATGTGTCATCAACTAATTTCTTCCTTTCCAAGGATCACTTTAAAATGATTTCCATGAAACATTCTTCTAGACAATTGATTTTCCAAAAGGTCCATGTACCACAAATCTATTAGTCATCTTTCTTTACTCTAATATGTCCAAATACCCAAAGGTTTAACTCTTATAGCAATCCCTTTTGATAATTTCACTTTAACTCTTACAGATGATATTTATTGATCTAGAAAAAGTATATGATAGAGTTCCTAAAGATGTAGTGTGGTGGGCATTGTTGAAAAAATGAGATCTCCTTGAAATACATTAATCTTATTAGAGATATGTACAAGGGAGCTGTAACCGATGTAAGAATTTGTGGGGGTCTAACCGATAGCTTTCCTATTAACATTGGGTTTCATCAAGGTTCGACATTAAGTTTTATCTTTTTTGTAATAGTGATAGATGAAATCACAAAAATCATTCAAGATAAAATACCATGATGTATATTGTTCAGAAAATATATTGTTGGTCAATGAAATTAGAAAGGGTATTAGCGCTAAAATTAGAGTTATGGAGAGACATACAAGAATTCAGAAGATTTAGATTGAGTAGGTCAAAAACTGAATATATGAGATGTGGGTTTAATGACAATCATTAGAATAGTGAAAAAACGATTAGCTTAGAAGGAAAAGACATACCAAAAAGTGTATACTTTAGATATGTTATTTCCATCATTCAAAGCGATGGCAGTATAGATAAGGATGTGAATCATAAGATTCAAGCGAATTGGATAAAATAAAGAAAGACATTTGAAATTCTTTGTGATCACATAATATCATTGCATTTGAATGGAAAGTTCTATAGAACTACAATAAGGCATATATTATTGCATGACATTGAGTGTTTGACCATTAAACAATAAGAGTATAAAATAGTTGTAACTGAAATGAGAATACTTAGATGGATGTGTAACAAAACTAGAAAAGAAAAAATTAGAAATGAAAAGATACATAATAAGTTGGGAATTAATTCAATTGTGGATAAGATGTGTGAATATTATCTGAGGTGGTTTGGACATGTGCAACGAAAACTCAAAGGTACATCAATTAGGAGGACTAAAAATTTAAATATAGGAGATTCAGTAAAATATAGAGGCAAGCCATTGAAAACGTGGATGTAAATTATCCGTAAAGACATGATAGTTAAAGGTTAAGTTGAGGAGATAGTTTTCGATAGGAATGAGAATGAGTGATAAAGGAGAATTCGCAATAATTAAATCAACACTTTTTTGTTCATCTCCCCGATATTTGTCTCTCATGGTCAACCCCAAAATTTGGGATTAAAGTCTAAATTGCTATTGTTATTGTTATTGCCTATATGCCTAAACCTTCCCATCTATCATATAATTAATTAAGCCAGGATCTTTCAGTTAATTTTCTAAAGAATAGCACAGAAAAACCAATTTAATGTCTCCGCAACAACAAAAAACAAAAGAAAGAGGGGAAAACAACATATATACCAAAATGTAAATATTAAGCACCAAGAAAGCTTTGGTAATCCTGCTGGGCAGACAACTCAGATTTAATAAATACTTTTCCTTATGAATGCTGAGAAAAGCTGTTTAATACTTTAGAACACACAAAAATGACCATCATTAGAACACCTATATGATGTCAAACTAAATCTAAATTTCGACAAGAAGAATGTGCCAATATTGTAAAAAAGTCTAGGATAGATATCAAAATGACTTGGGAAATTAGCTACATCAAATTCAACATCATTAACAGAAAGAACATTTCTCCAACCTGTGCTGGATACCCATCTCTGAGGGCATAATGGCGTGCCATTATTCCTGACAGGGAAGTAAATTCCATAACAACAGAAGTAGCAAGATCTGACATGGCTAGTGATGCAGCATCTTCGACAATTTGGATCCTTTTCCTATTAATTCCTAACGCCATGCTCAACTGTGTGACAATTTGTTGGAGACGCACCACCTTGTCTAGCATTGTTCCTAGCTTCTCCTGTTAAAAATGATATATGTTAGATAATACAACAGCTATCGGATGTCTTAAGATAAATAATTTCTTTTCTTGTAGATTATAAGAGGATCTTACTAGGAATAAGGAAAGAAGGATATCATGTAAGATAAGAAAATCTCCTGGACAACACAAAACTGGAAAACAGAAAAAAAGGAAAAAATAAATTACAGAATTTACACATCTATTAAAGCCTGCGACCAGCTCTATAGTAACCAAAACCCTCAGGTCAAGTAAACGTTTATTTTGATTTTACTGCCCCAACCTTTTACATGTTCCTCCTCTCATAAGGCATAGAAGTAGCAAATCTATGAGATTCCTTCTTACTCTTTATTCCTCTCATAGAACTTAGTGAGACATTCCCCAAGTACTCCTACAAGATGAAATTTTCTAATTTTGCGCTCAAACTATCGAATATGATTTGCAGTCTATTTTTACTTGTTCATAGGGTGGTGGTTTTGGTGTGTGAAGGAAAAGTCTTCCAAGGGGCTCAGATTGGCAGTTCTTTCAAAAGAAACTGCAGTCTGTCATCACCTGCAATGTTGTTCATGGTGGCTGGTTAGTTCTCTCCCTCTCTCTCAGTTGCTTCTGCCTTTCATAGGTTCTTTCTACTCTGGTGGTACCAGGCCGAGGTGCTGCTCAGGTGCAAGTCTAGTGTAGTTGTTTCTGGACTAGGTGTGAGAGAGGGTGCCGTTTCAGTTTAGGAGTTCTGGGAGGTGGTCTTTTTTTAAAATATTTTTTTCCACTCCTTTTATTGTTGGGATTGAAACCGCTGTTTGTTTGTTTTTTTCTTCCTGTAAATTTTTGGTCCGCAGTTCGAGTCTGCATAGAGGGGTCTTGGTTTTCCATCAAGGATGGTTGTTGTTGCCGAGATGCCTGTGGTGCTGCGATGAGGAAAATTTTAGGATTTTTTCTCCATTGGCATAAGTGTTGAGAGGAAATCATCTGATAATGCTGTGGAGACGTGGAAAGGTAGAGAGGATATCATCCAGAGCATGGTTGATGCAAAATATATGCTTTGGAGATTTAGAAATACTACAAGAGAACAGCAAAGAATGGCTTAAAAGCCAACATTGTTGTTTGACAAAATTCTAATTTAGATTTTTCCCAAGAGGAGTTGCTTTTACTTTGAATTTAGGAGTTTCTATATTTTAGTTTTGATTCTAGTTTCTATTTTTCTATATTATTTGAGTTGACTTAAAATTATTTAAGAGTGTCTAAATTTTGGTTTAAATAGTAGTTTCTATTTTCTTAATATTAGTTGTCGATTTAAGACTTGCAACCTTATTTTGAGAGGAATAACAAAACTTTGAATTTTATACCAAAATTGCTTTGAATTCTCTCAAATCTAGGAGGTGAGGGGTGATGCCTGCTTCTTTTAGTGCATGATTCCTAGAAACCCTAAGTGTAATACCTTATGTTATTTTTCTTTTCTATTTTGTCATTCATCATTGTAACAAAAAATTCCAGAATCAGTGGTCATGGCAAGATAAGTTCCAGTTACCTTTATGCTGAAGAGATAGCTTGGTTTGTTAGAGTGGGATGAATTTTGGCATGAAAAAGTGGAGTCTCGATGATTCAGAAGGATAAAATGTCATGTCTGTGTATATGAAATGAAACAAATTTGGGAGATTGTCTCCCATGAAGATTAATCGATGAGGATCAGAGAGTATCTTCAAAAAAGGTTTTGGGCCTGAAGGGTGGAGTAAAGTGTCAAAGGCCATCCTGGATTTGGGTCAAAAGGCATTGGAGTCATCAAGTGGACAAATGAAGAGAGGCAGTACTGAACAGTTTTATGATGGCAGTGAAGCAGTGAGGCAGCTTGCAATGGGGACAGCTTGCGACGTCCTGTTGGTGGGGGGCAAGCCAGAAGAAGGATCTAACAAGAATTCTTGAAGGATGGATGGAGTATGCGCAAGTTGTATGCATTAATTTGGTGATGAGGAGGGGAAAGGGTATTCATTTGGATATGGCAGGGTAATGCAACTCTGGAGAGGACACTGAAATGAGGGATCGCGTGATGGCCATTTTCAATGGCTTGAGTGGGGAAGCATGCTTGAAATCTTCTGGCATCCAGGACATATTGCCCATTAATGTGGAGAAGCAGGCTTATGACAAAATTGGCGATAAAAGACCAAGTGAATTCTGAGGGAACAAAATCACATGAGAAGCAGCTGTTTGAAGCAAAGAAAAAAAAATGCCCGTAGGCCTCTTCAGAATGGACCAAGGTTTTGGCTGTTAGGATGCTGCCTTTACCAGCGATTTGGTTGTTTGGAGGGTAAGGAACAAAAGAATCTTTCAGGATTTGGAGAATTCCCTGATAGTGTTTGTGGACAATTTCACGATGTGTTAGTATTTTTGGTTGACTTTGAAATCTTCTGAATATTTTTTAGACATCATTGATTTCATTAGTTCTTTTTCCTTGTATAGCGTTGGGCGATGCTTTAACCCTGTTTTTGTATTTCTCTTGTGAATAAAATTTTTCTTTTCTGATCAGAAAGAAAAAAAAATTAGGAATCTGTGTAAGAGTCTACCATGATAATCACCTTTATTTGTGGGAAACATGCTACATCCTGAACCCATGTTTCTCACAGGGAAGTTGTGCATATCAAAGCATCAAAAACTTCATTTAGATTATAACAAATCCTCACAGATTACAACTCAATTCAGAGTTCTAATTAGAGCGTTGATTAGTTCCACTCTTTAAATCATCCTGAGACTCAAAAAGAACTAATATTGTGTTAGTCTTAGACAGGATAGAGCACCCAAATGCATATTATAATCATCAGTAACCAGATTGTCAACTTGATCAACACATTAATCATGTGACCGCTACCACTCACAAATCTTCCCGTCATTTTTGCACTCCTCTATCCTTTATAATTGGGTACACCCAAGGGAATTGTCTAAGTGGGGAAATTTTAGGGTCCTAGTGTAGGACTTCACAGAGTAAGATATTAAATTTCCACAAAGAGCTTGGTAATGGCAAAGAATTTTATTTACTAGTTGTCAAATTTATAGGCAAGATTTTTTGAAATGATAAAGAACACTGATATGCTTAAGAATTTTTACGAACATGCAAAAAAGCAGTAAGCTTACATGGAAAAGGATCCCTTTGAGCTGATTTCGAAATTCTAAGAACTTCTTCCGGGTGTCCAACTCATAGAAAAACTTTGCATCTTCATATCGAGCTCTGTGGAGGACAACGCATAACATGGTCTATCAAAATCATAGAAAATTTCAGCACCAAAGTACAATTATCAAAAAGTGATAGCAATGTTTCAACACCAACTTACACTAATCAGAAAGTGATGGAGAAGAAAATAAAATTAGGAGGGATGGTTGAATTACTTTTAAGAAAATTTCAATAATATTTCAGGCAAAGACAAAAGACAAAAATGATTTTTTTTTCCAAAGTTCCAGCAGATCCAATTTATTCTACACGCTTTAAGAAGAACCAGCAAACCTGAGTACAGCTTCATTTCCTTTCCTTACAACAGTTTCATCAATTGCTCCATTTGCCACCTATGAGAAAACCTTCATTTAGCAAAGGGCTGAGCAGCTCAAAACTTCTATATAAATAGATAGCTTATCACGAAGTTAACAATGATGTGGAAGCACACTTACAGTGACAAAGTAAGGCAACAATCTTCCTTGATCATCAGTCACTGCAAAATATTTCTGATGCTTCTGCATCACCTGTATGTCCACCATAGTGTAAACTGAACAATGAGAAATGATATTCAAAGATCTCATTTAGAATGGAATGTAACATCACTGGTTGTTGAGTGAACTCAAGGAGAATGCCATTAGAAAATGATATTTAATTTAGCAATTGGGGTAAAAATCAACAAGAGCACATCAAATTCTGAAGTGCTTACCATTGTTAACAGATCTTTTGGAAGCTCTAAGAAGGATTCTCTGAACTTCCCAAGTATAGGAACGGGAGCCTCAACAAGATTTACAACCTTAAATTTAAGTAAATAAGGTAAGGCATTGGGGATAAAATATTTAATAGAAAAAAAAAACCATAATTCTACCTCATCAAGTAAGCTGTTCTGCATGACCAGATGTCCATTAACTCCTTTTACAAGAGCATTGGAGCACTCTAAAATTTTTCTCTTCCGTTCCTGAAAAATTAAGATGCTGATTTCTAAAGATTCAGATGAATAAGAATTTTATTCCCTCCGTTTCTTCCATCAAGACAATATTTTTTTTAGGAGCAATTCAGTCAATTTCCATGTCTGATCATGATTGGAACTTTTTTCAGCAACTGTGTAACACACAACAGGCAACAAAAGCCAACCACTAAAAGCAACAGAAACAATAAGCAATTGCATAGAAGATTTGGCTATATATCGTGATATCATACTAGGCTGGACCTGGAAATTTAAGTAGCCACTGTGGTTGCTCAGAAATGACCCCTATAGCTACAACTGACAGAGAAGAAGAAAGGGAGGATGAGAAAGAATGAATGGGCATCATGACATTAGACTTGAATTTGGAATTCATAACTCTAGCTAAAGTCATTAAGGGGTTTCCAGAATAGAATCACAAAATCAAATTAACGTTGCTCCTTTGGGAATTTGTTAAATCATAGAGTCATAAGAATGTGTCTGGATTTATACAGAGGCTGTCAACCCCCCCCCCCCCCAAAAAAAAAAGAAACAAAAGAAAAGGCTAAAATGCAAGCTTGGACAGGGCTGAAAATTTCCAAACAAAACTTTCACATAGAAGTAAAAAACCCATGAAGGAGCAAGCCTACTGCAACTCAAGTAATTCATCTTTCTAAGTACAAAAATAAATAAATCACCAGATGTGGAGAAAAGAAAAAAAAAAAAAAACTTCATTACTCAACGTCTAAATTGAAAGTTAAAACCCCACATGAACCATCTTTCATACTAAGGCATCCAATAATTGCACCAAAGTTAGCCACTATGAGTAGTCTCCAAAAATGTTCCTTGTCTCCCACAAATCTCTTTATCATTAGGAATATTTCTGGGGCCTACAATCTTTTACCCTTTTAACCAACTTTGAGAATCCAGCAGAAGCATGCTGGCCAAAGAAAAAACAATAATAACAGTAGGAAAGGACACGAGTCATTTTCTAAGGAAAGACAAGACCTTTACAATTTTCAATGACACAACACTTGAAATCAATGGAAAGAAACAATCTAGTGGCTGTTTATACTATACTACCTCAATATCAATAGAAATTCCAGCAATCTTCATTAGACCAGCATAAGACTCCGCAGATTCCACCTGTTAAAATTATGATTTATCAAAGAGATAAAACAAAAACATAAATGCAATACAGAAACCTCTCCAACATAGCAGGCACAAGAAATCATGGGATACATTTGTCAACTGCCCCCATTTAGTGAATTGAATCAAAGGGTAGCAATCATGTCAAAAGTCTACATGAGAAAGCTGGCAAAAGTAACCTTCAAAAACAATTTTGAGAAGAAAAACACGAAACGGTCGCCAGTGGGCTGGTAGAAATTTACTAGCTCCTCATAAATGAAAAGATTATCAAAGCTTTCTGATGAATTGGAAGAGACTGTTCCGAGTTTCCTCCATCCGTTTCTCCCACCTGGTGAACTGGAAAAAGCCAAGGTGGTAGGGTATAAAACCGTGGACTGCTCTACCAAAGCCCCTTGTAGGGAAGTGATCGTGGTGGTTTGTGATAGAGAAAGATTCTCTTTGGGAAAAATGCGAATTCATCAGGTGGAACTGTATGGTTGGTGTTTCAAGAAGGTGTCAGGGAGCATGTGCAAGGCTACAAGGAAGGGATGGAGCCAATTGGTTGCCTTTCTTAAGTATCTAGAATTCTATAAGCTTTTCAGAGGATGTTTGGCTTGATTTGGCTCCCTTCAAGGAAACGTATTTGGAAGTTTTGGCATTAGCCAGAGAGGAGGCCTTATTAGGACAGCATTTTGTGTAGGCAGGAGATTAAATTGGGATGTATAGATCCTTATCAACACCAGGATCGGAAATTAGAGTATTTCGCCTCCACTTTTACTTGTGAAAGTTGGATGGAAGGAGTGTTATCTGCCATTTAGACTGCATCAAGGAAAGGTGTATTTCAAGTCCAATCATTTTATAAGAGGTGTTGACAAGGATATATCTTGCATGAGAGAAGTGTGCGGTGAAAGCTCATCCAGTATTGAAAGCTCCTCAGTACAGTAGCACTACTCTTACAGGGGGCAAGAGTATTCCTAGTGGTTTTGCAGAGTTGCATAAAGAACTATTGGAGGTCGAAGGTTGATCGAATGGTCTTTAATGTAATTTGGGAGGTAAAAACAAGTTGGCCAGGGACGGCTTTTTCAGAGGAGTTTGTTTCAGCCTTAAAGAGTATTGCAATGGAGACAAGTATCTGAACCTGTTATTTTTCCTGAAACCCATGCAGAGACCTAAGCACAACAGGAAGAATCAAACTAGTCTCCCTATATCCAGAAGCACCAAACCCCTCACATTGTATACACCCAGTGGCTGCCGCGGGGGGGGGGGGGGGTGTTCTCTCCTCCATCCTCAATTCCTTTTTTTTTTTTTTATTTTACTATGTAAAATTTCAAAAATTATTCCCCAAATAAAATTAGCTCCCTAAAAATTATGATATGCCCTTTTTTGCCCTACAAAATTTTAAAAGGAAATTTTAAATCTCATCTGCCCCTGAAATTTTTTGAACCATGTGCTCACGTCCATATTTTGTTTCACCTCTCTCTGGTCGCTTCTCTCCTCTTTCTCTCTCTCTCTCTCCCCCCCCACCCAACCTACCTGGCTCACTCATCTAAAAGCCATCTAGATTTGTACTCTCTCTCTCTCTCTAGGCTAAAACTTTCTTCAGCAGCCCCTTTCTCTTCTTTGTTTTTTTTATTGTATTTTAATTAATCTATCAAATTTTGTGCCGTGAAGATTCCTTCAATATCTTTCTTTTACTACAAAAATTGGGTTTGATTTGATTTTTGAACTAATAGATTAATTGAGTAATTGTTAGAAGAATAGAACAATTTTTTGATTATGAATGCCTAATTAACAAAAATTTCTGTAAGCCAATGGTCTTATTTTCATTTTTATTTTTTGGTTTAATGAATTAAGTGAAGTCTTTGTTCGAACCCATGTTCAAACCTTTAGACTTATGGCAGCACGTGTTGAACCACCACATTAAGATGTAGCTGGTGAATCTAGATGAAATCTAACATTCAGTTATAAACTTCGAATGCTGTTTATTTTGACATACATCTATGCCATATTTGGATTGGAAGCATAATCCACTCATATAATGAGACAATGAGTGTTCTGCTTATCCTAATACATGAGTTTATTCACATAATGCTTCAATTTCTTGAAATTCACTTCATAATAGCTACCGGATTTTTTTTTTTTTTTTTTTTAAAAAAAAGGAAATCACATAATTGTATATAAACCTATTAGATTTTAAATTGGTCCCTTGAATGACCGACTCCAAAATTTGGAATCAAAGCTCAGTTTATTGTTGTTGTGTATAAACCTACTAATCAATTTGTTATATTTTATAAATTCAGCTATTAGATTTTAAATTTTAAATTACAATTGTTTGATATATTATTGAAAATGATTACTCTTTCTAAATATTAAAATTTTTTAATACACTTATGATATGCATCTTGTGCTATACTCTGCTCTCTTGAAAATATTTTCTGGCTCTGCCCCGTGTACACCAAACTCCTAACCTCAATGCTTGTGACTGAGATCATTAACACTCCTTAAAATAAACTTCAAATAACTTTTTGAGCTCAAAACATTTTCAATGGTCTAAACAAATCAAAGGCCTTATCTTCACATGCTTCGCAAGATATCATTGGACAGGAATGACCTGTTATTTTCCCTAAACCCATGCAGAAGGTTGAGTATTGGAAGAAGAATTAAACTCAACTCCCCTCTCCATATTGGAAATGTCATTTGATATTTTTATTGTAGTATGTGATCTTGGAAATCAGAAAAGATAATACATATAAAAAATGAGGTTCTATGGACTGCAAGCTCAGACACACCTTGACTGTAGCGGAAGCAGTGTTGCGAAGACCGAAAGAAAAATTTCCACTACATAGTCAAAGAAACTCAGTAAGAACCCATGTTTCATACATAAAAGAACTTAAGCAAGTGAAATTTAAAAAACACTTGAAAAAAACTAAAGCGCAAGATTTGGGAGTGCGACACATAACATAATTTGTGCATGTATGTCAAATCGAGAACCAATTTCATGTACCTTAAAATCAACTTGGAGCAAGAAAATAAATTTACAGATATTCATGGTTAAAATTACCTTGAAACTCCAGCAAACATGAATGGCACAACCAAGTCTCCATGAAGAGCCAATATCCACCGAATGGGCCTGCTGAAAAAGACCTAATGAAACACCACAGAAACAAATGCACCCTAGTTAATGTGGAAGTATAGATGACAAGTGACAGAATTCAGTTGTTACAGTTATGGATGCTGAAATATAAGAAAGAGGTAATAAATCATATAACAATTTAGCATGCAAGAAATTCTACATATATAATTGTAATTTGTAAATAAACCTCATGCATGATTTTGAAAAAATACATGCTTGATTCCTAATCAAGCAGATGAAATGAAGAAAACGAGATGCAGGTGAGTAACACATGCACTTAGCAGAAGTAGAAGAAAATCACCATGTTGGGAAAAAAATGTGAACACCAAATAGTTCAATATCGATCTCATTACGTTCCATAATCTATTTATGCAGATAACAACCCATGGTCCAATGGTCAATAAAAGGGGGATTCATGTCACCAGATTTAAAATCTCGCCATCGCCTGGCCCATAAAATTCAACCATCAAAATAGAAAGGGAAAAAATACCAAACAAAAAAAAAAACATATATAAGAAAAGAATCCTAATTTAAGTTTTAAAAATATAATTAATTCCCATTTTCTGGTGAATACCAAACTTTTTCCAGTCAGGAATACTTAACTGGTCATGACAGTTGCATGACCCTTTTTCTTTCACAACAGCACTTAAAACCATTGTCCCTAACAGCAGTTTCAAAACCGCAGTCTTCTTCTTCTTCCTCCTCTTCTTCCACTGATAATGAACTTTCAATGCTTTTGTTGGATTAAGCTTTGAATTAGGATTTTACCAGACTGCAGCTTGTAGCTTCAATTTCTTAGGTTTGAATTAAAAAAAAGGGAGGTTTTTTTTTGGGGGGGGGGGGTACAGTATAGTTGGAGAGATTGATAATATGGCAATAAAGATGAAATTCCCAATTCCTTCTTCCAATCTTCAACGAGGTCATTGAAAATGAAATTGAGATCTACTTATAGAACAGATTACAAACTGTTTTTTATCGAGTCATTGACACAAATTGGGTAGGTAATTCTCCTGTAATTATCCCACTGGGGGCCAATGGTATGGCAGCCAATTTTAGAGGTCATCTGGACAACGATGATCTCGACAAACACAAAGTGGACTGCAGCCCTTTTGGTGGATGGGAGGGCCAATGAAATTGACTGATCTCTGGAAATGGGGGAGGAAGACAGCAAGAGGTAAGTCGAGATGGAGGAGGAAGAAAGAGTGAGTGACTGTGGCCCTTTTCATGGTCAAGAGAGCCTGCAAAATTGATTGATCACTAGAGATGGAAGAGGAAGACACATCGAAAGGAGGTCGAGATAGGAGGAAGAGAAAGCAAATGATTGCGGCCCTTTGGCAGATGAGAGAACAGATGAAATTGACCGAACATCGGAGATGGAGGAGGATAGCACAAGAGGAAGTCAAGATGGAGGAGTTAGTCAAGATGGAGGAGGAAGGAAGAGCGAATGACTGCTGTGATGAAAACCATTCTCCATTGAGGACTATTTTGAAACCTTGTCTCAAACAAAGGTTTCAAAAGCGCCACGCGTTGGAGAAAGAGAAAAGATGAAAAGATGAAAAGATGAAAAGATGAGTTTAGCATGTGTAATTTCCCTCGAAAGTGCTATATTCAGACAGGTGTAATATTTAGTCTGCCAATTGTGTAATTTTACTTTCCTCTTAGATTTAGTTAATTTTAGCATGCCAATGTCATTTATGACAAGATGATATATAAAGTCTAAATACAAAAAATAAATGGTATTTTTTTTTTGGGTCATGTGCCCAAAGAGAAACTGTCCAATGACAACCCACAATCTGATGACACTATGCAGCTTGAAGGGGGGGTTTCCTAAACAAGGTCTCAACATAGTCTAACATTACTTGTTCAATTTGAACAAGGTGTTAATCTAAGCAAAGGCTAAACAATCTCTTTCAAAATGATAATTAGGGTAACACTGTACAAAGGCAAAGCATGTGGAGACAACAGTGTCTATACAAGAACTCTATACACCTCATACATTTCTATCATGAATGCTCGAACAAATGAAGAACATAAAAAGTTCTTATTAAAAATCCATGTCATTCACAGAAAAGACTATTCAGCATAGCTAATAAATCTTCCCATGGAACCAGATTCATGGTTATTGTGGATGAGCACCAAGTAAACAAGGATTTCTTTTTCCCCCCCCTTAAATTTATCAGCAAGAGCTAAGTCGGGAAGGGTTACAAAGTGCCAGTCTTGTGCACAGAAAGCATGCATAAGTGATCAACCGCTCCCTAGTGCTGAAGGACGCCTTGGGGACTTCTTGTAATCAATAGCTTATCATGAGATTATCTCAAAAACAATTTGCCCAAAAGGAAGTTCTTTGCAACAGGTGAGTAAAAATAAAAATCTCTACTCCAAAAATTCAATCGTATCACTAACAAACCAATAATCAACTCAATTACAATATAAGCTTTCAGCATAAAATCAGAACAGAAGAACCATGGCTGTAATAAAGAGCATAGTTAAGCTAATGTACACACCTGGGAGTTCCAGCGCATTGACTTAGGAAATGATATACCCGCAATGACACCAGGCAACTCTTCAGACAAAACCTACATAGCAGTAAAACATAATTAGACATATTCACATAGAAATTGCTGTGCAGATAATATATAACATATTTATAAAAAAAATCATTCGATCTTGAAATTTGTAAATGATGCCTTATAATTAGGCTTTGTGGAGCAATGTAAGAAAATGACGAGAGAGAGAGAGAGAGAGATATATATTATATCGAATGAATAATATTGAGAGGATGTGATTGTTGACTGCAGGTACTTTTCAAGGAACTTCTTACCAGGAGTGTAACAGGGACAAAGGGTTTCTTATCCCACTGAATGCCTTTGATTTCTTTCTTCACTTTCTTTTCATATGGTTGTCCATTAGAATATCTTTCTCCCTTTATAATATTATTATTCTATTTATTCTTATCCTAACATAATTTTCTTCTATATGTGTGACCAGGAGATCAATGACAACCCCCCAAAAAAAGAGAGGAAAGCAGCAAAATCTTTCAAACAAACAAAAGAGATATGAAATGAGTTTGGCCTAAATATACTCCTTATCCCAGTTAGAGTCATATTTGACAGAGCTGCTGTGAAAATTGCTCAACTTCCATTATTAAGTATAACAATTGCAAATGTCACCATATAAACCTACTCCTTAACTGCCTCCAAATGAGTGTTTTCAAAGTCACAAGTAGCAAGCATCTATAAGATCCTTCGATGTATAGTCTCCAACGTGCTAAACATGTTCTTACGTAACCCAAAGATTCATCTTGATCACCTTCCAATCTATTTCATGAGCCACAAGAACAACAACCTGCTAACCACAGCTTCCATTGTGTACAAGAAACCCAGGCCTCCTTATTTAGTACAGTTACTTGAGAAGTTACGAACATTGTCTTCAACTTGGTTTAACTTATTATTGCCATAAGCACAGATGGAAAATTTATAAAAAAAAAAAAGGCAAATAAAATAAGGAAAACACCTCCTAGAAATGGAACAAAATTACAGAAGTAGGAGAAAATAGAAGGCATTATTTCTTAAAATGACCTGAAATTCAAAAAGAAAGAAAAGTTTGGCAATGAATGAGAATCATTTAAAGCAGCATGAATGTAACCTCCAAAGCATGCCGCGATGACTCCATCACACGAGCATAAACATACTCTGTCTTTCCTGCATGGTAGAACAATTTTAGCATGGGTTATATTAGAGAAAGCAAAGACAGCATCCTAGTTATTTGAGTGAGTTAAAAGACATTGAATATGTTCGTTGAAGGTACATACTGATATCATATCACATCTGCATATGCAGAATAAATATCAGATGATTTGTTTTTAGTGCTTTTTATTTGTCATGGAGGAGAGGAAAAAAGGCTAACGATTTCAAGAGCCATTATAATGTCAGAATAGGTGCTCACCATCAGTCCTCTTATACAAAGTGTCCAGAGGGATAGCGTACCTACGACAAAAACCATCAGCAGCCTGAAAACAACCAAGTAGATCAATACCATATGCAACCACTAGTAACGTCAAACCAGAAGTGGGAATACTACATATTTTTTGTCAAATTTGCATGAAAACGGTGGTAAAAAATAAACTAAAATAAAATTAATGAACATCGCATGATGGTGTAGGTCATCTTAAAGCAACCACATATAGCCTATAGCTTAAGGTCTCATTCTCCCACTTACAAAAGCCCAAGATATATATTATCTTCCCACTGTGGGGTACAAATGCCTACAAGAGCAATTGTCTTCACTCAATCCCCAGCACCCTAGTCAGATGACGTGACACAATACTTCTAGGAACTGGCTATTTTAAATTGATACAACGGCAATAGGGCTCACTCCAAGTGAAACCTAATGAGAAGCCAAGGAATGATATCCTTCTCAATTGACATGACTTTAAAATTTTGATCACTCAAACAATGTGAGGCAAGAAAAACACATGCAAAAGCAACACTCATGTCACAATGCTCATCAATGTCTCAATACACTGAACAAGGCTAAAGTACTTTAAATTGTCCAAGAAATGGAACAAACCATTCCAAGAGAAAAGAAAATTGATATTTTATTGTTTGTTCTATATTGCACTTCCACTTCTAACATTATATGCAGCAACAAATTTTGCCACACCTTGATACAATAGAATAGACTAGGAAGCTGTTTAATTTGTCCACCCAATGAAGTCAAATGTTCCAAGAGAACCCACAAAAAAAAATGTTTTCTATTTCATCTTCTGTTAAGTTCAAATGTCATAAAGAACATTTTCTGCTTCAAATTTAGAAGACTTAACAGTGATAAAGCAAGCAAATCATAAGCTTCAGATATTAAAGTGATCTTCACCATTTTGTACTTAGACAAATAATATAATTTTCCTTAGTTCCTCTATTTTTCTCTGGATTTGGCTTGTAACAACTAATAAATGAATTGAATGTAATACAGAACCTTTGTAGGATTTCCTCGATCATCAAATGCCTTTGAAACTGGTGGTCCTCGAACTTCAACTTCATTCTCTACTTGCTTGGAACTAAGGTTCTCAATGTAAACCTGTAAACGAGGCCCAATTCTATCTGTCATCTCCAGCGGAAGATAACACATACTATAAAATGAATCTTTAAACTGCATAAAAAACTTTAAGATAACACCAGAGTAGAGGGTAATAAAAATCTCTACCACTAATCGGCGAGGTGTACCAAATGTCAGTACGTCACCATGCTTCAATCTTTGTTTTACGAGTAACTGCATAATCATATCTTTAAGCTGCAATGACCATCAAATTATAAGCCACCATTAGCATTTATACTAATTTCAATCACACTTACGGGTATAACAGCACTTCATCCAAAGAGAACGGCAACAATAGAACTTATTAAATATAATAAGTCACCACATCAAGCACCAGAGAAAGGGCACCAAAATGGTAGAGAAATTAAAAATGTAAAGAATTGGTAAAAGAGCGCATGAAGAAGACAATATCATTTGCTGTATGGTATACTATGTACCTGCCGAGTCGCATTTGTTACATCATGGGGTGGCATCTCTTCTGTTCCGATTTCAAGTACAAACAACCTTGGATCCTTGGACACCTAGCAAAGGATTACGCAAACAAAAATTATGCATGTAATGCAGTGTATTTGAAGAAAAAGAAGACTTTCAGTTTGCAATTACATAAGGCCTACCAACTGTCATAATAAATAGATACAGGAGTCTAGCTACAACTGCAAATTTGAAATCCTTATAATTTGCATTGAAAGGACAATTTAGTGAAAGGCCTTGCCTTGAACAAGGATTAGTTTGTGGGATTGTACTAACATGCCCTTCAAACAAAAAATAACTCCTTTGATTGTTTCACCTAGGCAGTCCAGGGTTATTTGTCTTTTGGAGCTGGTGTATCCTACCAGAATGGTGGAATTTACTTTAGTCCCATATATTACTTGAGGATTAGCCAAATGCCAGAACTGTGGGTCCCTAGGACAAGTAGTACAACCAAAGATCATTGCAAGACACATAGTCCAGTCCAGAGCTAATTAAACAGTGAACTGAACTAGACCAAAAAGGACACATCCAGATAATAAATGGTAGAATTCAAGTGTGAAAGCATAGAAATTGAAAATTCAAATTTATTTCCCTATAAGTACTTATCTGAACTGGGACAAAACACCAGAAGCACAATCTTGCCACTTATGACGAAAGAGTTTCTACTAAATTTCATAGAACAAACAAAATATTATGAAATATTAGAAGACATACTTAATGTGGGATCAGCGGGAGAGGAAGAATTTGGGGGGGGGGGGGAGCAACTACCTTAATAGTCTGAGTTTGAGCATAATATGAAGTCAATGAAATGAGATTCACACCTTTCTGATTGAAGTCTCCAGCGCTTCTTGTGGAGAAGCAAGATTATCTGGCTCTGAAACAACACCTAGTGGATGTCCAAGAGACTCTCTCCTCTTCAACCAAAGTTGTGCACATTGGCGAGCCAAACTGAAATATTTTCATGAAAATAAATAGAAAATTATAGTTCAAAAGTCTAGAGTTGCTAAAATAGCATATTGTCTAAATCTTATGTCATCCATTCAAGAACTCAATCTCATGCACAAGACATGAAGGAACAGATACAACCAGATGAAAAGACACAGCCTAATACATATTAGAAAGTATTTCTTAAAGCACTGACTTTAAGTTTCCATTCAAAATGGAGTCAAAGTCTTAAATTCTCCTCGATCTGAGAGCACTTAAATTTCAACTTGTAGCTTGATGCAAAAGGCATAGAGCCTCTGGACAAATTAATAAATGGCACTTGAGGTCTGAGATGTTACCAAGGAAGAAGAGAAGACTAATGTTGCCATTGAACTACTGTGGAAGTCTGAAGTAGAATAGAGACTTTCTGGCTTGGAGGACCATATTATATGACATTACCCTTAATATACAGGAGACAAACGCAATGTTAAGGCTTTCAAATCATTGATAAATAATGGCTTCCATTGAAAATTTTATGCGTTTAACTGACAGAAATTATTAAAATAAAAAAAATAGCAGGATCCCAAATGAGCAAAACCTTTCCAATCATAAACAACTCATTTGTATAAGAAAAGGTTCAATGTGCAATAACAATATAACGTCTTCAACCCACATGAGTCTAAAAAAGTAATTACCTACGCATGCGCCCAAAAAAACGAGCACGCTCAGTTACACCAACAAAACCTCTAGAATCCAATATGTTGAAGGCATGAGATGTCTTCAGAAGCTGATCATACCTAGGATGTTACGAAGTGATGTTAGAAGAGAGGGGCATGCAGCCACAGCACATGGTATTGGTGAGTACACAAGTAATAAAATAAGATCTTAAAATCATACGCAGGTATTGGAAGGCCCAAAGAAAGCAAAGAACAGGCCTCCTCTTCAAAAAGATCAAATTGTTTCTGAAGGTGATTAACACTGGCATGCTCGAGATAATATGCACTCATTTCCTCCCTGAAATGAAGAGATAGAAACAAGGAAGCCTGGTCAAGGACAAAAATTTTAAAGGTTTGAAATTAAAAAATAAAGAAACAAATATAAAGACAAAAAAAAAGTTAATAGTCCAACTTAAAAAATTCTTCTTTCCTCCCCACCACGAGAGAGAGAGAGAGAGTGTGTGCCAGGGTTCTAGTTCATTCAGCCACTTCCATCACTTAGTTATTTGGCCCAACTTTTACTCCCCGTTAGCAAATAGGTGTGCACAGTGTTGTAGAAAACAGCAAAAGGTAAAATAATTAGAAGTTATATGACTTGCTTACTCATTCTCCAAAAACAGCTCCCCATATGTAATTCCATCAGCGTATTGAATTTTCTTGAAGTGATCAACTCCCTTAAAAAAGTTTCAATGTAGCTTCAGGTAAATACAACTTAGAAGAGGGGCGAAAAAGGAAAGAAGTCAAAGAGAACAAACAGTTAGTGACCTGAAGTGACATCAGAATACGCTCAAGACCATAGGTGATTTCAACTGATATCGGCAATAATTGCAGACTCCCGGCCTAGAGATAGAGAGAATGGAAGCAATTAATCATACCCAACAAAGACAACTAGCATTGCAAGAGCCTCAATTACTTGAGAAAAATATGATTGTTCGTCCAATTACTATCTCTTAAATAAACAATTGAGAATCTTTTAAAAAAAGACCTGCTGGAAGTAGGTGAATTGTGTGATCTCCATTCCATCCATCCAGACTTCCCAGCCCAATCCCCAAGCACCAAGAACCTGTCAGAGTTCGAGAGAAGCAAAGGAACTAATAACTTGCCATCATTAAATACCATAATAATTTTCTACAGCACATAACTAAAAGCTCTCTCAATTCTTATAGACAGCTGGCAAATAGGATTTTTCTGTTTATGGTGGCACAGTGAAGGTGATCATCTTCTAGAGCTGTGGTAATTTATCTGTTGTTTAACAACTTTAAAAGTCCAATAAAACTTGCACTGAGGATGTGGAAATGCAACCCATTTTTCTATGAGTGAGTAAGAGTTTATGTGCAACAACATTGGTTTATCAAACTAATATTATTAAGAGAAAGGAGGATGGCTGAGTAAGAAACAACATCAAAGGCAGGAATCTACCGGACTTTCCCAGTTATCCTCCACAAACCGAATATCATGTTCGGTGACGTCAATTCCTGACAAGCATAAGGTTTAATATATTAGTCCTGAAGTAAAAATGAAATACGAAACCACAATGCTGGAAACAGAAATTCTTTTGTGTTTAGCTGGCATAAAATATGGAATATTGTCCTTCCAGTTTGTTAAATCCAAAATATGGAGGCATTCTTCTTTTTTTTTTTCTCTTAGATGCCATATAGTCTGAAAGATTATGATGCTAAACTCCTTTCATTGAGGCTTTGACTGTCATGAGAGGGGAAAAAAGCTTAAGAAGTTATAATGCCTATCGGGTAGAAGTCAAAGATGCAAATAGAAAAGCCTAGACTGAATATCCAGATATATCAATCCTCCTTCAAATGCAAGAAAGAAAGCCAACTCAATCTTAAGGATTTTTTACGCAGCTTATTGTTCCAAACAAATCTATCCTGATAATAACATGATGTATCACTCTCCATTCCCAAAAAAAAAAAAAGATCACAACACTAGAACCTTAATCCAATGAAGAAATAACAAAATGTGATGAAGAAGATAGAAACAGACAAATATTGCTCCCCCCTCCTCAAAGTAACTCGAAAAAAAATATAAATTAAAAATTAGTTGAGAGTGACATGGAAAGCAAATGTTATAAGCACCATCTATCAAGTTTTAATTTGTAGCCCCCCCCACCCAAAAAAAAACACTATTTTACAAGGACAAATAAAACAAAACCAGAGACTAAATCCATCCGAATTTTAACAGAATAAGAAATATGTACATAGCAAAATCCAGCTACCAGGTGCTATAAAATATCCACTTACATGTGAATACTTGGTAATGGTTATACCGTAAAACAACTCTTTGACTATCAGAGTCAATAGATTTTCCATCCTTACCAGATCCCAAAAAACTTATTAGCTCTGGAGTACATGAACGATGAAGCAATTCTTACTCTACCACATTGCATGTCAGCATATTGAATAGGGCTGGTGGATACCTTAACAACAACTTAAGTTTCAAGGCAGGAGTAGCTTTCTTAGTGAAACAAGTCCAAATCTGGTCAAGTGGTTTTGAATCCACCCTCGTGTCAAGACACATCATCCCAATAGTAAGCCAGACTTCCAAATCACCTTTTTGAATTATTTTAACTTCAACATGTTTTATCCCGCTCAAGTGTGACAAATGTATCTACGACTTGCAGTTTCACATTCAGCTATACAAAGGGTGGGTAAAATGACCAATCACTTATTGTAAAAAGAAATCATAACCTTGGCGGTGGATTAATCCTTGCAGCACAGGGCAAAGCTACGTATGACAGGAGAAGAAAATGGTTCCTCAAACTTTGTGATCCAAATAATTCTGCCCCCAGGTCATGAGAGAAGACATTTTCTGTCAGCCTTGGATTAATTAAGTTCTCATTAATTAATGTTGGAATAGAGCTGCCCGTAGAATTTGATCCAATTAATATAAAACAATTGCTCTCTACTTAACCAGGTCTTAAAATCCCAAACTGGTGTTGTAACAGGAAAGAAAATTAAATATATATATAGAGGCTAGATACCTAGAGCAGATAAGCTGCGTATAAACAGATCCTGTGAGTTCCCAGGATCAGGCTTCAGTATAACCTGAGATAGAATCCAATGAGACAAGAAATTCAAACCAGAAGTCCAAAGGCAAAATGCGGCTAAAGAAGGGATATTAGAACCATTACAAAGCGGAACTTGCTAAATTGACCTGAAACTGAGTGTGACGTTGAAGCCTATTTGGGTTCTCTCCATATCGACTGTCATCTGGCCTGATGCTTGGCTCCACATACCTTCCACCAGAAACCTTCATATTAGCAATCGCAGGTAAAAGCTTTCAACTGCTCCAAATCTTAGATGTTATTAAACATTAAAAAGAACCAAGGGCTACCCAACCACAACGGGAAAATGCCATCTATTATTAAGGTTCTCAATAAATATGGCTAGAATCTTATGCAAAATAAGACACCAACAGTAACTATGGACTTTCCCCATGCTTTAGAGGAGTTTATCGTTTCACTAAACTTTAGATTCAAGTGAGTTGCAAAACATGGGAGAAGAAAGAATGGTCAATGACAATTAGCCATATATATGCAAAGAGGTGGTAGACTAATGGCTTTATATTTAGATGCATCCAAATCAAAAATAAATAAATAAATAAAGAGCACACTTACGCAACATTCCATGGTTCAGGGCCAAGAACTCGTAAAAAAGTCAAGGGATTCATGGTCCCAGCTCCAACCTACTCAATAGTTACGAAGATAAAATGCTGCAAGACATTATAAGAGTGATAATAGAATGCTTTCATGCATGAATACAGGCTCCATTGACATTATATTTATAACCGCTTGACTTAAACAAGACTCAAAAGGTTCATATTAGAGGAAGGGCGTAGCCTTTAAATAAAATGAGAGAAGAAGATGAGACATATTAACATGCATGATGTGTTACAAATGTAAATAGACAAATGGCACAACTTCAAACATGAACTCAAACAATAACTGAGACATCACCTCTGTGTTGCTGCACTGCATTACAGCACATCCAACAGAAGCCCAGTATTCCTACAGCATTTAGAAGGGAAAAACCAACCATAAATTTATGGGAAACAAGATATAAAACACAACCAGCTAATACATACAAGTAATAAGTGAGAGGTACAAGACAGCTCTCTCTCTCTCTCTCATGCTTAACTAATAACTCCCAATAATTACAAGCCAGGTATTGCCCTCTTTTTCTCTCTTTAAGGTCTTTAGTATATTCATTCAAATCAAACTTGATTAAATCATATGTTTAATCCAAGAATTCCCAATATTTGCTAACTGGTTGATGCACCTCTCTCTATCACGATCTCTCCTTCTCTCTCAAAGAATTTGGCATATTTATTCAAATCAAAGTAAATAAACCAAATCAGTAAGTCTGGATGTGCTTAGATAAAGAACTCCCGATAACTGCAAACAGGGTAATGCACCTCTCTCTCTCTCTCTCTCTCCCTCGATATTTTAATTCAAATCAAACTCGGATATATATACTCCAGGAAGTCCCAATTATTGCACGTTCTGTAAATGCACCCTCTTCCGTTAAATTAAATACAAGTTCTTTCGCGCACCATTTCTCTAATGACCCCAGTCAATTCCATAATTCGACTTACCAAATGTATAAAACCTAGAAACAGGCTTCAAGCCCGTGAAACACGATACTCTCGTTTTGCATACAATTTTTTTTTCCCATTTTAAAAATTAGGGTTCTGAACAAGCGACAACGGCTAATTAATATATTGAAGGAGAAGAGAAGGAAACCTGGAGGCGTTGAATGGCTTGTTGAAAAGTAGGAGGGGCAGCTTTCTTGGGTTGAGAATTGGGGTCGATGGAGAGAGGAGCGGCAGAGGTGGAGATGGTGGCGAAGACAGGGGTGGTCCTCGAGAAACGGGGTGACGAACGACGGCATAGGAGGTGGCGGAAGTGAAGGAGAGAGACATGAGAGAAGGAACGGGGCTTGAGAACGGAAATGGCCAAGGGAAATGCAAGAATCGCCATGAGAAGCGATAAGATGCAGAGAGAGAGAGAGAGAGAGAGAGAGAGAGAGAGAGAGGTGATTAACCGGATATGTTCTATCCGGAGTCCGGCGGGCAAAAGGTCAAAGGTAACAAGATTGACTACTTTGTAGTCCCTCTGATCCTGACGTTGCTTGGGCAGCGGTCAACCCTCGTCAATTCCTGCAACACGCCACCAAAGCAAAATCATTTTGGAAAAGGAGAATTTTATTTTTCTAAAACATTTTTCTATATATTTTTTTAAAATTTTTTTATTTCAAATACAGCAAATAATGTTTATCAAAGCTATAGATTATAGTATTTATAATCTTATTGCAAATAAAATTATGTTTTTAGCAGTTATTATTAAAATTAAAAATTTTGTAATAAGCAAAAAAAAAACAAAAGAAATAAATTATGAATAATTATATAAGGAATTCTAAATTTTTTTTACCTATTTTCCAATTCAATTCTAAATATTTTAATTTTTTTATTATGAATAGACCCTTTTTGTGTGTGTGAATTAATTGCTTTCTAGGCATTGGATAATTAACCTTTTTCAAGAAATGGGCACATTCTTAAGTATCAAATTACCAAACTTTGGTAACTCAGCTTTGTTCGTTCACAGACCAAGACAAAATCATGGTGGTAACGTGGTGTCTCTTAGGGATAGCTCAAGTGGTAGAATTTTCTTACTTTCATTCTCCCTTTCCTGATTCGAATTCACTTAATTGCATCTCATTGTACAAAAAAAAAAAAAAGGGTGATAATGTAGGCCCACTAAAGAGACATCCATCCCGTTAATGGACATCAATGTATCTTATGAGATCTTTTATATTTCTTTTAGAATCATATGAAATTATAAAAATTACGAAAATATATATTCTTACGAAAATTAAACATAGGATATAAAAAATATTTAAACAAAACCTTTTTATTGATCAAATATTCTGAAAAGGACAAGGAACTTTTATACTCGTGCCCTTCAGAAGTGTCATTGATTAATTGTGTATGTATATTTTTTTTTGGTATCATATCTTGAATATCATCCGATATCTATAATTTTGTTCCGATTAATCCGGATCGATCGTTGTAGTGGTTCCTTTCGGAATATACATAAGGGTCTGATACTTCCAGCGGGAGTCAAATCTCGATCATGTTTAAAGAAATTTAACCACATATTCAGTTGAATCAACCCACGTTGATATCCTGTACGTGTAGGAACCTCAAGAATTACCAACAACCTCGTACAAGCATTCAATCTCGTCAACACCAGAATTAGGAAGGAGAGAGTTGAGCATGATTGTACCAAACAAAAAAAAAAAAAAAAAAAAAGAGTTGAGCTTGATTTAAAGGCCCATCTAGCCCACTATATCTAGCACGAGATCTATCCCTGTTCATCAGCTTTAGGTTGGGCTTGATTGGACAACTAATTTTATTTGGGCCCAACCTGATCTCAGCAAGAGCTTGATGGGGATGGACGCATCAAAGGCGGTGAAAATCTCTCTCCCTATTTTCGGGCCAAAAGTTATTAAACCATGCAACGAGGAGTATCTCTTTTTATTTTCTTTTGTGTTTTCATCGTTGATATCTGAAATTTATTTAACTAATCAGGTTCGACTATTATATATCATATTTTAAAAATTAACTCTTTCAAATCCTTTTTCATCATTCTAAAACTCAAATTTGAGACCTCTGATTAAAGGGATAAAATATATGACCACTCAATTCAAAAAAATTGAATGAAGAGTATTTTTTTCTTTACACATAAAACCCTCCAAATATAGAATTTAATTTATCAAGAGTTATTACCGCCTAAATTGGCTAACAATAGGGGCAGACGCACATGCCCATCTAAGTTTGTATAAGACCCACCCACTCTAGCTATGCCCAATGCTTTTCTTATGTTTTTAATTTTGATTGTCATGAAAAATGTGGCATGTGGCAATTTAGGTCTATATGGCTTTTGTTAGAGCCTAGAAACAAAACGAACTAAGAACACGTGTTTGCATGTGGAAGAGAACAAAACAATGGACTATTGTCCGATCCATTTGTGGGATTTATGGTAAAGTGGGTAATAAGTCATATGATTGGTGTCAAAACAAGTAAAAGTAATTGATTATGTGGGAAAGTATACTAGAAAATATGATTACGACCTCATATTGTTGTTATTACATAAGGAAGGGCTCAATACCAAAATGTGATAATTCCCCTTTTGGGTGGCACTAGTTTAGAGACGTTTGCGGATTCCAGTTTGAGCATATGGAAGTGGAATTTTCATGCAATTTAACCCTCTTTTGTTCCTATTGGGTCAGTTTCGTGCAACGTGATGGTTTATGAGGAGAGACAAAGAAAGAGAGAGAGAGAGAGAGAGAGGTATTTTGTTCCTTTCGTCCATATTATTTTTTATAGTACCATAATTTGGTCATCACTTAGTAACAAGAGTTTTATCCTGATTAATCTGAATCGAAACCCATTTTATAGGGTAGGTCTCCCAATATTATTTTTTCTATATTCAGGATGAGTCAAACTCCCGACCTGATTAATAAATAAAAATATCTATTCCACCTATACTAACAAGTATCGATCATTTTGTTCATATTATGCGTGTAAGGCCTGAGCCACCATGCAAAAATATTTAAGGTCATCTACTTTTTGCTACTCTTTTTTTGTTTAGTTGAGCACAACCATCAAAATATCCGATTAATTTGATTCTGATAGTCATAGAGTCTGATTAAAAAATTAACTTTCTCAATATATATTTTTTAATTCTCAAAACTTGAACTCAATTTTGGTTACGGAGTTGTTCTATCATTAAACCGACAGATCATCGCTACTTTTTGCTATTCTTTTGTCCCTATCTTGGGGAGAATTCAAACATCTTATGCAGTTGAAGCCCGGAAATTTCTTGGTGATGCGTTAGATTATAAATTCATGAGAGAGAGAGAGAGAGAGAGAGGATAAGGTGGGCCTCACAAAGATGGGAATTTCTCACACCTCCTATCTTGCTCTTTGAAGAGGTACAAAACAATAGTTGGCACGTCTCTAAGCACAGCATTATCCCGTAGGTCGGAAGAAAAATTAGAGAAGCTCTAAGCATAGCATTTGGAAACGTACACACCCAAAATTGATACATTATCCTGTAGATCTATTATATATAATCTTTACTCACAAAAATTGTAAGTATTTGTAGTTAAATTATAAAGAAAAATCAAAAGAGAATACTTTATAATAATAATAATAACAGAAAAAATAATAAATAGAAGGACCTAGGATTGTATTTGAGTTATCATCTTAGCTTTATAGTCCCAAAAGAATAGTTCGATAATCACAATCCCTTTTCTTAATTCTGAAATTTAGAATTCAAATTGTTACATAATAAAAAAATAAATTATCTTAGCTCTATGGGCCATGATCGGCCCAATGTTGGATCCAAAAGATGTGAATTGTGCTCTACTCAAGCTGGGCCTACACAATAGCGCAGATGAGATTAGGTTGCAATATTATTTTGGTAATGATTTTTAATTAAGTTTTCAAATTTAACTTATCAGTTTGATATGGAAAAAATTTTATTGGGAGGATAGTTCCCCTTAAATGAATCACTACAAATCTCAAACCATATTAGTCAGAATATGATTTCGGATATCGGTTGGTATAGTATCTAAAAAAAAAAATTTACTTATTATTTCACCAAAAAAAATTATTTTGCTAATGAGTTATTTCTCAACCGGAACAGTTTCCCTTCCTTTTATAAAGATTTCGAATTTGATCCTCCATACCGATCAATATTTAGAACCATATTCCAACTAATTCAATTTAAGGATCTATTTTAATTATAACTCTTTTAACGTAATATTTTTTATTTTTAAATTTTAAATATGAGATTTAATTAAAAAATATAATATTTTTATTTACGAAATGTTTTGGTATCACATCAAACATCAGAGGGTTCTGGGTTCTACATATATATATATATATATATATATATGTGTGTGTATGTATATGTATATATATATATATATGTGTGTGTATGTATATGTATATATAAAAGAGGGAGACAACGACAACCTATTCCAAGACAATATCGTTTTCTCTGTTGGAAGCTACTATTTAACGATGCCCAATTATATATAGTTTAATTAAGCTTAAATAGATTACAACCAACAAACGGATAATCCTTCGTGTGTGCACATTGCATCATGCCAAAGACTGCCCATGATGTTTGTTATCATCGGACGGAGAAGCAATCCCATTATTTTAACACTTCTAAGTGCTGGGGTGATTGAGCATGATTCATTTATATGACATGGAATCTTATATTCTATCAATAGTGATGAATATTTTCATCTCTTAATCAAGTTAAGAGTTTGATTCTCTCTAAATACGAAAAAAATAATATTGGGAGATCCTTCCCTACAAAGTAAATTTTACAATGATCGATCTAAATTAATTGAGATAAAACTTTAAATATTGGGTAGTGATCAAACCATGATATAAAAAAGATGGAATCTTATATTTTACCAACTCATAAATAATTTATATATATATATATATATATATATATATGTGAGGGCAAAAGTAGAATAAAAAATAATTTTTTTTTTTTTGTTAAAAAAGGGCATTGCATTTATGGATCCTCACATGTATAGGCACCAGAAATCAAGACCCAATAATATATATAAATACAGGTGTTCCGAAGAAAAAGAAAATACAAATATTTCCAGCTAAATTGCAGTTGGTTGAATTGATGAAAGGGCCGGAGATGTCACTTTTGTTTTCTTTATAAGGGACATGATTTTTATAATTTATTATAATCAAATTCAAGTTGCATAATTAATCTAATCTAATGTAACATAAGTTTTACCAATTTACAATAATAAATTTAGTACTTTGACATAAATTTATTAAAAATCACGTGAAGAGTTTCCTCTCTGGGCAAGATGGGTTTTTGCTTGGATTTAAGATTTAGGATTTAAGGTCGAAAGTTATTGTTTTCATTTCGTGTTTGTCATTTCTAACAGGTTGGCTTCGATTCTTGCCATATTTTATGAAAATGACAAGCACATACATGAAAAATGTTATCCAAAACGAAACCCTCCCCACCCACTCCTTTTGAGAAAAATTTATGATATTTTGTTTACCTTTAGCTACTTTATGTGCGTGTTCCATCCTCTAAAGTTCCCTAAAAGAAAATTTCCAATGGCGGCTGTTTGGCAAGATATGAAATTTGTAAGCAAGTTATCTTAGATAAATACCTTATTAAGTAAATCAAGAAAACCAATGTCCACATTTCCTTCTGCGAAGGTAGTGGGAGAATGAAAGAAGATCAGAGGGACTACTTTCTCCCTAGTATTTTTTTTTTTAACAAAGAAATCACAAAAATTATAGAAACACATACGTTTATGAAAATTCAAACATTACAGCTCGAAAAAGATATTTGAATAAAATCTCTTCACCATTCGAATGTCCCTACGAAGACTACTTTCTCCCCAGTGATTTGGATGAAAAGTATTGTACACGTAGATGAGAGAATTGAGTCCTAAGGTTGGTATCCAAAAATAAGAGTAAAATTAAAAATTTATTTTACTCCCTTGATATAATTTTTTATATTGCTTACGTTACTTTGTATTGGATAATTACCTTTCTTAGAAAGCGAGGAAAGTAAGAGTTGGAAATAAAGACAATGAAGGTACTAAATTTTGGTACTTGGCTACTTCATTATACATTTTGTAGTGGTAGTGGGACCCAACAACACAAACCACAAGCCTCAGATATTTGATTAATTATTGGGGGCATTGGGAGACGTATGCCTTGTTGGTTTCAAAAGTGCTTTTAGACACTCGATCATATGCAGATCAAGCAAGTAGATAATTACTTATTATTAAGAAGCATGACAAAATATTCAAAAGAGAAGGGGAGTTGAAACCCAAAGTTCAAGGAAAAATATGTATAAAGCCATGGTATAAAGGATATGATATGATATGATCTTGTCAATGTTTTTGATTTCCCAAGATAGTGGGGGGGCGAGGGAGCAGGCGCGCCAAGAGAAGTTGACATAAATCCATTTTTAGGTTATATGACATCTTTCTTCACTATTCCTAATTTTACCTCTACTCCACTTAGATTTTATTTTATTTTATAATATATATATATATACAAAGAGAATAATGTTAAATCCTCCATAGTTTTTGTGGTAAATGACAAATACTAGATATTGAACGTACTAACCTTATGTAATGCTATAATTAACTCATTAAGTATCTCATTTGGGAGAACTAATGGAGCTCTACAAACAAAAAAATCGACTCTTTCTGCGATAAGAGTTTACCCTGTAATTATATTATTTTAAGAGTAGGAAAGGGCAATTTGAGTTTAATCCTTTTTTGGCTATGCTAGATTGTAATTAGTTGGATGGCATGTGATTGCTTAGGTCTCTCATGGGGTGTTTTTTAATTTTGAAGGTCATAAAAATGTGAGAAATTAGGTCTAAAAGGCCTTTGCTAGGGCCTAAAAGTGAAGAGAAGTAAGAAATGCATATGGGGTATTCTCTTCCTTATCCTCAAATGGATTTTTTGGCTTGTCATTTTCCACCTCCTAAAGGACACGTGGTGAAAAAACAATGGACATGAAAGGTGGATCCCATTGGATAAAAGGAGTCATTTGATTGGAGTAAAGGTAAAGTAATTGAGATCGGTCTTCAAATTGCTGGTTAGAGCTAAAGCATTAAAAGAAACACATGGACTTCAACCTCTCGTTTTATTGAAATCGCATGAGGAAGGTATTTTGCCAATAACAAAAATGTGAAAAATTCCGAGTTTGAGTGGCACAAGTTTAGAGCTTTCGTCGTGTTATTGTTTGATATTATGGAAGTGGAATTTGCATGCACTTCATAGTTTCAATTGTTTTGATCTTGTAATTCCTTTTCAATGGAGAGAGAGAGAGAGAGAGAGAGAGAGAGAGAGAGAGAGAGAGAGAGAGAGAGAGAGCTATTTTAGCGGCTTTGGATCACATGCAAAGCTTTTGGTGGAGAGAAATCCAATCGTAAGAAGCAAAGGCAAAGTTAGAAATTCCAATTGGGATGCGAGAGTCCAACATGCAGCAGGCAAAGAGTAAAAGAAAGTAGAGGTTATAATATTTAGAAAAATAAAAAAATATTATAATAGATTTTAATATCATCTCTACAATTTTTATAATATTTTGGAGACTTTAAGTGGCAGAAACTTCTGGCTATTCACTAAAATGCGGCCAAATACTTAATCGAAAAAGTCGATGCTGTCCATGCTAACAAGTAATCTCTCTTCCAAGTCCATGACAAGGGAAACAAACTTAATGCTCCAATTTCATTGTTACATAGTACCATTAAATTAACTAAGCGGACATCATTTCGAAATTTTAAATTCGAATCTCTCTCTCTCGTATACACATATATGATATAAACCTCAGCCTTTATGGAATATTTATGATAAAGAAAATCTTCACTACCTATTTTATCATTGTTGAAGAAATAAAATATGCTTAAATTTTTATAATTTTTTTTTAAAAAATTTAATGCATCTAAGTTTGATATTTCAACGCTGTCTTTTCATGACATAGAAAGCATTTTCCTATTGGTGCGAGTACATATAATAAATTGAGTAGAGGCAAATTTTCACATTTCTCTATATGAGAATAAGAGTAGAGGAAGAATCCACGTTGGTACAATTAATTAGTATGGCAATCATTGGTGCCATTTGTCTATCTTTGTATCATGCATGGTGTCCCATTTGATGCAATCCATGTAAAGAAAAAGAAATATAAAATAAAATAAGACCCACATAGCCATTCTATTGTACCTTCACTTATATTTCATTATGCCATCTTCGATGCCCATATGGATTTGGCCCCCCAATTGGAACAATTGCATTTATGGGAAAAATAATAGCCCCTCTATTAAATAAAAAAAGAAAAAGAGCCTCACAAAAAGTGCTCCATAAACTATTTTATTTTATTCTTTTAAGTTTTTGGTGGTAGTCTATAAGTGTTTCTCACTTTTTCTTTCTTTTGCACCCTTTTTTTCTAACCCATTCACATGACATTCTTTATCAGGAAAAAAAAAATAAAGAAACAAAAAATTTTCAAAGAGTTTAGAGTATTTATATTTTTTTAATAATTTAATTCGTCTCAAATCAGATTTAATCAAATTTAACATAATTATCGAATATTAATAATTTATTCAATTAAAATAATTGTCCCTCAGCCCCCCTAAATTCATTTGCTTAGCTATGTTGGTCGAATGATATTGCCGAAGTGATAGACAACATTCAAAATTAAGAATATTTTGAAATATTTTTTAAGTAAAATTTTTTTTGGTCGATATTCTCTCTCTTTAATAAAAGGTCTTAGACCACATAAATAATGATATATTAATCACGTGGTTCGAATGCGAACAAATTATATCTTTTAAGTGGAGATATCTTTTTTTGTTTTATTATAAGATCTCGATTTTGAATCTCTTTAATAAAAAACACGTGGCCAGAAGGAGACAAAGCAAGTGTACTGAAAACTCGTTTTTTGGGTCCTCTGTGTTAATGTAATGGTCCTTAATGTTTCCCATGCCAAGAGTACGATAATTATTATCTGAAAAAACGGTTTTTGTCCTCCTTAGTTCAATAATTGTTCGTTGCAAGCAGGCTACAACATACCAATACAAGAATAAAGAAAGAAAAAAAAAATACTAAACCAAAATAAAAATGAATCGGACTAAACTCAGTTGAGTTGAAATGAAATTAAGTTTCAGTTTAATTAAATTTTGTTCGATTAATGAGTCAAGTAGATTTTTAGTGAGTTATTTCCTTTTTTGTTCAAACTCAACTCACACGAAATTTATGAGTAGGTCAATTTAATTCATGAGTTCATAGGCATTAATGTAATTGAAATTTCAAACTTAAAGAATTGATTAAAAAATTAAATATAATTACTACATTTATTAAAGAAAAATAAAAACTAAAAAAAAATCATTTATGAAAAAGCAAGTATAATCGTTCAATTAACATCCATAAATTGTTCAATATATATAAAAAAATTTCAAAATAAAATAAAATTACGAGACCTGATATTTAGTTTTTCTTTTTAAATTTATTATACAATGGTAAATTTTAAAATGAACTTAATTAAGCTTAATACATATTAAATTATAATATTATATATATCGAATCAGCTTATAAAGCAAACGAGTCAAATAGGCTCCAACTCAGACTCGACCCAAACTTTATGTTAGTTAAAAAATTTTGCTCATATGGTTCATGAGTTTTGACTCATAGAGCCAAAATTGCAACATGATCGAGTTGCTATTTAAAAATTTATTGTTGGGATTTTAGCAAGTAACTTAAAATCTTAATAACAGCTTCGAATGCAGGTGGAAGTTTGAAAATTGTAATATTATTTATTTTTTAAAAATTAGAAAATTATAATATTATTTATTTTTTTAAAATTATAAATTTTGTCCATTCCTCCCTACAGGTTATATTTCAAAACCCTTAATATAAAATTTTGACTTTGTTTTAAAAATTTTGCAAGTAATTTGTTTTAAAAAGTCAGGGAAATATAATTTTATTATTTATTAGGTACATAAATATTTATATTTTATTATATGAAAAACACAACAAGAATCGACTAGGATTGGCAGTTGCATCCTTAATAAAAATCAGAGTACCACAAATAGCAAGTTTTGAAGAAAGAAAAGGAAAAGGAAGAAAATCTGAGGAGAGGAGGGAAGCCAAAAAGTCCAAAATCTGAGGTAAGGGAGTCTTGAAAATTTCACGCGTCAAGGAAAGGTCGGAAAGTTGTTAATTGGGTCACATACCCACAAACGTGCCTTGCTCTATGCTACTATCAATCAATCTTATGCCACCCTACCCACGACCTCCCAATCTTTTTATTTTTTTTTAATGGAGATGTGGCTCTCATCTCAGCTGTCCCTACCAACTCTCTCTCTCATATCACTTTTTCCAAAAAAAAAAAAATAATAATAAATAAATAAATTTTTTTATACTTTATTAATTACATGTAAAATAAGAAAATGAATGTCCCATGGGCTCAAGTTTAAATTACCCAGATAGGTTAGAAGCGATAATATTCATTAGATTTTAATAGATCTGACTAATAAATATGCTATTGAAACATGGGTATTTAAAACATCTTACTAAATAACAATATTAGGATTAAATTAATATAAAGTTTTATAACCAATATTCAGACTCGCCCCTTAGTTTTGTAACCAATACTCACACTGTAAATTGAATTAATAAAGTTAACTCAAACAAGATTCCGCCATTGACCTTTCCTTTTTCTTTTTATCATCAAACCGTAAAGTACTAGTGCACATTCGTGTCCTCTCTATTTTTCTCCTTCGTGGCTGTACCTCTTGTGTTTCTACCAACCATAGAGTCAAAGACTCTTCTCTCTCTCTCTCTCTCTCTCTCTCTCTCTCTCTACCATAATACGTAGTCTTTAATTTTTTGCGTTTATAAATATGATAACTGATCTCATTCAACACAAGCTGCTCCCAGAGCTTCCACACATACCGGTGACTGTCTTCTCCAATAGAAGATTCAGTCAAAGTGTAATAGAAACACATATGAAGCTCTCTTTCAAACCCAACCCTGTACACCACCACCCACATTGCATTCTCCAGCCACTTCCCAAAAACATCACATGCATCCAACCTGAAAGGATCAAATTGAAGACGACGACACCTTTGAGGACAACGGAGACGAGCTGGGAAGGGTTGCTGAATCCGGCCAAGTACAAAAACCAACCTGGCTTAACTAGACATCTAACCGGTTCACAGCCGGTTAGACTTGGCAAGATGTGGATGGAGTACCAAGGGATCAAGAATTGGGATGGGCTCCTCGACCCGCTGGACGACAACTTACGGGGTGAGATCCTACGGTACGGTGAATTCGTGGAAGCTGCCTACAAGTCCTTTGACTTCGACCCGGCTTCTCCATCCTATGCGACGTGTCGGTACCCGAAGGGCGCATTGTTGGGCCAGTGCGGCCTTGAGGGGAGAGGCTACCGGATAACCAGAAACCTCCGTGCCACGTCATCAATCCAGCTGCCACGCTGGACCGATAAGGCGCCTAGCTGGATGGCTACCAAGTCCAGCTGGATAGGCTACGTGGCAGTCTGTCAAGACAAGGAGGAGATCGCCCGCCTCGGGCGCCGCGACATCGTCATTTCCTACCGTGGCACAGCCACCTGCATGGAGTGGTTGGAGAATCTACGCGCCACTCTTACTCACATTCCCGATGAGGATGCGGAATTGGCCGACCGTGACGGGCCCAGTCCCATGGTGGAGACAGGTTTTTTAAGTCTATACACTTCGCGGGCCTCCACATGCCCAAGCTTGCAAGAGATGGTGAGAGCGGAGATCTCGCGGTTGCTGCAATCCTACGGTGACGAGCCGCTAAGCCTTACAATTACGGGCCATAGCCTCGGCGCGGCACTAGCCACATTAACCGCCTACGATATTAAGACAAATTTTAAATGTGCTCCTCTGGTGACAGTGATGTCCTTCGGTGGCCCGCGGGTCGGAAACCGGGCCTTCAGGGCTCAACTTGAAAAACAAGGGACCAAAGTGCTCCGTATAGTTAATACGGACGATGTGATCACAAAAATGCCTGGCTTTGTCCTTGATGACCATACTGAGAGTGACAACACCCCGACCGGCCGCAATTGTTCCGATCGGCCTGAAAACCATTTCTCCGGCATCTCCAAATGGGTTCAAAACAGGGTCATGGATGCCCAATTGGTTTACGCCGAGGTGGGTAAGGAGCTCCGACTAAGTAGCAGTAGTAGCCAAATTGAGTCACCCGGTTTCAACCCGGTGATGAATATGGCGGCGTGTCATGAACTCAGCACGTATCTTGATTTGGTGAATGGGTTCGTCAGCTCGAGTTGCCCAATTCGGGCAACTGCGAAACGAGTTCTCAGTAATGCCCGTCATCACCAACACAAGCCTTACCGGATTTAATTCAAATTCATTTAATTGAAAAAAAAATCACAACAAATCTTAGCTTAGGAAGGATAAAGTCAAGTGTGCCGTACTAAGGGGCGGCCTCTTTTCCAACTTCGTACATAATTGTAATTTTGTGGGGATGGGCATTCCTATTTGTTTGTACAGAGATGATAGCAACTTGGATTCACATTATTTTTATCTATGTCAACATTTCTTACACAGGAACTCCTCTGGTTTTTATCGATGATCAAAATATATGGTCTAAATTATAATCACAAAATTTATATTATCTAATTTTTCACTCTATGTAAAACTAACACTATTAACAAAGTTGCATCAACTTTCATAGAAATCAAACTATTTTAATTTTTTTTTTTGTTACAAGAGAAAACATATCCTAATAGAGTAAAAAGACTCGAATCTAAAATTTTATATTTAATTTTTTTTTAATATTATTAGATTTAAAAATTATTATTTTTATTATCGATATCAGGTTAAACCTATGTTTTACGCTCTTTTTTCAATGGAAAAACTTTTGTTTTGAAATAGCTTTTACTAAAATGGTATCTACCATTTTCATTGAGGACAAAAGTTTGGAATGACAATCATTCAACTATTTCCACCCTTTTATCTTACGTGAAGAAAAGGGTGATAATCTAATATTGACCCAATTATGACAAGTTGACAACTATACGTATATTTTTATTATATTTTAATTACCTTTAATAAATATTAATTAAAATTTAATAAAATATATTAATATTAATTATCCCATAAAAAATAATTGATTCAAAGTCGGCACTCTATTTATATTACCGTACAATCAAAATCGCGGGGACACTGTTCGAATCCCGGCGATAAAGGTTGATTTTGTTTTTCTCAGAATTCTATTATCAAGAGTTCAATTAAGGTGGACGGGAGTCCAGGTAGTCCATTTTCCTATTTGACGGAATTGCCCCACGTTGAAGTACGATTGTGTCACCGACTCTCGTGCGCGCACTGTAGCGCACTCCCGCAACCTCCGTGCACCGTCCACAGTTCCTCACCGAGTATGGCCGGTACGAACAAACATCTCAATTTACCAAAACTACCCTTTCTAATTTTGAAAAAGTATTTTCTTTCTTTCTTTTTTTTTTGAATTTATTATTTATATCTTTAGATATTATGATTATTATTGTCGATGTTGATATTGTTGATGTTGCCGTTGTTATTGTTGTCATCGTTGTGTTTCATTTGATGATCAAAATTTTAGAAATGAATCCCACGTTACTATTTAATAATATTTTTTTACTTCATATTCTATTTTTATTTTTAATTAAATGTCTAATTATGGCTGAAAATGCAACCACGAAAGTTGTTTGTTAAATTTGAAAAATGAAGGTAGAAAGAGGTGCGGCAAAGATATTGTTGCAAAAATTTTGGGACCATTAATGGAAGACTTGGCTCTGGTTGGTTTTTACAGGTTTGAAATTGGGGAAGAACAATTTTACTTGTACATATGAAAGGGAAGAAAAAACATTCATCAGAATCTCTGGTGGAGATTGAGGGCCTACCCGTTTCACTTTTTCTCTTCATTTTTTTGAGTGCATATACGAATCATTGACTCGAGACCAAATCCCCGATGGGACCATTTTAAGTTCCAAAGCTATATGCTGGACCATCAGAAGACAAGTCTCCTCTCCGACCACCATAACCCAATGACTTACATGTGGCACTGCACTCATTGACCCCACAGCGGCCAAAAACTTAGGTGAAAGATAATCCCATTAAAAACACCAGGGATTAGTCATAAATCAATCTGTGAAATGTATTGAACATCTCCTCATTCATCTCATGACTTCGGGACACTACAACGCAAGGAAAACACGACAAAGGTTTGACCCACGTAAGCTCTCAGATATAGATACAAGTTCATGAATGGAGAATGTTGTTTTCATATCATATCTGCCTTTCGGCAAAGAGTTCTGGAAAAAAGAAAGTCTATTGCAAAAAAATATAAACGTCTCTTGCATGTTTCTCGCCTCCAATTTGGGAGTGCAACTTATCATTTTCACTCATCAAAAATATGACATACATGCATGCATCTATAAGGAAGGTTCCTACATCCAAAAGGACAAAGGTATGTCATGCATCCATGGCCCCTTCATTTCTAAGATACGATGATCCCTATGTGACACGTCGGACATTCACTAGCTGACACAATACATGGGAGTGTAACTTATCATTTCCACTCATCAAAGATATAGCACATATGCATGCATGTATAAGGGTTCCCTCCAATTTTTTTTGTTCCTGTTATATAAGATTCGAATTCGGATCTTGTGGCCATTAAGCTATTCATTCGTAAGAGTTCCCTCCATGGCCTTCCTTTCTAAGATATACACGATGATCCCTATGTGGCACGTAGAACATTCACCAGCTGACACGATACCAATAAAATGCCATTTATGCCTCATAAATAGCGAATAATTCTGGCACCAATTTCAAAGAAAGAAGGGTCAAATTTAATGCTCTTTCCTTGGTGAAATTATCATACATAATTGTAGTCATACATTAGAAAATATAAATAAAAAAAAAAGGCGACAAAAGCCGATCAGAAATAGTACCTCAACCAAACCGGAGGTTGTGTGTCTTTTCAAAACTACTTGTATGCCAAACTCGGACTTTTAGAGCTACGAGACTTAATGTCAAAGTCAATGCATAATCGAGTAGGAGAAGGACAAATATTTCAGATGTTCAGATCGTAGAAGAAAACTCCATTTGCACAAAAGCAGGCGTTCATGTGTTCACTCCCGCTACCATCTCACCTAACTCATCTTCTTACCCAAAAACTTTTTTCACCGCCCATGAATTTTCTTTTTTTATTATTATTTTTTAAATTATTGTCAAAGGTGTAAAATATACCTCAATATAGGGCTATTCTAAAACTTAAGAGTAAGCCTGATATGCTTTTGAGTTATTCTTGATCATTGGGCCGGTTTTGCCTTGAACTAGCCCGATTAAACCTTGAACCGGTTCGAATCATGGTCAACCAGTTAGTTTCATCCCTTAAATCGCACAGATCAAAGGTAAGGAGTAAGGTTGACTTCAGTTGGAACTTGAATCCTAAACAAATATCGTCGGTTCAACTCCCCAATAATGTATGGATGTTTTTTCTTAGTTTTGATCCTTAAAAAGTCAAAACAAAATCTAACAACTACTTTTGGGCAAAATGATAAAAATGTCCCCAAAACTAGCTGGTAAACAACTGGTTTTAGGGAATATTTTAGGAAAACCAATGCATTTTTAGAAGAATTTTAACAAAAGAAGGTTTGATCTATAAACAACCCTACTTTAAATCAGAACCATTTTAAACCATTATTATTATTTTTTTATTTTCATCGGGGGTTGCATTGACTAATCTGACTTGAGAACTATGAGATCCGTTATAGGATTAATTTTTCCAGATTTCATTTCTTCATTCTCATAATTCGAATTCAAGATTTATAGTTAAGCGAACGTGGTTTTCTACTACTACAACTATAAGAGTTTGGTTTAAACCATTAATTTAAACCGGAACAAAACCTGATAGTTCATCGGCCCTTACCCAAAACTATATGGATGGTTCATATCAAGGTTAATTTTTTAGATTCCGAGCCAATAAATGAGTTTCGATTTAGAGCTGAGTTTAAATAGTAACTAGATCTAATATAAGTTACAAGCCTAGATCTAACTATAGTGTAAATTAGAAATTAAAAGCCTACCCCTAGACCTCAAGCTCAACCCCGAAAGAGTGTTCTACTTACTCACTATTGATATGGCTCAAACCTAGCCAATTCTAGTAATGCTCTCCCCCAATTGTAAAACCTCTATATTTGACAAGTTCGATTATGCATTATTGATAGTTTAACCTATATTAATGTATGTGGAACCGACAAAACCTAGATTTGGTCCTAATTAATTTAATTATAGAAACTCAACTCATTGGCTTTCTGCTCCACACATCATTGATATTAAGGTTAATTTAAAATATGTCAATTTCTTTTTATAAACTATTAATATCTGATAATTATATTAAATTTAATTAAATTTGATTTGAGTCGAATTAAATATTTAAATGATAAAATTTTTTTATATCTATTTTTATTATACATAAAATTTAAAATAAAAATTTGTTCAATTATTAATTAATTAATTAACAAAACAATAAGGTTCTAAAAGGCAGATTAACAAATTAATTATTACAATGATACCTACCGACAATGCTGATAATGATGGTGACATTGACAAGAAATTGTATTTGGGAGACTTTGATTTGAATTCTTTGGAGTTTGGGTGGCTTGCAGTGCCAGTCTTTTCCAAATGTGGAGGTGAAAATCTTGAATGCACCAATTTGCCTTTGATTGCAAAATTGAAAATTCATAATATTTTTTTTCTCTCTCTACTTTTAGAGACTTTAATAAGTAAGAAATTACTCAGTGGGACAGTTAATATGGTATTTTTCTTATTTTTTAATAAAATAATTTAATCTATATCATGAGAATAATTTATTTATTTTATTATGAGTGAATATGGTATGATACCATTTTACGAAATTAAATTAAAAAAAAAGGTTTGTAAAATTAACAAAATAATTTTAATCTTTTTTAATAAAGAAATATAGCTGACTTGTGTATTTAGGTGGTATTTCAAAGACTTCAATTGACTATGGTTTATCTCAATTTATTCTAATTAATTTTAATTTATATGTAATTTTGTAGGTTGTAAATATTGCTCAAACTTTGCTGTAAAAAAAAATTATTATTATACTAATAATTTTTTTATATTAAGAATTTATATCTAATTTTAGTTAAACAATCCTACTTTAAAAGAAGTATTTCTTGTGACAAAAGGCAATCTGATATGGGCCTCAACGTGTCTCATGCAAAAATATCACTTCTATAAGAAACCGAGTTGAAAGGGAAAGTGACCAAACACCCATTTCAATTTGTATTAATTATTATTCATCTTTCAAAGAATACTACTAGAATCATTTTTATAGAACACCCTAGTCAATTAAAAGTCATGATATTTAATTATGAGATAATTTTGAAGTAAATTGGACTGATATGAGAAATATATGTATATATAATATCATTTATTCTCTTCAAAATTATAGTTTTTACTTTTTAAAATTTTAATATATTGCGAACCGTCGAATATAAATTTCTAAATTCTTTTTGCTTTTTATACATCATTTTTATCGACGGACAGTTGATCTAATATAACAGGGTGTTAAATCTATTAACAAAGTTTCTGATTCGAAATCTGAAAATGAAAAAAATTATAGTAGAAGAGTTATTCTTTAATATAGTTTCGTAAGTATTCAAAATGGATTAATCGAATTAGTATTATGGATACCGATAGTGGGAACAAAATATATATACACACGCACACATCTTTTCCTTTTTCCACATGCATGCAGTGTATTGGTAGCCGTGCATGTTTTAAAGGGTCTAAAACATTCTTTGATATGAAAATGATTGAATGTTTGGCGGCAAATCTTATCCTTTTAACTCTTAAAAATCCTCTTAAAACTCATACTTCTGGAAAGAGGGGTTTTAGTGGACATGCCCCTAACATTGATAGGTAAACAAACATGTGTCAGTTCCCTCCTAGATGAGGACTCCTTCCATGCATAGTATTTTAACCATTTTTGTTAATTTGAAGCTTCTCGTAACTATTGTCAACTAAGCAAAGCAAATCTCATACGTTGTATTTTACTTGCAATAATCCAAATTGTCACTCTCAAACTACATCCTTCTCAACCTAAAAAATCCACACAATTCCATCCCATTACTGCCTAGAAATTTATTTGACCACGTTAAGCCCAAGTCAATCCATATTATACAAACACTATATTTATTTGAAATTAAACTTTAGCATCCCCCGAGAGTTAGAGCGGATCTATAAACTATAATTTTAAAATTATTCACCCGATTCTATCGTAAAACTTCTAAGATCAAATTTGGACGTGAATCTTTCAAATGACGAATTTTATTTATTTGAAATAACTACTATTTTTAAAAAAGAAAAAAAAAGAAAAAAAAAGAAAAAAAAAAGAAAAAATTATTATCATAGCTGTATCGAGATGCCAAGAAACCCTGACATATATACTTCGTACACGACATTTATGCATAAATATATCTCCTATCCATTTGAAACATTATGCAAATCTAAAAACTTGGATAGCATTCGGATAGTTAATAATGTCAAACATGAACATCAAATCTATGTATGATTTCTAAAGCAAGGAAATTCGATGCCAAAATGTAGGAAAAGCAAAGGAAATTAAGGAAAAAGCAACACCGAAGTCTCTATCATTCCTTGAATTTAGTCTCATTTAAACTAGATTGTCAGTTCTAGACCACCCAGTGCACATTGTTAGGAATTTCCGTCCTAGAAATCTAATATTCTAATCCTAACTTTGTTGCACCCCTCAAGAAACGATTTCCCTTCCAAAATGATTTTCCATTCCTTTACCTTTTTCACCATTCACATTTTCTTTCTGAAAAATGTCAAAGATTTTCCAGGTTGATACAATGTTATGATATATATATATATATATATATATATAGATAGTCAAAGCCCACCAAATTTCTTATTGCGGCAAGGGCAATAGCTAGCTCACTTCACACTCAACTTTTAACCTCAAATTTAGGTCTTTTTTTTTTCTTTTTTTTTTTCCAAAAAATAAGAGTTCAATCTAGGTTTTAACTTTACTTGTCTATTTTGGGAGAAATCTATAAATAAGATGTTAAATTTCACGATTTTTATCTTTACATGTTTTAATATGGTATGTGAATTATTCACTTTTAACCATTGGTTTTTTTTAGGTTTTTTTTTTGGTTACGCAATGATTAGAATCTTGGATCTCAGGATTAGGGTGAGAGATTGTGACCACCAGATTGTCCCCTTAATACACATGCCAATGAGTTATACTTAATTGGTACCATCCTCTCTATTTTTTTTATAAAAATTTTAAATTTAAACCTCCTTACGTGCTTAAAAAAAATACCAAAAAACAAACTTATGCACAATTTATTTTTTTGTTTCTATGGTTAGGTTATCGTCTGGTATTTAAGATTTCGTCTCGATTAATCAAGACCAACTTGACTGTCGGGCTCATTTGAGGGATAAGTCTCCCAATATTATTTTTTTTATACTTTAAAAGAATCGAATTTCAAACCTAATTAAAGAACCTTTCTCACATCAACAAGTGTCGGTTAACTTATGCGCAATAGATGAAAAAGTTGTTTGGAAAAAGTTTGGCCAGGCCATGCGTGTCAACATGGACTAGGCCTTGCCCGACTTGGTTCACGTGCCAGCCAGCAAGGGCTAAACCCGACAACTTGGGGGTCCGGGCCCGCGGGTCAACTTAGTCTCAAGGCCTTACTAATTAAGATATGATATATTAATTCAGAAAACTAAAATTTTTGTGGAGCAAGAAGGTGCAAGGATGTTTGCAATTTAAATTTTATTGGTAAAAAAGAAAAGAATAAGAGTTTATCATGGTAGTGAGGGGGGAAAAAACGCACATTTAAACACCCAATTGATATTTGTATTCTGTGTTTCACTAAAAATATTATGTATAAAACTTAAAATTTATATTTAATTTGTATTTATTAAGTTAAAAAATAATTATTAAAAAAAAAAACCTTAATGAAGAAGAGGACAAAAACCCAAGTTCATCGCCACCATAAATAAGTTCATCACTCGGCGGCCATCTGTCACCAACGTGCCTTCCTTGAAGCGGTGCGACGTGGTTCGGAAGAAACCAAAATACTTTTCCTGAAGATCTTAATTTATTTATCGGATTCATATAAGAAAAAAAACCAAAATACTGTTTTTTAAGTTATATTAACTGGTATATAAGTATTTTTGTGTCGTCCAGCGAACAGTCTGATAGTGTAAATTCTCTCGATGATTTCAAATTTAAATTTCTATGCTATCAAAAAAAATATAAGTATTTTTGTCTATTTAAAATATATGAATACCATGTAAATTTTAAAACATTAAAAAATTGAAACAACGTTAATTGATGACACTCTTAATGGAGATTAATTTTGTCTTCCTTTGTAAGAAAAATTTACATTCAACATTAAATTCCTTATTTTTTCCGTACACGACTGCCTCCATGGTTCAAAGGCTGCAGGCAGGAGAGCGAGAGAGAGAGAGAGAGAGGAATTTTCCCATCAAACTAGGGTAGGGTTCTCCTACTTCAAATCTTTTTTTTTTTCTTTTTCTAATGTCCCGTATTTTATTTTTGAAGGATTCTGTCGAAGATCTTCACTTTAGTCTTTCTAATTATTTATTCAATTTTCTCAATCTGATGGTCGATCCAATATCCTTGATATTTGAATCATCACTTAACACTTTTTTTCCCCTTTTTAGGATTTTCAGAGTTTGATCAGCAAGAAATTGGGGAGCTTTCCATGGCATCATGTGTAGAGGTAACTCAAATTTTAATAATTTTTTGTTATTTATTTTGTACCCTTTTCCTTGTTTAGTGTGTGCCGTGGCAAAATTGCTTCACTTACTGAGTTGTTCTCCTCTTGGGTCGTTTCCTTCTTGATTGTTGATCTCTCTCTCTCTCTCTCTCTCTCTCTCTCTCTCTCTCTCCGCCCCCTGGCATAGTACTGTACTTTCCACTTTATACACATCAAATCATTGATATTTTGGGTGACACCTTGTGCGCTGCAAAAGCCACCTCACTTTCTCCTCAAATTAAGCCAATTTTGGGAAGTGTTGAAGCAATATTATCCCCGGAGCCCACCCAGAGGAAAAAAAAAAATAATTATAACCATATTCTGTTGTTGTTGATACTTTTATCATGTGGAAGCAGTATGGTTATTAGTAATCAAAATCTTCTTACATGATTTCCAAATGCTACTTTTGAATACATGAATACATGAGTAACACTTGGTTTCTTTCATTGTTGCAAATTCCAACTCCCCTCAACTTTTATTCTTATAGATATTACACTTAATATATTTTTAGGGTTCTCATTTTCATTCTTTTTTTGGTGTTTGGGGGGGGGGGTTGCACTTCTATTCTAGCTCATATTCCAATGTTTTGAACTTCAATTGATTAGAGTTTTGTGTTTAAATGCTCCATATAAGAGTTTGCATTCAAACATAGTCCAACACTAAATTTTTTTAATGCAAACTCTTGCCTCGTTCTTGGCTAAGTAGTAATCACTGGTAGTAGCCCTTCTTCAACAGTATATCTATTGTTATAATAATAGAAAAACGGAATAATGTTTGATTTCCCAAATCCTAAGATTATTACTTTTGCACGAAATTGAAGATGGGTTAACTTGATGTCCTCTTCCCCAAATGGGGTCCATGGCTTTTATTTATTTTTTTGGTACGGATATCGTATGATATTTAGAGTTTCATCCCGACTAATCCGAATATATCACTATAGTACCTCCTTTTCGGAGGGCGCGTCTCCCAACAGAAAATGCTCCATACACATGAGGGTCAGATACTTTTAATGAAAGTCGAATCTTAATTATGAAATTCAACTTCACATCTAATTGAATCACCTACGGTAGTGTCCATGGCTTTTATTGTTTCCATTAGTTAGTCTAGAATTTTTCAACACCCTGAGCACTTCATTTTGTGCTTTAGCCGCATGCATGCTAAAATTCTAAAATAATAATCTTGTGACTAGATTGATAAAATTTTCATCCAACGACGAAGGCATTAAACATGCTACATCTGCAAAGTTGTAGACAGATTTGACCTTTTACAATCTAATCAGTTCAACAGTTACCATTAATCTTTTAGGATATATATATATATATAGAGAGAGAGAGAGAGAGAGAGAGAGAGAGAGAGAGAGAGAGAGAGATTGACTACAAGAAATAGTTGATGGACTTTAGATGTCTGATGAAAGGAGATATATCCTTTTTTCTTTAAGATAAACTGGATTTCAGTGACATAACGGTCTGGAATTTGGCTTGTCATATATTCCAATTCAAATTGTATCTTTGCTAATTTTGATTTGTTCCATTGTTTCTTACTTTTCTACCCACTCTTGGTCCTTGGAGAAGTTCTGCTATTTGAAACCCAAAGTGGGGAACGAGGTTGTATTGTTTGGATGAAAAAAGGATGCGAGCTCCAACGGTGCTACTCCCTCTGCGCACCATCAGCACGACGAACCGGTTACATAGTCCTACCAGGTCAAGGAGCTTCTCTCACGTTTGGTACGTCCTCTATCATTAATTTGTTTTGTAACTTAGGATCTCCTTTCATTTCCCATTAATATTAGTTTCAGTATAATCAAAGAAGTTATTTGTTGAGAAGTCTATTTCGATCAGCATTTTTTGCTAAAATTCTGGACTAAATTGAATTCCATACATAATATTGGTGCTTATGGAACCATAATATCCTAATAAAATGATTTTAGTTTATATAATAAAATAGTTTTAAAAATGAGTTTGGTATTTAAATTTTTATCACACATTTTAAGACCTGAAGTTAGGTGACCTATAACTTAACATTCTCTTCAGTAGAAGACTAGATTTTAAAGATATCGTGGATGGATAGTCAGTCTAATAGATAAAGATATTATATTTCTTAATTAGGATTTGAAATTTAAGAATAGAAAAAATTATATTGAGAGAAATTTTTTTAAATTGAGTTCAATAATATTTGAATTGAATTGAATTAATCAGAATATAATTTTGAAAATCGATAGAGAGAAATTCAAAGAAAAGACAAAACTATAATAGATGAGACTGTGTTTGTTCTGAAGTAAGCTGATGCGAAACTTAACGTTACTGTTTTAAAGATGCATTTGCTTCGAGAGGACCCAATGGTTTGATGACAGGACAGGATGTAAGCAAGGGAACGTGTTTGCGCAGGCTGGTACCTAAAAATAACAAACTCGAATTCCCTTTATTTTATACCGCTGACCAAAATACACATAATTTAAATATGTAATGGGCCTGGAGTCATGAACGCAGGACACCTTATTGTTTCCCTAGAATAGCATACAATACAACATTAGACCGTACTGTGCCCTAGTTCCTGGGCACATCCTAGGACCTTTGTGCCTGATATGGGAGACCAGGTTTGGAACACCAACATTCCAGGCCATTGATGTCCATGTACATTATTTTATTATTTTTTTGGACATATATTACTTTATTGAGACCCCAAAAGAGGGTATGCTGTTTTTATTTTTTTAATTTTTTTTATCCTTTGGATTTGGTCTACTATCGAGTATCTAGAGCTTTATTTCGAGTAATCTTGTTCGAGCTGTTGTCGGGTTCCAATCGAGAGGGAGCTCTGCCAACGTCATTTTTGTCATTACCAAGACTCGAATATTGATTTTTTATGTGGAGTGTCAATACATTTTTCATTAAACTAACGAAGCGTCGGTGGTATGTTGATTTTATCTCATACTTATCTCAATTACGCCTGCATATACGCTTTGTGCATCATAAATCAGGCATATAAGAATACAATGTCTTTTGTTTCTCATTTTTTTGTGTGTCATTTATTTATTTGTTTTTGAAAGGGGTAGAGACCTTGGATACAAGAAGTAGAAATATTGTTAATGGGGGAGGGGGAATATGGGGTTTTGAGAGCTGGGGCAAGAAACCTAGTATATTTTTTTTTATTTTATATCAATTGGTATCCAGAATCATACTTTAAGTAATTCGATTCAAGATTTGTAATGATCTATTTAAAGGAACTATTCTCCCAACGTAGTATACTAATCGGTCAAACCGACCGACGGTTTGCAATATAAGGATTTCATCCGAGGTTACCATTTTTTAGTGAGACTCTCACCTAAGCATGTTTAAACGATGGAGTTATGATGGAATTGAGTGCATTAGTGTTTGTATGATCGTCCCTTCTTCGTGAGAAATAATGAAGTATACCCTTTACTTTATATCAACATAAATTAGTGTTCTTGAATTACTTTCTTCCATATATGTTGGGTTGAACCAAGATGTCATCAATTCTTTTTGTTTGTTAATCCAATACATGGTTAGGATCTTCAACTTGTTTGGATATGTCAGGATATTTTCCTTTCTGCTTCTCCCGACTCTTTTCCTTGTCAAGCAAGGTTTTAAAACTTTCTTGTTCTTGTAAGATGTTCTGTTTCAGCGGTCAACTAGTATGGATTTATGGGATATGGAAACTTGGACCATGAACACTACGAGTATGGGCCTGATTAGGCTTTTGGATTAAACATTAATTGCTACACGCTCATTGAAGGGCTTGTCCTGGACTCATGCGTGACCTTAGCACTTTTCTGGACCAGGATTTTCTCTGATCGCAGTTGGAGAATTTAGACACACACATTTTAGGTGGAAATGAATAAAAAAGAATAGGTTGTGTCTCCGGCTAAAGTGAAATTAAAATCGTATTATGTTTCAGTACAAAAAAAAATCGTATTATGTTCAGGGTAATGCATGGGATCCCTATATCATTTTTTCTTCCCTAATTGGATGAAATTTTTACTCCTGATATCATAGTTAGAGTTGTTAGGGCTACGCAAACAAGATTTTTAAATCTTATATCGACTAAGTTAATATTAAGGGTGTGGTATATAAAAATGAGAATATTTCACTTTAGAGACTGGTTTTTATGGTAGGAATTTAGTTCTCTCCTGATTTGTTAATCAAGCTATTTCAAAACCCAAATCTTTTTCATCTGCCTTTGTTGGAGTTACCCATATCCATTCCATCGGAATCTGTCGTTCCACATGGACTAATTCAATATTTGTGAGAGCGACCAAATGTGCAATTATTTGTTGCAGATTGGACCATCACATATGATTTTTTTTTTTTTTTTTTTAGCTTATTTTGGTGGGGTAGCATTACTCATGGGTGAATCACGTGTAACTACGTGAAAGAGCTATTAACTTGTTTAACCAAGTAATGAAGTTATGCTCAGATACACTTTATAAACTACATTTTTATACAGGTCGTTGAGCAAGATGGCACTGTATTTCAAGGGGTTAACTTTCTTGAAGATCTTGGTATTGATATGGCAAAGGTTTAAACTAAAAACTAATATTGATGTTATTGGCTTCTTTATTTTATACCTGAGTTCGATGTTGGAAACATCATCTTCTAAATGAAAGAATATGAGACTAATCATGAATTGTCAGATCATGGATTCTTGGTCAAAAAGGGTTAGAAACAAATCACCCTATTCCTGATATGAAACCCTTTAAAACGAGTAACATATGTTGGTTCTTTTTTGATGTAGAATGGAGTACGAACGCTGTTCTTTTATTGGTCATAATTTCTTCTACAATCTAATCTATTTCATCCTCTTTAATTTTATGGCTACATGTCTTCAATCAAACTTGATTGGGACACTAAACTATGCTCCCACTTGCCTTAAATACTGTTGAAATTTGTTCCCTCTAAGATTTTCTTGGTTTATGTTTTGGTCGGCAGCCGCAAATCGCTTTCGATGATGGAATGATTTGGTGGGTGATCTCTAAGATACGCTTGTGCCAAGGAACAAGGAGCCCTTACCAAGTGGAGCTCAAGAATTGCAGTGTTTGCCTATTGGCAAGCTTGAAAAAGGTTAGATTCCTGTCCTTTTACTCGATTGCACGACTTCCTTTTTGTTGTAGGCATCTTCCTTCGTGCCCCTTAAAGATATTGGAAAGCTCAATAATAGATGAACAATATGAATTATAAATTATATTTACTAAATTTTAGATAATAATTTATATTAATATAATCTAATTAATTATTAATTAAATATTTGTTTGATCAGTTCCAAACATATTGATAGTATAACTAAAAATTTGTTAACTTATGTTGATATTGAAGTGTCATGTAAAATTTGATAAAAAATTCATTTGGTCTCTCTAATATTGTTGTAATAGAAATTTAGTACACAAGAGATGTCATTGATTGGATAATCATCGAAGCTTTATGTTTTTTTTTTTTTTTTTTCAAATTTTTTTGTAATGACAGTGCTTGGTAGGTTAGAATTAATGAGAAAGTAGCAAAATTGGTGAGAAGGAGAAAATTTTTGTTTTCTCATAGTGTTCTGCTGTTCTCTTACCCAAAAAGATACAAAGAGAGAGCACTACTTATGAAGTGAACAAGAACATTGGTCTTAATGTTATTGTAGATTTTTTGCCCTTCTGAGTTCAAGGTCTCCTTTGTTTCAAACTTTGGGAATTGTTAAAATAAAATCTCCAAAACGAGAAGTTCTTGCCATGAATTTCTATTCAAACGTATGATTTTATAGGACGTATCGATAACGGGTTATATATGAAAGTGTATGCTCTTGTTCTAGTTGAAATTTGTATTTTTATTTTTCAATGAAAGACAGAAATCTATATGTTTCGATTGAAATTTGTGTTTTGCTTTTCAACAAAAGATAGAAAAAGAAGGGATAAAATTTATGAAAAAGAACTCAGGGAAGTGAGAGCTGGGCACGAGTACCACCGACCAGTGACCACATCTTACGCTTATTTACTCACGTTGTTCATATACCTAGATAGGTCATTTTCTTTCTACAAACATTAGCATCATGAGAAAAATTCGAGAGCACATTTGACCCTTACAAAAATTAGGAGCAAAACGTGAGCACACGATGGACTCTGGTTGGTTCCTTTCTAATGTACTTACTTGAATTCCTTATATTGGAAGCCACGTGGCATTCAATGGTGTACTGATGGCCGGAAGGGGGACTTGTCTTGTGATGGTATAACATCAAAATCAACCTTTTTTGGGTGCGGGGGCCTCACGTTGGATCAATTTTGAGTTCAGTCGTGAAGCGCCGAAATTGGTGCAATCAGGAAACCGCCGCGACACGTGAATTCAGTGTATAAAAATATTAATTTTTTTTTTTAATTAAATTTTATTAAAATTAAAAAATAAAAATTATTAGGTTAAGAATTATTTTTAAAATGAATATGATAATATTTAAATCGAATTAGTTAGAATATAATTTTGAATATCTATCGGTATAATATAAAAAAAAAAAAAAAAAAAAAATTGTGACCACTCTTTCTGCAGTTGAATTTCTATTCTATAGTGACCAATGATGTATAAGGAAGGACGGTTCGAGGTGGCGGATCCAAAAGACTCCTTTCTTACATATATTCCCATTAATGGATATATGCATGAAGCTTTGACTTGGCTCTTAAGTAGGGGAAATGGCTGGCTGGGGTACTGGTTTTCAAGATGGTAAATTATCTTATCATATATACTGGACCCTGCGACTACGTGTCAACAGGTCACCAAGGGGCGAAATGAAGGGACAAAGGGCAACTGATGTTTATATGGAAATTTGAAGAAAAATGTTTTTATGTGTATAAGGTTATTTGATATACCAACTTAGCTTACTAGGGGCGAGGGGGGCGTCGGGGGATGGCTAGTTCCTCTGATAAATGTAATTTTATAATTTAGAATTTCAAATATTATTTATTTTATTAAACATTATAACAATTATTTCTCTTAGACTTTACCTCTAAATCTCTATCATATTTTACCTTATAATATAAATTTCTAATTTCATCTTTGATGATCAGTTTACTAACGGTGCAAAACTGAGCCAAATGCACATAGAATTTAATGGCCATTTAATCCGAGTTCTCTTATACAGTTGGAGATCGAGTTATCTAGTGATTCACCGATCAAAATTTGAATTCATAAACAGCATGATTTTACAAAAAAGAAATGGTTCGACCTTCTATTCTATCATAGCATCATTTATTTCTTTTGGTTGGCTTCTTAATTATGTTTGAATGATGCTTGCCGAATTTATTCATCGGCGACAATGAGTTCTTGCAAAATTTGAGGGAACTACTCAATTTGAAGTCTTACTTGTCCCATGTTTGGTGGCCAGTTTATTCAAGCCATTCTTTCTAATTCAAGAACCCTAAAAAGACCGAAAATTTGCTAGAAGTTGTCTTATATTTGTGATATTAAGGAACATTTTGGTTCATATTTCTTAAATTTTCCTATTCCAAAGTTGGGCACTTTGTGGTCATTTCTTTAGTTTTTATGTATCAAATATGCAACACTAGAATGAGATTCAATATTTGTGTATTTTCTTTTAATTTTTTTTTTATTTATTGGCTATTTTCCTTGAAATACATATTGTTGTGCTCCCTATCATTTTCTTGAGTTACCCCCCACAATATTTAGGTAAAAAAGAGGTTGCAGTTACACTGATCCTCGACTTCGAACGAAGGAACTCTAGGTTTGTTTCATAGCGATGAGAGAAATTTTACCCCATTTATTTCTCTTTTCCCTTATCACATACTTGGTCCATCGGCTCCCTTGTAATTGAGAAAAGAAAGAGGATTGTTCGATATTTTAAGTACCCCATACATATGCGTGTGTGGTTGTGTCTAAATGTGTAAAACTTCATCAATTGTTAGGTGAATACATATCTATCCAACTGATTTCTATAGTGCTTTAGGAAGAGAGCTCCAATATACTAGCAGAGTACTCTAGAAAAACATTGTAATATACAAACTTGTAAGAATCCGTTTCAGGTAATGTTACTGCCGTATACAGCTTTTCCTTTGCACAATCTTTTGTATGAGCTATAGGAAGTATGTTAGGTCATTAGAACCATCTAGTCTTGATTTTGCCAACAATAACCTCTAAAGCAAAATCAGATCTATCTAGGTAATTGGCAGTATTAAAAAAATTCCCCCCCCCCCAAAAAAAAGAACTGAAATATTTTGCTTTGGTAGATTGATCTAAATTGCTAGACTCGTGGAAACCCTTTCAATATAATAAAAAGGGGGGATTTGTATAATAATTCCTAACTAAAAAATTAAAATCTAAAATTAAAAGACAAAACAAAAATGCAAGAATACTAAAATTAAAGAAGAAATTCACTATGTTATATTCTGATCCAAGAATTCACATATTCATTGATTGTTTCACTGATTATCGGTTAAAAATATTATTCTTACAATTCAAGTATTTAAACTTAGATTTATTAAGATAGCCGTAATAAATATTGTGTTTTTCTAATTTAATTAACCAAATCCAGTATCTAATCAAAATTTATTATTAATTGATTGAATTCGATAACATTCCATATCAATATAATTATAGCATTAAGTTTTGTGAAAATAGTTAAACCAAAAAACAAATAACAAGGATAATTTTACAATTATTTGATTTTGTTCCATCGACTACTTAGCTTAAACATGAATATTGGAAAATGACCCATAAACATAAATAACTTATTTGCTACTCGTACTATTCATTCATGACAATTATAGATTACTGAAATTCTGAATGCAGTAGAAAAATTGAGATTGAATTAAATTGTCAGATTAACCGATACCAATGTTTCATGTAAATAAAATCAAGAATCGATAAATAATTCAATTAAAAGAGTAAGAAATTAATTAAATCATATAACCTCACAATAAAAACAATCGATAAAATTTCCCTTGAATCAGTAGAAAAGACTAGCCACTCATATTGGAAACAAAAGAAAGAAAAAATGTTATTGAGAGAAAAAAAAAAACTAAACTTAAAACCCTAGAATAATGTACAGCAGTCGCCTCCTTTTATAGATGGATGAATAGTGCCATGAATAGTAGACATGAATAGTGCCATGAATAGTAGACATGAATAGTGCCTTCTAGGGTTAATAAGAAGAGTCATTCTTTTAGTACTCTAAGTCTCCAAGATTCTTCCAAAATAATAGGGAAAAAATCTATCAAAATAGAAAAATTGAGAATTTTACTCTAACAACAATTTTACTTAAGGTAAAATTTCTAAAATAAAATCTTTCACTTTTTGATATTTTTTCATTTTCTTTGTAGGTCCAAATAATATCTTGAACCATTAAATTTCAAAATTACCTACTTAAACCCATTTTGATCCAATCTCCAATTTTTTATCCCTAAAAATAAAAAATCATAAAAACATTTATTAGGGTAAAAATCAATTCAAAATCAAATTAAAATATCAACAATAAGATAGACATTTTGTGCATTATCATATCTATCGCAAAGCATTTACTCTCCTAAAATTATAGGGTTCGGACCATCTTCTCAAAACCCTAGATAAAGGTTTCTGCCCTAACTCTCATTTCATGGAGCAGGAGCTATGATATTAGCTGCTCCCAAATCCATTCACCAAGTTGAGATAGGTTCTTAGATCATGACATGTGGCTATGTCAACCGGGTTGATCATGTAAGATGGCGAGTCGCGGCTACATACCCGGAGCTCCTGCCCTAACTCAGCATACACCCATGACTGCATGTCCACCCTTTTCCTAATCCATTCACTAAAATTTGCCCACCCACCATATCCCACTTTATTCTCCTCATAGTCATCTTCGGCTTCATCAATCACAAAACCTGGTACTTTAGTAATTAGATCGCTAGGATTTACAATTCGAAGTATTTTGATCCCTTGTTTTTCTAGGGAACGTCTGAAACTCGGATTACCGACTCGGGGACCGCCAAATGAAATAGCCGTAACCATTGGAGCCCTTTGTCCGAAAGTTTTCCTTATGTCATATGCCGTTAAAACAGCGAGGGCTGCACCTAGACTGTGTCCTACAATGGTCAAGCTAAGTGCTTCGTCTACATAAGTTTGTAAAATCCTCAAAATCTCGTCCCTCACCATGTCCTGTAAGCTTGGCCCAGTCCAGGCCTTAGAAGTATAGAGACTGGAGAACCCAGTTTCAACCATCGCCCCGCAATGGCCTGCGGGTTCATTTGCACTGCCAGGAAAGTGAGTGAGAGTGGCGCGGAGGTTCTCAAGCCACTCCAAGCAAGTGGCAGTGCCGCGGTAAGCAATCACCACGTCACGGCGTCCTAGTCGGGCAATCTCGGCCTTGTTCTGGCAGACTGCCACGTAGCCAATCCAGCTGGACTGCGGCACCTTCAGGTTTGTCCAGCGCGGCAGCTCAATGCTTGACGTTGCACGGAGGTTCTTGGTCATCCTGTAGCCACTCTCTTCGAGCCCGCATTCATTCAACAATGCATTTTTTGGGTACCGACAGGTTGCATAAGAGGGTGATGAAGTGTTGAAGTCGAAGCCCTTGTAAGCGGCTTCCACAAAGTGTCCATAGCGGAGTATCTCGCTGCGCAGATTGTCATCCAGCGGGTCAAGAAGGCCGCTCCAGTCCCCAATTCCTTGGTATTCCATCCATCTCTTACCGAGCTGAACTGAGCTAGAGCTAGAGCAAGTAGAGCAAGAGTGCTTGTTGAACCGGAGATTGATATCCGACTTTAATTTTGTCTTTTTGATGTTTAAATTGACATGTTTGTTGAACCCCTTGTTGGGCCAATCAAATTGTGTGCTTGAAGCATATGGAATCTTATGGTAATGAACAATTTTTGTGGAGTTTGAGAGCTTCATATGCAAGCATAGGTGTTTGATAATGGTAGTAATTGTAGAAAGGATTGGAAAAAGAAACTCCTTTTTAAAAGGAATCAAATTTCTCTTTAGAAATAGTTATGATTATAGTAATATCACTAATATTAATTTGAACTTTTCATTAAAAATCAGAAAAGGGGAAAGTTGAGGCTCGTACCAACCACAACTTGTCTTCTTTAAATGATTGGAGAGAGAGGCGGGGGGGAGAGGAGAGTGACAATGATAGATGGAATTATTTCTTTTTAAATCAATATTATGAATAAATTCAAATAATTTTTAATATTTTCAAAATATATAAAATTCGAAAAATGTCAAAAATACCTTCTTCGAACATAAATTTGATAAATTTGAGGAATTTTAAAGTTATAAAGATCAAATCTCTCTCTTATTTCTAATTAAGTTCTCATACGGATTTATTTTATTTCTACTTTTATGATTTTATTTTATGAAAAATATAATTATAAAATTTTGTTTTTTTTTTTAATAAAAAGATATAATAACACGGACTAAATCGATAAAGAAAAGAAAAAAAATAGGAAAACTCTACTGTGCCAGCGACAATTATAGAAATTGTTGTGGTAGGGAGAGAGAGAGAGAGCTGTGAGGGGGTGACATTGCATAGCTTAAGTGTGGGGTCGACAGAAGATTTTGGAAGGAGAAGGAAAAGTAGAGCAGCTGAAATTGACGTAACAACTTTCCGACCGCTTTTAATTGTCCTTCCCTCCCACATTCCACTTGCCCTTCCTTGGCTTTTCGGCTCTCTAACTCGGCTCGGCTTCCCTTCTTCTATTACCACACCAACGACAAAACTAAATTTTAATCTTAGGACGCACAAAAACCTCGTGGTTTAAAGCTGTTCATTCTGCACCTGCTCGTGCTTCCTCCCCCTCTTCATTTTCCAGAAGCTGTACTATATAACCTTGAAAGACGACTACAGAGTTTGGCCCTTTTCCTCTATCCTTCTTATAACTTTTAACGAAAGAAAATTAAAAAAAAAAAAAAAAGAGGTGGGATTTCATTTTATTTATATATTTTTTTATTTTAAAAAAAGCGCAAGAAAGGAGAGTAGGGGAACCAATTCTCCACGTATGACTATAATATTTGACTAAATTCAACGATATTCAAATCAAAATGATGTTTGGTTATCATATTCGTTATCTTTTTTTTTTTTTTTTTTTTTTTTGGTGAAATCATATTCGTTATCACTTCTCTCTCTTTTGTTTGGATATTTAGAAGTTGATGTTTACTGTTGTATTAAATTTTCGGTGAACTTTTGCAATGATACAAAAACATATGCGTGTACAATACATGTAAAGACAATGGGATACCAGGTGGGATGAAATCCAAATCCAAGGTAATACTTGACCTAAATATCTATTGGCCTTATGGCCATAATTCTCTCTCTCTCTCTCTCTCTCTCTCTCTTATTGAGTAAAAGTTAGAAACTTTTTTGTGGGATTATCTCTAACTCATTGCATTTCTCAAGGCACGTAAGAAGGGAATATAGATTTCATCCTGCCGATTCTTGTTTTGTCAATGGTCACGAAACGTGGAAAAACACGCTTTAAAGTGATGCAAGATATAAGGTCTTTAGTGGATTACATTACATGCATCTTAGACTTTTTTCTATATGTAGAGAGAGAGAGAGAGAGAGCGAGAGAGAGAGAGAGAGAGAGAGAGAGAGAGAAACAAATGCATATGCGCATTGTTGTTTATTCTTTTCATTTTTTTGCTCTAACATCAAGAGCCTCTTGAGTAAAGTCTAAGTATCTTCACGTTATGTTACCTTTTAAAGCAATACATATATATCATAAAACTCTATAAGCGATAAGTCCGTCGGGATATTAAAAAAAATCCCACACTTGAAGCCAAGAAATGTAAGCATGTCCCACTTTTATACACTACGATACGTAACTTTCCTTCCTCAATCATTGGCTCATCTTTTTTCACAAACTTATGTCTTCCAAGATTGTAAATTCGTAAAACCTAAAAATTTCACTTAATTTCATAAATTTAATATTCAAATTATTTCTCTCAAACATCATCTTTTTTACTCGTAGGTATATATCTTAAAATTCAAATTGATCGTAAAGGATCGACTCAACTTTCTTTTCCTTTTTTTTATCATCGGTATCCAAGTTTTGTTCGACTAATTCGATTCAAATACTATGACATTTATTTTAAGAATTGATTCTTATAAATTATTTTTCATCATTTATAAGGTTCAAAATCAAGATCTCGATTATGGTGATCGACTCGGCTTTGCTGTTTATCCAATCTTTTTCGGTGGATCTTCCCCTTTTTCCTACCTTGGGTATCTCACAAGAGACTAAGAAAAGTAGAGGCCGTGAGAATTAGAGCCACCGTAGCGATGGAGAAATTTGGTGGACTAAAATAAGTGTGATTCACGTCGAGACTTTAGAAGTTTACTGTTTACTTTCCATCTCTCCCTGCGCCATCAATTCCATCTACAGAGAAATAGTGGGGCGGGGGGGATTTTGGAATGTGTGGTCCATCAAGCCTTGCAACTATTTATATCTCTTCTTTTTCTCAATAAGGTGATTCTCTAAAGTACGTAAAAAGCAAACAATGCGGATCCGAAATTTGAACACGTGAAAAGCAAACATGTGTGTAAGTGATCGAGCTTACGAATTTGATACTTCATTAACCCAACAATTGAGTTACACAAATATATGCACAATCTTGACGGCAATTTCTGTTCAAGGATATTATCTATTATTCCAACATAATCTTGATGAGATTAGGTCGACCATTTCACTTTAAGGGTATCATCTATTATTATACATTTTTAGTCACGCCCAAAAGGGTATGAATTCTGATGCCCGCCTTCCTCTTCTTTTGTTTGAGTTGGAAAACTCAAAACTATGAGCACTTCTTATCAATCTCATGTTAGCTTGCCCTCATGGTAACATGGAAGTGATGAATTCACAAAGATTTGTTTCACAATCAACACACGGTCGACTTAGTAAGTAAAATTATTAGATCTAGTAATTAAATCTCAAATTCAAAACTTAACAATAAAAAACATTATATTAGAGAGCTCCCCTAAATTTTATCATCAATACTCGAATCGAATTAGTTGGAATATAATTTTAAATATCTATTAGTTATTAAAAAAAAAGATTTGTTCCGTATTTCCTTCTAACCAATCAGACATTCTTTTTTTTAGCCCGAAATTTTGCAGATAATATCTTTGTTTCACACGAGCTGTTGATTATTATTTTTTTTTTTTCATTTTGAACATGTACACTAAGAGAATAATAACTTATGGGACAAAATTTCCCACAACGATTTTCTAATTGAACAAGTATCTTATTTATTCAACTTTTTTTTTTTTTTTAAATGCACTATCCAGATGATCTACAACAGCAGCATTTTGCAGTCACAATATCTAGGTAGGTGAAGCTTACCAATCAATTCAGTTGGATGAGGGACTCCAATAATAGCTGTAGACCTTATGCTTGCACCTTATGAGACAAATGTTTTAATGATTTTGTGAGAAGATTGCACCCTTTACAACAACTACACCAACTACACTACGATCCATTCAATCACATTTCTGGTCAATCATTCTAATTTTTGGCATTGATTCGACATACGAATCCCAACTTGCCTAGATGCTTAGGCGCAATTAGCCCAGCCCAACCTGACCGTTTAGAATTCCAAAGGTCATGATAGACATGAATTCTTTTTTCTTTTTTGGATTTTCACTTATTAGTGAGTCTCATTAATAGGTTGATTCTTTCGGATCCTGGTTTTTTATTTTCATTGCTCAAATCTAAGACATATGATTAAGACAATATAATACCCTGTAAGTAATTATGTATAGAGAGTTTGGTACGTGAATCCTTTTCTCTTGGTTTGAACGTGGGTAAAGGCCTCACCCCCAGAGGGGAAATATATCCGGGGGAGGGGGAACACGGGATTTGAGCACTCACCCTGGCGAGGGCCCAGCCTGGCTCAGCCCAACAAGGAGAAGGTTAAGAAAAATACACGACCAGCCCAGCGGTATATTGCTTGCACTTATGCTGTAATCGCAAGTGGGCTACAGCTCATAAAATTCAAACTCTGAAAAATCGCATTTTTATTTTTGCAAATTTTAAATTTTTATTTAGTTAGAAAAATATTTTAATTAATTTAAAATTATTTAAATTTAGAAAAATTAATTTTTTTTATTAATATAGGCTGCTCTGATGAATTTGATCTATTAGATCTTAGATTTATCTGATCTATTTAGTACTACTTGAGTAATTTGTTTTATTTAAATGGAGAAATCTACAACTTTGAGAAAAATCGATTTACTATATGATTCGATCATATTTTAATAATATTGAAAAAATAATTTATTGGACTATTTTACTATAAGTTTACATTGGCGATTGATTATTTGCTAATGTCAAACAAGTGAGTGAGAAGTTGACACCTCAATCAAAGCAAAACTTGCCTTGCTGGAGCTGAAGCAAAATCGGCTTTAACCAATGGTTTGGATTCTGGACTTGCGCGCGAGTGTATTGAAATCGGCTTTAACCAATGGTTTGGGCTTGTTCTCTATGGACTTGGGAGGGATATTATTAGGCTGCCCATTAGTTGGGCTTCACAGAACAACTTGGCCCTCAGCCTTTTTTTTAAATTTTTTAAATTTTTTAAATTTTTTTTACCGATTGATATGTAAAAGTTACTCGATTAATTTGATTAGAGTAATGTGGGGTATATTGAGAGATTTACTCTCTTAAATCCTTTTTCTTCATTTTTAAAATTTGAATTTAAAATTTTTGATTATGGGAATTGAGTTTATCACTCAATTCAAAAGTGTTTGGTACGCGACTCTCTCTCTCTCTTGTGCCGAAAGGAAACGTGAACTTCGCTAATCCCCTGCGTATCACTATGAGACTTTTCTCCCTTCAAAAATTTTTTAGATTACACTACTGTTATTTTTAGAATAAATCTATTATCAGAACCCCACCAAAATACTAAAAATATTGCGGCATATCCTTATTTACAAAACAACTATTTTTTTAATCATCTTTCAAAATCGTAATTCGTGATTGTCAAGTTTGCTTTTTGATCACTTGTACAGAGTAGTCTCTCCCTCATACACCACACCCACACCCACATCCACACCCCAGAGACCTCTGTGTACGCGAACAAAGGTCTAGATAAAAGTAAATATGAGTAATGCTCCTCGTTGAGTGTAGGACTGAGAGGGAAATACTAAGGAATTGTGATATGCCCCTCTAAATCGATAATTGAAATGTATTTTTGTAAAATAGATAAATAGTAGTAAGAAAAAGTCAATATAAATAATTTGTAGGACTGGTAGGAAAATTAAGTGTGAGAAACACATGTTACCAATCTCAGGGCCAGGAGTCATGGAGAGTGGACCAGAGAGCCACAAAGTGAGAATGGAATCATGAAAGAGCCCACATTGAATGAAACACTTTTCCTAATTCCAAGACACACCACACTTTCAAACTAATATTTCATCCTTTCCCCTCCCCTTTTCAAAAAGCAAAGTTTTGAACCAAAACCCACTTCTTTTTTGGAAATGTGGGATGTACATTGCAAGCTAAACCCTGACTCTCTAGTATAATATTGATCTAATCATTTTAATCACTAACTCTATCCACACCTTTCATGGGATTTGGGTCATTCACATGCCCAAAAACCCAACTTGTTCCCTTTGATTTTAGGTATTGCCATAAAAGTTATCTACTCATCATACGCACCGTCCATTCTCACTCTTGTAACTTTTTTTTTTCCCTCTTCAGCTTCAATTATTTTAACTACGCAATTGCTCAAGAGATTTTTTATTTTTTTCTTTTTGTGTAAGGGATACTTATCACCGATCGATATTTAGATTTAACCCGACGAATTCGATTTAACACTGTAAGACCGATTAAACAATTGATTCTTTCGATATCTATTTTTCTATTTTTAATATTTAAACTCAAAATTTAGATTAACGGGTCTGATGATGCCTGACCACTATATTTACGAGTCATTAGTCCACCGGGAGACCTCGAGTTCACTGCCAACAATATGTGGACATAATTCTGCATAAAATAGTTTGGTGGTGAAAAGTTGACGTTTTGCGCCTCTCCTCTCTCTCCCTTGCATTTTTTCCAGAGAAAACGGAAGTTTGGGATGGAAATTGAAGCCCTAGTCAGGGTAGAATTCTGGGGAGAAGAGGAGGACGAGGATGACAGAAATATTTTTTCCAATTCTGGGATGTCAAAAGTGTCGACTTTAAACAAATGTTGCTAAAAAAAAACTCAAAATATCCTTAAAAATTTTAAAATATTACTAAAATTCATTAAAACATATATATATATTCAAAAAGCACCGTGATGTGGGACAAAGACATGAAAAATGAGATAGCATGGCAATCACAACTCCCTTCTCACGCATTGCTTGTTGTAATTTGCCCTTTCTGTATAAAATTTTAATGTTGTCTCCTTGAAGGTAGTAAGATTTATTTAATTATTTTTATTTGATCATACTCGAGCTGGCCTTTTATTGTGGATGGTATTCCAAAGACCGGACGTGATGTGGGAGTAGAGACCTAAAATTTGCAAGAAAATGAGCTAGCACTTAGTGTTGACGATGGACAAAGACATTTTACATGGAGAAGCCAAACATTGCCTTGATGTGGCTACACACTCATGATCACCAAGACAATTTACCTGGCAACAGCCTACGCCTTACCACGCCATGCTATGCATGTTGTAAATCTCTCTCTCTCTCTCTATTCGTTGATATATCGATTACTATTTAAAATCATGTTTTGATTAATCCGATTCAAATATTTATCGAATTCATTTCAAGGAATAGTTAAGTTTTGAATTTAAAATTTAATTAAAAATTTTAATATTTTTATCTATTTAATCGACTATTTATCGGACTCACTCTCTTATAAATCTAAAACACTATAGGAACCTAATACCCTTGCTTACGAAGTTGATTGTCATTTGTTCTCTCTGCACCAAAAACTGAAAGTTCGATGTTTCTGGGTGGGGTTTGAGATGCGGATAGGCCGTGCACGCTCACACGTCCTTTTCTGTGAAGTCCGCATTAGCCTCCCCCACCAAGTCCGACCAAAATTAGAGCATCCCTCGTGTATTAGGGATAGGTTTGGTCATTTGGATATGTCCCAGAGACAATGACTTTGCTTGAATTGAAATGGACATGTGGGTGGTCTCAGCACAAAAGTAAGAAAATTAGCCCAAACCTTACATTCAGTTGATTTCCATATAGGAGGAGCTGTGTTTAATGTTTATCACTCTCCTTGACTTGGGTTTATGAATCCTTGTTATCCGGGCAGAAATCAAATCCAGGCGCTGAAAGAAGACCCGACCCGAATGTAGCTGGCGCACTATAGCCCGAAAAGATGTGTAGTGCAAAGACGGCACAGACGTAGGCCCGAAACCTGGACCATCCAACGGATTATGAAAATATTCGGGTGGGCCCCAACCCGCAGCTCCTTGTACTGCATGAAGAAATCAATAAATAAAAAGAAAACCCTTTAAATCTCAGATTTAGCTTTACTTATATTTTCATAATATCACTTTATCCAAATTATATAATTTTATTGGAATGATCTTCATTTTTTTAGCCTAATTAACCTATTTTACCTTAGTAATTCCCTTAACTAGCATTTATTAAATATTTTTTTCATAATAAATATTTTTTTCCAGTCGAACTAACATAGTAATTACATAAATAATTTATTTTCTTGACATAATAAACTTGCTTGCTTGGTTTCGGAATTCATCGATGTTCAATTAACTCGGTCGTCGGATACTAATCGAGTTAAAAAAATAGATATCAGGAAAGGTCTAACTCGATTTTATTTTTATTTTTACTCGATAATTATATAAATATATATATTATATTTTACTCGGTATTAATTTATATTTTTATTATTATTATTTAAAATATGTATTGTAGTATATAAATTTTTTGGGTGGCGGTGAGCTCAGCTGGCGTCGGAGCAGCCAAGACTCTCGCTTTTTTTTTTTTTTTTTTTTTTAGTGGAAATGAGAAAAATTAAAGGCCGATGGACTCCGCTGTCTGCATTCAACTAAAGTCGTCTAAGCGGAGGAAAAAAGTGCAATTATATATTAAGTGAAAGAAAAAAAAGGCAGAAAAGCAAACGCAAGGGGTTTAAGCATCGACGCCAACAATTGACCACCTTTGGTTGCAGGAGAGAGAGCGGGGGAGAGAGGGAGAGAGAGAACTACTAGACAGCAGAGCTCAGTCTCTCGAGCTGCAGAGAGAGAGAGAGAGAGAGAGGGGGGGAGGGGGGGAAAGAGAGAGAAATCCAATGTCCGATCACTAGATCGCGCATGATAGCAAATCGACAGCCTTTTGCTTCACTGTTCCTCTAGAGAGAGAGAGAGAGAGAGAGAGTAAGAAGATATCATTGCTCGAGTCTCCAGAGAAACTCTGATTCTAGAGAGAGAGAAAGTGGCGGGGGGGGGGGGAGGGGGTTTGATTGAAGGGACAATGGTGGAGTTGGAGATGTAGGAGGGCATGCTCACAATTTAAAAAAGAAAAAACCCCTAGATCGCTTGGCTTTGATTCATCACACCCCTGTACGTCTTTGAATCTCTTCTTAGTTTCTATTGTTATTAATTTTTTTTATTTTAATTTTCGTTTGCTTTTTGGGAAACATAGATTACGGAGTAGAAAATTAATGCTTGGATTCTTTGCTTTCTCACTGTGTATATGGAAGTTTATTTTTGCGTGCAACGGAAGGATTTTAATGTTATTTTTTCGATTGGTCTTTTGTTTTGAAAAGTATTAGGTTTCCAAATTCTCGCATGTTTTCTCGATAGGCCAAGTTGAATTCCTATGTGGGTGTCTGTTTCGATTCATCTTGAATGAATCTGATTTGGCAAAATTGATTCATTTCTGAAGTATGCGATTCAACTATTTGGAGTAGCTCTAATGAAACTGATATGTTAATTGCAGTGTTCTCTCTTTGTTGAAGAGTTCTTTGTCATGATATATAACTGTCAGACATGGAAAGGATTCTGGAATCAAAGGGAATTCCTGTTTCAAGGCCTCTCGTAAGTCACAAATCAAATGCTAGAGCAACCTTGTTGAGAGATGTGGGTCGATCTGAGGGTCTAGAGTCTCACGGTTCAAACTCTCCTGTTGAAACTTGGAAAGGAAAACATTCCATTCCGGAGCATGAGGAAACTATGCATGAAGTTGTTGCATTTAAAGGTAGTGGCGATTCATTTGAAGAAGATGGGCCTAGTTCTTTCTCTGGGGCGAGTCATCCTGCGGAGCCCATTGATATGGATTTGATGAGAAGGGTTTATGTACCTATTAGCCGGAACAAATCTGATGGTGGATGCTTGATGAAGAGTTTATCAATGAAGGGTCCTTTTATTGAAGATCTATCAATACGAGTTCCAGGTGTTAAGCCAAAAGCAGCTGTTCCTTCACCTGCTGAAAGCTTGGTGGAAGAACCCAATGACTTTGGTGCATTGTCTTCTCCATTTTCCATTCCACGTGCATCACAAAACACGGAAGACACTCTCGGTCCTCCTGATTCCGAGCAGAAGGAATGTGTTTGGGATGCATCTTTGCCTCCAAGTGGCAATGTCAGTCCACACAGTAGTATCGACAGTACTGGTGTTGTCACAGCTATGAGCATTGTTAATAGCTGCACCAGTACATATAGGAGCGATGGCATCACTAGTGATGGAATGCTTAGTATGGAGAGGAACTGTGAGAGTACAAAAGGGAGCATTCGAGGAGATTCACTTGAGAGTGCAAAAACCAGCATGAGTAGAGCGAGTGATAGCAGTGGCCTAAGTGATGACAGTAATTGGAGTAATATTACTGGGAGTGCTAATAAGCCCCATAAAGGAAATGATCCAAGATGGAAGGCTATTCTTGCAATTAGAGCACGCGATGGAATATTGGGCATGAGTCATTTTAGGTTACTTAAAAGGCTTGGCTGTGGTGATATAGGAAGTGTTTATCTTTCAGAGCTTAGTGGGACTCGGTGTTACTTTGCGATGAAGGTGATGGACAAGGCTTCACTTGCAACCAGGAAAAAGTTGACAAGGGCTCAGGCAGAAAGAGAGATTTTGCAATTGCTTGATCATCCATTTCTACCTACTTTATATACACACTTTGAGACAGATAGGTTCTCATGTTTGGTTATGGAGTATTGTCCAGGAGGTGATCTTCACACTCTTAGGCAACGGCAACCTGGGAAACATTTCTCTGAATATGCAGCAAGGTATGGATCATCAAATTTGTTTATTTATTTTTTCTTTATTGGGAAAGTTTTGCTCATATGGGAGTCTTGCTTGTATTTTTATTATTCCATTACTCAACTCATTAACTACAACCATTATCAAATACAGTTTGTGTCTGAGAATTCTTGAGCTATTGATTTCTGCTTCCATTCATCTCTCAATAGAGAGAAAGTGAATTCTGCTTCATTCTTGAGCTTGCTTTTTGAATCAAATGCCTCATAGATCCAATATCTAGCCAACCTACAAAGAGTTGTTTGTTGCCCTTAGAATGCGTTAACATCCAAAAATTGAATATTCAGAAACAAAAATCATAAATATTCAGCTCTGCCACCCTTTTTCCAGATCTTTCTTCCAGTTAATGAAAGCAAAACAGTGTCTAAAGATTTGCTTTGCTCTGCTCCTTACGACACCAACCATTTAAAAAGAAATAGAGCTTTACGATCTCCCCTTTCTTATTTATGCTGCTTCGAGCATCTTTTACGTTAGTTCTTCCCTGATCTAAGTTTATGCATCTTATGGCGTATTGTTCAATATCATGTGATGGCAAATTATGTTGGTAGTACTAGCATTCCATCTGTGTGAAAGTTTTGCTCGAGGATGCTTGGATTTCTTTCTGTTTCAGATTCAAATTCAAGAGCTCAAAACTTCATTCATGAATGGCGCTTTGGTGCTAAAATGAACGCATGATGGAAAACCTTAGTTGCAGTATAGTGCTGAACATTTCAAGCAGCTAAAATATAATGGTTGAACTGCAGTTGACGCACAGGGGACATTCAATGTTTCCATAAATGTTAAAATATGATCACTGCTTCCTCTACTGGTAACATAGATACATGCAATGTTATTTGTGACTAGATGCATTGATAATATATCCTGGAGAAATCAGTTATTTCTTTTTTTTATTATTATTTTAATCTTGCTGTAGTCACAAGTTGCTCCCATTCTTCTTTTTCCCCCTCCCCGCATCGTCAGATATTCAACAACTAAACAGTTATTTCTTGCAAGCAGGTTTTATGCTGCAGAGGTATTGTTAGCCCTCGAGTATCTCCATATGCTTGGAGTTGTCTACAGAGACTTAAAACCAGAAAATGTACTGGTCCGAGATGATGGCCACATAATGCTCTCAGACTTTGACCTTTCCCTGCGATGTGCAGTTTCGCCGACATTAATCAAGACCTCCTCATTTGATTCTGATCCCAGACGAGCAGCTGGTGGTGCATTCTGTGTTCAACCCGCCTGCATTGAGCCTTCCTCTGTGTGCATCCAGCCAGCATGTTTTATACCCCAATTATTTCCTCAAAAGAATAAGAAAAAGACCAATCGAAGACCTAGAGCTGAGCCAGGAATACCATCTAGTACACTTCCTGAACTTGTTGCTGAACCCACCGCAGCTCGATCTATGTCCTTTGTTGGAACCCATGAATACTTGGCCCCTGAAATTATCAAGGGAGAAGGCCATGGCAGTGCGGTAGACTGGTGGACATTTGGGATTTTCTTGCATGAACTCCTGTATGGTAAGACCCCATTCAAAGGTTCAGGCAATCGTGCGACGTTGTTCAATGTGGTCGGACAGCAGCTTAGATTCCCAGACTCACCAGCAACTAGTTATGCGGGCCGGGATCTGATCCGGGGTTTGCTAGTGAAGGAACCACAGCACCGGTTAGGTGTTAAGAGAGGTGCAACAGAGATCAAGCAGCATCCATTCTTTGAAGGCATAAATTGGGCTCTGATTAGATGCAGCACTCCACCAGAGGTGCCTAGACCGGTTGAGGCTGAGCTCCCAGGGAAGTTTGGCACTGTAGATTCTTTTGGTGCTGGAAGTGCCAGTAAAAGGATGGTAGGGACAGACATGAAGTCCGGCGGTAAATATCTAGACTTTGAGTTCTTTTAGGTCTGGAAAAGGAGGAAAACTGCCAACATTGCAGTACCTTTGATCAACTTCCACTGCACTGCTCACTGCTTATTTCATATGAGAGAATCCCACTTCACTTACATAATAGTGCCATAAATTATTTTTAGTGTCTGATGATGAACTTTACCTTGTAGGATCTTGGCTTGAAATGAAAAGGAATTTTTTTAGGATAATTTTGAAATCCATGTTTTGCATATGGACAATGTTAGTGATTTTGATCGAGCAAAGAGTTTAGTCAATTGCCTACAGAATTTTGTTTTCTTTCTTTACCTTTGAATCCCCTAAATCGCGAGGGAGAATCAGTCAGTAGATTTATTTGCCCAAATTGTCATAATTTGGTACCATTGCCCTTAAACTATTTTCATTGGCCAAGAGAAAAGAGCAACTGATCATTGTCGACGGATTTAAGGCTTTTGTGCCAAACATCCATGTGCGCACATGTTGAAGGATGACCATGTGCAAGGTTGTCTTGTGCATTTTAAGTTGTATATAATGCTTCTCCTTCCCGTTGTTCTATTTCTTGAGCCACCAGAAGCCTCTCTTTTTTTCTCACTAAAAGGGACACTCAAATCAAAATACCAACTAGTCAAGATTTACCCTCTGCAACTCAAATAGTAGAAGTGCCTTTTCACAAGCAATTTCCTTTAACGAGTATTAAATCTATGACCCCTAGGTTATGGAGTTAATTTTTCATCCACTTGGGCAAGGTGGATCATTAGAGGCTTTTGGGTTTGCCTCCTGAAGGAAAGGCCAAAATGATAAAACTGCATTGTGTTATAACATCTTTTGGCCCCTAAATGTCATGAAGAGCAAGGGCAAAATTTTTTTCACACAGAAAAAAGGAGAAGGAAAAAATACATACATATCATGTCGGATTTTGTTTCGCAACCATTCTTACAAAAACCTAGAAAATCATTCTTATCAAAAACCAAAGCGTAGGTCAGCCTGGGCCTGTGGACAATGATAACGCAACTAAAAGATCAGCTCTATTCTTATCCTTAGGCCTTCGACACGACTAACCAAACATACAAAAAATACTTACATACTAACCAGTGCCAACTGTCTACACAAAACCAAGCAGACGGACAGATGACATTCACGACAAAAACATTTTTCTTCTGGTAAGAGAAAAAAGGACAGTTACCTCCAAAATTGAAGCAGAAGCCATGTACTGTCGTAATAGAACATGACCTACAGAGGTCTGGAAACAGGAAACTTGAAAATGAATAGAAGGCAATACTCCCTGTCTCTCTCAGTGTAGTGACAGAACATGACATACAGCGGCCTGGAAACAGAAAACTTAAAAAGAATAGGAGGCAATACTCTCTCTCTCTCTCTCTCTCGTACTATAGTAATAGAACATGACATACAGAAGCCTGGAAACAGAAAATTTGAAAAAGAATAAAAGGCAATGCTCTCTCCCTAGAGGCCAGTACAGTACAATACAGACTCCTTGAAGGAAAGAAACAGAGAACAGCGAGAGGGATAACTTTTATTCACTTGAGGAAAAAAAGTGAACATCAAATACAACAATGTAAGCAAATTTCCCTGTACAGAAAAGACTCTCCACTCATTTTACCTCCCCCCCCCCCCAAAACAAAAAAACAAGGATGATAAAACAGTAAAAATTCAACATATCTACATGTTAAAAAACAGAAGGAACAATAAACAAGAGCTCAATACTCAAAATTCCCAGGTCTTGGTAATTTCTACTTAAGGATGCAAAAACGATATATATTTGGTTTTTTTTTTTGGGTAATTTTGACCTAATTGATGGAGTAGGAACGGGTACATACCACTTCAAGTGCCTCAGAGAATAAGCCAGAAAAACTGGTCATTGCTTGGAAAACCCCAGGCAAGCCAGTTTGTATATGATTCAGAGTCATTGCTCTAGTGACCTCCACAGCCTTTGAATGCCTCATCATCTCATCTTCCACCTTCCTTTTGCAAGCTGTAAGCTCAGACTTCTTCTCTGCAAGTGGGTCGCGCGCATCCAATGCATGCCCATTATCTGCACCACTATCCGGAAGCCCAATACCAACCATAGAGTATGAATTATAGTACTTCTTTTCAATGTTCCTAAGCAATGAAGCTTTCCTCTCGAGCTCCTTTGACACTGTTTCTGTACGTTTCTTGATCTTGAGTTCCTCGGCTTGTTTAACAGATATCGCATGAACTACATTGACAAAGCTTTTGATAGATTCGGAAGCAACTGTGTCAGGAAGTCGGTCGAGGGCAAGCTTCCACTCATCACAGAAAGCAAGTACAGTGGATGGCTCTTTATTGCCATTGATGATCTCACTGTTGATGGGATGAAGAGTAAGTTGAAGCCATCCATGGAGTGAACAAATGAAGTCCCTTTGGTACTTTATCAAGCGGCAGAAACTAGAATGCCATGCAGAGACCGCAGATTCCAAGTCACGTGTTACCCGCCGGTGCGTATCAGAGGTTGAATCACCTTTGGCTGCTCGATTCACAAGGCCGCACACTTGCTGCACAATGTGATTCTGAATTTCGTGGGACTGATTCATTGATCTCCACATGTACATTAACCTGTATGCAATTACATTTTATTCAAATAACAAAATAAGTATTGATTCACATAATTGGATGGCATTTGCCAATGCAAAGTCCAACAAGCTTCAAGCCAGTGAAACTTTTTTTCTGGAGGACTTAGATCCCAGCCAGAATGCGAGACATAACACAACAGTTTTTCCCATGACTGACATTGACAACAGCCAGAATGCACATGGAATACAGAGGAAGTAACCAAAACAAAAAACCTCATTGCCATAACCTAAATAAGATCACAAATATTTTGTCGATTTCCACCAAATTTATCACCGAATGGTTCATTAACTACTCTAATCTCAACACATGAATGACTTAGAATTTTTTCACATCATAATTCCCATTTGCTCTAACAAAAGCTATCTTAACGAAGGCTATCTTTGCTACCATTGCTTTTAAAATGGAAGATTAGGAATAACTATCATCATCCAAGAAATAAGTTATCCAGCAACTGGATTTAGTATGCTACCTACTCTCAATGAAAAGATGGGATAACACGTCCTTTACATGTTAGAAGCACAAAATTTCCAACAATAGAGTCATTGGGGAAATCATAAATAAAAATTCCTAGGCTGGCTAGTACCATAGTCCGAAAATTCTGCAACAAATTGCATGAAATCAGCAACTTATTGCCCAGATTGTTTTCAGAGGCTTTTGGCATGCATCTCAAATAACCAGCATTGTTTTCTCCAAGGCTGAAAACCACTTAACCTATTAAACCATAATTAGTGTTTCTAGGCTTTGCAGGTTATAATATGAAGCTTGCAAGCTTGCCTTCAACTATGATAATTTAGTTATTTTTAAAAAAAAATAAAAAAATAAAAAGAAAAGAAAAGAAGAAGAAAAGAAAAAGAAACGCAATAACATAAATTTAGATCAAACAAAAATTAGTTGCTTACCCATGACACAGTTCAACAAGCTGGGGGACAAGATCACTGTCTCTAAGACCAATGATGGAAGAGGATGTCGCAGACACCGCCTGAGATGTAACAATAATCAGGGACTGCAGCCTTTTTATCGAAGCCTTAGTCTTGTCCAACTTGGCTTCATCATCTCCGCGATACTCTTGACTCTGCAATGTAGACAACTTCTTTTCATGCTCTATCTTCACACCTTCTCTAGCCTGCAACCCAACAAAATTCCATGGACAACACAAACTTCATCTATATGAAGGGCAAGCATAACTCCTCAAAAACCAACCCTGTCGCCTAAGACAAAGTTATAATTGGTTTCAGAAATAATCAAATAGAACAGGACTTTCATGAGTGAAGTATGCCAAAGTTGAGACACAAGGCATGGACAGAACAGCTACTCAAAGCCTAAGACAACGAAAACCCTAGCAAATTCAAGACAGGCAACAAGATCAGCACCATGAGATGGAGCAGAAAAAAGATATCCATTATCAGGAAATTCACATATATTATTGAATTATAAATTTTTTTAAGAAAACAACCCAATAATTGCATGAGAAAGGTAACAATACACATGCATCATAAGAGCCATACTTTCATTCCAAAACAACCCCAAACCAGATAATGAGATTCAAGAGATCTAACAAATTTGCATGAAAAGAAATATTTCAATTGGCGCTGCAGCTATGCTGTTGCCACGTAAATGAAGAGGAGTAATCACTAATGGATTTCTGTTGAGGGAGGTACCTCCATCTAATTTGAAAGGCCAAGCAAAATAAATTAGTTGGGAAGGTAGACCCATATGCAAATTCCAGCATAAGATTTACACAAATAATATGTTGTCCCTGCCAGTTTAGATACTCTGCTTGGTAACTTAGTCATGAGCAGATATTATTCAAACAAAGAACACCATTATCATGGATGCTTCTGCTTATTAATCTAGAAGTAGCTAAAATTTTGAATGATTAAATTAGTTAGTTGCAACGACTTCAAACATAAAAATCCACGTGACTGGGACCCTTAAATTTTTGTTCTTCACATGACTTTATGATATCTCCACATCACCTTTTGTATGTGGCAGACATCAGAGACCAGTCATGTGAGGTGTTTAAGCTTCAACAATGGCCTATCTCTACCAAAAGATACAATTGTTGGGTCAATAAAACTTTCCAAATCAGTACAATATTCACAACATTACAATTAGAAAGGCAATTGAATTATGTTTCAATTACCCAACAAGAACGTTTCCATCAATATTAGCAATAACAAATCCAACATAGAGAATAAAAAGACGAAAAAGGAAAAGCACTAGCACCACCCATCGTCCCGATAAACCTACACAATTAGCATCAAAGGATATTCTTTCCATTTCATTCCATCATCTCAAAAGTTAAATTTGGTCTACATTCCAGCATTCAACCTAATATGTATAACCCAGTACCAATTTTATTGAAGAATCCATTGGAAAGCAAATTAGAAATATTCCCATCCAAACTTTCTAATAAATCACCCGAATTCCTTTTCAAGCTTTCCTTTAAGAGAATTTTGGCATCTTCACCTTAGCTTTACACCATTAAAAGTCGAACAGATCATTTATCCAAACATTGTTTGAGCTAGAATACAAACTCAAATCTCTAGTATCATAGAGTCGAACTTTATCAACCGAACTAATTGACACCCAGAAAAGTTCAAATTACACATGACTTACGCATTCTGATGAATTAACTAAAAATTAGGGGAAATGAATTACCTTGACTTCCTCATAAAGCTTCTGCTCCCAAGCTAAAAGCCTCTCCAAAGTGGAGCAAAGACTCTTGGGACCGCCTGGTTCCTGCAATGCAGCTGCATCAAGTCTGTACTTAACTGCCAATGGTGGCTTTGATGTCCAGCTTGAGCTCAAATTACTCAACACACTACTTGAATGATACACAGTCTCTGCATAAAATACAATAAAATTAAACTTCAATCGCAAATTCAAATTCAAAATCAAAACCAAAAAGAAATAGAACTCACTCTTCAATTGTCTGAAGCTGCGATCGAGCTGAGCTCGACTAGTCTCGAGCATCTCCGAAACTTGCTCTCCGGCCTCCGCAGCTTTCTCGAAGTACTCTCTGATGGCAGAAACAATCTCCGCCACATCCTTGTGCCTTACAACTAGTTTTAGATCTGAAATCTCCGTCGTTCCTCCAATCGATGATCCTGCATCGTCCGATTTCTCAGATTTGTTCACAAAACTATTCGCTTTATACATTTGTGAAATCTTCTCTTCTTCATCTTCGTTTTTAACCGTCGATTTGAAACTCGACTTGGCATCGATTTCAGATCTAGTTTCTCGATCCACTTCTCTTTCAGAATCAGAAGTCGTTGTACTGTAGTGATCTCCCCACTCGCTGCAGTGTACTTCTTCTCTCTCAGCACTTTCTTCTTCTTCTTCTTCTTCTTCTTCTTCTTCTTCTTCTTCATCGTGTTCAAAATCGCTTCTTCGATCGTACTTCGACGAGTGAACCGAATTCTGATCGCTTCTTTTCTTGTCGAAGAAATCTGAACCTGGAGGCGATGGAGGATAAAAATTCTCCCAATTCCACGCCGACGAAGCCTGCGACGGAGTATTCGAGTACGTCGAATAAGCCTTCGGAGAAAAATTCGCAGAGTAGTTTAAGTTATTGAGCGATTTCGGAGACAACGAAGGGCTCGATTCGCTCAAAATGTGAGGAAGCTTGTGCTGCCTTCGCTTTTTGGAAGCTAAAGACGAGGCGGAGAGAATGTGAGGTACTTTCGAGCTCGAAATCGTCGGCGATGGCGACGGAATATAGGGCGGAGGAGGCGGTGGCCGGAGGGACGATGGTGATGGTGACGGAGGCTGAGGAGGTTTCGGCGGAGGAGGAGGATGAGAAGAAACAGAGGAGATAGAGCGTAGGAAGACGGCGGGGGTTTGGTCGGAGACGGAGAGAGGTTCACCGGCGGCGAAGTCAGAGAGGGCGACTCCGGTTAGGCGGAGAGACCGGCAGTAGTCGGCGTGAGCTGAGGCGAAGTGGTGGCGGGCGTACACGGCTTCTTTCATTAAACGGCGTCGTTCTTTGCATCTTCTCACTGTGTCTTCGTTGCCTAGTTTCGACGCTGCGCAACCCATAGCTCAGCCGGAGGGACAGAGCGAGAGAGCAAAGAAGCGGTTAGAGTGGCGCGTTTTTAGCTGCTCCCGCTCGATTCGAGAGTGACAGAGAGGGGTGTTTTAAAGTGTTGTGCTCATTGACTCAAGACCGGAGGGGTCTCGTCGAGGGTGAGTTTTACTATTTTCGTTTTGAGTTCCGCTTGTGTTTTTGCTTCTTTTTGCTTTGGATGAGGACAATACTTTATTACAATTACATGAACCCACACTTTATTTAATAATAATGACATTTGGAGATTTTTTTTTTTTTAATTTCATTTATGTTACAAACCAAAGGAGGAAAGAAAAAGAAAAAGAAAAATAGAAAAAAGGGGTGGGGGTGGGTGGATCTTGACAAAGGTGATTTGGGTCCATTGCATGGATAATCAGTCTAAAAATGGTCTCTGGCTGCATATGGTAATCCAGATTATTATTTAAATGCTTATTAGTTGGAATTAATTAGTATTTAATTTTGATGTGAAGGCTGTCATTCTTTTGCCTATATCTTATGTTTACTTTTGTTTATAGTATACCACATAAAATATGTTTATAATTTGATGAAGTAAACTAATATTTAAATTTTAAATTTTAAAATTATATAAAAATATTTTTTTAAAAAAAATTAATTTCAAATTTTAAGTTAAGAGCAATTACAGAGTCTAATTTTCTAAAGATCAAACTCAAGACATTGGTTAAAGGAGGTCTAGTGTTATACCATTAAACACACAGATCGTTCGTATTTTAAGTTAATTTTTGTACTGGCAATTTATACATTTGAAGCATGTTAACGTTGAAAAAGAAGTTTTTTTTTTTTTTTTGGATTAGGGGGTAGCAAGAGTATTTTCTTAAAGTTCTATTCATCACTTAAAAATTTTTTAGAAATTAAATAAAATATTTCGGGGGACCAAGAATCTAGTTGCTGAGTATATAAAACATTGGAATCCCATAAGAGTAAAGGGGGATAGAAGATGTGCTTCTCTCTCTCAAAAGATCCATAATAAGGGACTACTTTTGGGGAAAAGCAAAGGTTAGAAAAGGATAGGGAAAGAGAAGGTGGGAGAAAAAAAGAAAGAGATTGAAAATGGTGAAAGGCGTCTTTCTCTCTCTCTCACCTTCCTCACAAGGTCTTCTCACTGGGCTCTGTAGCCAACCCCACTACTCACATGCTCATTGCTCAACCTTTGCCAACTAGTAGTCTATGGTTGTTAATTTCTATTCTTGAAGAAAATGAAAAATTGAAAAAAAAAAATGATAGACTAAAATTCAAAAGTTTGGTCATCGAGTAAAACATTAAAGATTCATAAAAAGCATATCCCATTTTTTTTTCACCATTTTACTATGCATACAATCTTTGTTGACATTTGCTTTTTCTCCCCCACTAAGAGACCAGGAGGTAAACATGGAGACTTTCGGGCATTTTATGCCTACTTTGAGAGAGAGAGAGAGAGAGAGAGAGAGAGAGAGAGAGAGAGATATGGAGGGCGAAGGAAAGGGAGTAATGTAGGAATGTAGTGACTGTATTCTTTTTTTTATGCCTTTTTTTTTTTTTGATTCATAGTGATGCTCAAAGCGTAGCCTATTATAAGAAAGAAGGAAATTAATGTCACTTGAACTGAAATTTATTAACTTATGCCTACCTTTTTTGTTTAGCTTATCTTCCTGCCTCACCCTCACGCATGAATAAAAAAGATTCCCATCTTAGCAATAGAATGGATTTTAGATTTGAATTCATTTATTATATTTTTATCGATAAATAATATTAAACAAATTAAATAATTAAAAATAAATAAACAAATAAATTAAATTTTACATGATAACCCATTTTTAACATATTTTTACTGTTTTTTCCTCGATGGGAAACATATTTTAATTAATTTAAAAATGTTTTAATTTAAATTGAAACTGTTTATCGCAGGGAACCATCGACCGGTTCACCCAAAAAAATAACCATAATAAATTAATAAATTATAACAAGGAAAAGAAAATTGATCCATCGGCCAACCTGATCTCTTGCCACTAGCCACCGGCCAATGTAAACAGTGAGCAAGCAATATTAAAAACAATCGTGTGTCTTTAAGGGATATTCAAGTGATAAAGAATTTTTACTTAAATATATTTTTTTTAAATCTAATATTTAAATTTTTATAAAACTATATAATTTTTATGATTTTCATGACGCATACATGGAAACAAAAGACGATACAACTGCGAAAGAAAACACCCAAACATGTGATGTGGGTGTGGGGCGCCTTACAATGGAGTGAACCCGCACACGAAGAAACAGAAACCTTGTTTGGGATTCCTCCGATTCTAACCAGTTCAATTCATTTTTGAACCAATGAGTAACCGATTCGAGAATCTCCCAATCATATTTTCAACAAAATTGATGATGATTTATGCCCTTTTATTTGTCTAGGAAGAGACTAACCTAAATATACTAGCCAATCACGAACATAGTATAATCGAAACTACAAACAACCAGAGTTCCAAAATAAGGGGTAAATGAAAACCGACTAAATCAAAAGAAAAATCTTCCAAGCACTATGGTCATCGCCACCATCAGACCTCCCGCCTTAAATCGATGATGATAGAGCACGATGAACAAAACATCAATGGCAAGCTACATCACAGAGCCATCGAAACACCGTGTTGATCAAACTTCGACGAACGCCGACCAAGAACCATCAATCACTTTCTTGAACATCCAGTCCATCAAGGCAGAAGACGCCAATCATAACCAAAACCAACCCTATGGTCCATCTCCACAAAATGATTTATGCTATACTTTCGCACATTGGAGGGTAATTTGCCTTTGACATGGTAAATCATCTTTAATAAACCCCATAAATTATGTTAATTAAAGCTTAAATTTAGGATTTTACTGCAGATAAAAACTATTATATTAACACTTAAAAATAGGGGCAAAGACGGGAAACAACCTCCCTATAAAATTTACGAGAAAATTAGTATTGAAAAGGATCCAAGAGCAGTAAATTTTGATTGCCCAGAGCAACTACTCATCAGACAAAATTGGGTACAGCCAGTACGATACCGGCTGGAGGACTAAATGACAAAATAGGTTATTTAACCAATATCTTCCCAAGTACAACAACTTTCTCTTTTATCATTTTAGTTTTACATTATTATTTTTTTATTAGAACAAGATTATATTTCCTTAATTTGGGGAAGCAACAGGAACATAATCAGAAACATAAAGGAGAAGAAGAGTTTTGACAGACCTAATGTTAGGAAGCAGGCACCAATCCACAAGCAAATTACTAACCCCTAAAGGGACCACTTTTTTTTTCCTTTTGTCCTACTTCAAATGAATTCAATATTCAAAAAGATACACATCATCCCAGTCATCCAATTCTTCGTTAAGACCCTTTTTGGGGCAGTGGGCCAAAATGTCTTTGATTTTTCCATGGAGCACCTCCAATGTCATTGAACATGCAGAAGATCGTGAAACACCCTATTTAATAAAGCATGAGAATAAGCGTAGGAAGTCTAAAATCTAGTCAAATCTATCCCACTTCACTGTACAACAAAACATACCTATAACCTATAATCAAGTGGAGAAATAATTTATAAAATATTTGGGAATGATCCCCTTCACTTTCAAGTTTTTCAGTATTTATTTTGTTTATGTGTTTGTCTGTATAAATAATAAGAAACATTAAAATCCAAGATTCACATGGTAATTTTGCATCAATTATGAGGAATGGCATTGCCTTGAACTGGCATTTTGTTTTGTCTTGTCTTGTTTTTCTTCCCCTGGTTGAGGGCCATGCCCTTTTAGTACAACTAGGGAGCGCAGGGTAATGGGGTTTAAACCGTCGTTACAGGGGAGGGCAAGAAACCGCGATACCACTAGGAGAGGTCCTAAACCACAATCTCATATACAAGCAGAAGTCATAGTCCAGTTTTAGGACAACTTTTAACCATTACCTTGCCCATTTTCTCTCAAAAGATGCAGCAGTCACGGAACCTTAAAATGGCCGGTGCCAAATTACATATAATAAGATGACCCACCAAAACAATAATTTACTGCTGACAATAATGAAAGTTTGATTTCAAAAGATCTAGTAGTAAAACCCCAAGCACAAATTTTCTAAAGCAGAAAGATTGAAATGAGGAATGAAACAAAAAGATGAAAGAGAGAATAATAAATTAGAAAGGGAACCAACATTGCGAGTATTTTTTTCACAAAAAAGGATGACCCCACTAGCCAATAAAGTGACACAATTTGTGCTGCAAGGGTCCCACCACGTTTTCTTGCCAAACAGCTAGCAAAGAAGAAAAAGAGGATCTCCTCTCAACAAGAGTCAAACAACATACATAAACGCATCCACACAAATCAACATCATCTTGGATTCTAGCAACACTATTAACTACTAGATGAGAGGCCCTTTTTACCTGCGCTGGACCCGCACGTGTCAGGCACAGACAGGCTTCTACATTAATTTAACCAGACCTCACACTTATTAAAAGTTACAAATATTAATATGAACTCACAGGCTTTCAAGGTGATGCTGCTGTTGAGGGGATGCTGGGCACGTGCTCATTGTTAGGAAAGCCATAGTGATGAAACATGCCCTGAATCATAGATTCAATACCAGAATGGTAAGTGGTAAGTTCTAACTACTGAACCCTCGCATCTGAAAAAATTTGTCATAAGCACTTTTGCCAATTAAGGATGAGTCGTAGTTCACAAATGAATTTCACTAGAGACAACATATCGAGAGATTTTCTACAATTCCCCTTTAGGTAGTTGGCCATTAGAAATTGAACCACCATCCAATGATCATTAATCATTTTACCATCATGTGACACAAAGAATGGTGGTCATTAGATTGCGATCAAACATCCATTTGCCACCAATCCCGTAATCCCATAGGTATCAATAGCCATAATAAGGGAAAAAAAATCCCAGATTGATGATATTAGTAAACCCCAAATGTTATTTGAGACAATCATGGGGCATAAAAGAAGTAGCATAAGTAGGTAAAGCTCATTCTGAGAAAGGCAGATTTACTTGACTAGACTGAGCGATTAGACAAAGCTCATCAGTTGGTGAGTCACACTCATTTGTGTCAATGTGGGCATGACAAAAGCATTAACTGAAAATGAGATAGATTCAGAACTTTGGTGATAGGACGTACCATGGCATCATTGATAGCATAAGCCACACAATAATGTTCCTGAAAACCAGAAGTACAGACAATAAAATAGTGTGAGAACCTTCCTGATGTTCACAGTTGACGTAAATATTGCATCTAGTACCCAGAAAAATGTGGCAATGTGTGTTTCGCTTTTTAATGTCTCGGGAAAAATTACTTCCCCAAGAGAACTTGTTTCATAAACTTCTTGTGAAATACAGACCATTCCATTGACAAAAATGGGATTGGAAAATGCCTAGGGAAAAAAAAAAGACAGACAAAATAAAAAGGTACTCAAATCTTTTCGGAGTCAGCAGATATAAGAAATTCAAATCACCCCTTTAATTAAAGTGGCGCCCAATATAAAAGCAACTAGATATCCAGTTTGTGATTCTCCTATTCAATAATGAGCCATGACCTCAAATACGTGCTAAGAATTCTATTGTCTCCCACAAGGCAGTGTGGGTAACTCAATGCCAACAGGTGATACAGGAAGTTCACATTTTTTGATCTTCTGTTTTATGTTCATCCATACATCATGACGTCTTGGGGCTCTAACACGGGATGAAATGATCTATAATGCAAGGTACTGGGCCAAGTGTTATCCATGTGTGCCAGCTCATCGATTACTGGCAAAATATTTTAGAGGGCCTACGTTACAACCAAAGGATCTCACAGAAGCACCACACGACCAAAACTTCCTCTCCGCTCTCTTACTAAAATGCATGTAAAGTCATCTCAATTATCCAAGATAACTCCATGCCCCAAAAGATAAGTTTTCCTGTTCGTTGAAGTGACATATCATTCTTATATATATTTCTACGTAAACAAGAATGCCATTCATTATTTCTGTCCAAGTAAATAGCAAAATTAACTTGCCTGCATCATGTGCCACTCTTCAAACTCATCAAACAATTCCAGCCGTTCAATCCTGATTCACGACATAATACAGACAAGGACTTCAGAGAATAATGCGAGAAAAAGAAAACTGAGAGTTGCCCAGTACAAAGTAGATAAGAAAAGAACAACAGTATCGACAGGAATATCAGGAAAGAATCATACTTTATATCTGCAAACAAGACACATTAGAACCTTAAAAAGAACGGGCAGTCAAATTTATAACAACCAAGAGATCTTGGTATCTTTTGGAGATGAAAACAAGGAATTTTCCTTTTCTTGAAAGGTAATCAAGGTATTCCCACTTCAGAAGAACATCAAATGCTCCTGCTCCACTTATGGACAAGTAGAGTATGCACAAAGAAACATAAACTGTACATAGCATGATGAATTTTGACTACGTGGAAATAGGATAGGCATCATAGCAAGGATCGATCAGGCTTTTCAATTCAAAAAGTAAACTCAGTGAATAATGAACATGCCCATTGCGTTTTATTTCCACATATCAAATTCCAAAATTTTCTGTATTTAAAATATGGACAAATTCCATATTCGATGATTAAGTTATAAATTGCATAGATCCACCATCTATGACCTCTAAATTGATTTATTTATGAGAACTCTGAATCTGAATTTGACAAAACCATTAGTCAAATTCAAGCAGAGTTAAAACAATGATGTGCGCAACTGCGTGTGAGAGAGAGGGGGACAAGTGGCATTTACAGATACTTCACACTCATATTTTGTACACTAGCATGTTCAGCCAGCAGGTGGTGTATCCTGCTCCTATATAAACAGCTCCTGAATTGCTGAAGAGTTAACTTTCTTTTTGTTTATTAGATTTATAAGAATGATTTATGCAAGGGACACAAGCAACAAATAAAGAACCACAAATCCAATCACAAGTGCAACCTGCCAGTTTGGCAGTTTAATCCAACATAAATACATAGAATTGAAATACTACTCGTTCTTACGTTTCACTAGAATTCATTGTTTTCATCAACCAAAGTTAGTCCAACCAGCAAATCTGGAGATTGAATGATCTAGTAATTCTTTTTGTACTAAAATTCTACCATATTATAGCATCTCAGATGGCTGTGTAACAAAAAAAAGGTCAGGTCAGTCATACAGGAAACATGTTGCATGTAAAGGAAAGAAAAGCCAAAGCACAGTGGATATCTCAATCTCATATCCAGATAACGAATTTCTCTAAGAGCATGAGCAAACAAGATTTAACTAGAATGTAGTCAGGAAGTACAAACAACATCACAACATACAATCAACAAAGGCATGCAAATAATAGTACAAAAGATCTTTTATGACACTGAGTGGAAAAAAGTAGATTTAATAACTGTGCTAAAGCATTGAATTAACCACTCCAGAAACATGGACCGTGTAGGGCATGAAAAAATGAAATATGGGAAGAGGGGATGTTGGGGCAAAACAAAATGGAAGGAGCACATACCTGCGTCTTTCATGAGTTTCAATAAATTCACCATAAACTCTCAGCATATCCCAGGCAACGGATTTCTGCATTCAAAGAGATCAGACATTGCCAAGCATCAGCAGAATATTGAGACAAGAACAACCTAACAGGAAACAGGGAACATCAGAATCAGGACACATACACTAATAGAAGGATTTCTTGTTTTATTATTATCCAAGTAAAAGAGAGTGGAAATTATATCTTCAACTCCCAATGCCATAATATATCACAGGGAAGAGAATAAACTTATGAAAAATGACAGGTTTGTTTGAATTATATTGTTCATCACTGTTGTTGTATTTGTCTAAAGCCCTTAAAGGGCATCATTGTCAGTTTCCTCATGTGCTCAAGATATATACATATTGACCATGACAAAAGAAAATTCTAAGGATGTTAAAAAAAATGCTTTCATGGTATTAGTGTCAAGTTAGCCACCTCCGTTTCTTTTTTTTCAATAGCTTGACTTTTACAAGATTGGAGTAAAAAGATCTAATTATATTTAATAATCATCTATTTAGAAAGATCAACCCGCACCACGTGCCAAAACGTTTATACCAAACGGTTGACAAGTAAAGGAGTCGCATAAATGAATAACACATCAACAACTTATTTATAGCAAGGGTTAACAAGTCGACACAAAGATTAGATCTCTGCGAAGCAGCTGTTGAGGAGACAAAAAAGATGGATTCATCAAGAGCAATGACCATCCCTTTTTCTAAACCACTGAATTACAATCATTATCTACCCACGTCGAAATGATACTCAATTGCCTTAAAGTTTCTCAAATTGAGATCATATTACAGCCAAATGCAATACCTGCCATCCCTGATTAAGAAAAAGTAGTTCTTTTGCACGTAAAGTAGGTGTAGCATATATGCCCAAGAGTGCACAGCCTCGACTCTGAAACGAAAAAATAAAATAAAATAAAATAAAATAAAATAAAATAAAATAAAAACAGCATTCTCATGATGGCATTGTCATGGAAAGAACTTGCAAAATATGAAAATATGGCACCCTTAGCCAACACCTAGGCACTTGGACCTCACAAGAAACTATTAATAGTGATGGTGAAAATAGAACAATAAAATTTACACCTCCAAAAGATCTACATTTTTGCAAACGACTAAATCAGCAGGTACTTGGACATCCCACTCTTAGTCACATAAGAACAAGTAAGGGCAGTTTATATGGTCAACTTACCTAATAACATATGGTGTTTGAATGAAAGTTGATATTCAAGCCAAAATATATATATATATATATATATATATAGAGGAGGGCCTATGTAGGAACCGCAACAACTTCCATAAGGATGCATGTGAAAGACAACTGGATAAGCCACTCCATGAGGCAGGTAGGGGGGATACAATAACCAGGGGGCAAGGCAGATACGGCTATCAACTATAGAACAACCCCTGTATAATTTTTGTTTTCCGGCTTAAATTTCAACTTTCATTCGAATGACATACCATCCAATTGATGCCAATTTTTGTGATAATATTATTAGATAAGCTGACAAAATAAACTGCACTTACTTGTTCTTAATTTAAGTAATTCTGAGTGTGATATCCAAGAACCTGCTAATGTAGCTATCGACTCCTTTTTACAAGTAAGCATTCCTTCAAATGACAATTGAACTCCTTAATTATATTAATTGTACTAATATGTCCTATTTAATTGGTTTCTCTTCTCCACAACAAGACCATAGGCCCGAGTCAGGGCAAGCATTCGTTGTTGGTGGTATCATAAGAATTTCTAGAAAATTAGTTGCCATAGTTAATCTTATGCCCCTTGTCAGGTATAGGTAAAAAAGGAAAAAAAATATTCTGCACAGCAAAAGCAATATGAGATTTTTTTTGGGATGGAGACAGGGATCAAATCCTTGCCCTAAAAGAGCAAAAAGCAGGAAGAACAGTTGTCTTGCAGAGCAAGTCTGGCAAGATCGCAAAGTCTGGCCCCACCCTGACCAACAGCAACTACATCCTTAAAACTTCAGCTAAGTGTGAGAACTTCCCCAATCTTTGAGAGATGCACAACCACATTTTTTCCTTTGATAATATTACCTTTTTGGAAACAAAACCTATCAATATTCTGAAATCAGTTCTCCATCAGAACATGCATATCAAAAAAAGTAATGGAAACAATTTAGTATCAACAACTGATCAAACATGATAGCCAAAAGTAAGATCCAACCTCCAAGTTTCTTATCATTTGCTGTCCAAATGCATCATCTGGATGTATCTGTTGAACAACAAATTCAACACAAGCAAGCTAGTATTTCAGAGAAATAAGAGAACAAGAAAACAAAAATTGACTAAAAGGGAAAATGACACAACAAACTAACAGAAGCAAAAAGCAAATAAACGAAAAGGTAAAAAACCTGCTCATATAAGAAAAATACAGCTGTAGAAAATGTCTTTGCACACCAACCAACTATAGAACGGCTTGATTCAGGGTCCAAGTATATTAGAACGCATTCTGCAATTATAAATGTTGGCAAGCTGATAACAAGATCAGGATGAAGCAATGTGATCACCTCTAAGCATGAATAAGACTCATGACATCCAATAAAGGCTTCGCACTGCTGTATGAAGATGGAAAGGTAATTTAAAAAAAAAAAAAAAGACACCAGTTGTGTCATTTAAAACTTGAAGGTACTTATGAAAGGTTAAACTCATAAAGGGCATTTGTTTGTTCGATATAGTAAGAGCACTAAGGCAAAAAGTAACACAGCATTGAAACAAAGCTTCAATTAGCCACAACAAAGGACAGGAGGCTGTAAATGAGAAGTTTTCGACATATAGTTTTTATTTCCTAATTAAATAGCCTCACATATCAAGAACAATAACTACTTTATAAATTAGATAAAAGCTCAGATCGATAGGGCATTAACTTCCAAAAAAAATCATCAATATATTCATAGACATATTACAGATTGACCTTCTTCAAGGAAAGGGGGGCTGCAAGTACCTGGGATCCATATTTGCGCAAGAGATGATCTCATCTAACTTTCGTATATCACGCAAATCGACAGGTAGTAGTCTGTAATGATCACTATGTACCTCCCCTTTCTCTGCCATATGCAAGATCATCCATTGGTGCAAAAGCAATAATTAGTTTTAGTTGCCAAAATACTCAAAAGATTTCAGAAAATTAATAACAACTCTGACAAGGACTTTCATCAGCCCTAAGTCCACAGCCACCTGTCCCCCCCCCAAAAAAAAAACCGACAACAACAGTGCTAGGAAACATTAGACATCACATATAGAAGAACTCCACCTTTCCCCTTTTTTTTACATGGATCCCAACAACATCCATATTGTTTTAATTTTTAAAAATAACAACAACAAACTGAGTCTTAATCCCAAATTTTAGGATCGACCGTTTAAGAAACCAATATAGAAGAGGAAAAAATAAATAAACAAAAATAAAAAATAAACATAAAATTTAAATTTAAATTTAAAAGAAAAAATAGAGATAATAACACTAAAAAATAAATAATAAAAATAATGAAAGGAGAAAAGTAAAAATAAACTATTTATAAAAACTTAAAAGACACAATAACAACAACAAAAACAACTGTTGCCGGTGCAATTCTTGGACCCATCCTCAATGTATTTGTGGAAGTATGTGAGATCCCCAATTAGATGCTTCCATTTGGAAAGAAGCAAACCAATTTAAAATAACTTTAGGAACTGACCTCTTGAAATGGTTGCTGTCTCACCAATTTTGTCCCTCAACTGACTGCTGTTTTCAATAAGGGCGGCCTTCTTACTAGTAACCTGGCAAAAAAATGCAGTGGAACTTTATTTTCATTAATGAATGCAATAAGCAAAAGAATCCTCCAGAGCTCCTTTGAAATAAATAAATGATTATAATGTAGATTGACACTACAGCATGAAGTCAAATGAAGCTTTCAAAATTGCACCTCCTTAAAGTCCAGTTCCACATACAAGTATGGCGCTGTCCCTTCGTCCTGTCAGAGCAACCACAATGAGCAGAACAATAATCAATCATCCACATATTTCCACAACAATGAGAGAAATTAATTATTATATTAGCAAATAAAAAGTGCAAAGTTATTGTAAAAGGAGTAAGAAAATCACAAGGAACAAATAGATTATATCACTGAAGGTAGAAATTTTATTGATGTGATTGTGATAAACATTGCCATCCATCACTTTGAACCTTAGGTTATGTCTGAAATATAGAACTCACAAGGAAACTCATGCACCTGCAACTGAAAAAATGTCGTGTCATAACCTGCTCCAAGTGACAATATCTGTTTCTTAATTGGACCTTCTCCTTCTCCATCATTCTTCCCCTTGCAATTAAGAAACTGAAACAGAAGCTTTCGTAGAGCAGCCCAACGAGCAAAATAACCTTAAAATAGCATAATCAGAACCAAAAGTGACCGTCAAGACTCTGAAACGAGGGAGCTTGAATTCTTAATATATCAAAAAATATATATATATTTCATAATTCAAATTACCTCTGTTTATTATAGGCGATCTTCTCACAGGTCTCCTAACAAACAAATGGATGTAGTCATCTTTCATGTAACCCTTTTTGACGCAGGACCTTTTAGCCATAATACATTGTTAGCATCATCCACCAAATAACAGAATAATCATGTTACTTATAACTTATAACAAGAACATTGCTACCGACAAAGGATAACATGAGAGCAATTAATCCCAGGAATGCAAAAGAGAAGGAAAACACAATAATTTTGAAGTAGAATTATGTAATTTAAACAAGGGCATCAGTGATCCAGGTTATGTGATTAAAATCAAATTGCCTTTCTCAACCAAATGATAATGAACACATCGATTTGCTCAAAATTTGTTCACCCGAATTTCACTTCTTTACTTCATCTCCTTTTTCAATGATCCCTCTGACTAACAAAACTCTACTTCACAGTGCACATAAAGTTCTAAGTTTCCACAACCAAACTCCAACTCCAAGGTTTATCATCCTTACTTTAGTCCACAAACAAATAAATTCTTCCATATACCTAGACCTTCCTTCTTTGTTTCACTTAATATATGAACATGCCTGGATATAGGTAGAACTTAATATTTTAGAGTAACTGATCAGAACAAAATCATGACATTCATTGAGGGGATTACCTCACCAATCCCTCCATGCAATGTTACCCAAAAAGTTAAGGTTGAAAGTTAGTATTCAAAAGTCTTGCCCTTAAGAATAAGAAACATGAACACCTTTAATTCTATTGTTCGAAACACAAACCATTCAAAATTTGTTGCATAGTCTGAACTGAACTCAACTAATGGCTGAAATTCAACTTCAAATATTGTAAACTACAGACTATTATGAACAACATCTGAATCTTCATAGCCCTTTGAACAATCAAAGAACATCATGTGCTATGTTAAACAAACAAATAGAAATGAACACCTTATGTCTCAAATCAACATAAAAGTTTTATAATATCATTGTGTCACTATTGTTCATGTCAGGCGCTGCATTGTACACACACTTCTAGTAATAAGTATATACAGATAAAAAACCATTAAAACAAAACACATGATATCCCACCTTATGATTCACGTAAGCACAAAATTTTTCTTTGTCGTGTCACTATTTCTGTATCATGTGCTGCATTGCGAAGGACCCATTAAACACAACACATGATACCAAACCTTATGATTCACATCGGCATAAAATTTTTCTAATTTTCACACATCACTATGTCTGTGTAACGCGCTATGTTGCACAGACACATATAGGAATGACTGTGTACTGACCGACCCATTAAACACAACACATGATACCACACCTCATGATTTGAGTGAGCGTAAAATTTTTATATTTTTGTTGTATCACAGTGTCTGTGTCAGATTATGTCTATGTCTTCGTAGGTTCTATGTATTCAACCACATAAATTGATTAGGAAATATTATGCATATAAACTTAGATCGTGAGACCAACAATTGTACGATCACTATCACTCAAGTTCCAGAATTTAAAGATCGAATATGTTCTGGAAAACCACAACAGAGATTGTAATGGTAATGGTTTCGTACAATTTACTGGCAGAAGCGTCGTCGTTGGTCGCTTGAACCGCCACTATGTTGCTGCGTGAATCAGCCACGACCGGCTCCCGCTCCCGCTCCGGCTTCGCCATTTTCACACGTAGGAGGGGAGAGAGAGAGAGAGAGAAATGTTGAAATTGAACAGGGAACGGAGAGGAAGAAACCTAACAAGAAGAAGCAATTTCACCGCTTGTTCTGCTGTCCAAGCGTTGGGCTTTGAGTGGGCTACTTAGACAATGGGCTTTGTAGCGAAGCCCAGACTACAATAGCACTGGTGCTTTTTCCTTTCTTCAACCTTCCCACTTTCTGTTTCTCGTCACACGTATTCAGAAATATACTCTAACTAATCCGATTCAAATATTTATAAAAATCTTATTTAGAAAACAGTTCTCCCAATATAAATCTTTTCAAAAGATTTAGTATCTCTTCATAATTAAACAAATGTCCGTTGGTCTTTCCCGTCTTTTCTCTATAAATATAGGAATTTCAACTATCCCCGTCTCCAAAGTAAATTTTAAAATTAATATTTATATTGATATGTTTGGGTTATATGAAAATCGCACATCAAAAATTAAACAAAAACTTGAAAAATACTATTTTGAAAAAAATGACAGATTTACAGTTATACAAAATCATTATATTGTTTGTGGGACTAGTATGTATTTTTTTTTTCATCATATCTTGCCTATAGGACTTGCTTTTATATCCTCAATCACCACATTGGATGTATATGGCGACGCTTGGATCACGGTGCAAGTTATTTGTTTACAAATTTCTTAGAATTAATCGATAGATAATTGATTTATTAAATATTATTGAATAAAAGTATTAGATTTTTTAATCAAATTTTAAATTTGAAATTTGGAAATAAGAAAAATTATATTGAGAAAACTCTCCTAAATAATATCTAACAATATTCGAATTGAATTATTCAGAATATGATTATGTAATTAAAAAAAAAAAAACTTAGGACTAAGAGGGAGGGGGGCGTATGTAAGGTTTTGCACATAAATCTAAGTTCTATTTGTGACATTACTTATAATTTGAAGGTCATTTTTTTTATTATTTTGTTATTCATTTAGAAGATTTCTATTATTATTTCAAAAAAAAAATGCCAAATACTTTCTAGTTGTGCTAGATTTCGATGGCAAAGTTCTGGTTGCAAGGTAATGAGAGGATGCTTGTGCTTGAAGAGGAAGATGGAGGAGTGGTTAATGAGGCTTTACTCATAACTTATTATTCGTGAAATAATTATCTCTATACTAAATATTTTATCCTGTGATTAACTCTTTTTTACATAGTATTTAAGTATCAAGTATTATGTTTATAATATTAATTTATCATATATTTAAAAAAGAATAATAAATGAATAATATTAAAAGAGAAGTAAAAAAATATCACTGCTTGAGTAACCCATTATAAAATATGCTTTTTTTTGTCGTGAGACATAGTTTATTAATTAAAGTTTTTATATTATCTACCTATATATAAAAACAAATTGATATTTACTCCGATGTTGGCACGTTAGTAAGAGAAAATATTATCCACGAGTGCGCTCTCTCTCTCTTGTTTTCATCACCCATATTCAAGTTTTATTCGATTAATCTAGTTCGAATATTATAAAATCTATTTTAGAGATTGATTTTCTCAAATTCTTTTTTGTTATTTTCAAAACTCAAATTCGAAATTTCTAATTAAGGGAGTAAAGTGTCTTTCCCCATTCAACCCAAAAAATCGATCATGATTTTATTAATTCCCACCTATGCTAATTTTGCATATAATAGCAAAATGAGTCATTCTCATTGATATGCTAGAAGCCCCACATGGTTGAAGGTTTGGTATCATACCACCCCATGACCAAACTCCTAAACATTTGACTCATTACTCGCTTTGATATGAATATTTCGAATACTTATTTTAATATAGAATCATTTAATATTGGATTAAAGAAAAGTAAACAAATTGATGTGATAAAAAAGATTAACAAAATAACTTTTTGACATGTATGGAAATCTTCATTATTAATCATTCTTGCTTAATTAAGTTATTTTCACTAATTCAAACTTATTCAAATTTAAAAAATATTTATTTTCTTAAATTTGCTTAACATATTCTACAATTTTTTACTCATTTTAAAAATAATTTGATCAATTTAAAACTACTTAAATTTTAAAAATAACTATTTTTAAACCAAAATATTAATTATAATTTAATTTATTTAATTTTTAATTTATTTGGTCCGACTAATATTATTTTTTAAAATAAATAAATGATTGCTTAATAAATGAGGTGGTGTGTGATTGGTCAGATTATTTTGCAAAAAAGAAGAAAAAAATTGATCAACGTGTCGATTTTAGGGTACGTAAATCAATAAAAAATACTTTCATTACTATGAAAGGGTTAAAAAATGAAGGACATGCAAAGAAATGTGTGTTGATTTTTATTAAATTTACATCGATGAATTAAATTTTACTTATGAATTTATAAACTTATCTTTTACAATAAATTTTTTTGTTGCAAATTTCTAAGTATTAAAGTTAAAATTAATTTCTAATCTAGAATTAATTAATTAAATTATTTATATGGAAAACAATAAATAAGTAGAGAGAATAAATAATAATTTTTTTATAAGTCGCCTACATACGATAATCACTTTAAAACTAATTAAATTCAATTTTAATTGGGTTAGATTTTTAAGAATCAATACTCTCTCGATATCTATTTTTATTATATATAATTTATTAAATTTTAACACTCATTTCAATAAATTATACCTATGATATCATTAATATAAATTATATTGTATTATATTCCCGAGAGAGTGATTAAACTTTTTTCCATCCCATAAGATCCCAATCCCAGTGATTATTGAGATCTTTTTAAATAATTATACGTAGAATCAGGATTTTAAAAATCCGGATTTGCATGGAACGTACCTAATTACAGTTTTCCTGGCAGCACCAAAAGAGTGAAAACAAATTCTTTGCGACGAAAGAACGGTAGTTTTATAGTTGTTTGAGAATGCTAAATTAAATTTCAAATCAGTCGTTTTTTTTGTTATATCGATCGATATTTGAAATTATATTATGATTAATTCGATTTGAAATTTATAGTAACCCATTAAAACGACTATTTTTACAAGATAATTTTTTTATATTTAATTTATATATCAAATTTAAAAACTTGATTAAGAATCTTAATATTATATTTTATTAGAATAACTATCCGTAAGTAAATCAACCGTTTTCGATGCCGGCGAAGGAGGATGCTCCCGTGAACCAAAGCCAAACTCAAATAAGTGAAAAATGACCGAGCCAACGGCGCATCCACGTTTGAAATTTGGCTCACCCAAGTTAAGCAAGCGGGAAAGAAAAAAGATTCCCACGTGCACACGCGCGACCCCAAGTCATAAAAAAAACCCAGAGAAATTGGACTCGAGAGTGAGTAGATCACAGCATTTGGGAAAAGAGCACCCCAGTCAAACCATCAAGTCAAACAACGACGGAAATCTGACAGCCTCGGCATAAGGGGCCCACCTAGTATGTTAATGCAAACAGGCCACCTCATTATTCATGCCCAAAAAATAGTGAACTACCGGTCTCTATCTCGCTCTCTCCCCCCTTACTTAGATCCCTAAACCCTCAATCATACCATCTCTGTCTCATCATCACGAAACCCTAATTTCTCTCTCTCATGGTTTCAGACTAAAATTCATTCGTATATACATTCCCGCATATCTTTGGTACCAATTCGACATGGATATCGAACAAAAGCAAGCTGAGTTGATCGAGTACTACGTCAAGAAAGCCGAGTCACACAAGGGTTCTTCTCTCTCCTCTATAATCGTCGAAGCCACTTCTCATCCTTCTCTCTTCGCCTTCTCTGAGATTCTCGCCGTTCCTAATGTTCTCGAGGTTCTTACTATCTCCTTTGCTCCTGAGTTTTGGTCGATTCAAATCTGTTCAATACGTCTTTTCAGATTCTTGTTCATGCGTTGGCGAATGCGTTGTTTACTTTGCTTGGTGGTCGCTTGTCTAATTTATAGGATTATTTATTTATTTATTTCATTTTGAACTGATTAGGCTTTGTTTGTCCGTGTGGATAATATGGATGATAGAGGTTTTGATCCATTATGAGGATTTTTAGTTGCTTATAGAACAAGCGTGTGGCATGATCAACCAAGAAATTTACCAATCCCTAAATTAGTTCAGGATGGGTTAGTATGTATCTTTGAGAAGGTTTGATTATTGAGTTAAAGTGTTCTCAGCGATGACGTGGATGCTTATTTTCTTTAAAACCAAGTGATTAGCAAGATCAAGCAAGATATTTACCATATGGGTTAGTGTGGTTCCTTTTTTAGAAAGGTCCACCTCTCTTCCCGACAACAGCTTCTTTGGCGATGCAGTTGAGCTTCAAGTCCAAATCTTTTGGCGGTCACTTGTAGAAGGGTTCTTGTGATCGATAATGGGGATTCTTAGTTGAGTTTGGGGTGGTGGTTAGCAAGATCAACCAAGAAATTTACCAAACCCTGAATTCGTTCAGAATGCATCAGTCTGGATCTTTTGAGAAGGATTCTTATTTAATTAAAAACCAAGCGCTTAGCAAGATCGAACAAGATATTTACCATATTCAGGGTGGGGAATCTTAAAATACTTCTAAACAGGTTAGCGTGGACTCTTTTTTGGAAGGGCTGAGAACCAATTCTAATCCAGTGTCAGTTTTTAAGCTGTTTTGGGTCCTCACCAGACCATTTAACTATAATTTGGTTCATTTTTTCTTGTTTGTTTGAAGAGAATGAGAAATATAACATTTGTATTGGGTGGAAGCTATTTGATAAATTCTGATGTCCATTAATTGAGCTCACACAATAAGTGGTTGCCCTCTAAATAGTGCTCATCGGAGGCTGTTAGAAAGTAACATTTGTGGTGATATCACAGGCTCTATTTACTGGCCTACTAAGTCTCTTTCGGCTGTCTACAAAGGCCTCCTAATGTTGTCCCTACTCTTCCTTTTTCTTTGGGAAGATTTTTTTTGCACCAACTATCCCAATAAAAAGTTTTCTTATATTGTTCATAAGTGATAGTGCTTGACAGTTCTTAGTCCCCATTGTTATTTTGCTTATTTTTATGCTTATGAACTTGTTGCAGAAGTTCATGCCAGTCAATCTTTCTGATCAGACATTCAACACCTTATCTTGTTGTAATAAGCAACTTTCCTAAACAGAATAAGTGAATGGCTGTTAATTACTCTCCTGAAATTACTGTCTTGAATATGGTAAATATCTTTCTTGATCTTGCTAATCGCTTGGTTTTTAAGCAAATAAGAATCCTCATTATCACTGTCAACACTTTTGACTTAATAATCAACCCTTCTCAAACGAACCAATGCATTCTGAACTGATGGCTGTTCTTAAGTGGTAGTGTCATAATTTATTTTCCATCTTAATTGTGTGCTGGCTGTTATCTCTGCAATGACCACCAAGTTTACTTTCTCTTAAAAACGAAAAAATTATGCAGTGTGTTGAATGATGAATCAAATGCCAGACTTCCTCTTTATTCCAAGGTTGTAAATGTTTATGAAGAATGGCACTTTGGTAACATACACTTTGTTTTAATAAGTAATGTGCCAAATTTTTGGGTAAAGCATGTGTATCCTGGATGATGCAAGTGTTTACTTATTTGACTTATTCATGTTTTGGTTGACTAATTAGTTTCAATGCAGCTTCACGGAACTGAGAGTTCTGCATACCTTGATGTTCTACGCTTGTTTGCACATGGGACATGGAGTGACTACAAAAGTAAGCTATATTTGACTTCAGCTCTCATTTAGAATTTCTTCATTTGGATACCACCATATACATTTTCAGATTCTGGGGTGGTGTGTGAGAAAGTAGAGGTTGAATTTAGTAAACATTAGTTGGGATTACTAATACAAAAATTATTAATATAATAAAAAATTTAGTCCTTTTTATTCATAAATTTGTCTTTTTTGGGGGGTGGATAGAAATCAGAAATTTGTCTTCTACTTGGAAAATCCCATATTCACTACTAAATATTTTTTCACCTTAGTTGGTATTGTTACAAGTGGAATTAGACAAAATAAAGGTTAGTAGAGGAGAGGAGAGGTTTTTCAAACAGGGCCCTGATATATTCACGCCTTTGTTAATGCTTCTGCTTATCATTGCATCAAAATTCACAAACACCTCTTTAAAATTGTAAATGATTTTTCAGAAGATTTGCAGTGAATTAGCAAATGCTACATGTCTTGACTCATGTATTGGTTAATCTTATAATTGTTCGTGTTCCAACAATTTATGGCTATTGAAATGTTTGTGGATTGTAGGTAATGCTGGCTGTCTTCCACAATTAGTACCTGATCAGGTTCTTAAGCTTAAACAGCTTACTGTACTTACTTTTGCTGAAAATAACAAGGTACTTTAATCAGCCTTCCACATGATTTGTGCTTAATATATACAAGTGGGATGAATATTGGTTAGCGGATAGATCATTAGAACTTATGATTTTGAAACCTCCTGCATTTAAAAATAATCAATATCGTAACTTGGGAACTCCTCTATTTTGATGATTCTGTCTTGACACAGTTTCTTTCCTTAAAGTCCTTCCAGTTGATATCCAAGTTTTGAATTGTTTTTTTCTATTGTCAGATACAACATATTGCTATCAGAATTGTTTTTTTCTATTGTCAAATACAACATATTGCTCTCAGATGCAATTTTATGCTTCTTTCCATACATGTGTATATGTTTATTTAATTTTTTTCAAGTTGTTGAGGCTATTATGATGTGCCTGACTGAATTTTTTTCCCTTGAATTAGAAAAGATTCCTTCCAAGCTTCTTTTAGGTGATTCTTTAATATTTTTGGTCTTCATTTCACCTTTTGATCAACTCTTAGGTACTTCCTTATGATCAATTGATGCATGAGCTGGATGTTACAAATGTGCGTGAGCTTGAAGATTTTCTCATCAATGAATGCATGTATGCGGTACGTTGCTTCCAATGTACTCTACTATCAACCAACAACAACACAACAAGCTAAGTCTTAGTCCCAATATTTGGGATCGATCATTTGAGAGACAAATTTGAAAAAAATAGAGAAAAGAAAAATGAAATAAATAAAATATATATATAAAAGGAAAAAGAAAGGGAAAAAGAAAAATAAATAAATAAATCAATAGATACATATCCAAAATATATTAGTCTAATTTGTGCGAATTTTTCTATGTCATCTATTTCTATCCAATACTATTTTCGCTTTTAAACCCTTAAGTTTCATGTCTTTACGAATAATTTATATCCAAATTTTCAGCGGTTTACTTCTACGTCTGTACTCTACCATCAACCATGTCAGCTTATACTCTTGGTCGCAACTTGTGGTTGCTGAGCAATCAGTGTAACTATCTTGGACTATTAACTTTTAATTATTATTATTATTTTCCTCGATATTAGTTTAGTTTCTGGAACTCCCTTTTCTTATGCCCTTTCTCTTCAAAATTTAATTGATATGCAATATTGTTCGACCTTTGTTTGTATGGCTTTTGTAGAGTGTGTGGTAATAATATTTTTTGATAACCTACAATCAATGGAAAGCGTCGAATAGATTATTTTGATAACCTCTTTGATGTTGAGCGCACAAAAGATATCGATGGAAATGTGATACCTGTAGAGGATATCAATAGAGATTTTAAACACAAGATTCGTTTTTATGAAGTAAGGGAGGTCTTAAGGAAAATAAAGAATAATAAAGTCATAGAATCTGATGGCATACCTATTGTGATGTGGAAGTGTTTGGTTGAAATGATGATAGAAATATTGATGGATCCTTTTAACAAAATTTGACATTACAAGTGTGTGGAAGTGTTAAGTCATAGAATAATAAAGTGTTTCAATTACAGGGGAATTAAACTTAGTGATACTATGAATTTGTAGGGGAGAGCGATTGAGTATATATTGAGATTGAAGATAAATGTGTTTCATAATCAATTTAGATTTATATCATGATGATCCACCGCCGAAGTCATTCGTTTGCTCAGACATTTGATGGACACGTTTAGAATACAGAAGAATGACTTGCACATCATATTCATTGATTTAGAAAAAACATATAATGGGGCTCCTAGAGACATCGTAGCAGGTGTTGATGAAGAAAGGGATCCCCTTGAAATACATTGATCTAATCAAAGATATGAATGGGGAAGTTGTTACTAATATAAAAATTTGCGGAGGTTCAAGTGATTTGAATTAATAGTTGATTTCACCAAGGTTTGTCATTTGGCCCCTTTTCTTTTTGTAATAGTGATGAATGAATTAACAAAAAATATCCAAGATGAATTATTATGGTGTATGTTTTCTTCAAATGTTAAAGTGCTTGTTAATAAAATTGAAGAATGTATTAGTGCTAAATTGGAATTATGGATGGATACACTAGAATATAGAGGATTTAGATTGAGTCAGTCAAAAGTTGAGTATATCATATGTATGTTTGATGGCAGTCATCAGAATGATGAAAAAACAATTAAGTTAAAAGGACACGATATACCAAAAAGTGAACATTTTTTATATGTTGGCTTCATCATTCAAAACGATAACAATACAAATGAGGATATGAATCATAGAATCCAAGATGCTTGGATGAAATGGACAAGTGTGTCCGGAGTTCTTTGCGATCGCATGATACCATTGAGATTGAAGGGGAAGTTTTATAGAACTGTAATAAAATTTACATTATTGTATGATACTAAGTGTTGAACCATTAAACAACAATAAAAGTATAAAATGGCTGTAGTTGAAATGAGAATGTTAAGATGGATCTATGATAAAACTAGAAAAGATACGATTAGAAATAAAAATATATGTATTAAATTAATAGTGAATTCAATTGTAGATAAAATGAGAGAATATCGTTTCAAGTGGTTTGAATTTGTGTAACAAAGACCCAAAGATGTACCAGCTAGGAGGAGCATGACCTTAAATGTAAGAGTTTTAATGAAATGTCGGGATAGATCATTAAAAATCTGGATGCAAGTTATCTGTAAAGATATGTGTGTCAAGAGTTTAGTTGAGGAGATAACTTTATATAAAAATGAGTGGTTTAGGAGAATGTGAACAAGTTGAAATAATGCGCTTATTATTATTGTTTATTTATTTTAAAGTTTCTATAGATAGTTTTTCTATTTTTGCTTTCAAACTTTAAGTTGATATTTTATATTTGTTTATTTGTTTATTTATTTTTTCTCTCTCCTCTCTCTTATAGTGGTCTCTCAAAGGGCGGATCAAAAATTTGGGATCAAGCCCCAGTTTATTGTGCTCTTTCTTGCTCCTTAATTCTTATACTAACATGAAAGATATATATTTTAGATTATATATATATTTTATTTATTTATTTATTTATTTATTTAATCATTTCCAAATTTGTCTCTCAAATGGTCGATCCCAAATTATTAGTATTAAGTCTCGGTTTGTTGTTGTTGTTAACATGAAAGATCTATTTACCTATTTGACTTCAACAGTTGCTATGATTTTATTTATTTATTTTTATTTTTTATTTTTTTAACTGCCTCTATATAATTAAGTAATTAACCATTCCCGTGTGGTAAAGATGTTTGCAAGTACTTAAGTGTGCAGAATCTAATGGCCCCTTTCTGTTTGATTCTGAAAGCTTAAACATAGATGTTACTTCTCTAATTCGTGCATTTTATTGGTTGTAGGGCATAGTAAGAGGCAAGCTGGATCAGTTACGAAGATGTTTTGAGGTCTGTGCTAATTGGTTGTCTCGGTGAAAGCATTTGAATTCTTGTTGCTGGTTTTTGAATGATTTTTAATTTTGTTTATACCTGTGTGGAGATGCAGGTGCAATTTGCAGCAGGGAGAGATCTGGGACCAGGACAACTGGGAACTATGATACAGACACTTACGAACTGGTAAGGTTTGACTCACTTATGAAGCCCACTCCTTTTACTTTTCCTTTATTCTCCTTTCTTTTTTTTTGGGTGGGGGGATGCGGTTGCTTATTGTGCATGCTTCTTATTCGCTTACGTCTATGACCTGTGTTCGGCAAGCATATGTGGGTATAATCAGTGATATGATGGATGTGGACATAATGTGATGCATAACAACGCAAAACTAAAGAAATAGGATATAATGTATGATCATAATCAAAATAATCTGAACTTAACAACTAATAAATCATCAACATAAATCTAAAAATATTGCAACTACGAAGTATTGTGTCTGAAGGTCAAAAGAATAATATAGAGGATTTAACACTCTACAGGATATATCTTGCGTGTCGAAAGAATATTGCATTTGAAGTAGTGGCATATGCTTCTTTCATTTTGAAGTGTTCTTATAAAGTACTAGTAAGGGAGTTTTTAATCCTGTCTTAATATTAAATATTGACTTGGTGCTGAACACTTTCTTTTGCTAAGTTTGATTAATACAAATTTTCTAATCCAATGTTACACTTCAACTTTTAGTACTCATCTAAGGTGGGTTTGTGAGTTTAGGCAAAATTTGCTAGAGAATTGAACTCTTGCCGTTCTTTAAGTGGTCAATGGGCAGATTATCAGGTTAAAAGAATCTCATGTCTGTGCATTAGTTACCATCTCAGAAACCTCCTTTGAATCTTGGGCACTAGACAACAGGTTATCAAAGAGGTCCGAACTTTTACATGGAAGGGTAGTTCTGGAATGTGTTTGAGTAAGACAGTTAACATGTTGTTTTGATCTTGACATTCATGTTTTGGGTTACTTTGCTACATAACTTTAGGAGAAGAAGGTTCAATATTTTACTTCCAGTGATCTGTTTATGTCCTCAAAACCTCTTTGTCCATCAGCCAGTGTTTGTTTAACAATATGTGGCTTTTGGAAGATAGAAAACTGGGCTGACATGAAGGTGCTAATTTTTTTTTAATTAATTTTTTAGCAAAAATTACAAAAACATTGTATTTTCCATTCTCACTTTCAGTTCTTTATTGTCTTTTCAAAACCATACATTTTAACAACTCTATTTTCTTACCACATACAAATAGCATAGTGGGTGATGTTATTGCTGGGTGACCGTTTGTCAAATGCAAATTTAATCATCAAAATGTCTTTATAAACATTGGAAACGAAAAAATTCTAGGCTTAATTCAGTCGCAGGGCTTCATTTGCATTTTCAATATTATCAAACTCTGCCTCTTTGCCCCAAAGATGATTGTGATCAAGGCTTGTCTATTTCCTTTTTTTTTCTCTCCCTGGTACCTGTATTAGTGTTGCAGAACTGCATGCAAAGCCACCAAAAGTATTCCAAGTGACAAACCCAATTTTCTCTCTTTGTCCAACCTTCTTTTCCTGTCACTGTCCTCTATAGTTTAAATTCAGTATCTTTAGTTTCCTCTCCAAATCAAAATTTCCTAACACAATAATCACAAACCCTTAAAACCTCCAAAGAGATTTCCAATTTGATATTACTGAATTTTAATCAATAATTAAACAACATACATGATACCTCAATTGACAGCAAGAATATTAGTTTCATTGTTGAAAAAGATGGTGACAAGGATTGTATTATTGTGAGGACGAGTTGGCAGAAGGTTTTTTGACAACCTAGTTTCATCGTTGAAAAAGATAGTGACAAGAATTGTATTAGTGTGAGGAAGAGTTGGCATAAGGTTTTTTGACAACCAGTTTTGTGACAGGAGGGGGCTGATTCATATAGCTGAGGTCAGTTCTCAAAATTTTGAATCGAAATTGAACTATTTCTTTTGCAGTAATGGTTTTACTGATACCATTAATTTCTACAGTAATTTTGAAGAAAAAAAGGTCTGCAAAATTTAACTAGCGCAAAAGATAAGAGTTTTTTTTCCCCTCTTTTTATTATTTCATGTTTTTGGGACTATTTAAGTTAGACTAGTGGTGATAAATCATGCTGAAATCAGGTGCAACGTGGTAGATATTGTATTTGATTTGCAGAATATTTGATCCTAGTCATGGTTGGTGTGCTGGGATTTTGTTTGATCCATAATTTGTTCACCTTATGGAGAAGTAGGTTGGACTAACAGTATTTTAAAAACTTGCAAGAAGTGTATTTTGTTTTGTCCTGTCCAATCCTCACACGTGCAAATCACAGACCATGCAAGTCTCCTTTGGCAATCGCTATTCACTGTATCTGAAGAAAAGATCATCCTTAGCTTGTTGTTCGTATTTCTAAGCACTTTCTTACCCATGTTTCTGGTTACAAGTGCTGATTGATGGTCAGAAATCGTGTGCTGGATGCTTGGAAGGATTGCCTCTCACGTATGAGAGTTGATTGCTCCAACTACTTGTGTATATGTACTTTTACCCGGGTTTATTGCAATACCATTAATGTGTATAATTTTAATAAGACACTAGTAGAATCTGGTGCAAGTACATCAAGTTTGATTCTTAAATATCTTGGAAGGCCATACTTGAATGTGTTTTGAGACGTTGGTGTATTGAACTTATTTTAAAAATCTTCAATTAATTTGTGGTCTTTACAAGAATATGTTGATTTCAATATTTTGTTTCTTTCAGCTCTAGCAACAGCCGGAAGAAGATAAAGTAGACTCTTAATACTTGATATTTTTGCCTTTCCCCTCATTGTAAGTTCTAATATTGCTGTCAAAAAAAAAAAAAAAAACTCTAGGTTGCAAACTTCTGGAGATCTTCTCGTATCGATCCAAGAGAAGATAAAATGGGCAGACACTATAAGTGAATTGGACAAGAAACATCGCAAGGAAATTGAAGGTAGGATCGAAGAAGTGAAAAAATCTCTCTCCATCAAGGTTAGTTGAATTCAGTTCCCCTGTAAAAAACATTTCGTTAGGACTAGGTTAAACTTGCTATACCAGCGAGATGGTGTAACCTGGTGTCACAAGCAAATATATCAATAAATGTTGGTGAAATAGAAAAGCATGAATTTCATTTTTATTCCTCTGCACCTCTACTATTAGATCAAAATCAGTGTCTTCTTGTTGTTCAACATATTTCTATTTCTGTTTAACTTGTATTTACTTGCGAGAATAGCTTGTCATCAATTTAAATTTTGTTCCCTACCTTTATTCATTTCTTCTGAAGATCAAATTTCATATCTCTTTCAAATTAAGTTAAATCTTCTGCTATGCTACCTAATAGAACAATTACGACCCGGCTTTTTATCACTTGGAAGCTGAAATGTGTTTCCTAGCAGGTTGATTCCACAAATTTAGTTAATGTTGATTGGAACAGCCTAGTATGCATTGGCGAAAGATGACTATGGTTCTTTGAGGTCTTGTTTTGAGATAGATTATGCATATGTGTAGCCATCACATATCTAGGCTTTGATTATTTTGAACTTAAGTGAACAATGTCTATGTGGAAATGATTTGAAGTATTTATTCAAAGATTGGAATATGTTGGTCGATGTGTTACTTACTTTGTGGCAGAAGTTACACCCTGTAAGCAGGCCACTGACATTGACTTTCGAGGGCACGAGGAGATCTACTCTGAACCTGGTGGAGTGATGGACTATGAAGAGGACCGAAGCCGACCCAAAAGGCAAAGCGTCTCCTATATTTTCTTTTCATTTTGGATTCAATACATAAATGTGCTGCTCTAGATTGTCATTTGTGCTACTTGTATTGTTCCATGATACAAACTTTTTGCTGGCCTTGGCCCCCCTGCACAGATTTGGCCCAATTCTTTTATTTGGATTAAATGTTTTCCCTAATATCAACTGATTTCTTAACGAATGCAGGAGACGGCATCCGATATCTTGAAGACTGAGAGATTGAGATGTTAAAAAAAGGGCATAGAGACTGATGGTACCCTGTACAATGGCTTGCGAGAAATTGCTAGATTTTTGTTGAGGGGACTCCCGACCACACATTTGCCTGCTTGCATCAATATTCAGAATGCCATCAAAGCGTCTGAACTTGACAATTTATTAATCTTTGGTTTTGTTGAACCCCATTTACTGTTTCCCTTTTGGCTGGCTAGAGACATAGTCATATGCCTTGTTTTTGGCTTACTATTTAAATGGGTAGTGATATCCGTGGCTGTAATCTATCTGTAAAATTTCCATGAGACTGCACTTTTAATATATGATCTCCTCTCTCTAGTAATTGTAAAAGATGGAAATGATCTCCTCTCTCTAGTAATTTCTATCCTCTGGATGCTTTTTAGTATATGATGAATATGTTTATGTCAGAAGATTTTGGTGCTGTCATTTATTAGATTGGAATCAAGTACTCGATTTTTCCATGATGAGCATTGGCAGCAACCGATTACATGGTTGTCAAAATGGAAATAAACAGACAGCATTTAACACTCTAACAGGTTGCTAGGAGCTCTTCGATCCACTCGTCTATGCCTGCAGTATTGCTCGTTGTGGCTTCATTCTGAGGAAGTATTTCCATCTTTTGCCGCTTTTGTGAGCCTCTGATCTCCGATGGAGCCAATGTATTGTCCTCACTGGTGCTTAGCTCCCGCTCTGGTTCTGGTGACCTCCTTTTTGTCACTCTTTTTAGGGTTGAATCATCCCCGATCTGGTTAGGGAAGTTGAGCAAAGCTTGGGAGCCTCGAAGTCTAAAGGCAGCTCGGTCATAAGCCAGTGCAGCTTCCTCAGGTGTATTGTATGTCCCCAACCATAACCGTGCCCCTTTTCTCTTTGGATCTCTTATCTCTGCTGCGTACGTGCCCCAAGGCCTTCTCCTCACGCCCCTATAGTGCCGCCCCTTAGGCGGCTTGCAATCTCCACTAGCCACCTCTGCCTCCACCTTGATGCTCATTTCTCTTTCCTCAGATGGAGTAGAACTCGAAAAATGAATTGTGCATGCTTTGGATAAATCCATATTAGCACAACTAAAATGGCCAAAGCTTGTTGGCTCTGAAACACCATCATCGAGGTCCTCTAAGAGGTATTGGCGAATTGATTCAAGGACAGCAAAGTCATGCTCGGTCATGCTCATTTCTGAAGGGTGTGTTGAGAGTAATGTGTGTATGCATGTATATATATGTCTATATTTATATATATACAGACACAGAGAGAGAGAGAGAGAGAGAGAGAGAGAGAGAGAGGTGGTGAACCTCGTGAATCATCAAGCTCATGCATAATGTCATACTATAGTTGTTATTTCTGATTCGTTGTGGGGACAGCTCCCACATAATGTCATATACTACGGTAATATGTTGCTGATTCTAAAAACAAGGCCTATAATTTGGTGGTTCAAATATTATGTCCTATGAGGGGGGGGGGGGGGAGAGCTTCCACCTCAATTATTGCTTTATTATGCCATTAACCTATTCCTCAAATCATTATCTAAATTTATTTATCTACAAAATCCATTCTAATCCAAATTTTCTATACCCAGAAACTGCAATTTCACCGAAGTACTGCACATATGCTTTGCTCATTGTGGCTTCACTGTGTCAACCATTTCCATCTTTTGCCTCTTTCGTGAGCTTTTCATCTCCTATGAAGCCGATGGATTGTGGGTGCTGGCACTCGTCTCTGGCTCCGTGACCTTCACTTTTAGCAGTCACTCTCTTAAGCGTTGAATCATCCCCGCACCAGTGAGGCAACTTGAGCAAAGCTCGTGAGCCACGAACGCCAAAGGCAGCTCCAACGTAAACAAATCCACTTGAGCAAAGCTCGTGAGCCACGAACGCCAAAGGCAGCTCCATCGTAAACAAATCCGTATACTGGTGGTAGGAAACAAATAATAATGATAATAATAATAATAATGTGTATCGTACGTCCCCATATGAATTATTATGATGAAGACAAATAAATTAAAATTATTGTCACAAGACTATTTCAAATGCTTATAAGCCAATGCTGCTCCCCCCCGTCACTCTCTTAGTGTTTAAAAATACCAAATTTACAGTACTTTTAATATTTTAGAGAGAAAATTAATGTATTTAAATTATAAAAAATCATAAAAAAAACCCTCTTTTAAATCCATGGAATTTTATTCACCTATTGATAGGTTCATTATTATATTCTAGGTTAGTACAATATTTGGAATCTTTTTATTTATTTTTTAAATATAAAAATATATAATTAAATAGAATCAAATCGGAAAAAGAAGAACAGAACGGAGAGACTTTACTGTTTGAGCCGTCTGCGGGGGGATGTTCGGAATCTTTTTACGTGACCTTTCGAGAGGCACATGTAAAACAACGGGCACAGAGCAACTATCATATTTTATTTATGATGTTGTCTGTATTAGAGTTAAAGTCATATAATTTGACAATGCGACAAATGTTCCAGAGCAGTTTTTTCCTATATGTTATTCCCTGACATATATATAGGATAACTTACCTAGCACATGTAAAACAATGTGGGAATAATTGGTAGTGAATTACTATTGTTTTACTTATTCACAAAGAAAAAGAATAAGGAAGAATTAAAGTTTCGATTTTTTCTTTTTTTGTTACATTAATATTTGAATTCGGGATTATCGAATTGGAGGAGAAATATTATGATCACCAGACTGTTTCCTTAGAATAATTTTGATTTTTTCTTAATAATACTGTGCGAATCTATAATATATTTACATTGAGTTGTAATTATAGGTATTAGACTCGACTCGTGCATTAACCCATCTATTTTAAAATTATGGTTTAATCGTTTGAATTACTTATTCAACATGTAATTCTAAATATTCATAAAAGGTAAAAAAATAATTAAAATTCCATGTGTATACATTTTTTATTATTGTTTCAAAAGGCAAAGTAACAAACGAAAAAGTACACAATATTTCTTAGTCTCCCTCTCTTTTTTTATATGTACATAAAATTCTATAATTACTATCGAATTTAAATAAGTTTATATCACAAAACAAAGGTTAAAATTGACTTATAATCGAAAATGTAAAACCCACTTAGTTCTCAGCTACGGCTCAATGCAGGTCTCCAAAAATGGCTATTCAATTATAAGTTCTTATAGATTAATTATATTTGTAGATTTATCGGTGAATTGAATTCTTATATATTTTTTTTTAATATATAAAAAGATTTGAATTTAAGATTTTTATAAAGACAAAAAAAATAATACCAATTGAATTATAACTCATAGATACTGAACCCGTATCTCTTATAAGTTACGGATTAAACCGGTTTCGACCATGGATATAAATTATGTCTTATGGTAAGTCTGCCATCAGAAATTTTCTTAAATGCCAAGAAATCAAAGAAACTCCATGGCCTCGATCCTATTGCATTAACCTCCATTGTTTTATTTTGTGCCAGTAAAATGTCCAATCCCATAGAGAATGGTTGATGTGACCCTTTTAGAGGGTACCTGTCAAAAACAATTGGGACCACTGATGATTACGCAGCTATTATATTTTATTCATCTTGTTGTTAGTATGTGAATTAAAGTCATACAATTGGGTACCATAAGAAAAAAATAATCTGTTGAGGTGCTGTTTTTTCCTTTAAATTTTTCCCACACCATTTAACATATGTTGGGTTGGTGTCCTTTTAAATATTGGGTAATAATATAAATTTCCAGAGGTATTTACAAGACATTACATAAATGCAATTTAATACATAGATTTGTTTTCTTAACAAATTTTGATGTAACGAAATATTAAAATAATCTCTTTATAAAAATGTAAGTGATAGATTGAGTATATATACGTTCACTCTCTCTTTATCCCCGTAATATGTCGAGGGTGTCGAAGAAGTCAAAAATATATATATTTGTTTTCTTGATGCTCAAGGAAAAACTTTCATACAAGAAACATGGTAGAACATTTTTGCTGCATGGAACTGAAGTTGACGCTCACGTGTTAATCATTATTCCTAACCCCACTTGAAATCAAATGAAAAATTGGGACCATTCATCAAATATATTTACAATCAACTGAATTTCTATACTTGGGAGCAATAAAATAAGACAAAATGTGGAATGCATTTTTAGGATTTTTAGCCATTTTTTGTTTGAAATTTAATATTTTTTTAAAAAGAAATATACATTATTTTTAAATGTTTCTTAAAAGAAGTATACACTTTTTTAATGGCTGTCCCCACGTCCCACAGTGCGGCTTCGTCACTGAAAACAACGGAGATTTTAAAGTAAGATTCTCCTAATTTTCAGTCGAGTAGGATGGTTTGTCGGAGTCCACTTGATTTAAGTTGAAATGGCAGGCAAATGATTTCCGGGTTTTTGTGCCCTATCTCCTCTTGGTGTCACAAAGCAACTAGGAATTCCAAAATTCCTATAAATTTGATTCTGCTGTTGATCAAGCATGCTAAAGTATTAGTCTGGGATATTTTTCGATTAATCCGGTCTAAGTATTGTGAAACCGATTAAAGGATTGGTTTTCTTAAATCTTATTTTTTTATTTTTATGACTCGAACGAGATCTATAATTAAAGGAGCGTACCGTCCTACTGCCCTACTGCTATACGGATGGAAGTTTGGTAACTCCATTTGCTTATGTCTTCCGATTTTTACTGATCTTATTGTCCTATACGCTTGTCCTGAGCTTTTGTTGCAGGAGGCATCTTATTTCCTCGTTCTCTGACCCACATTGTCACCGGAAGATATGCAGCATCTTAATCCATCACTTGCAAATTATGGAGCTTTTCAACGCAATTTGTAATCTGTATGATTAAAGAAAGAATGGTTGTTTGGCGTTGGGCCTTGTAAAATTGAATAAAATGTCTGCTGGTTTGCTGTCACTTTACTTTCATACCATGGAAAACTCATGTTCTGGGCTAATCTCAATGTTCCAGACATAGTATATAAACATCCGAAATCTCTATTTTCGCATCTCATTTTTAAGGTACGAGTCAATATTTCTCCTGATTAGACTTTGAGAACCAGCAGGAGCAGCATCAGAAGCAAAAGCATCTGATTAATGGAAGAAAAAAGCAACTGTGCACCTCTACTGTTACACCAAATCAGCTTGTCTTCTTGTTCAACACAGTTCTATTTCTGTTATCTTGTATTAACTTTGCTAGAATAGCTTGTGTTCATCAATTTAAGTTTTGTTTCTTAACTTTCTTCTAAGATAGGGACATGTTGGTTGACATGTCGTACTATATGGCAGAAGTCACGTGTTAGCTCTAAATAGTCATGTATATCATTTATGTTCTTTTAACTTCTTGTTGGCCATCTCCTTCGTGATACCGGGTATGGCACTAAATATGGGGGACACTTGAAAACGGAGAGAAATTAGGAGATAACAGGGTAATCAACGACCACTCCTTTTTTTTTATTATTATATCAATCGGTATCTGAGCCATATTCTGATTAATTCGGTTCAATACTTACAGTGACTAATTTAAGGAGACTACCATCCGACGTAATTTTTTTCATACCCAAACAACGAATCGAATTCAAAAACTTAGTTAAGAGATCTAATATTATATTTTACTAGACTAACTGTTCGTTAATTCAACCATCACACCTAAGGATACAGTAACACCACCTTAGAGACACATGCAGGATAATAAACCATCACTTAAAAGGGATGCATGAACACCACCCAAGACATACACTTAAATTAACTCACAACTCAGGAATCCACTAAAGAGATAAAGAGTTAGGAGAGAATGTCTAGAAGCTCAAATACGGTGGAAGCTTACTGTTTTCATTTTCACTGCCTCCTCATGCTATGAGATATAGAGGCTTAAATAAATAGATTGGAAAAACCCCCCAAAATAGGAACTTACAAAATATTAATAAAATATTTTAGAAATAGTTAAAAGGGTAGGAATTTTTTGAGAGAAATTAAAGCACTTACAAATGTAAATAAATACAGTTCTTGTAGTCAAAAGCCCATAACTTTGCCTGGGAACTTGTTCTTGGAATAGTCCATGAACACTCCTGCATCACTCGCTGCACATATTTGGCCTAGTTCTTTCATTTAGATCCATTTTGGCCCTAATATGAACTGATTTCTCGATGAATGCAGAAGGTGGCATCCAAAATCTTGAAGACCAAGAGATTAAGAAAAAAAAGGGGAAAAAAAAAAGAAAAAACACTGGACTGACGGTACCGTGGGGCATGGGTGCATAGGAATTGCTAGATTTTTGTTGGGGGCGCTCTGACTACACAATCTCGGGCTTGCATTGATATTAAGAATTTGTCAAAGCCACTGGACTCGATCATTTTCTAATCTTTGGTTGTATGGAACCCCATTTATTGTTTCCCATTCTGAGTTGGCTTGCAAGAGAACATAATCGTGTGCCGTGTTTTTGGCCAACCACGCAAGGTTGTAATCTATCTCTTAAACTTCAAAGATACCTAGTCAGTCATAGTGGATGATGCGATTCAGCTGATGATCTACGTAAAAGATGGCACTGATCTCTTTCTTCTCTCCGGTAATTTCCATCTTCCGGATGCTTCTTGGTATAAGAGGAACATGTTAATACCAGAAGTTTTGGATGCCTACACCTAACATACATTCGGTACTGTATGTGCTCTAAGTCTAGCCAGCCTTTTCCCTCTTTTTATAGTGTTACCTTACATAAAGAATCTAATGTCTTTGATACGGATGATAATAGTACTCTTAAGAGCTACTTTAGCTCTTGTTCAAAAAGATATTAAAAAAACTTTAGCCTATTCTACAATGTCTCAAATTGGATTAGACGATGGTATGGGGTCTTATTGAGCAGCTTTATTGGGAGCAGCTTAATGGTCATATTTTCCTTACTCTAACTCGTGATCCGGATTTTAAATCTCGTTATAACCAAAAATAAAAAAATAAACAGTTTTATTTTATTTGATTATTCATGCTTATTCGAAAGTGTTATTGTTTTTAGGATCTGGACCCATTATTCATTTAGTAGAAGTTATTGATGGGTGTTCTCTAGAAAAAAAAAAGTCAAAATATGGCTCTTATAGGTGATTTAACAAAACATATTTCAATTATAAGAACTTTTTTAGACTAATAAAGGCAGTGATTGAATGGATATTTGCTTCATTACCGCATGAGCCCAGTGGACCTTTCATCCATATTATTCTTAGTGATGATTTAGATATTTGGAGAGTCACAACTTTTTTTCGAGAGCTACAAAACTTAAAAAGAAAAAATTTTCCGAAGTCTTAGGGGGGCGATGGCCTCCAAAGTGTACATGTGGCTCCGCCCCCGGCCCGGAGGTTATAAAGACATTGGTTTTCCTATGTAACCATGAGTTATGTAACCATGAATACAAAGGCATAAGCGCCGGTTCTTTGGATGGAATCTGGCAATTTTTCCCCGATGAGCATTGGCGGCATCGGTGGTGTTATTAAATTGAAAATTTTATAAAAGATAGGGGACAGTACCAGTTGAGTTATATCTCATGGCATACCTCATAGTGGACTTTGATATGTGTGTGCGTGCGCATGCACGTCCTCATTAGCCGGATCCCACTTCGTTGACCATTTTCTTCCTTGTAAATCAAATGTGAACACAACCCCCTGTGTGTATGTGTGTGTGTGTGTTGTCCTTAGCCAGATCTCTGCTTCTTTGACCATTTACTTCCTTGGTATCGTTAGCCAGATCTCTGCTTCTTTGACCATTTTCTTCCTTAGTAAATCATATGTGAACGCAACCCTCTGTGTGTGTTGTCGTTAGCCAGATCTCTGCTTCTTTGACCATTTTCTTCCTTAGTAAATCATATGTGAACGCAACCCTCTGTGTGTGTTGTCGTTAGCCAGATCTCTGCTTCTTTGACCATTTTCTTCCTTGGTAAATCATATGTGATCACAACCCGGTGTGTGTTTGTTTTGTCCTTCGCCAAATCTCTGCTTCTTTGACCATTTTCTTCCTTGGTAGATCATATGTGAGCACAACCCTCTGTGCGTGTCATATGTGAACGCAACCCTCTGTGTGTGTTGTCGTTAGCCAGATCTCCGCTTTTTTGACCATTTTCTTCATTTGTGTGTGTGTGTTTTGTCCTTAGCCAAATCTCTGCTTCTTTGACCATTTTTTTCCCTGGTACAATCATATGTGAAAACAACCCTCTTTCATACCTCAAGCTTGCCTCACTACTTTGAAAGTTGAAAGGCCTTCCTACTTTCCAATTCTTCTTTGGCAACTATTATATATAATCTCCAAGTTGCAAGATGTTACAATTTTGCAGCAAGTTTGTAGCATTTTTTTAGGTAAGGGAACTTTTGTGGGTGCAATGCCGACTAAAATAACTTAAAGATTAAATAAATAAAATATTTTGTAAAAATACAGATCAACATATTTTGATTCATTCTTAATTAAATTATTAGTATACTTTGATTAAAATTAAAGATCGATCAAAACCAGATTAATACATTCTCCCATAGTAGATTTTGATCTATTAGGATTCTTTACTTAGTCACTTAACATTCAAATGTTGGGATGCAAATACTGTACCAAATAATGGACAAGTCTAAGCATGCTTTAAGACATTGCCATGGAGGAACCGTAACTCTAATAAGAAACAAAGCATTACCCCTCGCCACTTTCTTCGAGGGACCTCTCAACTCTACCAGCACAACACACAATCAATAAAAAGCCGACCCTTTTACATAAAAACCGTACTAACCAAAGAAGGCATGGGACCAAGCACTATGCGGCCAATATGAATGCCAGGACATATACCACTTTGGAAGCTCCCCCCTTTGCCCTCCGTGAAGATCTGTTGGTATTTTTTTTTTTGGATACTATCACCAATATTCAAAATTAAATTCTAACAATGTCATTCGAGTATCTACAATATCTTATTTAGGGGTGATTCTTCTAATATAACATTTTTCATTTCCAAACTTTAAACCCGAGATTTGATTAAGGCCAATTGTCCGTTGGTAAATATGTTGGTATTCAATTCCACCAGGTTTGAAGCTATATGCACCCAAATCTTGAGATCTATTATTTGGCTTGTAAAAATATACCTCATAATTCAGAGTGAACCAAATAGACCCAATTCTACGTTAATACGTTTTAATTTTTTTTTCTAAATTTGTTCGAAATATTATTTAAATATAAAAATTGATTGAAATACTTTTTGAATTTAGTGGAAAAATTTTTAAAACATACTCATATGGATTGTAGTTCTTGACTCATTCGGTCTGTCTAATATTATCCTTAAAGAAAAGATAGTTTCAAGCTTTTGATTAATTACTCTACCAAAAGCTTAAGCACTTGATCTCTGTCATGGAGGTGAAGAAGAAGAGAGGAGAAGAAATCGATTCCTATATTTTTTATTGTCATTGCAACTGCTTTCTTCCCTTTCTATCAACGAGAAGACTAACCAACAAATCTAACTATCCTTACTAATCTCATAACTAAGCAGACTATTAATTACACACTTTTGGACTAAACTACCCTTGTTAGTACATTTATTCGAATTATCTCCTTATCATCCCCTCTGAGCTGAAGATCTTTCATGCTCATCTGGATGAGAAGATGATTGAATCTGGTTGATATGTAAGCCCTTTTCAGAATGTTAGCAACTCTTCCCCCCCCCCCCCCTCTCTCTTCAAATATGAAGGTTCAACGACTCCTGCTGTGAGTGTAAACAGACCATCATATCTGACCTGAAGACCCTTCATGACTTGCAAAATCCGGATGACTTCAACACACTGTCGCTGCCATGGCTCTATGTTCAGCCTCCGTGGAACTCTCAGCTTTCTCAGATTGCTTCTTGGATTTCCAGAATATAGAAAGTCTGTCAAAGATCCTCCAGTCTCCCTGAAGCCTCCCCATTTAATTTCAAAGTATGCCTTCAGCTGAGGTGAAGTATCTGATGATGAAAGTATACCCTATCCTCGAGTCCCATTTTAGGTCTGTTTATTTATTTTTTAATTATTATTATTTTGACAAAAAAGTCCCTTTTAAGTATTTAAGCACTTTATTATGGTGAAAACCTAGTCCGCAGCCACTCTTTGTTTCTTCTTCTTCTTCTTCTAAACATTACTATAGAAGGGTTTTTTTTTTTTTTTTAGTAAAATATGAATTTAAATTATAAATACTGTTTTTAGAATGAATCTATCACTGCAACCTTATTAAATTAAAAATAGCAAAAAAAAAAAAAATACTTATCGTAATTTGATCATATTTAATAAATCCATTGGTTGATTCATTATTTTATTTTATGAACTTTTTTTGATAATATATTTTAGAAAGACACTAATGGAAATTGTTTAGATGAACTTTTGGAGCATATTAAAACAATATGGGCCAGTGATAGTGTTAGGCAACTAATATATTTTATTCATGTTGTTGGTATTTGAATTGAAAATCATACCATTCAGCGATATGAATAATATATTTTCTTTTTTATGTCTATTATTGATATTTATAATCGTATTCTGACTAATTCAATTTAGATATTTATAGAAAATCTATTTAGGGAGTGGTTCTTTCACTATAGATTTTTTTTTATTCTCAAATTTTAAATTTAAAAATTGATTAAGAGATTTAATATTTCAAGTCACTCGATCGACTGTTGTAGATAAATAATATATTTTGATGTACAATTTTTCCTATATTGTTAGGCAACTAAAATAATGTGGGCGTGTGATAGTGTTAGGCAACTTGTTAAGAATATTGCCATTCTTAAATTGAAGAAGTCCACCGAAGAAGTTTCGGAGTGTTAGAAAAAGCAAGATAAAACAGAAAAAAATAGAGGGATTAAAGAAAGCAAACTGAGGGAGAATAATACATGTATTATACATATGTTGTATATACAATAGATTGAGAAAAATGATTAATATATTATGTATTCAATAGGTCGTACAAAATTGATTCCATAAAAACATAAAAAGAAAAAATAAAATAGAAAATTTATAAAATTGTTAAGAATAAATGAAATATTACGATATTAAAATTTTGAAAGTCAATATTCTCAAAATTTCTTCAATTTAGAAATCTCCAAAACTTTTTCAGTGGACTTCTTCAATTTAGGAATGTCAATATTTTTAATACAACTAATATATTTTATTCATGTTGTTGGTATTTGAATGGAAAATCATACCATGCAGCAATATGAATAATATATTATCTTTTTTATGTCTATCATTAATATTTAAAATCATATTTCGATTAATTCGGTTTAAATATTTATATAGAATCTATTTAGGAAGTGACTTTTTTAATATAGTTTTTTTATTATCAAATTTCAAATATAAGAATTGATTAAGAGATCTAGTATTTCATCCCACTCGATCGACTGTGATCAATAAATAATATACTTTGATGTACAATTTTTCCTATAAAATTTTCACTAATATAATTTAGTTTATCCATTCTCTATAGTCATCTTCGTGCCCTGCAAAATGTAGTCGACTAGTGTGCCCAAAAAAATAAAATAAAATAAAATAAAAACACATGGACTGCAGCTTCACCCCCCCCTGCAAGTTGTAAGGAACCATCAGGGGAGAGAGAGAGAGAGAGAGAGAGAGAGAGATTGTCCTTTTTATTTTTTTGAATAGAAGACTTGACTTTTTCCTTTTTTTTTTTTTACTTTTGGTTTTTCACTTGTATTTTACCGAATGTTTTAGATAGGAGAGTGACAATTAATGGGTTACAACTTCAAAGGAAATATCATCTATTAGGTATAAGTTTTTTTGGGGGGGGGGAATTATAAAATTTTTAAAAGAATGTGATTTTGGTCATATTTTAAGTAATCCTTGGAATCTTACACTAATAGAATTTAATTCTAAAATTATTTTTAAAATTTTTATTAATTAAATTAGTTGACACATGTTATTTTGAATACGAACAATAAGAGGAGGGCTCCTCTAATAATGAATGGTATGATTTTGTTGGAGACATGAAAACTTACATAACTAAATCTCCTTCTATATGCACATTGGATGCATTTTATGGTTTTTTTTTTTTTTAATTCTCTATTAAATGCATTGCAATGAGAAAAGAAAACATGGGGTTTTGGTAGCACTTCATGTAGACAAAGAACATAATCAACATGTATCAAAGTCGAAAGTTTTTTATTAGTCCCTCCATATGTGTGTGTGTGTGTGTGTGTGTTCTACTTTGAATTTCTTCTTCTTTGACCATTTTCTTCAAATATCAAGTGTGAATCCAACCCTGTATCATACCTCAAGCCTGCCTCACTACCTTCAAGGAGGAAAAGCCCTTCTAACTTTTAGGTTTTCCATTTTTTTTACTATTTTGAATTTAATTAAATTAAATTCAACTATGATTAAATTTGTGAGAGATAAAACTTTTCCAATATTTATTTTCTCTATATACAAAATTCAAATTTAAAATTTTATTTAAGAGATAATAAAACCAACTGGGCGTTGATATATTTAAAGTTTAATTTTATGAAGAGATACATATTAATTATTTTATATTTTAATACTCTTCTTTATTTGTGGGTAACACACATAAAATTTTTAAATTATGAAAATAAAGAGAAAAAAAAAGCATGATATGATTCAAATTTTCTGTTTGATATTATCTTAAATTTTTGTGAAATAACATGCACCGAGAAAAGTTCTACCTTGTGGAGGGGACGTTAGTAATTCTTTTATAATTTAACAATATTAAAATAAATAATTTTAATCATAAAACAAATGTATTTTTAATAATTCAAAATCCAAAAAGAAATTCAATTTGCTAAAGAATGAATCAAATAAATTAAATTATTTGGATTTTTTTTTTTTTAATATATACACACTCATTGAAGTCCAGCTTTCTTTGAGTTAAGCTGGGTAGTGGAGGAGATTGAGCCATCGTTTGGGATCACCCTTCTCACCTTGGGTTGACCCGATCCAATAAGGTGTGGGAAATTAAGCAAAGTCTTCGATCCGCGGATCTAAAAAGCGGCTTCGTCATAAGCCATGGCAGCTTCCTCTGCAGTCTCATACGCCCCAAGCCACACTCTCGCGCCATTCCGAGGTGGGTCAAGGATCTCCGCTGCAAAAGTCCCCCATGGCCTCCACCTCACGCCGCGATATTTCCGACCCGTTGGCTGCGCCATCACAACATCATCTTCCAGCGTGGCACTTTCCAGTTTAACTTCATTTTCAGGACTTGAGCTTGTTAGGCTTGCATACTGTGAGTCCACATTCACATCAACGTTCACGATAACGTTGTCAACGTTGTCGAAGGTCGCCGGAATATCCGCAATAGTAAGCATATGGGCACCAAAATTATCCTTAAATTCTCCGAGGAGGAATTGGCAAATAGATTTGAGCAGAGTGAAATCGGACTCGACGATTGTTATTTCTCCGCACATGGTTAGAGAGAAAGAGAGAGAGGGAGAGGTGTGATGGGGGAGATGTTGGCTTTTGGATTGTCTTAATTAATGAGCTTGATCTTGTGTTGTATTGGATTGGTCTTTATATATATATATAGAGAGAGAGAGAGAGAGAGAGAGAGAGGTGCAGGTGAAAAGAATGGTCACATTCAGTGTTTTCTAAGTCAGCTTTTCTGTTCCTTTGATTGACTGGTGGAAGGTTTGACCATTGGGTGGGTACGGTTGACAAACCAGAAACGCAACTAGCTATTTATTTTTATCACGTGGTGGGGAGTATTTATTTAAGTTGATAAGGGAAGCATGGTGCCACCCCAACCCTACAAGAAGACAAGCATTGCCCTAAGCCACTCCCACGGATGAACCTTAGTAAAAGTACACACAATCCACCAAATCTATCAATTTTCAAATTCCAGTACAACAACAAAAGTTGCATTAATTCTAATATTTAAAATTGAATGATAAATCTAAAAAGAATAAAAGATTAAAAATAAATAAATAAATAAATAATAAAAAGATAATATATAAAAAATAAAATAATAAAAAAATATATATATATAATATTGATTTAATTTATATATATTATTCTAGATCACTCATTTTTATCTAAAACCATTTTCTCTTCTAAATTCTTAACAATCATATTTTTACGGATAATTTACATCTAAATTTTCAATAATCTACCCGTACACTTTACTAGAACTCCTATATTTAAGTTTTCGATTCTCCTAACCGGTACATCTTTTGGTCTTCTTTGCATATGTCTGAACCATCTCAGACGACATTCTCGCATCTTATTTACAATTGAACTAACTCCCAATTCGTTATGAATTTTTTCATTTCTAATTCTATTTATTCTAGTTTTGCTACATATCTACCTAAAAATCTTTATTTCTGTTACAACTATCTTTTATTCTTATTGTTATTTAATAGCTCAATATTCAAAATCATATAATAGAATAGGTTTAATCACGATTCTATAGAACTTTCCCTTTAAATACAGTGGTATCATGTGATCACAAAGAATTACGAATACCCTTCTTTGAATCCTATCGTTCACATCTATATCTATATTATCATCATTTTGAATGATAAAATCTAAATATTTAAATCGTTCACTTTCGAATATATCTTGTCTATCAAATTTAGAGTAAATTATCTTAATTTAAGTATATTAAATAAAACTCTATCCATCTTTAATGAAAAATTATTTATGTACATTTATATATATATTTGGCTATAGTTGCATTTATATATATCATTTATAGAGAGGAAGAATCTCAAAATTTTGTTATTAATCAAAAATTGAAAAGTGAATATTATGATAGCCCTAAAATAATATATATAGACCCAAAACTCCAATAAAAAATAGAAAACTAAATATTAGACTTTAATGTAAAGATTCTAGGATTAGGAAAGAAATATTTTGACTCTTAATGGGTTCAAACTAAAATTAGGAAAGAAAGTCTTATCACAACTCTATTAGAGTTTTAATTTAAAAATCCTACATAACCAATAAAAGTAAAATAAAATAAAATTCAAAAACTTCATCACCTCGTCCAAATTGTTTTCCCTTGCCTCACAACTATAAATTTTTGCTCCTTTTACGCTCTAAATTCAATCTCGCAATTGACCTCTGAACTTGGAGAGACGGTTTGATATTGGTTTAGCAAAAGGTAGAGTAAACTGCTAATGAGCTCTAACTTAACTCGCACCGATCTTCTCCCCCTTTTAAATGTCTCTGAGTTCAAGCTATACCCAAAAAAAAAAAAAAGATAGAGTAAGCTTCAACTTCGTGCCTAACATTCAAATTTGATAGTTTTAAACTTTTGTTAAATGTATAAATGAGAATGAACAGTTGTTGTTTGTTCTTGTTCTTATTTTTATTTTTATTGTTATTAGCACAAGAGAAATGGATGATTTCAACTTCCGACCTATGGAACAGACAAGATATCAGGACTAATGTTTGCTTTATTGAATTTTTGTGGAGCAAAGAGTAACCATTCATTCAATAAATTTAGACTTGAAGAAGGAATAAGTTTGTAGTAATTATAATACTCTTCCTCACTTAGGTAACACCCATCTATCATGTGAAAATTTCAAACCCACTCTTCTAAAACTTTCACTTTGTTAGGAATTCAAGAATTTTTACTTAAATATAACACATCCAATCCAATCTGAAGGGTCCATGGATGAGCCAAGGGTTTCCAAGAACAACCCCTTTTGGTATATTGTCCGGGGACAAATGTCAACAGACAATGTGAAAACACTAGACAAGTTGTAATTAAAAAGAACAATTAAATACATTCCGGACAAACTATTTTGGAATTAATTGCAAATAAATTATGAATGAATCAAATAAATTGAATAATTTTTATTTATTTTTTACACGCTCATTGAAGTCGAGCCTTCTTTGAATTCAGCTGCAGGGCGGACGAGGTCGGCACTGACCTACGATCGGTGGCTCGCCGTTTGGGAGTCACTCTTCTCAGTTCCGGTTGATCCGACCCGATAAGGTGCGGAAAATTAAGCAAAGCCCTCGAGCCACGGATCTTAAAAGCGGTTTGGTCATAAGCCAGTGCAGCTTCCTCGGCCGTCTCATAAGTCCCCAGCCAGACTCTTGCGCCATTCCGGGCCGGGTCACGGATCTCCGCCGAATAGGTCCCCCATGGCCTCCGCCTCACGCCCCGATAGGTCCGACCTTTTGGCTGCTCGTGAGCATCACGAGCCACCACATCCTCCTCCTGCGTGGCCGTTTCCACTGCCTCCAGTTTAACTTCATTTTCGACAGTTGCATAACTCTCAGTTTCTGAGCTTGATTGGTCCGTATACGCTGATTCCATATCTATATTAACATTAACGTTGTGTTCAACGTGCAAGGTTGTCTCAGTATGTGCAACAGTAGGGACATAATCACCAAAATTATCCTCAAACTCTCCGAGGAGGAAATGTCGAATATACTCGAGGAGAGCAAAATCGGACTCTGGGGTTGTTATTTCTCCACACATGGTTAGAGAGAGAGATGGAGAGAGAAAGATATACAGAGCGAGAAAGAGAGAGAGAATGGTTTTTGGATGGTCTAATTAATAAGCTTGTGTTGTGGATGGGACTTGTGAGAATGGGTCTGGTACGCTATATATTTAGAAGAGAGAGAGAGAGAGAGAGTGAGAGAGAGAGAGAGGGGAATGTGCGGATAAGAAGGCCATCGCCTTTAAGTTAAGGCAAAAAGATGTGTCGCATTCAATGTTTCCTTTTTTTTTTCTTGTTTTGGGTTGTTCCTAAGAAACTTCATTGGCGGCTGCCAAACTGGGAAAAGGTTTGACCGACCGGCGGTAGGGAAGACCACCAAATCCAAGAAGAAAGCAACTAGTTTAATTTATTTTATCACGTGTGAAATATTTATTAAATTAGATATTTCAGTGGCCTTATCTTCGGATCGAAATCTTTTGACCTGTAATTGGAGTGGGCTGGATCTCAATTTTGATTACGGGCCTGATTAGGGCTTTGATTTGGGTTTAAATAGATGAACCCGTTGTATGGTGGGCTTGGGCAAAATCTGGTGAAGCAATATCCATAAATCATGAGTAAATGAATCGATAACTAAAAATATATTTTTTTTAGTATAAAGAGATGTAACTGAGATCGAATCAAGAAAAAAAGTATGGAAGTAGAGAGATTTTATCGTTTAAGTTATCCCTGAGGAACATAACTAAATATATTAAATATTATGAAACTTGAAATTGAAAAAAATTACGTAGAGAGAGTTACTTCCAAAATAGGGCTCCACAGATATTTGAACTGAATTAGTCAAAGTGTAATTCCGAACATTGGTGGTGGAAAAAAAAATACATAGACACACATATATATATATATATGAATATTAAATACTATGTGACAGTATTCCTTAACATATTAAAAAAAAATTCTTCATCAGAACAGTTTAAATTTGATTAATTTAGATTCAATCAAAAATAAAAAGTGAATCTTCAGTTCATCTTGTTCACAACAGAGTCCAGTTTTATTGGCATATGATTTGTTTAACTTTCGACAAAACTTTGTTTGAATATTTTGTAATAAAAACCAATATTCTGTGAATTTAGTAATAGATTACTAAATGTTTTTAATTAAAATTTTGAATTCGAGATTTGGGAATGAAAAAACAAAAAAGTCCGCTCCTAAATTGAACTCCATAATACTTGAATCAGATTAATTGAGTAACCCACATACCGATGGTCAAATACAAAAATATATATATATATTCAGTAATAAGTTTAGAAAATTTTTCCAGACAAAATGATGTAAAAAAAATTATTTGAAAAAGAAAAAATCAATTTTTTTCCGGGTAATTGTGTGCAAAGCCTATAAAAATAATCCCACATGTTGATTCTTTTCTTTTAAATTTTATTTATTAGCTATATTTATATGTGTCTTGTTGTTTAAAGATTTGGACGATATTACCACATACAAGTTTTTACTACAATTTTTGTTTATTTGTTTTGAGATTTGTAATTTTGAAAGAGAAAGTGAATACTAGGTAGGTATATAGTAATACTTATAAAAACAAAGATTTGGATGGAAAGATGAAAGAATTATGATTTCCAAAGGAAACAAGAACCAAATTAAGTCATGTGGAGAGCCCACTTTCATTTATTCATTGAACTGTATGCACAAATTCCATCTATGTAATTGTTTTTTTTTTTTTGTTATACGAGATTTAAATCTGGATCATGAGATTAAGGAAGAAAATTGTGACCACTAAACTATCTCTTCGGGTTTCATCTATATCATTGTAATATCTGGTTTTGGATTTATGAATTTCTTATGCATTGCTAATTTTGTTTCCTGTTTATAGGTGATATTCTATGACCAACATTGGAATTCTCATCTACAAAGGGGCACTGCATTGGTCAGATGGATCATGTTTTGTCAAAAAATCAGCATGCTTTGACATATAAAGCTTAACTCAAACCTATAATAAAATATATTCAAACCATGACATGGGGCATGGCCTGGACCTGACCCAAAATTTGTTTTACCCCTCCTAAGGAGCCCCCTTTTGGCTTCTGGGGTCAATAGATCCCCCACCAATTTTTTAAAATATTATACACAAAAAATATAAACAATCGTGTAATTACGGGTTCAATTTAATAGTTGAGTCTCTTAGAGTCTATTTTTTTATTCTCTAGATTCAAAATTAAAATATTGGTTAAGAGAGTTTGATGTGTTATCACTAAACACACTGATAATTGATATATGTGCATGTATATATATATTGCAAGTAATTTTAAACCCAAACAAAATATTGGATCAATATCGGAAAGAAAAACCTAAAGTGTTAGGATATTTGATCAATAATTTGTAAAATATATACATATATATATTTTATAAAATTTTTAAAGCTAAATTACCGTTTCCGGCTTATTCGACAATCACCTCTCTACCATGTATCAAGAATTATTTGGTCAGCAATATTTATAACTAAATGGAAAAATTATAGTTCACAGATTTAAGGTTTATGTGGGGTTTGACTTTGATAATCGTAAAATTATTTATTTTCAGTAAAAAAATGATAAATAAATAAATAAACTTCGCATCGCCAATGGGATAAATGTTCATTCGACTCCAAACTCTTTTGGGTCAGGTGGTCGGACACTCTACTTTTTTAATTAGAAATTTTAAGTTCGAGTTCTGAGAATAACGAAAAAGAATTTAGAAGAATCAATTTTTAAAATGAGTTTTATGGTATTCGAAACGGATTAATCAGATAAATTTTAGAAAAAATTGTTCATTCGACGGCCTTAGCAGCCCAAGTCTCACGTGTCTGGGCCTCCGTGGTCCAAAAGCCTTTCTTCTCCAAACACGAATTGTCGTGCTTGCCCACGACGCAGGGGATCGAATTTTTGCTCTCTCTCTCTCTCTCTCACACGCAATTTGGATGAGCAAATATGATTTCTTTCTCCAACAAGGCAGACATTCCGCAATTCAACTGTGTATTTTAGTCCTTTTCCTGGTAAAATTTGTAGAAAGTTATGATTTCACGCAGGCTAACTTGGCATCCTAATTCTATTTTGTGCTCATGGCATGCTCGACATAATGCCTCAGTCAACATGTGCTTTGTAGTTAACTCAACAATAGTTTTGCTTACTGCAAAATCTAGTTATGTTGGTGGTTGAGGTTGTTATGGGTATTCATGGTTGTCCACTGATTGCATGTGAATGCTTATTTAGTGCAATACTTTATAAATAGATTGTTTTTAATTTTGTACTTGTTTTTCTATCACATTATTTATGTTGAAAATTTTCTGCCTGAGAATAGCGTCGTGTTACTGTGTCTTTACATCATTAGGTTGATTAGTTTTGATGCCTGGCCAAGTGGGCTGTTACTATTTTGGGAAAAATAAGTAGCTTCGTTTGATCTTTCTATTTCTTTTTTTTCCCTTTGCAGTAGGAGGAAAATTGGTATCATAGCCTATAAAACTAACATGGGGTTCAATTTTTGCTATTTTTTCTATTCGGTTGACTGCATCTGATGCCTGGTCAAGTGGAGTGTTCCTATTTTGGCAAAAATAAATAGCTGCATCCGTTTCCTCCATTTCTAATTTTCCTTTTGTAGTGGGAGGAAAATTGGTAATCATAGCTTCTAAACTAACATGGGGTTTATTTTTGTTGTTATTATTATTATTATTGTTATTATTATTATTATTTTACAATTTTTCCCCAGGGATGTGCTTGTTAAAGTGGTTTGCTGTATCATTCAGTCGTCAGGAGTTTTCGCTTATGGATCGTTGGACAGGTATTTTAAGAGTTCCGCTCTATCCCAATAGTCCGACATTGTACAAAATTGCAGCATCCTTGTGCCTTTCACCTGATTCCAAGGGTCTTATGGTGAGTTTTTGTCAAATGGGCTCTCTTTCACCTTATCTAGAATCTTGTATTATGCATGTGTCTCTGTCTTTGTGCACACACATATCTCTTCTCGTCTTATAAAAATTATCCTCGTTGTCTTATGGCATGCTTTTTTAATTGTTGAGGTTCCTTCTGCAAATGTCATTTTCTTCAGTGGAGATCGAGTGGAAGGAACTGGGAACCCTGTGGTTGAGAGGCTATCGGATGTGGAAAGAGTTGCTAAAGTTCTGGTTTCAAAATTTGGTGATTCTGTGAATTCGTGGGTTATTGGAGCTTCCACATATAATGGTCCTTTTGCTGTTTATAAAGACTTCATCCCATCTGTTAATGGGTGGGGAGACCCAAAATCTTACTCGCCAATGGGATTCCCAGCTTCTACATCAACTGTCTCACTCTTATCAAGTTTTCTCGGGGAGGTAGGATATTTACATTCATTTTCCTTTCCCTTTGGTGCCAAAGGGCAGTTTAAAATGAAGAAATTTAGTTTATGGTGCACAATAATGATGTCAATTGAAGAATCTTGATTCTCAAATAATGGCAATGCAAAGGTGTTGAATGTTGTGATACATTCAAGTGTCTGAATTTCTAATTAGTTCAAACATGAGGAAACCTTTGAAGTTTGTATGCAGTGAAATCTTGTTGTTCTAAAGCTTGACATGTGCTGGAAACTTGAGAAGAAGACCTTGACAATAGAGATAACCATAAAAAGAGGAACACTTTTGGTTGATAGGAATTATCTTTGAAGAAAGGAGAAATGGCGAGAATTTATTCTTCAATCATTAGGTCCTTTTGGGTTTGGCTAGCATATTAGGACTTAGTTCTGTGAGGAGAAGGTGGGCATGTAGCTTAATTCTCAAGATCCCAAAGGTGTTTGGCTTTGGAGTGCATGTGGAAGAAGACATCAGACAAGTAGTAAAAGTTAGAGAATGTAAAGTCCTCTGTAAAAAGTGTCAAAGCATAGTGGTCAAAAGACATTAATGATTGGATTTACATTTATCGCAGAATCGTATTTTCACCTTGATGATTTTGTAATTGTGTAGATGATCCTGTTTGTAGTTTTTCTTCTTTGCATGCAGCACTGGTAGGCTGCTTTGCTGTCCATTGCATTTTATTGCTCTAATCATACTAAATATCACCGTATTCTGTTGTTATCTTGGCTTGTCACCAAGGAGTTATTGGCTGATATTTTTTCTCTTTCCTGGGCATAAAACAAATTTTAATTTCTAGCTTTCTGATTATAACAGGCCAAGAATGTCATCCCTGGATTACATGAAGAAACGGCCAGATGTGGGACATCTGTTTTGTGTCAACCAAAGACATATATCCTTGGATTTAGCAAGGGTGGTACAGTTATTAATCAGTTGCTTACTGAGCTGGGGAACTTAACCTACGTAAGTGTACCATTCATGGATGGAAGGTTTCATGAAAATCATGAAGATGCTCGAGTAATACCCAATTCAAAAGAAACCCTTTTGAATAGCATATCTGAGATCCATTATGTGGATGTTGGCTTAAACTCTCCTGGGGCTTATCTCACCAATCATGACGTTGTTGAAGGGATATCTGCACGACTCAAACAAGGAGCCTCCAGACTTCGTGTCATACTACATGGAACTCCGAGGCAGTGGTTTGACAACAGGCGAGTTTGGATCCAAAATGAAAAAGACATATTAATTCAGATGCTACAGTCTGAAGCTGAGAAGAGTGATGGTAAATTAGAGGTATGTGAGAGGTTTTATTTTGCTGATAGGCCTCCAAATATGCAAATGCATTTTGAAATAATTGAGCAAATGAATGTGAGTTGAGTGTTGTAGACTTTCTAGTTTGTGAGTAAAATCTTTATAGAGATTGACATCCGTCATTATATATGACTCCTGTTTATGTATTCAACTCTCCTACTGGACACTTCATCTTAAAAAACAATAGTGAGGAAAACATTATGTTGCCTTGCCTATAATAATGAACTTAAAATCATTTTTGATTTGTCAAGTATACTTACCTAGTCAATTATGCCCTTATTGGTGGGTCTTTAAGCAGATAAACCAAGTCATGCTGGATCTGGTTAACTAAAGAGGCTATGCAATAAACTTTGTATATGTATAAGACCTCTCCTCGGATTTTGTTTTGTTTTCAGGGAATACTAGGGTCGGCGGATCACATCCTGGGCCTGCCCTTCATGTTGCTAGTCCTGTTTCGTTCGATACCCTTTATCAGACTCGTTCATTGCCAACACACACACGCATACACCACATCGTTCTAATTTATTCTGAACATAAGCCTTTTGAGTTGGATATCTTGGACCTGGTTACATCAACTATATGAGCTAAGGGACAATTGGTCTAGACTCTGAAATCGAAAATAGATTTGAAATAAAAATTTTAAGAATAGATTTCAGAAATCAACATACTCATTTGGGTTTCAAAATTTCAAAATTTTTTAGTTTCATTCTTAAACCTTATTTCTATTTCGTTTATCTAAATAAATTATATAAATTTTAATTTAATTTTTTATTTCAATTCATTTTAATTAAGTGTTCGCTTAATTTTGCATTCTGCTCTTTTAAAAGTCGTATCCTACAGTGTCATTATATATTTTTTTTTATCATTGGTATCTAAAGTTATATTTCGACTAATTCGATTTGAGTATCTGTAGGGAGTCTATTTAGGGCGGTTCTCTTAACGTAGTTTTTTTTTTTTTTTTTTTTTTTTTTTTAAAGTTTTGAACTTGAAAGTTGTTAAGAGATCTAATATCTATCATATTAGATCGACTATCAGTTGGTGACTATATTCCCTCTCTCTCAATTGTAGCGTGGATTTTTTATTGCCAAATCGGCAGATGGCGAATGCCAAATCATAAGAAGTAATTAATATCTCCCAATATAGACCGAGACAATATGAAATGGACATAAAACAAAACACGTTTGTGGGTGTTTTTGTATGATAAATGCATCCCTTCGCCTTCCAGATTCTCTCTCTCACTCTCTCTCTCTCTCTCTCTCTCTCTCTCTCTCTCTCTCTCTCAATATTTTTCCAGAAAAAAGAGGTTATTTGGGATGCCTCGCTCTCGGCCAGCCAAATGTCTCATGAATAACACATGTTGCATTTTATTTGAACAATCTTTAATTTGAAGCAAACAGGTTGTCAAGTATTGTAATAATGAAGCGATCGTATTGATCTGTGAATCTTTGTTTAGGCAAAATCAAATTTGATAGTTGATAATGATTAATTATCTGGTTGTAATGGTTGTAATGGTTGTAATTTTTGTTGTTTTCCTAGGAAACAATCAAACAATGTTCGTTAATGCTTGTGTCAAGAAATATACTCGCACGGAGATTACAATAATAATAAATTAAACCTTAATCTCAATATTTAGAAAGATAGAGAAAACAAGAAAAAAAAAAATATATATATATATATATATATATGTAAAATAAAAAAAATAAAATACAAAGAAAAAGGAAAGAATTATATATATATATATATATATATATATATATATATGTAAAATATATTCACATGCAGATTAACAATTATAAATTTTATGTTTTGAAAATGCTTAAATTTTTTATTATATTTTTTCAAAACATAATTTTATTTTCATTTTAATCGATGAATATTTTATATTTGTAGAAACATCCGAGTAATAAAAAACTTTTATTCAAATATCTTTTTCAAAATCTGAACTTTTATGAGCACATATATTATTACTATTCATACATACCTATGCAACAACAAAAAAAAAATTATTATTTCTACCGATCATCGTAAAAAAAAGAGTTTAGATTTTTATTTTTGAGAATATGCTTATTCTAATGAGTGATAGGACACTCAAAAGCAATTCTAAGAGCACGATCCAATTTGTTCATGAAAACATGTACATATACACATATATATTTGGCCTCACTGCTTAGCATATTTTAGAATATTCTTTTTTTTTTTTTTGGTAAATTATAGGTTTTCAAAGTGATTTCCTCGAATGATTAACTTAGTGAAATTCGGCGTACGGTACGAGGTACCTAAACGATGCAATCTAAAACAATTAGTTAACTGCAAAACTAAGCTATGGTTGTCATAATTAATTACATTAAAACAACAAAACAAACAAGCATTATTTTAAATTATGACCGTAAACTATTAATTGGTGTTCTAATAGTAGGGATATATTAATGTCCCTTGTGACAGAATAAATTAAAAATCGACTTGAATTTGCTTTTGTTTTTTTTAATAAATAATATATAATATCTGAACGTAAGATTTAAAAATTATTTAAAAAGAATTATATAAATAACTTTGGATAATATTATAATAATGTATTGTCTTAACTGTATTAATTATGATTCAAATCGAATATTTTATAACATTGTTGGTGTAACCATAGCTCTCGGTTTATGTGAGAAAAAAATATTATATCCCATTTAAGGAATAATAATAATAATAATAATAATAATAATAATAATAATAATAATAATAATAATAATAATAATAATAATAATTGTTTGTTTTAAAAGTATATTTGGCGGCAAACATTGTTTCTTCAGACATTTGCTTGCCGGCGGATTTTACTGAAAAATTGAACCATTCATGCCACATCGTTTCATAGTCTTTTTCCAAATGGCATCCCTCTCTCTCTCTCTCTCTCTCTCTCTCTCTCTCTCTCTCTCCCTGTCGTTTATTATAAACTAAGGAAGCAAATTATTCTTAAAAAATCTAAATATTTTGAATTCCTAAAATCCCTTCGATTTAATCCTTATATATAGATATTTGATTTCGCTAAGCAACTGAATTCTCTCACTCTTTTCATCTCTCTCTCTCTCTCTCTCTAGCATTAAGGGAGTCTCGGAAAGAGATTAGGTGTTTCTCAAAGTTAGCATCTTTACTCTAGTACTTGATTTTTTCTCTCCTTTCCTGGTTTTTGGCCTTCTGGGCTTTTGATGGTTTTTAATGTTAGCGTAATGTGCTATGGTATTGTTAGCGTCGAATTCATGGGGTTTCAGAAATTGGAGTTCCTTAATTTTAGGGGATTTTTCTTCAAACAAATCATCTTTTTCCCCATCTGGTCTGGCTTCCAATGTCGTAAGCTAAATGTAGTTTTAGGTTATATAGAGTGTGTTTTCAAAGTATTAGTTTAACCATGATTCCGTTCTTTTAAGGTTGAAGAGAATCATGGGAGTGAACTGCAGGTTTTGATGATTATGAAGAAAAATATATGTCAATAAATAAAGTCATTTTCATACTCCTCATTTTCTTTATCATTTGTCATTTTTCTTACTTAATCCCAAAATTTATTTAAATCTACAAAGTTACAGATTTAGCAAAAGGAAAAAGCATTGATGGGTAACACAAATTCTACACAGCAGGATCATATGATTTACTTAGAATTGCTTGTTGTGTAGGTCTTGTCCTAAGTCGTGGACTTCCAAAGATGGTCGAGAAGTCGATTGGCCTTGATGATGTTATCAACGAAAATGTTGATCTGGTACTTGTTTTTTAGCAACTGCCCTTTTGATCTTGTATTGAATAATCTTTACCTGTATAACCATCATCATCTGACCTGCTTGGAACTTGGGCTAAGATGATAATTTTTCATTGTCAATAACTCTGTTGTTGCTTAACGTAGGAAAATATTCCTCTTGAGGAAGTATTTCAGTATCTGGAATGTACTAAAGAAGGTCTGAGCTCTGATGATGTTAATAATCGCTTGGATAAGTTTGGATACAATAAACTCGAGGAAAAGAAGGTACGAGGAATCCATTTATGTTTCTCAAAATTTTTATTCTTATTTATCCTACAACCTAGACTTCAGTTTTCTTTTTATTTTCTTTGACCAGGAAAGCAAAATACTGAAGTTTCTTGGCTTCATGTGGAATCCATTATCATGGGTCATGGAAGTTGCTGCTGTCATGGCTATTGCTCTTGCCCATGGAGGGGTAAATCCATGAATTTTTATTATTTCCATATTTATCTTTGTTTGTAGGCCTATAAAGAATCTGTATTAATTCTTTTTCAACGTTTATTTTCTGTTAATCATTTTCCATACAGCACAAGGGTTGGGATTTACCTGATTTTTTTGGTATCATGCTTCTACTTATCATCAATTCCACCATCAGTTTCATCGAGGAAAACAATGCCGGAAATGCAGCTGCTGCTCTCATGGCTCGGTTAGCCCCAAAAGCCAAGGTCTATATAGTCTTACTTCCTCAAAATCTTGCTTTATTGCTAGTTGAGAAACCAATATGTTGTTGACTGCTTGATAATCTTGTCAGGTCCTTCGAGATGGAAATTGGAGGGAGGAAGACGCTGCGGTTTTGGTTCCTGGTGACATCATTAGCATCAAACTAGGAGACATTATTCCTGCTGATGCACGTCTTCTTGAAGGCGATCCTTTGAAAATTGATCAGGTATCCTCCGAAGAAATTTTACACTTTAACTACTTAGTCTTGTATTTCTTGAATTTTTAAGGAATATAGTTATGCATAATTTACAGTCTGCACTCACTGGAGAATCACTTCCAGTTACAAAGAATCCAGGGGACGGAGTATACTCAGGTTCAACATGTAAGCAAGGTGAGATTGAAGCAGTTGTCACTGCAACAGGTGTTCATACTTTCTTTGGGAAGGCAGCTCATCTTGTGGATAACACAACCCATGTTGGTCATTTCCAGAAGGTTTTGTCTTCTTAAAATTTTTTGCTACTTTAAATCACTTTTATGTATGACTTCTAGCTTGTGCATCATAATTATATTTTGAACCTGAAAGTTTGAGTCATTTTTGGTGGATTCAGGTTTTAACTTCGATTGGAAACTTTTGCATTTGCTCCATCGCTGTTGGGATGATTATCGAGATCATTGTGATATATGGGGTTCAGAAACGAGGATATCGTGCTGGTATAGACAACCTTCTTGTTTTACTTGTTGGCGGGATACCAATTGCAATGCCAACCGTTCTGTCTGTGACAATGGCCATTGGTTCACATCGCTTATCTCAGCAGGTTTGTGAAGCCATTAAGCAGATCTCAACTATGCTTAGAAATTTTTTTTTGTTAATCTTCTAAACTTTATCAATTTGCTGTGCAGGGAGCTATTACGAAGAGAATGACTGCAATAGAAGAAATGGCAGGCATGGATGTGCTGTGCAGTGACAAAACTGGCACACTGACGCTTAATAAGCTTACAGTGGACAAGAATTTGATTGAGGTTATACTTTCTGATCAGCATGTTATCAAATTGATTTACAGTTCATTGCATGTTGTTGATATTCGGATCAATACAGGTTTTCACCAGAGGAGTGGACAAGGACATGGTTGTGCTTATGGCTGCAAGAGCATCGAGGCTAGAGAATCAAGATGCTATTGATGGGGCAATAGTTGCAATGTTGAGTGACCCTAAGGAGGTACCAAGATTCCCCCCCACTCCCCCCCCCCAAAAAAAGAGGACCACCTGTTCTAGCTCTCTAACTTTAACTAAATGACCCCCTCAATTTGCTTTGTACTAGGCCCGAGCTGGAATTCAGGAAGTTCACTTTCTTCCATTCAATCCAACAGATAAGAGAACGGCACTAACTTACATTGATAAAGCTGGAAAAATGCATAGGGTGAGCAAAGGAGCACCAGAGCAGGTAAGAGGACAGAATTTTCTAGAGAATTTTAGTTTAATGAAGGAACTAAACACAGAAAATTTTAGCTTTCTGCCGGTATTTCACTAGATTCTTAACTTGGCACATAACAAGTCAGAAATCAAGCAAAGGGTGCACACGATCATTGACAAGTTTGCAGAACGTGGACTTCGATCCCTTGGAGTTGCCTGTCAGGAAGTACCTGCTGGTAACAAAGACAGTCCTGGTGGCCCTTGGGAATTTGTAGGCCTTCTTCCTCTCTTTGACCCTCCTCGTCATGATAGTGCCAACACAATTATGCAAGCCCTGGATCTCGGTGTCAGTGTAAAAATGATAACAGGTAAGTATTGTTGCACTTTCGGATAATCTCAAAACCCTGATTGAAGGAAAAGAAAAGTTGGTTAAACTGAATTAACTGGATATATGCAGGTGACCAATTGGCAATAGCAAAGGAAACAGGCAGACGACTAGGAATGGGAACAAACATGTACCCTTCTTCAACCCTGCTTAGTGAAAGCAAGGATGTGGCAGACACTGGTCTTCCAATAGATGATTTTATTGAGCAAGCTGATGGTTTTGCCGGTGTCTTTCCAGGTAAAGTCTGCTAATTAAATTCTTGCTAATTTAAAATTTTCCCAACTTCTAATACTATCAATTGTTTTCCAGAGCACAAGTATGAGATTGTGAGGAGATTACAAGATAGAAAGCACATTTGTGGCATGACTGGTGATGGAGTAAATGATGCACCGGCCCTAAAGAAAGCTGACATAGGAATTGCTGTTGCAGATTCTACTGATGCTGCTCGTAGTGCTTCTGATATTGTTCTGACTGAACCTGGACTTGGTGTAATCATTTCTGCAGTCTTAACAAGTCGAGCAATCTTCCAAAGAATGAAAAACTACACAGTAATTTAACAAAAAACTAGGACATCCCACAATTCAGTGAATAATAAGGATTGAATCCTCTAAGGTTTTGCTTCTGTCTGCAGATATATGCTGTGTCTATCACCATACGTATTGTCCTAGGTTTTATGTTGCTGGCTGTATTCTGGAAATTCGATTTCCCTCCGTTTATGGTTCTGGTCATCGCCATTCTCAATGATGGTTAGTTTTTCTAAGCTCTTGGCTGCTCAGGTTCCATTTTATTTTTTGTTTTCAGTGTTATCTTTACCTAATTTGCAAGCTACTTGCAGGTACAATCATGACAATATCCAAGGATAAGGTCAAACCTTCTCCAGTACCTGACAGTTGGAAGCTTAGTGAGATTTTTTCTACCGGGGTTGTTCTTGGTGGCTACTTGGCTCTAATGTCTGTTATTTTCTTCTGGTTAGCTTATGAAACTAACTTCTTCAAGGTAAATTCTCATGCATTTACAAAAATATATGTATATGTATAAATGTATGTTTATATGCACCGTTATCTTCTTCTTGTGCAGCATCTTTTCAATGTAAAGAGCTTCAACCAGCATGACTATGACATGAAAAATGAGACCACAATGAAAGAGCTCCATGGGAAGTTGGCATCCGCTATTTATCTCCAAGTAAGCACCATTAGCCAAGCCTTGATTTTTGTGACTCGTTCAAGGGGCTGGTCTTACACAGAACGACCTGGCCTACTGCTCGTTGCTGCCTTCATCATTGCTCAATTGGTATTCATTCTCTCTCTTACTCCTTTAAGTTTATTGTAAATGTCGCCATTCATCTTCCTAAGTAATCTAAGACAGTTGTTTAACCACTACAGATAGCAACTGTGATATCAGCCGCTGCAAACTGGGGCTTTGCTGAAATCAGAAGTATTGGCTGGCATTGGACTGGTGTCATCTGGCTGTACAACATTGTGACCTACATACTGCTTGATCCTCTCAAATTTGCTGTTCGATATGCACTCAGTGGACGAGCCTGGGGCTTGGTGATGAACCAGCGAGTGAGTACTAACAAAGGGCTTCTTTCTTTTTTGTGTATCCATTAGGGTCCTTCACTGATGCGCTTGTGTCTGTGCAGACTGCATTTACCAACAAAAAGGACTTTGGTAAGGGAGATCGTGAGGCTGCATGGGCAGCTGAGCAGCGAACACTGCATGGTCTGCAGTCCAATGAGACAAAGATGTTCCTTGAGAAAAGCTCTTTTGGAGACATGGGTACCATGGCAGAAGAAGCTAAAAGGCGTGCAGAGATTACAAGGTCAGTCTTACATTACTACTTCAAAGTCGGCAAGGTATTTCAAGTGGCAAAGTGTTCTTGTTGTCATGATTCACTGAGATTCAACCCTCCATCGCTCTAATTCGTAAAAATGGACATTATTATTTCAAAGCACACGTGATTTGATTTTAGCATGATCTTCAGCTCCTGAAATTTTGTTTTTTTTTTTTTGGGATGCAGGTTAAGGGAGCTTCACACTCTGAAAGGCAAAGTCGAGTCATTTGCAAAGCTAAGAGGATTAGACATTGATGCCATGAACCAACATTACACAGTCTGACCAATAGTTCTAATGTTTTGCTTTCCACTTAACCATTCCGGGTTTTGTATTATGAGATGATCATGATAAATTATCGAAATTCAGTCATGTTATGAAATGACTATTAACCATTTTGAACTTCCATTAGTATTCTCAATTTTTCATTTTCATGTAGAGTTTTTCGAATAGAAATCAAACTTTTTTATAAAGATAATTTTAAATTATTATTATTATTATTATATCAATAATTTACTGAAATCTCATCTAATATTAGTTGTTTAGAAAATTTTAAATTTATGCCGGCTAAACTCAATTTATATTTATTCGGTCTTATTTTTCCTTTAAGTAAAGCGTTTTCTTTGAAAAGAAAGAGAAAATTTTATACGTAAAAGACAATTTTTTTCATAAAAAGAACTTCTACCAAAATTTTTATAATTAAAACTTTACATATTTTTAATTTAATCATTAATTATTCTAAATATAACCAAAAGTCCTAGCCCCATAAGAAAATCTTCTTAATCTTCGACTATGTATGCTACATACATACATATTGTATAAACCCATTGACATAAGTTCCGGACTGGGGTTGGCCATTCCAATTTCAATTTCTAGCCAACCCATTGCCTAGGCCTTGTATTAGATTAATTGAAAAAATTAGGGTTTTCTAATAAAAACCCTAACAGAAAACTTTTTATTTTTGTCCTTGTTGTTGAAAAAATATATAAAATTTAAAGTGGCAAAAGGTTTTTACTATTAAAAATAAAAAAATTGCGACATCTTTTAAATTGAACGTCACTAAATCATAAGTTTTATTATTATTTTTTTCTGATTTATCATAAAAAGTTCAATTTTCGATTTTTTTTGGGGAGGGGGGGGGGGGGGTTTACTGTTAACTAGAAAAACTGCCATTCAAAACATTGTAATAGCATACACTTGTAAGGGAGATAGAGAGAGAGAGAGAGAGAGAGAGAGAGAGAGAGGTTGAGCTTCAGCTGATGAGAGGACATGAACCGGGACAACAGTCTCACTGGACTTTGGAGCCCCAGAGAGAGAAGATGCTTCTTTCTTCTGCAAAGAAACAACACAAGATCCTCTCTCCTACAAATTTACGCTTTCATCCTCCGAAACGGCCTTGAATCCAACATTAATCTCCTCACCAAATTCATTTCCTCAATTGCGGTCACACCCTTTGGCGGCATTTTTCATGCTCGTCGAGTGTTCGATCAACGAACTGATCGAAACGACACTTTCCTCTGTAACACCATAATTAAATCCTATGTGGGTATTCGCCAATTTTCTGAGTCATTCATTCTTTACAAAGATCTTAGGAGAGAAACCTCTTTTATTCCTGATAACTTCACTTTTTCATCATTGGCGAGGTCTTGCGCTTTGGATTTGGCCTTTAAAGAAGGTCAACAGCTACATAATCATGTTGTAAAAAAAGGTTATTGCTTTGATTTGTTTGTGTCAACTGCATTTGTCGATATGTATGGAAAATTCGGTGAAATGGGTTGTGCTAGAAAGCTGTTTGAGGAAATGAGTGAGAGAAGTCAAGTGTCCTGGACTGCGCTTTTTGTTGGGTATGTGAGGTGCGGCGACATCAGTAATGCGAGTGAGCTATTCAGTAGCATGCCTGAGAAAGACTCGGCTGCGTATAATGCAATGATCGATGCATATGTCAAGTTGGGGGACATGAGCTTGGCTAGGGACCTATTCGAGGCGATGCCAGAAAGGAATGTTGTTTCTTGGACAACAATGATTTCGGGTTATTGCAATAATGGAGATATTGATTCGGCTCGGTTATTGTTTGATGAGATGCCGGAGAAGAACTTGTTTTCCTGGAATGCAATCATTGGTGGGTATAGTCAAAACAAACAACCCCAAGAAGCATTAAGGATGTTTAATGAGATGCAAGCACAAACAGGCATTGAGCCTGATAAGGTTACTATTGTTAGCATTCTTCCAGCTATTGCTGATCTGGGTGCCTTGGAATTGGGTGAGTGGGTTCATCATTTTACTCGAAAGAAGAATCTAGATCAAGAGATCAATGTGGGTACGGCACTGGTAGATATGTACGCGAAATGTGGTGAGATTACTAAAGCAAAAAAGGTTTTTGAAGGAATGCCTGAAAAACAGACTGCTACTTGGAATGCTTTGATAAATGGGTTTGCAGTCAATGGGCTTGCCAAGGAGGCATTAGAGGCATTCTCGGAGATGAGATATCATGGATTTAAACCAAATGGAATCACTATGATAGGTGTATTGTCCGCTTGCAACCACAATGGTTTAGTGAAGGAAGGGAGGAGATTGTTTAAAGCAATGGAAGAATTTGGGCTGACCCCACAAATTGAGCACTATGGTTGTCTTATAGATCTTCTGGGTAGGGCAGGCTGTTTGGATGAGGCCGAGAAGTTGATTGAAAGGATGCCTTACAAGATTAACGGTATAATCTTGAGCTCTTTTCTAGTTGCATGTCAGAATGCTAAGAATATTACCAAAGCTGAAGAAATTGTCAAGAAGGCAATTGAAATGGAGCCATCAAATGATGGCAACTATGTCATCTTAAGGAATTTGTATGCTAGAGAGAGAAGATGGAGAGATGCAAAAGAAATCAAGGGATTGATGGGAATAAATGGAGTGAAGAAAGAGGCTGGTTGTAGCCTTATTGAAGTTGACCGCCGGGTTTGTGAGTTTGTAGCTGGGGATAGAGTTCATCCACAAAGGGAGGCACTTACTTCTGTCTTAGAGCAATTATGGATGCACATGAGGGGTCAAAAGTGCTTGGTGGAAGTGGAAAGTCAAATGGCTTTTGAGGCTTGAGCACAAGACAAGGCGAATATATACATATATTTATTTGTTTATTTCTCAAACATTCCAATCATGTATGAGACACCGACAGAATTGATTGCTCGTTGGGAGCATACCAGATAATATTCAAGGTACATGCAATCTGGCTGAGTTAGCTACCGACAACTATTAAGAAGATGAAACGGGAGAAAATGCTTTCCATGCTCAACCATTGTTGTATATACAGCATCCTTTGTGCCCCTGGTAATTTATCCAATTTTGGACAATATGACGTGTTATGTTCAAGGGCCAACATGGAGGAACTGTATACATTGAAGTTGGTGCGAAACAGGAGAGGATCTGAACAAATCTTGGTTTAATAACAAGAAAATGTTGCATCGTGGCATCTATGGGAGATGAACGTGCATTACATTGATGCAAGGAGAAGAAAATCTCATATATCTGATCAAAGTATTAAACTGCGTTAATAGCTTCGTAGAGGAGACTTTCCTTGGCACAGAAATAAATATAAATTCTGTGCTACACAATTTTTGTACAAAATTGTTTGAAAGGGAAAAATTTTCGAGGAATAAACTGCTTTCTTCATATTGCTTTGAATCTTTAGGCTTAGCATTTTTAACTCTTCAGAGAAAAATCTGCAAATTCTTCATTTTCAGTGAAGAGGCTTTTTCTGGGGTTGAAGTTGACGCAGACTTGAGACACCATCTCCAGTAAGTTGGGGAAGAAATAGATGGACATCTTGCCCATTACAAATCCAAACAAAAGCTGTAATTTTCGCACTTCTTAGTAACCAACCCTGGGATGGAAGAAGGGAATTAGCTTGAGGAATATCATTAAGGTAATGAATAAAACATAAAGTAGAGAGCCAAGGTCCTCAGACTATCTTTTGTTTAATGGAATAAATCATAAAGGGAACGGACAGCTCATAAAGAGTATCGGCATCTTACTGTAGATTCTCTGGTTGCGTGTGAGTGTGTGTGTGCGTGCGTGCGTGCGAGAGAGAGAGAGTGTGTTACGTTTGTCCGTGCGTGAGAGAGAGAGAGAGAGAGAGTGTTACGTTTGTCTGTGCGTGCTTTTGCTTCTCCATGCAGGTTAATAATGGTTTTTAGATATGGAAGCAACTTGTGGTGCACGGTGTTTGGATTCTTTTCTTAATTTACCTTGATAATTTATTCCATTCCTTTCCCTTTGTGTTTTTTTCTTTTCTTTTTTTTTTTTTTTTTTTTTTTTTAATTAGACCAACATGTGATTTTGTCCCCACACAAACACGCATATATACGTGCCTGCTGGCAATGATTTTGGATCCATCTTAAGCTACTGCAGAATGGGGATCGCCTTGAGTGCAGCCTTGGGAACTGTGGGAGGTAAGTGTCCCTTATCCAAGATAATATTAGCCTAGTTGTATTCCCTACTTTGAAATTTAGTCAGTTTTGCTTACTCTAGGCTTGCTTGCTTGGTTTAGTACTCATAGAATCTTTTGTTTAGGAATTAACCATGACAGCTTTCTCTTCCCTCATTGTACATATACATATATATGAATTTAGAGGGAATTCTGTACGAAATTATTCAACCCTGTCTCTTGCCATTTACTCAATTCTATCATTACTACCGTTAATGCAATTGCTGGTACTCATTTTCAGTTCTGAGTGTGTGGGGGTGAGAGAGAGAGAGAGAGAGAGTCTACATGTAGAAGTGAGTGCCGGTGAATGCAGGGAACTAATACATTAAGCTGTTTTGTTGCATATTAGTTTCACTTTCACCAACAAAACAAGTCGTCAGCATTCTTGTGGATTCGATCTATAAGCAGTATGAAGTGAATAATGGCCTTGCAACCTTTGAGGGTTTTCATTCTGCCATTCTTGATATCTACAGGTAAGAACTCCACCTTGCTATTCATGATTCAGTCTTTTTATCCTTCTCAGGACCTAGTTTTTGGTTCCATCAATCGTACTCCAAACCATAAAAAGGATTAAAAAGAAAAATAACTTAAAAGCATTTTATGAAATCTCCATTTTTTATGTTGCTAATGATTTTTCACCCTTTGGAAATGGTCTTCAATACAGTTCTTTCAGTAAAGCTGTGATTGGGAAACACTATGAGGCACCAGAACTTAGCAGCGTGAAGGTCAGTATGCTAAACAGTATCATGAATTTTCATACTCTCTCTCTCTCTCTCTCTCTCTCTCTATCTCTCTATCTGACTAGCAAAGTTTTGAGCCAATATTAGACTTGGTATGAAAAGTGGAACAAAGCAGAGGAATCAAAGAAGCGAGAGATATTTCTTAGCTTCTTTGAGGACCTGGAAGAGAAAAACCGGGATCATACCACAATGATATTAGCAGGAGCGATCACCCCTCCGGCAGCAATGTACACAAAAAAAGCACTTGAAAAACAACCCAACCTCTGGGCTCTTAAGCACGTCCCTGACATTGTGTTTGTGCCTTCCGCGACAGCCATAGTTCTCGTCTCTGTTAAGCTCTCTGTAAGAGCCTTGCTCGGGTAGCACTCTAAATTAAAGTCAGAACCAATATCACGTGTTGGACCTGCAATAAAATTGTCAGCAAGCATCTTTTTTTTTTTTTTTTTTTTTGCTTAATCAGTCTAATCGTTTTCGAAATTCAATTCCTGCTGTTAGTACACGCACGTACATAAATGTGCGAAATTTACTTTGATCTTGGAGCTGCAATAAATTGTATTACAGAAAAATGAGCCATAGATGTTTCCCTCTCTCTCTCTGAATTTGATCTTCTGTTCATCAGTCTTCTTTCTGTTTTTATGTATGTAATAGCTTCTGCAATCTGAAATCCTACAATTTCATCTTCTGTTTTCATGCATACCCGAGCACGCCTTTTTTTTTTTATTTTATTTTTGGCCGGCAAACAGAGGGTCTGAGGCCAACCAGTATTGCTATCCCCTCAGTGCATTACCATGAGGACCCACTTTGCCTCCACTGCCTCACCAAAATACCAAGGTGCCATAACTCGATTGTCTGGGCGTAACCTTGCAAGTGTGCACTATGCCCTTCAAAGGCAAAGTGTGGAATTTTATCAACCAAGTCATAGTGCAAAAGTAAGTTTCTGTTTCTAAAGCATATGCTACATCAAGCAGCTGCCAACAAACTCTCAATCTTGCTCGCATACTTGGAGCTGAAGCCTTGAAAATTCAAGAAGTGCGAAATTTTTTTATAGGCTTTGTGGCATCCATAAACTTGCTTCAGAAATTTTCTATCTGCGAAGAGGGAAGTTATTTCTCATTGATTGATGGGTGAGATTAGTGCCCTTTTGTTGGATAGATGGTATCTTTAGTTGAATTGTTGCTGTTATTTCTTTTTGTACTCATGTATCCTCGATATATCTTCTTTTGGATGGTGTGTGGATTATTATTATTTTTTTTTTGGTAGAAGGTGTGTGTATTATGCTTTGCTTGTCTTTGGCCATGACTTTGAGAGATATGCTCTCTCTCTCTCTCTCTCTCTCTCTCTCTCTCTCTCTAAGCTAGGAATTCTACTTTTGAAAACCCTGCTGCAGCAGGTTTTGGAACATGGTATGGATTCTTTTCTTTAATTGAGCAAGAAGCCATTCCAATTCTCTTCTCTTTTCCTTTTCTTTTTCCCCCATGATTGCCCTCTTAGCTAGTCATTCTACAAATATGTAATCGCCCTGCAGGCTGCATATATATACCTCCACACAACTATATATATATTCGTGCAAAATTTGACAAATCTGCCTAAGTTCTCGCAAAATGGGTGCTTTCATGAGTCAGCTTGGAGGTTAGTATTTTGAATCTATAGTTTTAGAAATTCACTATTTCTTGATTCAACTTTATCTGGTTTTGTATTTTGAGAGCGAGAGAGAGAGAGAGAGAGTTATTGCTTGACTAATGCCTTGTGCCGCTCGTTTTCACATCAGCCTTACCAAAGAATCAGCTCATCAACCTGGTTGTGGACAAGCTATACGATCGGTTCATGACAGACGACGTCAAGGACTTTGAGAAATTCCACGTTGCTTTTCTTAATCTCTTGAGGTGAAAATCCGCAAAGCTTACTCAACCACGCTACACTGATGAATGCACTGATGACTAACCCGAATCCATCTTCTAAATCTTCAATCCAGTTTTCTAAATGAATGCACACCGGGGGCTCACTATGATCCACCGTTGCCCGAGGACATAGAGGTGAGTACTTTCTCTGGGTAGAATTTTTCCCATGGTGGGTGCGTCACAATAGTGCAATGCAAGGGCGACCAGCAAGGACCCAATGGGGCAACAAGCTATGGAAAATGGGTCCTCCACGTAAAAAAGTAAATTTAATATCATGTAGGTCAATGGTACAGGTATCAAATAACTGAAGTATGTCTGTCTATTTTGTAATCAAGGATACAGAGGTACGAGCCTATAGAACAGATCCTGTTCAAGTAAGGTCGTTAACTGAAGTATCTCCATGCAATGTCCTCTCCCTCCCTCCCTCCCTCCCTCTTTTTTTTTTTTTTTTTTGGTTCCTTGAACTTGGTCCACCACCAAGTATTCGGAGCTTTACTCCGACTAATCTCGACCGAGCTGCTATCGGGTCCCAATCGTCTCTGTCTCTGTCTCTGTCTCTGTCTCTCTCTCTCTCTCTTTCTCTCTCTCTCATCTACAATTCTATCTCCTGCAGAAATTTTATCAATGGTGGGTAAAAAGTGAAGAGACAGATGAGAAGAAGAAAGAGTCCTTCATCAGCTTCTTGATGGCTACAATGACTTTTCCACGGCCGGATAAGCTTGCACAAATAACTGGAGTAATAGCTCCTCCAGTGGCATTGGTGACAAAGAACTCTATACAGAAAACACCAGCATTAGGTTTTGTCAAGCATGTTCCTAATGTTCTGTTTGTGCCATCTGCAACCATTTTGGCTATTGTCTCTGTGAAGCTATCAAAAAGCATTGTCCTCGGGAGAGAACAGAGAGAAAAGTGAACCAGATGCTTCCCGGGGTAGCATTTTGCGAGGAGTATTACCATGCAACAGTGTGGAAAAGAAAATTTTACCTTATTATGGGCATGCAATAAAAAGGATATCTCATGTTAGACTTGCGAAAACAGAACATAAATTGGCACCTGCCAGGGGATCATTGATGGGTGTGGGCTATCCAAGAACAACTTTATTTTAGTGCAAATTATGCAAATCCACAGGTTTTAAATTCCACTTCAATGGCATCTAGGCTCAATTTCCATTTGATATTCAGATTCTATAGTACCAACAAGCATGAGAGAGAGCAGAGTATATAAATAGCATTTATAAATGTACTTTGCGGAATTTTCAATCCCCCGAGCATCGATTTAAATGCTAAATATCAAGTTACCCTGAGGGACTTCTGGCTCCACTTGCTAGTACCAGCTTTGCGCTTCCCACGCTTTTTCTTGTACTTGGGGGCGTTAATCTTCGAGGCCGAATGCAATTTCAGAGGCGAGTTCGCTTGAGGCAATGAGGTATTCAAAGGCACGCCAGCTTCTGGAACAGGAAGTGGAGTGGTGCCCTCCAACTCCTCCATCTCTACTTCTACCAGAGGTTTCTCTATGTGCTGAATGATAACCTTCTCAACATTATGTGCCTTTTCATGAGCTGGAATATTAATCAGAACATCTTCAGTCTGCAAAGAACAAACCATGTCAAATAAGGATCTATGAAACAAATCTGTATCCGAGATCCTCACAAACCATCTTTTAAATATATTGGAAACTTCGGTGCCAAATGGTGGAGAAAGAGAGAATGGAATGTCGTTGGTACATGAGCATTCAACTTGGGGTCGTGTCCAAAATCAAAATTTATAATTTTCTCACTTGGCCACTGATGTGAGTTTGATATACACTACTTAATGAGCTCTTCAAAGAATGGAACCAATCATTAAAACATCAGGTCTACATGTTCAAGAGAACATAGCATTCTGTATATATAGGAAATACTTACATTTGGCAATAAACATCCAGTTTGATGGCAATCTCCTCTTTCAGTCATATCAGGTAGAGGTGCCACCTCACCGTGGCTTGAGACTGCACTCTCAAGCATGGCCACTTCTTTGTTAACATCGCCTAGATGTTGAGATTCAGAATTTCTAGAATCAACAGGCATTCCGTTTTTGCTACTGGAAGGAGAAGGAGGATCATGAGCCACACTAGTCAAGGCATCATCACATGAGAAAAGCAGACTCAGCTGATCTTCAGAGAACTTTCCAGCATTCTCAATGACTACCTTGTCAACACGGGTCCTCAGCCTACGAATTTGTGTCTGTACCACTTCAAGCTTCCAAAGGGCTTCTTCCAATGAATTATCAGCATCTCTATGCCTAAAAGATGACCAATCGCCCCTCACCCCAAATTCATCAACCTTGTGTATATCCTTATCATCCGTCATCACTACTGGCATTCAAGAAAGGAGAAAAAGCCAGAAACAGAGTTAAGAAATAAGAGTTAATTGTCACTCTAATGACTAACAAATGATAAAAGAAAAATGGGATTCAAGTCAAATATGAGTTTGCAACAACATCCCATCCATTGACGACAAAAACCCGTAGGATCAATTACTAGCAAAAAAGTTCTCCAAAAGCAAATCTATCAAATAGAGATATTCCTATTGACGCAAACGTGTTTGTAGGACTGCAATAGAAGATTTCAAGTTGCCAAACCAACCAATTAGATTGCAAAATAGAAAGGAGCGATATCAGAAGCTAGGCCACCCAATGGTACATGATATCTTTTGCCTCTCATAACCACCACCACCGCAATAATAATAATAATAATAATGATAATAATGATAATGTGTCACTGGCCAAAATTGTTGGTTCTTACCAGGATTGTCATAATTATTATCCACAAGGGACTTCTGATTTTCTGCAAAACCGCATCCTCAGGGTCACAACACACAGAGAGAGAGAGAGAGAGAGAGAGAGAGAGAGAGGGATAAAAGATGATTCCCGAACACAGAGGAGCAATTTTACCGTAATAGGAAAATAAGTTGTGCTGTGCCATATATGATCCAACATTAACTGTGTCTTCAATTCTTTTCCTTTTCTTCCTCTTCATTAATTTGTTTGTATGATTTTGGTTTGAATACGGCAGTGACTTTGCACCAATACCATCTACTGATATGTTCTCCTGTTTGAATTGTTTTCTTTGATCATATTTTGCAATTTCTCTGTCGTACTTTCGAGCCTGTGACTGCAAATTTTTTATTTTAAGCTCTATCCACTTACATCGCCACATAAGGGGGTGTATAAACTTCCTCCAATGAGCTGTCAGCTTCTTCTTCCTGAAATTTTTATGCTCTTAATTCAACTAAAGACACATGAAATAGATAGTAATACATTTCAAATCAAGTAAGAATGCAGACTCAAAAAATACTATGTCCTGATTAATGAAGACAATTTATATCCCATATCTTGCTCCCAAATGCACCTACAAAGGATGTTGCACCACTATAATGGCAAATCCATTTCATTAAGATATTTAAGATTGAACGCATTTATTATTTTCAAGCTTCTTTAGTAAAGTTCCATAACGAGGTGGATAATATTTGTAGAGAGAAGTAGCACCAAAAAAGGTTTTCCTTGCTTGGGTGGCCAAAATGTTTTTGGCATGTGAGAGAATTTCAAGAATTATTCAAGTTGGCAAGAATCCAGCTTCCTAACCCACAGAGATTCCTCTACAAAATTTGATGGAATTTGTGAATCTAAAAGTTGTTCATAACCTCGTGATGCTATAAAAGGAAGTTACTATAGAAACTTGAAATGGCATTTTTCGTCAACATTCACCAAGTCTCGCCAAACATTGAAAAAAAATACAAAGAAAGAAAGCCAAAAACAACAACACCAACAACAACATTGATTGTGACAGTGACCTCATAACTATGCTAACCATAAAAGGCATCTGACTGTTTCCCTCTTAAACAATTCTCACCATAGTAGTTAAAAGTGAAAAGCACAAAAAAAGCAACAAACAGGGCTTAAGCGCAAAGCAAAGCACAGGTTTTTTCATATAAAGCGCAGTTGACGTACAAAATTGAAATATACATTTATATACACAATAATTGCACATATAATATATTATAACATTAAAACATACATAAGAATCAAAACTTTTAATGACAACAAAGTATAAATATACCAAATAAGTTCATGTAAAAGTCATAGAACAACAGGTACAAAATAAAATAAAATGAAAAAAGAAAGAAAGAAAAGGCAATAAAAGATGATGAAATTCCTAATTATTAATTATCTTCTTCTTCCTCCAGAACAACACAAACGAAAATTACTTTTATCTTCAGCAGCATAGCAACACATTCAGCAGGCAGGAAAGAAGATAATTTAAAAAAAAGATAGACAGGAAGGGGACAGAGAGCATGATGATGAAGCAGGAAAAAAAAAAGAAGGAGAAGAGCAGAGGAAGAGGAAGAGGAAGAGGAGAGAGAGACTAAAGATGATGACAAAAAAAGCAAGAGGAGAGAGAGATGTGCAGGAAAAAAAGAAGAAGAAAAAAACAGAGCAGAAAGGGAAGCACAGAGGAAGAGGAAGTGAACAGAAGGAGCAGAAGGAGACTGAAGATAAAGCATCGCTTTTTCTCACTTTGCATTTTATGTGCTTTTTACCGCTTCTGTGCGCTTCAATCGAGCTTCTTCACATGCGCTGCGCTTCACTTGAAAAAAGCCCAACACCTGCGCTTTGCGCTTTAAGTACGCTTCAGCGTGCTTTTAACTACTACGATTCTCACCAATTTTTAACCACCAAAGGTGAGGGTTTTGGCAACTGATAGTCTACAAGAAGAAAATTTTAGTCTACAAAAAGAAAATTTTGGGTGAATAGATGTTTTATATGGCAGACTAATCCAGGAAACGTTGACCATTTTTAACTTTACTGTACATAAACTTGGACATTTGGAATTTCATGTATTCCTTATTAGAAATATCCTGGATGGTGGTGTTTGAGACAAATGACTTCAGGTTTTTAGGCCTCAAAGGAGTATTCAATTGGATGCTTTGTACAGGAAGAAGGAAGCTTTTGGCTATCATTCACTAATTATTTATTGAGCAGTTGGTTGGAAAAAAAGCAATGAACTTATGAAGAAGATTGAAAGAATTTTTTTTTTTTTTTTTCCCTTTTGACTTTGGCTAAAAATTCTGGACTTCGGGTAAAAGGAAAAACTTAAATGCGAATATAAAACCTTTACCAGACTTTCTATCTTGACTTATTCCCTGGGTTTTGGGTCTTATAATTATGCACAGCAACCCCTAGGTGCCTAACTTCTGTGAAAAACTCAAAAGAGAAAGGAGGGAGGCTTAACTGGAAGGACAATTATAACAGTTCTCTGTCAATGATTTTAACCCTGCACTTATATTGGGAGTTGCAGGTATTCAAGATGTGTAAGCAACTACAGAATGGAGATCAAATTCTCTGCTACAAGTTTAACCCATGGCAAGATCTCTTCTCTTTGCCCTCTAAGATAAATAAACAGTAATTACAAAATAATGATTATGGATTCTACTTTCAAACAGTTAACCACATGCACAGATGACTAGCAGCAAAATCCATATCCCATAAATAGATTGAATAACAGATCATGTAGTTTCATGGTAAACTAGTTGCCGACCGCATATCTCAAAAACTCAACTCTACAATGTTAACAAAAGGTTAAATGGGGATGACCAAGACTTTATAACAAGATAAAAATGGAACAGCGATTTCGGGCCACTCATATCAATCCACATCGGAACACACAGAAAGCTAAATATAAAAATTTAAATTATACCTCAATTGAAATTGTTGACCACAACCATCAAATGGCAATGATGTCTCATATCCAACAAATCTTGACTCAACTTCAGCATCGCTCAGTGAAGATCCATTCTCAGTTCCAGAATCAGTATCACCAAAAGAACTTGAACTCTCGGTTTCATCCTGGAGTTGAGCTATAACTGGCTCGGTGTCACCAGAATTCGTACACTCAGTTATATTGAGCTCCATATTCTCAGTTTCAACTGGTGCCACACTTTGTTCAACTGGGAAGACTTCCATATCAAAGGTATTGTCTGCATAATTACTAGCACACCCCACATGCTGCTGTTCTGGATTGATCACAAACGTTCCAATTTCCTTACTAGTTGAAACCTCCATAGAAGTTTCTGATTTCCTTTCCAAATCCAAAGCAGGAGCCATACTTCAGGCCAACTTGACTCACTCTCACTGCCTGCAAGTCATGCTTCTAACAACATGTTACTGCAGCAATTACTAAAGAAGTTCAGATACAATGTTAGACTAGACACAACCCAAGAGAACTAAACTTTAGAACTCTGGCATGGTCCTTTAGAAATCAACTTTATCCATAATACAAATCCCTTAGAACTTAAAGAAAAGACATTTAGAACATCCCAAAATTAGTTTCAGAATTATTGAATGGCTAAAAATGAACAGGAAAACTTGTGTAAGACAATGGAGGAACTCATCACAAAAGAGGGCAAACCATTCAATATCATTAAATATGACCGTCCGGTCAAAAACAAAAATTTTCTGAAAAAATTTCAAGAGTTCTGAAGTGCAGCAATATAATGAATTAAGGAAAACAAGAAACAATGGTCATTGCATTAAATTTCAAATTTTGTCAAGCGCAAGCAATTGAATAACACACAACAAAATGCCAGACAAATCATACCAACAAGTAGTTTTTGGCAGCACTGGGCGAACTTCGCTATTGCATCAGCTCTTGGAAAGCAAATTGAAAACAAGACGGCAAGAATTCTACAATTTTTTTTTTTTAATTTTTGTTGCAATGAGTTATGTGAATTACCTCGCTTTTCCAACTACTGTTTGCGTGGTGAAACCAGTTTGAATTAATTGTTTCCGGACCATTTCATGATGGAGAGGGACACTAATGTGCAATTTCAGAAAACCTATAGAATTGGGATTCATTCCATTTTAACCGGAAGATCTATTTCCCTTTCTAGGTTGTATGTTTGACTACTAAATACATGATCATAATTAGCAGTAATAGAAGGGATAAATTGATACAAAAGTTACTTTCTTCGTTCTATATATATGTAGATATATATATATAAGGAGATCATATGAAAAATGCAACCAATTCTTTCATTTCTTAGAATCGTTGGCCATACAGCACAAGTGTTTGGCTTTTTTCTTTTTCCCTTTGCTTTTTTTTTGGGGGGGGGGGGGGTGGGGGTTACTCAAATTCGGTCCAAGTGCAAGGGGAAGGGGTTGGTACCATCAGACCAAGGTCTTTGATATCGGGAGTTTCAAATTTAACAATGAAATTTAGCAACAAATCCAATAAATCTAAGTGTAGTGATTTACTTCTTTAATCTTTTTTGGAAAGAGAGTGATTACGAGTTGTTTATTCCAAAGAAAAGGCTGAGTCCAATCAACTGTATTGCTTTTCTTTTTTCTAATTAGGAAATAAAGGTGCATGATCCCACAAATGACCTCTCAATAAATTGAGAAAGAAATCACACGTTTATGGCATAAGAAAGATTTCCTTAAGGGGGAGTCTTTGAAATGTGGCTTCACATACGAAAGTGCTCCACTCAAGGAACTGCAAGGATCAAAGTTTTCTCGGTGAAAGGGTAGTCGAAGCTGTTCATTACATATTATTTCTTCTTTCTTAATGTGGACAAGTTCTGGACTTTGGCCCCCTCTTCAACGGAGATTTTATATGTTGTTGATATGGTCCATGACGGGCTCAGGATTTGGCATCCAAGTATACCTCACAAACAGGAGTAAGCAGCTTAACCCTCTGTTACCCACTACTTGATTTTGAGCAACGTAGACAAAGAGAAAAAACAGGGCTTTTTATGTTATAGAAAAGCTTTTTTCCCTTTATTAGATGACATGAATATAAATACTTGCTGGACCTATTTTTGTTCCTTTCATAGCCCCTGATCTCTTTGTACTAAAAGGCACTCCTTTTTAACACTTCCCACACTCATTCCAATAATCCAACAATAACAATCATAAATGCCCAAAAAAGCGCCTTGTTTAAGTAAGCTTATATGTGTATTCTATTAAGTAGCAGTGCACTACCATTAGAAAACTGAGACCTCAAGGATTACAGGATAAAGGCCACAATCCTTCCAAATAGGTCTAGCTATCAGTTGTGGAAGCCAAATCAATTTTATCCTGAACTATGAAGCATGGGCATGGGCCTGACACACACACAGACATGTCATACAGCAAGATGACTAAGCTAGAAAATTGCTGCAACTTTGAAAGTTACAAAGTATCTTACAATGCACTCATTTCTAAACGTGTTAACCTACCATGGATCCTAAAATATGCTTTATGAGCAATTAACATGATTGGCTAAAGGCATATCATGTTGAAGAGTACACATCCATATGCATTTAAAAAGGGGATTCACAGCATAGAATCTCTCTCTCATAGCCAACCCACAGAAAATAATTAACAAGCAATTTCTTGGTCTCAATATTCAGAACCCTAGAATCCAAAGAGCCCAAGAAAAACCATAGGAACAAATACCAGCCAGCACGATCATCATCATTACGAGAAGAAGACGAAGACGATAATATACCTAAGACTTAGATTCAGCGACTAAAATTGACTCCTTTTGGCAATCTTCGTAATCTGAGAAGAAAACCAATGACGATAATGAGATTATAGGTTACATTAAATCCATATTAAAAAAAGGACAAGAACGAAGAGAATTTAGGAATTGAAAAACACATACACACACACAAACACAGAGAAATTATGCAAACCCTAACATGCACATGTCGGACCTACCTAACCGTATAGAATCTGTCTCTCTCTCTCTCTCTCTCTCTCTCAAGATTGCATAAAACTGTGAAGAAAAGATAGGGGATTTTAGAAAGGGGAGAGAGAGAGAGAGAGCTGGAGAGTCTTGGAAATGAGAAACAAGTTTTTCAGTACAATCCAACAGGACTGTGTCTCTCACTACTGTGATTAATTGCTTGTCCGACACAGAGAGGCTCCGAGTGGAGAGAGAGAGAGAGAGAGAGAGAGAGAGAGAGAGAGAAAGGGAGGAAGGGAGAAAGAAAGAAAGTGTTGGGATTTATCGAGAATTAAGAAGAATTTCGGTTTCCTCCGGGGGGAGTAATTGTGGAATACTAAGATTAATTAAATGAATCTCACGTGAAACTCATCAAACTCTGTGTACCCACCGAAATTAGCATGTACTTTTATTAATTTTTTTTAACTTTATTTCCATTAATCAAATATACTTATAATTTAATTAAAGATAAATCAATTTTATATTAAAAATGTGAATTAAAAAAATAATATATATTAAACTAGATTATAATTTGATTTATTTTATTTATCTAATATTATTAAGGATAATTTTATCATCCGTACTATTCACAGTAAAATCTTAATTTTGATATTAGATTTTTAATAAAAGAATTTGATTTATCATATTAATTTTCAATACAGTGCTTAAAATTTATATTTTGCGACACTAATTTTAAAATTGTTAATATAATTATAGTTATTAAAACCTCTATTTGAAACATAAATTTTCACTATCGTATTAATATGGACAAGAACTCACCGACATAAAATTATATTAATTTAGTTTTAAAATAGAAATTAATTATATTTTTACTTTTAAATTACATCCAAAATAGAATAGGGATAAATTATTTTTTCTTTTTTTTTTATAAATTATATCTGTTAATCTTCAATCATATCGAAAACCGTCGGTCACTAGGATTTCTTCCTTGATTTTGCATTCAATCATCAATTAGATTCTATCATCGCCTTCAACTTCTTTGCATCCTTTCATCAACAATCACTATTGATTCAAGCATCCTGATTTTCTACGGTAAGAATTTCTTCTCTGCATTCTTCGATTCAACCATTGATTTAAGTATCAATTTCTTCTCCAAATTAGTTTTCAGTGAGTGAGAGAGAGAGAGAGAGAGGAGATAAGAGGGAGAAAGGGGAGGGAGGAGAAAGAGAGAGTTTAATTTTTTTTATTTAAAACCATAATTCCCTCCATTTACTGATGTGGCATAATTAAACAACGTGACACTGCAACATCAGCAATATGTTGGCGTGGCACACATGAGATATCTTTGGTGCTGATATGGCAATAACACGTTAGTATCCATATGCCACATAAACTATCACGTCAATATTTAATAGTCACCATGTCATCGTCAGTAACGGAAGGACTAATACGATACGAATTTGAAAGTTTAATAACTATATGGTAGCACTTTTAACTGTAAAGACTAATTTATAAAAAATATGTAAACTTTAAGGACTAAACATATAATTATCTCAATTTCTAACCATTAACAGAGATTTCAGAATTTCAATCATAACATAGACGGATGCTTTTATTAAAAGATCCAAAAAAAACCCTTTTTAAAAATTAAAAAAAAATTAAAACAATCATATTTGAAAAAAAATTACAAAAGTAAATCATATTTGTCAAATTTTGAAAACTCGATAAACTTTTAAAAGGCATATAAATAATATATGTCGAGTATTCAAGAATCGATATATTGTTTGTTTGTAAACTTAATAAAAAGTATTTTTAAGTTTTTAAAACTCGATAAATATGGGTTACTTTTATAATTTTTTTTTAATAGAAATGTTTTGAGGATCTTAAAAAATAATGATTATTTTCGTACAAAACTAATCATTAAAATTTTTGCCCATCTATTAACCAAATACAGTTATCATTATCACTAGTCTCTTGACCCAGTAGTATAAAATGTTCATCCCTCACCCAAGGACGTAGTTAGAGATGGCCTTGCGGGGGCATCCCCCCCCCCCCCTCCGCCCACCCCGGCCCAAAAAAAAAAAGAACAACATTTTGAAGCAGTTCTTCCCGGTTGATTTGGCCCCCTCTTACTTAGCTTCCTTTCCTTTTTATTGCATTCCTATTTTCCTCATTTCAGTTCTCTCTCTCTCTAGAAATAAAATTAAAGTTTTCACCAAAAAAAAAAATAAAGTGAAGTGCTCCGTACAGAAGAAAAAAACAAAAGAGATGAATATATCATGTGCATGAAAAGATAACGTTACATGTGTTTTCATGAAAATTAGAGAGAAGAGATCAAAATTGCACCCTCGAGCTTGTCTTTTGGAAAAGCAAAGACCCTCTAAGCTAAAAAAAACAAACCTCAGCTAATCATAAGCCTATCTCTTACTCTAGAATGGTCAACTTGTAAAATAAAAGATGGGAAAAATTAGACTCCACGTAGACACCCTTCGGACTGTTAGTTTGCCCCTTCTTGTCCCCTGCATCCATGACTCATTATTGATCTCAACATCTCCCTCCCTCCCGCCCTCTCTCTCTCTCTCTCTCTCTCTCTCTCTGAATTTGTTTCTCAAGCTATATCCAAAGAAACCCAGAAAAGCTTCCTTCAATATCCAAAGCTACTGGAGTCAAAACCTGGATCATTTGAACTCTGCAATGGCTTCCTACCCACCACCAACCTTAATGTTTGTTCTTTTCTTCATTTTGGCACTTATTCATATACCCATATCCTCTTCTCTTCCTTTCGCTGTGTTTCCAGGTAAATAACATTAAACTATGATTTTATTTCACTTATTTAAATGTTTTATGTAAATAATCATAGCATCTGTTTTTACCCATTTCATATCTATCAGCACTATACATTTTTCAAGATCTGGGGGAGTAGAAAAACATCATGAATTTCGTGCCAAAATGTTTATTTTTATTTAGTATTGTCCGAAACTTGCTTTAGGTTTTGATTTATGGAAAATTGGCAGGCATTGGAGATTCATGCAGCGATAAAGGAATCACATACTTCACTGAGCTTCTTACTATCTGGTCTGGTTGTCAAGGATATTGCATGTGTGTTCATCTTTCTAACTTGACCTAAATTGCGGAATTTTTTTCACAATTTGAGAAAACGTAAATTCTTTCAAATATTTATAAAAGAACAAACAGCTCAGCTACTCTGTAGGAAACTTCAAATTTTGGTGGTATTTGCCTGATCCCAGATCTCCAAATTCAATTATTTCAGAGAAAATTCTATCTTGTAGCTGTATTTATATCGAAAACCTTGGCTGCTTGCTGCGGTTTGCATTTTTTTTTTTTTTATATTGTGGGCCACATAGGTTGGAGCTAGAAAAAATCCTGGAATTTCATATTCCTAAGAGAAATTGGAGATGGATCATGGGATTCGTGCATGCAGGCAAGTTTGCATTTATTAAAAAATTCTCTCATAGTTCATGATCATTTGGAAAATTCCTTCTAATTATCTCTAATTGTCTTATTGTAGACAACAATTGCTTGTGAGAAGGTGCTCGACGATTTCTAGTAATTAGTCTATTCCGTTGTCTATGTTTGAAGATTATTTTTGTCCCCTCAACAAGGTCTACTTGCACTGTCCAGGTGAAGAACATGAATGAACTTAGTGATGGCTATAACATAGTTGGCCTTTCTCAGGTAATCGACTTAGAATCAGGGGGGCCTGCTTGGCTATTATTTCTTGAATTAGATTCTTTTCTTTCTTTTTTTAGATATTTATGAATTTTTATAGGGGTAAAGAAATTTATGTCGTATAAAATTCTTTTTCTAAAATTTCGTGGGTGCTTCCCTTTGCCCCCCCCCCCCCCTGGCGCCTGGTTTTTATGTATGTCTGAGGAAGTGTACTCAACTCGTCCAATTTTGGCAAATATTTCGCTTCTAACTATGACTTCATAGGGAAACCTTGTAGCTCGAGGGGTTATTGAGTTTTGTGATGGAGGACCTACGGTACCAACTCCGTCTAGCTCTTACTTAAGACTGCATTCTCTTGATCATTGACCATACTTCTTACAAGAGACAGAACCAGAAGAGATGGATTGTTGTTTGTGATTGTCTTTTGTAGTCCTAGTACAATGTTTGAGTATAACCTTTTCTTTCTAAAATGGAACAGGTTAAAAACTATGTATCACTTGCAGGCCCTCATGCTGGCATAGCTTCTATCCCACTTCGTGGAGTAAGTGCATCTTTTTCTTTTCTTTTTTTTTTGGGGCTCTTTATAACTTCCTGAGGTTTTCTAGATGCTAACCTTCTCAAATGATATCACTATGGGTATTTTCTTTTTATTTTTTTCCCCTCTTCCTTATCCGTTTTCTCTTGTCAAGTTAGGAAGGAGTGGCCCCCTGGTTAATGGTTTTCAAGAATAGCATAAGGGAAAAGTTTAATTACCATTCACTTCCTTCTTTGCAGTGCAGCAAATTGATTGCACGTGAAAATTTTTTATTCTATCTTAATCGGATGAGATTTTCCCACAAACTTCTAATATAAACGTTTCTTAAATACATCAACAAAATGATAAAGGCGTGGCAGGACATGGTTTGACATGGTTTTGGGAATAATTTGACGAATGAACATGTCTATTATGGGAGCAACGTCTGATGAATTTTTTGTGCTTAATAAGAAGCTTCTGCATTACGATAGAGGCTCTCCGATCTGAATATCTTTAGTAACTAGAAATCTCATCCATCATGTGACTCTCTCTCTCTCTCTCTCTCTCTCTCTCATTCATTGAGAAAACAGATGAGTGTCAATATTTGTGGTAAGTATTTGCTAATGGTGACATGCATTTGATTATTGCAGTCTACTTGGGTATGCATTCTTGTGGACTACCTACTTGAGAGTTGTGGGTATACAGTGCATATGTACGGGTTCGGATCTCTCTTTTTTGATCAAGACAAATCAAATGTCAATAACAAACAGGTTCGATCCACATTTGTCCATGATTCTGTTCTTATCTTTTGCTCTCATGAATTGCAGAAACACTTTGCTCCAAGTAATTACTTTAAAATCCCCACTGTAAGTAAATTTTTCTCAGTTTCTTTGCAAATAGGCTTATCTTCTCTAATCCAGGTCATGCAACTTTTTATAGAATGCTGTGATTTTATGCCAGAGTTAATTATAAAAAGCTGAACATGAAAAAACAGCTATTTGCTGTTTGCAGGATTTCTATTCCTATGTGAAAGGTTGCAAGTTCCTTCCGAAGCTTAACAATGAGGCCATTAATATGAGAAATTCGACATATAAAGAACGGTTTGCAAGCTTAGAAGTTTTGGTGCTAATCATGGTGAGTAAAAAGTGTCTCCTTGTCATAACATCTCTGTTCTTTTATCAAGCAATGCTTTCTGTTTTATTGTTCCATGTTGTTGTTCAGTTTGAGGAAGACATAGTCTTGGTCCCCAAGGAGTTATCCAGATGGATCTTTTGACACGGTTTTGTTGGCAAATGCGGTAATCATTTTCCAAAAAGTCTATCACTATTCAATCATTAATCATTTGTTTATCTACTATCAATATTAAAATCATATTTCGATTAAACTAATCCGATTTGAACCTCTATAAAAGTTTATTTAGGGGACGACTCTCTTAACATAGTTTCTTTCATTTTGAGATTTCAAACCCGAGATTTGATGAAAGGATCTAATATCCTATCTTGCTAGACTGATTACACATCGGTGCCCAATCATTAATTATGCATATCCTGAATGATAGACTTGAGCATAGGCTGAGCCGGGCAAATTCAAGCCTAGTGAGTGGAATTGATGAATAAGAACCAGGCCCATGCTTGAGCTGGCTTCTATAAACTAAATTGAAATCCTAAGCTCAACCCTAAAAATTTTTTGTCCCGGGGCAAATTTCAAAAGTCATGCTTGGGCCGTCTGGTCAAACCCGCCCTATACTCAAGGACACGAGAGATGCATGAAAGGGGATATAGTATTTAAATTTGCATTAATTGAACTAATATAGTATCTTGGGTCTGTAAATTTGAACTTCTAACACCATCAATTGAATTGTCAAAAACTGCAGACCAAACTTCACACAGAAAACTGGATTGGTCTCAAGACATTAGATGAGGCGGGAAAGGTTCGATTTATCAGTGTGCCTGGAAATCATCTGGCAATCACTGAAAGCGTCATGAAAAATTATGTGGTACCCTACTTGGAAGACGAATCATCAACAAAACCAAGGACAACAAAATCAGAAGATGATAGATGGGCCTCAGCATTCTGGGATTTTATTGAAAGGATATTCTGGTTCACCAAGAATGAACCTCTATTTGGTCACTTGTATTGATTTCAAAGACATCATTTACATCCCCCCCCCCCCAAAAAAAAAACAATAAAAAAAAGAAACACAACGTTAACCTAAGAGCTTAGAATATGAAATTGTGCACACACATTCTCCATAAACAATTTTCAAAAAGATAACCGTGTAATAAACATGCAATGTCAAACAACATTAACAATTCTCTTGAAATAGGTAATTCTTGTAACCAGAGTTCACCTCACATGCGGCAACTACACTGGCCCAAGCGATGGTTCAGAACCAGATCAGCAGCTCTGGTTCTAGGGAAAGAGGAACCAGAGCCGGAACTGAAATCACAGTTTTGGTTCTGGTTTGTGCTTCAACCTTCTTCACTGCAAAGATTGCCATTGGGTTTTAGATCCACAGAGCCCCCAGTCTTATGCAGCTTCAGCATTATGTAGGATTATGTAGCGTCCCTTAAGAAGAAGGTCAAGATCTATTTTGTTTGATGACTATTTTAGAGATACTGGAGAAAAAAAGTGAATCTCCACCTTCACCAAAGAAAGTGAATCTCCAACACCACAAGCTTCCTCACCAAGTCTCCCAAAAAATATAATAAAATAAAATGAAAAAAAAAAAAGGAAGAAAGCCTTCAACCTTCTACTTCACCCTCACCACTGTCTTCCTCGACTTCGAACTTGAGAACCTGAAAGTGGGTTCTCAAGTGGAAGGAAGAGAAGAAAAGAGTATGCGATTGGAGGGGAGAAATGAGAGGGGGTGGCTGCATTGAATAGAATAGAGGACACAGACAACGGAGTTTGCGATTGTGCACCCCCCCCCCAACAATGACCAGCCCATGCACCACATCATTCCAGTTCAAACTGGTCCGGTTCAGAGTCTTAACCAAACCATGGCCAGGGCTAGATCCCACAAAAGCCACTAACAAAAGTTGCAACATAAAGAGTTCAAGAATCACATTCACTGAAAGGATGGTTAAAGAATTCAGGCAGGTTTAATAAAAGTCTATATCATACATTTGCAATTATATGACAAGAATATGTATTGCCAAAGTTTACATAAACTCAAAGGGGGCAAAAAAAATTGAGGTACAGGTCTTCCAAACCTATCCCGTTCAACAGTTCGTTATATGATTCATAACCACAGCGATAATAAAAGTCTGATCTCTAGCCACTATAAGTACCTAAGTCCTGAGAGCACAGGATTGGAACCCAAAAAAAGATGGAATATTTGCTACTGCTTGTAAACATGGTTTGGTTATTCAGAAGAGGTTACAAACCACATGTATTGGCAGAACATTCACTGGCGAATACAAGATTGGTGAGAGAGACTGGCAGCTACTGATCAGCATCTAGCTCAAGACTTGGTCTGTATACCAACTGCCCATTTGCTCTTCATATTGATGGTTCCATGCTGTGGTGCTCAAGGTTCCGTAATACGACTCTTGCAAAGATTTTTGCATCAAGAGGAGCAGTGGCTGCTGCAGCTGCTGCGCGCAATACACGTGCTGCTCCAGTTTTCTGTAGGATGCCAGCATGATGCACTGCATGCCTGCCTCCTGGGATAGTGAACTGCAATAGAAGAAAATTATATTTGTGAAGAGAATTCCCCCTAGAGTTGGACTATGCCCATAAAAAACATTGAAAAGAGACGCTGAAATCAGCGATGACCAAACTCAAATGGAACTCAGTAACTGGCGGATCTACTGAGACCAGAATCAACTCCAACGAATCAAATTTTAATATGGAAATTCACAATATGACCGCTTACCTGGAGAAGGGCAAATGCAGCACATGCCTTGAGGATTGAAGAAGGATTTCGTAGCATGGTGACAAATCTTCCGATTTCAGCTCCACTGAGTATCACAAAATCAAGGGAACAGTGAGAAATAATCAAGATGAAAACAAAACACAAGCATAGGTAATCCATATACAAAGTGTCTTAACCAAAATAATGCTTGTTTGTGGTCTTGTATTACAATTGAATTTGTGTTATAAATTTTTTAAAAAAAAAATAACTGTTGAAGTATACTGGAACCAATAAGCTTAGTTGATAATGACAGTGGATTCAAAAGAAATGGATGTGACTAACAGACTGTTAGATTATATCGTAATATTTTCCTGGAAGATGAATTAACAAGAAGAAAATGTTATCCATTATGTGCTTGTGCTAGGAACCTTGATTCTTCTGGGAGAAAAGTATAGCAGGCCACCAGAGCACAGATAATTCCAATACGAAGGAATAACTGCATCGTGGTATGAGTGTAGGATAGTCCAAATAGGAATATCTACACTAACAAGGAAATATATATAACTTATTGCACTTCCTAAACAAGTCATAATTCTGTTCTCAAATACTCAACAAAGACAAATTTACAACTTTTTTATGTTCATTGATTAGGATGATTTGCCAAGTTCTTATTAGTTACTATGTCTGAACGTTAAAAGTAAAACTAATTATAGTCACCTTAAACTCACATTACTTAAATAATAGACCTTTATCAAGTATCTTAGAAATATGCAACAGATTAAAACTGATAGAACATGCATTAAGCTAGATCAACCTCCAAATGGATTAAGCCGAAACAACCCAATTTTCAATGAATAGCTCAGCTTTTGAAAAGCATTATGATTTGGTTTCACATTGTGAAATACCAAATTAACATAGAAACTTCTTTTTTGGTCATGAAACAATCAATTTCAAAATCATAAGAATCATGCGGAAATCAGTTGGTTAACAGGATGACCAATATCATTATTCCTATCTTTGCTGGCTCCCAGTAGGCAACCCCAACTGACTAGTTTGGGATTTACATTTTCTAGAACTGAGCATAATTATTTGCAATTGCTTATCTAAGACAACAATCTGAATCGGAGATTCACTGTGTTTACAAGTTGTAGAAAGAAAGAAGGGACGGGTTTGAACCTGCATCTCAGATGTCCGGCTTCTTGAATCTGAGCTGCCTCTGTTACCTGTGCTAAAGCTGCAGGGGCTGATGATGCAGCAGCAGCAGAAAATGCTTGATGATTGGAAAACATATGGACAAATGTTTTTATGTTGTTTAAAGCTAATCTTCGAGCGCCATCTAAGTTGACATTCTTTGACCCACTGTCTGATGAAGTTCCAATCATGGCAACGTCATCCATTCTGCAGAAGGCACAAAGAAAATTTTACTAGTAACCCACCCAAAAAAAAATTAGAGTAGAACAATATTAATCAGCCACAACTGTTTGGTTCCCCCCCCCCCTCCTTTTTGAATGAAATCTATATCTCTTGGGTGCAAGAAACATTTTCATGTAAATTTTCACAAAGATTCAGTTGCACTAATCCCCTTGCTGCATGATCAACAAGTTCTATTGTCAGTTTTTATCGTTCCATTTATCTATCTCCTTTGTTTGCTCTCCCCAGTCTAGGGGTTCTTTTTATGAGTCTACTCCTTATTCTTGGTGCACTTGCACAAAGAAGCCACACTATTTTGATTCTAGAACTTAATATGGTCTTCGTACCCAACTGCCAAAATTTTCATATTATAAAATTTACATCAAAAAGAGCTGATTTTATTCCTTTTTCCTGCTTCTGATTCTCTACTCTCAAACAAACAATTAAGCATTTCATTCTTCAAGGAATAAAAACCGTCAAAAGATGAAGGTGTGCTAGAATTACAAGGAGAGTTCACAAAATCAATCAGATGAGCCACACAAATACAAGTAGAGTAAAAATTTCAGCCCGGAGCTTATAAAGAGGGGTCTTGAAGTATCTCCAAAAGGCCCTGCCAGGATATGATGCTATGGCCACTCCCAAAGTTGCCTCTGGCACACTTGAGTAGGCCTTAGTACAACAAGAAGGTTGCTCCATTGTGACCTACAGGTCAAGGGTTCAAATCATGGAAACCTTTACATGCAGGGTACTGTTAGATCTATTTCATACTCCACAAAACCAACGATGACAGAAGCATCATGCATTATGCAGCCCTTTTTGCTAGGACTTGATTAGACCAAAATTAAAAATTAAAAAGACACACGCACACACACAGAGACAGGAGGACCTATAGGCATTTCATGAATTCTGGACAAATATTTTGCATTGAAAGGCATGTCCTGCATAGACTTTGCCGCCTAGAAAAAGACAGAAATTCAATTATACTCATCATAATAAACAATAGATCAAGTTAAAATGAAATGAGTAATTTTGTGATAGGGAACCACTCCGCATTATTTTCCAAAAAAACATACTATTTCATCCTCTGGCCCCACAACTTTGAGCCACAAAGAGGTGGCAGCCGGGCCATCTCTTACCCTAGGGATGGCAATTTAGTCCATTTCATAGATTATCTGAACCACTCAGAACCCTAATAGTGTGGGATCAACGCAATGACTGGGTATTGAATCAAGTGGAGTGAACACCCAATTGAGGACAGGAAGGTTATTGTATTCTGTCTAACTGCCAGAAGACCTAATAGTGAGGGATCAACACAATGACTGGGCATAGAAACAGGTGGGGTGACACCCAATCAGGGACGGCGGTTATGGTATTCTGTCTAACTGCCACAATACCTGCCCCTGAAATACCTGATTTTATTATATTAATGCACGAGGCCCCTATATAACAATTAAGGTTAGATTTTCTCAAATACTCCCCTAAGTTGCTAAATACTAGAAGCTTGAGACAAAATTTATAACCGAATCCTTTTCCTCTTCAACAAACAACCATGTAAGGAATCTTCAAAATCTTCCATTCACAACTCTTTTCTTTTCCACCCATTGATTTGGCTATTATACTTTTGGAGAACATGTTACATATTTGTCAAAGTTTGTGCTTGTGTTCGTTGTGGTGTGGACACACAAAGGGCTTGCATCAGGCGTGTTAGATGAAGAAAGACTACAGTTTATTCTAGAAGGACTAGCAGGTTAATGACATTTGGAAACTTGTGGGCCACCCCCTTTGCATCCATTCCTAAGCATCGGGGTCAAGAACAGGGGAAGGCAAAACCTGCCTGATTGCTGTTCCTACCAAACCCACAAATCCTACACTACCTTGCCATATGCAAAAGTTTATCATAGGTCTCTACTATGACAATTAACTTCATCTTACCAACTAAACTATCTAGCACCTTCAACAGCTTAAGTGTAGAAGAAGACATGTTTTGCACGAACACAATAATTCTGAAAAGTGAAATGGTTCTGCTTCTTGGTACAAAGATCTAAAAGTCAACATTAAGTGCTAAAGAAAAATGTAGTCAAATAACAGAGAAGTTTCAGAAACCTAACCACAACAGCATAAGAAATCCGATAATACCTCCCATCAAACATGTATGCCAATGCCAATGCAGCCATGAACCGTGCCATTTTTGACACTGATGAAGAACAAAGGTGAACAAGTGCAGGAACTCCACCTTCCTCCACAATTCGCAAAGCATTACCCGGATTGAAAGCGAGATTCCAAAGAGCTCCAGCTGCAGTTTCATGGACATCCTGAGAGAGAACACAAAGTTGAATATTAATTCTAACTTTTGTCAACAAATGTACTACTTCTTAACAGTTAGGAAACGACACGTTTTGCTGTTTGAGAAGCCAAAGAACTTTTGCAAGTTTTGCAGCATCTTTAAGCATAGGGATGCACAGTTGGCTGGAAAACCACGGAAACCAGCTGCCCAGCTAGCTGGTTGGCAGAGGTCAGCTCTGTCTAATAATCCTTTAGGCCTCAGTTCACATTATACAAAACAAAAAATAAACAAACTGCCCACCAATTTTACCATGTTGTTATTTCTATATAGTTACTCCAGATAAGTGATTTGCCACCTGGGTCTCTCTCTTTCTCACTCTCATCCATTAGCATGCAAGAGTTATCACACCAGCAGAGCTGCCTAATTTTGGAGAACTACCCCCATGGTGATTTCCCCTTCATTGGCAAGTAATTATTGCCAAAATGCAATGATTCATTTCCCTTTTGGTTTTATGCACTATTGATTATGGTGTTGCTTCACAAACATACATGGCTCTTCCGGTGATTGGCAAAGGCATACGACAGTCTGATCTCTTTCTATTTAATTCACCTTTTTAAAAATAAATATATAACTACACTAACTGGTCAAAACCAACCGCAACAGCTAGATACAACGTTGATTAGCAGGTTTTTTGACAATGCCCGATCAGTTTACTTAAATCTTAAACTGTGGTGTTCAGCCAAAATATCATGCAAAGGACCCAGAGAAGGCAACTACGATCACCCCCAATGGAACATGCAAATCTCCATCACATTTTCAGCCTTCTTTTCCTCCCCATTAAAAGAACAGCAACCAAAATAAAAGAAGAAAGGCAGTATGAGCATAATGCACCTCAAATGATTATGCAACTTTCTGATACAAAATCTACAAACTAGGCATGTACGGATAAAACCATCAAGTTAGTTACTTTGCCAGTCTTTTTTAACTTCATGAGTCAAGACCAACAAATCAGCAGTATAGATACACTTTAGACATCAAGATCATGTAGTTTTTAAAAAAGAAATTCTCAGTAGATTCCAATACAGAATATCCCGCTTCCATGCCCTATATATTTTTAGTTAACCCTGTACCACATAACAAACACAATCCGGACGCAACACATAATTATAAAAGCTGTTTTTTGGGGGTAATATGGATATAATCCGGATACGATTGAAAAAGCCCACTCCCTCCCTCCCACCATAAGTCACAAAACTTATCGCAAAACACATAGTAAGCAAAAAGTATTAATTGCTTTGACTTTGTTTTCCAATAGTTATTCACTTCTAAAAGCACCCTTAAATGAAGATGTTTTATCTTTGAGTCGAAAAATAATAAACTTATATCTTTATCATGTTAACAGTAAATACAGATACTAATGTTGGGACAAGAAAAGAGCAAGAAAAGAGAGTATTATTTTACTCTCTCAGGAAAATATAGCGAGAAAAGAGCAAATACTTACTTCAGCTTCTGACCGAGCGAGTGCAATGAGAGGCGCCACACCTCCTTCTCGTCCTATGGCAATGCTGATAAGGAAACACATAAAATTTGCATCACATTAACATCTAAAAAAGACAAATAACAAACTGAACCATCTTTCCTGGAAAATATAATATAAATAGTGCAATGCCAACAAACAAGACAACAATATTAAAACAAGTTGTATAGAAAGTATGAAACACAATTTACCATGTTTAATACTCAGAAATCATTTAGCTCAGAACAGACTTACAAATTAGTTCATCAATTGAAGACAGTTTAAGTTTTTCTTTAGCAACTGATGGAAAACCCTACTTTCTCCGACAGAAGCATATCATATGACTCACAAAATTGTCAAATCTGAAGATCTTCAGAGATACCTATTAGCCTCTGACACTGATAATCCCCAAAGAGCACCAGCAGCCCTCTCTTGAAGACCAGGAGAGGCATCTGAACAGGATTGTGCTAAAGCAACCTATAAATACAGACCAAGAAGGAAAATTTAGAATGTCCAGCAATGCTAGAACTTTTAACAATTAAAATCAACATTTATTAAGAGCATTGTCTTTAAGCTTCATAAGGATAAACCCATCAAACCAATGGGAAGTAAATATAGCTATTGCAACAAAGATAAAAGGAACTATTGAGGACACCAAGAAGATTCAAAGGCCTCATTACTTTAATGTTTTATTCTTTCTTCAGTTTTTTGGTGTATGCGAGACAGTTCTAGGAAAATATCTTATCCCACTAGTTGTATTCTTCTCCTGGTTCTCTTTCTTAATAACACATTTTTTTCTATCAAAAAAAAAATCAAAAATAAATAAATAATGGAGTTTGTCAAAGAAGACCTCATGCTTCTGCATTTTTAACCTTGTGAAGCTAGACAGGTGTGGTTCTCAAATTTTGAGCTAAAGACTGAAAAAATAAAGTTACACATACCAAATGCTCCCACAAATAGGTTTTTAGAGATAGGAGAACGGGCATATTAACTGATTCAATTAGCAACCCAAAGGCTCACACCCCCTCCCTTTCCTCCCCCCCCCCCCCCCCTCTTTTTCCAAAAAGGGAACACACCCTCCCATTGTCCTTGAAAAAGCCCATTTACAAATGTCTTTGAAGGCAAAGTCATCCCTGTGAAACTGCAAACTGAAGGATTTATCTTTAAGCATAGAAATAGTTTTTCACCTTGACTACTTTATGTCACTCCACTTTAGAAAATGCCACCTTTTATAAGGAAAATCATAGACACTTTCACCAGAAAAATAAGCAGGAAGTACAAATAGTTCTAAGTTCAAACACATGGCACATTTTCTCAAATAGGGAAAACACCACTATTCCACAACAACTTAACACAAGCCCCTCGTCATAATGCTTGAAACATACACAAATATGATAGACATGCATACAAAAAATAAAAAGCCTCTGCACTCAACAAAAGGGACACTAAAAAAAGGGGGAAAATTCAAAGAAAAAGTTTAAGTATGATAAGTCAAAAGAACTAAAACACAGCAAGGTTGCCCATACCAAAGCCTCAACACCACCAGCAGCCGCAATTGCTTCTCGATTCCTATCATCAAATGATAAATTCCACAATGCACCTGCAGCTTCTTGCCTACACAATGAATAAATAAGATTATGCATGCACAAACACACTCGAATAAAGACAAAGAAAAGGCCTCCATTCTTCCAAAACCCTGTCACATTCATCAAATAAACTATTATGCAAAGTGATTATTTGACCCTTCATGCACAGAATGGCTTTCATTACTGAAGCTTAAAAGCTTCGTAATTTGAACCCAAGCACGGGCATCTACAAGGTGAGAATAGGGTAAACTACATGCTGCATCTCGTATTTACTCCAACAACATTTCGCATCCCATATTTTAAGAAATTACACTTCACACCCTATATTTTACACTTTGGTCAAACCTTGCACCTTGGACTGACGGCATAAAAAATTCAGTTAAATTTTTTTGAAAATCCAAAAATGCGGATAAATAATTTGTTTTGACAAAATTTATTATATCTTACTATTACATCTCGCTTCTTCTTCCTATTTTCTTCTCTTTTCTCTCCTCAAACTTTAAGGTAGTGTTTGGTTAAATGGTATAAGAATCAGAAATGGGTTTGAAACCCATATAAACTGTTTGGATTAATGGAATAGGAATAAAGGTATGGGAATGAAACCCATAAAATGAGGGTTTTGTGAAACCCAAGTGAAATGGTAGGTTTCGTCCGAAACCCATATCTGAAACCCACAAAAAATAATTTTCACTTTTTGGCTATGGTTTCACCCTACACCTCCTTCCATTCTCTCTCTCTCTCATAAAAAAACCACTACGACCACCACCACCGACACCCTCTCCGGCAACACACCATCATCCTGCCAATGAGACCATCCGCGACAAAGCCCGCCATCTCCATACAACCCACAACTTCTCTGCCAAATGTCTCCGCCAACTTCTCCACAACGAAGCCTGCCATGAGACCAAAAACCTTCCCCCCCAAACCTACTTTTCTTTCTCTCGCTCTACACTTCTCTTTCCCTCTCCACTCACGACTGCACTTTGCAACCTCTCTTAGTGACAGAAACAAAAGCTTTCTAAGTGAGAGAGAGATGTCTGGTGGGTCTTTCTCAAAATAAAAGTTTTTTTTTTTTTTGATTTCTCAGACTCAAATCCTATATGGTGGGTCTTTTTGGAAACAAAAGTTTTCACTAAAATAAAATTGCAATCTTCTAATTTTAAAACATATTTTAATTTTAATTTTAAAAAAATAAAATTAAATTAAAGAAAAAAATAAATGACAATTATAGTTTTAATTTTAGAAAATAAAATAAAATTTTAAAATTGTTAATTTTAAAACATTTTTTATCAATGGCAAAATTGGCAATTATATGATTCTCATTCCCAAAGATACACAAATCAAATATCAATAACGGTAATCATATCCATTCCAAAATTTGAACCAAACAGTTGATATCGGAATCCGAATCCGATTCCTAAGGTCTTTGATTCCTATGCGAACCAAGCACCACTTGAGTTGTTCAATCTTAAAAAATACTATCAAATTACCATCTAGAAGCAAGGTGAAGTTGAAGAATCTCTCTCTCTCTCTCTCTCCCCTTTTTAACAGGAACCAATACTGACCTCAATTCACTCTATTTCCAAAATAGCCACGTTTGCATCTTTCTCTCACGTGCATAACCCAAAAATAAACACCCCAATTTGGTTTTTAAATTCATCTAACACAATCGAAGCCCTAGTTTTGCTCTTTCTCTCGCTCTCTGTGGGTAGTTCCAAAATACCTAGATTAACAGGGTTTAGTCTTTAAAATCAAGACCCAAATTTTAGTTTTTTAATACGTATAACACACTTGGGGCTTTAAAAATGAAAACTTCTGACTCTATTTTTATGGAATTTGAAGTAAAATTTGCATAATTTGAAGTAGGGAATATCCAGCTAATGAAACCTTTTCCCTCACAGTTTCTCTCTTCACAACAATAATAAAGCTTGACAGGGTTCTTGTCAAACATAGACACCCTTACAACAGCACTTCCCTTACATTTGTGGTAGTTAATGTTGACATATTCAAGTTCTTCCCACATGTTGCTCATATTGTTGAAAAAATGACAAGAGAACTAGAACATTTTGCAAAGAGTCTAGAATAGGAGACAACTTAGAAGAGAAGAAACAAGGAAAGTAGAGAGGAGAAGAAACATTGAGGAGATGTACTTTAGAATTAAAAAAGGGTATTTTAGACCATTCACAACATTTTACTCATGTTTGACCCCCCTTAATGGTGCATCGTGACAGAAGTTGCAAAGTGTGACCAGTGTAATACTGGGTGCAAAGTTTAATTTTTCAAAACACAAGATATGCAGTGTTATCCTGAGTAAAATACATGGTGCAACCTAAAAATTACCTTTAAAATTTAAAACTTTCTTTTTTTTGTGCTATCCACATAAGGGAAGAGAAAAGATGCGTAGTTGAAACAAATTAAATATAATTTCTCGAAAAGCGCAAAACCCTCCTATGAAATAAATTTTAAAGATAATCTAGAAACATTGTCACGTGAAAAGGTTTTACAAACGAAATCATGTAGAATATAGAAATATGCATCATAGTTGTTAAAATCATACAATACATGACATGTATCTAAATGGGGGTATTTCATGTAATCCATTTATTGATTTACGATACAAGGCATGTTCTGAGCCTAACATTTCTAACAAATTTTTAGCTTTTACAGCAGTTTTTTTATGGCTTAGAGCAATTTTTTGACTTTACAGTAGCAGCCAAGCCTTCTTATTTTCTCTTTTTTTTTTAACTTCTCAAGATTTAGGCTGAAAATAACAGCCTACTTTCCACCATTCCTTTGACTTTTTAGATTCCATGAACAATAAGGAGTGTTTTCTTGGATCTTTAATACTTTGGCTTAGATAAAATAATATATTAGCATTTTCTGAAAAAGACCAAGTAGAGGTTAGGCTCAGTTGATGTTAGATGGGATTTTGTCTTTTTTATTGGAGAGATTTAACTTCTACTTGTAAAACCCTATATTTTCTACCCAAAAAAAAAAAAAAAAAAAAAAATTTACCCTTTTTGAAAAAGTATTACAAGTAGAATAAGAATAAACAAAAATAAGTTGAGGCGAACTGAGTCAAGTTGAGGTTTCCCAAATTATGCCCTATGATTAACTTTAGGAAAGTTTTAATAGAAAAAAGGAGGGGAAAGACATGAACAAGGAAAAGAAAAGAAAAGAAATTTATGCTTCAAATCGAGAATTGTTGCATGGCTTATTTCAACGTTAGCTAAAAGTTCTCCTTATTTTCTTAAGGAGATATATTCCATAAAATCAGTTTCCCACTATGTAAGAAAAACTTATGACATGTGATATGATAGTTATTTGAAAAATAAAAGGAAATGAGTACAAGATATGATACCCAATTTGACAGCTATGCATGCATTCAGTATCCAATTTGAGAGCTATGCACGCATTCAGTATTTATCTATATTCAAACTGGTTTCCTAAGTAACTTCAGTCTGACTCTAATTCTCTTTAGAGTAATTACTGAGTATAATATCCACTCTTTCCTTGAATACTTTGAGTTCCTTCAAATGACACCAAGCATCATATACTTGGAAAGAATTTATCAACAACTATACGGTAGGTCAAACAAAATAATCAATGAAAACTGTATTGGGGCAGGATGAACGTCAAGAAACAAGTGAAGAATAAAAATAAAGGTAAAGAGAACCAAGCACTTAATAGGGTATCATGGAAAACAAGATCCAGGAGCCTATTCAGAGTTACATGAAACTCAGTACAGGTATGAGTACATAGTTCACTACCCCACCCCCCAAATGAAGTACGAGGGAGTAGGCCTAGTACTGGGGTCGATATTAGGGTCATGGTTTGTTTGCAGGTGGGTCATACATACATATAAGTCATATATAATAAAGAAAAATATTAAAATTCAAAACAAGATAGAATTCTAATAAAAGAAGTCTCAAAATTCCAAATCCACAACAATTGACTAGTAAAATTAAAATATTAAACATAACATATCGTGGATTCACGGTTCAATACAAAAATCTCTAACGTAATTTCAGGGATCCTTAATTTTATCTGGTTTTACACCTATAAAAAGGGATCCCTAACTTTAAGGATCCCAATCGCGAACAAACACTCCAACTTGGGGATCATGTTTTGGGTCACACGATCCAGATCCTAATTTCATGGGGGTAGAGTGAATTAGGTAACTATGTGCCTAATCAACTGACATGAATCCTTAGAATTGCACACATTGAACGCATTACCTCACACCCTCGTGGGGAGAGTGAGTAAGTTGCACAAGTGCTTCAAGAGCACCAGCCTCTTGTCCAACAGCAGCATTGTTATTGTTGCTATCCCCATGAGCAGCCAAATTAGCCAGTGCACGAGCAGCCTGCACAGAAACAAGCAGCATAGATCAGTTTGCTGGAGATTCATGCAATCCAGAAAGAATCAAAATTTGAGCTTAAAGAGAGAGTCAGTCCAAGAAAAACTCACTTTCAACAACAATTTGAGATCCTCTAAAATATGGAGGAATGAGTTTAAAATGTTCTCTGTGCATATTTTTCAAAAAACAACAACAAAGCTTAAGCAGAAGCATATTCTGCTCTAGCTCACACAATATATATAAATATATACAGAAAGTTGTTTTGATGTATAAAGTTTCAATGAGAGCACCAGATCTACTACATGGATACCACCAAAACACACAAAACCATGAACAACAAATCTGCAACAAGGATAAAATAATCATGGTTGGACCTAAATGAGTAGTAAATTCAATTAATAGTAGTTTCAATCTCTGTGCAAGCCATCATTACTAAAAAAGAATTCAAGTATGGACACTTCAAAATAGTGAAAAATATATCAGCAGCAAGGATAAAATAATCATATGATTGGACCTAAATGAGAAGTAAATTCTATTATTAGTAGTCTCAATCTCTGTGCAAGCCACCATTATTAAAAAAGAATTTTAGGTATGGAAACCTCTTAATGAAAGTCATATCTCACCTAGTCAAACAAACACTCAAGAGGTACGTTACATAATTATTATAAGTATAAAATTGAAATGCTCATATAGTTTGAGTTATTTATAATTCTTATGTTCAAGAATAAAATTAAAATAGTAGTCATATATGAGCACTATAAATTGCCTATTACGTAATCTTGCAACACTTTTAGGCAAGACATACCGATACTATATAATGTACATAAAGATAATAATAAGTTTCGTATCAGATCCAAGTCGTATCTCATATTTTTTATGTTCAATATCACCATCTCTATATATGTGCTTTATGGCTGACAAGTATCGCAGTTATAAAGATTTCTACCCAATTTATCATGATTCAAACAACTTGGTTATCATGGGAAACGAGCAATAAGCTGGACAAAATTAATGGAGACTTTTTTTGGGGAAGCAGTGAGGGGGAGAAGAAGATTCATTTAGTGAAGTGGGACTCAATGTGCAACCCTAAGAAATTTGGAGGGCTGGGATGGCACAAGAAAAGGGAAAATAATATTGCTATGCTCTCCAAGCTGGATTGGATGTTGATGAAAGGAGAATCATCTCTGGTGTCAGATTTTGAGAGTTAAATATCTTAAAAATGGGAGCCTATTAAATAGCAAAAAGGGTGCTGGAGGTTCAAACATCTGGAGAGGCATTCTGAATGGTAGGAGTTGTATTATTGAAGGTGTGGTTTGGAGGGTAGGGAATGGGAGGAGGCAGACTTCTGGAGGAATAAATGGGTTGGGGATGTGAGACTTGTAGATTTTGCTAATCTTCCTCATCCTAGGTAGCTCCCTCACTTTAAGGTGGACTATTTCATAGACAACGGAGGCAAGTGGAAGGTTCAGGATCTCAGAGACTGGGTGAGGGCTAGTAAGGTTGAGGATGTTAAAGGGATCATGATCCCTAGGAGGGATGGTGTGAAGGATTCGATCATATGGAAGCGTACCAACGATGGTAGTTTCTACTAAAGAATACCTGCTCTTGAACTCCTTCAAACTTGCAGTTTCTCGCTAGCATCACTAGAGCATGCACACCACCAGCCACAGCAACTTCCATGCTACATTTGTCATCAGCTGCCAAATTGGCAAGTGCACCAGCAGCACGCTCCTAAGAAAATGTAAATGGCAAAACAATGCCGATAAATAAATTCGGCAGCATCACTATCCTACATATAAATGAACACACGATACTTGGCACCATACCAGCACACCATCACCACCAGATGACCATTTAAAAATAAGATTGACTAAAGCTTTGACACCACCGGCCTCTGCAATAGCAGCCTGTGGAAGAAACAGAGATCCAATTCTGGAATTTGTATATAGACAAATACAACCAAAAAGAAAATATCGATAATCAGATAATAAACAACCTTGTGCTCTTCACCAACAGAGAGATTCCACAAGCCTCCAGCAGCCTCTTCAGCAACCAGTCTGTTCATCGACTTTGCTAGGTTTGCAAGGATGTTTATCCCCCCTTCATCAGCGACAGCCTTTGCAACATTGGTATTCACAGACAAGTTTGCAATAGCCTAAAAGAATTTAAATATTGAAAGGAAACCTCAATAACATTGTGTTAAAACCGATCAGTAATACACTTCAAATAACTAGAATGTGATCATCAAAATTCACAGTACATTTTGATCTCTATCAAGTTATATAATTATGAACATACTGATCAACATCTCATAAAACTCACCTTAGCAGCTTCTGACTGAAGGCCCTCCCGCCAACTTCTTGCAAGGTTTAGGAGTAGGCGTATGCCTCCATCCCGCATAACTGCCTCAGCCCTTCCACCATGGATGCTAGCATTTTCATCATCAATGACAACAAAAGTTGCAAGCCCTGTGGCTGCCCTTTCTTGAACATCCTCTTGTGAGCTCTGCATAAGACTAAGTAATAAAGATGCCCCCTGTTTGAGCCAGAAATCATCCAACCCCATCTGATTGCTTTCAGCAATCCTCAGAAGAGAATGAGACAGGATCCATTCAAGCCAATCCACAATCTCATCCACATTCTTATTCTTCTTCGAACTCCTCCAATCCGAAAATATATTCCTCTCTTTCTTTGTCATATCGGCAAATAAAGAAGCTACTCCTTTGAAAACATCAGTAAAAAGGGCAAGCAGTACTTTATTTTTGTTACTGTAATTGGCTACAAAGTTTCCATCTTCCTCCAAAACTGGACAATTCAAGGCGCATAGAACCCGCAATTTCTGTGATATGGACAACATTCTTGAAACTGCATTTGGAGTGATATCGGTTCTTGAAACATCTAAAGCAATTAAGTTGGGAAGTTTACTCCAATAGTGTGCCGCCAGTCCCCATTTCATGTTCGTTGTCCCAGCAACGGAAAGATAACAAACAGATGCCACATTTCCCAAAGCCGTCTCATCAACATTCAGACAATCAATGAACCCAATGTCAGTCAGATTTGGGCAATGCTTACTCAAAGCAGTGATGGCATCTCCATCAACATCCCGAACCCCCGAAATGCGAAGCCTCCTCAGCTTAGGACAGCAAAGAGCAACTGCCTTGATTGCATCACTGCTAATTCTCTCACAGAAATCGGGCCCGAGTTGGAGGCTCTCAAGCATTTCATGCCGAGCCACGACCACAGACAAGGTGGAGTCGGTAATTTTGCGACAGTAATCACCACTTATCTCCCGCAAACACTTAGCCTGAAGAAATATAATAGCATCAGCAGATTCAGCACCACGAAACCTAAGTTGCAGAAGATTTGAGCATCGGGATGCAAGAGAAGCTGCACCTGCAGTATCAAATTTGTGCGGGCGAAGATCTAAAGAACTCCATAGACAAGGAGAAGCACCAAGGCTCCTCCACGTCCTACAAGTTGATGACAAACTAGCTCTATCCCGATAATCCAAGCATGAAAACAATTGAATGACAGTGTCATCAGGCAAACAAGTCCAATCAACCAAACTATTTCCTTCACCGCCCAAAACCCCATCTTCAATCTCAGGGTAACTCTGCAAAACCACCTTCTCCTTCCCCTTTTTCGCCACCTTCCTCCTAACCCTTCGACTCATATTATGGTCAAACAATACAGACGCAGAAATAAGTAACCTTATTCTCCTCAAAGGAAAAAAAATAAAAACCCTAATTGAACCCTAGAAAACAACCTCTAGAACAAAGACAAATCTATGTATATGTCCTATATCATGAATAACCAAGTACCCTAATATACGGTTGTGCAAACATATTAACATTGAATACTCAGATACAATTTGGAGTCATAAATGCATTGAAGATTGGAAATCATGAGACTCGTAACCTAAAAGATCAAAATTTGGTTTCTTTCAAACCTGGGTTCTTGCCACAATTATCTGTATTGTCATTCATAAAGAAGGCATTCAAGAAGCTTTTATATAGCTTTTTTGACAAATTCCAGATGGACGTAGGAAGATTAGACTCAACTGAGAAATGGGTCGAAGAGAATTGTGGGTATGAGATGGAGAGAGAAGAGAACAAATTGTGACAAGCAAAAGAGACCAAACCCTTAAAGCACCCCCCCCCCCCCTCTCTCTCTCCCCAACCCTTATTAGGCCACAAAATGTAAAATTCGAGAGAGAGAGAGAGAGAGAGAGAGAGAGAGAGTGAGAAACAAAGAGAATTGATGATTTTTGGATGAATGGGTTGGGGCTCAGAGATGTGAGAAGTTTAGATTATGTGTTAACCCACAGCTCATCAGAAAAATCAATGGCTCTGTCTTCTGCTCTCCTCTCAGTTTCTTATTGTAAGGTTTTTTTATATATTATATTTTATTTGTTTCCTCAGAGTGCTGATTGGGTGTTTGGCTGCTACGGATTTGGAGATTTTGTTGCAAGTGCATTGTTCCTAGGAATGAAAACAAAAATAAAAAAATATAATAAATTTATTTTAGAAAAATTGAAATATGGTTGATGATCAAGTGAATAGACAAAATATTAAAAAAAAAAAAAAGAAAAAAAAATGCAAAATAATATAGTTGGCAGTAGAGTTATATGAGATTCAAAGTTGGTAGGCAAAAAACTATAAATACATGTAAATTGATAATATCTTAAAAACTATTTTTTTAAGAGTTCTATTTATTATATCTAAAGAAAAATATATAGAATAAAGTTTAATTATTATGATTTAAAAAATTATTTTAAATAAATAAATAGGTTAATTATTTATTATGAAAAGCTTAGCCAAAAATAAATAAATAAAAGAAAATTTTACACATTTTAGTTTAATAGGTTAATGTCGACTTTCATTTGGCTTAAAACTATAAAGTTTATAAATTTGCAAAACCCTAGCCATAACCATATCTAGAAAATCATATTATTGCAATAGAACTAAGGTATAATTATTTATCTCGGCTCTCAAAAAGGTTTATTGTAAAAATATTTCAATATTTTGTCTCGAACGTCAAAGAGTATAGCCTTTTATAATTATACATTACAAGTTATTAATGACATGAAAAATTAATTTTTTTTTTTCATTTGCTTAATTAAGTGATATTTCCTGAAAGGGGATGGAAAGAGTGCAATTCAATTTTGAAATTATTTATATCAAGTAACAAAATCCATATATATAAATATAATTCAGAAAATCCATATAGAAGTTGCATTTATTATAAAATACAAATCATGTAGATACTTTCATAGAATACATTCATGAATAATTCCAAACGATGCGTGCGGATTTGAACTTAAAAAGAAAAAAAAAAAAAAAAAATTTACCTCTTTTCTTAAGCTAAATGCAAATAACTTAAGTTGAAGGTGCAAGAAATTATAGGGAAAGGTACCAAGTGGGGAATAGCAAATGACAATGATGTTCATGTTCTTAAAGAACAGTAGCTGCTGAATGAGCAAAATGGGTCTGTGAAAACTGATCTGGAAAGTGTTCATGGAAATATTTACTTCAATTCCTTGATGAAGCTTGATAGATGTGTATAGGATGAAGATATTATCGATGATTTGTTTAACATTCGGGATAGAAACTTTATTTTACAAATTTGTATTAGCCGATCGACTTCTTATGATAAGTTAATTTGGATGCATGATTGTAATGGAAAATTCTCGGTCGGAAGTTGCTATCGTATGCTTCAACGAAATTTAATCTCTATTTCAATGGATGAGAGCTTTTTGGGAAGAAAATTTGATCCTTAAAGGTGTCGGGCGAGGTTCGAGTTCACATATGGAGTGTGTCAAAAATGTCATTCCAACAACTGAAAGTTTTTTTTTTCTAATAATTGATCAGCATTCGAAATTATAGTCTAATTAACTATTAGTTCAATAACGAAGGCTTTACAAGAGAGAGAACAGTGGATATCTCTGCTATGTGTCCTTTGTGTGTGAGAGATATGGAGTCAACTTCCCATAATATTTGTTATTTGTTGTCCATTTGTAATATCTTGTTGGTTGTCTGCAAACTTATATTCCAGTCGTTATGGTTATTTGAAGGCCTGGTTGGTGTCTAAACTAAGGTCTCCATCCACGGAAGAAAGTTGTTTGCTTCTTATGCTTATTTGGAGTATTTGGAAGTACCGAAATCAAGTCATTTGGCATATCCAAATTGTTAATGTTTGAGATGCTTTCTTTATTGTTGCAATTGAAGCAAGCATATTTACAGTATACTGGAATGCACAGGCAATGTACCAACCCATAGTTGGACGACGAGAAGAATGTTAAATTTGTTAATTTAAAATCAAATTAAAAACTTTAAAATTAAAAAAATTATATCCGGAAATCTTCCCTTATAGAGAATTCGACAGTAACTCAAGTCAAATTAATTGAAAAATGACCCTAAATACCGATCGGTCAAATACCCGAAAAAGAAAAAAGAAAAAGAATGCAGGCAATGTCCCGCGGTGTGGTAAAATGGATTCGGCCTGTATTCTTTTCAACAGCGAGAGAGACGGGGCTTGAAGGTATTTTATGTGATAATAAAGATGCAAAATGCAATGTATCATTGTTGGACCATCGGTTGGTTGCTCTACGCGAGAAGCTGAAGCTCTGGCTGTACATGAGATTCTGAGTTGGATCCGCAGAAGACAATGGCAGGACACTGAGTTGGAAACAGACTGTTCTGATATTGTTCATGCACTGTTTGACCATAATTCCTAGTCCTCTTATTTTCATGCTATTATCAATGATTGTTGGGACATTATCAATGATTTGCCAAACTTGAGGGTTAGTTTTCTTTATCGATCCGTGAATATGGTAGAGCATACTCTAGGACAAGCTACATGATCTGTGCCAGACTGAGTGGAAGGAGATTCTTATCTTTGCCATTTCCCTCCTTATGTTAGTTATTGATGGTGAATTGATTTGACATCTTATCATTTCCATAAAAAAATAAATAAATAATAGATACGTATTTATTTCCTTAGTAAATATTTTTAAAATTTTCATATTTTACGGGTTTTAGACTTTTCATCATCTTTCTCATATTATATGATACTAATAGATCTCGATAATAATTAATTTTTACGATAAATTAAGAGTTCCAAAATTGATTAAAATGCAAAATAATTGATTGTCACTATTTTGGACTGCCTTCAACTATTGAAGGGAGTGGATGATTATTAGGGTATAGGCAATTTTACTAGGTCCATATAATAAAAATATTTTTAATAACAAATTTTGTAAATCTAGCCGCAGCTAAAATTAAAAATCTATGTCGGGTTAGGGAAATACATTACATATTTTAAATTATAATTGCAGGAGAGTAAAGTTAAAGTATTTAGTGGAATAAAAAATATTTCGAGCGATAATTTATAAAGCCGTATAGAATTTCTTTTTATAAGAAATGAACAACTTCTCCATCTATTTTTCCTTTTCTTTTCAAAAAAAAAATCTTTTATAACCATTTATTTTAATATTATAATTTTGTACGTGAAAACTATTATACCTACTTGAAAAATATTCTCAATTTTAACATAATTGAATTTATGAAAAGAAAACTTTCAAAAAATAAATATGTAATATAAGTCATTTTGTTTACCATTCAAACCTTATTTAGGCATCTAAATCTATATATATAATAAACATTTGGTCCATCAACTACGTTGACTCAATTGGATGTGGGGTTGAGTTTTTTTAAAAATGATCGAGATTCGACTTTCACTAGAAATATCGATTCTTTATATGTATGAAATATTTTTCGTTGGGAAACCCGCCATCCGAAAAGGAGTCACTGCAACGGTGGGTCCGGATTAATCGAAGTCTCAAATATTGAGCAGTGTCCAAAACATGATAAAAAAAATAATAAACATTTGGTCCAAGCTCCCTGAGATTCACAAGTGTTGCGTGAAGGGAGAGACCGGGAAAGGTTGCTTTAAATGGTAAAAATATGTTTAATTTTAAGAATATTTAATATTAAATTTTAGACAATTTTGAGGTTAAAATTAAAATTGAGAATGTAGTGTGTTAAGAAAAAGCCAAATCATGCTTAAGGCTCTTTTTTTTTGTCGTATGAATTGGTGTCTAGAATTATATTCTGATTAATTCGATTCGAATATTATCTAGTCCAATTTAAAGAGAAGTTCTCCCAACGTATTATTTTTTATTTATAAATTTAAAATTTAAAATTTTATCAAGAGACCTAACATTATTTCCTATTAGGTGGCCGACTGTCCGATGCTTAAGGCTCTTCTTCAAGAATACTTAAGTTAAAAGCTAAAATTATATTTAGTTTTATAGATACATACATACATATATATATATATATATATATGTAAAATTTAGATTGAAAAATATTATATATTATTTAGTAAATTTGACCTTTTTATGGATTCTATGCATATAAAGTAGAAATCCAAATTTCTTTGCACCGGCGGATGACGGAAGGAAGGAGGAAGATGGTTTCTTTAAAACGTGAATATTCTGTTAAAATATTATGAATTATAAAATAAAAATTAATTTTCTTTGACCGATTGGGAAGGAGGAAGATAGTTTGGGAATGGTTTGGGAATCCAAATTAATTTTTTTAACAGAATATTCTGTTAAAATTTCTGTTAAAATTTCTGTTAAATATTATGTTAAATATTTTTTTTTTGAATAATTAAGGAACAACCCAAATTAATTAATATTATGTTAAATATTATCCAAATTAATTCCTTTTATAACATTGAGAATTTCTTTCTCCAATTAAGGAACAAGGTTGAAGGCAAAACCAACAAGCTTTTTTTTTTAATCCAAATTAATTATAAAAATATTCTGTTAAAATATTCTGTTAAAATTAATGTCTATGCATATGAAGGAGGAAGATAGTTTGGGAATGGTTTATAGAGTTAAGACAGCTAAATTATTGCAATTATGTATAACTTAAGTAGAAAATAATTCTTTATTTTTTTTTTATGTAAAATAGATTTAATTTATCGTAACGAAATCTTTTAAAAATTAGGAAACTAATTTAATTATAATTTAACAAATGTTCAAAAAAAATCATGAAACTTAAAGTTATTTAAACAAGACTCGAAAAACAAAAGGGAAAATAATAGAAGTAATATTCGAGGGATCTAGATCGACAGTCTAATTGAAGTTCTTAAACTTGTGATGACAAAATATACATAATAAATTTGAAATTTTTACGAGTAGAATTATGATTTTACTCTAGTATTACTTATCATTTAGTAAATTAATTCATGCAAAAGAATTTAATTTTGCAGAACAAAAAACAAAAGTCGGATTTTTTTTTTGGGTAAAACACAAAATGATTTATTTAATTTGATGGAAGTTCTATACTCGACCGACTACGGAGCTTGAATTTGATTTTAGGGGGGAAGTATATTTGTAAATTTATAAATATATGAATTCATATTTGTTGAAAATAAAAATAATATTAGTGTTAAATTAAAATTATAGATGGTCGTATTGGAATTCAGAAAATTTAGATTAAATAGGTAAAAAAACTGAGTATATGAGATTTAAATTTAGCAATAATTATCATAATGATAAAAAAATATCAGATTAGATAGACAATATATACCAAAAAGTGAACAATTTAGATATATTGGTTTTATCATTCAAAATGATGACAACATAAATAAAAATATAAATCATAAGATTTAAATGGATTGGATGAAATAAAGAAAGATATATGGATTTATTTGCGATCGTACTATATCACTGCATTTGAAAAGAAACTTTTATAGAATCGCGATAAAATTTACATTATTATATGGTACTAAATGTTGGGTTATTAAATAACAATAAAAACAAAAAATAATTATAATAAAAATGAGAATATTTAGATAAATGTGAGACAAAATTAGAAATAATAGAATTAGAAATGAAAAAATTCGTAACAAATTAGAGAATTAATTCAATTGTGAATCAAATGCGAGTGTCGTTTGAGGTGATTTAGTCATATACAAAAAAACCCAAAAATACACCGGTTAAAAAAATCGATAACTTAAATATATGAGATTTAATAAAATATAAAGGTAGATCGTTCAAAACTTGAATATAAATTATTCGTAAATATATGATAGTTAATGGTTTAGGACTTGACTAGAAATGAGTGGCATAAAAAAATCCATACAAATAAAATAATATATATATTATTTTATTTTATTTTATTTAATCATCTTCATATTTGTTTTCAAATGACCGAGTTCAATTATTGTGATTAATATTCAGATTGTTATTATTATTGTATATGAATTCATATTATATAATTGGAAAATATAATAAATATAAAAAAATATAATTATCTAAAATTGAAAATATTAAAATTGAAAATTTAGTAAACAAAAATTTTTATTTTTCTTCAATTGAAAATTTTTAAAAATATATATAAGAAAAAGAGAGAAATTTACGAGAATAGAAGGTAAACAGGTGATAAAAATTTTAGAAATTTAAAATTGTGTATATTATTGAGAACATAAATGTATCTTCTCATAATTAGATATTTTATTAGAATTTGATTTTTAAAATGTGAGAGCATTATTTAAAAAATGAAGAGAAAAGAGAGAACTTGAGAAATATTTGTATTATTCGATATGATAATAGATGTACAAAATAATAATATATCTGAATTTCTAATCCGTTCGATATGTTAGAAATCATACAATAAATATATTTTTAATATGGTTTCAATATATAATAAATATTATGTTACTATAGTAATGAATATTACATGAAAATTATACGAATCTTATAAATTTGAAATTATTTATAGTTATTTACGAGAGGAGGCATAATAAAGAAATTACAATAAATATATTTTTAATATGGTTTCAATATATAATAAATATTATGTTACCATAATAATGAATATTGCATGAAAATTATACAAATCTTATAAATTTGAAATTATTTATAGTTATTCATGAGAGAAGGCACGATAAAAAAATTATTTATAACGCAATCTTTAATCCGATCGTTGTATTATAATATATACAACAAAATCATTTTTAAATATCCTCTTAATATATAATAAATATTATATTATAATAATAATGAATATTAAAAGTTAAGTGTAATTACCCCTTTGCCCCTTTGGCTCCGCCAAGTTAAAAAAGATTTATTTCGTATTTAAATTGGGGGATTCTTTACAATAAAAAAGAAAGTCAGAGATGAAATACTTAATTTTTAAGAAATATATTAATATAAAGATGATAATAACTAATTAAGTAATATAAAGCAACGAGGGATCTGAGGGAGAGGAGAGGATCCCAGGGTTCTCATGTACTGTCTTCTCTTCCTAGAAAACTCATTTACTGCCTTTATATTTTATTTATTTATTTATTTATTTTTCATTACCTTCATTTAAGATTATTTAAAAAGAAGTAAAACCCCAAAAAAAAAATAATAATAATAATAAAGAAAATAGCAACCCATCGTCTCAATAATACTTAGTTTGCACGGAAGTGAAAATAAGGAAACAAAAATAATATAAAATGATATGAAAAAAATAATATTTTGTAATAATAAAAAAATAAAAACGTGAATAAATATATAAATATAAAAAATATAAAAATATTTGTGTAAATATTATTTAGTTTATGAAAATCATATATTAACCGTATTTTATAATACAATTTTAAAATGATTAGATGTGTGATTATTAATTATAAGAAAAGTAATATAAAAAATTATAATTATAATTAAATAAGTAAATAATTTATTAAATATGTAAAATATGTTAATATAAAAATTATTAAAAAACTCTTTTTATAGATATTAATTAATTTATTTAAAAATAGAAACATGAGGGTTGAGGAGTTGGTCAGGGTTCAATGTGTTTAGTGTTAATGTTAAGTTGCGTACGATAATGCTTGAAGGGCAAGAACGTTATTCCATCCACAAAAGGAGCTTTTTAAAAGTTCCTTTCGCGGGGGGGAGGGAGAGAGAGAAATCGAGAGAGAGAGAGAGAGAGAGAGAGAGAGAGAGAGAGAGAGAGAGAGAGATGGTGAGTCAAGAAAGCAAGTCAGGCTCGTGGCTCTCTAATTTCTGGTCATCTGCTCGGAGAGTGAAACCTTTGATTTCGCCTTCTTCTTCGGAAGCACATGGAAGTAAAACTCTTGTTCGTCATCTTAATCTCTTCGATCTTATTCTCATCGGAGTTGGTGCTTCGATCGGCGCTGGAATTTTCGTCGTCACCGGAACTGTTGCTCGCGATGCCGGTCCAGGTAAAAATCCTCCTATCTTTCGGTTTAGCCGGAACTTATTTCAATTTTTATGTTATTTCATATAATTTTAATGAAGGTTTCTATTACCTGTGGGTTGAGGTTAGTTTCACATTATTAAGGACATGTCTTTCCTTTTAAATTTAAAATTTGAACAAAAACTGTGTGTGTATTTAATAATAGTTGAAGATTCAAATACTATTTTTGAGTATATGCCGGTAGACTCACATGTTCTACAGATCATATGTAATAGCAAATTTTTTGTATCTGTTGGGCAAAAGTTAAGGTTAATTTTAAGGTATGTCGACAAGGCCGTGTAAAATAACCTAAAGCGGCGAGAGCCGATTGCTGCTTGCCGGTGGAGAAACGGTCTCTGCAGAGGACAGAGGCCTTCTCAAGAGCTTGAATTTTTTTTTTATCAGAAAAAGAATTGCATATTTTTTAAGAAAAAATTAGTATATAGCAGTAAAGTTTGAGCAATAATTTACAAATAACATGGGCTTGGCAAACATTAATAGATATTAGTATTGAAATTTGGATCCAACATAAAATAAGTAATCTCATAGTTTAGATTTTGGAACTAATTAATTTAGTGAGATAGAATATTAGATTCTTTAATTAAGTTTTAGAGTTGAAACTTGAAAATGAAAAAAAAAATTATGTTAGAAGAGTCGTTCCCTAAATAGGGTTTCTGTAAATGCTCAAAATAAATTAATCGAAATATGATTACAGATATCAATCGTGAGAAATAAAAAAAAAAATTAGTCTAGCTTTTGAGGTGGGGGGGGGGAAGGACCTAACCTTTATTTAATCTTTTCATTCATTGAATTTTTTGAGTATCAGCTCTTCTATTTGTTTTATTTATCATTTTCTTATAATATTACTCAATTTTTAAAAAAAGTCATGTAATTTCTTCATTAAATATAAAATATATCTTATAGTAATAAAATATGATATTAAATAGACCTTAGCATTTAAACAATGTAAAATATACTAACCTTTATAGAAAAAATGCTTACTTTTAGTTTTTTTTTTTTTTTTTAAAAAAAGTTTCTTAATAAGACAATATAAAATTATTTCCATAAAAAATAAAAAGAATATTCTTTTAACTCAATGGAAAATTGTTCTAAGAATGTTCAACTCAAAATCATAGCAATTAGTACCATAAATACTTCGGTAATTTATTTTAAAATATGTAATATTAAAACTCTTTATAGTTTAATGGTGGAGGGATGAAACACAAATTACTATTATACCCTTCATAGGATGTTTCTTTTTTTGTTTCTAAATGTAGATTTTAGTTAATTCTTCACCAAAGTGTAATAATTTTGGAGACAAAATAAATTATTATAGAAGGTAAGGATGGGAAAGTTAGATTCTAACATATTTCCATTAATGAATTTGATATTATTAATATTAGATTAAAAGTAAAAAATTGATTAAATAGTTCGATATTGCTTGTATAGATATAATTAGTGTAAATAGTCTCCCTCTCTCTATATTTCAATTAACAAAACAACAACAAACTGAACGTTAAACCCAAGAATTTGGAGTCGGTCATTTTAGAGACAAATTATGATTAAATAAATAAATACAAATAAATATAGAACAGAATAAAAAATAATAATAATAATCGGAAGCAAAATTCTCTGTGTATGCCACCCCCAAAATATTGTCCCTTCCTAAAATTTTCACCAAATCCTGAGTTTGGCTGCTATTTTCTTGCTTTCATAGCTTCGTTTGTTGTAGCTTTCTTTTTGTTTTGTTGTTCTCAGGGCTTTCCATACTCTTTTCGACTCAAGAAAAAATAATAATAATAAATTAAAGGCCACGCAGCCACAATAGGTGTCATGTTACATAAAATTTTTATGTATGACCTTGCATGCTGATGATTTGTTTCACTATTTCTAATGCAGGAGTTACAATTAGCTTCATACTTGCCGGACTCTCGTGTCTTCTTAATGCACTGTGCTATGCAGAGCTAGCCTCTCGTTTTCCTGCTGTTGTAGGAGGAGCCTACTTATATGCATACACAGCTTTTAATGAACTGACTGCTTTTCTTGTTTTTGGGCATATGATGCTTGACTTCCACATCGGGGCAGCCAATATTGCCCGGAGTTTGGCTGGCTATGTAGTTAAACTACTGGAGCCGGTTTTCAAGGAAATTCCGAGCTGGATTGGACATGGTGGTAAAGAATACCTTGGAGGAGCTATATCTCTCAGTCTTTTAGCTCCAATTCTTCTAGCACTTCTGACAATAATTTTATGTCATGGTGTTGGTAAATCTTCTATAATAAATTCTATCATGACAATCTTGAAGGTCCGATTTTTGTCACATGCTAGGGAAAAGCGTTCCTTGATCTCATTTCTAATAAAAGTTTGAAAAATCATAGGAAATATAAATAAAAAAACTAGAAATAACTAGGGGTTATTCTTGTGCAGATAATTATTGTATTTATTGTCATCATTGTTGGTTCTTTCAAAATTGATGTGTCAAATTGGTCCCCTTTTGCTCCAACTGGAATCAGACCAATACTGACCGGAGCAACTGTAGTATTTTTCGCATATGTTGGCTTTGATGCAGTTGCGAATACAGCCGAAGAATCTAGAAATCCGCAGGTATATGTGCCATATGACATTCATTTCGTACTTTGGTCCTAAAATTGTACCGCTTTTGTTTCTTACCTGCTCACAAATTATTTATCTGTTTATATCAGCGGGACTTACCGATAGGCATCCTGGCAAGTCTTCTTGTTTGTGCTGGATTATATGTTGGCGTCTGCTTAGTGATCACGGGTATGGTGCCCTACAAGTTCCTTGGGGAAGAAGCTCCTTTGGCCGAAGCATTTACATCCAAGGGCTTCAAGTTTGTGGCCATTTTGATCAGCGTGGGAGCTGTTGCTGGACTCGCTACAACACTTCTTGTTGGTCTGTATGTTCAGGTGAATTGACTTAAGCGCTTCCATATTATGGACATGTCTTTATTTGTGGCTTGTGCAGTGCATGATATGTGTGTGACGTTGTGATTTTTTCTCATAAGCAGTCTCGGTTGTACCTTGGGCTTGGAAGAGATGGTTTGCTACCTGCAGTCTTTGCAAAAGTACACCCTAAACACCGGACTCCAGTTCGGTCTCAAATTTGGGTTGGTCTTGTTGCTGGTGTCTTGGCTGGGCTGTTTAACGTGCACATCCTCTCACGCATCCTTTCAGTTGGCTCCTTGGTCCGTTTGTTAAATTTTCACTTTCCTACTTTTGATTTGCATGATATGGACATGGATATTAACTAATTTAACCCTACAATCGAGTCATAGGCTATTTGTCCTAATTATTGGTTCAACTCTAGATTTGTAATTGCAGGAACTAAATATATATCCCAAATTTTCTAACAAGGACAAGGTAAAATGCAACTTATATGAAGTGTTTCTGTTTGTTTTCAGGTGGGGTATTCTGTAGTTGCAGCCTCCGTTGTGACCCTTCGATGGAAGGACAAGACAGCAACGGAAGTTCCTAGAAAGGGTATTTCAAATTGGATGGAAGGAGTCATCTGCCTCATCCTACTTGCCTTGTGTGGCTTTGCTGCTGGACTCATCTTCCGTCTCGATGCATCATATTTCTATGTTTTTGCACCTTTCGTGATAGCTGTTCTCGCTTGTGCTGCTTTATATTTTCGCCAAGTGAGTGCTGATTTGAGTTGTCCTTGAAGGGTCATTTTACAATTGCATGATCCAATCACCGCCAATCATTCTATAATTTCACACAGAAAATGATGATCATTCCATGATGATCCAACAGTATCTAGGGGATCATAGAAAAATCCCTGAACTGTGCTCTTTTTTTTGTTATCCTGCATCGTAGTCTTTTTTTTTCCTTTACTAGACCAACTCCTTAATTGTTCCTTTTTAGGCTTATGAGGCTCCGCCAGGATTTTCTTGTCCAGGAGTTCCTATCGCACCAGCCATTTGCATCATCTTCAACTTTTTCTTGTTTGCACAGGTTTGATTCTATCCTTAGACAATCCATTAGACTACTTCTATGTTTTTCAATCAAATAAAATGCGATTGGTTAATGTTAAAAATTCAATGGCTTCCTTTTTGCAGTTACACTTTGAAGCATGGATAAGATTTGTCATCTTCACTGTAATTTTGGTTGGTGTATATGCATTCTATGGCCAACATCATGCTGATCCTTCTGGTTCAACTCCAATCATATGAATCAATTAATGATTGGCTTATGGGTCTTCCTTTTTTTTGGGGATTTTTTTGGGCTCAAGAAATGGAAATATAGAAGAGGAAAGCACTGTAGGAACAAAGTATGCCAAACACCACAAGAGGAGGGGGAAAAAAAGAAGAGAGAGAGAGAAGCACAAAGGAAGAAGGCCTATGAAATTATGCAGTTTATTGCATTATGTTTGTACTTCGGAAGAATGTATTAAAGATTTTATTATTCTACTCAAATTTTAGTGATTCAATCCATTTTTTTCCTTTTGGTCATAGAAGAGACCAGGGGCTGCCGCAACGAAAGCCGAATGAATACTCAGCCGGCGAAAGAAAGGATGGCCCCACTGGTCCGTTGGGGAAGGGGCTGTAAGAAGATCTTGACCTTCTGCAAATCCATAACTTTTATTCAAGACTTATTTTAATTTTATAATTCAATCGTAGGACTACGTGGGTCAATTATTTTTTGAAAAATAATTTGGCAGCTTATTTGTGAAAATATTCGATATTGCTTCAGAACATATTTGGGTTAATTTTTTATGTTAAAAGTTTTTATTTTTTATTTATAAGTTATTGTGAAAAATAAAAATTTTATAATTTAAGCGAGAATTCGCTCGTTAATTTTATTTTATTTTTTAAAAAGCATGGTTTTATAAATAATTTTAAAATGTTCATAAATTAAAATAAATGTTCTAACTTCATAATTATTCTATTTTTTAAGAGAAAATTTTGTAAATAATTAAATTAAATATATACGTAACAAAATATTATTTTAGATTTTTAAATATTTTTAGATATTCATAAATATTCAAATATTTTTCAGGTTTATACATACATGACAAAATCGTAATATTTGGCGTAATTAGGACAATTTTACATGTTTATATTTTTATTAAAAGAGTGCGACTCTTGATATAACAATTGAATTATTTTTTTGGTGATCTCGAGGTCATGAATTTAAGATTTAGAAATAGTCTCTTTATAAAAATACAAGAAGAATGTTATGTATATATACGTCTACTCTCTTTTTACTCCATACTAAATCGAGAAACACTTTGTATACGGAGTGAACCATTTATATTTCTATTAAAAGAGCCACAAAGTAGATAAGTAAGCACTCATTTCATAGAATTTTAGAATTCAAGTCTAAAATTGCTATCTATTAACCATTATAAAGAAAGTATATAAAATCAATTAATATTTATAGAAGTTTTTTCTTGTTTATTAATTTACAAATACTCACCTTTCATAGATTTTAAATATAAATTTATAATTATTAGAATTATAAATAAAATTATTTTAAAGCTATTTTATATTTTATCCTTTACAATTTTCCCTTTTTATTTGATTTTTTTCTCCATTCTTGCAATAAAAATTAGAATTATAATTAAACTTCTCAAAATTTTTGTCCACGTGTTCTCTATGTACGAAAAGCAATTTAGAAAATTCCAATTTAAGTGCAAAATACTCCCAAAAAGACAATAAGCCATTGGATCGTAACATGGGATGACAAATGCGTCGTATCTCCATAAATTCGAGAGAGGAGAGGGGAGAGAGAGAGAGAGAGAGAGAGAGGAGAGAGAGATGAGAATGCAGAAGAAGCAGGCTCAGAGCAGCAACTCATCATCTTCTTCAGCCCTTTCAAATTTCTGGTCTTCAGCTCTAAGAGCGAAACCTCTCTCTTCTCCATCGGAAACCCAAGTCCGTTCACTCTCCGGCGAAGCTCTAATTCGTCGTCTCACTCTCTTCGATCTCATCCTTCTCGGCGTCGGAGCTTCCATTGGCGCCGGTATCTTCGTAGTCACTGGCACCGTCGCTCGCGACGCCGGTCCAGGTCAGCCTTCGATTTTCTTTTTTTTTTTTAACACCATTTTGACTTCAACATTTCAATCAATTTACGTTTCTGTCGCTTTCAATTTCTGCTTCACGGGTCTCGTGAATCTCTTCTTGTTTTCTCTTGATTCATAATTCGTAATTTCTTGATGTTTGCTTGATTTAGTTAAGGTCGAGGGTCATAATTGAGCTTCAATCGTTGAGATTTTAATTTCATTTATGAAAAGCGTTATAGTAATTATTGAAGATAGGGTTTTTGGCTATTGATTCTATTAAAAACCTAATTTTTATCAATATGTGTGTGTGTGTGTGTGTGTGTGTGTGAGAGAGAGAGAGAGAGAGAGAGAGAGAGAGACCTTTGTTAAGTGCCTGCTTTTAGCTGCATGAAAAGAATGCATATGCTTAAGAAACTATATGATGCGGTATTCAATTCCGAAGCATATTGGTTTGTACATGTTGTGGCCTAGTGGGTGTAATGGCAAGGAACAGTGAAGGTTAGATGTTGGATGCTTGGGTGGCGACGAGTGGACCTGTAGGTCCAATCGAGGCTGAAGCAAGAGCCACTCTCCTTGCTTTGTCCAGGTTTAGGTGTCTAGGGCTGTCTTTGAAGGAGATGCGAGCCTTGTAACCAAGAGCCGTCTTTGAAATCCATGAATAAAACCATACCAAGCACAAAGCATTTCCCCAAGAAAAGAAACAAACAAAATTTAATGTAAAAAAAAAAAAAGAAAATAAAAAAAAAATTCTGCAAAGAGCAGATGGTCAAAGTCAAACCTATAAACTAGAGAGAGAGCAAGAGACACAGAGGGATGATTCAAAAATTTTATATTCTCATTGTTATGCCAATAGAGACCAGGGCATTTACACTTGATTTTTTCCAACACAAAGCATGTGTTTACAGAGGTGTTTCTTTAATTTCAAGTTGTGCACCCACATGAGAAGTTCATCACTCCCAATAAGAACTTAATATCATTACCTGCTGCCACCACCACCTGCAGCTGCAGATGGTGGTGGCCTTTAGGGTGAGTGAGAGAATCAGCAGCTGCAGGATGAGTGGAAGGTGGAGATCATGGAGGGGGAGGGTATTCTTATGAGAATATAGATTTTTGAATCATTTCTCCCTCTTGTGTGTGTTCATCTCTCTCTCTCTCTCTCTCTCTCTAGTTTTTCATTTGACTTTGACCATCTGCTTTTTGCAGAATTTTCTTGATATTAAATTTTGTTTATTTCTTTTCTTTCCGAACACCTTTCTGTAGTTGCATATTTTCTGTATGACTTTGCATGGTAATGATGTGTTTTTTGCTGCTTATGTTGCAGGGGTTACAATTAGCTTCATACTTGCTGGAGCATCATGTGTTCTTAATGCACTATGCTACGCTGAACTAGCATCTAGTTTCCCTGCTGTTGTAGGAGGAGCATACTTGTACACATACACGGCATTTAATGAGCTTACTGCCTTTCTTGTTTTTGGGCAACTTATGCTTGACTATCACATTGGGGCAGCTAGCATTGCCCGCAGCTTGGCCAGTTATGTGGTTACAATATTGGAGCTCTTTCCTTTTTTAAAGGAAAATATTCCGGGTTGGATTGGACACGGAGGTGAAGAATATCTTGGAGGGGTTATATCTATCAATGTCTTAGCTCCTATTCTTCTAGCACTTCTAACATTAATTTTATGCTGGGGTGTTGGTGAATCTTCTGCTATAAATTCATTCATGACTATGACAAAGGTGCTCTTTCTCTCACATGCTTTTAAACTGTTTTGGTGCTAGCTAGCTTGGACAAAATTGAAAAGAAAATGTTTTGGAAATTGCCTTGCATAATAAGATTTGAAATTTCAGGGAACCCAACTAGTTATACTGGCATGGTCAATTAGGACATTTGAGACCAGAATAATTAGTATGATGCATATTTATTTAGTATTTATTCATTTTGTCTGGAAAAAAAATATTAAAAGGAAGATTAACAATCTTTCTGAGGAAAACAAGTGAAGACGAAAAGAAACAAATGGGTTGACTTTGATAATACTTCATATTTTAGTTACTATTCTTGAAGACACAAATGAAACAACAGAACTGGCAAAGGTCCCTTCTGTAGCTTTTTTTTTTTGGGGGGGGGGGATTGGGACAGAAACATGCCAAAAATATTGATATTTGAAAAAAACATTGTGTGCTTTATTTGTGGTGTATTTGGGTTCATCTCATTCTTTGGCTTTCTGATGTTGGATAATGGCTGTAGTTTCTTCTGGTGGTTCTTTCTTACTAATACATAAAAAGAACATGACAGATTCCCATTGTTTATCATCATCGCATAGTGCCTAATTACTGTTACGCCAATATAGCTTAGGCCAATGCCTGACCGATGTCAATTGTTGTGCAGGTAGTTATTGTCCTTATTGTTGTCTTTGTTGGTTCTTTTAGTGTTGACGTTTCAAATTGGTCTCCTTTTGCTCCAAATGGTTTTGGACCAGTACTAACTGGCGCAACAGTAGTATTTTTTGCATATGTTGGATTTGATGCAGTTGCTAACACAGCTGAAGAATCTAAAAGGCCACAGGTATGCTATATGGCCTTCTACCTCATGGTTCTAAGAATCAACTTCAATGTTGGTATAAAGTGCTGTAGCACTCTCCTGTTTCTTACCTTTGTTACTTTTTTACTTGTTTATATCAGAGAGATTTACCAATTGGCATCCTGGGAAGCCTTCTTATTTGTGCTGCATTATATGTTGCTGTTTGCTTGGTGATCACTGGAATGGTACCATACCAGCTCCTTGGGGAGGACGCTCCTTTGGCTGAGGCATTTATCTCTAAGGGTTTAAAATATATTTCAATTCTGATCAGTGTAGGAGCTGTTGCTGGACTGACTACAACACTCCTAGTTGGTCTATATGTTCAGGTACTGAATTTATCCTTTAAAGGTCCGCACCGTTGGCATGCCCCCTTGTTGTAAAGTGCGTGATGATGTGAGTAATGTTGGGATTTTCTTATGAGCAGTCTCGGTTGTATCTTGGGCTTGGAAGAGACGGTTTGCTGCCTTCGATATTTGCAGAAGTAAACCCTACACACCACACTCCAATCCACTCTCAAGTTTGGGTTGGTATTGTTGCTAGTGTCTTGGCAGGGTTGTTCAATGTGCATGTCCTCTCACACATACTTTCAGTTGGCTCCTTGGTACGAACGTGAGATGTTATTGTTTTTTACAAATTCATCGTGACTGTTTATAAATTGCACCTGCTATACTTGCTCCTATGAATTTTATCATATATTTATGCATAAATATTTGGGCAACCATGTGAGTGAACCGTGCAAGAGAAGGCATCAGTGGAATATTGTGTGAGATGTATGTGACTAAGTGATGATCAAGAAAACTTCCTCCAATTGAATATGTTTTAGATTCTCCTCTACTCATGAAAAGAAGTTTTTAGTTTTCAAGTGAGTAGATACGTGCCTATTGTCCTCTTCACTTGATCTAAGGCCTCCAGATATTAAGTGGCATCTTGTTGTATTAGTCTCCTAGATAATAGGACTCAATTTTTTTGTCCAAGTGCTTTATTTTGGTCTTTCTTCTTCTTTTTTTTTTTTTTTTTTTGGGAATATATGGTCTTGCTTCTGTTAATGTCTATTTTACCTAAGTTGTGTTGTCCAAAAGAAAGTAATAGGTTTGTGTGTCTGTGTGTGTTTGTTAAAAACTGATAGGCTGTTTGCTCCGATGCACATTTTCACTCTAGATGGGTCCTTGTGGAAACTAAAAGGATTATGCTGGTTAAGCCATGTTCATGAGTATCCATCAAATGCTTCAGCATATTTGAAACAAGAGCAAGGTAATATTTAACTGACATTGAGGTATTTTGATTTGTTTCAGACAGGTTATTCTGTAGTTGCAGCCTGTGTTGTCACCCTTAGATGGAAGGATAAGACAGCAAATCAAGTTTATCAAAGGGGGACTTCAAACTGGAGGGAAGGAGTGGTTTGCCTCATCATAGTTGCCTGTAGTGGCTTTGGAGCTGGACTCTTCTATCGTCTCAATGTATCATATATTTTTATGCTTGTAGCTGTCCTTGTAGCTGCTCTTGCTTCTGCTGCTCTATATCGCCGCCAGGTGAGTGTTGAATTTGTGTTACAAATTTTTTTTGGCCCTTCACATTTGTTCCCCAATTTATTTCAATTTCAGTATCACACTTGTAATCATGCAATGGACAAAAATTTTTAAAACCAGGATATACGGTGTAAAGTACTGTATTATGATCAAGCAGAATACATCATGCATTACATTTTGAAAAACAACATAGGTTGCCAAAGCTGCATGGATGGTTGCGAATTACATCTGAGGGAAATTGTGCACATTTATAGACAGCTGGTCCATCTGCAGCCCTACTTAGACTAGTATATTGTGAACTGGAATTGCAGATTTCAGTTTTATATCTTAAAGAAGCATCCAATGGAGCACATAGTTTGTGTTCCTGTTTGTGTGTGTGTGTCAGAGCATGCACGCCCGTGTTTGTGTGCATGTGAGGCTGACAGAAAGCATACTGGGCATTGGTTATAATTGTCCAAATTTATTGCGCCACAGTTGTATTGGTTTTTGTTTTGCAATCGTCTTCCTTTAATGTAGATTGTTCTTTTCAGGTGTATGTAGAACCACCAGGTTTTTCTTGCCCCGGAGTTCCTATTTTGCCTGCTATTTGCATCTTCTTCAACATTTTCCTGTTTGCTCAGGTTGTCTTCCAACCAAAGCTCCATTTACAAGACTACATTTATAAGAAAAATAGTTGGAATTGCTCACATGGACTTTCATCATGTCTGAAACTCAGCTTCTTTCTTTTTGCAGTTACATTATGAAGCATGGATTAGATTTGTAGTTCTGAGCATAATTTCAGTTGGTATTTATGCATTTTATGGCCAATTTCATGCTGATCCACTTGGTTCAACATCGACAATCATCTACCATAGGGCACATTCAGAGGAAGCTCATTGATTGTTTATCTGTAGTATTCTTATGCATGCTATGGCTTTACTATAACTGTTGTATGGACCGTCCTGTATATATTTCCACTTTGGTCTTGTCAAAAGGTTATATATATTTCATTTTATAGGGCGGACTTGAATAACAATGCTTATGCAATTATGTAATAACATACATGTGTAAATATGCATGATTTTTCTTGCCATTATGGCAAAGCTGAGTCGATAACAAACATATACGAAGATCATTATACAATAATGCTAGCATTATTGGCTGTCCAATTCTGGTGGCATACTAAATAATACATTTTGATTTCATTGTATTTCGGCACTAATATTAGATGTGCAAATGATCTTGCAATATATTTTCTGCAGAAATGTTAGCTTTCAATCGCTCAATATTGTCTTAACCAGCATGCTTTGCCTTTTGATGCAAGGGCAGGAAATTTATTTCCGGAGTTGCAGGTAAAATGCAGAATTATTTATCATTCTTACTGCATTCTATGCTTGGATGAAATCTTTGGAAAGTCGATCGAGAAGCACTTGAGATGAAGACTAGTCCAAAAATTGGTTTGAACTGATTTGATATGATAATTAAAATCTCATCGTATCCATGCTCTTGCACAAACCTTTGGCTCACAAACTCAGGTTTTTCTGCTATTTTTTTTTTGGGGTCCCTGGACTTAGTTCACCGCTGAGTATCTGGAGCTTTGCTCCGATTAATATCGACCGAACTACTGTCGGGTCCTAATTGAGAGAGAATTCTCCCAATGTCGTTTTTGCTACTATCAAGAATCTAACCCCGATTCTTAGTGTAAAGTGTTAGTGTCTTTCTCACTAGAGCAACGGAGTGTTAGTCAGTTTTTTCAGCTATGATTTCGTTAACAGAAGCAGAATAAGAATGGTTCTCTCATTCATTGCACATACTTGGGAAAATTTGCAAAATCGTGATCTTAAAATCTAGGAATATGACATCATGGCCTCGGTTAATCGCAAACAACATCAGAGTAAAAACCTATAGTCCTCCTTTGGCAGTTTTGAATGCTGACAAGTTCCACATCAAAGACTTCGAACTGCTTTGAGCTGAAAAAGGTTGAAGGTCCGACCTGCATGGCACCAATCATGGTTTTCACTCACGAGTTTATTTTGACAACTTAAAGAAACAGAATTATAGACATTGAAGGAATGGTTATAAAGAGTGAATGAAGTGTCTTCATTGCTGTTCATTCAGTTTTAATAGTCCAGAAAAATCTATTTTATTGCCTCGATTTCAAACTTGAGTAGATTAGAGAGGAGGGCTAGTGGGGAAATATGAGAATTGAAATCAGCAATAGAAAGTAAAAGCTCACAGGTGGTCCAAGCTCTGGAGGAATGATTATCCTTCTTTTTCCCCCGGGTCTCATGTCCTTGATTCCTTCTTCAAATCCTGCATTAAGTATCCATTTTAGCCACCACTAAGTTATCTGTTAGCTACATTCTTAAAAATTATCAACCTGTATGTCATCTTTGCGCAAGGACCATATGTCCTTCCAAATTTACCAGATGTTCACAAGGGGACAACAGTGAAAAGTTCTGGAAATTAAAGATGCTACTAAGATGCCTTGAGATTACCAAATCACTCGTTTTTCACCTGGAACCAGTGCATTAGTTCCCATCCGAATCCTGGCAGGGGAACCCTGTAAATAGGTGCTGTCAATTCGGCGACCAGACTCATTATAGCCAACATAGTGGAAGGTCACCTACAAAAAGATCCTCATATCAAGGAACGCACCATCCATCCAATCAAGCATGTGACGCAACCCCATATGATATATGCTAATGAACAAGTAGTTGTTGCAGCGGAGGGCACACGTATACATTCATATGCACACGAACACTCACATGTAGATAATTTCCTTGAAAGACACAATGTGTGCAAGAGCTACCAACATCCAAAGAAAATAGAGAGAGAGAGAGAGGAAAAAAAAATCAAAAAACCTGTTGACCAGCCTTTGGGCAATCACCTTTCCCAACTTCAATATCCCGGTAAATAAGTCCATTGTCTCGCTTTATGTAGTTGTCTGATATTACCACCTTAACCTCAAATCCTACATTATATGGATTACATTATTGATCTGCCAAAGTCTCCGGATAATAATAGTAGAAATTCATGAAGGAAAGAACCAATTGTTATGGGGCCATACCCCAAGAACAAATTAGCAACATGGGCATGGCAAACCTTCTCTAATAAAATTTGGGAAGTCCAGAGGTGCATTGTTCTCCTTCTGGATCCTCTTGTTTTGTTCTAGTAAACGTCTCTCATCATAAGGATTCTTGCTCTTTGTCTTTGCTGCAGAAGACAGGGTTGGGAACATGCCAGATGCAGCCAAGAGAAAAAGAAAGAGCCGCCGGTTTGAATCATCTTCAAATTGAAGTATATATCTGGTTGGTGCGTAAGCAATTTCTCATAGGCAGCTAAAACAACTAATGAAGCAAAAGAAAAAATATATAACATGCTAAAAAGGACTAGACATTGTGATCTTTCACCTATCATCTTTTGAGTTGTGGGCTGCATGGTAAAGCCTAGTGTGTTTCTTGCCAGAAGACCAAGCTTTGATGCTAGGACAAGCTGAAAATTTTCTAGCTGTGAGACAGAGAGAGATGATGTTTAAAGACAAGTGAAGGCACACTTGACAATATTTTATGTATGAGTAATGCTAGATGGATCAAATGAACCATATACCCAAGTAAAGCAAATCCTACATGGCAATCCAATCCATACCAACATATGGTGACCAACTTTTGATTAAATCGTCAGCATATTTTGTTCAATTCAAACCAATATTTGTGTAGGAATGGACCAAAGCATATTGATGTAGACTCTCATATAGAATTAGGTCCATTTAGTCCATTATTCATTGGTGCACTTGTTCAAGTACAAATTTCAGACCTAAAAAGGCATGGGTTCCGCTAAAAATTACAATTACATAAGATTGGAATTTAAGTTCACCTAGTGGAATAAAAACAAACAAAATATGTAATTAGGAGAAATTTTCCTTATGAAGCTAAACGCAGTTATTGTTGTTAATTGAAACCTCTACCGCCTACCCTCTTCTCTCAAGTTAGTAAAATCTTTCCAACAGTATCTTGCAAGAATATGAGATTGTGAGCTAGAACAAACAAACCCAGAAATTAGAATTGCCATGCTTCATCCTCCAAGGCAAAATCTTTAATGGATTAGCAAGAGAAAGAGAGATTTTCCATTCCCCCTTTCCCCCACGAATATATCAATAACAGATGCACATGACTGCAAATCCCAATGTTCCATTTTTCCATTTTAGCCATTATTTATGAAATTTGGTATATTCAGAGAGAGAGAGAGAGAGAGAGAGTGAGAGAGAGGACTTGCAGGGGAGAAATGGGTTTGGGAGAAATGAAAGCGAAGAAGTAATCAGCATGGCTTCTTGAGGAGAATAGAACCCCTGAAGGGAACGTTGTTATCTTTACTCTCGGGGGAGTCGTTTTGATGAGGAAGATAGACCCTCTAGGATGGTCATTTTTCTTTTTCCTGGTTAAATTGTGCCTCTATTTTCCTTTAAAATTATAATATAAAATTGTGATCTACAAAAAAGTAATTACACATAGTAATATAATATTATAAATAATTGAAAAAAAATATGTAATATTGATAATTTCCAAATTAAAAAATAACATTAAAAATTCCTGCAAAAATAGCTAAAATTTAGAAAATAAATTATTTATAGTAAGCATAAGAAAGAGAAAATACTAACACTTCGTTGGTCTAATGAGAATGATACCAACATTCCATACAAAAAATCGGGGTTCGAGTCTTGATAATAGCAAAAACGACGTTGGGAGAGCTCCCTCCCAATTGGAACCTGTCGACCGAAATTAATTAGAGTAAAATTCAGAATACTCGACGGTGGACTAAATCCGAAAAACAAAAAAAAAAAATAAGAAAGAGAAAATTATTTTCCAATTTTATTTCTTCAATATAAACTATAGAATAATTTTGATAAAATAAATTATAAAATCTCTTTAACCAATTATCATTGGAAAAAATACATATTATTCACTTTCGGCACGTGTTTATTGGGATATGATATAAATTATTCACCGATTTTATTATTTTATATACCTAAAAAATTATATATTAACTTTTATGAATTACTATTTATTTATTTTTAGATCTTTTGTTTATGTTTTGATAAATGAATTTTTTTTTTCAAATTTTAATTAGTTATCAAAATTATATAATATCAAAATTAAAACAACAAAAAGGAAATAAAACATAGATAAAATAATTATTATCTAGTAAATCGAATTAAACTGAAAAACACTCATAAATTAATTGTTAATTTCAAGTCAAACACTAAATTTAAATTTAGATCAATTTGTGTCACACTCATGGCTCTGCTCCTATACTTAGGAATGAATTTGATCCGTTGGATCAGTAGTTTTTTTTCTTTCAAAAATTGGTTTAAGATCGGATTAGAGTTGGAGTTTAATAATAGTGTATTCGGATAAGTTCGTATATAATTTTAGGTTATAAATACTTTGATCAATAATAATTTATAATAAAATAAAATTTTTATTTTAATATTATTATTAAAAAAAAAAAAAAGATAGGTTTTTAGGTTTGTTGTAACTTGTAAGTTTCCTCTCGGTTCTCGAACAAAATCTTCGTTGCCCTTGCCGTTCCACCTGCCGCCGCCTCTCTCTGCCGCCTTCCAAAGTCGAGCCTCGAGCTTCACTGCTCCTTCATCGCCGACGCCGGCACCTTCATCAGCTTCCCTTCCTCATCTCTCTCTCTCGCCGACCTCGCCGACCTTCATCGCCGACGCCAGAAGACTTTGCACTTCCCTCCGTCGCAGCAAACCAATTTCTGTGACTGTGAGTGTGGTCTCTGCAACCCTTCTCTACTTTTTTTTTCTGAAATTTCATAAGCAATTCGGAAGTGAACAAGACTGGGAAATGATCTAATAAACCTGTTGAAGTCGAAAATTGGAAGTTTTTTGGGCGAGGGAATGTGGGAGATTGTGTGAATTGACTGGGAAATGGTCTAATAAACATGTTGAAATCGAAAATTGAAAGCTTTTTAGGCAAGGGAATGTGGGAGATTGGGTGAATTATCTAACTCTTCAGGCGGACGATGAACGTGATCGGATAACTAAGCAGAAATTTGAAGACTCTAGATTGGTTTTTAGCCTCTTGATGATTGTTGTAACTTGTTAATTGTCTCTGTGTGTGTGTAAACTTGTCCGGTGTCTTGTTGGTTGCATTACCAGTTGTAATGTCCTGTCCTTTTTTTTTTTTTTTTTTTGCTTTTTGGATGAATTATATTATATGCTATAACCTGTAATGTTGTATTGGTGTTATATTAGTTCGAAAGACTTGCTTAAGCTAGTTTCAAGATCCAGAATTGACCCTTGCTTCATGGTTTAGATACTGTAACCTGTAATGTCTGCTTTCTTGGGTCGGGTATGGGTTGGTTTAGGATTGGATCAGATCGATCTTTTAAAGGCATGTAATATATCGGATTGGATCGGATTTTTAGAAAAATTCGTAAGATCAGATATGATTTTTTATTTTTTGACCTGAGCTAGGCAAGGGTCAGATATGGATATTAGAGTTAAGATTTAAGGTCAAATATGGTATAAACATGATCCGAACCATAACCGATCCATTGCCATTCCTGGCGATGCGTATGAGATTTCAATAATAAATATTAAAATGTTTTTATCCTAATACTAAAAAGTGAATTATCTCGATATTAAATAACATTTTCTTTTAATCCTAATTTTTAATTCCCCTTTTCTTATACGTTTCAGATCTCTCTCTCTCTCTCTCTCTCTCACACACACACACACACACACACACAAACATCGATTTCGAAATTCCCAGTCTTGCTCATCCAATTCACTCTTCATCTCTTCTCTCTCTCCCCCCTCCCCGGTTACGCTGAATCTATCTTGCTGTTAAATCTCGTATTCTCTAGGGTTTATGTTGTCGTATTCTCAGTCCATTTTACCGTGTCATGTGTTGAAGCTATAGACTGATATATACTGTTGTGATATTGTCGTTTGATTCCATATTATTATTCACTAATCAGATGTAAGGAAAATAATGTTCAACCATTTTTTTTTGTAAAATTTTATCAGGGTTTCATTTGTGAAGTTTTTTCTTTTTTTGTTTTTTTTGGGAATTAAGGCAAGAAGAGATTTTATTTGCCTTCAAGAACACTTGTCATTCTGTGATCATTGAAATTATATGTCAGTGCTAAGTAGCATTTGGCAAGATTTGGATTTTTGAGGATTTGATATCTTAGAGCACAGATCGTTCCAAAGAAGGACTTTCCGTAGGAGTCTTGTTTGCAAATTGAGTTCTCATCCATGACTTTGGGGGTTCATTAGTGGCAGCATAATTAGGTTCTTCATATGTGATGACATGGGGGAATAAGGAGATGACATTTGCTTGATGAAGAGGCATCTTTATTTCTAACACAGAAGATTTATTATTCTGATGTGTGTTTTTGGAAGTTTATGTTTATGGGCTATGAAACACGGGTACAGATACGTGACAGGCGACACGTTCTGTGTGACTGTCATGTTGTAGGTCTCCTTGTTAGAGAAAATAATAATAATAATGAATCTATAAGGCGTTGTATTTTTCATGTTTACAGACTATGATTGACATGGACACAACATCTACATTGTCCTTCTAGGAGTTCCTATGCAGCTTAGATGATGGCGCTTTATATTCCACTGCACAATTTTTGGTCAATTTACCTAGTCTAAAGCACAGTTATCATTGAATCATTTTCAGAAAAATGTCATTTGCTTTTATCTGAATTGGCAGTTTACTTTTATGCGTACTCTTTTGTAACACTATGGTACACTTGTCTGTGTGTAGTGTTATAATTGTCTTGCCTTTGCAGGGTCTCTGGAAACCTTACTGATTGCCTTTTTTGATGTGCATCTGAGCTGATTGTCAGCAAAGGAAGATGCAGTTCTTTGGTGGGTCAGAGATCAGTCCATCACCTCCAGCACCCACAGCATCCGGAAATAATGCGCATATGATGTATGTCTTCAATAGGAATGGGATATGCCTTCTATACAGGGAGTGGAATCGTCCTCTTAGGACTCTTAGTGATCATCAAGACCATAAGCTCATGTTTGGCCTACTTTTCTCTTTGAAGTCCTTAACAGCTAAGATGGATCCCACCAGGTACACTTTTTTCAACAATGCTCCAGATAATTGTGACATTCTTAGGAATCTAAATTTCATGGAGGAAACATATAGCATTTGATTTCGTGGTCTTAAATTTCATCTTTTGTGTTTGGATTTGGTCACATTATATTCTGAGATTAATGGATCTGCATTAAACTGTGGACCAGATTTGAAGATCGTTATGACCTTTTTAGCTGTATTCTGCTCTAACTATTTCATTATAAATGTGCCTTCTCCTTGCAGCATGGATAAAGGTAATCTTGGGGTGCCTCAGCTACCTGGCCAAGGCTGTTCTTTTCACAGCTTTCGTACTAATACGTACAAACTTAGCTTCATGGAAACTCCATCAGGTATAAAGGTCAGTTGGTGCTAATGGTTTTCAGTAGGCTGATTACTTTCATATTAATGCCGCTGATCCAATTTGGTGTTGTTTCTGCTTAATTTTATATCTTTATTTGAATATCCCCTATGCATAATATTTTAATATGGAAATCTATTGTGATATCGCATGGAGGGTTATTTCCCAAAATATTGGGAAATGCGGCCCAATTTATTAAAATATTGATGTTTTTATTTGCATTTCAAAACTATTGAAGTTGATATTGTGGAAATCGACTTCAAATCTGCCCATCTTCCTGCCCGGCCAATTAAAAAAAAAAAATTACGAAGTCAATTTTCAGAAATCTACTTTAAAGTCAATTTTGTAAACAGTAACTTCTAAATAAGGGACCAAAAAAATTGATAAAAGGAAGCACCCATTAAACTTCATAATAGTAAACACCCAGAAGCTTCTGACAAGACAAAGGCGATCTAGCAGGGGAGGCGAAGGAGATCTACACCAACATCAACAAAACCTTCATTATTAGTCCTCTGCTTTTCTTCCCACTGCTAAATTGCTCAGCCATTCTTGAAAGTTGAAATCCTTTTACGTGAGAGAGAGAGAGAGAGAGAGAGAGAGAGAGAGAGAGAGAGAGAAGAAATCACACCCCAACTTGTGGTTTGTTTAGCTTTACACCATGGACATCTCAAAAACACTGGCCTGCTGCTAGAACTCTCTCTCTCTCTCTCTCTCTCTCTCTCTCTCTCTCTCTCTCTCTGCTCTGCTCTTAGCAGAAGTGCTTAAATACTAAGCAGTAGGGGAAGAGGATGATGGGGTTGGTTTTAATGTCACAAAAATCTAATAAACTGCTGACAATAACACTAAATGCTGAGTGTCAGGAAGATGGATAGATCTGAAGTCGATTTCCACAACATTGACTTCTGTAGTTTTGGAATGCAAATAAAATCTCAATAGTTTAATAAATTGAGTACCATGTATATATAGTGAGTAATGAATCAAGAGACCAAGGGCTTTATCTCAAATGGTCATCCAAATGATTTAACATCCTTGTCTGTGGTAAAGGTATAGGGCTTGAGTCTTGCCCCCTTCCCATCGCCAAGAAAAAAAAATGCTGCACGAGGGAAGGTACTGTTACACATATCTTGTAATCATACATTATATGTCAAGTTTGTTTTGGGGGGAGAGGGACAAGGGTTTCTGTTTCGGAAATCCAATTTTGAACCTGGCCTGGCTCTACTATGCCTTGTCATCAGGCTGATCTTGTCATTTCTATTTGATCATGAATCACATTAGTCAGAGTTGAGTCGCACTTTACTATGACAAGTTCGCTACAGAAGAAAGTGGTAATTATAATGGGTGCATAATTTTGAAACAAGAAGAAAAATTTTGAGTTGGAATTACTCACATAATAGAGGGTTTAGAATTGCTTTTGTTGAAAATAGTTTATTTGAAGGCCCATGTCATGGGGGTATGAATTTCAACTTTGGTGGAACCAGTATTGGGCTTGATCTAACATTGTTTACTAAAGTAATTTCTAGATGCTAGATCATATCATTTAGGATGCTAAAATAATTTTAGGAGGATCTGACGATGCCCTTCCATCAGGCAGACCAATGGACTACTAGCAGTCATGATTTTATAATTTTATTTCAAATTAGAATTTTGAGTGCCATTTATACATAACTCCTTAATCTACAATTGGGTAAATAATTAAGATAAGTCAGGTGGGTAATAGGTATCTAGTAAATCATTTTGGTCACTGCTGTATCATCATTCTTGAATGGCTTGTTCTTTCTTAATGCAGTTGTTCCATGATTTTTTGGATCAAAAAACCAGTTGCAAAGCTTAGCCCTTTCTTTGGTTTAGTCACCTTATTGATGTTACTTTATTGTGAGATTCTTCTTACCTTCTGTAGTATAATTTGAAAAGAAGATGTTGCATACCTTAGCTAACTTTTGATCATATATTATTGTAAATTGATGCTGCAGATTATCTTAGTCACCAGTCCTAGGACTGGTGATCTTCGGGAACCTCTCAAATATATTTACAACTTATATGTTGAGCATGTTGTCAAGAATCCACTATATACTCCAGGAACTCCTATCAAGTAAGCGAGCTTCTATTTATTTTGTTAGAACTTGGGAATTTAAAAGGTCACCTTTTACTTCCATTATTGGAGTCGAGAGATGCGAGGGTATGGGACCTGTCTGGCTCAAGCCTGGAGGAGTGAAATAAATGTGAAGGAGATTGATGAACCTGAATTCAGGATGATGTAGTACTATAATTCTGATAATAGGTAATCTAAGGAAATTGATTAAGGCAAATTTAATATGAATCCACAGCTCATATATAGATTTTATTCTGATCACTGTATATGCATTGTCTATTGTTATTATATCGTGGTTTATGCTAGTTTGAATTTGAATTGTTTTTTGTTAGATATATCTTATCTTATTTTAACCCAAAAAAAAATTGATAAATAAAATTCCAAGTTCAACATTTTCTTAGTGAACTGCCATGGTTCTGGCTGAATGCTAAGTGGAATTGAACTTTGGTTCTGTGCAGGTGTGAATCATTCAATAGCGCACTTGATCAATATGTGAGAGGCCTTGGTTAATGTCTCTAGGTAGTTCCCAGCCCATTATCATGATTTTGGTATGTTATCTGACACCATTTGCGATAACTTTCATAAACTATTATGAAATTATATCTCCAGCAAACAAAAGATTATTTGATCTCCCCTCCCCCCAATAAAAATGAGGTTACTTATTTGGAACATTGGTTTTACCAAAAGTATCAATTTATTTTACTAACTTGAGATTGTATTGTCTGGCTTCTTTTTTTGTCTTTGAAAGATGACTGGCTTCTTTCTTCTCTGATGGTATATCACTTGCTGCTGTTATGTTCAGCTTTATTATTATAGTTTTGATTTCTTATGCACTAATCTAACCTAGTCTTTGGCCTCCCTTTGCTTGCCTTCATCACTGCACCTAATGCTAATTTAGGTGAAAATAGCATGCTTTCCTAGTGCATGCCTCCATGTAATTGGTACTTACATTTTGAACATGAGCAACCGTATCAAAAGACACCATAGATGCGTAAGAGTATCTAATATTAGGTTCTTGTCATGCAGGAAGTGCTCCCATGTTTGTTGGCTGTGACTACTAATTGCGGTAACTGAGATCTCTCTATTGTAAGTCCTGTTGATGGTCATGGATTGACTGGAAGAGTTGAAGAGTTCATATAAAACGGATTTCAGCTTCAAATAACGGTCGATCAATAGCTTAAATGAATCTCATTGAGAACATAATAACCAAACACTGTTGTTGAATTCAGTTATGTTGTAGTTTTCTCCTGTCCACGTTTTCTCTAATGATGTCATTAAATTTGGATTGTGCTTGTTTCATGATTGTGAATGGAAGGATTTTGAGATTCCTTTGTAGATGTAGGACTTGCTATTCTATGGGGATGGTACACCCTACCACAAAGTGACAGGCACCAAGGAATAGTTACATTGTGTTGCAAGGTTAATTTGAGAAATTTATGTTGTGGTTTACTTCCTTAGTAACAACATTAAGCTCCACATTGTTCGAATAATATTAAATGGATCAAATGAATGATAAATTACATTGTGTTTACAAAGCTATTTCGAGTAGTTTATGTTTTGGTTTACCTTTTTAGTAACACCTTTGAACTCCACATTGTTCCAATAACTTAGGATGGATCATATCAATGATAATTCGGTGTACCAATGCATATATTTGTCTAATTTTTAATTAAACTATCAATATATTTTTGAGTAATTCAAATATAGAATTGGTCAAGAGATATCCATATGCATTGTCATGTAAAATTCATCAACCTCATTCATGATTTATTCAGTTTATTTAACATCACTCTTTTTTTTAATTAATTTGTCTGAAATAATTTTTTCGGATAAAGTTAGAATTTAAAGAGAGTTAATATTCAATATGATCTTTGAAATAACAATTAAATTTGTTCTAATTTAAAGAACAAGTGATGTGTGAATTTTGCTTTTAAAAAAGTTAGAAATATTTATATTTATGTAAAAATTTGATATTTTGATTAAATAATAATAAATGTTGTTCTAGGTGAAAGTAGGGTAAAGTTTGGGAAGAAGCTCAAAAAAATAAAAATAAATAATATATATTAGTAAAAAATAGATTTTTAAATTTTTATAAATGATTTTTTCTCTTTTTTGGAATTCCTCTGTCTTATATTTTTTTACACTTAAAATAAATATATATATATATAAAAGTAATTTGTTTAGACACACTATTTATTAAATAGTATTATATCGAATTTTGAAAACTTGATTTGATATCATTATGGATAATATCATATCCGTTCTTTAAAACTCGATAAAATTAACATGATAAAATTAATACGTGTTATTAGATTTAGAAATAATTTTTGAGTAAATTTGTTTTTAATCTTTTTAAAAATAATGTTATATCCGTACAAAACTTTTATTTTGTCGCCTTTCGAATCGGTTCCCTGAGTCTCCGATTTGCTCAGCTGCAGTCTTCCCCCACCCCCCCCCCCTCCCCCGGGGGCACAGCTGCCAGGCACAACTGAATTGGAGAGAGAGAGAGAGAGAATGGCAGGACATGAGGAATTCGTAGAAGCAGACAATGCAGAAGCGATCATAACCAGAATCGAACATAAATCTCGCAAGATCGAAAGTTTACTCAAACAGTAAACCCTACTTCTCAGTCTAAATCCCTCCTATCGAAATCTCAAAATTCTTAACACTCTGTTCTCTCTGATTACCTTGAATTGAAATCGTCAATTAGGTATAAGCCGATTGAAGCTCTCAAGACCGCTCTCGAAGGATCTCCTCCAAAAACCCGTGATGAACGATGCAAAGTAATTACTCTCACTCTCTCTAATTCATGAGGAATTCAATTTTGGGTGTTTTCTCTTTTTATTTGGTTTTTGTTTGAATTTTGATTTGGTACAGTCAGCGAATTGGATAGTGGTGCATAGAGCGTTAATGGCTATTAAGGATGTCGATGCCATGTTCAATTATCTGGATCCTGAATACTATGACATCCTCATGAAGTATCTCCCTCTCTCTCTCTCTCTCTCTCTCTCTCTATCATTTTTCTTTTTTTTTTTCTTTGCCATTCTTGTTGTGTTCATTGCTCTCAAAAGGCATAGAATCAATAATTAACATATCCAGTTTATGGAAAATAAAATTTGTTTCTAATGTTTAATTAAGGGTTACCAATCTTTGATGCAAGGATTGAGCACTGGGTTTAATAAAATATATAGAGCTAGATAACAGTTTGGTGGTTTAATTCTCTATTGTCATCTACAACCATAGTTGCTAATCAATGTAGTATGTGGTGTTTTAATATAGGTTCTTTCACTCTCTATCTTTTCCAGTGACGAAAGCTTTCCCTCTGCTTCTTCTTCTTCCTCTCTCTTGCTTGGCACTAAATTGAAGCATGGGAGCCACGTCGATGCTATGTAAGATGAATCATGACTTATTTAATCATAAAATGTAGTACTGATTAGTAATTCCATTATAGAACCAAAATTCCGAGCACATCTATACATTTAGGATTCCATAGGGAATTTTTTTTGTTTAGGACTAAGTAGAAATGGGTAAAAATTTTAGGACTACATATGTAATTATCCATTTCATCTACAACAAGCAGTTGCTAATCATTAAAAAATATGCTGTATTTTTCTTTTCTTTCTTTTTCTTGCATTTATGCCCTTTTGGTTCGGCTTAAAATTGTTTTAAGTTTTGTGTAATGCAAAGTATGTTCTTTGCTCTCTATTGTGAGCCTATTCTGCCAAAGACATGAGGATATGGGATATTTTGGCTAGTTCATTTATTTTATAGGGTTGATTGCTTTCTATCACTTTTAGTTGTGATGAGGGGTACTCTTAAATTTTGCCAAATAATCAACCACTCTAAAAGTCTAATCTTGTGGAAGGAGGTGTTTTTATTGTTTTATCAACACTCCCTCTCATATGTTAGGGTAGAACATCCATTTACATGGAATACTAATTGGGTGAGTTAACGGTGGAGCCTGGAAAAAATTTTAGGGGGGTGGGATGCTTGCATTCCATAATTTCATACTCGATTCCCCAATACTATAAAATGGTTAATATGCTAAAGTAATTCCCTAGAACAAAAAATTTGGTTCAATTAAACCCACTCGTCCAACCATCCATATTGAACTAAAAACTGCAAACATCTTGATCACAAGCAACAAAAAGAAATGAAGTGGAGAGGGAGAAAAAAAAAAAGCAAAAACAAAAACATTGCATACTTCATAAATAAGTAGCAACAAATAAATTAGAACCGCACTATAAAAATTTTGTTATTCCTCAAGATCATATTTGTAATGATGTAATCCCAGTGCATCAGCTAGCTCTTATAAAATTAGATATGGATCTAAGCAAAAGCGCTTTCCCATCATGATCATATATAACTCTGTCCCATGAATAAAGCAGACAAAAATAGTTTAAGGTTAATGTTAACAAGTATCATTGATTGCAAATTTTGAACATTTCAAAAGTCATTGAGGTATTTTATCAAACACGTGTGTGGGTCAAATGTTTGTTAACGAAATTACTTGGCAAATAACATTTTAATTCTTTTTCTTAGAATTTCAAGGAGATGATCATAATTTTTAGGGTGGCAGACTATAAATTTTAGAGGGGTGAACTTTATTTCTGTTTAAAAATTTTAAAAATCCATGCAGTAAAGTTTTATATAAAAAATTAAAAAAAAATTCAGTTGGCTAGTCCTCCCCCCCCCCAAGAAAAGCCTTGTCTCCACCCCTAGGGTGAATAGATGACACCATAGGATTTAAACTTAGGACCCCTAACTTATATCATCTTAAATTTTGGAAAACAACTGTCTCCCCTAAAAGCCCAAGCTTGTGGAGAGCCGTTTTTGTTATACAGGTACAATGTCATGTTTCATGATAGGAAATTAATTGAGTTTAAGCCATATCAAAGGAGTGAAGCGCGGTTTTTTTCTTTCTTTTTAGTTAAGATTGCCATGAGGCTTTTGGAACTTAATGGAAAGGGTATGCTTGATTTGCAAGTGTGGCTTGCCAGACTTATGGAGATTGGTTGTGTAATAATGCTATTGTTGTGTACCAGAGGTTCCTTTTCTTTCTTTTATCATCTTTTATTTTCCTTCTTGGTTTTCTATGGAGGCTAGTTGCTAAGACTTATGTTTTCCCATGAATATCTTTTCAGACAATGGCTTTACCAGTTTCTAACAAAGATTGCCCGGAATTGTCAAGGCTTTTCTGGTGTGTACATGTGTTGAATGAATTGTCACAGATGTTTGAACTAAAGCTTGTTGTTGTGAATTATCTATAGGTACTTGTATAGAGGCTTGTCAACTGGAGATCGCCCTACATGCGATCAATGCCTACGAATTCATGAGAAGCTGACAGAGCGTGCTGGTTTGGGATGCATAGTCCGAGCTCTTGCTGACACTGTCAATACCGTTTAATATTTGTTCATTGGAACTAAGGAGCACCCCCCGGAGCCCTAGGATTGTAAGTTGCAACAAGCTGCAACTAGAACTGTTTTTCATCACTGGGACCAAACGCCAGATTGCCAAAGCTTTGCATCTTTTATTGTTTGCTTGGGGTCAAATTGCTTTTACTTGAGATACGACAGCCATGTATATCTTCGTAATTTGTTGGTAAGAGAAGTGCATATGCATAGTGCAATTCCTCCATTGACTCTCTTAGGCTTCAAGGTTGTAGTTTTTCGCCCTTCTGTTTCTGGATACTGCTTGTATCAATTGCATAATACCTTCGGTTCAGTTCGAACGGGGACCATGTCTACCTATTCCTCACTTTTTAAACGATACAAGGAGCTGTGTTTGCTTACCTTTTCCAACTGTGGCAAAAACTTCATCGAATCATGTAGCAGTGAATTTAAAAAGTTATAATTTTTAAAAAATTAGAATTATTATTTTCATAAAAACAAAAAATATGAAAATTATAATTTTTAGAATTATATACATAATGTTTTGTTCAAAAAAAAAAAAAATTAGTTGCCCATCCTTCCTCCTAAAGTGACGGCATAGAACCCAATATTTTATTTTTTGCACTATACCAATCAGTATTCGAAATCATATTCTGACTAATCTGATTCGAGATTTACAGTGGTCCATTAAGAGAGTTATTCTCCCAACACAGTATTTTCCGTATCCAAACCGCGCTACATCATGCTATACCAACTATCCATAAGTTATAGAACCTAAACAACAACAACAAATTGAGATTTAATCATAATATTTGGGATTGATTATTTGAGAGATAAATTTGAAAAAGAGAGAAAAGAAGAATGAAATAATACAAAAAAAAAATATATATATATATATATATATATATATAAAATAAAATAAAAAGAAATGAAAGAGAAAAAAATAGATAAATAAATCAATAGAAAAATATCTAAAATATATTAGTTTAATTTGTACGGATTCTTCTACGTTATTCAAGACCATTTCCTTTTCTAAACCCTTAATTTCTAAATCTTTTCAGATAACTTACATCCAAATTTTTAACGGTATATATTTTTTGGGAAAAACATAATTGGTGGTTTATAATTGGATATAATTGGTTATAGAACCCGATATTGGAAAAACACAGGAGACCACGTACAACAACAATATACCTTTTTAAAAATTAGGGCTTAATATTAAGGAAGGAGAAAAATAATTGGTGGATTTTTTTTTTTCCAATTACTTTGTTTAATTATATAAATATATTTTTTTTTTGTTTATTTTTTCCTATTTTCTATTTTTTTAAATAAAATAAAATAAAATAAAATAGACGGACCAATTCATTTACACCATAACCGGGCCGAATCCACAGAGCTTAAAAGATCCAATTGGCAATTGGGCTTTTAGGGTTTCTTCTTCTTCTTCTACTTCTTCCGAATAAGATAGGAGACGAAGAGAAGAAGTTAGGGATTCATTTTGGTAGTAATTTTTTACAGGTTAGCATCCTCTCAACTCTTTCTCTCTCTCTCTCTCTCCATCTTAGGGTTTGATTCTGACACGAAAATGGTATAGAAAATGTACGGTGTTAGCGAAGAGCTCTATTTCATGTCTGCTATTGTTAGGCTTTACACTTTTTTCCCGCAAACACTTTCTATCTCCTCATGTTTTAAGTTTAATGTCTGTTTGAGCGTACAAGGTGGTGTTTTACAAACTTGTAAAGATGCTATAGTAGTACTATATAGTCATGGTTCCGAGAGTTGTGGTAGAATACAAGGTTTTTTCACTCATCAAAACCCTAAAACGATTACTTTTACCTGAAAACAACTTCTTATGGTTTATTTGTTGAAATTTAGGAGCGCAATATGGGTAAGCGATCAAGACAAGTTCAAAGGGAAGACAGTGATTTCGAAGAAGACTCTGAGTATGGTGAACCCATTGTTAGTTTGAATCTCCTCTTGCCCTTTGTGATCTCTTTTCAGCGTCTTGCTTGAATTTCACCATGTTGATGGTGTTTTCTTGTTGACATTTAATTGTGTAGGCTGGTGATGTGGATGACATTGACACAGAAGAAGAAGAAGAGGAAGAAGAACAAGAAGAAGAAGAAGAAGAAGAAGAAGAAGAAGAAGAAGGAGCAGAAGGAGATGATTATGATGATGACACCGAGGACACCGACAACAACAATGATGGTGATGTAGAGGAGGAAGAGGACATGGATGAGGATATGGAGGATGATGAAAGTGAAGGTGATGAGCAAAATGAGGGGGATGAAAGTGATAGTGACGGGGAAAATGAGGAGCGAAAGAACAACGAGATGGAAGAGCTTGAAAACGAGTACAAGGAACTTCGGCAAAAGGAGCAGTAAGTACTTCTTGCACGAGATAACATTGTTTTTAAGTTTTTGTTCTCTATTCTAGGAAACATAGTTCAATTTGAATTCCTTTATGTGATAGGCCATTTTTCTTTCTCTCATTCACAGCAATGTAGAAGAGGGTATCCTCGCTTTCTTTAAAATGCTTCATTACAGGATTATGTTTGTTCAGGATTGCTTTTTCTAGGTACTCTTCCTAGTATCTAGCATGTTTTTTGGTTGATTGGGAGTGCTATACCCAATTACAACCCCCCGGGGGGATAAGGTGTTGCAAAATTCCTTGTACCAGGCCAAATGGCCGGTGATTCAGTGTCTAGTGTGTGCCATATTGGTTGTGCTTCTTGACAGTGTGAAAACTTTTCAGATATAGGTGGGCACTCTGGGATTTGAGAGTTTCCAAAGCCAAAGCGAAGGAGAGTTAGAGCGATTCTATGTAGGAGAATCCTGTCGAATGGCGTGAAAAAGTTTTTTTTTTTTTTGGGGATATTTTACGTACAATATACACAAAAGTTCTAAATTTTAAGGCATGCCCTGCATGATGATAAATTGGAGTTTTAATGAACTTCTTTCGCTACTTTTCAATTGCAATGATAATTTTGTTGAGAATATGTATAAGTACCGAATCTTCTTCCTGCCCCTCTATTAGGCTTGTGTACTTTTTTGGTAAAAAATTGCGTCTGAAAATATCAAACATGTGACTAGGATTTTGCTGTTGTTCTTTGTGGTCAGGCCTAAGGAGTTGGTAAGCAATTTCTCTTAAGTTTGAGCAGATAAATAGAAAAAAGGGGGGTATTATGAGAGTAGGGACTTTTCTGTTGAACGATTAAGAATCATATTATAAATATGATGGTGTTATGTACCTTATGCTTGGATGTTTGTGCTTCTTATGCATTAGGGACCATTTGTCATTGAACAAATTGGTTATGGACAAGAGTAACCCAGTTGTACATCTTTCATACTGGAAAAAAAAAGGCTTCATAGAAGTGTCTTAGTTGGATGTCTAACAATTACACCTCTTTCTTGCATATTGGCTTGCATAAAACCTTTTATAAACACTTCAAATTTGCATTGGTGAGTAGAATTATTGAAATACCACCATACTTGAATGCGTAAAATTTTACCCCTGAAGTTCTGGTTTCTTTCAGGGATCTTTTGAAGAATTTAACCCGTCACAAGGAAGAGGATCTCTTGAAGGGTCAAGCAGTGAAGAATCAAAGGGTATTTCACATGCCATTGGCTTTTTCAGTTGGCAACTGTGCACAAAATATCTGTATTGACCATATATATGTAAAAGGTCCTTGATATGGTATTATAGGCTAGAAAGAACCTTGGAATGGAATCTATTTTGCATGTATACTCTTGACAATCTTTCTTTTAGCTGTTTTCCTTTGTAAGCTTGACTAAGTAATCTAAATTTATCAATCCAGGATAATCCTTTTGGCTACTTTTTCTTTCTCTATCTGTTGCTAAAGCACCCAGTAACTTTTCTCCTTTGCTGAAGGTGCTCTGGGACAAGTCTCTGGAGTTTAGGTTCTTGCTGCAGAAACCATTCACATGTTCAAATAGGCTTCCGCAGGTATTCTTGGTGATTGACACTTCTCTCCTTCGTAATAGTCGAATTTCAGGGGACACCGCAGTCAACTGATAGCCAAAATTTGTGCAGGACCCAATCAGATCTTCCTTCTGTGATTTAGACAAGGATGTAAGTGTAGCATATTCTGATTTGGTGACTTCGTGTCAGAAGACTTTAGATTCTCTCTTGGAGCTACAGAAGGTAAGAAATAACTAGCTTACAATGTTCGTGCTCAATATTTGACTAGTTTATGCAGCATTCTTCTTGCATATGTTTTTTGCTTTTGCATATCATGGGACTTTACATATGACATGAGGGCTTGTTCTGATGGTTTACTTTCTCCTCTTGCAACAATTGCGGTTCTAAGGTGCCTCTGTAGGATGTGTGAACCATCTGGCTAGACTGCTTGTGGTATTTTGCATATTTATCCTATTTTGGGCTAGTCATATTGTTATTCGTCTTTTACCAGGCATCCATTTCTTTCTATAGGCATCTTTATTTATTCTTTGTTACCTAAATTATCTTCCTCTCTTCTGCAGGCCTTGGTTGAGAAGAATCCAGCTATTTCTCAAGCTACTGAAGGTGTTGCACCAATCTTTTTATTTTTTTTACTTTTACCAGTAAAACTGTTTCTGAGTTTAAATCTGTCTTCAATGTTGTGCGCTTGCAGTCCCTTGGTACAGTTTTGCTTCACTAATTTTTTTTTTTAAGGAAAAATAAAATAAACTTTGATATCTCATGCAAAAAATTGACTAACTAACTTCCTTTTAGGTCCCACTGTGATAAAATTTGCCTCACTAATGCTAAGGAGCAAGCTGATCACTGTTGCAAGAAGAATAAAATGAATTTTGTCATTTATACCTGCAACAATAGATTATGGAGATTGAAGGAGTTAATAATAAAATGTCAATGTTAAGCACTTCTTTACTTTTCTGCAGAATAGCTTACTAGTGATGTTCAAGAATATGCACTCTCATCTCATGTTTTCTTTCCTATGTAAATTTTCTTTATAACATGTTGGTCTTTAATTGATGATCTAAAAATATTTGTCCATCCTGCATCTTATCATAGTTTGTCTCTCAAATTTATAGTCGTTTATTAAAATATGTTTGGACAATCTCTGAAATTTACCTTGTCTGTCCTGGTAGTGTGGTTTTTCTCCCTGTCAGCATTTCACATCTAATATGTTAAGAGCAACTTAAACTCCCTGCTTCATATTTTCTTATAGCTTTAATCAATTTAATGTACTTTTCTTACTTTTGCACTTCTGAAATATGAGCAAGTTTTCCCTGCATGCTTCTTAGGTAACTCTAGGCCATCTACCAAGAGTCTACATGCATCCAAAGGCTTGGATGAGGAAGAAGATGAAAAGTGGTCACAAATTTCTCAAATGCATCTAAGGTATGTTTGTTATCCTTAATTTGTTTGTGTCATCTTCATCATATAATAACTTCATATATGATCACTGGAGTGTACACTGGTCTTGATCAATTTAATGTGGCATGGGCTCTTGCTTTGATATCGATTTTGGAGCCTATGAGACTACTGCAGGACATCGTTGAGTGGGATTAGTTCTAAGATGAACCAAAATTAACGAGGTTGATCGTTGAAATCACCAGAGAAAATTGGACCCTTGGTTGTGCAAAATCAACCATATTCAATCTAATAGAATGTAAAAAATTAGGGGTGTTGATCTTGCTTTAGCATTTGTCTTAATTACAATCAGCCCAATGATTTTCAGGGAAGCTCAAAATTCTCTTCAAACATGAATCGTACATGCTTCTGGGCCATGTAGTCTGTTACTGAAGTAAGAAAAGGACGTAATCTCTCAAACATAAGATTATATGTTCATTCTCCTCAATGTTGTTGACTGACCAGTTTATTTCATTTCTATGACGAAATAGGGTTTCTGGTGTCTGGTTGTCTACTGGTCATATTTGTGAACCGTACTCTGAAATTCTAATAGAAATGCATTTTTTGAATATCAGTTTCTTAAGTTTTGTGGTTTCTTGAAACAACTTCTCATCTGTTGCCAAAATCACAAAATTCACTGCCTGATTTTTGTGCTTTATATTGATGGCATTTTGTCCTTGCATGTGCTTGTGTTTTTTCGGTCTCTGCAATACTTTGTGCTGGTATTCTGCAGGATAGCACCTTTTAGAGATAAGTCGGTCGATAAATGGCAGAGAAAGACACAAGTCACCACCGGAGCTGCCGCTATAAAAGGCAAATTGCATGCTTTCAACCAGGTTTGTTACTTAGATTAGTGTGCTAGACATTCCTGACATGTGCAACAAAACTCAAGTAATTATGATTTGCCAACTGTAGAACATTAGTGAACAAGTTGCTGGTTATATGAGGGATCCAAGTAGAATGATCAAAAGGATGCAGCTAAGAAGGTCAACTGTTGCCATATTTGGCAATGTAAGTAAATCCTTTCTCCCCATAAATTTCCTTATCCAATATGTTGTGGTAATCTGTTTGCATTTGAAATTAATATACAAGCCTTGTTGCCATGCAGGTGCCAGAGGCAACTGGTAGCGGTAATGAAGAGGTGATTACAATGCAACTTCCGTGATCTATTTGATTAGTGGCATGTTCTTTAAACGGCTCCAAAGCCCCATTCGGCTCCTGTACTGTGCATTCATTCAAGATTCCTTCTACAGTATGCATGTTATTCATCTCTTTGATGGCTCTTAAATAAAATACTAGAGGCGTCCCCTGAGCATAATCCTTCTTTGGATTTTATTTTATGCTTAGCTTTGATCTTGAGCTTTTACAACGAAGCTAGTTTGAATGTTTCTGAAGTGATGAATCTACCAAACAGATATTTAGCACACACAGACCTGCCGCTTGTGCTTATTTCTTGGCCATTATACCTAAAAAGGTGGATGTCTTCCACATACTTAAACTACTTCTGATTTTATTTGTTCAGATTTTTTGGGTTAATGATCTGCACCTTCAGGTGAATTGTACATCTCTCTCTTTTTTATTTGGGGGGGGGGGACATCTCTACACCGGATTTAAATGTTTCGATGAAATTCTGATAGGCCTTCGCAGCTACTTGATGCAATGTCTATGAACATAAGATCCATAGTCTCCGCCACTATTTACCTGAACTTTTGCTGTTTCCGTTGACTAAGCTTGCTTTTGTTTGCCATTTTGTATTTTCTATAGGATGCAAATGTTGATGGGGACCCTGAACTTTTGGACGATTCTGAATTCTATCAGCATCTATTGAAGGAATTCTTGGAGACATTTGATCCATCGTCATCTGGTATTGATTCTTCAGTCTTAGTTGAAAATACCTAACTTTTATGCATCTTGGCAAGTTCTCAGATCTAGGAAGACCATATTTTCTAAAAATTTATCATGTCAAACAACCCACTAACAAAAAGAATCCAGCACCAGCAAATAAAGTTGAGTTCCTCTGAGAATCATTTGCTTCTTACAGATGGGTTTCATTCCCTTTGAATTTCTTTGGCATGCAACGCCTCCTTTTGTTTGCACTATCAAGTTTGTTCTCGGAAGTGTAGCATTTCAAATGCCAAGTTTGTCACAGCCCTTATCATGTCATTGTGTTTGTATGTTTGCAAGCTGGCGGGAACAAAACTGCATTACTACTTGTTTTTCTGCTCAGCAAGACTATATGGTTTAAGCATATGCCCTGTGAACTAAAGCTTTTGCTGTTAATTAACAACAGAGATGGCCTTGTATGCTATGAAAAAACTTCGGCCCAAGAAAAGAAAGATAGTTGACCGTCGTGCTTCGAAGAGCCGCAAGATTAGGTATGACCTGTCTTCCATACATTTGGATTCATGGAATTTGGGATCTATTTCATTTATCATTTCTTCTTGCTAATTATGTTGCAGGTATAATGTTCATGAAAAGATTGTTAATTTCATGGCTCCCCAACCCATGAGACTTCCTTCAGTGGCCCCTGCATTATTTGATAATCTGTTTGGCTTTCGAAATCAGAAACCTGCCTCAGAGATGTAGAAATAGAATCACACACTCGTCAGGCATTAGGATTCCATGATTCTTGGTGCTCTGAAAAATTGAAAGTTTTGTAATATTTATTTAAGTTGGAATTATTGTTGACGAACCCAAGATATGGTGTGAAGCCATCAAATTTTGTAGCATTGTAAGCTCAAGGTTGGGTCCCGACAACTGTAATATTTCAGTTAAGTCTTGTTTGTTTTCTACTTGTATAACTCATGGTGATTATATGTTATAAGTCCAACAAGGATAAAATCATAATTTTTGGGGTATATATAATGGTCATTTTAAAATAATTTCTACTTGAGAGCATCTGACGGCCAATTTTAACTTCATTTTCAAACTATTTTGTGATCAGGGGAGTTTGATCATATGATTTAATGTTAATATGATTGATCAAACATTCTTGATTTGAAATATTGTGAAAGTGCTAAAATGATGATTATTTGAATTTTCAATACCATAATTAGAGTTCTACACTCAAAAAAATTTTAACTTCAATAAACATTTTTTTATTAGAAATGGCTTGAAATTGTTACACTAATAATTATTTATATTTTTAATGTCATAATTAAATTTTATATTCAACAAACTCCAATTTCAATAAAATGCTCGTCTGAACTCAACTAGTATGTTAAGTGTGCTCTTTCGGTATTAAAAATTATATTTCAATTAATTCAATTTGAATTGTTATTGAATCTTTTTTAACACAAAATTTTCTCAATATAGTTTTTTCTATTTTAATATTTGAACGCTAGTTTTGATTAAGAGATTTATTTTTGATTAAGAGATTTAACTTTCTTTCCATTACGCCAACTATACCAACTATACGACGTGTATGTTATGTGCTCTAACCCTTTTCTTGGTTATTTCCACACATCCTCGAAAAAAATTTGTATACACCAAAAAATGCACGTTGTTGTAAAAGAACACATACTTCGAGGTTTTCCAGTTCTGGCATAGAAAATTCCGAGTCTGATAAAGACATCACCAGAATTGGATAATTTGAAGCTGTATTTGAACCCGATAATCAAGTTTGTTTTTTCCCACATTTCAACACCAAAAATCCTACTTAAAATAAAATATAGGCCAAAGGTTCACTTGGCCATGAGCTTTTCTGGCAAAAGCACTACTCCAAAAGATTAGCCAAAAATCAACTACACTTTGTTTTACAGATAAGCCAAATGCTTTTATGTAATTAAATATGCCCTTACATTAAGAATCCAAAATATTAAGCCAAGACTCCGAGGGTCTACCATGGCGAAACAATTAACAAATGAGGCCTTGTAGCCCTTCCAACAGACCTGTTTAGACAACAAGAACACTTTACAACAGCCTAAACAAAAAACGATGGATATTGCAAACTATGGGCTACTGTGAAATGTTTTGTTGTACTAACTGAGAATATATATACTCATCGACCCTCTGCTTTGCCAGTGCTACCTGCCAGCATCAACATTCAATAATCATGAGTACCCCAACAAGCAGATTCAAACACCAGAGCCATCATGGGTGACATCGACATCATCAAAATATAAGATTCAAAGGCCTCTCTTCCTACCTTTTACTGTTAGCTTGCCATGATTAAAATATTGGCTATACCCATTATTTCTATGAATCTCTTTGTAGGAAAAGGAGGCAAAAATGTATAAAAGTAGAAGACAAAATTGCAAGTAACAAGGTTAGTGTTGGTTAGCTTTTATCCCAATCTTTGGGCCGAACTGGAGTGCTCAATTTTGCTGCCATGGCTGGCCACAATGCTAGTAGAATTAGCGAAGGTAGGGATAAATATATTGTTTGTTGTTTTAAAAAGGGACACTAAAAACATTTATTGTTTGTTGTTGTTGTTTGTTTTAAAAAGAGACTAAAATTGACTCTCAAAGCTGTGGTTCCCATTGCTGTCTCTCTCTCTCTGTTCATTCTACACCAATTATTTGCAAATGATTTTCATTAATTCTCTGGCAGAAAAGCTCAAGGCTAACGTGACATTATGCTCAGAACCTCTTGCCGACCTTTCTCGGGAATGGGAAGGTTGCAATCTTCTAATGGTCATTGCCCCGAGTGATTAATGGTCCACATTCCCAATTTCCACCCCAAATGACCAACAGCGAAGAAGAAGAAGAAGAAAAAGAGGCATTGGTCTAGAGAAGTCCTGGAAATCAATAACGGGGACCATTAATCTTTCATCTTTCAGAGCTATGGCTATTAGAGGATTGTAGCCTTTTCATTCCTAAAGAAAGGGCCAGCAAGAGTTTATGAAGGTGGTGTCACCATTAGCCTTGATCTTTTCTGCTGGAGAATTAATGAAAATGTTTTGCAAATAATTGGTGTAGAATGAGCAAAGAGAGGAGAGGGAGACAACAATGGACAGCAGCTTTGAAATTCAATTTTAGCAACGCTCTCTAAAACAACAAGCAATATAATTATCCCTGTACTTTCTTAAATACGAGATAATTATCCTCAAACTTTCTTAATCATATTGATATATAATAGATAGCATAACATTTCACACACTTCTATACATCATTGTCTGGAGATTCTCCAAATCGGGCCAGCTGAGATTTAGATAAGATTTTCAAATTTTGAACATTTCCAATCATTCACATGTTCGTAGGCCAACCAAACACCATCAACCTGTGTTGTTTCAGCCTGTTTACTTGGTTTGCAGAATCATTTGTGTACACCCTAGTTAAGACATCAACTTCAACTGAACCCAAAAATGGATGCATCTACAGTCAAGATTGACCAAAGTAAATATTGACAGCTGATTTTACCTGTTCAGCACTACCACCAAGATGAATTTGCCTATGTTTTTGTTCACCTTTCCCACCATATACCTGTAAATAAGGGGATAGAATACCATAGTTCAGAAGATGATATAAGGATATCAACAAGTTTCTCACTGTAAACCATTACTTCCAATATACAACAGGAAAAGAAGGTGATTAAATGCTTGAAACACATATAAATGCAGTTAAGATCAATTATATCTTGTTTTGTTCATTGAGTTGATAGCTCCACTCTGGGCTCTTATACATGGATTCCTCATTATGGGGGACAAAAATATAAGTGTTTGCTCTGAGACAAATTTTTTAGGACTAAAATTCAATCTTAATGATGAATCTGAACATGATAAAAAGAAGCTGACCTAAAAACTGGGATTTAATAATACCGTGTATGTTAAACTCTCTGTCCAAAATGGCCAACAGTCATGAAACTATGCTTGTAGGTCAATACAAATAGTTCTCAGCGACATCAGCCCGTAGAAAGAACTTAGAACCATAAGAATGAAAATATTAAGGACACAAATAGCAGAACATGCTAAGTTGTAATCTATGTTATCTGCAGATAACATGTACCAGATTGTGCAGGCTATTTTATCCATAATGTTGCAAGTTAGGCTATCCATGTGTTCGAGAAAAGAGCATTGTACTTTTATATTTCTAAGGAATGCCAACCAAAGGTATTAATAGTCATACCTTGATTACTGCACCGGACTCATTCCTGATCCTTGATATGTTGGAGCCACACCGACCGATCAATCCACCAACCATTGTCTCAGAAATCACCATCTCCATAGTAACATAATCAGCTGCAAGATTGGTTGTCCTAAAGATGATGTTGTTGTTAAGAAAAAAATTATTAAAACTTGAGACAAGTGCAAACATGGGTGTGTTGGAAAACATTTTTTGTCGTTTTTGGAAACTGGAAAATGTTGCTTATGATTGGAAAAGTTTTCAATAACCTGAAGTAGGGTCCACATATTGTTGGGCTAAGAAGTTTGAAGTGAAACTGTATGATGGGCTGATGGAAATCACTTGCTTGGGTGGATTTTCCCTGGAGAACATAAATTTCAGATACAAGTTAGCAATGTCTTAACAGGAACCTGCTGAAAAGGCTGGGAAAAAAAATCAATACACCAATACCTGAGTTGAGCGGCAATCTCCTCCAGCGCCTTCAGTACCACAGGAACATCACCAGATACCTGTATTTAGAAGAAATAGGGCAACTGAGTTGATAGGAGGCAAAATTATAGAACCAATAAGTACGGAAGACTTAAGAAGTGAAAAATTATTAGCAAAGATTAAGAAATTCAGGCAGTGTAGCACACAGGAATAAATGGCACTTGATTTCTTAAGAAATTGCTTTAGTCACAAGCAAACAGCACATTGAACGAGTAGAAAATAAATCCTTATAAATCAGTTCAATGCATGGGACAAATTCATCAGAATGACAAAAAATAATAGGTGACCAGAGCCGTTTGACTTTACCAAATAAAAAAAAAAAAAAAACCAAACCTAGAGGCAAGGAATATCACACCTGTACCACACGATCAGATTCGTGAGCAGATGCACACAAAGGAAACTGATTTTGAGCAAGAATGGTGATGGTTGCCCCAGAAGAATTCCTTATTTTCTCGATGTTCTGACCAGATACACCAATCAAAGAACCAGCTTGAGAACCAGCAATCAAAAGTTTTATTGTGTTTGCAGCCACATGACCCGGGCCAACTTTTGCTACCTCAGCATTAAGATCATCTTCCTGTGTAGGGCATCAGCACTCATTACCTTTCTAGACTATTTCATAGCAAGCACTTGTAACAAAGAATGAGCTCTCTAGATATTCATCAGAGACTCCAGAATTTAACCCCGTGACTTAGTACTTCCCCTAATCTATGATACAGGCCTGGGATGAGAAGTACAAATCTTTTAGCGTGCAATTTTCATTTTAGCAGAGAATTACTAAAAGCAAAATACACTCATAGAACCTCCAAATTGACCCTTGATCTCAGTATCATTTTATCTAGGTCCAAGTTACATCGACACTTTTAAAGATGACACACTGCAAGTCTCATGTCACAGGTTTTAGAGATGACAAAGGCACAACACTTTGTAACATATGAGAGCGTAAAATTTTTTATAACTTTGTTGTGTCATCTCCTGTGCATATGTTCCATAGATCTATGCCCTTAATTAAGGATCATTTTCTTGAGCCATATGATACCAAGTCTTCAACATGGGACACCTATATCTCAAGCAAAGCAACTATAGAAACACCTACATATAAGGTTAGCACAGCACCTTGAATATAAGGTTAGCTATTTCTTGGAGTGCATTCTCTGCATCAGTAACCTGGCCGTCATTGTCTTTAGAGCTTATAATAATTACACGATCTTCATGTCGCTGAAAAAAAAAATCTTGTTAATCCAAACTTAAAGTAGTGCATTCAACCCCCCACCCCCCCCCCCCCAATATGAAAATTTAAAAAAAAAATCCCAAATATTTCAATTTAAAGGTAACAGTATTTCAAGCCAAACACATAAATATGCTGACAAGAACTTATACAAGTGAAAAACATCGTATCATTTGTATGGTAGATACACCAAATTAAGCCTGCGAAATTCTAAATTCTAAGAGGGTCTTCAATTTTTTTTTTTTTTTTAAAGAATCATCCCGTCACTATTGATAATTAAGCATGGTAAACCTACTAAAGTCACACGACAAAAGGCATGAATTAATCACAATCCAAACCCAAGAAATTTCAAGACAATCCACACAAGTACTGACAATTGAAGACGTTGAGCTAAAAAAGGCCTCAAAAATCACACACAAAAGCCATGAATTCTAATAAAAAATTCAGATCACAATCAAAAACTCTAGAAATTTCAAAACATCAGCTATCATTGATAATGGAAAATATTGAACATAAAACGCTAAAATCACTTGAATTTAACTAAAAAAAGAAAACCCTAGAAAATTTCCAAAAGCAAATTACTCACAACAATTGCATCAGCAATCTTGATAGTGGCTCTGGTCTGTTCCCTAATTTTCTGAATTCTAGAACCTTCTTTCCCAATAACCTTCCCAATCTGTCTCGAGGGAAGAACAATCCTGAAAATCACATCCTGCTGAGCCTTCGCCTGACGCTTCGCGGACGGCAAATCGACGTCAGCGGCGGCCGAATAACCGCCTCCGTCGTTTTCGCGGGGGCGCTTTGTTGTCTGAATCGGGAATCGCAGGTGGGGTTGTGGTGGTGGTAGTTGTGGTTGTGGGGGTTGAGGAGGCAGATATTGCATTGGGTGAGGGAGGAATTGCTGGTGGGGCTGTAATGCGGGTTGCAGATACTGGTGAGGAGGATATGGTGGAGGAAGTGAGGGATGGAGAGGTTGGTGTGGATGGGGATTAGGGTTTATGGGGTTCTTCCCTCCAATTTGCGCCATCAGAGATCGCAGAGAGAGAGAGAGAGAGAGAGAGATCGGGATTGCGATTCGATTTTTCCCTTTCGTAAGGGTCAATGGTTCTCCCCGTCGTCCAATTACTTATTTGCCCCCAGAAGTTTTTTCTTTTAATTCGAAGAAATTCAAATTATAAAGTTAAAAATAAAAATAAATTCCTCAAAAATATTTTCAAACTCAGAGATTCGATATCACACCATTTTTTACTTCCATGGGCACTTCACAACCATAACCTAAAATGATAATTTTAGAATTTTAAAATAAAATGAAAATAGTAACTTGCTTTTTGTTCAGCTTTTTGCTTGAATGGAGAGCTGCTAAAAATCATTCGCCCTAATAATAAGCAAAAAAAAATAAAAACACTCTTATCAATATTATTGTTAACGTTTTAATTATACGAATATTATTTTATCTCAATATTTTCATTTTTTACGATTTAAACTCAACCGAATTTTCGGGTACTTATAGACAATTAATAACTCAAATACCATAACAAATTTAAAAAATTTTGTATTAACTTTGGTTTAGAAATAATACTACGCTTATATTATCTAATTTCATATATTATATATTAAATGCTTTTTTTTTTAATTGTATGCTATTTTTATCGTTAAGTTTTGCTTTATTGACCTTTTCATAATAGTTCACATAAATTTATTGACAAAAAATTAAGAATTTTATTATAATTTTTCATAAGAAAAAAGTTACTTACATCTTATTTTCTAATATCTTGTATTTGTTTTCGTTCTCAAGAGGACAGCGTCACAATCCTTTTCTTTAATATCGTAATTCAAAATTTAAATTTCATGTAATAAAAAAAAAGTCTTATATTTGTTTTGAAATTTCCTGATTTACTTTGGTCTCCCATCATTAGTCGGAATGAGATCTTCGCAGCAAAGGCTTCATTATATTAATCTTGTTGAATCGGTGCTTTAGGTTGTATGAGTTATGACATTTATTGGTTTAGTGAGAAAAGTACTAATATCTCACACTAAAAATTAGGATTCGATTCTTGGTAGTGACAAAAAACTATATTGGGAGAGATCCCTCCCGATTGGAATCCGACAATAACTTGACCGAAATTAATCGAAACAAAATTCTTGATAATCGGTGGTAGATCAACTTTGGGGGACCAAAAAAAAAAAAAGACCTTGACAACTCTAACTAATTGTTATTCTACCAACTTTAGAACCCTTTCATCACAACATTGTATAAACGATCTCAGACTAAGAGAAGCATGGAAGGACGTTGTGGAAGATTGAAATCTTGGCCTCCATCCCGACTACCACCCAAATGATCTTAGCTCATTTTTCTAATCATATACATCTCATGCTTAATTTTGATAAGGAAAAAGACTCTTTACTGATCAATCAATTTCATCTTACCATGAATCTTATGCAACAACATTAATTTCTTTCAATATTGTTTATTCAATATCTATATCGTGAGTTCAACCCGTGACAAAATCACATAACAGAATCATATGTATCCCGTCTTCAAGACACGACACAATGTGTCACATCTTCAAGATGTGACAAAGCTTCTAGCGTCTCCACGATGGCGCTCCTCCACCTGCAGCGCTGTACTCTCCCTCTCTCCTCCCCTGCCTCTCCCTCTCGCACCCTGCGGCGCTGCGCTCCTCTCTCTCTCCCCCCGTGGCGTTGTGCTCTCCTTCTCCCCTCGGGCTCTGCGCTCTCCCTCTCTCCCCCCGCGACGCTGTATTCCTCTCTCTCCCCCCCGCAGCACTCCTCCCCTGTCACAGCACTCCTCTCTCTCTCTCTCCCACGGCACTCCTCTCTCTCGCCCTCCCTTCCCCCGTGGCACTCCTCTCTCTCTCTCTTCCCCGTGGCACTCCTCCCTCTCCCTTCTTCCCCCACTGCCATGGGAGTCTCCCTCTCCCTCCCTCCATCCCTCACTGCCACAGGAGCCCTCTCCCTCCCTCCCCATTGCCGTAGGAGCTACGGATTTAAGTCGCGACATAGTCTGTCACAAGTTCAACTCGTGATAAATGGGGTTATATACGAAATTTTTTTGGATCGAAGGTCAATTTAAAATTTTTGTACGGGTTTAATTCCATACAAAGCTTCCTAATTTGACCTCTTTTATATTTTTAGTGTTTGCTATATTTGTAGGCCTCCGATACTTCTCTTGCAAACCATAAGAAAAAAAAAGAGGTTTACTTTTATATGAAAAACGTTAAACTTAAAAAAATTTAAATAATTTTATTATTATTGTTATTGTTGTTATTTATTATTATTTTATATTATTATGATTAATTTATTTTATTTTTTCTTATTTTTAATTTTTAATTTTTAATTTAAATTTAAATTTTTTTATATTTATTTCTTAAATAGTCGATCTTAAAATTTAAGGGTATATTAAGTTATGAAAAATATTTTTTAATTTTTTATCTATAATTTTCTTATATTTCCTATCTCTACTAAAAAAAAGTAAAAAAATTAGAAAATATGTTTAAAAGATAATATTTTTCTACCCCTAATTTTCTCTAATAAAGTTAGAGAATTTAGAAAAATATGGGATTTTTATTTATAATGAAAAATAGTAGAAAACAACCTAAACTTGTTTTTTATTTCTCTTTATAAATCAGAAAATCATATTTTTTAAAATTTTAAAAATAAAATATTTCAACATAATTTTATTTTCTTAAAAAATGTTTTTTCGGAAAACATCTTGTTTTTCTGCAAGCACAACCTAAAATGTTCTTGTTTCGTTATGATCACCGGGAGATACGTGGAAGGCCCTAAACCTGTCCCTCTCGCGCTAAAATTAAAAAACAGTTCGAAGCACAAAATCCCCAAATCCATGAACCGTTAAAACCCTAAAATGCAAATCCAAACACCATAATCTCGATCTTCACGACTTGCTCACGCATTGGCACAATTCTCTCCTCTCTCTCTCTCTCTCTCTCTCTCTCTCTCTCTGAAAACAACGCCAAATCGAGTTTTCGTCTCCAAATTCGTCAAAAGCTTCCGGGGATTCCTGAGGTATCATCCGATTAGTTCTTCTTTGCCTTGATTATATTTTTGAAAATTAGGCTTTGCACCCTCCTAGTACCAAAAACCAAATCATAGTAAGTACAATATTTAGATTAATAAGATTATGCTAACTCACATTCCATAAATTGTTGACCTTTTAGGTTTGTGTAAGATTTATGCTGTCGGACAAGGAGGGGGTGTTAATTTTTTATAAGAGCCCCAAGGCTTCAATTCTTGATAATTTTTTGGAGGTCCGGATTATTGGTTTTTCCTACCCCACATTTTATAAATTGTTGATTTTTTCTGGTACTCGTGGCACTATTCTAGGGTTAAGTTGTGGGACAAGGTTGAGGTTTTAATTTTTTATAAGAGCCTCGAGGTTTTAACATTTGAGAATTTTTTGCTGGTTGGAATTATATGCTTTTTTTTTTTTCAGTATAGGGTAGGAATGGAGAATTAATGGGCAGATAGTATGATGATTTAGAAAGGGGCCTTGTGGATTTTGGTTAGGGGAATGTGGTGGGGGGAAATGTGGATTTGTCGGGTACCCTGAAGAGATTTTAGCAATACATGGTATAAGCATTGCTTGATGAATTGGAAAAGGGATTTGTGGATTTTGGTTTGGGACTGTGGTGGATAGAAATGTGGAGGTTCTCGGGTATCCAGAAGAAGTTTTAGTCCAAGAGGTGGAGCTCTTTTGCAGATTAGGTTTTAGAAGAGTGGATGTTGAAATGCTACCTCTTGAGTGTTACGAGATTTTGAACTTTAATTTGGAGAACTCTCCATGATTTCTGTATCAGGTTTCTTATGACATTCAGAGTGAGTGCAAAAGTAATGGATACACTAGCCGAGAAATACACTGATGTGTTTGGAGAAATGTATTTGCTGATTACCTTATGTGACAGAGCATTGGATCTTCATGAATGCTTCTTTAATAAGATTAGCAATGGCGCTTAAAAAAGATTTTAATCACTGAACCGTCCTGATGAAGATTTGCTTAAATATTTCATTGATAATTTGTAGAGCACGCAGAGTGAGTTGCAGAGGAGATATTGTCTTATTAGCTTGGAGCTTGAATTCCCATAGATATTAGATCATAAATTAAAACTCTGCTATTCTTGGAAAGAAAGTCAACTTCCTACTCAAGGACATGGGGATTCACTTTGCTATGACATGATAAATTTCCAGCTTATGTGTGTTTAACTTTGAAAACTGAATTAAGCTCAGATAGACATGTCATTTTTTGGCTGTCCGACTATACCTTTGCAATTATGAGAATGCCCTGAAACATTGATTGCAGGGTTTCTTTGTTCCGAACAAGCTCCTTTGGCTATCCTGAACAATTTTATCTGGAGGGCTATGAAGGGAAACAAGAGGGAAGAGGCTATAAGCTCAAAGTTGATCAGTTGATCCAATTGCTTTTTAGAGAGATAGAATCTCGAAACCTTTCTCAAATTTCTGACATCTCTGGTATTTTATGCCTCTGCAACCTACTGCCTGTGCTCTGTGAGTTATGAAACAATTAGCACCATGACTGAGCTTTGTACTCAGCAGAGTTGTCTCCTTCTACCGAAAGCTAAAGGTCGCAGTAACTTACTGAAGTGAACCCTGAATAGCCTTTGGTCACACCACAAGTGACGGGGACCGAGAATAGACATCTTTCTGGTTCTCCAGTTCCTGGCTACATGCAGCTGATTAAAGGTCAAAAAATGCATCTTTACATATGATTGAGAAGGCAACATGAGCCAGCCATCTAGCTAATGGCAATTCTAGTCAAGAGATTTGACTTTAGAAAACAAAGGAAAAAGAAAAAAAAAATTCTTCGACCCCCTTTGTACCAGAAGCTTCTCCATTATGTCATCAGTGGGTCCCCATTAATAGTAGCATCACTTATTGTTGTTCTTAATCCTTTTGTTGATATATATGCCTTCCAAAAAGAAACGAAGTTTTAGGAACTGTTTTATAGGTCCCCTGTTTTGGCCTGCTCGATGCTTAAATCCTTGCATTTTACCTTCCCTAGTTTCCTATTATTTCTTTCAACAATGGGCTACTCGAGAGAACTCTCTAAAACAGGCTAACAGCGAGTAATGCTAGTATTCATGATGGTTTGTAAACATTGAACGGGGAAAAATACGTCACCATAGCATATGTTTACACATGTCATCACAATCTAGAAATCCATATAAAAAATGCCAATACAATTTTTGTTATTTCCATGTATACTTTTGTCCACACCATATCTTGCCTTTTTTTTTTTTCTTTTTTTCCTTAATTCCAATCTTCGTATTCCTCGTTCAACAAAAGCATTCAGTACATCAATAGGGTTTCACCAAGGGATTGAAGAGTAGTTCGAACATGGCAGAAGACTCACTTTTCTGAAATTTTGCTTCCTCTTAACCTGTACATGGATTTCAAATTGACATTGCTTTTGGAAAGCTGTCCAATTTTTTCAAAGAGCTACAAATTGTTGTGGTTTAGAGCCTGCAGGCTTGCAGATGGAGCCAGGATAGACTAATGGTGCTGCACCTGTAGATCCTTTGAATGGTGAGGCTATCGATATCACAGATCTGCTATTTGGACACCACTGTTCCAACTCTCCTGGTATATACTTGAGGTAATATCTCGTTCTTGCAACTTTGAACATCAATATTGCCTTACCTTATGTATATAAAATATAAAAATCAGTTGTCGTCCGGCGGTTAGGATGTCTGGCTTTCACCCAGGAGACCTGGGTTCGATTCCCGGCAACAAAAGATTAGAATTTGGCAGACCCCAAAATAAGGCTTAGCTTGTTGTTGTTGTATATGTTATTGTCTCAATGTTGTGATGCTTGATTATCATGAATGAACATTTTGGCAAATTTCTTTCATAGATTTTTCATTGTTGTTGTTGTATATGTTATTGTCTCAATGTCGAGATGCTTAATTATCATGAATGAACATTTTGGCAAATTTCTTTTGCAGATTTTTCAATGAATTTTGTCAGACAAATGGAGAATTGGGGTTAAAGGAGAATTGGGGTTGTCTTCTTGTCAAAGAGAAGTTTATGGCCTAAGAAAGCTTTGCTCTAGGGGGTCTGGATTTTGGATGAATGGTGCTAGTCGACGTGAAAAGCTCTATGAGAAAATTAACAGAATCAGAATTATAAATGACACAATCTCATGAGCCGTTGTAAAGTAAGTGAGACAGTCTTTCAACTATTAGCATTGTGCCAAATTAATCTTCTGTCAATTTTGTCACTAGCTATGCTACTCACTCTGCATTTAGTGCAGGTGTTCTCTTGAAAATATTGTGAGGAGCTATAGATGGAGATTTAATTTCCATTTGGCAACGTCCATGTGAAGGTGGGTTCCTACTAAGGAGGTTTTGAATTTTCTTTTATTTTAACGGAATTGATATGTTTTTGTAATTCTTCTTTTGATAAAAAAACGGTTTTTTCTTTGTATTTCATGTACAAAGATCTCTTTAATGTTTTTCCCTGTATGTTGAAAACCTAGTTCTTTAACTCTGCCTCCAAGTTCGCAGGATCTCAAAATGTAAGCATCTTTTTAACAAAAAAGATGAAAAAGATGATTGCGTTAGGTTGACGGTCTGTAAAAATTTTGTCCAAACTATGAGAGTCCAAAATAGGAAATTTCTCTCATTTCTTCTATATTGGTCTCAAATAACCAAGACCGAAACTCAGTTTGCAGTTGTATTGAAGACCCAGTTCTTTCTATTGGTCAAGGACAGATTTTGTTGCAGGAATATTAGCGGTCACACTCTGCTTCAGAAACCCTAGGTTGAGGTAAAGACTGCAATGAATCTTCTGGTATCTTTATGATTTGCTTTCTATATTTATATTTTGGCAAGTTTGAGAAAGAACAACTATATTATTTGATAAAGCTCTAGGAAATCAAGATTTTGACACACCATTGTGATGAGGCAATCTCACCAACCAACCGGATTTCTGTCCTTGGTTTTTCTTTCTCCACCCTACGACTAGTTTTTGAGTTGAATTCATGAACGTAATGTCAATTTTTGTTTTTTTTTTTCTTTCTTATTGCGTTTTAAAATTATTACATTCAATGATCCCAAATCTAGAGTTGCCAAGTGGTAAGGAGTTCTGCATTTTACCAAGTGGTAAGGGGTTTTATATTTATGCACAATTTTCTATGTGCTAGTAAAATACCATGGGCATTGTATAATCTGTATAACAGTAAGTTTTTCATGATTATAATAAATTACATAAATAGGGAAAATATTTAAACGAGATTGGTTTCATGATCCTTCGTCACATTGGTTATTTCTCTCTCCAATTTTGATTACGATTTTGATTAAATGATTGATTTCCTTTGAACCCTTATTCCTCAATTGCTTTCTAGGACCAAAGATCTATGAGTTTAGTAATAAATTATTAAATTTTTTTAATCAAAATATTAATTTTAAATTTTAAAAATTAAAAAACAGATATCGAAAGAACTAACACCTAATTTAAATTTTACAAAAGCCAGATAGTCCATTTTCTTTATCTTCCAAAGGGACACATCGCAGGGGGGGAAAAAAGCCCAAAATAGAAGTAAAAAAAAAAAAAAAGGGTAAAACTGCTGGATGGCTAGGAGATTAGTAGCAAAATGTTTTTTTTTTTTTCCTCTTTCTTTTTTGTTGGATTTCTCAAATACCCTTTTGGAAAAATGATGCAATTGACATGTCTGATTTTACAAAAACCAGTCTAAATTTACACTACTTGTGGTCATGTTTAATGAGAAACTATTTGAAATTATAACCAAATCCGTGCATTGAATGATTTGAAGGCCTTCTAAAGGGATTTTCTTTTGGCCGTATGAGAGAAAAAGTAGAACTTTTCTTTCATTACTTTCAACGGAAACTGAATTTTCAGGGTTGGTAACGATCAAGATTTCTTCTTTGGGTTTATTTATTTATTTTTCTTGCCCAGTGCTTGAAAGTGATTGAAAAGGATTTGAACTGAGATACAAATCTAAGTCCAATGTAGAGTGAAGAGAGTGAAAGTTTCATAAAGAGAGAGAGAGAGAGAGAGAGTTTTGCTTTAAATATATTGTTTCCATTTTACATTATTACTTGTACGAACGCAGACAAATCTTTGGTCATTGAACGCTGAAATTTTGAGACCAAACCCTGGCCAAATATGAAAAATTTTGAATTTTTTTGAATTATAAAATTGCTTGCTAATACTAATCTCTTCCTTCTTTTTTTTTTTTTTTTTGATAAGAAGTGAGATAGATCCCTTAATTATAACTCTTTTCCAAATATGAATTTATTTAATTTAATTTATAAATAAATAAAAAATATCACGTGAAAAATTATAAATATAAAATAAATCAGAAATGCAAAAACATGATATTTAAACTAATAATATGGTCTAATAGCTTAACACTGATATCCGTCAAATAAAAATTTGGATTTAAATTTTGTATATAGCAAAAATGAGAAATGAGAGAATTTTATGTCTTAAGAGTTAAATCCGACTAAAACCGAATTTAATTGGGATCAATGATATATCGAATGTCGATAGTTTCATTCATTTAAATTCATTTTGCAAATAAGTAAAAAATATAATATGAAAAAAATTACTTACAAGATACTCATAATATATAAAATATAAATATAAATACCATGTTAAAACTGATAATTATTGTTTTTATTCATATTCTTAGAATATCCTTGTATCTGTAACGTTAATAAAAATGACTCATCATACCTTTTGTATTATAGACAAAAATACTAATATTAGGTGAGAAAAAATATGCGCAAAATAAACATAATATATAAAATACAAATATAGATACGTTGTACTGAGATTAATAATTATATACTTTATTTATATTCGTAGAATATCTTGCTGGCATTAACAAAAATGCAAATTAACAAAAAAATTGTAATTCTAATTTTGGCTTTTTTTTTTTTTTTATATAATCAACTGATATACAGAATCATACTCGAACTAATCAAATTCAAGTATTATTAGGTCTAATTTTAAAGAAAATATCTCTCAATATAATTTTTTTATTCTTAAATTTTAAATCTGAAATTTGATTTTGGTACCCTCTCGTGTTCTTATTCATGCAAGCACCGTTTGGCCTCTAATTTTTTTCTCGTTAACATAGAATACTCCGAATCATATAAAAATAGAGTAAAATCACAAACATGAAAGAAAAAAAGAATTTTGATTTTGGACCATTTGTTTTTCTTTTTAAAAAAGAAAAAAAAAGTAAATTGTCACAACCAAGCAAAAATACAAAATTCCATAAAAATCAAAATAAATTATTTTTTTCCTAAATAGCCCAGAAGAGATAAGACCAATAGGAAAAAGAAAATTAGGGTTAATATAATATCGTGGACAAAATTACCCTTATTTATTAACTAGAGGGGCATCGTCTAAACCGAAACCAAACACCTTTCAGACAAATTCAAAGAGAAGCCAAAACCAAAATCAGAAACAAAACGAAACCAGCAGGAACACACGTGTTTGTTTGGACAGCATGGTGGAAATTGTTAGAATTCAAAGGGCAAAATCGTCATAAAATTTAGACCATCGTTGTCACTCTTCCTTCAGGAGTGACAGTGAGAGAGAGAACGAGTATCTTAACCGCCCTCTCCTTATAAATTCTCTCTCTACTCTCTCTCTTCTCTCACACTCACTTCAGAACTCAGAGTAATCGTCTGTGCTCAATTTCCCCCTCCCTCTCACTACAAAATTTTCTCTCTCTTTCTGGGGTTAATTTTGCTGTTTTCTCTTTCTAGAATTATAGAGAGAGAGAGAGAGAGAGAGAGAGAGAGAGAGAGAGAGAGGTAGAGAGAGAGCGATCAATTTGTTGTTTTTTGGTGATTTAATCAGCACAAAACAATGTCTGCCGCGCCTACTCAGTCTAAACCACTTCACAATTTCTCGTTCCCTGAACCAAAATGGAACACAAGCTCCAATGGCAACGCAAGCAATGGCGTCAATAATGAAGGACAGAATCATCACTCTTACTTGAGGAGAGTTGGTGGTTCCAATTCTGAGCAGAAAAGGCCAGAACGGCAACAACATGAAGAAGAAGAAGTTGCTGCCGTGGAGCGTACGGAGTCGGAGACTCCGAAGACGGATAGCTCGTCTGAGAACGTACAGGAGGCGAAATGTCCAGCGACGGAGACGCCCAAACCGGCGTCTGCCAAAATTCTGATCAGGCTTAAAACTAAGGTGGCTAAGCCTACTGAACACAGTAGCAATGCTGCTGCTGTGAAGGAAGTGAAAGAGAAAGAGAAGGAGAACGAAGAGAAGGAGGGGGGAGAGTCGGAGCAGAAGACGTGGAACTTTCGGCCGAGAAGGGCTTCAAGAGGAAAGAGGACGCATGGGGAGGCTCCCGTAACCCGTGCCACTGGGTTACCGGAGGATTCTAAAAACCCGGTGAGTCAGAAACCGGTGAAAAACCGGTTGGAAGGGAAGAGCGCCGACAAGAAGGAGAAAGATAAGGTCAGGTTTGATTTCTCCCTCACCCTCACCAGGGAGGAAATCGAGGAGGACTTGTTCCTCATGACCGGTTCTAGGCCTTCCAGGAAGCCCAAGAGGAGGCCAAAGAGCGTGCAGAACAGACTGGATGTATGGCATTCTCTCAATTTGAATCACCATTGTTGTGGTTTTCAGTTTGATTTTCTAGGGTTTCAAATTTCAAATTTTGTTTTATCTGCTTGCGTTTTTTTTTTTTTTTACATATGCATATTTTTATATCTGGGTTTGATTTATTTTAACTTTTGGGTTTTAATGATTTCTTTTTAGCAGAATCTTTGTCCGGGGTCTTGGCTTCACACCATCACCCCAGATTCATACAAGGTCTATTCTAACAGTAGAAAGGTACCAACTTGAATCTCTTTGTGCCTTGCATAATGGGGTTTCTTTGTGTATAATTTGCTTCTTGTTGTATGCAGAGGTAGATGAACCTTGTCTGTGGTGCTGCACTTTCACATCATCTTCCCCTCGGAGGATCAGAAGAAGCTGTGCTCAGACTTTTGCCGCTCTCTTTTGAAGGTATAAGGGCTGTAAAATGTAAAGGGTTTCGCATTTCTCTTTTTTAAATATCAATCCAATATCATGCCCATTGCATGATTTGTAGAGTTATGTTGATAACTCTTTTGCAGTAGTTGAGAATGTACATTTGAGTTTACTTCAGACGTATGAGTAATAAACACCTTATCTTATAGTTGGCAATGAAATCATTTTTACAGAAAATGGCTTGTTTTGTTGCAATTTTGGAAGTTCGTTGATCGTTAATAGTTTACCATTATGTTAACAGGAAGCGTACGTTTATTCCTTCGAATCTTTATAGTTGTGCTTTCTATAGAAAGATCCGAATCTGAACCAATATGGAAAGTTCACTGCTCGTTAATCGTTAACAGTTAATGTGATGGCTTCAGTAGTGGGATAAGCTTTATTCTTTGAATCTATGTAGTTGGATGCAAGCTCCTAATCGTCATTTGTTTGAGTTATTACTTTCCTTATGTTCATTGCCCTGCTCTGGATTAAACTTTTTGTAGGGATTTATTCTGTCGTTTTCCGGTTTATGAAAAGTGTTTGTTTTATGCCAATTTTGATAGTTCGTTAGTCGTTAATGTTTAACCATTAATGTGATGGCTTCAGTAAGGGAATGAGCTTTACTATTCAAATCCAAATACTTGGATGCAAGTTCTTAATTAGTTCTTTTGATGTCTTGTTTTACTTTCCTTACATTTGTTGGATCGTTCTTGATTAAATTGGCTACTTTGTTGTTAGTGAAGTGGTCTCTTTATGTCGTGTCATGATTCTTACCTTTAGGAGCGGATGAGTTTATTCTCGGTGATTCAAGTAGATGATTTTGGGAAACTTTTAATGGTCTTGTCGTTATTGAATTTGAAAAAGAAGGAATCAGGTGTGCTACGTGTTTTATTCCATATCCTGCTTCAATCGGATGTAATGCATGTATAGAGAGTCTTGATGACTAATGGAATTAGTATTACAGCTCAAGTAGATCAGATTGGGTTTGAGTGTCAAATCGCTGGCCTAAGCCAATTGTTATGTGTTTAATTATTCAGTTGTTTGTAAAGCACGTGTAAGACAGATATAGGTCATCCGTAGATTTGATTTTAACAGCTAAATTATTGGGGCCACAACTCAAATAGGCTAAGTTTGGGTAAGGGTTTACCCACAAGGCTATGCCTGAAGAGGCCTAGGTTGAGATCTAGTCGGATTCCAAGTTTTAGTAAGAGAGAGAGAAAAAAGAAAGGTGGGGTTGCATGTGTTAAAAAGAAAACAGTAACTTTGTCTAATGATCTTCATGTGAAAACTTGATAACTCATAAGGATATATTTTTCTATGAAATATAAACTATGCATATCTCAAGTTCAGTCTAGGTTTGGCTATTCCTCTCCTCAGTTGAAGCTGGTCGGTTACAAGACCCGATTTTAATTGTCCAACCTAAGCCATCCTCAGTTGTCGGATTGTTTGCCGAAAATCTGGAATTTGTGAGGTTGGTTCAGGCGTACATGTCCCTTGTTGCATCAGTACATGAGCTTTTGCTTGTCTACCTACAGATTTGAGGTATGTTGGATGAATAATATCAAGCTTCTTTTAGGAACCCTTGGTAAATATAGGAAAAGATAGTGTTACTCTCTACTAATAAAGAATTCGAAGGTAAGAAGGGATGGAAGCATGGGAGGAAAATGAATATTTCCTCCACTGGTGCTGTTTTTATTGCCATCTAGCTGCATCCACGGAAGTTAATAGAGTTGATTTACAATGGCATGAAAACTCGATTGGATTTAGGGTTTTAAAAAATGTATGAGCTTTTATGTGTATGCTTCCACTTTTAGTGCGGCATGGATGAGGAGGGAGGACAGAAGACACATGTAGAGAAATATTGCTAGTGATGTCTATAATTTTTGGGGAGAGAAAGAGAGAGAGAGGGAAATATGTTTGATTTTCAGATGTTAGATTGGTGGAAATAGTAGCATGGATAGTTTCAGGTTGTAACTTGTAATTATGAACCTTATAAATGAATAAGCTTCCTTACTCTAGTAGATGTATTGAGGGTAAGTCATTTGTTGTAGTTTCATTTCATTGATTGATGACTATTAGTTTTAGTTACTGGAAATTCAAATTTAGAGAGTATCTTCGTGTCCGAGCTTGTGGGGACTAGGTTATCATGTTTGATATAAGAGGAAGATAAATTGGATTTTCACATGGGCCTCTATATGAATTGCATGCACCTTCGGTGCTAGATTGTCTATTTTTTGCCACCTGCAACAGAAGTCTGATATTTGGTATAAATAATTTTAGGAATGAAATATAAGGTCAGTAGAGTCTTTTGGAACCTTTACGACTAATGCTTTATGAATGGCTTGGAAGTGTCCCGTTGTCAAGATAAAAGAGGTAAATTGGTACCAATACTTGTTGGCGTAGGTGGGAAAAGCATGTCTGTCTCTTAATCAGGTCGGGAGTTCGACTCCCACTGGGTACGGAGAAAACAATGTTGGGAGACCTCCCTCTCAAATGAGGTCCGACAGTCAGGTTGATTCCAGATTAGTCGGGGCGAAGTCCCCGGATACCGGAAGGTCCAGGTACCAAAAAAAAAAGAGGTAAATTGGTGGTGCCACCATAACTTTAATCCTCATGAGTAGGATGCAATTTTCTTTGTGATTTGTAGAAGACCATAGCCTGGATTTGGAAATGAAGAGGCATGGGGCCTGATTCTTGTCTTTAGATAGTAATGCGCTTTTCCCTCGGATATTAGATATGACTGTCTAGCAAAGCTGATCCATGGATGGTAAAAACTTGGGTAACATGTGCCAAGGTGAACAAATGAGGCTTGAGCACGGGGAGAGAGAGTGTGAGCAAGCTAAATATCTGCTCCTGTTCAAGGCATTTTTGTTAAATTAAGCTGTTGGATCTTAAATTGAAGTTTTCTTGAATATAAATGGATGATTTTGTACTAATTTTAAATGGATGTTATCTGTTGCTTGGAACTTGTATAATGCAGCCATATGTTTTGCAGCAAGACTTTAGGCTTGTATCATTCGTAAAACACTGCTATTTTGTTGATCGAAAGTCAAGTTCATTGCCGTTGTGTTCACTTGGTGAGTGCATTCATGTAAAATTTGTTCTTAGACCAGAAGTATTTTAGTATACCTTTGTGTAGGGGATGATAAATAGTTAGCTTTGTGCGGTTGGCTGCTATACTTGGTTAATGGAGATGTTGATATCAACTCTGCAATCCTTCAAGTTGCAATATCCGCTGTAAGCCCGTCTTTCTCGCTATTGAACTGAGAAGAAGCACGTTGGCTTGCATCAATTGAGTTTGGTTTGACAATGCATCGGTGATTGCCCATTTGGAGTGTGTCGTTATGTTGGCAATGCTGCAGGAGTAGCGGGTGCTTATCTACATCTCTTATGGTACCATATCTGACCCAAATTAGACTCACTTAAAGTTGGCCATTTTGAGGTACCTTTCATTAATGTTCCTACATATCAATATCTAAGACAAATTGCCAAGAAAGATGGATTGCAATATGCTATTGCACTGCAAAATGATGTCCTTTTCTTGAGTTTCCTGATGAGCTCTTGTGATACTAATTGAGTCCTGATTGCCTGACCTTTGTTGAAGCTAGAAGATGGGGGCTTAGTTATTCTTTGTGCACTTATTGGAGCTGGCATAGCCTCATTTGGGCATTACCATGAGGGCCCCAGTTAGGCCTAGCTACTTCTTGAATGTTATACATGTATTTGCTACCCACTTGATTGTTATATTTGGTATAAATGAGACAAAACATGCAGTGGTCATAAACTTTGCTCAGGAACCCAGTCCATATTCACCTCCAATAATTTTTCTGAAAGTTCATGAGTCATTGCAGGGTACAAATATTAATGCACAATGATCATATACCCTTCGACCATTGTGCTTCATGGTGGTATTTTAGGTTTCTAGTGTTTGTTTTAGCTGCTGCCTATTTGTTTGGGAGTTTCTTTTCTTGAACGGTCTTATCCTTCAGTGGTATAGCTGCCAAAATTACAGTAGAGGTGCTATTTGTAGATTCATAGTTCTGTGCTCCCTTTTGGCTTGACATGAATATGATGATTGAATAATAATTTAATAATTATCGATATTGTAATTATTAATACTCATGATATAGCATGAACACGAGATGATAGAAAATTCTAATTATATATATATATATTTTTTAAGAAAATTTGTTATCAAGTATTCATGATAAATAGAGAAAAATAAAAATAAAAAGAAAGCCAAATAAAGAGAAATTGCCAAGAACTAGATTTTTCTACCTTTTTTTTAATAGGGTGGTGGGATATTATCTATGATCACGGAAATTATTTTCTTTGTTTCGACTTACCCATAGAATTTAAATTTAAAAGCACTTTATATTATCTATTTTTTTTAACCAGTCGAATGCTTTGGAAAAAAATTGTAAATACAACAATAATAACAAATCGAGTTTTAAATCCAATAATTTTGGATTAATAATTTGAGAGATAAATTATGATTAAAAAAATAAAATAAATAAATAATAAATACAAAAATAGAAATATATACAAAAGAGAATAAAATTAAAATTAAAAAATGTAAAAGTAAAATAAATCAATAAATATATATATCCAAAATATATTAGTTTGATTTGTGTGAATTTTTTTACGTCATTCATTTTTATCCAAGTAAAAATGGAATTCCATTTACCTTATTTACAAACCAAACTTCTACGACCCTATTTAATCCCAATCTTTAACCCATTTACCTTATTTACAAACCAAACTATAATCTTTGAAGATTAGTTAGGCTAAACATTAATATCAAATTTCTCACGGATTCAACACCAAGCAATAGTTTCGATCAAAATTATCCAGACAACTTAATTTTTTAAGGAAAAATCTTATAACATGGAAAGAACAAAGAATAAAGTTAAATTAGGCTTTGCAAGAGGTATATCACTTTTTATAAATTAATAATCCTTCGACCCTTAGTTGGTTTAGATGTCATGTGGATACGCTATCAATGTTTTACATAAAATTTAAACAGACAACAACAACAGTATATATTTGTCTTTCATTTTGATTTTGATAAAAGTTTTATATTAACTATTAATTTATCGTAATTTTTCTCCTTTATTAGAATTTAGGACTGATAGTGTTAAAAACACATACGAAGCTTAAACATATTCGTATGAAATTTCAATGTATTTGTATGAAATTTGATAAACCATTAACTTTACCACTAGCTTCAAGATGGTAGGTAAACGAAAATCAGGATAATATCGTGTTGTTATTTTTTCTGAATATTATTATAAAATTCTTTTCTCGTTATTTAATTTTTGATCTGACTTATGATTATTATCTTCAAATTAAATTTATTATCACAGTTCTTCTAAAATATCAAGAAGCGATAGAAAATATTTCGTATTTCGATTGTTCAATTAAAAATATATTTTTGTATAAAATTTCTTTTAATTGAATTAGAATTCAAAATTTTATAGTTAAGAAATAGGTATTCACATTCATTTGTACAACTACCATTTTCATGTCTCCTAGAGTAGCTCAAGAACCTTTTCACTTTCATTCTACCTTCTTTATTTCGATTCTGTTTAATTGTATCCTGTTATAAAAAAAAAAAAAAAGGACTACCACTTTCATATGGGCGGCATAAAGCCCGAGTACCAATCTTAATACCCGTTGGGTAGGTTATTTTTTTAACTTCTCTTCTCATTTTAAGAAAAAATCATGCCAAATATTTTTTTTAGGCTTAAAAAAAGAGCATTTTTTTTTTATAAAGAAAAACAAAAAAGCAAAAGCTTGAGAGAAGTTTTTGTTTCTCCTTTTAAAAACACATCAAATTTTTAGAGAATTTGTTTATTTTTATTTCATTTATATCCTCATTTGAAGAATATGAAATTTCTGATATATCCGTATTATAAATTTATTTATTCTCGTATTATCTCTTTATCTTTAATTTTAATTTTTAACTTTTAATTTTTAATTTTTAATTTTTAATTTTATTTTAAAAGTTATGAATTCAGTTTATTTTTAAAAGTAAAAAAATCAAATAATTTTTAACTTAATTTTAAAAATTATTAATTTTTATTTCTTGTTATAAGGAGAAAAAAAGTAAAAAGAAAAAAATCTTACTAAACGGCCACTTAATTATGTTTGAAAGATTTTGGGTCTAATTGGGCCGGACTTGAGGGTCTGAAAAAAGACGGGGAGCCCACAAAGGCTGGCGGGGCAGATTGCCAAATTACAGTTCTAGCCTCACTGCCGCGTAAAACACGGAGAAAATGAGGAAAAGAGTGAAATGGAAGTGGAGGAAGAAAAGGCAGTAAACCCCGGTAGCGGCGTGAAGGAATGGTGGTGGTGGGCCGCGGCAAGCGCTGCCCAATTAGGTTGGGGAATCGCTTCATATAGGAGAGGATACGCCGGAAATTCCAATTTGATGCCATTCAAAGCCTTCGCCGTTGCCTCCCTCTTCGTCGGCTCAGGTGCCTCTGCCGCTATCTCGTCTCTCCGCGCCAACGGTATTTGCAATGTCTGCTCTCTCTCCCACTCATTCTAATTTTGATCAGGAAAATGATAAAATTTTGCATTAGCTGAAAAATGGTCTAAATTAGGGCTCAGATCAGCAGAATTGAGTCTTTTATGTACTAGGGTTTTGAAAATGCATGATTCTTAGCATTCGGACTTGGGAGCGTAAATGTCATGATAAGCATGAGTGGGTTGGGGGCTGTAGTTAGAGTTAGGCCAACTGCTTGATTTTAATTCATTTCTGGGACTCCATAATTTTTAGGGAATGTTGTCAATCTCTGTGCTGTTTATAGTATCGATTTTGATAACTTCTTCTTAATAGTATTGATTTTGATAGCTTCTTCTTAGTTTGGCCCCATGGTTGAATGCCCATAAGATTTATGCCACATGCTGAAAGAAATCTTTCTCTAAACCTTTTGCTGTTGTGACTTTGTTTAGATTAGTGGCAATTTAAATTACTAATCTGAAGAAATGTTGTAATTAGCTTAATTATGTAATGCTGTGTGTAAACCCATTGAACTTGATCAAACCGTCCAACCCCGATAAAATTTATGCACATACTAAAGGAATGGTTCTCTAAAAATCTTGAGGCTGTGACTTTCTTCGGACTATTGGAAATTTCAACTACTAATCTGAAGAAATATTATGTACTGGCTTAATTATGTAATGCTCTACATAAATGCCCATTGTATTTGAAGAACTCATTTTTTTCCCTAATGAAACCATTTTTTTCTCTCTCCTCTGAACCTAAAACTTTATTTACTGTTTAGCCTTTGATGAGGTGTTTTATTAATTATCCTTAGTAACTAATCTTATTGTTGCTAATCGGATAATCAGGGTAGTCAGTGTAGTCTGTATTGTAACCTTTGTTGATCTACTAGAACAAATCAAAATGAAAACACCATCTGTAGTGTTGACTGATGCATTGTACAATGTTCTGATGGTTTCCGTCTCTTCTTTGTGGTTTTTGGTTTTGATTCTCTCTCTCTCTCTCTAAATTTTGTTTTATTTCTTATTACATTGATTGGCTCTCAGAGCAAGCATAGTGATGATGAATTTTAATTGTCGATTTTTCTTATGTGATTGAAATACCAAACCTCCTACTCATTCTGAATTCTTGCATGCTTGGTTATCAAAAGATCTACAAAAACAAATCTTCTTTCAGAATATATCCGATCCTTGTTAGTAGTTCCTTGGGAGTTGGGCTTAGAAATGCTGATGTTTTTCACTTTGGATGGAGTGCAAACTTTTCTTACTTTTGGGCCATTTTAATAAGATAGCTACTTGATACAGAGAAGGAAAAGCATTTAAGTACAAATGTTGCAAATCTAGGTTTCCTTCAGTATGTCTTTTAATCTTAGTTGGTGAACCTGATTTCGTTATCAAGTCATGTGCATGGTCTATGATATGGGTAACATTAGATTTGGGGTGAACATTAGATTTCAGAATTTGCATAAGGGCATTCCATTAACAGGTAAAGGAAGGTACCTAGAAATCCCTTGTGGCTTGTGAGATGGTGTTGCCTTAGTCCTCGGTTAATATTTTTGGATACAATGTGTTTTCAAATTTCTCTACTTATGCATGTCACTCTTATCATATTAATAGTTCATGTTTCATTGTCATTTGGCCATCACTACTAGGCCGTAAGCATTACAACACTGTCATTTTTACCCACCATGTTTAACACTACCACCCTCTGCACCAACTGGCTCCTGTCAAGTAACCTTCCCCCCAACCCCAACGCATTAGCCATTGTTGTCATTCCCTCACCATGCACACCCCAATCACTGTGTCAAGCTGTCCATGAGTTATGATATCTTGACTACTTCTTTCAAGAAAAGCTTGAAGTACATATTAACAAATATTTTAAAGTCAAGAAATTCCATTTTCTTATATGTATACTTATGTACCTACATGAAGATGCGCACAATCGTGAAATTTTGCATCTAAATGCATCATTTGCAGAGTCTAGCAAGCTATACTTGGTATCTTGCTCTAACCTCTGTAAGTCTGTTGTGCACTGATAACCATCTACTGTACTTTACCGTTCAAATTGTTTTTTTTTTTTTTTTTTTAATTCTTATTATTATTTTTAAACAGGCTAAGGTTTTTCTACAGGTGGAAGACCTCAAAGAAGTCGGTGCAAATATAAGGACTGGCCTTGGGATTCCACCAAGAAGCACAGGATGAGCGGCATCCATGCCTCCTTGTTGGAGTCTTTTTGAAGATCTTGTAATTTCATAGGATCCCGATTTAGGGTGAAGGATTGGTTTCACATTGTTCATCAAAAAGTTTTGATGGGCCCTTTGTAGTGAATGTAGCATGCTAGCACTAGTGTGCATGCATGTAGTGGTGCTAACATACAGTTTAATTTCATTTCAAGAAGGGTGACATGAATGCAGTTGTAGTCATTTATGTACTTGAACCTCATCTTAAAGAAGTTGATCTTCCTTTGGTATTTGTTGCTTCTTGGCAGAAGTGTTTGGTCAGATTTATCAATAAAGTTCCTGTCGATTGTTGTGTGTTGTATATACCCATAGTTAGATTGCAGGCCACAGGCAGATCCCTTATTGGTGTTTGAAGGATCTGCCATCAAGTGGACAAGTCATGATACGGTGGACTTGAGTATGAACTACACTACTTGCATGGCCTGGCTTGGGTTGGCAGACATTTTTTCATCGGTGGACCTAATTAGTTGATTTGTAAGTATGGTTGGAGGTGGGCTTCAACTGTAATTTGAGCCGGGCCATATCTGTTCAACCATTCAAGGGTAAAGAATAATTTTTATAAGAGTAAATTAAAAAGAAAAATTTTATTGAAGTAAATTTTATTTTCTAAATCATTATTCTTCTGTCATTCATGCTATTTAGATTTTGGATTTCTTTATTAGCTCTTATTTATGGCGTCTAATTTGATGAAACATAAGTAATGGTTAGGATTGATTCGGTATAAAAATAGGAAGAGGAAAAGAAAAGAGAAGCAATTGTAATTTGTAAAAGTTGGAAGTTTGTTTGACAATTAGGGTATTTTCAGAGCATACGATACAACGTATATTATTGATCAAGGTATGACATCACGCGGTTGAATGAGTGGGAAACCTAGTCCCATAAATCAGCGGTTCCGGTTCTATGCCCCCAAAACCCATTCATTTCACAGGGAAGTGATTTGCCGACTTCTTCTTCTTCTTCTTCTTCTTCTTCACTAGAAGACGAAGCTAGGAGTGAGACTCGACTCTCCTTTGCATACGCACCCTCTTGGTCTCTCTCCTTTTCTCTCCCTCTTTGCAACGCACTTGTCTTGAGGTTCGTTTACGTCTCTCTCTCTCTCTCTCTCTCTCTCTCTCTCTCTCTCTCTCTCTCACTCTGTCTATAACCTTCTTTTCAGTTACCCACTTGTTTGAGCTTCAATTGTGACGGAATCTGCAATTCTAGGTTTTTGTGTTTTAGTCATGCCTCTGATAATCAATTTATTGTTTTCTTTGTGTTGAAGCCTTTTTCAGTTTCCACTTGATTACAAATTCTCTGTGTTATCGCGCATATTGCCTTTCTGAGAGAGAGAGAGAGAGAGAGAGAGAGAGAGAGAGAGAGAAGAAAATTTTGGGTAAAGAGATTTGGAAATTATTCATGTATGAGAGAGAGAATGTGTGTGCGCGTGTGCGCGAAGAAAATTTTGGTAGAGGAATGGGAAATTTTTTTATGTGAGAGAGAGAGAGAGAGAGAGAGAGAGAATCTGTGACTGGGGTTTTAATTGTTAACAAAATTCTTTTGTTATAGCTTCTCTCTCAATTTTCTCTGGACCTTCATAGTCTATGTGGGTTTATGATTAAGAGCCTCTTTGTCTTTGAATTCTCTCTTCCTCTCTCTCCCACTGTTCTGTAAATTTAGCACGCTACTATGTTAACAACTATCTCATCGCAGAAGGTCGATGCATTTCCAATATAACATTCTGAAAACATAAATAAAGCTATTTGGAATGAAGCTTCAATAATGATTGAACGGACAAAATTTAGCATGGGATAGTTTCGTTGTTCCAATAATATTTACGGATTCCATTATGTTCTTTTCAATGACTAATCGAATTATACTGCTCATTTTGATTTTTGGTTTTTTCAGTCCAAATAACATTATATGAGCCAACTAATACCTATACGAACTGATATTAGTGTTGAAAATTACACCACTTGGATAATTCCTTTTTTTATTTTTTATGAGTTCAATGCACATACATGCAAAGTTATACACTATCTCACTCAAAAGTTAAGCTATTGACTGTTTGGCCGAGATAAATGTCGACCTTTACCCAATGTCAGATTCATCACTTATACGAGACTTCTGATGAATTAGAAACTAAAAAAAATGATAGAGGTTTCAGGGGAGACTTTTTGTGAGAATTTTTTTCCTGGAGAAATTATATCATGAGGAACCTAATTAGAATTGGCAGAAGACAGTTAACATATTGCACAAACTTCTGAAATTTGTGGATAGCAAATGCTGGTTATACATGCCAATTTACATGTTGGATAGTTTACATGTAGGAAAGTTAAGCTGTTCACTCAGATGGCCAGATGGGACCGAATTCTGACCTTACCTCGACAGAATCCTCCAAGCTTGGAGTTTTCTTCAGCTGACCTTGAATGGTCCAAAGTGGAAGGATGGCGTGACAAAATCAATAATGTTGCATTAATACCATTTGAAAGAGTGAATGATTTTGTGAAGGGTGAATCTTCAAATAAGGATTGCCCAACTAGATTGCATGTGGAAGCAAGGAGGAAGAAGTCTTCGGATAAGCCTTATAAGCCAAAGGTTGATGGCGTTCTGGAATACATTCTGTAAGTAGTATAAGTTCTTGTTCTGTAAACTGGTTTTTCAAGACCAGGTTTTTGTACCTATTAGTTTCTCAACCGCAATTATTTTGCAGGTATTGGTGTTCGTATGGCCCAGATGACCACCGCAAGGGTGGCATTGTCCGGCCAAGTAGGAGCACTCATGTTCCTAAGAATAAATCTGCTGGTTGCCCGAACACAAAGAGAGGGTGCACCTGCCACTTTATTCTGAAACGCTTAAGTGCTGAGCCAACTCTTGCACTTCTTATATATAATCATGATAAGCATGTTGATACGAAAGGCTTGCCATGCCATGGTTTACAGGACAAGAAGGCTGAAGGTAAGCCAGCCAGGTTTGCCCCAGGCATATAAGATGATCTTCGACTCTGTGTCTTATCTTTACTTTATGTTGGCATCTCTGTGGAAACAATAATGTAAAAACACAATGAATCAGTAAAGAAACAGGGTGGTCCAACTAACCGAGATGATCTTCTAACCCATAGATATGTTTGATGACAAGACAGAAAGATTAGGCGGTCCACATATGAATGGGATGCTGACGATGCAGTCAGCATAAGCAAGTGGGTTGAAAACCATCAAAATCAGGTGTTCTTTTATCAGGATTTCTCGGAGTCTGACCCTTTTCCACTAGGCATCCAAACAGAGTAGCAGTTGCAACAAATGCTTCAGTTTGGCAATCGTGGCCTTGTGGCTTCTGATTCAAGGTTTGGAACAAATAAACTGAAGGTCTGTAGGATTTGGCTATGCGTTTCAGTGATACTTTAGATTCTGTGGGTTTGCATGTGCCTTGAAGCTAACTCTGCCCTTTTCTGCTTTTTCTGTAGTACCCTATCCATAGCCTAGTTGTTTTCAATTCACACAACAATGCTATCCCTGTTGCTTGGATAATCACACCAAGGTTTTCAAGTGGAGATGCTATTAGATGGATGAGGGCTCTTTATAATAGAGTTCATACAAAAGATCCTAAGTGGAAATTAGCTGGCTTTATTGTGGATGATCCCTTAGCAGATGTCCATGCAATCAGGTTTCCTCTTGATGATCTAAATTTTCATGCATTATATGATATTCCCTAGATGATGGCTCCATGCAATCATGTTTGCTCTTGGTTATTACATCTCACCTAATTGTCATGCATTATATAATAACACCTAGATAGTGGCTTTCTTCAAAAGATGATTAAAGGATCATTTTCTGACAAGATTGCCTTGGGATTCTTGTGAAGCTGCTTTTGTTTAGTATGGTTTGAACACAATTTATTAGTGTGACTTGTATTGACCGTCTGGCTGATTGTCTCTGAGTCAGATAGATCCCGAAAGAAATTGGACCCAGAGGTGTAATGTCTCTTTATTTTTGTTGTTGCCAATAATCGGCAATTATGTGTAATTTCAATTATTTTGTTTTATTTTATTTTTTATTTTGGTTTAAATCCAACTTCCCTGCACCTGCTTCTTTTCCCTACTTTTCTATAGGAAACCTCAATTGACTGTAAAACTTTTCCCTACCCTGCCCAACATGGATAGCTTATGCTTATTGATTGGGGTTATCTGCTTGATGCCCCATATCTTGACTATCTTGTCTGGCCCAAGGTTTCCCACAATGATGCAATTTGAGTCACTGTGCTAAATGCTACTTGAGTTCACAGCAATGCCAAGTCTGGAAAGGCATAAATTGAGTTGAAAGGCATTCATTCAATTAGTTTGTGGTGCCTTATCCAATCCAAGAGTTGGCTTTGGCAGATTAGATCAATGTTATTTCATTTTTAGAGACTATTGTGGATTTTTAAGAGGCTTTACATCCTTGCTGGTGTCTTCTCTGCCTGTTAACCAGGGAAGTCTTTCAGTGCTCTGTATTAATCTCCTTTTGGAGGGTCCGTCACGTGTGGCACAAAAACTTGGTGAAGAGGTGCTCTGAAGCTCAGACAAGTGCAAAAATGTTTAGACAGCTTGGGCAGGCAGTGTTTGACATATGTACAGGACAGGGAACTACAGACTTGTTTGAGGATTTCATGAAAGATTTCATTGATAGCTCAGATTTTATAGATTTCTTTAAGGCAGTCTGGTATCCAAGAATAGGTATGCTTTTCTATTTGTTATTTTTTATTGGGTTAACCTTTTTTTTCCTGGATAAGATTTTACCATTTACTTACATAAAGGATATGGATGCTTCCCAATGTTATTACCAGAATTTGTAACAATCACCCCAAGTTCATACATGTGGTAATATGTCATATGGAATGTGATATCTGGATAGTCTCAGACATATTCAATGCAGTTTTTTTGAAACCTCTATTTGTGCCAGCCATGGTTCAAGAAAAAAAAAAAGACCTTTCATTACTCTCTCTCTCTCTCTCTCTCTCTCTCATGTGCGTGGTTCTGCGTTAAGTTTGGGTATGTGATGTATCTGTGGCTCCCCTCGTTCTGATTTCAGATTTGAGAGTGTCCAGATACCATAATCTCCCATTCTCTTTTCTCTTTCCAATTGTTGGAGTCAGATTCTCTTAGACTGTAGTTTGTTTTGACACGGTCATGATCCTCTGTGCTGAAATCTCTTCCACTTGCCAGCCAGGAGACTTGTGCGGCAATGGAATTTTACCATTAGCAGCTGAAAGTCAGGTTGTTGAATGAGAAGGATTCTGGTGTTTATTCTCGTGCTGATTGGTTGGTTCACAAATTGGACACTCAAGTCCATTCCTACTTCTGGCTGGATGAGTATCCAGGGAGAGACGATTATGCACAGTACTGGAAAGACGAGTGGTTAAGTGGATTAACATCTTGGCGCAAAGCGTTAAAGATCCCGGATTCTGATGTGATTTTGGAAGGTGGATGCGCAAAGGTTATCACCTATTTTGAGCAACACAATGCTCATATTGTACAGAATCCTGACTCAGTTTTTGCAATTTGTGACTGTAGTTGATCAGGAATGGGCAATCTGTGTGAACATGTAGTTAGAGCCATCAAAGTCTGTCGTGATAATGGGTCTGCCAAGCCATCAATTAGTCTGTTGAAATACTGTCGGGCTTTAGAAAGCCTACTGCATTGCCCGCCTCACGATTCTTTGATCCGTGATTATGCTGTGTCTCTTGCAGTCTTTATACAGACACAACTAAGTAGTTCAGTAACAGGTGATTCCAAAAGCAGCCAGCCTAGTGTTGTTCCCATTGATGGACAAGCAGCTGGAGCTGTATCATCTAATCCTCAGAGAGATTCTTTAAGTGGCGGACACAAGAACATTTCGTCTTATACCGAGAGGTCTGTGGAGGATGAGTCCTCAACCCAAGGCAGTATGGCAAATGACGTGGATTGTGAGCAAATTGATCGAGTGGCAAGTCAAAATGGCTTTTGCAGTGACACTGCTGGAGCAGAACTTTCTTGTCATGAGATGGATGTGGATACATCATTAATCTGCATTTCCCCTTCTCCAGTGTTACCCCTGGATAGAGTTGTAATTAATGATGTCTTCTCAGGGAATGAAGGGAGAGTTTCTGTTAGTGCGGACCTTGATGCTTGCAAGGATCTTCATTCTAAATCCGAAGCCTTGACAAATCAACAAGATAAAGATGATTTACAGGTGGGAATTCGATGTGAACAGATGATGGATGTTTCAATGCTGGAATCTGGAAAGCAATGTGGAATAGTGCAAGAGAACTGTGTCTGCAGTCATGTCTCACATGCAGCTGTCTTATCCAACCTGGTTGATGTTAATTCCCAGTTCCACAGGAGAACATCATCTGTTCCGATGCCTATTGACTTTGAGGCAGTGGACATGGTTGAGGCTGCTGGTTTCATTAAAGAGTGTGAAGATAATGACATGGAAGATGTTAAAGAAGGCCCGAGTGTGGACCGAAACCCTGCAAATTGCAGTCCCGTATCAGATGGAATACGAACAATCCATGGAAATAGTTTGACTATTGATCACAATGGAAAGATGGCTGACAATCTGGTGGCTGCATGTCCTGAATCATCAGAAGACATCTCAATGAAGTTAAGTTCCGGCTTACAAGAGCCCCAACTTGATCCTTCAGAACCGAGTGCCATGGAGATGGACAGGGCTGACACAGCCATGGCTTCTGGTTTCCTTGAACAGAATGGTGGGCAGCAGATGGAAATAGAAAGCAGAATGCCCTGGGCTTGTTCCAATGATTCTGTTCCATGCCACAGTGATGCGAAGGAAGCTAGCAAGTGCCAGAACATTAATTCGCCATCAGATTCATCTATGAATTGCTTGCTGAGCGCAAGTAGGCAACAGCCTCCTCCTAATGCCATTGCAAATAAAAGTACAGTTAGTCATGGTTGTGATGGAGAAGTTTGCAAGTTGTATTATGTCAATGGCAATATTGTTGAGAAAACCTTAACTGGAGGATCCGCTCACACTTCTCCAGCAAGGACCTACTCTCCTACACATCAAAACACTGCCATTGCAGCAGAAAATAGATGACAGTGCTGCGGTTTCAGATGATGCTTGTTGATAATACTATGGTTTTTTTTTTTATTTTTTTATTTTTTTGGGTACCATTTATCATAATATTACCTGATCAATTTTTTATTCAATTGAATTTCTCATCAACCAAATGCCTCAATGAAATTATTAGATTATCTTTACTTCCCAAGCTGAGCATTCTTGTGTATTTCTGTGCCATTTGAAGTAGAAATGCCCACACACCTATTGACGATGTCTGGTTGGTTTCTTTTTTTTTTTTTTTTTTTTTAGCTTGATTGAAGTACTAAATATTGTTGTTTCTCTTAATTAATTTGTCAACCTAGGGTGATTAAAGAGAACGGCTTCTAATTTTGTCTTCCAATAAATGTATTTTGATTAAATTGCTACCTATATATATTTTTTTAAAGCTTATTATATGATTAGTTGCAAAACATGTATTTTCAATAAATGTGAAACGTACTCATCAATTAAGGGTCACTTAAGATTTGATATTTTAAAAATATAATTTTAAAATTATTATTATTATTATTATTATTATTATTATTATTATTATTATTATTATTATCCTTATTGTTGTTGTAAAGGGTTTAGGGTTTCCTTAGCTTAATTCATAACAATGTGCATGATAATATTAACACCATGTCGGATTCAATTATATTTGGGGACATCATGGCTAAACATTTTAATTCAGTAATTTCATTTATATGAAATAATTTTATTTTATTTTTCAAAGAAATCTCACTCCCATGCCTTGTTGGTCTCAATTTTGGACAAAAATTAACAATATTTTTTAAAACTTGTAATATTAGTTATTTTCTTAATAAATTATTTTATAATTTTATTCTTTTTTTTTTGAGTTTTTAAATAACAAAAATATAATAAAGCTAATTACAATATATATATATATATATTTTTTTTTAAGTGTAATACTCATAATTCAAAATAAATATTTTATTATTAGAGACAACTCTTATAATTACGTTCAGATAACATAATAAAGTTGGCCATCCATATCTGTTTTTTATTAGAAAAAAAGATATAGCATGATTTTTATATTTTGAATATATAAACATATTTATTTAATAATTTTATTTTTTTAAAATAATTAAATACTCCATACACTTTTTTGTTATAAATTCTTATTTAAACATAATTTTCGATAAATAAAATCCTTTTCTTCCGCGGTAGTACGGTCAAGGAAGACCTAAATGTTAATTCAAAATCCCGACGGAGCTGAGAGTCCTCGAACCTATGCACCGTCCAAACCCTAAATCAGAAGTCGACCTGACACTATGATCTTGGTCTTCTTCCGCCATTTCTGCTCTGCAGCAAAGCTTCCAAAGCTCCCAAAGCTCACCAAAATCCCAACAAAGTATCGCCCAAAAGCCATAGCAGAAGCCCAAAAGGCTCTCACAGAATACCTCCACACCACTCGCTGTTTACCCTTCACTTATGCCGAGCACATTGGTAGAAATTCGTTGATTTCTCTCTCTGAAATCATTTCCAAGGTCGAATTTTCATCTCCCCACTTTGCTAAAAGCTTCCAGAGATTCCTCAGGTACCATCCCATCAATGAATTTGAATTCTTTTATGAAAGCATCGGTTTGAATCGTAGAGAAATTGTTGAGTTCTTGCCTTCAAATAAGTTCTTCATTGAACAGGAGCAAAGTGCTTTGAATGCTGCTTGTGTGCTTTCCGAATTTGGGTTTCCATGGACTAGGCTTGGCTTGTTGTACAAGGTGGAAATTTCGATTTTCGGCAAGAGTCCGGAGGAACTAAATTGTAGACTCAAAGGGTTAAAAGAAAATTATGGTTTTGATAATTTTTTGGTGGTTGGGATTTGTTTGGTTTTTCCTCATGTGTTAGGGTGCAGAAATGGTGAAACTTTTGATGCATTGCTTGATGATTTGAAAAGGCTCTTTTTGGATTTTGGTTTGCAGGATGAGATGGAGGGAATTGTCGATGCTTGTTACGAAGTTTGTAGGAAAATTCGTTTTTTTTATGATATGGGTTGTAAGGAGGGAGAGATTGGGGAGTTGTTGGGTAGGGGTAAACATATTTTTCTAGAGTACCCAGAAGAAGTTTTAGTCCAAAAGGCAGATTTCTTTTGTAGATTAACTGTTAAGAGAGAGGATGTTGGATTGTTGCTTCTTCGGTATCCGGAGATTTTGAACTTTGATTTGGAGTACCCCACTATTTCGGTATCAGGGTTATTACAACATTTTGGATTGGGTGCTAAAAAAAATAATTCACTAGCTGAGCAATACCCTTATGTTTTTGGGAGAAACAAATTTTGTAATCTACCTTATGTGATGAGAGCATTGGATCTTCATGAATGGTTTTTTAATAGGATTAGGAATGGCAATCAACGTCTATTGGGTAGTTATGCAATGAGCAGTCCTGATGAAGACTTAGATTATGATTTTACATATACATTGGGCAAAATCCAGGGTTCAAGAACCCCATATCACACTTTAAGTAAGTTGAAGTTTTTGCATGACATTGGTTTTGGTGAGAACCGTCATACCATGGAGGTGTTGCTACACTTGCATGGTACTCAGAGTGAGCTGCAGATGAGATTTGATTGCCTCATCAGGGCAGGGATTGAATTCTCAAAGCTCTGTAAAATGATAAGTTTGACGACGAAAATCCTAAACCAGCACCCTGCTATTCTTGAAAAAAAGATGAACTTTCTCCTCGAGGACATGGGGTTAACTGTGAAGTACCTTGATGCCTTTCCAGCCTATTTGTGTTACAACTTGGAAAACAGAATTAAACCGAGATACGAATTTCATTTGTGGCTGACTGAAAAGGGCTTGTGCACGAAAGACTACTCCCTTGCTAGCATTATCGCCACAAGTGACAAAAATTTCGTAAGACGGCTTTATAACATCCATGTAGCTGCCCCAAAGCAGTGGTTGGAATGTTTTATGATGAATGAGTTAGTTTCATAGTTGCCTGACTTGTGATCCTGAGAGGACTTTCAATTTGTGGCAAGAGAGTCAAGAGGCAACTAACTTCTACACCTCCATTCGTCTGGGCACATGGCTGAACCTGTAAGTCCTTGAGTTCTTTTCTGTTGTTTATAGTAAGTCTTTTGTCAATCATTACTGGGATGATTCTTATGCATAACAGGGATGTTTCATTCAGATTATACCCTCAATGTCTGTTTGTGCATGAATTCCTCACGGAGTGCTTGCCAATAGGTTTTGCTTGTCTAAAGTTGTGCATGGGCCCATACTTCTAGTTCCTCTATGAATTCTTTTATAAACTAAGTGTAAACTTTTGTGATGTACGGCACATTCCATAAACTGATTCCTTTTGGTGAGATTATTTTCCTTTTGTGGGTGTGTGCACGAGCGTGTGTTTTAGGGATTGTGTTTTTACTTGGGGGCAGGGTGGTTTTAAAATTGTAAAACACTAAATAATAATACTTTAACTATGATATGCTGATCTAGTTTTATTCTGTGGATAAATTAAACCTCTTAGCAGGACATCAAAATCCTGTAACTAGGTTACTTCTCTTCAATTTCAAAATGGGCATTAGAGCCAAAATAAGTATGAAATGATCTTCAGCAAAAGCTTGTTTTTTGAGGCTTTTTAGTAGATTTGATCCATTTGAGTCCCAAGTTTGTATTGGTGGAAGAACTTCATTTGTAGTGGAGAACATCTGGAATATGGAAGGTTCTTTACCAGGTGCTGGTATCATGTATTGAGTAGTTTTCATGTAGGGCTATGGAGCTGTTCCAATGGCCTGACTGGACCAAATTCTGTTTTAATATGTTTGGTGAATCCTCCAAGCTCAAAGTTTTATTTTGGCGACGATGAATGGTCTAAAGTAGAATGCTGGTGTGACAATATTGATAGCAATGCATTATTACCATTTGTCTGAGTGCATGATTTTACAAGGGGTGAATCTTCAAATGAGGACTGTCCAACTAGACTTCACAAAGCAGCATGGAGGTGGAGTCCCCAGAGATGCTTAGATTGATGGCATCCTGGAAGTTATTCTCATTCTGAAAGTGTGACAACCTTTATATCTTCAAACTGGTTCCTAAGAGTTGTTCATTTGTAAACTTTTCAATCATTTTGATTTATGGGTATGTTGTGGACAGTTAAAGTAAGTGCTCTTAGTTATGGTTGAGATGAGAAAGTCTGCTCGGTAGGTATTCTCGTTGGTGTCAATTGTCAAGAGTGACATTGGCGAAAAAACAATATGCAGAGAATCAACTCACACTCTTTGCAGGGACAAGGTGCTGCTCTTGCCACATTAGATGGATGACAATGGAGCAGTTCCGGATGACATTTGTAAATACTATTCTATTAGGTTCTCTGTCCCATTTATTCATACCTATATACTGACATGTCTCATGCCTAGCACAAAAAACCTACGCTGCCTAGTGCGGATAGGTACCACATTGACCGTTACTTGTCCAATCCTACCAATATGTAATCCATTCCCCGCTTTTGTTTATTATGCTCCTTCTGTGGCCTCATATTGTTGTGCTTCCGACATTTTGATTTTGCTGTGATCTCTTCCAATGTATTGCATGAGATGTGAAAAGAGGCTTGTGGTATGTGCATAACAAACACACTCAATCAGCCAAAACATGTTCAACCAGGTCTATGTGAAGAGACCTTGAAAGAGTGCATAAGTTTGCTGCCGCTAAACTTGAAACCAGCAAATGGGTTCTTCTTGGTTTTGTTACATTCTTCCCAATCTGACAAACCCCTCTTGTTCCTTTTGAAAATTGTCTTGTCTCACGTTTCCTCACTAGATGCACATATAGTGTTATTTTCTTTGGATGCAATTTTTGGAATGATTTATGCTTTTATTAATCGAAAGTAGCATGCTTTCTCTTCTACTACTACTAAAAAATTGAAAAAATTTAATATTTAGCTAGAATTGTGAACATGCGTTTCAATTTTAGTTTTGAATCAGAATCAGTTCACTAATTTAGAGTTTAAAAAGAGAGTTTGTATTTTAAATTATTTTTATGATTCATATTGACTTGTTGTGATTAATGGTATAAGTTAAGGTTCAAAATAATTTTGATTTGTGTCGATTCGGTATTAATTTAACAATTTAATAATATTTTTCTCTTAAAATTGTATTGATTTTTTTAAAATATTATAAAAATAGCTTTTATCAATTTGCTTGAAACTAGTTCTTGCCGTAATCCAAAGAGTAAAATCATTACATCTAAATTTGAACAGCCATGAAATTCAAATACTTGCACGTGATAAAAAAAAAAATTAATGAAAATCAACGGGGAGCCGATTTTGAGGGGACAATATCGTAAATTCACAAAATTTTGAAAGAGCCAAACGAGGGGACGAAGGGGCAGAGAAAACAGGGCGGTGTGGGTGGTGGAGAGTGGGAACAACCGCCTTAACCGTCACTACTTCAAAATCAAGAAATCAAAAAAAATACCCCAAAAAAAACGAAAATAGACACGATTTTTACAAAATAATATGAAAAATGTTGCAGATTTAAGACACTAAATTTGATGCAAATTTGCTGTAGAGAGAGAGAGAGAGAGAGAGGGATGAGGGGAGAGAGAGGAGAGAGAGAGAGAGAAGAGAATGAGATAAGAAAAGGGCCATGGAAAGCAGAGGAAGATGAGGTGTTGATTAATCATGTGAAGAAGTATGGACCACGCGACTGGAGCTCCATTCGATCCAAAGGTCTCTTGCAGAGAACGGGCAAGTCCTGTCGTCTTCGTTGGGTCAATAAGCTTCGTCCCAATTTGAAAAAGTATGTTTCTCAATTTTCAGTTTTCCCTCCCTTTTCCCCACTTAAAAAAAAAAAAATCTCACTCTTACTTAATTTTTGGGGACAATGTAACTGGGTCTAACTTGGTTTCTTCTTTCATGATTTTTAAGTTATGATTATGGTGAAAATTGGCCGAATTGGGGAACTTTTGATAGTGGTTCCCCCCCACCCCCCGGGGAGGATGGACCTCTCTCTCTCTCTCTCTCTCCATATTCACTTAATTTTGGGGAAAATGAATACTGGGTTTAAACTCTGTTTCTTTCTTAGAGATGATTTAAGTTGTAATTATGGTGAAGTATTAGAAAAATTGTTTTGCTCTTCTGTGATTCTGATAAAATTGATCATGGTTTTCTTGTTTCTTCTCTCTCCTGATACATTTTGAGGGAAATTGAGAAAATGGTCACAGTTTGTTTCTTTCATCGCCATGATATAAGTTGTAATTCTATTGAATCAATTGCAAGTTTGTTCAGACTTACATAACTTTCTGATGAAATTGATAAATGGGGTTTTTGAATTTTTCTAAAGGAAAAAAATTTTAAAATTGGCCACACTTGGTTTCTCTCTTCATCACATATAAATAAGATTTCTACTAAAAATGTTGCAAATTGGTCACTCTTTCATCTTTTTTTTTTTTTTTTAATATTTTTGATGAAATTGATAATGGGTTCTTTGTTAATTTGATCTTCTTCTTTTGTGGTGTGTTTAAGTGGGTGCAAATTCTCACTGGAGGAAGAAAGAATAGTGATAGACTTGCAGGCATTGTTTGGGAACAAATGGGCGAGGATTGCAACGTACTTGCCTGGAAGGACTGACAATGATGTCAAGAATTTCTGGAGTAGCAGGCAGAAGAGGCTGGCCAGGATTCTCAAGTCTCCTTCCAAATCTCAACACCACCAGGACACTGGAAATAGCAACGGGAAACAACCTCTTGCTCAACATGATTCACCTCTGCCGGTCTATCACTCTTCACTACATGAATCTTACACTATTAATTTACTCTTCTATGCTCAGTTCTTCCACTGTATTGCCATTTCATCTCTCTTTTTGTCATGTTTGCTTCATTTCATATTTATTTTATTTCATCTGTTTGATAAATCACTGAATAATGCTAGATGTTCCAGAAAAGTGAAAATTTCAAATTTAGTGAATGTAAAGCAGTGTGGTTTATTAGTTGAACTATTGTATGAATGAATGGTAATATAATCAATTTGATTAAGTTTCTATATTTAACTTTTGTAATATATCTAGCATTATTTGGAATGCTTGTGTGGGGTTTGATGGAGAATAACCAGCCAAATGATTATGTATATATTTGCGTCTTATCTAACAAAAAGGAAAAGAAAATGTTGTTTCGCTTAAATTCTTTTTTGAAAGGTCATGGTAATCATTGAACTAGTTTTGGTTTACCGCAAACAATGGGTCACTCGAGACCCTTGAATCGTTTAATTAGGTTTTGTGATACTCTGTTACAGGATTAACTATTTATCTACAGTAGTTGGGTTAGGTGCTCTGATTCTACTTTCACTTTAGCAATATGTTCTGGCATTTTTTTAAATAAATAAATAAATATATATATATATATATATTTATATAATATTGTGAACCATACAAGTTTCTTTACTGAACTTATTTCCTGATGGAGAAAGAGAAGTCAATTTTCTTCATATATCTTGTGTCTATTTTCTCTGTTTGGCTAAGCACACAGCGTTTTGAGTAGAGTGATTTACTTTGCTTCTGATATTGTTTGAGCATCATTTTGCAGGCTAAAAATTTAAGTTCTCCAATGGAGGTGGGATCACTAATAATGGCTCAGCCTTGCTCTTCATCCTATATGGAAAGCTCTGAAATGGTCAAAACGTTTGGACTGCCAGAACTTGTCGCCACTGATACGATCAACTTTGATGCAAGCATTGCCCAACTCGAGTTCTCAATAAAAGCTGAAAATTCATCCATGGACATGGAGTCTGAATCACAAAACCCTTTTCCACAACTTCCACAACTTGAACCAGATTTAGCTCTCTCCCCTGAAAGCCAGGAACTCATTGCCAGACTCGAAGATCCTAGTTTCATGGAGGTGTTTGGGCAGAGAGATTTGCCGGAGCTTGGAACAGGTGAAAATCTCTCTGTAGACCTGCCTATGCCTGGAGTTCAAGAAAGTTATGCCACTGATGGGATAAAAGAAAGTGTTGACACAATGACACCTGATACTTTCTTTGATGACTTCCCAACTGACATGTTTGATCATATAGAGTCACTTCCGAGCCCATCCGACTGGTGATACACATACACACAGGAAGGGGTGTGTGTTTTAGGTGTAGGAATAGGAAATTATCCTCTAGTTTCTTTAGCTATTTGCAATTGGCATTGCTTTATGGTGTTGTATGCAAAGATTTGAGTCTTATTCTTCAAACTGGTATTATTTGTATGAACCATGTTCTGGTTTGCTTTCTAACCAGGCAAGCCTTAGTCAGAGATTGACATTGTAATGTTTGATTACTTCTAATAGCAGGAAGATTTCTTTCTTTTCCATCATTATCATAGTCATGCCTTTTGTCACTACGACTTAACTCGATGTGTGTTCTTGAAATCTTCCGATGACAAGGGACTCATTAAGAATCATCAGCAAAGGAATAATGTTCCCAAGACTGCACTTTACATATGCAAGACTGTTGAAAGAACAGAGGAGTCGATGCCTCAATTACTAATAAGAAAAGAAATGCTTACTCATAGCCAAAAGTGACCTTATTTTTTCATAATTAGACATGTCCAATTATCATTTGTTTTGACAATGTGTGTAAAATCAACTAAAAATTGCCATAATGAATAGATCTCTTCAATGAATAGACCATAATGAATGGATCTGCCAACGAGCTTCAGTTCAAATGGCACCTTCTCCCTCTCCCATGTAATATGCTCAAGTTTGAATCCCTGCACAAAAAAAATAATGAACGGACCTCTTCAATGAGGCCATGCTTCATTTTTAATCCAAAATAGATCCTTTCCAATGTTGTGTTATTTTACACATCAAATGGGCCTTCAGGCTCTGACTATCCCCACTAGACGGTTATTAGCTTCTAATGATCAGAGAAAAGTTTTTTTTTTTGTTTTTTTTTGTTGGGGGGGGGGGAGTGATCCTCCAGCATTTAATTAAAACTGTCGATGCTGCTTAATGAATAGAAACTGATGCCAGTTTGGCCAAGGTTGATAACTTCAAAGGTTCCTGCTGTAGATGTCTGGTCTTCGCCAAAGGTAATGGATCTTCTCAATTGTGAGTATGCACAATATTCTACTTCATAGACACTCGTGTTATTCAAGAAGGCATAAACCGCAACACCAACTGCTTCCCCTACATAAGTTTCACATAATTAAGGATCTAGTAACATTCTTTCAGAAGAAGGCATTGTTAGTATATATGGTTTCACTTTCTGTTAAATCAATTTGTTTGTTGGTCCTCATGGAAAAGGAGAATGGAGAAAATCAGGAACTTTATGGCCACTCAAAGTGCAAGAAAGTAATTGCGCACAAAACCATGTTTGATCTTACCATGCGTGACGAGTAATAAGTTTTCTGAAGGGTATTTGTCAGCAAGAGCTTGAATAATTCGCTCATATCTGTTCCTCGCACCAAGCACCGTCTCTTCCCAGTGTGGCAGCTATTCTCATGCAAAGCAACCGATTTAGAATACCCAACAGTTTTTCCATAGTAATTTTGGCTGCACCATCTAATACACTTTTTAATTAAACTAGATTCACATTTTATACCTCTTTATATATTCTTCCAACAGAATGATCCACTGCTCCTGCCGTAAACATAGCTTCTAGCTCCACAATATTGAAACCCCAGTTCCCATCCTTAGGAGGTGTACGTATGGCTTCTCTGTTCAACATCTCACACAAACCGTATTCAATTGAAACCTGTCCAAACGAAGAATGAATTCAAGTGTGTAAATCACAAGACTTGCAGGAGACTAGATTAGAGAAAAGCCACAACCTTAGCTACCCAGATAAGTTAAAGGCAAGGAGGTAATTATTCAAGTAGACTGCAAGTACAGAAATCTATGAAGATGAAGATGCGAACTCTTATATTACATAGAGAGATGATTTTTTCTAAGTATAAAATATTGATCATCCAATGCCTAAGCTGCTTATAATGTCTTGCATAAAGCTAGGAGCCCCCTGAGGCAGATAAATCAATTTCAACAGCTCTTACTACATTGTTGTGCTCTCCCTTTGTGAAACAACAAGAAAAGAACAAAATTAAAATAAATTGAAAATTCCAAGAATTATGCTTGCTTAATGCAAACAAGCAGCTGATATTTAGAAACCTATGATGTACACACAACAATACGACAAAGTTAGAAACACTAAGTATTGTGTTTAAAGAACATATTCAACACAGGCACAACATGACTACACTCATTTTTTTAAAAGAAATATTGGCACATGACTGTTATCGTAATATGTTCCTACGAAGTACCTCAACCTTAGTGGAGAAACACAACGTTCTAATCCTTATTCTCAATTAAAACAATGCCCTACCCTTGACTACGATTTGTACCATTGATTTACCATTGTTTCCGGGACAGGCCATGATCTTCATATCAATCTATCAAGCACCTCCGCTTAATATTCCAACTAAAAAAATGAAATGATTTTTCATTATTTCAATTGAAGTTTGAAATGATGAGCTTACCAAGACACATAACTTTAGTCTCGTCCCCGTGATCCCTCCAAGATGCCGTGAGGGCTACTGAAAAATGTTTGTTTCTTCCCCGGAGGGGGGGCTGTCTCCAAGTAGATTTTCCTCTTTTATAACTCATTCTACAGAACAATTTGAAATCAATAGTTGGATTGCCCGAAGAATTATGGGAGTGCGGGTCCTCATCTACATAGATAAGCCATCCCTCCGGGCTCTTAGGACTACATCACTAGTCCTTCGACCACTGGACATCAAAGCTGTCCCCTGCTGCCAGAGAATATGTTTCTTCTCACACTCCACTCGGTTTCACTCTATACAAGTTAATTATTTTTCTCTATATACATACATACATACGTACATCCACCAATAAAAACAACGTTTGATTTTTAATTGCAACAAGATTTTCCTACTTTAATAAATTCAAACCTAAAATTCCAACCATAGATTAATCACTTAGGACTAGGAATCAAGCAAACTAAGAAACCCAGTACCAATTAAATAAAGAAAAAACAGATAAAACTGTTAATAAGTAAAATTTACTAAGAAAAGCAAAAATGATTGGGAGAATATATAGTTACCAGACCTTAATCTTAGAAGGGTCGATTCGAACGCCATCAGAGGTCGCACTCACGTCGCGATCATAGTCGACGGCGGAAAGGGCGGCAATGACTTCAGCCGCTGTCTGAACACATCGGAGGAACGGCGAAACAAAGACCCGGTGGATCGGGAATCCGAGTTGAGTCCGGAGTTTCTGGCCCGCACGGTAGGCACGAACCCGGCCCTCTTCTACAAGAGGTGGGTCCCACGGTCTCTCCGCCTTCGATATCCACAAGGGTTCAACGTTGTCAGCACGGTCGCCGTGTCTCATTACGACGACGTTTTGCTGGAACCGACGACGATCCTGATCGGCTTGCATGAGTTTATGAAGGTCAAAATAGAGAGAGAGAGAGAACTGGTTTAGGGAGACCAATAGACCCGCCTTTTTTCTAATTTGGTGTGTATTAATTTAATTTATAATATTTTCTAATTAATATTAATATTTCCTCATTTTTTGATGGGATGGCGGTGGAATGAAATGATGAAGGGACTTGGAATTCCACACGAAGCTTCCCTTTGATGGAGAAAGAAAGGGAGAAGGGTTTGTCTTCTACCATAATACTCCTAGTTTAGAACGAACAAGGGGTGAGGGGCTTAATAATTATTATTAGACTTAACTATCTGCTCAAAGTCTAAAAATATAAAAATTAAGTCAGAGTTCAATCGTAATAAAAATCTGAATTAAAATTTCTATATAAATTTTTAAGTAAAGTCGAATTTTGAATTGAAGGTAAGATATTAAAAGTGATAATAATAAATTTCATATCGATCGATTGTCTTAAGTTTAATTTGTATTTTTCATGACTCGACAAATTGTGATTCGAATTGTGAAGGATATACTGTGATTCGAGTTGTGAAGGATATACTGTGATTCTTTGGCATTTTGGGACACTGAAATGGATCCATTCTAATATCAGTGGTTATGATTCAATCAAAACACTTCACTGCGGGAGGAGATCCTTATAGTCACGGCCAGAGAGTAACAACGTGGGTCTTATGACGCCTACCTTTTACTAAGAAAAATGAAATATTTTCTTATTCATCACTTAGACCCGGCTACGGTTTGAATCAAATCGTAAAATTGAATCGGATTGAATTATGATCAATAATTCAAAACTAAAATCATATCTAAATATTCTATTTCGACTCTTTTCTTTAAAAAACATGAAACATGGGATCTTTAATTTAAACTATTAAGAATCATCGGTTCAAATTTATGATTTTTTGAAATATATATTTTTTAATTTGTGGGGTATTGCCTTGAGACGGCCGTTAAAGTTACTGCTTGCATGGATCTGACATTTTGTGTTGATAGAAAAATCATAAGTATCAATTTTAAAACTTATCATTAATCGATAAAAAAATTCTTGTAGTTTTGGTGAGTAGGGTTGTGGTAAGGGGTAAAAAGGTAAGCTAATCATGTGAGTTTTGATTCATCAACATTGCATGGGGACAATGTCGCAGCTCAATCTCTGAAAACAAAAATCGAGTTCAAACTCTTTCTTCCTTTTTTTTCGTTATTTATCTATTTTTGTGTAATTTCAATTCTAAAATCGAAATTGAAAACGCTAGGAATTGAAATCAGAATCAAAATTAGAATAATTTGATTCTGAAACTAATGACTCTGAAATCAGAATCAGAATCATCCCTTTAAAATTCAGTACCAATTCCTTTAAATTAAAAATTGAGAACTGATAATTCTAAAACCGTGATTATATTTACTGTAAACTAAACTATTAATGAATTGTAAGATTCAATATCCAGCCTAATACATAACTGGAAATACGATTAAAATTGTTATCTCCATACTCATATATCAACATATTTATCTAAATTTGAAAACATCTCTCTTTTTCCTTAAACTCCTGCTATTTCGAAAAATAAGAGTAAGAGAAAATTACCTCATGAAAACTAGAGAGCCAAACACTGTGTTTGTAGGTGAAAATTAATTGGTCTTTTTGTATTCTGTGGAATGTATAAGAAATTATAAATTTGTCACAATATTATTATTTTAATACATCATGAGATAATTAAGCACATTTATAACATTTTTACATAGAGTTTTGATAATCCTTACCAAGCGTTATCATTCTTGAAGAAAAACTTGTTGAAAAATAGTAATTATAAAAAAGTTCGATCGTAAAAAAAACCACATAAATCCTATCAAATCTTAGCATACCAAACCAACCCATTGCAAGGTAGTGAGAGAAACATCGATCTCACCATAAAACATGAAATCTTTTTTGATCGATTCAAATATTAAATAAATCAAAATCACAGAATAATTCAATACATCTTATTATAGATATGCAAAGATTTAACTCGAAATACAAAATTAAAAAAATGAATTCGAACTATCTAATTTCCTTTGATATCTTTTGCAGCGCAATGTTCTTCCCTCAACAATGAAATCAACTTGTTCTCTCCAAGTCATCACCAAAATGGGAATTGCAATGTCTGAAAATTGGATTTTCCCAAACAGTGTCTTCTTAGACTTATGGACATAAACTTTCTCTACGTAGTCACCCACAAGCCTTCTCACAAAATAAAACATACATACAAAAGAAAATAGAAAATAAGTTAGATTATATGACATTAAATCAACTAATTAAAGTCTTAAAATTCATATTGGGTGCTAATTATGATTATTCATGACATAATTAACAATGTTTAATGACTGTATATAGCCTAGGGAATAAATTTAAATGCATTTCTTTGCATGGTATATGTTCAAAATATTTGAAAATTCTTTGAAATTATATGGTCATCGTGAAAAATCGAACAAAAAAGAACCACTTAATTTGTTTATTGAATCAACTATAAAAAGAATTAAATCTATGAAAATTCTTTGTATATCGGTGCGTAAAAAGTTTCGAATATTTGAATTAATTTTAAAAAATAAATCAACAAAAATAATCACCAGCAAAATTAAAAAATATGCAATTAATTTTTTTTAAAAGATAGATTTTAGAGACGGTCGCCCGCTCTTTATAGATCACTAATAATGAACATACCTTGTGAAAAACCTATAGATTTGTTGTTCGGTTAAAGGGCAATTCTTCGAGAATGTGAAGAAAAGTGTTCTCTGGAATGGCAAAGAGTGGTCAACCCAAGGGTTCCACGGCTTTGCAGATGGATTCAACCTGGGAACCGATGGCAATTCTCCATTGCAAGTAAATCGATCTTCGAATGAGAAGATAGAAGACATCGGTCTTTCGTCACAAGGAGAGAGAAGAGAGAGAGAGAGAGAGCGTTTATGTGTGTATGTGTGTATTTGTCGCGGTCTTTATATATAAAGATGCAAAAAAATTTTATTAAAAATATTTATAATTAAAATAATATTTTTATTTATTTTTAATGGTGCAAAGAATTAAAAAAAATTAACAAAATATAAAAAGTTATATCTTAGTGTAGAATCTGTGTACACTAGCACCTTGAATAATAATAAGGTTAAAATTTACCCTAATATTTATGATTTGTGGATTGGAACAAAACCCTTTTTATATAATTTCTTTTTTTATATAAAAATATTTATAATTAGATTAACATAATCTTTTTGAGCAACCTCATTGAGATACATTGGAACAACTACAAATATGTAGGACTATACATCAGGCTCCTTTAGTTAATTATCAAGCATTTTCTTAATAAAATATTTCAGAATGGTAAATAAACATACAAATAAATAAATAAATATAACCACGCAACATTTATATTCGAGAGGCTCTTATATTTAAAAATTTACTAATTATATCTGTAAATCGTATATCTACTACTTATGTACTCAAAAGATATACCCCACATGATGGACTTGAAAGAAAATAACTCATATAAGGAAAAAATTGATATGCTTACCATATTTATGCTCAAATTACTTATTATTAATCATAAATATTTATAACGAAAAAGTTAAATAAAAAGAACTAACATTAGCTCAACCCCGATAAATGTTTATAAACCATTTCTGTTTTGTATGCTTTTAATTTGAATATTTGTAATGACATAATTATAATTATAACGTATATAAAACGGGATCGAACTTTCACTATTCCAATGAACAATTATAAAGCAAAATTCAGATTTGAATAGAATCAATGTAATTATCATATACTAATGATGAATATAATAAAAAAGATCGAATTTTCATTTCAATGAACAAGCGGAGACATTGTTTTATTTTATGGATGACTAAGAAAATTATCGATTTTATTAGAAAAAGTGGTCCAAATATATATGTTCATCATGCAAAGTTTGCGTACAATTACCATGACAATACATAATTAAATTACACAAGTATTATGATAAGTCAATCAATCAAAAAGGATTATAAGATTTTTTTTCTCTAATTTTCGATCTCTATCTTTGGAGGACAGTATGGCTTGCACCAAAGGGATCGTCCCATGATAGTAAACTTAGCTTCCTTTCGCCCACCCAGAATCATCACCGGCAGAAAAACAGTATTGAAAATCAATCTGCCATATAATGGAAACTCGGCCAGCCCATCCAGTTTTGCTCGCCTACCAATAATTACATCCTCCAAACAGTATCCATAAATTCTGTTCAAATTTATCACAAAAAAGCATCATCTTAATACTAATTAAATAAAATAAAAGAAAACAATCATACTTAATTGATAATGAACAAATTTCATTCAGTAGTTTTGGATTACCGGGTGAAGTATAACTTGATGTGGTATTTCCTGATAGGATATCCACCGGCGAAGGTGAAGAACAGTGACCTTTGATCGACTGCTCTTCTGTATTCAGTAGAGTAATCCCATCCCTTTGCAAAAGGGTTTGGTTTGGACACCCTCTTAAAGTTGTCTTCATGTGCAACCCTTCGGTTGCCTTCTTCACCAACAGCTTGCCTTTCTTCACTATCATTATCCTTTCCAAATTTCTCAGTCGCTTTTGGAGATGGTTGGGCGCCGGAGAAAGCATTAATTACCATATCTAGGTTGGGGGGAAGAGAGAGAGAGAGAGAGAGAGAGAGAGAGAGAGAGAGAGATGATTGGTGTGACAAGAGAGGAGGAGAGGGGTGCACAATTTATAGGAAAATTTTTAATGAACCGATCAGTTTGGGATGTGATGATGTGGACTCGTAGTGTTCCTCATAGGAAGTTTTCAATTTTGCAATTTTATCCCTCAAGTTTTGCTTATTTTTGCCAATGCAGCCATCTCCTTGATTTTTTTTTTGATATATATACCTTTCGGTATCCCAGATTTGCCCCGGATTATTTACTTTACAGCCATCTCCTTGATTTGTAGTTGCATTTTAACACTTAATTTATTGCATTTTTCGCTTACAGCATAAATTCAATGGGTGTAAAGTAAAGAAATTGAAAACACCCATCACCTAAGAGGGGGAGGGGGAGGAGCAAAAAAAGTAAACTTGTGGCCAATAGAATACGCCCCCCAAAATGGCTAGATTAACAAGTTAAAATTGTTTGTATAACTTTTATATTCTATCACTACAATCATATATATATAAATATATATCTGTAATTTTATTTGTAAAGAATTCGAAGTGAGAGTTTCATAAATTGCTCCAAAAAAAATGTTAGAAAATACAACTTGAGAGTTTAAATTAGAAATATAAAATGAAACCAACAGACGTAATTATTTCATTTATCTCATAAGGTTTTTAAACAAATGCGGAGCAAATATGTAAATAGGTTATTGGTATAGTAATTTCCACTTAATTTTGTACCTAATGATAGATTTGCTTTTTAGATAATTTGAAACATTCTCCCGCTCGTCCCCGCGTCGCAAGATTATTATAATATTTTTTGAACAATAATCAAATATTTTTAAACACTACTTCAATAAAATCGATGAATAACACAAAATCCTATTTGGAACAATTGAGGCAAACTGTAAAACCTAGGGGGCAAATTTCTTTTTTATAAGGCTTCTAAAAGAGAGTATATTTGAGAGTTCAAACCTAATTTTTCAATAGTTTAATTAATGATATTTTCTAAGTAGTCTATGCTAAGTTATTAACAATGATACCATTTTCCTACTAAAAATACTTTTATCACTTTTAAATGGTGAAAAGAGAATTATTCGAATAAAAAATTTAAAATTTAATTCTCTTTAATTTATCGGTATTACGATAATGGGTGTACGAAAAAATTATATTTTAGAGTATTTTAAAATAGAAAAAGTATTATATATTTTACGGAAGGCCGGGATGTGCCCATTGGATTTGGGATTTTCAATTACAAGTACAAGAAGTTCAAGTGCGCCGGTTAATAAAGTCTTTTGTGGATATCCTTTGAGGGCTTAAATGATAAAATCACAAATTTGATTCATGCTTAATAGAAATACTATGAACATCAAGGGCTCCCATGTAAAATGATGATAATTCTATATAATATTTAAGGAATTATTATTTCTATTAATTTTTTAATTGCAATACAATACAATGCTCTTGGTCAATCAATAGCTCTACATTTGGTGTCGAATTCATAGCCCAATGAGTGCTTTAAAAATTTTTCCTTTTTTTAAGGAAATAATCTACTCATTTTTAAATTTGAGAAATATTTAACTTTTTTCCTAATTAAAATGAAAATTTTATATAAATCCAAAACTAAGCTTCGACGGATCTCTCTTATATAAAGAGAAAAATAAATAATAGAGCAACGTAAAATAAATATGAATTCTTAACATTATTATATTTTTATCTCTTTTCCTTTTTTTTTTTGAGAAAATTCATCGAACTAAGTTTAAAATGACACTAAATAAAACCGATAAATTCAACTATTTTACAAGTTTATCTCGATGATGAGACGATGAAATGTCATGAAACACTCACAAGCTACTATAATAAATATTTTATATCCACCCAACCCTAATTTAGAGAGATAAAAGTTTAGTTATCGTTGATATTGTAAATAAATATTAATTTAATTTAATAAAGTAAGTGTAGAGGTTTTAATAAATGTTTGGACTACTTTAGTAGCTTTAATTAGATTTGAATATTACACAAATTTAATTTATATTAGGACTAACGAGTTCGACAGATATCTAATATTTAAATGATTAATATATTTAGGTAAAATATCTCTTCTTGATTGTGTCATTGCATACTATAGAGATATCAACGGACAGTCAAGTTAGTGGGTAAGAGTACTATATCTGTTAACTAAATCTCGAATTTTAAAATTTGATAATGAAAAAAATTATATTAAAAGGGTTTTTCCGATAATAAAGGGGAGGGTTGTTGTGACAAGTTCAGCTAATAACATTATCTATGACTCAAGTCACATGTTTTATTATAGATTTATTTCTTTTTCTCCTTCAATATATATACATATTTGGCAATTTTGTCTTTTTCCATTCACAAAAAAATATTAACAAAATTAAAAAAAAATAATCAAGAGAAATTTCATGAAAATAAATTTGGATTTCTCTTGATAATTTGCCTTTGACAACTCTCTCCTCCACTCTCCAAAAATTGTTTGTGAATGTTAACCCAAATCCTCCTCGAGAGCCAATTCGAAATTCCTATCTCTCTCCTGGGTAATCTTCTTTTTCATGTGTTTTGATTAATTAAAGAGATTTTGATCTTTAAAGGGAATTTCATCTTTTTCATGTTCTTTTTTTTTTTTTTTTTTTTTAAAATCTCTTTCAAAATTCAGCAAATTATTTAGAAGCTCTTGCAATCAATATCGAAATATCCCCTACAATGATAAGAATCCGCATTTAAAATTACTCTCTGGGTATATCTTTTCTCTCTTCTTCAAATTCTTTCTCCTCATTATCCGTCAAAAGTAAAATAATAATTTTTTAATACTTTTGTTAAAAAAAAGAAAATATCTAATCTCTGCTGATAGAAAAAAGGTCATTCGAGATCAAACCTATTGGGTAATTAATCAATTTATAAAAATATTATCTTTTTCTTCTTTTGGGTTTTTGTCAGATTTTAAGATTTTGATTCAATGCTACTCACTGTTTACAATTTTGGTCCTATTAAGTCAAGTTTCACATTACCTTTAGAATTTAATTCTCAGGTCAATAAGATATAATTTGACTGGTACCATTGCCTCCCCATTGTAAAGGTTTCGAGTTCGACTATTCTCTTTAGATGATATCATGTTGTTATTGCCCATGATGAACATCATCGAGTTTTCGTCCGTCCACCAACAGGGCTCATAGATCAACTATTGTCTTTAGATGATCCACCTCTAGTCTATCCAATAGTCAAATTCGAATGAATAACAAGATGTTCATTGATTTATTCTTGAATTACTATGAATAACCCACAAATTAATAGAATAGATGCACATAAGGAAAGTATAATGTGCTTACTTGTTATTGGGTAATTATGTATGTATTGTTGTGTGAGGGGGCCGTTGAAATCGCAAATACAATCTCCATACAACACAACAAGAATGACATTGCTTATGATAATTGTGAGACAAAGTCAAATTGTGCAACGATAGTTTAAAAAAAAAAGGATGAATGGAATCTCTTGAATTGTAAATGAATACCAAACCTACCCTAGTGTCAGTGTTATGCATGCCTTTGCGCTGCATTCTTGTCTGTCTTCAAGGTCTGATTTGACAGACAAATCACATGCCCATGTCTTCTAATAGGAAGGATCCTTCAATTATCAACAAAGTTGATAAGCAACTAGGTAGCTTGAAACATAATTTGCCTTAATTTGATGGATACTGACTAATTAGCTATGTCCCCTCCACAGACATAGGATGGAGACATAACATCACTTATGTTAACCTTAGATCATCTTGTGCCAAGTAAATGGTATGCATCTCTTGGCACCACGGTCTACTAGGGTTTTATATACATTCATGATCAAGAGCAATTAAGTAGTTGCAAAAATAACCCATAAAGAGCATGTCCAACTAATCAAGCAAGGGTCGAAACTAAGACTGTTATGACACTCAGGTCAAGCTCGGCTCGAGTTTTCGATAGGTAAGCTCGAGCTCGACTCGAGGTGTCATCGACGAGCTCGAGCTTGAGTGTCACGAGCCTCGCGGGATAACACCCAAACCCAAACCCTAACCCAAACCCGCACCCGCGACAACACCCAAACCCACACCCAAAACCAAAACCGAGATTCGGGCAGAACAGAAGACAACTCAAAAACCCTAGAGAGAGAGACAGAGACAAAGAGTTTACCTTGATTCAAGGAGACGGAAGGCGAGAGCTAGACGGATCGCGATAGTGAGAGGAGAAGGAGATCGAGATCAAAACAGAGATTCGGGCAGAGTAGAAGGCAACTCAAAAACCCTAGAGAGAGAGAGAGAGTGAGACAGAAAGAGAGAAAGAGAGAGGGAGAGCTTACCTTTGATTCGGAGACGGAAGGCAGATCATCGCACACAGTAGCCGATGGCGATGGTGAGCAGAGGAGGAGACCATCACGCGATGGTCAAAGGAGGAGACCATCGCGCGAGGAGGCGATCGTGATGGCGAGAAAGCAGAGACCTTCGATCGCCCTTCGATGGTGAGAGAGCAGACCTTCGATCACCCTTTGATCGCGATGGTGAGAGAGCAGACCTTCGATCACCATCGCGGACCTTCGAGTGGAGACGGGTGCGGTTGGAAAATGATACGAAGGGAAATGATAAGAAGGGCAGGGGTTAGGTTTTGAGAGAGATGGGTAGCTCGACGAGCTTCGGGCTTGAAGGAACGTGGGCTCGAGCTCGAGCTCGAGAGAGGAATCGCTGAGCTCGAGCTCGAGCTCGACCCGAGCTCGAGTTGACCAAGTTCGAGCTCGGGCTTTGACCGGGTAGTGTCACGGATGCCCGTGACACTACTCGGGTATTATAACAGGCCTAGTCGAAACACTAATAGAAAGGCCATGCTCATAGAACACAAGCACTATAATGCCTGACGCATGGAATTTTATCTGGGCCTTGCTCTTGCACTCCTCCGTGTTTGCTATAAACATAAGCTCATTACCATTGTTGATGCCGGGTGTAATCTGTCTCTATATCTGAGCGTCAGTCTCTTGCCATAACTTGTTATATGGAAAGTAGAAGTCCTTGAGTTCAAGTGTGGTATCACTACAGTAGGAACACTGTTTGCAGAGCATTCAAATAGGCCAAAAGTTCAAGTGTGTTCATATTTCTTGCCATATGCTTTAGAAGGGAATACAAGTACTGGTTAGTTTTCATCACATAGGAGTAAATAATTTCTTTAACTACTTCATCCTCAATCGAGTTTGCTGGAGTTTCAAGGAATCTACCTTGGAGAACACGGACGTTTGAACCTTTGAAAGGTTTCTTTGATAGGTCATAGATGATGTAAATGAGGAAACAATGTAGAAGCTTGTACCTGCATGATGTTAACTCTGTTGGGGGTTTCATATTCATTTACTAGTCATAGGATTCTATATTTCCTAGTCTTTTACCATTTTCTCACGAATTTGACTTTGCCTCGCAATAAGTAGTGTCATTCTTCCTGGCTTCTTTGGAGAGTTGTGTCGCGGGTGTCAATGGTTTGCACATTGACATGGTGGAATTACTTAAAATAATACAACCAAGTACATTATTCATTGCTTGTATGTTTCTATTGCCTTTTTTGTGATATATTGATATACCAATTATTTATTTTCGTACAAGAGTTAATAGTGAACATCTTTGTTTCTCGTTCAAGTTGTGACATAGGAAATACTGCACTAATGTGAGAATGGTCGAAATCCTAATTATAGGTTTAAAAACAAAAATAATCATATTTTTGGGTATTTTTATGTTTTTTCCTCACTATTTCTGGTTTTGAGGTTTGATCAGCTATGTCAGCGCCACGTCGCCATGTTTTTCTATTTTTGTTTTCCACATATGCGTGATTTTAAACTCCTATCGGGAGCAACCGTTTTAAAGGAAAACTGGAAAAAGAATAACAGGCACTCATCTTCAAGCTCAACTCCTCCGAGACCAAGCCACTGTCCGTGATTCAATTCTCATTTCAATACCTTTGATGATGACAACCGCTTCACTCCTCCAACAATACCTTCAATCCCTTGAGGAGAAAATTTGCATGTAATCTCTTCATCAACAGTCCCTTAAAATCGATTTTCGATTTCTCAAGGGATGGTGTTTAGGCTGATTTTTGCTTTCTTTCGTGCTGGTTTTTGATTTCACAAGTCAAATCGGGTTCGCCCATTCAGTCAATGGAACAAATCAATTGAAACGACGGAGAAACCTAACAACACTAACGTTGAAACTTTGGATTGAACGATGGAGAAAATCAAAGGGAAGATCAAACTCCAACCTCTCTCTCTTCATTTTCTTCTTCTTCCTCCTCCAATTCGATTCATAATTGCTCCTCAGGATGGTTCAATGTTGCTTCTTCTTCTTGCTTTCTCCTTCTTGGCCATCGACTTTATTTTGTATCAATCATCTCGATGATTCCAGCATGCTGTTTCTCTTATTCTCTTTATTCATCAGCAATCGATTTTGTCATGGAAAATTGAGTGAAGGAAATTTTGAATTCTTGGAAATTGAAAATTGTCTTCAATCGAAAGACGAATTATCAATGGTGATGGTTTCACCTAATGGAGATATATCGAAAGAATTTGGAATCAGGCAGACACAGAGCACCATAGGAAAAAAAATTGAAATGATTTGTCCAAACTGCACCCGGTAACGGTTTAAAAACCACCATCACATCGATTTTGAATGCCAAGTGAAAAAACAAAGTCGGGCCACGTGGCACGGACATGACCGATCAAATTTCAGGACTAGAAATAGTTTGAAAAAGACCCCAGCCGGCGATTATTTTAATTTTTTAATATTATAGTTATGATTCCTCCCCCGTGATACTCTTACAATTGATTAGGCTAATGATTTTTCTTTTAGGGTTAAGAAAGGGAATAAAAAAGGCGTCCCTAAAAAAATAATATAATACAATAATAATTTTATATTTGAATTCTTATATATATATAAAAAAAAAAAACCAAAGGCCACCAGGCCCAACAAGAACAGTTACAGGCCCGAAGGCAACTCCGCGGTGGGTCTACTACCACCCCTCCTAAGAATCTCAACGCCCCTCAACTCTTCCGTCAAGATGCTAAGCCAGCCCGTGGGGAGGATGGTCCAGCACTGAAACTCCAGGCATGGCACTCAGACCCCTCTTGGCGGGGAAGTCTGCACTCCTGTTCATCTCGCGAAATACATGGGAGACTTTGATCACTCCCAACTCAGCCATCAGATAATGCTAATGATGAATAACAAGGCGATGTTCCTAATCTATTGGGATACAACTCAGATCAATTGAGCCTTGGTCCAAAATTTTGAGGTCGGTTAATATAAGTCTGCTCCTTTTAACTATCAAATATTTAACTTATTACTACCTCCTCTAGAATTCTCTTATCTCTTCCTCTACTTCTTGGACCACCTTCAACTTTTAGTTGTAATTTCTTTTATTTTATCATCAATCGAATTTTGCCATTGGCTTTAGATTAAACATTAAAATATATTGATTTAATTTGTACGAATTCTTCTATACCATCCATTCCTATCCAAAACTATTTTCTTTTCTAAACTCTTAACTTTTACGTATTTACGAATAATTTGTATCCAAATTTTCAGCGATTTATCTCTACGTTTTACTAGATATATTATATTTAAGTTCTCGGTTCTCCTAATTAGTATATCTTGGGTCTTTTTTATACATATCCGAATCATCTCAGAAGACACTCATATTTTTTTTTTTTTTACAATTGAACTAACTCCCAACTTATTACGAATTTTTTTATTTCTAATTCTATCTTTTCTAATTTTTCCACACATCCATTTAAATATCATCGTTTCTACTACAACACATTTATATTTATAGATGTTCACACCAAGGAATACATTAGATTACATATATATAAGCACAGGTCCATAAATAAATCAACACTGGTACATATATATAGATATATTACATTTGCATTTACTTGAATAGATGTGTACATGGTCTTATCATTGTTCACATTTATCTACGTCGATGCATATTTATGTTGAATATGTGATATAATGGAATAAGAACTAAACACATGATGGGAGTGTTTGGATGGATGGCGAAGAAGTGCTTGGTCTAAATTTTTAACTTTTTGAACAAAACAATTTTGGTCTTCAGAAAAACTTTAGAGGCAAGTAGATAGAATTATAGATGTACCCTACTTGAATAATATAAAGAAAGCATAATGAATTGATTTTCTATTTAATCTTGCATTTCACATTATCAATTTTTTTTTGAAAGAAAAAAAGAATATATTGGGAAATTTTGTGTGAAAAATACTTGGGATTGAACTGCATCTGAAAACTGTGAATGATGACCATCATTTAATTGACAAGTAAGAGAGGGATGAGGTTTTGCAAAGACAATCAGTTTAGGAACTGATGCAGGGGCAGAACTTGTGTGGGTGTGGTTTGAAGTGTTGCTTCTCGAAAGTTCGAACCCTTAAATGGCTATTTAAACCTTGCTGGTGATTAAAAGCCATGCAACAAGTTCGGGCTGTTTTGAAGCTTTTGAGCAGACTCGTGCAACTAAAAACTGCAAGGTTCCAACTTCTCAGTGTAATTTTTATTTATTTATTTATTAATGTTTTCAGTGTAGTTCACATGTTACGTGTCCCTCTTGGTGCATTGAAACCTTTTGCATTACGAATTTCAATAAGTCATCATTTTGTTCAGATAAGGTGTGTTTATAGTCAATTCTGTGCATAGAAAATATGGAAGACAATTCCCTGTCTTAGAGAATGTTCTGCAGCTGGGGTATTCTTTTGTTTATTGTATATGCAAGACATTTGGCATGGTTCTATCCTTCCATGGTCTTCAGTTTGATCATGACCAAATTGAAAGAGGTAGCCACACTGTGCTGTGATAGTGATTGTTCTCTTTTGAACAGGATTCTTATGTCTCATTGCTGTTCTCATGATTGAGCATTTGACTCAGAATAAGCACACAGGGGCACATGGTTTAGCAATCCTTTGCCTATGAACCAATTTGAGTGGCCAAGCAAGCAGACCTAGTTGAATTTCTAGATCATTGGAGTGTTTCAAGAAACAAATGATTGATTTGTGAGAGAGTGCTACAACATTGTAGAGAGGGTGGAGGGGTCTCAAGCTCTAGAAGATTAAGTTCTTGTGATCTTGCCTAAAGTAGATGTCTATACTAAAACAAAAACAAGAAAAAAAGAAATCAAAGGGCAGAGAGGGGAAGGACAATTAGGATCAAATAAACCAAAACTTGGGTTTATTGCAAACAGAGAATTATGGTCTTTTGTCTGAAACTCTTGGGTATGCTTGTTATTCATGGCAATATACCTAGTCAAACATTTGGCTGAAATTTCTGAACTAAAATTTGGCTGATCGAGAGAGGAGCCACGAGGTCTTTTGTATATATGGATGGAATTATAGACACTGGGGTGTTGGAGCACATGATTTGTCTATCAACACTACGATAAATGATAAATTTGGCTGTTTTTGATATTTCACAATCCTCAAAATGCATTTTCTGGCTCATCAAATACATACCAAAAAGTCAATAATTTCTTTATATTTCAACTTGATTGATAAATTCATTGACAAAAATGATGATGGAAATTCTGTATAGAGCAAAAAGCACAAGACTACTCATCTACCCTTCTAGTGAACTAAAATAGTAACGTAAGAGTCTTATGATTGATGATCACTGGCACATAACTTTTAACTTTAGACTTTATTTCCAACACCATGCAATATAGTTTTTTTTTTCCCCCTCTTTAATGGCGACATTGTCTTCATCTTTACAAAAGACCTTTGCCAAAATGCAACCCTTTTTAGAGGGCTCTCTCTCTCTCGCTTTAGGGTTTGGAATCTGATTAGACGGAAGACTTATTCTCATGGTTGTGCTGGACAGCAATTTTTAATGCTTTTGGTTTTCAGGGATATCAAAAGAGGAGACATAGCAAATGGCAAAATCTATTGGAGTGACGATTTATTGTTCTTAAACATGTTACTCACTTTAGTTTCTATTTCTCTATCATCTACAGAGAAGGGTTTTACATCAGTTTTTTCCCCCATTTTCTTCTCACTTTTTATGATGTTTTCTCCCCAAACTAAACTAGCTTTATCATGTGAGAACAGAGATGGTTTGTATATTGGATGACATTCAACCAAAGAAAAACAAAGTTGGAAAGGACTCAACTCTGTGGTTTGTTGGAAGAACATGTTTGATGTTCGTTTAGCTTAGTGTACCACACTATTGGAAACAAACATAGAATTTTCTTATACCAACCAATCCTAAATAAAAAAAAAGGTTTAATGTAATTAAAAAAACTAGATTCTAGTTATGATATGATAGATGTTTTTTTTCCTCATAAAAAAGGTTTGAAGATGACCAGCGTTGTTACCCATCTGGGTGTTATTAGGAGAGTCTTCTTTTATGGTGCTAGATGATTTTTTGATAATATAAAGGAGAACCTCCATTTTTGCTTCAAAAAATTGAATTTCGGATGAAACAAGAAAGATATTCACTTCATAACTTCAATTAGTACGATGATGGTTGCTATTTATCAAAACTTTTCGTCACAGAAACAAGTGGGCGAAAGACTTTAATTGCAGGTTGGTCAGGGTTTTAGTTCTTCTCTTAGCAAATTCTTGAGAGACAGGGGGGAGAAGGGAGGGAGAGAGCACTCCCATATTAGAAGCAGAGATTACGTTGGAATTTAAATTCGAATCTTCGCATTTTCATTCATAAAATGCAATGATAATTTCCTAAGATCTCAACATTGAACTAATTTTTTTTTGAAGTATCGGTTAAAAAACCATCACAAATGGAGCGATTTTTAATTTTCATAATTCAAATACTTTAAACATGGTATATTTTTTCAAATGATAATACAAATTCCTCATTTTTCTAAGCCTTCAAATCATATACGTGAATGATTTTTCTTTTTTTACCAACTCTCACTCTTATGTTCTTCTTCATAATCTTTTCAAAAACTGACAATGTTTTTGAGATTCAAAAACCAAGAAGGGGTTGAGAGTTGACGTTTTTTTTTTTTTTTTTATTGTGATTAGGTCACCAACTTAATATCTGAAATTTCACCCCGATTAATATGAATTGACCGTTTGTAGAACCCAATTAAGGGACAGATCTCCCAACGCTAATTTTTTTATTTCCATATAGGATCGAACTTCCAATTTTGATTAATGAACGTTAATTTCTAAACCAACTATGTAACTAGACGCGGATAAAATTGACTTTTAGGAAAACTATTTCCCAATGAGTCGGTCGGATCAATTCTTCGTGGGCGATCTGGTATCCATTTTCCAAATAATTATGTTTCATATCATATGTACCGGATGATTCACATGCTGAAAATTCCAATCGGCCGAGTACATGTGGTGATAGGACAGACCAGCCACAATTCATGACTGAGTTCAAAGTTGCACAGAATAATAGGTATTTGAATTTATCAAGTCGGTTCATAGCTCAGGACAAAGACTATTGCATAATATTTTTCTAATTGCAACTAAATATAGTCGGATAGTTTAATGGGTTATTTATTTATTTAATTATTTATAATTATAATTATTATTTTTTATATTTTTTTTATGATTAATAATTACATATTTATTTTAAATTTCTTATTAAATATGATTATTCTTTTATTTTTATAAAATAATTAATATTTACATAAAAATCTTTAGATTTTTTTTATATTTATATATTTGTTTATATTTTTGTTTCCTATATTTTTATAAAATATCATTTTTTCATATCGTTTCGTATCTATTTTTCAGTTTCGTGCACCCCATGGGTCATATGTGTAGCTAATCTGTTTCGTGATTATAATTTTAGATATTAAATCATGGGGTCTATGCTATCTAAGGGTAAACGTGAAAAAAATGTGTAAGCACCGACAAGAATGCTAGATATAGTCAATTGGGTATTTATTATAACCCATAAACCTAAAGCAAATATAAAATTTACTCTTAATTTTTAGGCATTTACGTGATTGTGTAATGATTAGTTATATTACAATTACTTCCAACTCAATCAATTTGCATGGATTCCCAAATTAGGTAGAGCAAATGTTTACATAAATTTGTGAGCTCTCGATTTCGATTTCAAAGTTGTTCGAATCTAATTTTACTGATATTTTTATTATTTAAATTGAATTTAAATGATAATAAATTAAATTTTAATATTAAATTTTGAGATTAATCGTTTAAAAAACAAAAAGAGAAAAAAAAAATCTATTGTAATTTTGATAAAAATTTTATACCGATCATCAATTTATATCAACTCTATAACCTTAAATAAAACATGGAGGGAGTTAAAATTTATAATTATGAAATATGTGTTGCATTCACTCGAATAATCAAATAAGGTTATTCTTTTCTTGTACCTTATTTTTCGTGATCGATGGGACAAATCAGAAAAACTAGTACAAACATAAAATTAAGAGAATGAAAAAGTTGGGGGGGGGGTTAAATGAAGGGTCGGATTGCAAAAGGCATGGAGGGGGTGGACCAAAGTTAGGTTTCCAACATTAATGTGATAACGAGTTTTTGGGACACAAGTTTTTTTTATGATGCGACAATAACTCTAAGGAGACCTTTTCTCTGTGGGAACTTTCGTAGAAAGAGTTTTTTTTTTTTTTGGGGGGGGGGGGGAGAGAAAACAAGTACTATGTGCATTGTATGTGTAATTGCCATCTCATTTTCACTAGTACTTGACAATTAGGGACCTCTCCCTCATATGTTATGTCTATGTCACCCTTCAAGTTTGTACTTCCTCTTTTGTACGTATATACATATCTTATCGTTCTCTTTTTTTCACTTATTAATCGATGCCTAAATTTATATTCTGATTAATATAATTCAATTTATTTCAAATCTTTAACAAAAAAACATTGTTTTGATATAAATTTTTTTATTTATAATATTTAAATTTAAATTTTAATTAAAAAATTTAATATTTTTCTCGTTCAATCTATTTATTGATTTCCCTCTTTCAATTTTGGAAATAAATATCGCTGCAACTTAAAGTATTTGGAAAATTTTTCTTTATCAAACACGGTGAAAAGGGGTGAGAATTTGGGAAAATAATATTTCATCCCGTCTCCTCTCCTACCATATATCTCCCAGAAGACTAGTGAGAAAATAAAAAGAAAAAAAAAATCTCCTTCATAGAAAGAGAAAAAATTAATTGAAAAAAAAATTAAAATTAGAAACAATATCTCTCGTCTGGTTGACTTATTACCCTTCCTAAATCTAGAAATATGAAATTTCTTTGGACCCACAAGCATGTGCTCCATGTCTATGATCTTGAGGTATTGGTATTTTTATGCACATATCATATATTATACACACAAATATTTATTATATACACCAGACACCCACAATTCTAGATCCATTGTATACATTTAAAAAAAAATAATAAAAAAACTTAAACATAAAGGAGATGGAGGAGAAGGAGGAGGAGAAGGAGGTATGTACAGGTAATTGTAAGCCTGAATAACTTTAATTTATTTAGTGAAAAATACTGAGAGTGTTGTATTTACTATATAACTCTGAATTCATGATATTTCATTTTTGTTTTTTGAAAAAAAAGCCGTTATAAGACTATTTGATAGATCATCGTGATGATATGGTGCATGTTATTTATTTATTGTGATCATGTGATTGTGTTTTGCATTAACTGTCTTTTTCCCACATTACCAAAATTCACATGAGACTTTTAATTATATATTATGTATATGTTGTGGCAGTTTGAGAAATTGCACATTGACTGATGCAATCATATAATGTTCATTCATATATACACAAATTTATTGGATTTTAGTCGCTATTTGGTTGCTCTCTTCTCCTCCCAACCATTCTCAACAATTGGTCTTACAGACATGTACCGATTTGAATAAAAAAAAAAATTTAAATGACCTCTGAGGCAAAATAATCCTGAAAGTAACCTTTAGTTGTCGCAGGTAGAACCCGCGACATGGTGCCGTGTTGCCATGGCAGAGAGTACAGCGAGTCGCGTCTTCAAAACACGACACTGGGTTTCGCGTCTCCAAAACGCGACATCCTCCACCTTCGGCGCTCCTCTCACTCCTGCGGCACTCCGCCGCGAAGGGGAAGGAGTATCGTGGGAGGAGAGAGAGAGAGACGAGTGCCATGGGGGGAAGAGAGGGAAGGAGGGAGGACTGCCACGGGCGGAGGGAGGGAGGCTGCGAGCTGCGGAGGGGGAGGATTGCCGTGGGGGAGAGAGAGAGAGAGAGCCATGGGGGGAGAGAGGGGGAGGGAGGACTACCACGGGGGGAGAGAGAGAGGACTGCCACGGGGGAGGGAGGGAGGACAGCTGCGGGCGGGGTGAGGGAGGGAGGAGAGATAGAGAGAGAGAGCCGCGGGCGAGGGAGAGAGGGAGAGAGGAGCGCCGCGGGCAGTGGTGGAGGAGATAGAGAGAGAGAGTGGGGGAGGGAGAGAGAAAGCAGCACGGGGGAGGGAGGAAGAGAACCGTAGGCGGAGGAGCACCGCGGGCGACGGGAGAACCCATGTCACGAGTTCAAGACTCAACATATAAGAGTTAGAAACGGAATTAATTTCCGCTGAGGTTGTTTTAATTTTTTTTTTTTTGGTATATATCGGAACATGACTCCTTACTTCATTTGCACGACAGACATTCCTCATGTTAACATGCCTAACTTGTCTAAAGTTACATTTTATATATATATAAAAACCATAGTGAAAAATTGTGAAAAATTGTAAGTTTTACTAATATCCAGGTAGAGATAGCCCCGGGAGCAGAGGGGGCAGGGCTCTCCTAGAATTTTAAAAATTGGGTTTTAAAAATTATGTAAGGAATCAATGTCCTATGTATTTAGTGACAGCATATTAAATTTTTTTAATAAAAATCTCAAATTTGACTTTTAAAAATAGAAAAACAGGTACTAAGAGAGTTTGTCTCTAAATTAGACTCTATAATACTCGAATCGAAATAAATTAGATACTAGTAATCAAGTACAAAAAAAAAATTATGTAAGAATAAATAAGATACTTGGTTCATTTACAATTTTTAAATTTAATTATGAATTTAAAAATATAATTTAGCCCCACTGAGATAATTAAATTCCCGGAATCGTCATGTAGATATCTCTGTGTACAATTTAATCAAATGGGATTAGTCTAATTTTGATGGTTAGCCGCATCGACTAAGATTGTTTAAATGCGGTGCATGTTGCCAACAAGTCTCTAGCATGGACGACGCCATGTTTGATAACATAGTACATGCTTAGGTTTGAGGATTTTAGGAACCTTAGCAAACCAATGTGCATTAGTCCCATGTTATTTTCATATTTTAAAACCAAGTCATATGGATGACTCAATGTGAGGGACAGAATGAAGTTCACTTTTTTTGCAAAATTAGGTCACCTTTACTTGGTCCAACCACATGCAACCGGAATCAATGCCATGGATTTTCATTTTATTAGTGCAGAACGTTGAAGAAAATTTTAAATGGATTACTTCAAAATGGTAATTTAATACCGATTAGAATTAATATTTTGATTATTAATTTGTAAATATGTGGTTTGTTAACAAAGGTTTAATTTAAATCGAAAAATTTTATATTTTGATGGAAATTATTTGATATGTTTTCTACCTTCATTGATTTTTCTTTAAAAAGAAATGAAACGGGTCAAGTTGGGTCAGATTCGGATAATTTCATTATCTTAGGAACAAAATATGTAATTATAGATAATTAAGGGGTGCGGTCCACAATGCCAGTTTTCATGTGAAATTCATAAGGTAAATAAATACTTTTTTTGAATGTTATGGAATATTTTTCAGTAATTAATATTCAAAATCATATTTCAATTAATTCTATTCGAGTAACGGTTAGACCCCTTTTCGGGGAAAGTTTTCTTAAAATAGTTCTTTTTATTTCCGTAATTCAAATTTAAATTTTAATTAAGAAATCTAATATCATGATATCAATACATACTTTTAGATGTATCATTCAATAGAGAGAGAGAGAGAGAGAGAGAGAGAGAGAGAGGGGTTTTAGGGAGTCTCCTGAATGAAAGCCAGATTCTTACGTATGAAATGGTAAAATGGGTATACACATTGATGAAAATGTTTTAGAAATTAACAGAAGAAGTAGGTCCAATAAGAGAAACAAATTGCTGTGAATGATGATGTGAAAGGCAGAATTGCATTAATTTTTTTAATGCAACATCTGTACCAAAGGTAACTTCAACTAAGAGTCTCTTTGAGCAAAGGCCCCATACTACCATGCCTTTTCCATTTTTTTATTTTCTTTTTTGCTGGGGCCTCCAATTTATGAAAGATGAATCATAAAAGCCCAAAGCTAGTCCTCTCTATTCTATGCACCATATCCCTCCTTCGTTCTTTTCTCACACAACCAACCCACACTTTTGTTAATGGAAGACCATCTCTTTAAAAAGAGTGAAGCTCAAGACTCTTCCTCATCCTCTTCCTCCACCTCTGCCTCTACTACCACCACCAGTGTCATTGTCGTTGCTACCTCCTCCTCTTCTTCTTCCTCTACACCAACAACTCTAGAGAGTTTGAAGTCATTTTCAATTTTAGATCAAAAGAAGGAGAAACAAGAGAAGAGCACATCAAAAAAAGGGACAAAAAGAGCTCTAGAATCAAAAATTTGTGGCAATGAGAGCAAAAGGCGAAACAAGAACAATATCACTAGCAGTGGCAACAACAATAATAACGAGAATGATAGTATTAATAGTAGTAATAGTAATAGTAATACGCACCCTACTTATAGAGGGGTTAGAATGCGAAATTGGGGAAAATGGGTATCAGAAATTCGCGAGCCAAGAAAAAAATCGCGAATATGGCTGGGGACATTTGCAACGGCTGAAATGGCAGCTCGAGCCCATGATGTGGCGGCACTGACAATTAAAGGCGAATCAGCTTACCTAAATTTCCCCGAACTAGCCGATCAGCTGCCTCGGCCGGTCAGCTCTGCACCAAAAGACATCCGAGCCGCGGCTGAACTGGCTGCAGCCGCCACATTTACATGCCATGAACCTGTTTCCAAGTCTGGCCAAGCGGACCTGCCAACTTCTCTGTCTACAAATAGTTCCCTTTCATCGGACGACACGCAGGACTCCTCAAATTCCCCAAATTCCGCATCAACCGAGGATGATGACGACACGTTGTTCGACCTACCTGATCTGATCGATGGTTTCTGTTACTATTCTTCATGGACCTGGCAGCTGGCCGAAGCCGATGGTGTTTTGCTGCTTGAAGAGCCATCCTTCTGGGAGTATTAATGAATGAACATACAAATTTTTTTACTACTCGGAATACAAATGCTACTAAGTATTTACTTTTCACTTTAGTCATGTGATTTTGCTCATAATTAAGGTACACATTTATGCCATACACTAGAATTATTTTGCTGAAATTTTGAAATTTATGTGTTAGGTGTAAAAAATACTTATTATATATTAATTATGGGCTAAATTTTTTTATAAAAATGTGGAAAATCTTTTTTTTTTCCTTCACTCAGTAAAGAGAAGATAGGACAGGTAGCATTATCGTTCTCTCCGGCAATAATCATAAAGCTTTTTTATTATTATAAAATATTTAATTTAAATAATATTTATAATTTTTAAAAAAAATTTGTTACCCGGACCGAAATGCCAACATGAATGTTATCACATTTCATCTTTTTCCTTATTGGTTTTGTAAGGGCTGGGGAGCAAAGAGGAAGAGTTTTATCTGGATTTTGCTTGATTATCTGGTTCGAACACAATCCCTTTCTCGACCGAGGGAGAGTTTGTTGTTAATCTTTTCTAGTGCCATAACTAACCAAATAATGAGCCCCTAAGTGACAAAAGCCCGGCTAGCTTTTTGCCATCAATCATACATGGGCACGTTAACTTGTAAAGGAGGAAGGGACAGGTGCTTTTATTCTATCATATATAGGAGCCATGATTGATGAATGTAATAAAAATCCAAATTCTTGCCCTATTGGAGGGTTTTACTAAGCTTTGACTCCAAAAGTTACCCTTCTTCCTATATTTGGCTAACAGGTTGAATCATTATTTAATGCAAACTGTTGCCAAATTTAGATGCCCACAATTTTTTATTTGTTTACAGGTATGGTGGTGGTACAAAATCATGTGATGATGATGGGTGTCATGACAAATTTTTTGGATTATTATTGTACTCCCAATGTAATCTTTCATATGCATAAGAGTATCAAGTAGAGAGGATTAAGTATTTCTAGTATTCACTTTTTTGAACCATTATTAAGCAAAAGAAAACATTGTTCATTTCCCCTTTCTATTTGGACACGAAGAGATACTCCAATGTGGGGACAACATTTTTCTGTTTGTAAGCTTAGATTAGACAAATGCTTTTGTTATTAAAGAATTGATGGTGATATATATAGTCATCAGATTACAAAGTTTTGAACCATCGACAAAGTTGTTCAACTGAACAAAAAATTATTAAGAGTTTGATATTTGATTAAAAGGAAATTGTTTACAAAATATGCCTAGATAATCTATTTTTTTAAGAATCTATTACAGTTCTTTGACTGTGTAAGCAATAGTTATAGTTCAAATATTAAACTCTCGTGAGTGTAACAGTCGGGCGCTAAACACCCTTAATCATAGGTCTCAAGTTTGAATTATGGGAATGAAGAAATGAGATTTGGGAGAACCAACCTCTTAATAGATCTCACAGTATTCGAATCGGATAAGTTGAGTGAAACCCGAATATCAGTTGATGAAAAGTAATTGACTTACACGTAAAAAATAGTTATAATTCAAATCAAATATCCCTCGTGAGAAAAGGTTCTTGTGATCACATCATAGCAATGCAGGTCATCCGCTACCTCGCTTTAGTTAGAAAAGAGAAAGATGTTACAGCAATTGCAAATATTACATAATTTTATATTATTGATTCATTGTGAAAAAATTACACAAAGTAAATCTATTAAATTCACAATTTTATGACCTAAATATCGACCTCCCCGCTTTGGATTAAATAAGCCAAACAACTTTAAAAAAGAGGATTGCAAAGCAAAAGTATTCTACTAACCTCTCATTAGAAACCCCTTGAAAACCCCACTATGTAGTTAGTGATATGTGACCTCTCCATCACTACCTATCTTTCTTTTGTAATGGTCCTTTAGGTTATCATTTTATATGGACATATTGCATTCAGTCATTTGCTAAAGATGTTGGAGGTGACAAACCATAATCTTCTCACTAGTATACCTTATAAAAATCCAGCATATACTAAGGCAAAGTCGTTATAATTATGGACCCACGCGTAGCCAATTATTTGCACTACGTTGGGAATTTATAATTAGAGAGAGAGGGTGCCTTCCAATTAAAAGCAATGCTTGTTATGATTGGGACAAGAGAAAGAAACAGAAAAGAGCACTTGGAGAACTACAATAAGCTATTGATTTGGAGGTATTGTTAGAGAAGAGACCTTTTTGATTGCCTATGGCTCTCAGTGAGTGAGCTTAGAAATTAAAAGTTGATTTGGATACAAATTCATAATATCGATCATTTGATACAATATTATATTTTTAAATAAATCATCGATATCTGATAATTATATTATTTCGATTAAATCTGATTTAAGTCGTATTAAGCTTTTAAGGGAACAATACTCTCCGAATACCTATTTTTGTCATATGTAAAATTCGAATTCAAAATTTTATTTAAAAAAATATTAATATTCAACTACTAGATTAACTAAATGTTGATTGGTGCAACGTCTTTGCCTGCACAAAACTATGCATTCGTTTTGGCTATTTATACTTCTTATCACTGGACCATGATAAAATAAGACCAAATTAGTAGTATTTAGCAAAATCAAAAACAAGTTAAGCCCCCCCCCCAAAATATTTATTCTAGACAAATCAAAATGATTTTATGAAGAATTTTGGGTGGTGTCGTGTCTTTTCTCTTGAGCAAGTTTGAGGGGGGGGACGTTATGGTTAAAGTCATATGCATCATGCATGATGCATAATTTAGGAGCTTCTAGTCAAAGGGGTCAAGCTTATTGTATTTGCTCTGATTTGAATTGATGATTAAAACCTAAACTAATTATCCAAAGAGGGTTTTGATGAATCAAAGGGAGACACCTCTAAAAATATGAAATGAAAAGGAAGAAAAAAGATCAAAGAATCCCAACATAGGGTCTTCCTTTTAAGTTGGAAAGATTGTGCATCAAACGCTTTTCGTTAAATCATGGGGATATTTTTATGCTTTTGATGCATATATGTTTTCCCTTTATTTTCATTAAATATATATATATATATATATATATATATATATTTGCTTTTGGGGTGAGCGGCAGTCTTCCTCCATCCTCGTGTTTCTTGATTGTTTTGTTGGAGTTGGAATGGAGAAGAATAGGGAACAACGATTGGACAAAAGGGGTTCACGTTCATCTCATGTGCTTTCTTTTTTCCACCTTATTTTCATTTTTGAAAAATAATGAAAATTCATATCAATTAGTCTTAAGGAAAATGAGAATCATTCCTTTTCAATAGATAAAAATTAAAATTTGATTCCATTTTATTCTTTTTGATAAAGTAAATAATGGATACTTAAAAAAAATATTTTCACAGATGAAATATATATTTAATAATGAAAAATAATTATAAAAAACTTCAAAACCGAGAAATTCCAATATCTTTAAATAAAATCTTGTACATAGAAAATTTGACTAATTTAATTTTTTTTTGTCCCTAAAATTTGGTCCATTGTCGAGTATTCGTAGTTTTGCTCAAACTAATCTAAGTCAATCTGTTGTCGGGTCTCAATCGGGAGAGAACTCTCCAATATCGTTTTTGTCACTATCAAGAATCGAATATTTGACTAATTTAATTGACATTACAATAACAATGTATACAGAGAGAGAGAGAGTGTGTGTGTGTACGTACGCGTGGGAACTCGGAGTCGAGTGCCAAAAAAACTAAGTTTAAGCAATCTATTTGCAAGTTACCTTCGTATGGATGGGTGTGAAGATGAGATTCCCGACAACATATTATGCCATTACAAGGTTGTTGATGAGTTAATAGAAGATACGAGGGGAAAAAAATTAAATTTAAATAAAATTTAGGAAGAATCCGATGCTTGAGAATTTGTAATTAAATGAAGTTGTTGAAATTGTGGGGACAAAAAATTAAGGAAAATTATGTGGGTTAGATGCTTATGAAATGTCTCTATACATGCCTGGCCCTCCTTCATCTGTCTGCATCGTAGTGATTGCATCTTACGGGACACCTGCAGAGTTCATATCGGAGAGAATTATATACATTTTGTGTGACTTGCTGCCTTGGGAGACAAATCATTCATTACGAGGATCACACTCGCATTCAATATGATACCGTCACTTCACCGATCCGGATGATCTCATAATTATTTAAATTGAATTAATTAAATTTTTAAATATTGATAATCAAATATAAAAAATATATATCATCGTTTCTTAATTCAATTTGGTATTAATAATTTTAAAAAACAAAGATATTTTGAAGTATGATATTTTTATGAGACTTTATTAGATTCTTTAAATGTAACATTATTTCATTTCATATGTTTTTTATGGGGATTTTTGTGGTATAAGAGTGACACTCGTGTCATATTATCTAGGCATGGAATAAAGCAACATTCATACAAAATAAAATGATGACACTTATATAAGAATAATGTCGGAATAATCAAATAAATTAAAAATCAAATAAATTGAATTTTATAACCTTTCTTTCGGTATATTTAAAAAATTCTGATTTATTTAATTTATAACGCATATAACATTACAATGGATCAACCCATGGTGTTACAAAAGAAAGAGTTATAGGCACAAAATATGGAAGGTATTACAAAAGAAAGAGTTATAGGACGAAATATAGTATCAACGGATAATCGGTTTAGTGAGATTAAATACTAAAGCTTTTAATTAAATCTCGATTTTAAAATTTGAGAACAAGAAACATTATGTTGGAAGAATTGCACCCTAAATAGGATCATTATAAACGTTCAAAACGGACTAATCGAGTATGATTTTTTTTTTTTTTTTTACTATCGGTATATAGATTTTACCCGACTAATTTGGTTCGAGCACTGTAAGGTCCATTTTAGAACTCTCTAAAATTTTTTTTCCGTCATTCTTAATATTCAAATTTGAGATTTCTGATTAAGGGAGTAAAGTGTTCGATCTCTAAATTTAAAAGAGTTTAGTTAATCGAATATGATTTTGAATACCGTGATGATGAACAAAAAGAAAAATGACAAAATATGGTACCTCCCGCAAAAACAAAGGTTGTGACAGAAAGCAAAGGGTCCTTTTGGCCCAAAATTGCCCAGAGTTTCTGTTCTTGATTATCTTGGAAGTAAAGAAAATAAACCTACAGAAGTAGTTTCACTGTGGGAAACTGTATTTTACTCTTTCGTTCCACTTGACGGCCTCTTGAATGCAGAGGAAATGGATACGTCTTCCATTTTGTTTTAAGTCAACTATCTCTTTAACGAGAATGACACAGAAAGGCACTAAATATTTGTTGTCACAATTGTAATGTCTTTTTCCAAGGGACATGGACCTTGTACAAATTTCCTTGACATCATGAAGGACCCTAGTTACCACAAACTCATACAAATTCCAATTCCAATACACAACCGTATCCACATGTAAAGAACACTATCTAGGGGTCCCAATTTAGTTTTGGGCATCTTTCCCATAAGAAGAGGAAACAAGATGAGCTGTTTGTGTGGGACAATTGCCCTTCGGAATCCCTAAATTTCTTGGCTTTGATCCATCTCTAATGGGCCACAATGAAATTAGAGTAGGTGCCCATGGAGAGCAAAGGGCGGGCAGAGGACGGTACTTAAGGATATTGAAGTAACTAGACGTGGAAGGTCCCTCTCTTGCATTTATGTTTTGCACATGTTGCTACTCCTTTTATTGGATATCTGCAAAGGGGGGGGGGGGAGGGGAAGTGGGTTTTGGTTTTATGAGATTGAGAAGTTTATGTTATGATAGGAAAAGTAAAGAAAAAACTTATTTTCCGCTATTATTCTATTTGTTAGCCATAAAGAGAACATCTTTTACCATCACAAGGTGTTTTGGGCTCAAACCACACCTTCAAACATAGGCTGACTTCAACAAAATAAGGGCATCAATGTGGAGATATGATGTATAAAAAAACATGTTCCTTTGCAACATTGAGCTTTGTTTTATAAGATTTATGATGATTTTTGCTTCATGTGTTGGGTATAACATCTAATAATATGAAATTTTTATATGGGTGAAAATGGGTATCTGAATACTAAAACTCGATGCGCGTTTCTGATACTACTTTTAACTTATATCTCAAGAGGCAAAGAGGATTGTTTGGTCATACCTAACAAAGGAAGCAAAAGAGAATTCTAAATGCTGCGGTCTGCAGCTCTAACGTTGTAAACGACACTTTGACTTGTCGTATGTGAATTGTTACAATATGAACAATAAACTACTCAAAGTGTGCTGCCGAAAAGCATTTTGAGTGACCATTGCATTTTACTCTGTCGGCGAGAATCATTGTATTTTTTTAATTAAATTCTTGAATTTAAATATTAAAAATAAAAAATATATATATAGATCGGAAGAGATAATCCATTGATGGGCTCAAAAGTTAACTCGAATCAGATTAATTAAAACCAATAAATTAGTCAATCAAACAAAAAGAGAAAAAAAAAAAAAAAAAAAAAAAAAAAAAACTCATTTTGAGTGCTCTAAGTTTGCTTAATCAGAAAGAATGTGGTGGGGGGGCAAATTTTGGTGGCTAAGTCTTAACTTTCGGAGGTTTTACTTTGAGAAAATCATATTTTAAGATGGGTTAGCTAAAATTTACTCGTTACATTTGCTTAATTTAGAGTATATTGGGGCGTTTAGAGCTCAAATTTAACTATTAGGGGCAATATTGTCTTTTTCTGTGAATAACTAAATTAAGGAAATAATGGCACGCAAGAAATTACTGGGAGTCCTTCCGTAACCCCTTTTACAAGAAAGGGAAAGTTCCTGATCGAGACATTAGGGTTCCTACTCACCTCTCTCTCTCTCTCTCTCTCTCTCTATCATTTCCAGAGAATTCAAAATTTATCTCTCTCCATTTCCAGAGATGGTGTTGTCGCAGAAGCTTCATGAAGCGTTCAAAGGAACCGTGGAGCGAATCACAGGTCCTCGTACGGTCTCTGCTTTCAAGGAGAAAGGGGTTCTTAGCGTCAGCGAATTCATCATCGCCGGCGATAATCTTGTTTCCAAGTGCCCTACCTGGTCCTGGTAAATTTCTCCATTTCTTATTCCCTTAATCTCGCCGTTTCGTTCGAATTAGGGTTTTATTTGAGTGTGATCATACATGTTTGATTCTATAACCCAGAACTGTTGGCTCATTTGATCTTGCTCGGAATTGTTAAGTCTAAGTAAAAACCCTAAAATCGCGTTCAATTGAAACGAATCCTTACAATTTCGTGAAGAAAGTTTTATGATTAGTTGTTTCGTCCGATCATGCATGCCATTGCGTAAGGATTTTGATTTCATGTGATGTTTTAACCTAGCGTCACTTGTTCATATGATGATCTGGTTCGGAACTGTTTGGTCTTTGTAGAAACCCTAAAATGGCGTGGAATTGAATCTAAGCTTGACAATCTTGTCAGGAAATTTAATGATTAGTAGAGAAGTCGGTTGCTATATTGTTTTAGTTCGATGTTGGGTTTGTTGAATTTCTTTTGATGATTTCGGATTTCTAGTAGCCCTAAAATAACAAGTTCATAGAGTGATCTGGTTCGGTGGAACATCTCTAAGGCTATGTCAAGGCTTGATACAAATATATGAAGGTGCAGGAAAAGTAAGAGATTTTTGAAATCTTCATGATTCTGGAGGAATGTTAAAGCAATTCATGTTTATAAATTCTGGTCATTATTTGTTTCATGAGTTTTTATCACATATGTTGAGCATGACTTGGCTTGAAATGAGTTGGTGGTTTATACAAAGAGAGATTGTCATGTTCTGATCCTGCTTACCAAGTTATATATAGTGTGGGAGGAGAGAATTTGTTTGCTGAATGTGGTTGCCTACCCTGGATTCATAGAATTTTAGCTTGAGCATAGTAGTTAAGAGTGACAAGCGCAAAAAAGCGACAGGCCCTCCCGAGGCTTAACTGCAAAGCAAAGGATGGACTTTTTCATATAAAGCACATTTAAGATATAAAATCAGAATATATATATTTAGATATACAATAATAGCAAATGAAATATATTATAATAGTAGAACATCAACATACTTAAGAGTCCCAACTTTTAATGACAACAAAGTTCACTAAAGATTAGAAAACTTAGAAAATAAGTTCATTTAAGAGTTAAAACTAAAATTCAAAACACTAACAGATAGAAGATAAATTAACTTAAATAACTTTAAACCAAATGCTACCCAATTGAACAAAGCCCTTGCATAATATCTTGACATCATTTGACAAATGGTGATCAGAAAAATGAACAGAAAGGAGCAGATGAGAGCAACTAAACAGAAAGGAAAGGGAAAAAAAAGGAATAGAGACAAAAAAAAAAAAAACAAAAAGGAGCAGGAGAAGAAAAAACCCTGAACAGAGACCAAAAAAATGAACAGAAAGGAGTATGGCATTAGCAACCGGAAAAAAACCAAAAAAAAAAGAAGTGGAGCAGCATCAAATTATAGTTGAAGAAAAGAGGGAAGATTAAAGAAAGTAGTAGTAGAATGATGGAGAAAAAAAAAATAAATAAATAAATAGAGGCTGGAAGAGGACAGAGAAGAAAGTTGGAGTAGAAGAAAAAAACCGAGAAGAACATAACAGAGAAAGAAGAAGAAGAAGAAGAAGAAGAAGAGAGAAACGTACCTAGTACCAGTGAGATCTGCTTTGCCTCCAAATTTAATTGACCGAGAGTCCCCAAACATTTTAACCACCTAAAATAGCAATCTAGTGCATCTCATCCTTAGAAAGTAGCATACACCACCTCATCTTTCACCATTAAACATTTAGTTAATAAGATCCAACGGTTGAAATTATTTTGGACTTGCTAAATTAAAAAAAATATATACATATATTAAAGCATCACTTTTTTGTGCCTTGCGCTTTATGCGCTTCAGTGCACTTCACCTGTGTTTTTTCATTTGCACTGCGCTTTATGCAAAAAAAACCTAACAGCTGCTCTGCGCTTCAGCGCACTTTTAACTACTATGAGCTTGAGACTTCTTTCTTATCTTATAAGAGTAGCAAAAGAACCCAGACGTCGTGCATGACATCCCTTATCTCAGAATGCAATACCCACAATTAAAAAAAAAAAATCAACAATCATAGATCATTTATAGAACAATTGTAATCCGCCTCCCTCCAAAAATATCTGTGTAAAATTTTCAAAACTATAACTCAAAATGATATTTACCCCTCCTAAAAATTGCAATCTGCTTCCCTAAAGTTTATGATTTGCACCTCTAAAATTTTAAGAAAAAATCTGTCCCCTCTTTAATATTTTGATTTATATAACAATTAAAAGACAATCAAACACCCCCTCTCTTCCTACCCACCTATCCCACCCATCTAAACCCTTTCTATTCTATAACACAATTATGTACTCTCTCTCTCTGCCTCTCATTTCTTTTTTGTATTTTTAATTAATTTATCAATTTTTCATCTTTAGTTGATAATTTTTTTTTTTCATTTCTCTTTTAACATAGATTCCTTCAATTCTTGTTCTTTAATTGATAGATTAAATGATTAATTGCTAGAAAAATACAACTACTTTTAAACTACCAAAAAAAAATCTATTTATGAATAGGTTTCTTTTTTATTCATAATTTTTGTTTAATGGCTCTAAATGAAATTTGACATTAGTTTTTGACTTTTGGATGCTTATATATGTTTATTTTAATGTACATGTTTGTTGTGTTTGGATTGGAAGAATAAGTTTCTTGAAATCCAATCATAGAGTGAGATGATGAGTGTTCCATTTATCTTCATGCACGTGCTTATTCACATAATGTTTCAGATTCATGAAATTCACTTCATAGGGAGTACATAATTTCTTTCTTAAAAAAAATACATTATTATGTGAAAGGCTATTAATCAATTTGTTCAGATTTTTAAATCATTTGCATTTAAATTGCGAGTTTTTGTAATATTTCCGTTTATCTTAATGCATGTGCTTATTCACATAATGTTTCAGATTCTTGAAATTCACTTCATAGGGAGTACATAATTTCTTTCTTAAAAAAGAAAATACATTATTATGTAAAAGGCTATTAATCAATTTGTTTAAATTTTTAAATCAATTGAATCTCTTTGTGCCTGTGAATTGAATCTCTTGGCTGTTGGTCTGCATCTTTTTTTGGCTTTTTCCACTTGGAAGCATCCTGGCAGTATTCTTCAGTATTTTTCATTCTGTTTTGTCTCCCCTTGGTGGAATGTCTCTATTGATGTGCTTGCAATTTGGATTTGGGGCTAAGGATTTAGATGAGACTCCAAATCCAAATCCCTCATTTGGATGCTTATTCTTAATGGGATTTGGATAATAATCCCTATCCAAATCCCAGGTTCCAAAAGTAGATTACTCCATTTGTTATTTCTAAAATTTTGATCAGAGTTGCCCACAAATTGCATCATTTGTGATTGCATCGCTCAAGAGGGAATCCTCTCTCTCTACCCCCTCCCTACAGAGATCATCCAACTACTCAATCTTACATGAGTCTTCTCTCTATCTTCCCTCTCTTAAAGGGTCTAGTTGTTTGTTTTAATATAATTAAACCATCTCTCCCCCTAAAGGCTTGTTGGGAGGGTCTGTTGATTTTGATTTATTCATAATAATGGTCATCTGCAGGGAATCTGGTGAGCCAAGCAAGAGGAAGTCATACTTACCCCCTGAGAAGCAGTACTTGATTACCAGAAATGGTACGACTGCATCCTGTTTTTCTCCGCATTGGTCTTGTTACACAAGGACATTGAAAAATACAAGATTCAAGTGACATTTTCTTCTCATGATGGTGTTAACAAATGTTTTTTGCTTCCATCTTACGAATTATGTACTATTAAGAAGCTTTTGTTGTATTAAATAAGAATAAGGTGGTTTTCTATGTTTAATGAATTTCTTGTGATGGTATCATCCATTTGATGCCTTTTGTTTTAAATGGTAACTTTCTTTTGTTGATGTTCTTAAATCCTCTACTGTGTTAAACTGTTTGGTAACTTGCAGTTCCTTGTCTGCGGAGAGCTGCATCAGTTGAAGAAGAGTATGAAGCTGCAGGTGGGGAAGTTCTCCTTGACAATGATGATAATGATGGTTGGCTGGCTACACATGGGAAGCCGACAGGTATGTTGCTTCCAATAAGCTTATTTTGGAATTCAAGCCATCAGTTAACAAGAGTAGTTTTCGGTTGGTGCTGTAGAGATGCAAGTAGTAATAAAATACCACTTTCAATTCCCTGGTTTACATCATGTAGAGACTAAAGGTGATATGGAGGAAAATTTGCCTTCTATGGAGACTCTAGAAATTGGCAAGAATGGCACCATAAAGTCGATCTCTTCATACTTTGGAGGTGAGGAGGAAGAAGATATTCCTGACATGGCTGATTATGAAGAACCTGACAACCTTATTGAGACAGATGCCGTAAGTTTTTTATCCAAGTGTTATTTTTTCATACCTTTTGTGAGAAAGATAAGATAGCATTGTATCTTTTCCAATTTGTGGGTGTGAAGGTGTTCAAACATGTTGATACTAGTGCATTCAAGCTTCATCTTAAAGGTTGAAATGCATGACACCTTACATACACTGTATGGGTGTGTTTCTACTTATTGATTTGATTGATTTTTCATATGAAATTATTCAACATTTTAAAGCAACTTATCTAATAATGTGGTTGTCTCCTTCATTTAAACCTTAATTAACACTCAAAATGGAGTTAGAAGTCCTATAGGTTTAAATTTCTAGCAAGTTAAATTTAAAAAATTTACATTTTGCTCAATTACTGACGAAAGATTTCAAGATGCTAGATGGTTTCCAAAATGAGACCCGTTGTCTGAAAAATTCAAGCGCTTACTAGAATGGCATGCCTTTCAATAATAGAGAACATTGCATACTCTCTCAGCATAACTAGTTTGATAATATTTTACAGCAGTAACTTTTATGTTAACTTAAGACTGTGAAATGGAATATAGACTTAGTAGAACCAGCTCTCTAGTGCGGTCTTTTAACATAACAGGTTTATATTTGGAGATGTGTGTTTTTATGTGTATAACATAGAAGTTCTCTTTTCAACACATTCTGATAGGGAGGAATACAAAAAAGAAAAAAGAGGTTATGTCATCTGAACTTTGATTTGCAATTTAAGCTGCTGGTATTTTGTAAGATGAATTTGGGAAAATATATACTTATTGTGTAATTCAAATTGGTTTCTATTTGGAGAGCATTTGATGCACTTCCAAGAAGAGTTCTGTGGCTTTTTTTTGCATAAATTTTAATCTTTTTGACATAAACAGTTTTGTCTAGTCTGGAAACAAATTTAAAGGATTTCTTGGAAAATTTAATTTGGTATGAAAAACTGTAAATTTCTGCATGAAAACTTTTTGGCTATAGTCATTAAATTCTATATTTGGAATAAAAACAAATAGGCCATAAGTCCTGGTGAGGAGGCAAAAGCTCTGGTAAACCAATGCGATAAATGTGGTTTAAGGATTCTGGGAAGGCAACTTTGATAGAAAATCAATTTCTTTATGCGAAGAGAAATTGTAAGCTGGCCAGACCTTGGGTGGTCCTGTGGATCCTATGAGCCTCCCCTAATATTTCCTTGTCTCAAAAGTGATGGAAACGTATTTTAAAGTTTAATATGGAAAATGCCTGGACTTAATTGGTGATGACTTAATTGGTGATGTATCCTTTTGTCCTTTAGTTTGCTTAGTACAATGCCACGAATTGTTATTGATATTATGTACTCCAATTTTAATAAATGCAGGCGACACTTCAATCTACATATATTGTTGCTCATGAACCAGATGATGATAACATCTTGCGTACCAGAACATATGATGTTAGCATCACGTAAGAATTGGTACTTTTGTAATTTCTCTTATGTTTTTTCAGGATACTGCAGAAATATTGCAGGATTCATGGTTTTTCATTATATTTTGAATGCAAATGTTCTTTTTTAAGGAAAAATTGAATTTGAATCGACTCATTTGGTGACTAGAATTTGAATGAATCAGCATAAAGATGGTTGAGTAAGATCAAGTATAAAAATGAATTTGATAGCAGTGATATTGGTTCAAAAGAATCTTTCCATTTGCATTTTTTAAGTAATATTAGTTAAAATTATGAAGAAGCACAAACGAAATCAGATGTTTTATTTGTGTCCGAAAAATGGCGATGGGTCCTCTTTGATAGGCTAGATGTCTAAGAGTTGGGAATGGGTAAGTTTCCCTTGATGATTGAGGATGGTATGGTATGTCAGACAAGAAGAATGCATAAGTTGGTTCTTTTTTATAGGTATGCATATTGGAATAACATCAGTTGTATCATCAATTTGTTGTCATTTGCAATTACAACTAGGCTTTTGTGCAACTCAGAATTGATAATTAAAGCCTTTGTGCCCCATTGATATAAGTTGTACACAAAATGCGTATCTTTTTGTTTTGTGATAGAATGTTTCTCATGTTATTGCTGAATTGACTTGTTCTTAATTTCATATCAGTTGAATTAACATTTTCTTTTTCTCTTCATGCTTTATTTAATAGTTCTGGTTTATGGTGAGGGCTATGCCCTTTGGGGGAGTGGGGAACTCGAGCTATGATGTAAGATAGGGGTTAAGGGCCCAAGCTTATATGACTAGGCCAATAGACTCTTGGTTTGCTCCAGTTTCATCTACATTTTAAAGCCATAAATGAGTATCTTACATTTATCTTCTCCACAGGTATGATAAATATTATCAAACTCCTCGAGTGTGGCTTACAGGGTATGATGAGGTGTGTCTCAAAATGGTTCTTTTCCATGTCAAATTTATTCAATGAATGGTGCAGCATGTTATTTTTTGTAGTAGAAGCATGTCAGGCTCTACAAAACAAGTGAGGCTCCTTCGCTCTCATTGCAAAAGGAGCACTAGATCATAGATCAACCTTGAAATATGAGGTTGATTATTGGTGATTGGAATTAGAGAATTTAATCTTATTTTTTATACCAATTTGCATTTATATGCATTTATATTTTCTTTTTCATAAGTTAAAAAATGGTGTTTGTTGGCTCCTAGGGAACAGAATTGTTGGTTATAAGTTGTATTGGGTTTATATGGTATTTAAATTTGATGCTGGTAATGGAATCACCAAGTTTCAAAGACGATCATATGAATTTTTAGATCCCATGCAATCTGAGTTAATGGTAGGTTCTGGTACTTGGAATTTTGTGTTGTAGAAATTGTTCTTTGAGAGAAACTTTGTGTTAATGAATGTGCTATATTATGGCTTTCAGATTTATGTTAGGAACTTATGGTGATATTTTTTTGAAACTTTGTGGTAGTCAAGGAGTCTTTTAGAACCAGAGCTTGTACTTGAAGATGTCAGTCAAGATCATGCACGAAAAACAGTGAGTTTTTACTTTTCACTTTACTTCCTTATGCATGTCAGAGCCTCTCCTCCGATGCTTCTCTGTGACCATGCTCTGGCCTTTGAATAATAACTGTAGTTCTCTGGTGTCTGTGTATATGCACGTGTACAACCCATTGGAAGTATGGCATCGTGGCCATAGGTTAAGGTTCAAAAGCCTCAACCAAACCGCCAATACCTTGGAGGATAAGATAAGTTGGATTGAGAGTTGTTCTATTTATTTTATTTTTGGGCAGTGGAGAGAAGATAAAATATGAAACTAGTTGTCCAAACTTTCGATTGAGCATGTTGAGGTCATTTTGATTATATGATCATGGTGGTGGAAGAGGAGATCCTTAATAATTTAGACCAAGTGAATAGATCTATGATGTTGGTTACTTACCATCTACAATTTATAGAAAGAAAAACCAAATGCCTTGGCTCCTGGATCATAAATGATGGGTAGCAGATCGTAAGGTAAGTTTCCTTAATTCACTCCTCTCTATAAACTACTCCCACCTTGCTTCTTTACATTGATTTGGCTCTTGCATATCCCCACTTTTAAACAAAGTTCCAGACTTCAATATCCACTATTGAGCTCCTCTCTGGAGACATATCAATGATTACTCCCCAGATCCCACTTGAAAGTCTTATAAACATGTCTTTAAGCCCATTGGTTTGTGTCTTCTCTCAACCTTGGGAATAGCACTATTCCTGCCTGTGTAACTTCCTCTCTGGGATTATATACAAATGAAACTTCAGAAGTTAGAATCTTCTGGAACCAAAAAAAAGAAGTTAGAATCTTCTTCCTGTGATAGTGTCTGGTGATATTTGTATCATCCTGACTACTGGTAGTGTTGGGATCTTTCTATGTTGCTACACTAATTTAAGTTGTAGGTAGTCTAAGTAAGTACTGTTGATGATCTGATATTTGATATGTATTCTTTTATTTGTTCATTTCTTTTGGATGGGAGAAAATAAGAAAGGGGGGTTGGTGCTGAAGCCTTTTCATTGTTTTTGTACACAATATGGCAAGAAATAGAATGAGGAAAGGAGGGTTATTTTGATCCCTTTAATATGTAGGAATTAGGATTATTTTATGCTTCTTTACCTCTCGTAGCTTTCAACAGTCAAATACATGTTTTCTGCTTATCTACATCTGACAAAATTTTACATGTAAAAATGACAGTCTTGGTTATATTCTGGATTTATATGTTTTTGCATAGGTTACTATCGAAGATCACCCCCACTTGCCTGGGAAACATGCTTCAGTGCATCCATGTCGACATGGGGCTGTGATGAAAAAGATCATTGATGTGCTAATGTCAAATGGAGTTGAGCCAGAAGTTGACAAGTAATTCTTCTCCTTATATACTTGAAATGTTAATTTGATTTTGCTTCCACTAACAAACAAGTCATAACCCTTTTTTTAGCCTTGTTCTTTTAACTGATTAAATAATTGCTTTAGGCTGCTAATGAATATATAGTACAATCACTAAATTTATTTTTCGGCAGTTCCACCTCATCAAACATCCAAAGTTTTAGATACTGGTCCAGTGAAATTTGCTTATTTATGGATCCACATTGTTATAAGTTGCATATTATATGATTGAATATTTTACTTGTTGCTATACTTAATGAATGCTATTTCTATACCTTCCCCATTTTAAACACAAAACTATTTAAAGATTGTATTGTGAATTTCTATATTTGTTGTGATGAATATGTAAAGTGATTATTTAGTCTTAGAAACTTGTGACCAATTTTGGGTGGTTAAATAACTTGTGATGGCTATGAGCTGGAAGTTATGGATCGGATCTTTCAATATTCATATAAATGACTCAACTTCTTCTTTTATCAGAAAATTACAATAAACTCCAGCGACAAAGCTAAGCATCAATTGATGAGTAGCCAAAGTCCAAATAGTAATAATAATTCAATTGATATTGTTTGTGTGGAATGTGCTCATGGAAGAGTTCACAACCATGAACTTTTAGTTCGCTCTAGAGCTTGGTTTCCATCTCTCATTTCAACTGACTGCTACCTGCCCCATTTCTGTTTTTTTGCAGGTATCTTTTTCTATTCCTAAAATTTGTTGCCTCTGTGATTCCTACTATTGAATATGATTACACTATCGACTTTGATCTTGGGAGCTCTAGCAACTGATTTAGGTAAAATGAATTGAAAATAGGCTTCCAGTTTTCATGCAAGTCATTCTTTTCCTATATTCTTCTCATTGTGTGCATGTCTTATCTGCAAGCAAGTGCTACAATGGCCTTTGTGTCATCTTTTACTCTATTTTTTAACAGTATCATTCTAGTAAAACGTAGAGGTAGATCGCTGAAAACGTGAATGCAAATTATTCGTAAATACATGGAAATTAAGGCTTTAGAAAAGAGAATAGTCTTGAATAGGAATGGATGGCGTAGAAGAATCCACATAAATTAAACCAATATATTTTAGATATTTATCTATTGATTTATTTACTTACTTTTCTTTTTCTTTTATTTTATTTTTATTTCATTATATATATATATATATTTCTTTTTTCTTCTCTCTATCTTTTTCAAATTTATCTCTCAAATAGCCAACCTTAAATATTGGGATTAAGGTCTAGTTTGTTGTTATTCTAGTGACATTCCGGTGATTATGCAATGCTTCTTTTAACAGCAGTTGTGATGTGGCACAAACTGGCATTATACATAAATAAAATTCTATTCTAAACAGTGTGACTGTTGAAACACCAATGTCCAAAAAGGGTACAGCAGCCAAATCCAGCTATAGCTAGGATGGAGGATTTTCTTGGTATTGAGGTGATAAAAAAATTCTGCCCTACTATCCTGCCCTAGTTTTTTTGGTACAAGTTCAAGAAAGGTGGATTTCTGAGCCTTCTGTCTTTCAGAATACTTCGCCCCTCGTTGATCATTTCTTTGGGTTTAGCAGTCTCCTTTGTATCATATTGGTGCTTTTTCCCATTTTATGACAAAAAAAAGTAGTATGGATCTACTTTTTGCCACTTTTTAATGTTGCAATCTTGAAATGTGCAGGTTCAAATGCTGCGAAATTTCCAGAATTCAGTATACCTGTAGATATCAACTTACAAATGCATGTAAATGAACGATTTCCTTTATGGATGCTGTCTTTCTTGTGCCATTTAATCTCACCCTAAATGTCGCTGTTTTATAAGTGCTTACACATTGTGTACTCAAGGTGTATAATTTAAGCTCCGGTGTGCTCTGATAATTTGAAAAACGTGTGAAGATTAGGGGTAGGCAAGATGAAAGGTACGCCCGTGGCTTGAGCTTTGCGCGCAACCCAGGCACACAATTCACGAGTTGTAACCGGTACATATTCCATGTTGTCTTGAATCCTAACCTTAAAAAACTAGTCGGTGCATGTTGACATTGAGGAAGTAGTTGGTGCGAGTAGGATCTTTTGGGCCGTGTTTAGGCCCAAACCTGTAGCCAATGGTAAAATGTGGTCATGGCCCAAAACTGTGCATTGGATTGCCTTTACGGTCAACAATTCATGTTGACATTTTTTTTTTGTCCTTTGATTTGGTCCATTGTCGAGTATCTGGAGTTTTACTCCGACTAATTTCGGTCGAGTTACTATTGGGTCCCAATCAGGAGGGAGTTCTTCCAATGTCGTTTTTGTCATTATCAAAACTCTTAACACTGGTTTTTTGTGTGGGATACTAGTATCCTTTTCACTGGTTGGTGCAAAGTAGTTGGTAGTACCCTTCCCACCGGGGAGCTCAATTCATGTTGACATTGAGCAAGTAGTTGGTGCGAGTGGGATCTTTTGGGCTGTGTTTAGACTCAAAACATGTAGCCAATGGTAAAATGTGGTCATGGCCCAAAACTCTGCATTGGCTAGCCATAGGGTCCAAAACACAAAAATGAGGGCCAACTAGGCTATCTCCAGCCATTCATAATGCAACCTAGGGTCGAGCGTAAAATGGATTGAAACAGGCCCGGTAGTGCCAACACTGGGCATCATTGAGAAGACAACCGTCTCGCAACTGATGTTAGAATGAGTTGGGCCAACGAGGCTCGTTTCTGGAGAAATATTGGGTTTATGGAGCAAATGTATGAATCGTATGGGACTAAGGCCCATAAAATTACCATGTCTGAGCTGAATTGGGTATATTAGGCCCATTTAGTACGCCATATTGGATTAAGACCCAACTTCTTTCCACAGCAGGCTCGACATCCAATTTTGGTTTTTATTGGGCTCGAAGCCCAAATTGATTCATTTATTGGGCCTGTTAGGCCCACAATCTTGTGAACTAGGGCCTGAAGGCCCATCAAGAAAACGTCGAAGCAACCGTAGGCAAGTTTGGGCCTCCAATATTTGGGCCCACTCAGTTCCTAGAACCGGGGAAGATTTTGGGCTTCAGGACTAAAAATTCTGCATTAGATCAGCCCTTAACAGGTGGAATTTTGGATAAATCTCCACCGATCGATCCAATTCAGATAAAATATATTGGGCCCTCTAGGCCCAAAATTCTATAAACTCGGGCCTATGAAGCCCCCACACTCTAGTTTTTGGCATCCAGTAATTTTGGGTTCAAAATCAGCCCTAATAAGGTCATAATTGGACAAGTCTTCACCCTTTAGCCCAACCTAAAATAAAATCCCCATTAAAGGGCCTTAGAAGACCCACTGCTTTCAACCGTGTGACCCATCCAACATAGCATTGCATTGTTTTTTTTTTTTTTTGGTACAGGGATTTGGACCAACCTGAGATCATTAGGAGGTTAGGAAAAGAGATTTATACTACTAGACTATCCCCTTGGGAACATAGCATTGCATTGTTAGAACAGCAAAGACAGCTTGAAAACTTCCTCACCAAAATGCCCAAGAGATTTGCAACCTTGGACTACAATCTTACAATCTCTCCCATCAGAGCCAATAAGCTTCTACTCTAGTGGCACCTTCCCCTTCCCCTCATGTAATAGACTAATGCACAAAAAAAAATCTCTCTCCCATCACACGACCTTCATACCAATGGACACCATGGTCGCAAAAGATCCATCTGGGCCTAAACTTCCAGATTTCCACCATTTGGTGCCATGTCCTCCACCTAAATAGGTCTAATCTTCTGAACTTATCAGCAGGTCTTTTACCCTTAAACCCAACTCACTCTAATCAAGATAGGCAGTATAGGAGAGTTTAGTACTATTACGAGTCAATTAACACCAGCTACATTGCACTCACCTAGCTGGGCACGGGCCCAAAGCATTACACAATTGGGCCTCCCTGTTCAGAAACATAAATAGTTACCAGAAAGGAATCACATAAACAGTTAGTATTAAGAGATCCGGTCCTCATAAAAGCTGCTGCACGATGCATTAAACTGCCACTACAACATCTACCACTAGCATCAAAATAAAATTGATTTGCTCTAAGCGGAAACAAAACCATAATGATATGATACCAAAAATAAACAGCACTCAGAACTTGCGATTGGCCAAACTCGCATCTCGAAGCTCCCACATTGGCTTACTCTCTTTGGCAATATCATTCTTAATAGCTCGTTGAATCCGTTTCACAACAAAGAAATACTGCATAAAAGGGAAAAGCAGGAAAAAGCATGAAGGAACTCATAACTGCATGTGTGTAAACAATAGTCTTAAAAGTTCGAAAGCTTACTTGGAATGCTAATATAAAGGGAATCAAAATTTTTCCTCTACTATTTGGGTTCAGTCCTTCAATTAACTTCTTATCAACTAAAATGCCCTTGCTTCCATTTGATACAACCTCTGTGATTGTTCTAACCAGATTTGGGATCCAGGCAGTCCCATTAGGAAGAATCTGCAACCCACAAAAGAGAGAATCATTAATAACTCAATCAAGTCAAGAATCATTTCTTTTCTTTTACAAGACCATGCTCACATCATCTGTCTTAGCATTGGTCATTAATTCCATAACTACAACAACAACAACAACAAACAACAAATAGGGCCTTAACTACTAAATAAAAATTTGAACATTATTTTTCCTCGTTTGAATTCATGGAGGTTACAGAAAGTTGAAGAAAACTTTTGTAATTGTAAACAATTGTGCATGAGTTTGCAGGATGTTGTCCTCATAATTAGGAACTCAGGGTATTAAAAAGGGGAGACAAGGGAAGAAACATGAAGGCTGGTGATTGAAGCAGAATGTGGTTTTAGGTTTGCACGCTTATCTCCTGTTGTAATACAAAAAGTTGATTTTAAGGCTATTTTAGACCAAAAAAGGCCGACACTGAAACTCTATCGGTTCTCCTTATCAATGGTATTGATTAAACAGACCAAGAAGAATAGCATTGCTCTGATAAAATGGGATAGAGGAATCAAAAGGATACATAAGCTTAAAAAAAAAAAAAAAAAAAAAAAAAAAAAAAAAAAAGAAAGAAAGTACAAGAAAGAAGTAAAAAGGATGGTAAACATCAAACTATAGCTTATATAGTGACACCCCAAAACTCTTCACTTTGGTTATGCATGGTGAACAAGGAGCAGAAAATCCCTGATGTTTAATCTATTTAAACAAACTAAAACCAACTAGAGTTCTAGTGACAAGTGTCCACGGTGAAAAGATGAAATAAAGTTATAAAAGAAACGAATTTATAGTAATAACAAATGAATTTTTTATTTTCTTACTCTTTTTTTTTCCCAATATAACATCCATTAAAGGTATTAAAAAAAATTTTTAAAAAATTTTTTTAAAAAAATGAACCAATATTAACTAAGGGAAGAGTTAAATAATAGAACAACATAGAACAAGGTGGACAAACATTTGAGAGAGTATCTAAAAATGTTAGGATTAAAGAAGATGCGGAAGATGAGAGAGAGAGAGAGAGAGGGAGGGAGAGGGAGAGACTAACAAACAAAGTAAGTGTTAGAAAATGAAAATGAGGATAAAATGATTGACCCAAACAAATATAACTAAGTGAAACATTTTAAAAACAATAATAAAATAAGAAAAAGGTAATTACTAAAAACTTGAAACAATTTTAACATAAACATGGAAATCCATTTGCTAATATTAATATAACAATAATTTAGAAACATTATATAATGCATAGGGATGAGAAAGTTTAGCTACAAGGACAATAAAAGTGCAAAAGAATTAAAATAAAAAAATGGAAAAAAGAAACCGACAAGATCAATGCTTAAATTTTGATATGTCAATATATAAGAAGAAAGTCAAATTAAACATTTTATTTGAAAATTATACTAAACGAGAAATTGTAACCTCAAAATACTATAACATTATGTTTACTTCATGTTGCCATACAATAGAAGAATCTCCTAACTAATAAATGCTTCTAATTTGTTCAAATTATCACAAAAGTAGATCCAACTAAATTATGATTTAACAGGCAAAGTGAATCTAATTTAGTTAAGAAAATTAAAAGAAAAATAAGAACGTAGTATTTATGCCAATATCGATATAGGGAAAGGGGGAAAAAAGCGCAACCACACCATTTATGCCAATATCGATATTTATTTAACACGTGACAAGGAAGGGGGGAAAAAAGGCTTCCCTCAGTAACCAAAGAACTTAAAAAGTAATATAAGCAAAACGCCGAGCAGGCATAATGACAAACTAACCTTTTCATCGCCTTCATTCTTATTGCATCTTCCACTATTCTCAACCAAAACAACTGGGAGTGAACCCTGAAAGGGGGAAAGGAAATTTAAATATAAGTTCTACCAAAGGAATGCCAAACACCTCAGTTCAAGCATGGTAATATCAAGCTCTAATTCAGGTTTTGTTAAATTTCATATACAAACATTGTCCCATATGAAAATTAGGTGGAAGGAATAAAAGTGGTTCTTCATTTTGTTCAATATATATCACCATTAGCAGTTGTATAAAAATTCCGGTAACTAAATACAGTTTTTCCCCCCCCCCGCTTCAGAAGTCAACCTCCAAATGAAAGCAGAACATGTAATTATGCTTATAAGAGGACAAAACCACACTGCAAAACAATATTAGCCACTGGAACCACGGAAACTTGCAACCACAACACCATATAGAGAAACACTTTTCATGCCAACCAAAAACAATATATGACCATCAGAGAGCGCTTGCACATCTCAAGTTTAATTATACGGTAATAGCCTATCGTCAGCCTTAAACAACATCATTTAAACTTTTAGATGGGATCCAAGTAGGCAGAGAATGTTGATTAGCCTTGACGAACCAGCACAGTTTCTCTTCAAAAAAACACAGATTCCACTAGAGCTGTCTAGCAAATTTTGAAGCAACTTTTTTAATCTAAGAGCAAAGTGCAAGCAAAGCAAGAAACCTGGTTCACAATCAAGAGATTCTTAGTTCAAAGATGCATTATATGATCTCATCCTTTTTCAAACCGAGGCACAAGCACACACGCGTCTCAGCTTGGCTAAGAGTCAAGTCCTAAACCAGTCACCTACATGAATTCAATTTCACAGTAGGGAGAGACTCATCCATCGGCAAGAATTATATATCTTTTGTGGAAACCAATACACACAAAAATTGAATCGATGAAACATCCAAAAGAGATCAAAGTTTAGTATTATATAAATATAGATAATCGATGGTGTTGCTTACAATAGATTGTGAACTAATAGTACAAACTATGCAATAGTACCAATGGTATTCATGGAAAATAAGGGAAAAGACCCCCTTCACCCAAACTTATTTAAATTACCAAAGTGGAAGCAAAACCTTTGATAACCTGCAACTCCATCCTGGTTTACAAGACTAACGTTCCACAAACACTAGTGCAATAAATAATCCTTTCCTACTTTTTTGGATAGGAGATAATATTATCCTTTTCCAAGGATTTAAAAACACATCTCCTAGTGCTCTCCTCTATTTATTAACAACTTTTCGCAACTATGACCTGGCTTAGAATTTATCTCAAATGATCACAAACAATAACCTGATTCCTGCACAAGGCAATTGTGTAAGTCTTTATGGAGTTTGCATGCATTTAAAAGGAAGGTCCAGATTTCAGATTTCTCCCTCATAGTCCACTTAATCTCTAAATGTTTTTGCAGCGTTAGTGTGGGCATGGCAACTGTTAGCATCCCACTAGAACATGCTAAGAGGCGCTAGCACTGAATGGCATGTATGTATACGAGGAATATAAATCTAAAAAAGAAAACCACAGATCTCTCCGACCAAACTATTAAGAAAGATGCATCCATAAGTAAACCTTAACAATTGACATAAACAGATCATTCACTCAACAAGTAATCTTCAACAAAATGTTATAATTACCTGAGAATCTTGTTTCTTCATTCGAGCTCCAAGACGAACAACTTTTAGTAAAGCTTCTGATCTTCGCAAGAAAAATTCATCATAGCCCAATCCATCTGGTGGTGAGAGCTGTGCATGTGTAAGAACAACCACACCTCTCTGCCAAATCCCTTTACCAAAACTATCTGTTATAGCTCTCACAACCTGTCTATCCAGGTTATCTACTCTGTATGCATCCAAACGGTCAACATACAGTAGAACATCAATAGTCTTGTTCAGGAGGAACCTGTTATGATACCATTTCCCACAGAACAGGAATCAGAAAGAAGAATCCACATTATCTTACAATGAACAAGAACACATCATTGCACCAGAAAATGGAGGGGGAAGGGGAAAAAAAGGCACAAAGAGATGGCAAATGCAGGAGGAGATTAGGTCAACCTTTTGATGATCTCAAGGGCTTGGTCATTGACATATCCTCCTTCCACCAGGCCTGGAGTATCAATGATGTTCAGTGTAAATCCCGCCCTGGAGCGTGAAACCATAGCAGGTCTTGGCCCTTCCGACTGCCAGTGAACAAGAAGTTAATTACCAGCACAAGAGGCTTATCACTTGTTTAATCAACAGCTTTACAATCACATAGAGGATTACAGTAAGAAATACCTGGAAAGCACTGACAGCAACAACCCTCTCACCTATGAGTGAGTTCACAGTAGAAGATTTTCCAACTCCACCCTTCCCCAGCACAAGGATTGTCAATGTGCTTACATTCTACAAATAGAAGCAGTAAACAATTTACATTAAGATCATTTGGAAATAGGAAACTTAGGCACAATCACAAGCTTCATACATCTTGCTTCAGTTTCCCCAACAACTCGAGCAACTTGGTCTGCGTGGCAGAAGGAAACTGCTGAATCCCTGTCCATTCACGGATTAACTGGGATGCCATAGATACCTGACAACCCAACCAAATCAAATGTTAAAATCATAACTAGGGAATAAAATAAAGAAGATGATTGAACACCTTATATAGAAAATGTTTAAGATGTCATAATCCGGAAAGAATAACATGAATTCTGCCGTAACTACAAAATGAGAAGGAAAAAGAACTTTCAGATCAGTAACCACCCCTACCTCTTCCTTTAAGACCTTAGCGGGTGGGAAGTACGTGGGTTTGGGATATGCAGCCCGTCACCCAACTTCCAGACCCTTGATTTCAGAAAATAACAAAAACCCGTCTCTAGCAATCCAAATTCAACATGAAACAACAAAAACCAAAAGTTTATGCCTTCAAAACCAATCAATGATTACCAAAGTTCCAAACAATAAAAAGAAGACATTCGAAGTGATGATATAATGCAAACCCACCTAACAGCAGTGGTCTTAACAATACCCCAAAAAACTCGCAAGTCAATCGCGTCCCTATCACACGCAATGTTTGCCCAATTTCAATAGAACGATCAAACAATATTCAGGAAGAGCGAAAAAAAATCAAACAATAACTAAAATGAGGAAAGAACACAAAAATCAAACAACTAAAATGAGGAAAGAACACAAACCCTAGAATTCTAGTCGCAGGCAAATCATAATAGCAAACAAAAGCCCGAACAAGCTTTTCGTTCACAACAACAACATGCGAACCCTACAGCACTGCCTTCTTGAAAATATCGAAACGAAAACGAATAAAATCCGATTAACGTTGACGAAGAACATTCAAAAATAAATTTCAGACTCAAATATTTAAGTATAAAAACTTGAACACGAACGAGAGAGAGGGGCAAGAAGATGCAAACCTGTATAAATCACCAACAGAAAATTAAACCCCAATTTTCTTCGTCGTCTCTTCTTGGGGGGGAGGGGGGGGAGATTTAGGATTTCGGGAGTCTGTTGGCTGCCGAAGTCGAAGTCGACAATACCTTATCTGATGTTACTTGTATCGTATTCTACATTTATTTATTCTGCTCTCTCTCTCTCTCTCTCTCTCTCTCTCTCTCTCTCTCTCTCTCTCACCCTTTCTAAGAACGGAGAAAGGAGAGAGAAAGTAAACCGGGTTGGACTTGATGTAAGCCGCCATAAGCTTAATGTTAATCGCTCCTATGAGAAAAAGGGGATATTTAAAAATAAAAAGAAATTAATTATTATTTTTTAAGTTATATATCAATAGATTTGCCTAATTTACACAATAATTTATAAATATGTGCATCAAATAAATATATCAAGCAAACAAAAAGCTAATAATTATAATCAAATAAATTTTCAATAAAAAATAATTATTAAAAAAAATAAAAATCAACACGTAATAAAAAAAATTTAAAATTACAAAAAAACTAAAATATTTTTTTGTGAAACATGCAAAGTTGTTGATTGTGTGGGAGACATGGTCATTTAAACCAACTAAAATAGTAAAATTATATAATATACCACTTGCTGAAGTTTTTATTAAAGAATTAAGTAATTTAATCTAATATCAGAAAAATTAATGATTCGCGTATCAGATTTTAAATTGATAAGAATAAAATTAAATCCTAACCGTACATTTGGCAACTAACTAAATTAATGTATAAAAATGTCAATGAGCTATAACTCCACTGACATCGTTCCTCCTCCCCTCGTAAAGGTCACGAACTCGAGCTCCCTATGTTTAAAAAAAGAAATGTATTGGAATATAAACCCAACTCGAGAATAAGCAGAAAGACTAGGCTAACACCAGAATTTGTCCCAAAATACACATTAAGAAATAATTTCTAGACTCCCAAATCCATTGCTATTATAAGAACAAGCGCCGAAGTATGCAGCAAATCAAGGCCACAAGGGAAGCGCAGCCAAATGATCTTTCATACAAATAGAGAAGATTTACAAGCCAAGCAAAATATATAATAAATAGCTCCCTCTTAGGGTAAGCTATGAATTATGATGCTGTACATTCCTCCTTGGGTACAAAACACAGAAAGAACATTGAGGTGTAGCACTTTTAATCGGAGTATTTGATATCAGAAAATGGGGGCCAGCCACCATGACCTTTATAAGATAACAATCTATTGATTCCAATAAATTTCCAAAAGAAATCATCCAACCCGTTCAACTACTTAAAAATGATGATAGAGATACTACACATATACACTAAACTCAGCTGCTAACATAAAAATCAATCAACCTAGGACCATAACCAGCACCAGCACAGGTTCAATGGGAAGCCGGGGATAAACCAATTTCTTCTCCCTCGCAATAAATCTTTCTATAATAATACATGTGAACCCCGTGCACAAGCAGAAACAAAGCGATTTTCGGCCTTTGTGCTGAGATAAGGCTACAGAGGCGGACTTGACAAGCAGCAGCAATGATAATTGCACCTCAAATGTAAACAGATTTGACATCGTTTGGTCCAAAGCATGCTGCGCACATGGGACATCTACGATGACGAGTTTCAATAATCTTTAGCACGCATGGATTGCAAAACAGGTGGTAGCATTTTGTGATGACAACCTGGAGCAAAACCCCAACCCAAGAGAATTACAGTGAGTAACCAAATCAATAAACATGTACATCCAAAATAAATCTATAGCAAGAGTGTAATGTTTCATAAGTGTTTCCAATGGGATTCTATTGCAAGATGAAAAATGATTATAGAAATGGACTAATGACCCAAAAAGTAGCAAAAAGCAGACCAAAACTTTTCCCCACTGAATTGCAACAATAAAGTAATCCTTTGAGGTCAGAGATAGAGAGAGACAGAGAATCAAAGGGTTTAACTTCATCCTGCACGCCTATAGTGTCCCCGTCTGAGCAACTACATACATATTGAATATGTTCCTGTGTCTTCTCAATCTAGTTGGACGCCCAGATCTATTGTCTGTTTGACAAAATCAGTAACAAGTTTTTCATCTTACCAAGTTGGCCTTTCGCTATAACATACATATATTTTTATCTTTCAACTTATATGCATCCATTGTAGAGATAATCTCGAAATTTCACTTACAAGAGAAATAATAAGTTGATATACTCTTGACAGTTAAGAGGTTCCAAGTGTAAGAGCAAATGGTGACCAGGAAGTATTCAGCTTGGGTTAATCTATCAATTGTAAAACCAAGCCAATAACAATAACTCTTCATTTCACATCAATCTACAATTTAACAATTCTCCGCTTGGCACCATACTATAAATCATACTCAATCTAGTGCTTTAAACAACACATAATAAAACTCACATGAAGCATTTCAAAGCTTAACTATAAACTTCAAGAAAGTTTCATAGCCCATATTCTTCCAGACTTCAAAAAATACAGTCTAGTCCTCAAGTCTTATGAAACAAATAAATTTTTTTTCAAAGCTTAACTATATGATACCAAACTTTTAATACTACCTTCTTTATAATTGAAACCAAGACATTATTGATGAAGCTACATTATAGCTACGTTGATTCATAGGGAATAAAAAGTAGTGAACATGGGTACCAACAATTAGTATAACTATGATGAGAAATCTTGAGCATTGTAGAAATTACCCTTGATCCCCACAATCCCTCCTCAACATATGTTCATGCTAATATGTTTTTTAACACTTTTCTGTTTGATCAACATGATATTCTAATCACCAAACACATCTCTCCAATATCAAGTTTCCATACTAAACACGCTTCATAGTGCAATTCTTTTATTTCCTATTCTCAACTCAGTTCAAGTTCCAGCTTGTTAGGCAACTTCAATTTTTTTAAACTATGATCTCCAACCTCTGGAATCATCCCAAAAAAACACCAAAAAGCAATCAGATATTTACCTCCTTTGGCCTGTCAAGGCAGATACTGCACTTCAATATTTCCTTGAATTCTCTGAGTTCCTGCTTCAGCTTCCCCAAAACTGATGACCCTTCTATCTGGGCCCTAAGACGCAAAGCCCTTATCCTTGCTAGCTCCAATTCTTCCTCCATTCTTTTCTTATCAAACCTGGTATATAGAAAGAAGATAAGTTTGCGGCTTATTCAAATAACAGGTGAGAAAGGATAATTGTGTTTCACCACCTCTTCTTCTCCAGTTCTATTTGCAGCTCCGCAAAATGAAGCCGATTCTTTTCAGCCTTAGTCTGTGATTCCTCTAATGACTCCCTCACTTGCTGAGAAGTTTTTCTCACATCCAACAGTTTCTTCTGGGTAGTTTCCAAGCTTACTGAACTATTTGACCTGTCTTCTGCAAGTTTCTGGACCTGGTCTGAGCACATTTTTAACTGCAAAGGCAAAGTTTATCAAGCCACTTACCAATCATCTAAAAAAATCAGAAAGGTTCTAAATGATGACCCAACAAACCTGATCTTCAATTCTAGTAGCCTTCATCTCATAGAGATCAAGAGATGTGTTGGCTTGTTGAATCTCCTTCTCCATGGTCTCCTTGTCCATTAGTAAAGCATCCTGCAGTTGTCTTGCTCTCAACCCCTCTAAAACAAGCTGCAAAAGCAATGGCCAAAGTCTCAACACCACATATTAGAGAGCAAAAACAATTATGCCAGTCACATGAATGCTGTGTGAAATTACATTTCAATGAATTAGGAGAAACTCGAACTCAACTGATAGCCTTAGAGGCTTCTGAACATTAGACAAACATGGAAATCATACTACATTTTGCAAATACAGCAGAACACTTATACATGTGCCAGACATTCCCCAAAAAGGAATTTTAGAAGGATGCTCTAAATCATGTATAATACAAGCAGCAGAGCCACGCTATGCTCAGCAATGCTCAGACCCATCAAGGAGGCTATTACATCAACAAACCTTCACAGACAGGTTCCATCACCCATTAGAAAATTAATTCCATTAGTGCATGACCTCAACATATTACTTTCTTGTACAATTCTAGCCACTAAATCATATCAGTGAATTAACCGTCTTCCAAAGATGGGAGGATCCATCACAAAAATTTATAGCCAATAAATTTTGAAGCCAAAAAATTTTGAAATTTCATGTGCCTTATAAACAATACAAAAGATAAAAAAGAACATCAGGACTCACATCCAACTAAGGAAATCAACCTCACTGGTAGCCAACCATAGTTAGAAACCATAATACACAATACAATAGCAAAGAAACAAAGGACCAGAGCATTCACGATCAGGAGGGGGATAAGAGATAAATCACAATTGAGACAACCTTAAATTTAGGAATCCATCTATTGATTCCACCTGAATGCGAAAAAAAGCTTGCATGTTGCTTTCACATGGAAAAACAAAAAATATAGGAAAAAGGAAAAGAACTTATATATGCTAAGAACAAAGTGGATGTTAAACATTAAAAGAAATGCATCCATCAACAGACAAAGCAACATGTGCAAAGAATTGAACAAGAAAATTTGTATCAAATGTTAATCTACATGGAAGGATAAGTATCAAACTTAACTTCCAAAGATGACAAAAGGAATCTCACAAAAAATTACAAAATAAAAACGTTAAATCGCAGTCCAAAATAATCACCTTGATGTTATAGTCATCTCTCTCTGTGACTTGCTGCAAAAGATGCTGATTTTGGGTTTGCATATCATCATAGGCCTGCCCAATTGTCTGAGAGAAACAAGACAACAATCTTAGACCTAGATTTCACAGTAAGGAAAGGCAAATGAACCAAAACAAACAGGAAATTGGACCTCTATCTCAGATAAATAGGCTTCATTTTCCTCATGTTTGGACTTCAGCACTTCAGAGAGTTTAGCCATGTCCCTGAGCAACGAAGAGGTTAAAAACCATCAGGAAACAGCAGATTCTCATTACATGTTCCAGAGAGAGTGTAATCAACAATTCCTATATGAAGAAAAGCTGACAACACTATGCGTAACAAAGATCAAATTATTCAAATTTAATCAGTGGGATGAAATCCTATGTTTTTCTTATGATAAAAAATGAAAGAAAAAGAAAAGCAACTAGAACATCTATATGTCACCATTCACAAGCCAGCAAACCTTTTTGAGACTTCCAACTTCTGTCTGAGGTCTGCTATCTCAGCTTCACTAGCAGCTAGTCTTTGTTGAGCTGCCGCCTCAGCTTCAATTGCTTTTTTGACCCGCAGTTCCAAGCTGTGCTCATCAAGAGAAGACTTCAAGAGTTCAACATGAGCCCATGCCCTGTATTCCAAGTCTCTGGCTTCCAACACTTCCCTGCAGTTGCAAAGTGATTCTATTAAGGACCTTGACAAGTGCACTACAAACTAAGAGCCAATCACAAATTTAGTAAGCAAATAGCATTTGAATTCTGAGTAGGTGGAAAAATCTTGACTGAGAAGATGAGTATCATCTATAGCAGTTGATGCTTCGAGATGCCAAGAATTGAACCTTGGCTATAAGATTTCCATCAACTAATGAAGAAGACCACAGCAACCTTAAGTACAAGGCAGTACATACACTTTCCTACAGATTTTACCAAAAAATGCAAACTCACACACCTGGCATGAAAAATTGTAATGGATTTCCCTAGGACTGCCAACAAGGAACCTACCAAAAAGTTTATATAGATTGCTCTTAGATGGTTGAATTCAATATTACGAAGGTTCATTCATACAACATTTTGTATTTAGAAATATGTTAAATATAGTAATATGGCTTTAGCGAAGCACCTTGAAAGATGGACACTTCAAAACGGAAGTCATGTCCATGTCAAACACCATGTGGAGACCCTCGTTGGACACTTGCAAAATGTCACAAACTCCATACGGTATGTCTAATTTTTTATTATTCTTTTAAATACTGAACACTTTTCAAACACCACTTATAAGACTCTCCATGGATACTTCTAGAACACACTTCAAAATCTCTAAAGACACTTTACATAATCAGGATTATCAAGAATAGAAATGCTTGTGGTTTAATATACTTGAAAAAGGCTAACATTCAGAAGTAAATTGTAGCTTTATAATGGTAATATTTATCAAAAAAGTAATATAATAGCAACATTTGAAACATATAAATCACTAACTCACTAATTTTCAATATTTCTAGGTAATGCTATTTATATTATTAATCTTTATACATAGAATAATATTATTTTATCTCCTGTCCATGCCCTACTTTTTAGAAATTTCATGTGTTGGCATGTCCATGTCAATGTTCGTACTTTGTAGATTGAGAATGGAAATGGAAAAAACTAAAAGGGACTCGAAAGTTGGTGAATTCGTTGGTTGGAAGCAAGTATTTGGAAACATCTAACTGAAAGTGGACAATGCTCGTCAGCAATAACAAAAGCAGTGGCAGAATAGCATCAATGTTTGAAGTGAAGACGGCAGAATGCATTGCGTGGGTGGCAATGGCATCAGAAGGAAAGCACAGGTAGCAATTTCCGAGATGGATGAAATGGATGGTACTCGAACAATAAAGACAGCAAGGATCGGAAAAGCAAAGATGGTGGAAGTGCTGACAGTTTCCAGATGGTGATGTCACCCAGATGGCAAATACTAACAGTAAATTACTCACAAAAATTGACATAAAAGCACCAACATTTATAAGAAATTTAACTGGGGACTTTACTCAAAATACAGAAAGGATATAGACAATTAAGACAATAATTTGGGGAGTAAGGATTGAAATCCACCTACACGTGAACTCCACTTTGTCCTAACACAACTTAAATATGTCCCAACCTATGGGGCATTTACATCTTAATATGGCTTTCATAGAAAAAGACCAAATAAGCTCCCTCTTCAAAAGTTCCAAGATTGTTTGCGCTACAGTCTCTACAAGAATACCAAAAATACAAGGTAAGGTAAGGCTCTCTCTTCCAAAGTTCAAATATGTGTATTCTTGCAGGAAGGTCAGCAAATTTCACAACCGCAAATTTCACACGGAAAAGCACAAGACATGCAATTATCCCTTCTGCAATGATATTTTTCAGGACCACAGGCTTTTATGAATTTGTTGCTCAGCAGTGAACTGGTAAGAATTTTAAATACTTCTTATCAATCTTATTGGATCTGGTAAAGAAACTGAAGAACAAAGAACTGATTGGAAGCAGTTTGGCACCTACTTATGGAGAGAGATTCTAGACCAGAGAGCCATATGTCGGACATCACACTAAAGGCAGTTTATAACTTGAAGTAGAGAACTTGAATCCTAGAAACTTGCAGCCATCCTATCTAAACAATGTCCAAGATCTTCGCACAAACACATGGCCAAGCTTTCACCCCTGCATACTTTTCCAAGTGCTGGAAAAACCGATCCTTCCCATTCTAGTCATGCTTCTAAATTGCATGCTACATAGATATTCCTCCTTCGAAAACTAAAAATATTACCAAGATAAAGATCTCCAATCTTTCACTTATCATCACCAGCCCTGTACAGTTGACAAAACTCCTAGGCATGAAAAGTATTTGAACAAAAATGGGAGCAACAAGAAGAGGTAAACGGGCGAAAAAGGGAAAGATACTTTGCCAGAGTTGGCTAACCTACAGACAAGCATTTAAATTTCAACTCTACTATAAGTACTTTGTGCATCAAAGGTAAAAATGCATGCACAAAAGATTTCTAGGCCTAACCTTGTAGCAGAGGACTCGCGTCTATACATCTCCAGAATCATCCTCAACTCCAGATCATTCTCCTTCAAATCCTGAGCCTGTCGAGAGGAAAAAGTATAACGAAGTTAGGTTAGACTAGATAAGATTCTTCCAGCAAGAATCACATTAAATTTTCTCCTTATTCCATGGATGACTCAATAAATGACTGTTTGAAAATTAAAACAAAGCCTGAGTCAAAAGCCCCAAATATGAAGGCCCCTTGAGGCATTATTCTATGCGCACCTTGGCCACAAGAAAAGACAGAAAACTAACCAAGGGCCAGGGATCTAGCAAACCAGGAGATGTTTCTACTCTTTTTAGGTTGAGCCATTTCCACTGTTTAGAGCAAAGCTATAACATCAAGCTTAACAACACAATCCAGGATCAAAAGTTATTCGTAATCATCCATTACTGTCATGAAGTCTCCTCTTCTTCAAGGTGGTCCAAAGAGCCCTTAAATGTCTTGAGCTTATAGTAAATGCAGTGAATATAAATTTCATAACATTTTCAGATTCTTTTGATAATCGCCAGTTGAAAGGAGACATTTTTTCAATTTTTGTTATAGCCATTGCAGCCGCTGAAGCAGCTATTGGACCAGCTATTGTTTCGTCAATTTATCATAACATAAATCAACTCAAATTTGTTGAATAAGTAATATTAATTATATAAATTTTAATATTTATCAATTCGAATTAAAAGGTATCATACGTAAGATGACTATTAAATAAAAAGGGAAATAATAAGAAAAGAGGATAATTTCTTTTTAGCCTCAGCATTAAAAAAGTAAAAACGTAGCAGAGAATCCCAAAATGCAACAATATATGCACTGTTGGTGAAAGCAAGAAAAAACACCAAACCAGTCAGACCTGAGAACTAAAATAAGTGAAAACTCCACAAAAGTGCTGATGACCAGAAAAACCGGACTGTGAACAAGCCGGTTGTCTTCCAAGTCACTAGAAAAAGAAAAACTGAGCTATTAGCTCTCCATACGGGTCTCAATGTGAGGGACACTCAGATTTGAAAGATAGCAAGTCTTACCGGAAAACCTTAGGATCTGACTTTGTTAAGGCAGCTCAAGGCATATAATGCACAAGGGACACAGATTTCCAAAGATGGCAGGTCTTACTGGAAAACCTTAAGAACTGACTTTTTTAACGCAGCTCAAGGCGTATTATGCCTACATTATACACTTCATTACAATCCCAATTCCATTTCTCTATCAAATATGATTGCTGTAGTAAGGGCAACAGGTTCTAGAGCATGAGTCATTAATTACAGAGAAAAATGCATATTAAGGAAGAAGGAAAAAAACACTGTAAGAGATTTTTCCATAGGAAAGTGTTTGTGAATTCAGAACTCCAATTAAGGTTAATTTCCTTGCATGCAGGTGGCTCCAAAGAAAATTTATTTTAATTATTACAATTTGCCGAGGACAGGAAGAGTTTTTGTAATTAGGTGTAACTTGTACCAGAGGGAATACAGGAATGACCTCTTGCATTATAGGTGGAAATGTTCAAGATAAGGGAATGGCCCCTCTTTCAGTTGGGCGAACCAGTAGCAGGCTTGCCAATTTATAAGGATAGGAAGATGTTTTCTTCCATGTACTTCATGTACAAAGGACAAAAGAACTGTGTATAGATGTTTTTCCTGGACTAAAGCTCATTGATTTTTCTTAGATGAGAGGAGAATTGTGTTTATACATTGGTAAGACTCCTTGTTTCTAGTATCAGAAATTGCATCCTGAGTGCAATATAATGAACTTTATATCTGTGTGGTAAAAGCAAACCGCAACCATTGCACATGCAAGTTTAAGAACCATTAATTGCTCTGTCATTCTTTTGATAGGTAGAATGCATTTTTTTTCTCCTTTCTTTTTGGGTTTGGAGTGGGGGTTGGGAGCTCCAGACCATCCACAAGTTCAATCTCCAAATTTCTGTCCACTTGGCCAAAGGCTTAGAAAATTCTCACTACCATCACCAGGATACCTTTAAAAGGAATGAACAAAACCTAACAGTGCATTTGAGAAATCATCAACTGGGATTTTTTTTTTCTAGTTCAAATTGTCTTTAGCTAGGAAGCCATAAGCACCACCTCCAAAGGGATGAATTTAGGAATTTTCACCTTCCAATTTTTCCTTATAAGAATGGAGGATTCCCCACCCAAAACATGCATAAAGGAGCTGCAGGATTTTCACCCAGAGAAAACCTACTACTGGATTTCTCCATCTAATTGAGCCCTCCATGCATGCCGTCTCGGCACTAACCATGCGCATCTCACACGTGGCTCCATTGCAAAACACTTTAATTTTCCACCATGCAGGGAGTTAAGGTGAACACAGATGATTGCTCAAAGCCCAAAGGATGATAGGCTCATAACTTAATTTTTTACTACAAAATGTAATTATACGGATAGAATTAAATTTATCCAACAATGGCAAACAAATTGCTTTAAAGACTATTTGAGGTTGTAATAAGTTGTGGCCCCAGTTCAGAAGGTAACACAGTAATTGATGCTAGAACCTACCATAGCAAGTATACTTTATCAGGAGCTCTATCCACTAGGTTTCTTAAGGTATAGAAGTAAGTACTGGATGTTTTTCTGATCAAAGAAGTAACTCCTAGAAGCTAAATCCAAAAGTAAAATATACAGAAACAGATCATACCACTGCTTGCAATTTCTTAAGTTCAGAAACTTGTTCAGCAGATCTCGCCAATAAAGTCTCCAACTCCGTAGTCTGTTTGGGAGAAAAAAAGTTTAAAGCTCTTTAACTGCATCCAAATAGGTGACTGCCCTTACACATGCAATCATGCATATATACAATTACACATCGATAGATATATTCAGCACAAACCTTTCTGTCAAGAATACTCGCAAAAGACTGCATGTCAGCCCGGAGGGAGTGGATATCAGCCGCAGCCTCCTTGTATTTACTCAGTTGACTTTGCATACCACCCATATCATCAGGAAATGAAGAAACCAGCAACTTGAATTTCCCAATTATATCTTTTCTTCCTAAGAGCACAAGATCGCCACCAAAATTATCATCCACCACAAAGAAGTCAGACTTCCCGTATTTTTATGAACATAGAACTGGGAATAAAATAAAATAAAATAAATTTGAGATTTTCATACTTGGTTCTCTTGAGGCCTCCTCCAGCTTAGCCTCAATTAAATTTCTTTCATTAATATGTTTCTTTATCTCCGATTCTAGTTCAGTTATTCTGGACTCGGCAACTGCAGATGATCTTCGGAACACATCAAGTAAATCACTTTTCATATTCATCTGTCTCTCACGCCAGGCAAGATTTTCTTTCTCAACCTACAAGAGTGTTCAAATGACAACTGTCAGCAATACATCAAAATTATTCTAACTAATTGACACAAAAAGGCAAAATTGAACTACCGACCAGTAACAACCTGTAGTTTCTCGTATGATGCCTGATACTGAATGACTTGTGACCTTGACTTTGCAAGTTGATCCTTTACCAGTAAATATGCTTGGGAAGAGAAAATGCTCTTCACATTCTTCAAAGAATTCTGTAAACCAAATGTCATCAGGTGAATAGTGAGCAAAATTCACAACTGAAATTGTTTTTTAGTTGATTCAATAATTACAATATATATTAACCTCCAAAATTATTTGGAAAAGGCAAGCAACTTTGATCACAACCTAAAAGAAATTTTAACACACTGCACTCAAGCTAAAATATGTTGCGGAAAATCAATTTGTGACTTCAAAGAAAACCATAATTAACTCATTCATCACCGTTTAGGTCTAGATATAATGTCAAAATCAAACAATTTGTACAAAGACCATGCTCAGATTTTTAATGAGGATTTTTTACCTTCAATTGCTACAAAAGTTTCAGAGAACTAATTAACTTTCATGGGACGAACAAATAAGGAATTACGTATATTGACATTGTAAAAGCTCAAATCCAAGCGAACATGGAATTCAAATCTAGCAACCAACCTGCAAAGTAGACAATTTCCGCAATATTTCTATCCTTTCCTCATGCAAGCGCCTGAGTTCTACCAACCGGCTGGAGGATTGGTCCTGTGCAGACACTTAAATCAATTCACTAAAACCATCTCCTTCAGGAATTCCAAGAAACATGTGGAGCAAACTATTACCAACAAATCCTTAAGCACAGACTCCATGTCTTGCAAATCTTTTTGTTTATCTCTAGCCCGATCACCAGTGACTTGCTTATTCCCCAAGCTTAAAACAGGGAACACTGCATTGTTTGCTGCATCACTCTCCGATTTAAGAGCCGCAAGCTTTTGGTTAGATTCCTCTAACTCTACTATAGTACTTTCAAATTCCCCTGTAGTAGTCCAAGCATAAAATAACAAGGAATTGCATATTACCTAAATCAGGATGCATTCACATAATAACTCCAAGAAAAGAAAGAAATGATCATGCACACACCCTACAGACGAACACCTCAAGGACAATGAAAAATTGTTCAGATAAAGAAAAAGAACATGGATACCTACAGATTCCATTAAAAAAAAGTCGGTGTTTAGCATTGCACATCAAGATTAAACCATGGTCTAAAGGCAATATCTGAATCCAGTATAAAGTAAAGCATATACAGAAGGATCAAGCACAAGTCTATAAGTATCATATAAAACATCCTGCAGAAAAAATAAACAAAAAAACTCAAGACGGTAAAACGGGAAGGGAAAACACATTTGCTGAATTACACATATACCATAGTAACAAGGAAACAACAGAGATGGATTCTGGAACTAGGCTGTGCTACCAGTAAAGTGACAAAACCTACAGAGCAACTTTTGTAACTCAGTTTTTTGGTCACTACTACAAGCTTTGCAACTAGCTGATGAAATTGACTGTTAAAAAGATCTATTCCTCCCAAATGGCAAGAATATATAACCTTAGTATCTCTTACTTAAACAACTTCATTAACCAAAGAAAACCTATTAAGACGTAGCTAAAATCCTGGATTTTTGCTGCAAGAATACTTAAACAGCCTGATACCAAAGATGGAACTATTTTTGTACATATATACAGATAGGCACACATATAAATAGAAAAATATGCAACTCGATCATGACACACACATCAGCTATCAGATGATTCCATAACTATTTGCTCATGAGAACAGACTGAGGTGCCATTGCTCGCAAGGAAGATAGATCATCATTAGTAACCTAGCCATCAACCCGTGGTTAAGGAAAAACTTGCTATCTCATTTGCAAAGGATAGATACCATCAAAAGTATGCTGTTACCTCGCAAAGTTTCAAGTTCAGCTTTATTCTTTGCATCGGCATCTCGATGGTTCTGCAACTCCTTTGCAAGCTCTTTGTACTTCAAACGTAAATTGGAAAATTGTAGTCTCAAGTTTCTAACTTCAGACTCCAGATTTAATGTTTTTTGTCTGCACAAATCTAGAAAAAAAAAAAAAAAAAGGTTCCAATATGTCAGCAAAACTCAAGGAAACGAACATAAAAGGACAGAACTATAAGGAAATAATCCACCAGTAACAAATATTACGAAGTCCATGCACCGCATACCATCTTCTGGAACTGCCTTTAGCACCACAGCACAGAGGTGATCCTTCAAACTGCACAAGGAATCAAGGACAGCAACAATTCTGGACAGAGCATTCTTGGTCTTTCCACTTTCTGTTTGAGCATCTTCTGCCCACTGTCCAGGGCTGCAAGAGCGACTTTCAGTTGCACCTGTTTCTGTCAACCGACTTGTGTAAGCATCATCAAATGCTGATGAAGAGCCACCTGAGAAATAATAACAAAGACAGTACTCATCAAAACCATACCTTTACAATGAGGCCCTCTCAAAGATAAAACTTAAGACATGAAAAGTTCAGACTTCTTCAATCAGAAAAGATGGAAAGAAAGGTAATGCTCAGTATTAAACAGACACAAGGAGACATGATCCTTCCAACAGTACATATAAAGCAAATTTAAGAGGATTAGTGCAGTATTAATCATGCTTCTAAGTTCAGCAAGAGGTGACAATGCCAGAAGCCACTTCTAGTGACAAATAAATTACATCCTACCATAAGCACAACTGATGTTGCTTCCAGTGTATATATGTATATGTATATGTAATATAACCATGTCAAATATCCATTAAAAAGTTTCTTTACACTTTATATTCTTAAATGAATTTAAAGGAAAAAAATAACACTTCAAAATCCTAGCTACTTTAAAGTCAATTATCAAAAAAATAAAAAAATAAAAATTATCGGTTCTATTCATTGACTATGATAAAAACTCCCATGTTTTCATTGTTGCGAAACAAGGTATAGCTTGGTTTTTCCCATATTTCTTTTTTCTAATAATAAATTTGCACGTCAATCCATGCTATTCAATTGGACAATTTCACACCACCAATAACTCATCTTATTCTTTTAGGCAAACCAGAAAGTAAGAGATAACTCATGTATCTGCAATCACCTACCATAACCAAAATTGTCTGCGCATATACAATACCCCCTATCGAGTAATGAGTATATACAAAGTATGCCTGAATCACAAGTGACAAATATACAAGACACAATTACCTGATAAAAGAAAGAGAGACACACAATTGCTATCTTAGGTACTCGATTCTCACCATCCACTGCCATTAGAGATTCGGCATCTCGTCCACTGCTTGCAGAGTTCCTCGCATTGATTGAAGATGATTCAAAGTCATCAACGAGCTACTTGAAAAACAAAAACCAAGAATGGAAAAGGCAGGGGAATTAGCCACAAGGTGTTATATACAACATGGACAATTAACAAATGAGAAAAAAAAGGTGAAATTAAAAGAAAAGGCATGACAAAGGATAAGGAAAGACAAAAGGCACCGCATTTCATTACCTCCTTCCAATGATTTTTTACCACTGTTAATGTGGTATTGTACAACATTTGCTTCTCCTTTAGCTGACTGACTTTGTTTTCAAGAACATGACTTTCAACCTTCTGAGCTTCTAATTTCTGAACAAGCTTTTGATTTTGGAATTGAAGCACAGCAGTGTCAATCTACAAAAAATGTAAAGAGAAACAGTATCAGAAATTTCCCTTTTTATTGGCAATGAAAAATCCATTTCGCAAAACCCAGGGGTGCAACCCACAACAACGGAGGTGTGAAGAAAGTCAAAAAAGTAATTACAAGGAACAAACTCTATACAACAACAACAACAACAAACTGAGCATCCCAATATTTGGGGTCAACCATTTGAGAGACAAATTGGAAAAAGGAACAAACTCTATAAGGTCCAAAAAAACATACAAGACGAATAAAATGTGGGCATAACCAAAAACTTTTGTAATTTTTGAACAAAGAATAAATAATCAGCAAATGGCAAAAAGAAAAAGCAGTCATCAGACACACAATGGTTCAGACGGATAATTATCAGTATCAAACAAGCTTGTAGGACCAAAAGGACCAGCAATCGATAGTATGCCATTAAGCAAAGACCCTTAAAAGTCACAAAAAGCCTCTTTCCACAAATTAGAGATAAAAGGAAAGCTTTAACTTTATCTTTATGCTCTTTCCATTTGTTTCATTCTCCTTTCTACAATTAAATGACATATCATGTCAAGTTGCCAACCTTCAAGTAAGAAAAGGGAAATTTTAATAAAAGAAGAAGGATCAACATCGGAACAAATCTCTCTATTGAGAAATCAGATAAGTACAAAAGGTGGATAAGAGGTTCTCCTAAAGTTATGAAAATAAAAACAATAACAACAATAAAAATAAAAGAAGCAAGCAAAAGACCAAACAGGTGATGCTCTTCTCGCTGCCCTCTTATTCTCTAACCCATAGGGCCTCCTCCACTTTCTGCCATAATTTGAGAGGATGAATTGAGGCAGGTAAGGTACAAGAAGAAATGGCCGCACCTGCCCTAGAACAATATGTGATACATAGTTTTTTTGGTCAAAGAACCAACAAAATATCAGCAAAGAGGAAAACTTAAAATTCAGGTCATTCCAAACGACCCCCCTATAGCAGTAACAGGTGTAGTTATAGAAATAGAAAGTGGCACTTACATGGAAGGTCCAAACAGGTAGAAATAAACTATACATGTCAATCTAAAGTGATCAATGGCATAGCTGGTGGTTCAAGGATAAACTGTTATCAACAGGGCAACATGGATACCACATTCCTTGAATCTAGACCTAATCCTTTATCCAAAATTAACTTAGTGGTACACATGGAATTAAAAATCTGACAATAAAAGCTCGGGCATCCTTCAACCTTGTTCACCAGCACTGCGAGACCGCAGCCAATGTGGCTCACGACTTGGCACAGCCCAATCGCAACCACCCCACAATGTGGAGAAACCTTTTTATCCAAGATGAGAATTTTTCGATATATTACACCCCACGGCTAATGACATTATAGCCAAGAATGCATCCACAACATGACTGATATTTATACTGCGCATGGGAGAGGGAAACTATATGCATGCAAGAAGTACCTACCAAGCATATTAAGAACATATATATATCTAGCATATGAAGCGTATGTTAAGTCTGAAAAAGAAGCATCCAAGCCACACAACCAAGCGCACCCTTACAAAAGTCATTATCAAGATCATGTTCACTTTTGGAATAGTCGGCTAAATTGAGAAACAAAAGGTTTTGTAAAGCATCTATGGAGCATGAATATTTTAGGATAAAAACTACTAGAACAACAATGGTAGAAACGAAACACCTGGAAAGCATAGGAAAAAGAGAGACATTTACGCAATTCGGATGAGGACCCTACCTCTGCCAAGGCAAAGGGGAGCAAATTTCACTATAATCAATGAGAGATACAAAGATGCAGAAGAACTCTCACAAACCCTAGCCACAAAAGTAAACCATAACTCTAACAATAAATTCGGCCACCCACAAACAATAGATATATGCTAGTCAGGTACTACAGAAATAAATGAAGCGGGTTGGGTCCATAGCATGGGTTGGGTCCATAGCATCCCCGAGATCTCTCCTTTGGTATTGGGCTCCAAAATGGGCCAAGAGACAAAAACACAAGAAGAACCATCTCCATAAGCAATACAATGATTATCAAATAATAGGTGTTTAATACTCAACTAGGCATATCAAATGCCGTCTTTCGTTAAACACTATATATTTTCCATATACTCATCAAAATAATCAAGGGGCTACCAAATGCAAGCTCTTCCTTCTAGCATAGACTTCTTGTATAGCACAAACAATGGGTATGTGTGTATATATTAGATGAAGATCTGATAAATGAATAAGGAAGGAAGATATAAAATCAGACTCTCTCCATGCAGAGAAAAATACTTATTCCAATCTCACCAGATGAAAGATGTATCAAATCTGTATCAGATACCAAAAAAAAAAAAGAATAATCACCTAACACTCGTCTAATACATGGTGCATTCAATTATTTAGACATCAAATGCTTCATGAAAGCTTCTCCAATACCTTTTCTACAGGCCAAAGAGAAAAAAAATGTTCGAAACTGCACAACATTTCTATTTCAGCTTGCAGTTAAACCCACTAGTAGCATAAAGAAGTGCTTATATACACATTGATGGTACAAAACTATATTAGGAAACGATGTCTTCCTAAGCTGCCAAAACTATATTAGGATACCAGGATAGCTCACTTGATGAGTCCCCTAGTACTCAAATAATAGATAAAAAATTGTACACACTCAAGGTTGATATCCTCACTTGGAAGAGCCGTGTTATGAAAAATAGCTTTTATGAGAACGGCACACAGCACGCACGTCTAAATAATCTCTCAGCAACTTCAAAAGATCTGCACCTAATAGCATGTATAGATTTCTTTGACATTATCTGAAGTCTACAGGTGATCCCCCCCCCCAAAAAAAAATAAAGAAGGCTTCTAGTAGAGCAGTTAATAAATAGATACAAAGGAGCGTGTATCTCTTGATATAGCTGGTGATTTTCTCTTAACTTAATTAACCAGATTGTCACACTGAAAAGGGAAATCAAGAATACTTAATATGGGGGAAAAGATTTCAATTAAATGCTTCTCCATATAGTATATAAGTTAAAAAAAAATATCATTTCACCATTCACTAGATCAAACACTATTCTTCATAGTAATCACTTACAAATCATGCAAATCGAATTGTAGATGAGTTTATAATATTTACACAAATATAATTTCCCATTTGTACGATACCTATTTTCAAGAATTTGTTGAATCACCTCACGGCATCTCCATACCCCATGTTTTGTATGTAAGCTTCATAGCAAGACAGTTTACACTTGTATAGACTTCAACCATGAAGCAAAATATTTGTTGAATATTTGGGAATATTAACAGTTTCAAGTTGCAAGATGCAATGATGACTAGAGCAAAAAATAGACAAAGTGAGCCAAAAGTGACGATGTTCAAACTCCTTTTTTTGTTTTTCCCCTTCTCAATGAATTGAGCCAAATTGAGGATCCCTACAAATGAGTATAAAAATCTTGTTCAAACTTGATTAACTAGCCTATCCATGTAATAAGGCTAAATACTATGCTCAAGCTCATAAGTATGAAACTGTGTTGATGCTAAGCTTGCTAAACTTCAAGAGAGAGCCGAGCTGAACCAGACCAAAACATTTACAAGCTGTGTTAGTTAAGTTATTTGTAGCCTTAAATAATGATTTGCACCTTACACGGTTCAGGCTTCAGAGATGGAAACAAAGAGATTGGAAACATGAAATTAAGATTAGTGACATGGGGAGGGAGGGGAGGAGGGAGGGCCCATCAGTAATTAATCAGTTCTTATATATCCTCAACCACAAAAAGGATCTGAACAGCTGCTAGCCTAGAAGTACAAAATAAATTTAGCCAAATTGCGACAAAGATTTTCCAGTTCATCGATGTATGTTAAACACGCGTCACTATTTTGGAAAGGCGAAGCATTTGATACACTTTTCAATTTCTTTTACAGTTTGAACAAAATCCTTTCCATTTGGCATCCTGTCCAAATTTAAAAGACATGTTCTGATACCTGTGTACATTTCAGTCATTACATCAAAAGTAAAGTCTTATTCATAAAACCTAAATACAAACAAATAACTCTCTCATTTCCTCTAAACAAAGTAATAGCGCCACGCACACAAATTACACTTACTGCTTCAAAAAGTCCTGCCACAAGATACTAAACCCATAAAAAATGGAATCATTTCGTCTACACCTTACCATGCATGACAAGTTTGCTAAACTAAATGAAAGAGCCAACTTGAGCCAAACCAACCCTTGAACAAGCTGTGTTAGTTAATTTATTTGTAGCCTTAGTGATGATTTGCATCTTATACGGTTCATGATTCAGAGATGGAAACAAAGAGATTGGAAAGATTCAAAGTGAAATAAAGATAAGTGACACCAGAGGGGGGGAGAGAGAGAGAGAGAGAGAACTCATCCATAATTAATCATTTCTTATATCTCAACCAAAAAAAAGAATTTGAATTTGTGATAACCTGAAAGTACTAATGATAGGTTTATCTTGTAAAATTGCAACAAAGATTTTCTGGTTTTGTCAATCTTTGTTACACACGTATTGCTATTTTTGTAGGCAAAGCATTTGATAAACTTTCTTTAATTGCTTCTACAATTTGAACAAATCATTTCCATTTGGCTTTTTGTCCTAGATTAAAAGACATCCTTCCGCCACCTGAGGACACTTCATTTATTACATCAAAACTAAAGACTTATTCGCACACCTTGAATACAAACATCTACCTCTCTCATTTCCTCTAAAAAGATTAATAGCACGACTAACTCACACTAATTACGATTACTACTTCAAGCAGTCCTGCCACAAGATGCTAAACCCATCAAAACTAGGATCATTAGTCAAATTATGAAAGAGAACATAAATATTACCTATCCTCACTGAAAATAATACGAGGAAAACAAGTGTCACGGCATGAAAACTATAAAAGATCTGATCTTTACCCTACTTCAAATAAAACAAGTCAGTGGGTGAAAATTGAACAAATCCCGATCCAGAAGCCTTAAACCCACAATTTCAACCATGCAAAAAGTGCAGCTAAAACACGAATTAGATTACAGAGAACAATCAAACAAATTTTCATACACTAAAAAATCGAAGAGATTATGAAAATGATTAGACCTTTTTGTCTTCAGAAGAAGGACAAAACGGTTGCTTCTTAGCAGCAGCAGCAGCCGTAGGAGAGATTGAGCTAAAGTGACGCCTTTTCCGATCTGGCTCGCCTGTGCTACCCATTTGGAAACCCTAGACCCTACTGCATCACTATAAAACTCTGTCCCCAACCCTAACCCTAATAATTAGGATTGTCTTATTCACCAATTCGTAACACAACCCTCACAAACCCTAGAAAAAATAACATCAGAATAACTGTTCTTCACTGACGAAAGCCCTAGTCTTTGTAAGCTTTGGAAAACCTAATTCTCTCTCTCTCTCGCTAAACACTAAAAGTCTCTCTCTCTCTCTCTCTCTCAACGCAGCGGTCGTCTCTGTTCGTGTTTTTGGGAGGAGAGAGAATGAAGTTTAGAATATCAAGGAGAGGAGAGAAATTTGGGCGCAGTATGGAGGGTATGCTCGGAAAATCCAAGGCACGTGGACTACGTCCCGCGGGGATGATAGAACATAGAACCGGGACTATGAATGCGATTGGGCGTCGGTGTAAAATGACTTTAATATCCTCGTTTTAACTCGAGTCTATGCCGACAGCGTATTATTGGGTCTGGCACTGTGGTAATTTTATTATTTTCATTTTCTTTTTTTTTTTTTTAAGTGGTGCCCTACGTGCTAAGCGCACTTGAACCAAATTTGTGAAATTTTTCTTTTTATCCTTAGAAAAGTGAGGAATTTTGTATTTTTAATTTACCTGTATTTATTATCATTGAGATCACCCGTCAATGTTATCGTAGTAATAATTTAATTTGAAAAATAATAATACATAATAATAATTAAAATTTGATGATTACCGGTTTATTATAATCTATTATTGAATATGAGATGGTTATTGTAATTATATCATAATTATAATATTATTATAATACTTTTAATAATATATAAAAAAAGGTTTGTTAATATGTGCGATGATTGAATTTTGAATATAATATTTCATTTTGATTAGTTATTATTGGTATTATCATTATAATTTAATTTGAAAGTAATATTATACAATAAAATTATAATTTAAAATGTAAAACAAATCTTGTTAATATGTGGGATGATCAAATTTTGAAATTTAATATTCAATAGCTTCGAGGGGTTATTATTTAATTTTGAATGATTTCAATTAAAAAGTTACACTTTATGGAGTCATCAACGCAAATGAATTATTTACATTTCGAATCTTAAAAATTGTTATCGGAGATAACAATCTAAAATATTAATCGCATATTTATTTTCTATTAAAGAGAAAAAACTGATATTTTTTTTTATTTTTGATTCTTCGATAAACTTCTTTCAAATGTAGTATTTCTTAGCTCTCCTTTTAGGCTAGAATGCAAGTTTTGCGAGAGATGGTGAGGGTGACGTGAGTGAGTTGCCAACTCTGGCAAGTGATGGGCGAGGGGTGACAAGTATGGTGGGCTGGTGTGATTGCAAAGAGTATTGGGATGATGTGTTTAGCAACACCAAGAAAGGTGATAGCATCCCATACCAATAGGGACGTTCTAGGCTTCCCTTCTCCCTTCTCCGCATCAGCCAATGAAGGATTGCAAAAAGCTAATTCAAGAAAAAGTGAAAGTGTTGTCCCTAACATGTGTATGAGGGTCCGACTCTTGTGCTAATTGCCTTACTAATCAAGACCACAATGGTGTGATAAGCTTTACTTAGCATGGTGCTCCTTGGACGCCCCTCAGGATGTGCTAGACTTTTGTTCTTTTTTTTTTTTTTTTTTTTTTTTTGTTTATGGTTTCCTCCGGGCTATGCCCCCTGGATAAGAGGTATAACTCTCAGACAGCTTCGTTTTGGTGGGCTTGGCTGCCACTCCATGATAATACTGCATGCTAAAAGAAATATTTCATAATGTTTAAACTGTGAAGCCCCAAAGAATTGTAGGGACACCAAAAAGTTATTTTAGTGTATTTTATTTCCCCAACTTTGTTGTATTGTTCTTCCTTGTTTCTTTTGTTACAAATGAGGACATTGTTACAAATGATCTATTGATATAACGATAGAATACAAAATTTTAAGTTCAAATTTTAAAAATAAAATAATAGATGTCAAACAACCCTTAAATTGATTTGTAGCTGTTCAAATCGAATTAGTTGGATTTTTAAATTACCTAAATTTTTAAATATTAATAGTCAAGTACAAACAAAAAAAGAGTGCATTGCTCATAGAAAAGAGAAAATAAGAATTCGAATTTAAAAAACGAGAATAAAAGGCATTTTGTACCATTGAATTCGAAGGGCTTAGTTTGGTTCCATTGTTCCATGTATCTCAAACATTTCTATTGTATTGCATCAATTTATGTCCATGCTAAGCTTGGAGCAAGGTCATGTGTAGTCCAAGGCGACAAATCATGGACAGGCAAGAACTCGAAAATTTCTGTTGTAGTTTTATTATTTGGAATCTTTGTACATTCTTCCATATTTCTAATAAAAAAAGAACAAGAAAACTACCATAGGTCCAATTTGTTACAAACTACACGTACGCAAAAGAACAAAAAAAATCTTTCACTCATTTTCATCACCTTATTCCGGGACAAAAAGGGAAAGGTAAGATTAACTATACAAAGAAATTGGAACAAAATTTACGACAGCAAAAGATCACGGCAAGATCCTGACAAGTCATTCTATCTCATTCATCTTTCTTGGTGAGTTCATGTCTCTTCTTCTGCCCAACCTCCATAAGCAAAGTCAGAAGAGCTTCACACACTTGAGAAGGACTGGCTGCTGAAGGGTCATCTTTCAATAAGGAGTAAACCATCCAGGCGTGGTCCAGTTTCTGTTTCGGTCTTACCACTACTGAGCCAGGGACTTCAGCATCACGGCAGGTGACCAGACCATCACTCTTCTCACCATACCTGATTTGGAGAAGCTGTGCGCATGCAGCCATGGCGGCCCCGAGAGGCACCACCACTGGGACTTTGGTGAGCTCGCCTGTTAATAGTGGTGTTGGTAGTTCTGCATGAGCAACATGAGATAGTGTAGATAGAACTGCAGGACTGATGCTGGCTTCTGTATGGAATGAAACAACAGGGAGTTCCTTAGGCAAAGGATACTTCCTCAAGAACTCCTTCCTCCTCTCGTAGGTCAAGTCTTCTAGAGCTTGCAAGTCACCCTTTAAAACCGAGATAATTAGAAGCAAGAGTCAAAATTTCACACTTGATATGACAGTAAAATTGTTAATCAAGCTAGAAAAATAGAATTTAATTAGTAGGGGAACAAGAACAAATTAGTAGGGGAAAGAACAAGTCGTGGAGGGGACTCCACCATCTAGGCACGCTGTGGGCAACATAAGGATGTCAGATTCAAGATAAGTTGCGAAAATAACATTTGATGTCAAACTCAACTCACGAAAATCTCAGTAGAAATCAGACACAAGAAAACATCAAACAAAGCTAATCCATTGGGAAAGTGTGGTGAATGATACATCAATTTCCAACCCAAAAGGATACCTACTATTGCACAGAGACAAAATGGAACAAAGTAAGCTGTTGTACCTTGACAACTTTACAAAACAGATACTCCATCATTTTCCGTACATTGACATAATCACCAAGCTGTCCTTCTCGCAAGATATCTGAAGCAATTGGACTACCACCATACGGACTCTGGGCTAATGCTAACCCAGCAACTTTATCATTCAGTTCAGGCCAGTACATTGATAAAGCAGCAGCAGAATCCACTCCCCCTTTACTATGTCCAAGAAGCAACACACGCTTATTGGATCCCCAGTAAATTTCTTCGATATAATCCTTTATCACGTTTGCATTTTTCTCAACTGAAGCCTGAATATTTAACATCTAAATAAGCAAGATCCATACAAAGCAGCAGAAGAGCTGTGGATGTAACGATAAAAATTACCTCACTGTGAATCTTAGCAATATGACAAGCCAAACCCATTTTTGAGAAACTTGTTTTTGTACTAACAAAATACTGTGAGCCATGATTGCTGAAAAGACCTGCAAAGTACAACACATAATTTAGGAACTGGATCTGAACTTCTGAAGAAAACAATCAACTCATCCTCTGTGTTTAATTTTATTTTTTTATTGGAGATAAAAGAGAATGACAAGCTTTGAGGGTATTACATCCACAAGGCAGATCATGAAAAGGAAAGAAGACATAAAAAGCCTAAAGGGAGAAAAAATGGATGAATAAACTCAAAACCATCTAAAAAGGATTGTAATATAAGGTTTTTCTCAGTATACAGCAATGGTGGACAAATGGGGGGAGCTAAGGGACCACTTTAGTTTAAAAGGTTCTAAAATCCCAATCTGCCACTGTAAAGTGCAACACGACCCTTATGTACGGAGTCCGTTTTGGACCGCTCAATCCTTACATTCTTCTACAACAGAAAAATGTGTAAGGAAGTTTTAACAAAGCTCACGGATGGCAAAAGGCATACAAATTCAAGCTCAATGGTCTCAGATTATCAAACATTACACTTCTGTAAAGCTAAAGGTTTTTAATCACATTTGCAACATTATAAAATGGGAAAGAAGAGCCCCATATCATATTCCACACCCAAGACTGACAACAATAACTACCCTTATTGTTATGAACTTCTATTTTCCTCAAATTTGTTGAAAGATAGAAACACATATCATACCTGGAACCAACAAGTAAACCACTGAATCTGGCAACTTATGTACACCATGTCTGGGAAAGGAAAGCTACCAAATCAACAATGGAAATCCCTAACCAAGTATTTATATATATTTCGGCTGCAGAAAGCAGCAAAAGGTGCACAATACCTGATGTGGTCAAGAATTTCCATGAACCTTTCAGTACCATCCTCAACTGGAGGCATTTCAGATGCACGTTTCAGCCAACCAATATCATCAGCAGAACCACGAACAGTCTTCCGAGCACGCTCAATAATGCTATAAGTGATTGGTAGTATAATACAATAAGTACAAGAAAGTGGAAAAAAAAAAATATATATATATATATATATACACATGTATATATTCCCCAAAAAAAAAAATCAAAAGTTGTGAGGCTTAACAACTCCCATGACGATATAATCCCATTGTGATTCAAAAAGAATATAAAATTAGTAAAATCTGAAAAGTGAACTGAGCAATATATCAAATAAGACACAATGCAGATACTGTCTTAGAGAGTGCTCTATTGAGAGAGAGAGAGAGAGAGAGAGAGAGAGAGAAGTGATTAAGGTGCTATGACCAACTCTTGATCTGATAATCCAAATAAACATCATTGTATTGCACAATACAGCATCAGAAAAATGGTAAAGCCGTTTAGATCCTCAAATTTATAAGTCAATACGATAACATCCATAGGTAACCAAGAAGCATCACCAGCGTTCCTTGAGAAGAAGGTGATCTAGCAATACCTTTAAGCATGGCTACTTTGTTATGACTTCACTCTATGGACCAGTCAGTAGCCCTACCTTTGGCAATGGGGGCCAACACTCAATATATTTAAGATTTTGATGCTCAAGGCTTATAACTCCTTGAAAATTATTTAATGTGAAATTGGAATTTCTAACATGGAGTTTCATTCTTCCGCAGATTGGCATGGTTCACAAAAGTTTTTCGAAGATTAGGAAACTCACCGAAGTAATCCCTAAAACAAACTGGAGTAATTTCTAAAACAACCTAGGGGTATTGCCATGTTCAGTAGTGAAGAGGTCTTGCAAAAGGTCTTTGTTGCATATTATGCCACAATTTTATTACTTATAGAACTTTTGATAGAGCCTACTCAATGTTCTGACCATAGCAAGATGAACAAAGGAAATAGTTTTCATACCCTTGGAAGAGGGAAACGCCATTTTGAACAGTAGGAGATGGTTCTGCGGATGCACCAGCACTTTGGGGTTCTGCGGATGCACCAGCACTTTGTGGTTCTGCGGATGCACCAGCATTTTGGGATGACTCTCCACTTGAGCTCCGAAATATCCCCTCATGTATGGGAGGAGCAGCAGTCACTGTACTCAATAGTCTGGAAAAGGCAGAATAATTTCCATTTGAAGACACACGATCATTAGCCTCAGTTTGTTCGGAAGCAAATGTCACCATTTCCTGCTCATCAGGAGTAGCTCTAGCACTTCCAAATGCAATTCCTTCAGCAACAATGGCAAGGAGTTCTAGTCAGGTTCTCCAACTCATGGTATATAGGAACGTAAACTCAATGGGTATAAAAATGCCCTAATAGTGAACTATAATCTACTCTCCAAATTCCAAACTCAGACCAAATGCACAGGTGGAGAAGGCATGGGACCATGAGAAAATTCAATGATGTAGATTTGACTACAGATACAAATTCACTATGCAAAATGTCCATATTTTGGTCCATTTCATGGGAAAAAAGTGCACAGCTTTTCAAAAATCAACGCACTGCTAGTTCTATCTAATGGGACAAGATCACTTTTTATGCTTCTTTGTGGTCATTTGTGATCTGGGTGTTTGACAAATACTATTGGAAAATATAAAAGGGGCCAGAGAACTCTCTTCTTTAGTGGCTGCCTTCTTAACTTTTTGATGCTTTTGTCTTCTCCTCTTTTTTCTTTGTTCTTTTCTGAGAGAGGATTCTAATCCCCTTCCTTGTAAATTATTCTCTCTTTATCATCAACAACAACAACAAAAAACTGCGCCTTAATCTCAATATTTGAAGTCGGCCATTTGAGAGACAAATTGAAAAAAGGTAGAGAAAAGAAAAATGAAATAAAATATATATATATATAAATAAAAAGAAAAATAAAAAGAGCAATGAATAAATAAATCAATAGATAAATATCTCGAATATATTGATTTAATTTGTACGGATTCTTTTACGCCATCCATTACTATCCAAAACCATTTTCTCTTCTAAATCTTTAACTTCCATATCTTTATGGATAATTTGCATCCAAATTTTCAACGGTTTACCTCTATATTTTATTAGATCTCCTATATTTAAGTTCTCGGTTCTCCGAACTGGTGTATCTTTGGGTCTTCTTTGCACATACCTGAATCACCTCAAACGATATTCTCGCATTTTATCCATAATTAAACTAACTCTCAACTTATTACGAAACTCTTTATTTCTAATTCTATTTTTTCTAATTTTTTCACACATCCACTTAAGTATCTTTATTTCTGCTACAACCATTATTTTGTTCTTGTTATTGTTTAATAGTCTAACACTTAGTATTATACAATAGTGTAGGTCTAACTGCAATTCTATAAAATTTTTCCTTCAAATGCAATAGTATTGTGCGATCGCAAAGAACTCCGGATGCTCTTCTCTATTTCATCCAACTCGCTTGAATCTTATGATTCACATTTCTATCTATATTGTCATCATTTTGAATGATGGAATCGAGATATCTAAATAGTCCATTTTTGGGTACATCTTGCCTATCTAATCTAATCATTTTTTCATCATTCCTATAGTTGTCGCTAGACCTACATTTCATATATTCAGTTTTCGATCTACTCAATATAAACTCTCTGGATTCCGGTGTGAGTCTCCATAACTCTAGTTTAATACTAACACTCTCTCTAGTTTCATCAACTAGCACTATATTATTTACGAAAAGTATAAATTCTTTTTCTATTAAAAATACGAATTCAAATTTATCCCTATACTGCAAATGGACAACAAACATATCAATTAAAAACAATAACACACTATGCAATGGCATCGTACAAAATAAACATTTTTAATTCAAAAAATAATAATAAAGATAACCAATCTCCCTTAAAGTAGTTGCTCCTGCTTTAGAAAGTAGAGGGGAAGATGAACTTTCATTTGGCTACATGTGAGGATGATAATCCTTCTGAGGTAAGGAAGAGCAAAAGATATTGGTTGAGTTGGGAGGCAGGGTGTAGTACTAGTGGAACTGTAGAAACTTCTTATTTGAGAGACAGGTCCATGAAAGGCGAAAAAAAAGGACAGCACTGGAAATAATGTCAATACAATCAGAACTAAATGCATGGCATGAATTGTATTAACATCACAGTTTATGCAGCCAAACTTCGAACCTATTTCCGTTACAATTTGTATACAATTTAAACAAAGGCTCACAGGATTAGGATCCACTAAAGCTTGGCAAGGTATGCCAAATACAAGATAAGCTGAGAAGACAAACATGCACGGTATAAGAGGGGGGAGAGGCAGGGGATAATGAGCTGCTTAAATTGTTCAAAAACAAAATTGCAGAAGGCTCATTAAAAGAGTGATAAAAAGAAATTGTTTGTAAATATTTTTCGACACAAAGAGTTGGCAAAGGAAAGATCTATCAGTAATTATGTTTATAATAATTCTTGCCCATTGCTTTTGCATTCAAAGTCCTCAAAAATATCGCATTACATTTCAAGTTTCACCTTTTTAGCTTATAAGAGAATATTAGCTAAGGTTAAATTTACTTAGAAAGATGTTTTGACCATGACTGGGACATCATAATGCTGCACTATTCAATGAGTAGAAAGGGCACAATTGGCCATTTCTTTCCAATCCATAATTGATATTCAACAATAACACCAGAGATATAACTAAGGTTTTACTCAATAAAATTCCTAAGTCATGGACTTGTACTATGATGCCTATGTCCTATGTTGCTAAAAACAACAGGAATTGGATAGTGGCAATGCTGCACCAGCATAATCGAGAATTCCAAAACAAAATGAATCATGCACTTCATAATACTTGTATACACCAGAGGAGAAGAAGGAATGGGCTAAAAAAGAAAAGAAGCTTACCTGGAGAATCAGAGAAACACTGTGTAATGTAAGATGTTGTTTCAGCAAGGTAAGACACAGCTTCATCAAGTGAAGGAACAGAGTTAAATAGCTGTGGGACTTGCCCATTGCTTCTGGATCTACCATTCTAGTCCCAAAAAGAATAACAGCAGTGTCAGATCATAACAGAAGTTTCAATTGGAAAGAAGGGGGGAAGGTGGAGATTAAAATAAGGAGGTATAACTGATGGAGCTGGTAAATTATGACAACTGCAGCTCTACTATCCAATGGCTTATTTCTGAGCAGAGCCAAATAAGGGCATCAGAAGAGCAGGCAGTTTTCAAATAAGATATTGTATTCATAAAATCAGGTGCCTGTAGATTTAAATGGTGTTAAAAGAATCCACAGATTCTTTCCGCTATCCAAATCAATAAATGCAAACAGCCTACAAACAAGTACGTTGATTAATTTCCATAGCCAGTTTGGATAGATAGATTTTGGATGGAAAATAGGTAACAAGATAATAAATGATATGTGAGTTAACTTAATGCACCCAATACAGATACCTCATGCTGGCACCATCTAGCATTATAGGAGTTCAATATACTAGTATGTAATAGAGTTCCTTAAAGAATTCGACATCATTAGTAATGTAAAAGAGCCAAGATTACATCTTGTACTGCATTAGGGCCTGATAGTCTTTTTTTTTTTTTATAATATAAGTCTTTTAGGTTTGCGGCAAATATGTATAAATCACTATGGGTCTCAAAGATCAGACTGAAAGGAGCACCATGTACATTTCAAATGTACAAATCAGGGTAGAATAGATTGCAAATAGTGTTTTTATAGATTAAATATTTGGATAGCACAATTCGAAGTGGTGTTTGGGCATAATGTCAGCCAGTATCTAGAAAGATAATTATGATGTCATATCGCCAAAAACTAAGTCTCTAGCCTCTTCATGAACACCCACTACACGCATCAGATAAGCACATTCTTTTCAAATCAGATTTCCAGGAGCTCACATATGGTAATTCTATTTTCCAACCAGACTAAGGTTCCATCTTGAGCTTATCCAAACCATCCCCCCTTTCCTACCACAAAAAGAAAAGGAAATGCTTTGATACAGAATTGACATCACAGTGGTCAATGCAAAACTTTGATTTAGACATAGCAGAAGAGGATAGTCTCATGCCTTAGATATCAAGACTCGGAAGAGAAATTTGGAATTTCAAAAGGAAAGGAAACCAAAGAATGCATTCTCAGAATTATTCACACAGGCTTACCATTGACGGCATTCTTGTTTGACCACCACTCCGATTTCCAGCTTCCATGATCAAAATGTAATTTCTAATCGATGATACACAAGTCACCACAGCTGCAGCTGGTTAAAATATGAAAAGAAAAAATTGAGAAAATAAACACTTCCTGTCGCATTGAAATCAAAAACAACTATTAAGAAGCCAATAAATTGATGTAAACTAGAGCTCATGGACATTAAAATTGCAAAAATTCAGTCATCCGCAGAACCTACTTGATAGAATTAGATCTCAATTACCAACAACCCCATCTCCTTAACGCAACATCTCGACTAGATTACATTAATTACCTCTTTGTTTGGCTTAATCAATTTGGTTTCAACTAAGTAACCCAAAATTGACAAAGACTTGACATCTCAGCGAAACAAATACCAACAACAGAAGCAGATGTATTTGGCATTTTGGGGGGGGGGCCCATCGCCACTATCCCATTTAAATTTTCAACACTTTTAGATCACAATGACAACAACCGAGAAGTGGAATAAGGATTCCAATGATTCAAACAATTGCACAGCAATCATTCTATTGGGATTTTTCACCATATAATTCATCTAACGAAATCCCATGACTTCCGAGTGGAGCAAAAAAAGATTTTGGCTCTCTCCCTCTCTCAACTCATGGGTATTCATAAGCTTCAAAAAAACAATGCTATAATAATAATTTGGTCTCTCTCTATCTCCCTCCCAACCTTGCAGTCGAAATGGGATTTTGCAGACAAGGGCAGAGATAAAAGACATGTTGTGGAAATAATGGGCATGTGCTTGTGTGGATCTCTCTCTCTCTAACTCAAAAGTAGGCAAATTATTCACTTGTGAGATGAAGAGAGAGATTTATTACCTGAGCAAATCAGAGAGAGAGAGAGTCTGATCAAATTTAGGGATCAAGGGGATTTCTGATCCAAAACACAATTCCGCAAAAATTAACGAATTTTGAGAATTAAAATTACAATTCGAATTGGACGATAATTCAAAATAACAAAACCCTAAACTTTCAGATTTGAATGATTTGGTGAATAAGAATTTGAAAAAAGAAACCCTTCGTTGCAAGTAATGAAGGTTGAGAGTTGGCAGACGCGAGAGAGACTCTTCTTAACAAACGAGTTAAAATTAAAACGACGTCGTCTCGCAGTTCCTCAACCGTCATGTAATCTCTCTCCTGCCTTTTATTGTCTTTTGCCCTTATTCCTATTCCTAACAAGATCTTGACTAATCAATTTTTTTTTTAATAAATACATACATACACACTGTTCATATATCTATTACTCTATATTTACCGATTAATATATTTAATTTAAAAATTAAAATATATATATGATAAAAATAAATTTTTATTTAGGTTTACTAATACGATCAAAACATGAGAAAAATTATCTGAATTTCATTTTATAACAGTTTTTGTTTGATCATGTATAGGAAGAACATGTGACATTTTCCTTAAAAGAACGGGAGTCTTGCTTTGAACCTCAACAAAGACCGGCGGTGGAAGTGTGATTGGTTTGAATGCTTAAGGTGTTGTTCATCCCCTGGTGGAGAGTTTTGGAGCCTGTGGCATGGTCTCAACTCGGATACCTTTCTCAACCTTTTGGCTATGATCAAGTATAGTATTTATTTTTTTCAGTTTAATATCTAATATGTAGGTTATTAGCCCACAGATATTAAATTAATTTTTTCATGGGGAAGGCCCTTTGAGTAGCTTGCTGCTTGGGCCTTCGCATGTCACCTTTGCGTTGCACCACTGCATGGCCCTGGCGCACCCATCAAAAAAAGAATCAACGTGGGTTGACTTAATTGGATGTGAGGTTGAATTCTCTTAAACATGACCGAATTTCGACTATCGTTGAGAATATTGGACTCTCATGTGTATAGAATTTTTCCCGTTAGGAGACCTACCATTCAAAAAAGAACCACTGTAGTGATCAGTCCGGATTAGTCAGGACGAAACCCATGATACCGGATAGTGTCCAAGATATGGGACCAAAAAAAATGGTCTCAACTCGGGCCGGGACCTCAACATTTCAAATCTTTTTGGTGCACAATGGACTATCTCCTGAAGTAAGATCATCATATGGTTGCTTCCCCTTTCAACCTTAACTTGGGCAGGAACACGTTTCATGAAATGCAGAAAGTTGCCCCGGGAGGGCCGGAACTATAAGGTGGTGTATATAGATAAGCTAGCTAGTCTAGCTCCGGTCAAGTATGGGACTGTTCTCCTTGCTTCTCAAAGATAGCCAAGTAGATATTTATTTATTTATTTATTTTTATTACAAAGTCTCAAATTCGAAAACTCTAAAATAAAGAAAACGATACCAATTGAACTATAATTCATCAGCACCAACACCGATATGCTATTTATTAAAAAGCTCTCTAGTGTACTAGTTGATTAGCTTTTAAAGTACACCAGCTCCGGTCAAATACAATCGTTGTTGATCCCCACACCCCGGCCTCCGGTCTCTGGTGGGATTGTTCTCTAGCAAACTTCAGGAGAGATTAACCTGTAGTTGGGCTTTGACCCTTTGCCTTTTTGTTATGGTCGAGCTGCTGGTCCCTTCAAACCAGAAAATAATAATCAAATAATAATAAATAGAAAAATAAACAAATGACATCATAAACGTTTCTTTTGCAATGGACAAGTTCGTAGAATAATCATGAATAATAGTGAACAATCTTAAAAGCATATGATCCAGACCCAGAAGAAAAATCAAGGATCATAGTTTACTACTCTGAACCAGCCTTTGTGAAGATCAATTTCAAGTACAACCTTAAAACATTTCACCCTGGATGCTAAATGGTTACAGACTGCGAAGGAGGATGCCTTCGAATGTAATTCCTGGTCCAAATGCTAAGGCAAGCCCCCATTCTTCACCTTCTCTTTTCAGTTCCTCCTTCATGTACTCCATGACGTAAAAGATCGTGTTACTACTGACATTTCCGAAGTCCATTAATGCCCTTCTGCTGCACTCAAGTTTTGTGGCTTTTAAGTTAAGAGAGCTCTCCAATCGATTGAGAATTGCAGGTCCGCCAGGATGCACGGCCCAGAATAATTCATTGAACTCGTTTAAACCAGCCTTTGCCATGAGCTTTTTGCAAAACTCTTCAATGTGGTCTTCAATCTTTTGAGGGAGATCTCTACCGAGTCTGAAGTTAATGCCCTCTTCTGAGAGACGGCCATCGATTACATTTTGTGTTCCTGGGAGGAACTGTTGAACTGCATAGTTTAGTTCCATGAAAGGACATTCTTTACCAGGTACAGGGTCAGCGCCAATGATAACAGCTGCTGCCCCATCTCCAAAAAGTGCCGCACCCACAAGGTCATATGGACGGTCCTTGTTTGGAGGACGAAAACCAAGGATGGTGGTTTCAGATGTTGTTACTAGAACTCGGCTTCCAGGGTTGTTTTCTGCTATATCCTTGGCAACCCGAAGGCCGGTAACACCACCATAACAGCCAAGAAAATATAGCATCACACGACCAACATCACTCCTCAAGCCAAGCTGACTGGCAAGGTAGAGGTCACCACCAGGTAATCGTATCTCACTTGAAGAGACATAAACAATATGAGTAATGTCTTCTGCTGGCCTACCCCATTCTGTAATACAAGCAAGGCTTGCCTCCATTGCCATAGCAATTACTGCTGGATTTGCAATCTCCAGCCTTTGTTTAATTGTTGGGGAGCCCTCAGTTGCCAGCTCAGGATACTTGTCTAGGATCTCTCTAGACATGACTGTGTACCTCGTCTTCACAGTTGTTGTTTTACCTAGCAAAGTAAAACCAAAAAAGAAAAGAAAAAAGTGAGTCCAGTTCATATCTATCGAAGAGTGTAACTTTGCTCGATGGAGTTCAGCATCCATAAGATACCAAGTATGACCAATAGAGTAAATTCTCTTCATAGGGTCCAACAGTTTCACCTCAATTATTCTATGTTTCAGTAAAAAGTATCAAGAACAAAATTAACCAATCAAATATCAAGAAGTTCAGAAAAACAGTTTTGCTTACACAGGCGCTCCAACTTTTCCTTGATGGCCAAGTCCTCACACTTGGTGTCACGAAAATACCCCTCCACTAAACAATCTTGTGGTATGACTTGGCTGGGGAATGCTTTGCCAATTGCAAGCACTGTTGCCTTCCCTGGATTAGGTACTCGTTTGGTAGTGGCATGGTGGTGCTTGGAAGTGCCCTTCCTATGAGTTTCCGACATCATCAAGAGAGCCCAATGACAAGACACTTAGGCACAGCAAAAACCTTAATGGGGAATCTTCGTGAGGGTGGAGCAGTATAAAAGGAAGGTTGGCTTGTTCTTGGAGAAAGTTTGGTGTCAAGGAGGACTTGCATGAAGATGTGAAAAAGGATTTCTTTTTAAGAGTTTGGTTAACTTTGGTTAATAGTTGAAAGTGTAAAGATTATGGTACAGAAAAAACTTTTTCTTATTTTAGTCCTTTCTGTAGTGAGAGAAACCCAATTCCAACCGACCTCCTTTCCTTCCATATTATCATGCAACAAAGCAACTGTAAGTTCTAGGTCACATTTGCAGCAGCCTATCCTTTTATCAGTTTTCCATTTAAATTTGCAATCTCAGACCACTCACATGTGCACAGGAGGCTAAACATTATAAGAGTAACTTAATCAATAATGACTGACATAGCTGGCAACATGCTTGTTTGTTGATGGTTGATCACCAATAATCGTTGCAAGAGCATACCTTCTCCTTGGAAGTGATGAAAACGGTTTGAATCTCTAATAATAATCTCCCTTTGAATCAAACCCGATACCAATTTCATGAAGTTGTGGCAATCTACAAAGTCGAATGTTCTTCATTATCCTAATCGCACCCCCATTATAATCCAACTTATCAGCATTCATTACAGCAAATGCCAGCGCAAGCTTCTCATCTCGCTGTGAAAATACAATAGCTCCTCTTTGTGCTCTTCTTCAATCTCACACAATGCCAAGCTTGTCTCAGGCACATATCCTATTTCCTTTAGTTGAATTACCATTTCTTTGAGTCTGACAAATATGGCATCTGTTTGGGGATGACGTTGGCCCCAGAGACAAACTCATGCACTTGATTTGAGACCTCAATCCAGCTTAGGCCAGGTCCCTTTCTTACTCCATTCCCCCTCCATCTTCATCCTAACCATATCTGCCTCATCAAAGCCGCCCCCATGCAGTACATACTTGATATTTGTACATATCCTAAAGAACTTTTAGGATCCAACCCCTTCAACTTCGTTGCTGCAAATTGTGCTAATCGAATTTCACCATGTCTCCTGCAAGCTCCGAGGAGTGCACTCCATAGTACAGAATCAAGCTCCAACGGCATTTTGCTTATAATGTCCTTGGTCTCAGATATCTTCCCAGCTTACCCAAGCATGTCAACCATGCAAGCATAATGATCAAGTTGCAGAAGAAAACCATGGTTCTCGTGCATGACACTAAAGATCCTATATCCTTCTTCAGCCACTCCAGCATTGCTACAAGCATAGGATAGCAAGGAAGGTGGCAGAATCAGGTCTCATATCCATTTCTGAAAAGAGCTGTAAGGCCTCCTTGGCAGTTCCATGAACTGCACAATGCCTTAATCATCGAGTTCCAAGATACAATGTCACGAAGTTTTATTTCAGTAAAATCTTGCTCTGACAAAGCAATGGAACCGCACCTTCCAAAAGCATATATCAAAGCATTTCCAAGCACAACTTCATCCTTAAATCCAACTCTTATGATTTGTGCATGGACAGACAGAGCATGCCGCTCAGTTGCAAAGCCTGAACAAGCCTTTAAGATGATAAAGTATAACATTCAGGAGATAACCCCTCTTGGTACAAACAACAAAATAGAACTAATGCCTCTTCAGGTTCCTGTTCTACAAACACAGTCATAAACCCAGCATGAGACAATGTCACGCTGATTGCTTGTCTCCAAGAAAAGCCCTTTGTAATCCGCCATCACACCCCCAAGATTGGAGTAAGCTTTCACCAACGCGGTCACCACTTCAATCTGCAACAGAAATCCAGTTTTGATTGTAAGACCGTGCGGCACATGACACCACTTGAGAGCCATATCAACGCAGTACTCAGTTCCCTTACACAATGCAGACAAGATGCTAAGAAGTGTGGCACGGTAAAACCGTATTCCCAGGAGGAGCATTTCAGAAACTGCATGAAGAACATCACTCACAAGTCCACGGATCTCAAGCCCCGCAATTAAGCAATTCCAAATAATTGGATTACGAAACACCGAGGTCCCAAAAACCATCCAAGCCTCATCTGTGTCATCACAATACCCACCATACTCACTCCTCTTACAATACATTATAATGAGCACATTCCCAACATAAGCACAAGCATCCAACGACATCTTCGATGCCACGGCATGAACTTGCCTACCACGACCATGCTTACCACCACACGAACTAAGCACACTAGCAAATGCAAACTCGGTAGGCCCACAATGTGTATCTCCCAACAGTAATCTGAACAAATCAACACTTATCATCCTTCCCATGCTTATTATACCCCGAAATAAGCGCCGTCCACGAGACAACATTCCTTTGATGCATTTCATCGAACAAGGTATATGCCAAGTCCAATTCGCCTTTCCATACAAGCTATTCATATGGCTCGTCGCAAACATGTCATTGGCATAACTGGGGTTGTGTTTGAGCATGTGGCTATGCAAGTTTTGGCCTTGTTGGAGGGGATTGTGAAGGGGCACAAGCGTGGAAAAAAGTGGCATAAGATTGTTAGGAATGAGAAACAACATTTTGGAGCGCTAGTGAGAGAGAGAGATTGCGGGATTCTCTGTGGATGTCAGTGCACAGAGCTCGAGTGAAGATTCTTAAGCTCATTCATGGAGTTGGTGATCTAGCTTCTCAGTGACTCTTGTACAGAGTAAATATTCTATTAATAAAGATCTCAAAAGCGCCTGTAGCTCAGTGGATAGAGCGTCTGTTTCCTAAGCAGAAGGTCGTAGGTTCGACCCCTACCTGGCGCGTATATTTTCCTTTTTAATTTTGTTTAAAAAAAATGATGGTAATAATAAACAAAATATGAATAACTCAAGTTTTTAAGACTTGATAGATTTTTTTTCTTTACTCGACCCAAATCTTCACTGGGTCAAAATGAGCTTGGCATGTTGTAATTGAATTTCATTTTTAAGTTCCAACGACTAATCAAAGAGCACAATAAATATAGTCTCTTTCTCAACCAAAAAATGGTAGGTTCAACCCTACCTCGAGTGCCATCAACTCTAATTTACTTTGAAATTTTATTTGAGACATACCATAAAGGGGCAAGGAGTGCGGCACATATGCTTTTACAATGTTCCTTCAAATATACAGCTGCAACTCAAAATTGAGGTCACTGTGTGTGTTAGCAGGACCCTCCAGCATAAGGGTTCAAATTAGCTTAAGCAAAATTCTTCTCGAGGGCATCCTCATTGCCATATCCAAAGCAGCGAAAGTAAGGGTAACTCCCATGCAATGAAAAATCTCAAGATGCACGTCGAAAATAATACCTGCACCAAGCTTTTATGGAATCAGAGATTATGGAATGACAAGATTTTTTTTTTCCTCATTTTGACTCACGCATGAAAGAGAGAGGTCGATAGGAGAAATTACACATATATCTTTATTCCAAATATAGAAGCATATTTTCGAAGCAGACGCTCAACACTATACCACTCGGAGCGATTTGACCCATCTTGATACCCAATCCGTGGCATGTGTATTGAAGCTTTTGAAACAGATCAAAAGCAATAATATCAGATGGTTGACATGAGAAGAAGAAAATAGATGCCAATTCAAACTTAACAGCAAATCTCCTCAACGAGTAGATGAATAATGTTCACTTGTGATCTAACTAATTAACGGAACCAAAAGGAGATGACAATCATTATCAAAACAGCATCGCAGGTGTAGGAGGAAATTTATTTAAATAAAAATCTAAATACCAGAATTTTGAGCTGCGGAGAATGCAGCCTTTGCTAAACAACACTCCAAGTCCGGAATAGAAATATCACTGCGAGGAAGTTTGCGCCTGGGGTTATATGATTGCACAACAGCCAACCCCACCCATTGAGAAACATTACAATCATTGTCCACTGCAGGGCAACAGATGAAAGAAATTAGTTAGTGAACAGGAATGGAAAAGAAAAGCTCCTGCTAGAATGGTTCCATATAGATTAGGTGTAGCCTCGTCTGTCAAGTAAATTTTCATGTGAAAGGTATGCCATATGAGTTACATGTACATCACTGAATCTGGAGATAGCAGCAGGTACTCAGAGATAACTGAGCTAACCTTTGATCTTTATCAAATGGAGATCACCAAGATGGAGGTCCTTAAACTCGGAAGCTTGTTGATATGCATCAGGGATGCTTGCAGAAAGTCTGGAAAGTGCATCAAACATTCCTCCATGACCCCATTTTCCAGAATTGTCAACACAACTATCAAAGAAACATATAGTTTTCTTTATTAGGTACAAATTGTAAAAATAAACATACATTAGATAGTTCATACAACATCGCGATAAAAGAAACCGGAACGTAATTTTATTTTATTGATATACACAAAATTATAGAGATGGACAAAAGAACATAGCAAATTACACATAACAATCAAAAGATCCCAATGGATATGCAAACTAAGATCCAAAAATTTAAGTCAGTAAAAGAAGACAATGGGTAACTTCACTATACACATGAAACAACTGCAGACAAGCATTTTGTTCATTCAAACTAATTCAGGTGGGAATCTTAGTTTATGTCCCCTCTCAAAAGATGCCGCCTAATTAGGAGCTCCTACCCTTCTTTAAGCTTTGCAGGGAAAAGAAATGATATGGTATTCCTCCTCAAAGTCCAAGTATGACAAAATGGCAATACATTTTGACATCACAAAATACCTCAATCCAAGCTGTCATATCCTCCTAATTTCTTAAATCAACACCTTGAACAGGTGATTAATTAAGCTACAAAAGATTACAAGACCAGTCTCACTCAGGCATCAGAAAGCAAATGATCCAATTTAATATTTCTTTCATGTCAAACCAAGCGATCACAACCCAAAATTTAATCATCACAGCAAAAGCAAAAACAGTCCATCTTAAACCCAACAAACGGACCATCAGATTGAAAACAGTCCATCAAAGAGAAGGACGATAACAGACAGACCCAAAAAAAAAAAAAAGTTTCGTCCACCTGAAACCCTACAGATGATTATCCAACCCATGCCATAGGGTGTGGTGCCATATGGTGCTCAGTTCCCCACCCCATACTTGCCTATGATAACTTCTCTCCACGAGTTATCCCCTGAAGTATCAACTTCTGGAGCAGCTTCCTTAAAGGAGCCCTGTTTAAGAGGTGAAGAAATCTAATTCAGGAATCCCCTTTACAACCCAGCAATTCATATGTTTCCATTTAACCCTCTTATGTTCATCACTGTTCCTCCCTAGGTCACCTATAAAAATAACGGCATAAAGTAGAGTGTAAGATATTTACAGCAAGGGGAAGGAGATGGGAGCTCACCTGAATATAATAGTCACTTCAGATGCACAAACTGCAGAGGGATTTGTACAATCACCGTAAACATACTGGACAGAACCAGAGTCTGACATCACATCTCCATCCTCAGGGAATATAGGATCTTTAACAGATGTGGACTGATATCCAAGAGCTTCCCACCTAGCCAACTTCTTTTCCTCTGCCTTCTTTTTCACAGCCTCTAGTCTTCGATGCTTCTCATTAAGTAAGCTTTTCCTATTGTCCAATTCGATGCCAGAGTTATCACTCGAGTGAGATAATACCTTGAACTTCTCAACCCATGAAAGATATGCAGCCTCATCCAAGCCAGGATCAAGAATCGCAGATGCAGCAGCTCTTTCACTTGGAAGCTGGAATCCACTTGTGAGGTCCTCTGGATTGATCTCAAACTTCCTATCATTCTTGTTAGCCTTTCGCTCTTGACGCATTTCAATGATTTTGTCAGTCATAGCACTTAATTCAAGCATATTGGTTTCACCTGATTTTTCATCACTGACCTCTGCCGGATCAAACATGTGTAACCCAAAAATGACAGATCGTATGTCACCAGTGTTGACTCCTGGCATCTCTTTCCCATCTCTGCCCGTGTTAACCTCTCCTATAACATTACAGCTAAGTAGCAATTTCCTCTCTGCTCTCCGCATGATAATCTGATAATGTAAGCTAAACCAATGTGACAATTATTTCAATTAATCTCACTCCCTTCTCTATAGAATCATCATTTTTACATGCATTTACAATCATGACAATTGAAAGACTATTGCCATTGCAACATAAGGAAGAGAGAACTTTAATAGATCTAACCTCCTCCACTGAACGTCGGGTAACAAGATTTATTGACAAAACATGATTCATCTGACCAATTCGGTGTGCCCTTTGTAGAGCCTGCTTGTCCACCTGAGGATTCCAATCTTGCTCATAGAATATCACCTATAAATAGGAAACCAAATTAGCAACTAGCAGATATTCAGTAATCCAAATGCAATATTACATGGGTGGAAAGGGTGCGTACAGTACAACGAATAAATGAAACACCACTTCTAACACGCATAGTAACAGGGATGCAATACAAACAAGCACATAGAAACCTCAGTCAGAAGAAAGCAATAATGGCGGTTTCAGTAGTTCAATGAACTTTTTAAATGAATACATAAAAAAGCACATTAGAACGTGTCCTTTTCTGCATGACAACTCCATTTTTAATTCCATTTCTATCCTTGATATTGCATCAAGATGTCCATGCATCATTCCTAAAACAAGCAACCATTTTAGCAGACAAACTCACAGTATCAGCAGCAACAAGATTCAATCCAACACCTCCGGCCCTTGTAGAGATCATAAAGACAAATGCACTAGGTTGGCCAACTTGCCCATTCATTTCATCTTGCACCACTTGCTTACTAAAACTTCTTATGGCAGCAAACCGTTCCTCGGCCCGAATGGATCCATCAAGACGTTCATAGGAGTATTTACGCAACTCCATGAAATCCTGCAATACATGTAAGATACAATCACTGAAGAAGTTCAAGATGCTCCATGTTTCTAATCAGGCTGAAAGTGCTCTATTTCACTAACCTGTAAGATATCAAGTGTATGCGTCATCTGAGCAAATAGGAGGACACGATGACTGGAACTATGTAGTTTCTGCAATAATTGGTCCAAGACTATAAGCTTACCACTAGCCTGTAGACAGTGAAAAGTAAGGAGAATCGATTATCACAACCGACTTATGGAAAGCAAACAAATACAGGCAACAAAAAGAAAATCATAAGAAGCCTTGTCATGATTCTTGTGCAAGATGAAGGTCATACCTGAACCAGATGTTCACCCTCTTTATATGGTTCTGGTTCAATACCAGGGAAGAGGTAGGGATGGCTGCATGCTTTCCTAAGCTGTATTACCTAAACACAAGAGGCAATGCCCAGTTGATAAAGGATGGAAGAGCTGACTAAACAATTAAGCATTACCATTCAAAAGCTATTGAACCTGCCTACTATCACACCATCTTCCTAGTTTCTTAAGCTGAGAGAGTGTGTGTGTGTGTGAGAGAGAGAGAGAGAGAGAAATGTTGAACAGATAGTTCATTACTCAAGAGGCAAATCAACTTTGAATATTTTCTGCTAAGCTAGAACTTAAAAGATCAAAATACTGAAGCATTCAAAACTAGACTAGTCACCTGCAAGTAACATTTCCCATCCAAACATGACAAAGACACAGACACACAGCACACATATGTATACAGAGAGAAAAGCCATCAAAAGGAAATGTTTTATCTTTTAAATATATGACACTAGCAATTCATGAAATTTCATCCAGTCTGGCGTGAATAAATATGGCATAATATTGGCATGAAACAAAACAGGGTAGGTGCTCAGAGCAAAAAGAAAACAAAAAAAAAATGATAATAATAATAATAATAAGATCAGCTTACAATGTTCTGCAAGGATTGATGACTAGACACTCCAGATGATACAGCAAGGAGTTTAGGAAGCTCCCTCCTTAAAATTGACATATAAACTTTCTTTTGCAATGTCACCATAGGTGCCATTCTGGTAAGAAAAAATTCTCTGTAAGTTTCTCAACATCATCTGAAATTCTAATAGTTTTTGCAGACTTAACAATGAAGTTTGATTGAGAAAAAAAAAGTGTTTCAAAGATTTGACAACTGAAAGGAAACTGACACGGTAATCTCAGTAAGAGGGGCCAAAACAAGCGTTCCAGATTCAATTAGCTTGGATTTTATCCGTCGGAGCATAAATGCTCCCAGTACATACTTCAAAACTTTGAATTGTTCCTTTGCATTTTGTGCATTATGACCTGAAAGGGACAAATTCTTCTATCAAGGAAAATCTACTGTGCGGTAACTAAATTTCAAATAATTTAAAATACGCAGAATATGGGAATTGGAAAGAAAAAAGGAGGCAGACAAACTTCAAGAAGAAAACATTATGTCAATTAATACCAGAATAAAACCAGATATGCACATATTTGGTGGGAGAACAGCACACAGACAGTAGTAGCCATACAATAGCTACAACCTTTAGCATGCCTCAAACCTATAAAGGGAGTGAGAAGGAGAGAGATGGAGACTTCTTGTGAACATACGTGAGGTGCAATCACGTTACACATCTCCAGACAACAACAATTAAGTGCTCCCAGTCATCCTAAAAAAGTGTCAAAGTTACAACTACAAATCATAATACGGCTAAGTTAACAATAGTTGCTTTATTAATCTTGATTGCTGAGAAAAAATAAAATTAGGTAGGCGAAAAAACACTTGGAACAAAAATTGAAATGTTGAGGACAAAGCATCAAGGGATTAATTAAGCATTGCTAGAAAGGTGGCCAAGACTTGGAGCACAAAGGGTGCAAGCAGCAGGACAAATCTACCTGATAGAGGATCTCCAGCATCCTTGAAGGTGGAAAGAAATTCCTCTAATGTTCCAAAGACCAAAGGCAAACAGAAATGCATCAAAGCCCAAAGTTCAGTAAGATTATTCTGAATGGGTGTACCAGTCATTAACAATCGCCTTGGCATGACATAGCGCTCACTAAGAACATTATATAATACCTGAAAATGTTCAAATCTTTAGCTAAATCAATTAAAAAAAAAAGGTCCTTAGATAATAGTACATGGTTTGGAATTTTCTATTCCATTTAGGCTTCCTTTAGATCTATTATTATGTAAAATCACAACAACATTAGTAAAATAAAATCTTGGGCTAAACGCAACTACTTTCAGAAGTATTAGGCTTCATCCATTTGGAAACAAAATTAATTCAGGGATTGCCTTGCTGTGTTGCTTCAAAAACAGAACAAATGAACTGTATCCCAAGAACAGCTAAAAGATATTTATAATCTTGATATATCCTAAAGGATTGTTACATGCGAAAACAACTGGGTTTTTTTTTTTTTTTTTTTTTTTTTGAAGTTTCTAAATTGAACAAAAATCATGTAAATATGTAATTTCTTATTCTAGGAATTTTCTTCATTTTCTAAAATATCCCGGACAAAGATGCCAATTGCATGGTAAAAATCAAATATGTTAATCTGCCGCAATCTGTAGAGTTCTTGCCACTTCAGGAATTACTAAATGAACATATAATAAACAATGCAATTTCAGAATCAAAGCCATACACTGGAAGGGTTTTTAAGTCTCTGAGCTTCATCTATAATTGAATATTGCCAAGGAACTTGAGAAAGAAAATCTTGATCGATCAAAGCTATGTCGTATGTTGTCAACAGCACATCAAAAGGCAAAAATAATCCCTGTAAACAAATAAGACTAAGCCATTTCTGGAAGCAAAGATTGCAAGCAACCACAGGTATCATCTATTGTATCGGAGATTAGCCCATGCAAGATACAAACGACGAAATCCAACAACACCAAAGAATCCATCCAAGACAAAGTCATAACCCACAATCAGAAACTTACTTCAGACGACGAGGACTGTGCTTTGACATGCTCATGGATTGTTCTACGCTGACCACGTCGATGTTCCTTCTCACCAACATATCTTAGGACTCTTAATTTTGGAGCATGGTTGGTGATCTCTGATACCCAACCATCTATCACACTTAAAGGGCATAATACCACTGTAGAAAATCACAAATATAAAAAATGAAACATCACCACCCAATATGACAATAAAATAATGAGTTCAATCAAACAAATAGTGAAGATTGACATTTCAATCTTTTCACACAGTGAGGGAATTAGACCGCGAAAACTGCTAACTTACAAAATGGCCCAGGTGACTTCTGACAAACTTTCAAGTAGCTTAAAAGAGTAATGGCTTGCAAGGTCTTCCCCAGTCCCATCTGACAATAACTTGTTTAGGTCTAATCCCAATAGTAAACACAGTTTTCATGGCATTGAATCTCTCACTTTCAACATAAAGGGGGGAAGGGAAGAAATGATACCTCGTCTCCTGCAATTCAAAGAAAGACTGTCAGAACAACAATAATAAGCCTTTATCCCACTAAGTAAGGTTGGTTATATGGATCATTTTACACCATTGTACTCTATTGTATATCGCATGTTCACCTATATGATTGTTTTCTTTATACGACAACAATAATCGTACTTTTATTCTACTAGGTAAAGTCAGCAATATTGATACTTTATACCATTATATTCTATTTTATATAATATTTTCATTTATATTTAAATAATTCATATCATATTTTATTGGCATAATCCAAACCTTTTTAGATTTTTCTTTCTCTCGTTTAATATGAATGCTTGTAATCGTCTCACACCACCTAATTAGAGTCTCTATCGGTCGCCTATGTACGTGTCCATACCAACTTAATCGTGTCTTCCTCAATTTTTTCTCGATTCACCAACTTTCTCCCTAATATACTTATTTCTTATCTTGTCTATCCTTCTGTGTTTGTACATCCACCTTAATATCCTCATCTCCGCAACTCCCAACTTCTACTCATAATTTAAATTTATTGCCCAACATTCAAATCCATAAAATAAAAAAAAGTTTAATCGGCATCCTGTAAAATTTCCTTTAAGTTTTCGAGATACTTGTCAATCACATAGGATACCCGATACTTCCAACTATTCTGTTTGTATTCTATGTGATACATCTCTATTAATTCTTCCAACTTTTTTATAAAATTAATCCTATATATTTAAAACTCTCACTTACAGATAATTTATCATCTTCTATCTTAACAATTGTCTCACTAACGCTAGTATTGTTAAGCTTAAATTCCATGTATTCTATTTTTATCCTACCAAATTTAAATCGTTTCACTGTTAATATTTTCCTCCAAAATTCAAGTTTAGTATTTACTTCTTCAGGTGTCTCATCCACCAAGACAATGTTATTTGCAAATAAAATACATAATGGTACCTTGTCTAGGATGTGTGGTGAGTTCATCCATAACTCGTGTAAAAAAAATAGGGACTTCGCTAATCCTTGATGTAGCCCCATTTTTATTGGAAAATTTTCGGTTAATCCGCCTAATGTCTTTACTTTTGTCACCACATCCCTGTACATGTTCTTAATCATTCCAGCATACACTACTTTTACACATTTTTTTTTCTAAAATTCTTCACATAATTTCTTTAGAGATTCTATCATACACCATTTTTAGGTCTATGAACATCCTGGTATTAGTGGCAAATCTCCGTTATCATGAAAGGATCTCCCCACCAGGTTTGGTGGGGGTCTATCCAAACATAAACTGGTGTGACATGAGACCAAGGTTCCCAACCAACACTTAAAAGTTCAAAAACACATAGACCTTCCAGAAAAATGAAAAAAAAAAAAAAAGAACATAAATCAAAATTGGTTTTCGTCCAATAATATAGTTCTATCCAAAAACAGAAAGAAACCCCGGTAAGATTCAACACCACAAATACCTTCCCCCCCCCCAAAAAAAAGGAAGAACAAGAACAAGGCCTCTGGGTTTTTCATCTAGAAAAGGCCAATTGATTCTGTTATACGTAGAATTTCCATCGTTGGTACTATTCGTCTCATGTATGAATTATATAATTTACTGTAAAGTTCAGATACAAGATATCAGTGTCAGGTTCTGATTCTAGAATTAAATATAAACCCTAAGCCGAATACCAATTTTATTCTTCCACGTAAAAGAATCAAAACCAACTTAACAAAGCTCAACTTCCAAATGATCATAAATGAACCCAATGTTTCCAATTAAATAAATCCGGAGAGAGAGAGAAACCAAAACGTACCCAGAAGAACGTTGACGCCGAGAAGGTATCTCCGAATGAGCCAAGAAATGCCTTCTACTTGGTGAGGTTTCAGAGTCGCCGTTATTCCGAGTTCGGCGCAGCTCGGCGGAGGCGCGTCGCCGACACGCGCATCTTCCGTGATCACGAGCCTCGCCGCTGCTATTAGCCTCTGCTCGTACTTCATCTCCATCTTTCTCTCTCTCTCGAATCCAATACCGTTTACTTCGAATGTTGATAAGTTGACGGAGACAGAGGGTGTCGCTCAAAATGACGAAAGTAGCCTCCATTGTTTCATACACTCCCCAATGACGAAGGGCGTAGTTGTCAATCAAGCTTCACAGGTGTCACTTTTAAAATGCTTTTTAAATTTCCCGTGGCGCGTAAGCTGGTGGGAAACCGGTGACAATTAGGGGGAGCACGCCAAGTTGATTTGGATTAATGTAAATTATTAAATCATAGCTACTAAATATTTATTATAAAAAAATTATTAAAGAATTATTATTAAAATACTATACAATGAAAAAAAAAGATAATATAAAGCATAATATTTAAAATGATATCTACAAAATATACAATTTCAATAAGGGTATAGAATTTAAATTCGTATTGCGTTGAGTACTTATAAGTACATATTTAAAATAATATGAGAGAAAAAAATATATAATTATGAAACTAAAAATCTATAATATAACAAAGATGTATATAATTATAATTTACAAATTAAGAAAAATATAACAAAAATTATATATAAATGTGACGAATAAATCGAATTGAAATTACAATTCCATCTAATATAAGTAATTTATAAAATTTTGAATTATCACGAATTATATAATACTATAAATTAATGATTTATCGGGAGTCAAGTTGTGAATTTATGTGCACCCTTACTCACCATGGTGCACTCGGCTTGACCCACTTGGGCCTAACTCATTGATCCTGAATTGTAAGGTAAGTCATAACAAGTTCTAGATATCGGTTTATTAATTGAATATTTCTATCAAATATTTGCGTGTCAATTTATATGTAAATATATTTTGATTATTATTTTTATTCAGCAAAAAGAATGGATATGTTTTCTATTCCGATCTTTAGACCCACATTTTTGTTTTTTTTTTTTAATGTTTGTATTTTCACTCTTTTTCTATTCAATTTTCTTTTCCTAATTCATGTTTATTTTTTAATTTCTTTATCCTCGGCTTTCTTTTCGAAAAGTAATGAGGCAAATGCTTAATGCATCGAATTTCATATGGCAGTTTATTTTGCCATATTTTAAATAATTTTTAATTTAAAATATACTTTAATCAATTAAAAATTACTTAAATTTTTATTTTGTCTAATGCATAGGTATAATGTTTTCTTTTTAATTTCTTATTACTATTTTTTTAACTTTTCTTTTTTTCATTAATGTTTTTAATATAATAAAAAAAAAGCTTTATCATTTTCACCTATCATTTAAAAAGAATCCCACATTTTTACTACCTTTCTCTGAAATTAAAAATGCCAACATGATAATATAATTTAATGGAAATTTAAAATTAAAAAAAAAATGGAATTAACATTCTTAGTGTGCTTGTCCATAATCTAAACTTCGTTTTGTAATCCAATCATTAATACAACTCTATTTCAGATTGTTAAAAGATATATTGATTTTAATTTATAATATATATTTTTTCATATTTTATCGAACTTAATATGATATAATAAAAATTATTTAAATTTAAAAAAAATGAATATATCTATACATACACAAAATATAATTATTCACATTCAAATGGGTATATTAGATTATGCATCAATTTAGACGTGAAAATAAATAGTTCGACCTATAAATTTACATCTAATATTCTTATGCAGATAACAACGGTAGTAGTTCATATAGTTATATTTTATTCAAAAAAAAATAAAAAAAAATTATATCCTACGGATACAGAGATGATCGAGGTCTTGATAATTCTCATATAAAATGTTAATATAATCTTAATTAAAAAAGTATCAAGATTTTGAATCATTATATATAAGACCCTATTATTCATGCAATATAGGATGCACTGCGAATTGCTTCAATGGTGGGTGGGCTTGCCATGGCAATTTGCAATTAGGTCCAAACGTAGAAAAATGGTTGGATTGAAAAAAAAGAGGTCCGATGGCGTAAGCAGATTCCGCTATAGGCGGCCGGGGAGTCGGCAAGCTGTGATTGTGGCTCGTGCGTGGGGGCCGTCTTGTCATTATGCCGGCGGTATCGCACCAACCACTCTCCTGGGAATCAAAATTCACCAACAAACAAACGCTGAATTATCGTTGTTGTCTTATGTATTGTGAATGTGTAGTACCTTAATTTTTATATTCATTTTTTTTACTTTCCTAAAATAGCCCTTTCTTATCAAAGAGCCACAAAAATGCCACTTTGAAGGGACTATTATTCGAAACTGGATTTTTCAATTAGTTGAGATGGTATAATTGAATTGAAAATTTAAGGACAGTTTTGCCCTTTTTCCTTGGCAGGGGTGGAAGAAACTCAAAATCTTTAGTGTCTATAAAGATTTAGCGTCATTTGTTTGAACATAAATTCTCGGTATTTGAAAATAAAATTCGATATACCATAAGTTTGACAATTTTATCATATGCTCCTAAGATATTTACAGTAATTAAAAGGATCTATAAAATGTCGTAAATAGTTGTACTTCATTTTCGACATTTGAAAATTCATTAAGTATGTTGAATTGGTATTTTACATAAATTAAGAGTTTATATGGCTTATTACCGGAAAAATACTCAACAATATTTAAGTCGGATTTAGCTCTCATTCATACACCCCCCCAAATGAAAATAATTCTCATGAAAGTAATGAAACTATGATAATGTATTTGCCTCTTTTCATTTTTCTAATTTGAGATGAAAATTGTGTGTAAATTAATGGTTTTTTTTTTTTTGAAGTGATTAAGGAAAAATCGTGGGATAGTCTGTGAATTTTAACCCATGTATTGAGGAACCTTGGTGACATCGTTGAAAAGACTAAAATGAAAACATTCTAACAAATGGCAAACATATGACCTTGTTGCCAATCATTAATAAATAATAAAAAAAAAAATCCAAGTGGGTTGCACCCATTAGAGTCCTGTTAACACCAAAATTTGAAACAAAATGTCTGCCATTGAATGTGCAAATTTCTACTCTGTCTACCATTGTTAAATTGAGACTTTGATGGGTGGAGGGTCCATCACCATCTCAATGCATGTAATGAATGCGATATATACCCCACCCATGAATGAACAAAACTATGATTCTATGATATATATATATATATATATTTTTTTTTTTTGTTATATAAAAATCACGAAAGTTACTAAAATTTACGCGTTTACGAAAATTCAAACACTCAATTTTAGGGAAAACAATTAAACAAGAACTCTTACCACACAGATGTCCCTACAAAGACATAATATTATCATATTTAAATCTCAGTCTAATCTAATCATAGAAAATATAACTCATTAATGAATATCCAAAATTTATTTTTTAATAATTATATTTTAGATAAATTATAGATTCCACTTATAAATTTACTCAACATGTAGTACACATAATAGATGACTTTTTTTTTTATACCATAGCTAGACCACCGACCTAATATCCAGAATTTCGATCCGATTAATCTGGATCGACCTCTTGTAGGGTCTAATTGAGGGGGCATGTCTCTCAGCGCTGATTTTTTCGTTCCTATGGGGGATCGAAATCCTGACAATGGTTAAGGGACGTCAATTTTCGAACCAACTGAACTATCAAACGTTGGTCACATAATAGATGACTTTGGTACAAGTAGGTTACGATAATTTTTGTATTAAAAATAATTCTGAATTTTTAAAATATTTATGATATATTTAGTAATTATGTCAGAATTCTATCTTTATTTTGTAGTTAGTCAATGCATTTTTAATAAATCAAAAATATATGTATGATAGGAATATTGCATTATCTTCGTATCCACCAACTTTTACTATTAATAGAGAATCAAAACCTAATAATGGCATCAACATTCAACCTATGACAAATTGCAAATCCGTAATTTTCCCAATCATCCAAGGCCATTAAGCATATGCCTAGACCACTATATATATAAGCCAACAAGTCCTTCTCCAACTACCCCCCCTCGAGACAACTCGACAAGCATAAGAAAAAGAAAAGAATATGCAGGCCAGACTCCATAGTTTCATCCCCATCAATCCTCCTTCTGTATCCAAGTTACATCCTACGTCGATCCAAAACCACAGATTGCTTGGAAAAACATGTCGGGCCGTCACCATTTCCCCACCAACCAACCCTCAAGGCTCATATCCGGTGATCGAAGAATCCGTCGAGGCATTTTGGGATTACCAATTTTTATTTGTTTCACAAAGGTCCGAAACATTTGAACCGGTGAGTCTTAGAGTAGTGGAGGGCTCAATTCCAAGAGATTTTCCTTCGGGTACATACTACTTAGTCGGGCCCGGGCTGTTCACGGATGATCATGGGTCTACGGTGCACCCACTTGATGGACACGGGTATTTACGGGCCTTTATCATTGATGGGCCTGCGGGCCAAGCTGGGTTTACAGCTAGGTACATTAAGACTGAGGCCCAGGTGGAGGAGCGTGACCCGGTAACAGGCCGGTGGCGGTTTACCCATCGCGGCCCGTTTTCGGTATTAAAAGGGGGACACAAAGTTGGCAATACCAAGGTCATGAAAAATGTGGCAAATACTAGTGTTTTGAGATGGGGTGGACGGTTGTTATGCCTTTGGGAAGGAGGGGATCCATACGAGATTGAATCAGGGACGTTAGATACAGTCGGGAAGTTTAATATGATCGACAGCTGTGATTCGTCAGTGCCGGCCAAGGGGTTTAATATTGATGCTTTGGATTTAGCTGCAAGGTTGTTGAAGCCAATCTTGTACGGTAAGCAACGTTGCCGATAATTTTTATTTAATAACAAATATGTCCACTTCATACTTCAAAACAAGTCATGTCCGTTTTGGACATGCTTTCTAACTCAAAATCCAGAAATTGAAAATAATATATATATATATATATATATATATTTTTTTTTTCATAATTTATTATATAATTATATTTATGTGGGGTTGTGTCTATAATAAACAAAATGATACACATAAATTCATAAAAAATAATTCACAAATATTTCATATAAACATTTTTAATTCTGTGATTATTTATAATTTTGATAGAATTATAATGATAGATTCATTTAATCGACAGTAATTACAGGTCAAAATGAATATTTTGTAATAAATAAAAAGGTAAAAATAATAGTAATATTAGTCATCCATAAAAGTAAAACCTTTTGTGTGGTGAATGATGAATTAAGGCATGGGTAAGCCGTGGGGTTTTTGAAAATATATGGTCAGCTTTGGGTAAAAGCAACAAGGGGCATATTTCAAGGTACATAAACAACAATGGACGAGCAAGAAGTCGACAAAGAAAAGCATTGCGAGCAAGGTAGGTATTTGGTAGGTTTGAAAACGTTTTACACAATTTTAGAAATAGAGAAATGCAGATAACTATGTGTATTTGCATGATAAGTTAGACTCTAATTAATATTTTGATAAAATCATAATAAAATATTTTTAAAAATCTATAAATTTAGACGAACATCCTCCGAAATGATTAATTATGCTTGTATTAGTCGCTTAATTTTAATTTGTTATCTGGTGAATAAAACAAGAAAATTTTTCATAATTCCATTCTCCGATCTAATAGATTTTTTTTGGGATTATTATTTTTATAACCGACATCTTATATAATTATCCGATCTGATCAATTTTTCGATATAATTAAAGGGAATTTAGAAAATAGGAAAAAAGTTGTCATCGAGGATGAGTTTTGTTCTCGCTCTCTTAACATAATTTTGTGGGTTAATTTGAGCAGGTGTGTTTAAGATGCCTCCAAAGAGATTGCTCTCTCATTACAAGATTGATGCAAAGAGGGACAGACTTCTAATAGCATCATGTAACGCCGAGGACATGCTATTACCCAGAAGCAATTTTACCTTTTATGGTAAAAATCACATAATGCATATATTAAAATCTCAAAAATTTGTCTTATTTAGTTTATTTTACTATTTTAGCAATTCTATTTCGATCAAATAAATTAAAAATTAAATAAATCAAATTCAAAGTTACTAAGAGTGAGTAATATTGAATCGGTAAGAATACATTTTAAATTAAAAATTAAAAATATACTAAAATATACTATTGTTCTTGTATTTTGCAGAATACGACTCTAAATTCAATTTGCTGCAAAAGCAAGAGTTCGAAATCCCCGATCATCTAATGATCCATGATTGGGCCTTCACAGATTCTCATTACATTCTTTTTGCCAATCGCATCAAGCTTGATGTTCTAGGTAACCCAAGTAACCCTAATATATATATATACATTTAATCCAAACGTTCCAACTTTCGAATACTTAATAACAAATCGAAGTAAATTTAATCGTCTGATTTGATAATTTATGATAACCGAATATTATTAAGTGACCCATAATCAAATTATCAATATATTGTTAAAAATTAGTCAAAACGTGACGTAAATTGTCAAATAAGATTTAATATGTGTATTATTAATAAAATAAATGGATTTGAAGCAAAAATTAGAATGATTTTTTGTTTGGATGATGTTATTATAGGATCAATGACAGCAGTGTGTGGCATATCACCAATGATATCAGCATTGTCATTGAATCCAAGCAAGCCAACGACTCCAATCTATATGTTACCAAGATGTCCCAGCAAATGTAGTACAAGTGGTAGAGATTGGAGAAAATCCATTGAGGCTCCTTCACAGCTTTGGTTGATGCACGTTGGTAATGCTTATGAGGCGACAAATGAGAATGGAAATTCAGAGGTCCACATACAAGCCTGTGCTTGCGCTTATAGGTGGTTCACTTTCCACAAAATGTTTGGTAAGTGAATTTGCGACTACTACATGACATAATAATATGCTCCTCCTGTTTTTTATGAAGTCAAATTCTTTTTTTTTTTTTAAATCAGGTTATAATTGGCGGAGTGGTAAACTGGACCCTTCCATCATGAACACAGGTGAAAGTGAAGAGAAGATGTTACCCCACCTAGTCGAGGTCCCTCTCTCTCTCTCTCTCACACACACACACACACACATATCCTGTTGGGGGCACTGAGACACATGAGCAAATGCATAGATTATTGGAAGTTATATTAAAATGGATGCTTATATCACATCGGTTAAATATAGTTGTAAGTGGTGCATATGTAGTGATGTAACACTGAAGTGATGCCAGTATGGTCAGTCAAACACTTTTAATCGAAAATAATTTGAAAGTTATCTCATATAGTAAATTAATTAAAATTTAACCGCATAATATCGGAGATAATTTTGGATGAACAGAAGGATTAGAGGAATAAGTCTGACCCAGCTTTTGCATCGGGCCCATACAAAATACCCGTCTTCGTATATTTTTTTTTATATTTAATCTATCGGTATTCAAAATCATACTATAACTAATCTATATTGAGTTATTGTTAAATTTTCTACAGAGAAAAGTTTTTCCAACATAAATTTTTTTTATTCTTAAAATTTGTATACAAATCTTGATCAAAAGATCAATATCATTCCTATTAAATCAATTGTTGTTTGGTATCAATTCCTCATATTCAATTGGCTGGTTGAGGGGAGTGAGAGGCTATTATTTGGAACACTAATGTAGGCCAGGCCTGGTTAGGATAAAAGGCATGCTATTTGAACAAAAGCTGAATCCACGTGATGAAATCCTGCCAAGTTGGTGCAAGTGTAGTAGAAGTTGTTTTGATATTTTATATAATGAATGACACTGTATTTCTATCGTTGCAGGTGTCTATAAGTTTGGATTCCACAGAAGACTCCAGCAATTGCTCTGTGAAGTCTTTAAAACAATGGAACAAAGCAACAGACTTCCCTGTCATCAACCCAAAATTTTCTGGCAGCAAGAATACATACACTTATGCAGCAACTTGTTTGGGCTCGCGCCAAACGCTGCCTCATTTTCCGTTTGACACTGTGGTGAAGGTAAATGCCCCGAACAGGTCAGCAAAAACTTGGTCTGTTGGAAGTAGAAGATTCATTGGCGAGCCAATTTTTGTCCCCAGAGGAGTAGAAGAGGATGATGGCTACCTTCTTGTGGTTGAGGTGAGCGATCAATTTTCATAATACCTATTTTCCAAAAGTATGAGCATAAATCAGTATCGAACTACTTGAATGGACAGTTGAATTAATAGATAAGAATGTTAGCTTCCCCTAATCAAGTATTGAATTCAAAATTTAAAAATAAAAAAAATTATATTGAGAAAATTCTTCCTTTAAATCAGGTCTAACAAAGATCGAATCGAATTAATCAAAATATTTCTTTAAATAACGATTTGTTTAAAAAAAAATAGTATCAACTGCACCTATCAGTTCATAATTAATAATTTGCTCTCTAAGTTGTAATTTTCTTTTGGAATTTTGCAGTATGCAGTTGCAATTCAAAGATGCTTCTTGAACATTTTAGACCCAAGAAAGATCGGGGAAGCTGATGCGCTTGTAGCAAAGCTTGAAGTGCCAAGACACTTGAACTTTCCAATGGGCTTCCATGGTTTTTGGGCTCAAGGAGATATGTGAAGCATGAACTTGGTGGGCTTGAATAAATCCTTTTGTGTTCTTAATTGTACCGCACTACCATTTCAATGGACGCCTTAGGTTTGCCAAGTGGCTCCAAGCAATACAGGGAAGGTGTACTACTCTGGTGATTACAATTCCTTTTCCTCCGATGTGATAATTTCATATTCAAATTTATTTTGATTAATTGGACTAATCAGCAACTAAATACAGAGTATAAAAGAAATATTGACGAAATACAATTGGGAAGAACTTTTATTTGAATTAAAAACAATTTTTAATTATTTAGATTTTCTCTTCAATTTTGTTCATAAATTTCTTTCGATTTGTCATTAATTTTCAAGGATTTTTTAATTGATCTTCAAAGATGCAGTCTTCTTTTGTTCTACAAAATTATAAATTATACGAGTCACAACTACAGCAATGTTTATTTTTTATTTTCTAAATTAGAAAAAAATTATAAATTACAAACAATCAACAGTGCAGAGTAGATTTATAAAATCCTGCTAAAATGATCAACTAACGACACACTCTTAAGTGAAATTCGTAACGAAGTAAAAATAACTCTAAAGTCAATTTATCATTTTTAAAAATATTAATAGTTAGAGCTTTGCAGAGTGGGGCAAAATACTCTATTCTATGTCTTGATTTCAAAACTTTTATAAAATCTAAAGTTTGAAAAACTACTAATGACTATAGTTAATATAATGTGAGTCCCAATTAATCTAAAAGGACAACCTTCTTAAAAATTTAGAATTTGTTAACTTATTATGAAAAATCTTATATATTTCATTATAACCTATTAATTATTAGAAATTAAATCAAACAAAATTTTGATGGATATATTCTTTTTTTTTGTTCATAATGAGATTCGAACTTGAACCTATTATAAAGGAAGGGAGATTGATGTCACTTGAGCTGAAACAACATAGTTCATACTTGATTTAATTTTATTTTATTGATAATAATATAGAAACAACGCATTGATACAAAACATATGAAAATTTATAAAAAAATCCTTGTATTGTTTTTATTTTTAAATTATTTTATGTGATACCAAAATTGATAAACTATCATACGAAATTAACACGTTTCGTGGGTTACCTTTTGATGCGGTATTTTACCCTATATAGGTTTTTTAATTTTATTTTTATTTTTTAAGTCTTGCTATTAATTTTTATTCATGTGAAGTTGAGAGATAACAAGTGGAAAAAATAAAAAATAAAAAATATTTTTTCCACCACCTTTTTTTTTTATTCCTTCGTCTTCTTCACAATACCGGTTCAAGTCGGAAACAAACTCCGGTTCAATCAATCGATCCGCGTAGCAGAAAAATAAGCGCCTCCTTAAGCCCTCTGTCAATTTTCAAAAACAAACCCTTCGAAAAATTAGGCTCCTCTCCTCACCCAAATTCACGGCTAGAGAGAGAGAGAGAGAGAGAGAGCAAGCAAAGATGTCAGGCTTTAGCGTCTCCATCAACCCGCCGTCGTCGTCGTCGTCATCGTCGTCATCGTCGTCATCGTCATCATCGTCATCGTCATCCCCTGTTTTCGGATTCCCCTCTTTATCTCAATCTTCTTCAACACCTTCCTTCTCTTTTGCAAACCTTAATTCCTCCTCCTCCTCCTCTTCTTCTTCCTCTCTCTTCTCTTCAACTTCTTCAAAACCTTTCTCTTTTGACACAACCCCATCTTCTTCACATTCTTTTTCCTCCCCCTTTTCCTTATCCAACCCTAATCCTTCTTCTTCTTCTTCCTCTTCCTCTTCTTTTGCCTCTGCTCCCTCCTCCGGTTTTGGTTTAGGTTTTTCCTCGTCTACATCATCATCTTCTTCAGCGGCCCCATCTCTCTCTTTGGGGTTCGGAGCCGGTTCATCTGGATCCACCTCCTCTCTGTTCGGAGCATCTTCTTCATCTCCATTGTTCGGCTCATCTTCCTCTTCAGCTTCGGCTCCTACGGCAGCTTCTTCGGCTTCGGCTTCGGCTTCGGCTTCGACTCCGTTTTCGGGTTTTTCAGCTCCATCAACCAATATTTTTGGACCAAGTTCTAGCTCGGCTTCTTCTACGCCGGCATTTTTAATTCCGGCTTTGGGGAAGACTGCGACTACTTCAACTTCTTCTTCCGAGACTTCTGGGTCTTCATCGTCGTCGAGTTTTTCGTTCGGGACACCGTCGTCTTCTTCACCATTTCAATCTTCTTTCAGTGGTTTCAGCAATGCAGCTTCTTCTTCTGCTAGTCTGGCTCCTGTCTCTGTAGTTTCAATTACGCCTCCTGCAACTTCCAAACCGGCATTTTCGGGTTTCGGGACATCAACTGTACCACTGTTTTCTACTGTCACAACAACTGTAGGTTCAACTCCGGCAGCCACGGTTTCAACTTCATCTTCTTCATCTTCTGCTGCTGATGCCGCATCCACTCCAGCATTCAGCTTTGGCAGTGCAGCAGCTGCACCAAGTTTTCGTGTGACTGCTGGTTCTGCTTCTTCAGGGACTGTGACTTCGTTTCCGAGTTTCTCTCTGTCTACAAAAGGAGCTTCATCTTCCGCTTCCCAATCACAGACAAGTACTGCTACTTCTCTCTTTGCTGCAGCTTCTGCTCCGACCTCGCAGTCGCAGTCGCAGTCGACTACTACAACTCCAGTATTTGGGCAAGCGCAGTCCACCGCTAATTCTACTACAACTCCCCTATGTGGGGCAGCTTTTGCTTCATCCTCGCAAACACAGTCTGCCGTTGCTGCTACTACTACGACTACGACTACTGCCACCACTCCACTTTTTGGTGCGACTGCAGCCTCGTCATCCCAAGCACAGTCAACTGCTACTACTCCTGTGTTTGGTGAGTTTGTTAAGGCTTTTTTTTTAAGGTTTAAATTCAGTTGTTATTTGATGAAGAATTGAACCAAAACTTGTGGGGTTAATCCAAAGTTCTAATATAAGAGCACTAATTCTTGAATTCATACTGCCAATGTTCACTTTGTTCACTAGGGAATTTAAGCGGCTGATACTTGACTTGAGATTAAGAGGGGTGGTAGTGATCAGGTCTCATTGTTGATGATATTGGCATTGGAGGAATGGCCAATGTTTAAATTACTCTCTAGTTTCTCTGGATACCATAAAGGAACATTTCACGGGTATTCCATTATGTCTCTCTGGCTGCCTTAGGTATGAGCAGGGAAGAGATTAACTATGTGGTTTGGAGAAGGGAATAGTGAGGGACAATGCAGATATAGTTTGGATATAGAGGCTACAGTTGTGTCTGCTAAAGGGTCTGTTTCTTCGGGTTTAAATGGCAACCTTTGAAGCGAAACTTTCTTAATTCCAGTACCTAGGACCTAAATGAATATTAGAAGCCCCATGGTTGACACTCTTCTAGCTGGGTATAACATTGAAGCTATCCTGACTACAGAAAAAGCCATAAGCTACCAAAAACAGCTACCACCTATGAATCTGTCTTGTATAACATACACACTATGTGGGTTCTGCATTTACTATTTATGTTATGTATATGGCTGTAATCAGCGGAAAGTTCCTGTGTCTTTTCTTTGAATTTCTTAACTCCCCTAGGATCCAAATGAATAGTAGAACCCCCATAACTGACACTCTTCTAGCTCGGTGTGAGATTGGGGCTATCCTGACTGCAGAAAATTAAAGAGCCATAAGCTACCAAAAACACCCATCACCTACACACTATGTGGGTGGTGCATTCACTTTTTATCATCTTATATGTGGCTGTAAACACCGGAAAGATCCCATGTCTTAACTTGTGGGTTTGTTGTAGTGAGTTTACTACTCTTTGCGTGCTATTATTATGTAATGGTCACTATGCTGGGCACCACATCTTATATGTCATTGCATGATTGGCCAGTAGAGATTAATGTAAGGAACAGTTACCCACTACCTTACCTCACATCGTTTTTGCTATTTTAACACAATTAACCAAGATTTCATGTGTATTATCATATACTTTTTCTAGGTGTTTCTACTTCAGCTTCCACACCTGCAACAACTGTTACCGCTGGCACTGCAACTCAAACATCAGCTGTGCTTGCTGTAGCTTCTAGTAGCGGGTTTGTAATCTTTAATTTGGAAATTTTTCTTTTTGGAGGACAAGTAACAAGCTGTTTTTGTCAAGATATATATAATATGTATGCCTGCAAAATATTGGTATCCTAAATGCCATCTGAAAGTGAGATATGGGGAGCCATTATCTGATGCAAAGTTATAGATCTCATGATGAAATGAGATGTTTTGTATTCTAAATTCTTAATATTTTTAGCACATCGTTTGTGAAATGTCTAAAATAAGTTGTCATTGTTATCAATCTTAACATGTTATGGTGAACAGTTCTTTGATGCTACGAGACATTGACATCCTCTGGCCTTCTGTTATATAGGGCTGCATCAACAGCTGCTGCAGCATCACCAAAATTACCATCTGAGATCACAGGAAAAACAGTTGAAGAGGTATTTGCACCTTTTCCCCTCCAGACATGGTTGGGCTTATTTTCATATTCTCTTCTTAATTTTTAATTTCAGTCTTGGCAATCTTTAAGAGCAACTTCATTGTCTCTGTCCTGATTTATGCATGCTTTGAGCTCTTCCTAACATTTATGTTTCCCACATTCATTTGATATTCTCCAAGTGCCTTTCAAATGGCTTGTTCATTGCCTTTCAAGTGGCTTGTTCATTTGATTAAGAAATATCTTTATTTTTGATTAAATTTCTTCCCCCAACTTCTTGTCCTTTAATACATTTTCATTTTCTGATAAAGATCATTAAGGAGTGGAACACAGAGTTACAAGAACGAACAGGGAAATTTCGAAAGCAGGCTAATGCAATTGCTGAATGGGACAAGAGAATTTTGCAGAATCGTGATGTCCTCCTTAAACTTGAGGTAGTTCATTTCAAATTTAAGAAAGATTATGGAAAATGTACTGATACATCTGAGTTGTTTGCAATCTTGCTAGGCCATCCTTGACTGGTGCTGTTCTCTGTGAATAAAGTTATATAGCCTTTGCACTTTCTTGTGGTATCATATGACGTATGTTAACTTTGCAAAACCTCCTTCAGAGTTTCCAAGATCAGGATTCTGCAGTATGATGCATTTGGATTGGTGTTTTTCTCATTCCTGATTATTTACACGTTCATGTTCATGTTCATGTTCATTGAGTTTATGATCAGTGGTGTGTGGCTCTGGATGGAGTTAGATTTATAAACCTCTTGCACTATGGCATGTTTTATTTGATTTGATTTTTTTTCATTTTTATTTGTTTTTTAAGATCTATGAGACCTCCTTCTAGCTTAAGTGGTTTAGTTTAATTGTTCGTAATTTGTTTGTCAGATTGAGGTGGCAAAAGTAGTGGAGACACAATCAAAGTTGGAGCGGCAGTTAGAGTTGATTGAAACTCATCAACAGGAAGTATGTTGTCGTTCTTATTGGCTTTTCCCTGGTTTGGCCCAAACATACTTGATCAGTTTTAACTTCTTAAGAAAAAATTGGGGCAGGATAAATGTTGTTTTAGGCTTTTTGTCTATGTGAAGACAGGCTGCTCTTCAAGGTTAATCATGGTTTTATCATTGTTTTGGGGCCTGCTACTTTCGGGCACAATTCTTCTGTTCATTTCAAGCATGTTACTGTTTGGGAGTCTATTTGTGTTTTCAGCCCTCGGTGGAGCCATATTGCAGTTGCTACCATGTTGTACTATACCCCTTTTGGAAGATAGATCCCACCTTTTGGACCCATTTATAGCCTCCAATTCATAGATCATTTCTCTTGGCTGACTGAAATCGTAGAATCAAGTATGGATCTTGGAAATAGAAAAAGCTAAATGAGACTGGGGACTTATTTTATGTTTATTTAGTGTTTGGTTGTATAAAATGGCAAACACCCAAAGTGTTGAGTTCTGATTATATCTTCTGGACTCTTTTTTTCTTTTCTTGTGCGTGTTTCATGGGGAAACCTGCATTTTGAACTTTATGCTAAATTCTTGCCTTTGTACTTGATTGATCAAATTCAAATGTTGATATTAGGTCGACAAAGCTTTGCAAAGTATTGAAGAAGAGGCGGAGTGTATTTACAAGGATGAACGTGGACTACTTCTTGATGATGAAGCTGCCTCCACCAGAGATGCAATGTAAGTTTTTTGCAGCAACATGATATCTATTGATCATAATGTGCATTATTACTCAAGCTTGTAGATTAGGTTGATTCGGGATGGGTGGCCTTTCCATATCATATTACTTTTAAATATTTAGTTTTTCCAATTATTCACTGGTTGGAAGGGGCTATTGATGGAGTGCCACTGCATGTTTGGGTCTTTTAGAGTTGTTTTTGAGGAAACTTTGCTTTGCTTCTGATTTGGCTTGAAATCTGCTATCACCATAGTTCAAATAGAACAAAGTACTTTCCTGCATTTACATGTAGCAAAATTTTGTCTTCATTGCTGTTCATTGTTGAGCAATTTCACTTTACATCTTCATGGTGTAACTGAAGAGTAGTTGGGCTGATACTGGTTTTATACAATGGGCTAAGTTCTTGCATTTGTGACAATGAGCGAAATTGGTTCTGACATGCTATTACTCTGGTTACTGAGGAAATTACCTGCAACATTCTTGGCAACATTCTGCTACTAGCACACACGTGTAATTTATCAAAGAAGTGCTTATCTGAGAGTCAAAGTTGGCTTTATTCCTCCCTTCTACTTTCTTGATTTCTTCTATGTTTTCCTCCATGTAAGTGTTGTGCGTGGTGATATCTAATGGAATCTTTTTTCATTATCCTCTTGGGAGGATATCAGGTATGAGCAGGCTGAATTCATAGAAAGGGAAATGGAACAGATGGTAGAGCAGATTAAATCAATTATACAGACTCTTAATGCCCACCAAGTAAAACCTTCAACTTGAAGAATTTCACTTCTTCCCTTGGCTCTCTACCTTATGATTTTTTTTACTTACCTACTCTTTATTCAGGGTGGAGAGCTAAACACAATTGATGGGATGACTCCTTGGGATGCTGTTGTTCGGATATTGAACAATCAACTAAGTTCATTAATGTGGATTGATGAAAAGGTTTGTATCTTGGGTGTTCTTTTTTAATTAATTAATTATTTATTTTTCCATCAACTCAGATACTTAACGGAAATCAAGAGGCAATATGTTGAATGCAAATTACATGATTGATGATTTTGTACATGTACTGCATTTAGGTTGTTGAGCAAGCACTGCATAGAATGCCTATTGTGAATTCATTATTAGTCTTGGTCATTTCAACATCTCTGCAGTCCAAAGCTCCCATTTTGTCTATGCTTCTGTATTTCCTTAAGGCATTCAAGCCTTGTTACAAGTGTGGAATCTGCTGAACAAGTTGCATTTCCATCTTGGTCATCTCAAGTACTTCCTATTGCTAGTTTACTGAGTTCCATTTATATTATCAGGCTGAAGAGTTCTCCTCTCGCATTCAAAAGGTTGCAAACCAAGGGTCTGCGGCAGATCGAGAATTGATGGGTTCAAAGTTGTGGAGGATGTAAGCACTGGACTTCAGTATCTTACCTAATGGACCTGCATATGAAGACTTCTCCTTAGTTGTAGCATGGAATCCTTTTGAGGTGGATGACAAGACTGATTGTTTAACTCTTGAGATAAATTTTCTTTTGAGGCTTTTCCGTTGGAAGTTGGAAAATGCAGCCGGATTTTTTTTCACAAGTAAATACAATGAGTGGCTTCATCTCATTTTGATTGTTTGATTATGAACACTGTTTAAAGGTTTTGCCCTAGCAATGACAACCAACGCACCTGGTAGATTTACTGAACTAAGTGGTGTAAAAAGCTGTCCATTCTACTGATTAATATACAACAGACTATGCCATTTGAGCCCTAGACACCACTACTACAAGAAGGATCACGATGGATAGAAGAACCGATGATCTAAGGTTTTCGTCCAAATGATCTGCGCGCTCCGATGTTGGCACTCCCCTTTGATTATCAGGAAGATGAAATATTGCATTAACTAGGCTGATGAAACTATCAATCAGTTCCATTATTTTGGCTTTGACAAAGTCCAGAATCAGCCTCATGATGTGCATGGCTAAGTCTGGTTCATCACTAGAAGAGTTTTGATCTTGAGGCTTTTCATCATCAGCTGCATTGATTGCATGCATAACCAAGACTTTTTGAGCTGATCATCAATGTTAATTTATCATAGAATGAATTCTGCACACATTACCTCTGTAAAGTGATTGCTTTAGCTTCTGAACCACCTCATTGTTCAACACAGCATCCCAAACGGCCTTATCAGATGCTAGTGAAACCACTATTCTCTGCAGGGAAATTAAGTATTGAAAACATAAATTAGAAGGGTTTTGTAGCATTACATAAACACAACGAAACAGCGGAGTCACCTGAATACAAGGGTCTCTCTGGAGCAAGCACAAGGCATCACGAACTCTAGTTAGACCGGGAGATTGCAGTACTCTGGGATCATACCGGGACAACATTGTCTGAAGCCAATGAGACCCTGATCCTGATGATGAAAGACCGAGTATGACACTATATTGGAATGAGAAAAATGTGTCAAAATTCATCAATTGTCGAGCAAACCTCTTTAAAAAGTATGTAAAATTTGATGCTCATGCGAGTTTGCATATGAACACAGTTCTCCCCAAACGAGTTGGGCCTCAACTCAACAAGAGCTCAGCTCAGGCTCATCTTTTTGGTAAAGGAGCCTGGCTCAAGCTTCACCTTCAAGCTCATTCAATAAAACAGTCGAGTTTAAACACTTCAGAGCTGAACTCAAAAACGCACCCACAAATATAATAGTATATCAATCAATTGAGTAGAGTAGGGTACAATAATACATTACAAAGATAAAAGAAGTTAAAAATAAGCCTATTTTATTATTTATTAATAAAAAATTAAAGGTTTTAAAAATAGATATTTTACGATTACTAATAATTTTGAGTTTATTTAGACATAAAGTCAAGTTCAATTAATAAACATATCCATATTTACTCTAAATTATTCAAAAAATAAATAAATCAAATAAAAACTCCAAAGTTTGATTTGGTTGGACTTATTTGGGACCCTAGTGATTCCTTAAATAATATAAGACTATTTCAAATATTTCCTTATATAGCCCTGTGTACATACATATATACATACATACATATATATAACCAAGGTTGTAATTGTACTATTTCCTCATCTGACCTTAAAATACTCCGGCATCTTTTTCTCTCTTCGTATATATAGGTTTTTTGTATAGCTTAGACAAGAAATGAAATGAACATTTTATTTCATCCGAATCATTTTTATATTTTTGAATTTTAACATGACTTGAAGTATATCTATGACATGACCTTTTTTTTTTGGCTTAGTAATAGTTATGATATGACCTGTGATGACCAATTCTAGCCTTAAAAATTAGAATCTGCAGTCAAGTCAAGTGATAGTTGAAAAAGTGAAGGAAATTTGAAGCAAATATATGTGGAACAAAGAGTAAACCAATAACCATTACAGTTTATTACCTTTGAATGGCAGCTAAAGCATTTTCAACTTCAGTTGTAGAAGGAACTTGACCAAAAACAAAATTATAGAGACACCCACTTGCCCTTTCATCCTCAAATCCATCAGAAGATGATCGTCTTGGAGAAACAACATGATGGTTGGCCGAGACAGGAAGGTTTAGAGAATTGAGAGCGGTAGTAGAAGAAGAAGAAGAAGAGAAGGAGGAGAGAGAAAGATAGTTGGAATTGGAAGCAGAGGGTTTGTGGGTTTTGAGGATTAAAGGGTCAGTTGTCGCAGACCCGACCATAGAGTTTGTGATTGATTTTAGTGGCATAGCTCCTCCTCCCATCTCCCTCCCTCCTTCCTTTCCTCTGCCTTCGACTCTATCCAAATTCTCGCAGGGGGGTTCTTTTGTTTGGCCTGTAATTCACTTTTTTTTTTTTGGGAATTTGGGCCAAATATAGGAAATAACATGTTGACTAATAGGGCTAAGTATTTAAGATGCAAATAATAATGTAAGTTAAAACCATTTTAAAAAGTGTAGATTGGGAATTTGGAATTTTGAAAAATTATTAATTAATACATTAAAGTTTCAAATAAAAGTGTTCCAAAGGGTGTTTTTTTTTAAGGGTATATTTGGTAAAGACATTTTGTTAAGGAAAGAAAAGAAAAGAAAAAGGAAACTTTGAAGTTAACCAAAAAAAAAAAAAAAAATTGGAAAAATACGATGTCATCAGCACGTCATCGTCCTTGCCTTGCAAACGGCATTTCTGCCTTCGCGCATTGCATTTGATCTCTCATCCACGCTCTCTCTCTCTCTCTCTCTCTCTCCAGATTTGGAGGATATTTTCTCCAAATATCTTCTCCAATCAATCCCAAATTCAGCTTATTTAATTCTCTCCTCAGCGTAAGATCTTCATCACATTGCTCCATTTCAAGGTCTCCTCTCTCTCTCTCTCTCTATATATATTTTAATTGTTTCTCTCTCTGTTTCTTGGGTGTTGGATATATAGATAGATAATGTCAGGAGGACATTCGCAATCGCATTACGTGAAATTGACAAAGGATCAAGCCGCTGTCGATGATATAACCCCTGGTGAACTCAATCAACCTATCGAAGTCCCTCAGGTCTTCTTCTTCAACCCCTTTTCTTTGTTTCTTTTTTCTTTTTCTTTTTTTTTTCAGCATTGTCTGTGCATTCACTCTAGTTGAAATTCATTACCCCCACGATAATTTTTTTTTGAGATTTTAAATATCTGAATTATTGTGTTTATTCTTGATTTAATATCCGGTTACTTTGAAAATTTTAAAGCCTACACTGGAGATGTTCTATGGATTATAAATGAGACTGCTCCAATGGGGGTGACTTATTCATTGAAACCTTTAACCATGATTTTGTCAAGTCCAGCTTAATATTTTTTAAAAGAAGAAAAAAAAACGTGGGTTTAAGATAAAGAGGAAAGACATGGGCTCGGTGGTAAAGTGCTTCAGCCCAACAAAGAAGCAAGTTGGGTGGCAGGGTTTGAAGAAAGAGAGAAAAACTGAAATGAGGTTTTTCCTGAAAGCAAGATCTGACAAACACAAAACTAGTTGTGAAATCAACTCCTGAGAGCTAGTTTTCTTTTGAGCAAAGTAAAAATTAATACGTAAAATAAATTAAAAAAAAAAATTCAAGCTTTACTATGTGTGTCTGTGTGTTGGACTAACAAAGAAGAGAGGAAAAATAAAATGGTGTTTTGTCATTCAAGAGTAGAAAGAAAAGAGGTGGTTTCAAGATGCAAACTAGAAAAATATACATGAAACAATTTGTGGAAGAAAAGCATTTCCTGCCATGCACACAATGTATCTATGATCACTGTGAGCAACATGTTCATCCATATTGGAAATTTCACGTTGCTTGTGTGGAGTTTTTGATGTTGTATCTTAAGAAGTCACCTTCCCATCCACCTTAACTCATGGGATCAACGGTTAGCAATACCCAGATAGTTTTACCTTATTTTTATTAAGAATTATTTTGAGAAGAGTTCTTGGAAGAATTGAACCTGGGACATCAAACAAAGATGCCTTGTCCTATCCTTAGTTGTAAACATAATAATAGCAAGGACCATGGTCGACCATGGTGTCCTCTGTACTCAATGTATTGGTTTTCTCTGTTCTATCTGCTGATATTTGTGTCATTGGATAGTTGGCTGTTCATAGATGTCCTGAATGTGGGCAACCTCTACCAGAAAGTTATTCACCCCCTGGTGATGAAGCTTGGACAACTGGCATATGTGGGTGTGCTGAAGATCCAGAGAGTTGTAAGTTTTCACATTGATTTTCAAGAATCTTAAGTCTGATCTTCAAAGTTTATTTATTTGAGGTTCATGCTATATGTTTCCCTTGTCTAAGTTTTATTTAGAACTAGGTCAGCAGCTCCTCAGTCCAAGCTCTGAAAATAAGTGCAGGGTGCATAAGATTGAGGCCACTGCCACAACAAATTGTGACATAGGGGTGTTTTTTTTTGGGTGGACGGTAGAACTTATATCTGAAGGTGAATATGCTGATGCAGCGATAATTGCTTATTGATCCATATCAGCAGGACGATATGGAACATAAGAAATTCCATACATGACTTATCACCTTGCCAGTAGCTTTGTGCTTTCTGGTCTACTTGTGGTTGAACTAGCAGGAGACCTCTTCTCAGCAATTTAGATGTTTTTTCTTTGTGGCTTTTTACTGAACAGCAGAAAAGTGTTTTTCACCACTTTGACCGAAAAGTTTATTTCATAAGCTCACTTTGGTTCTTGACCCCGTTTTGGTGGTGGATGTTCACATTAGATTTTTTGTAATGGCCTTGTTAAAGCAGTTCTCAAGTGCTCAGTGTGCACATGAACATAGGGTATATGGTATAGCTTGGAGGACAAGAGAGTGCTTTAACTGGTAGTGTAAGGAGAGTTGCATGAAGATTGAGAACTGCACCAGTTAAAAAAAGGCAATAAATTTCAACTGGTTCAGCTATGACCATTGGAATTTGAATGGAAGTCAGAATGTGTTTCAAATAGGCTACACTTTTGTCGGCTTTTGTCATATGCGGTCTATCTGATTGGTATTTCTTCTTATACCACTGCACATTATTTTTGATAGTTTCAGAGGTGGATCTCATCACAATAAAGCTTACGTGGCAATGATGAACACTGCTTTTGACCTTGCCATGCAAAAATGAAAATAATTGTTGGCTGTTCAGTAGTTAAATGATAGTAACATCATCATGGCTGTGAATATGCCTTTTTAATGAATTGTTTTTTCTGCATCTAAAGTTTTATTTTTGGGTAGCAATTCTACCTACAGATTACCATATCCTTCATGAGCGTTTTGTTCATCAATTTGAGCATTATGACTTGTCACTGTTTATTCTATTAACTTTTGCTAATTTCACAGGCTGGACTGGATTGTTCTGTCCATGTGTGCTGTTTGGGCGTAATGTTGCAACCTTGAGAGATGATATTCCTTGGACGAATGCATGTGTTTGTCATGCCATATGTGTTGAAGGCGGAATTGCACTTGCAACAGCAGCATCACTTTTTAATGGAATTGATCCAAACACATCATTTCTCATCTTTGAGGGTCTATTGTTTTCGTGGTGGATGTGTGGCATCTATACTGGCATGATACGACAATCATTGCAGAAGAAGTATCATCTTAAAGTCAGTTCAATTTTGCCCTTGTGAATCCTAGTGTAAAGAAACTAATTGACTCCAGGAAAAAAAAAAAAAAGATATGGAATTTTTCACCTGAAGATAAAGAGCTTTTGTACATTCTTATGTGCATTTAATCAAATTCATGTACTCATTTGAGAACATCTGCTGCATTGCCTATTAGAAAAGAAAACCTTTTAAGTTTACTGCATTTTGTTTTCTAACATATTGAAGCATTTATCTGCAGATTGTAGGGGACATGTTGAACCTTGTTTTCATGAGACAATTTAGTCTTCAAAAATGAATCTTTATGATCCCATTGGCAGCCGTAAGGCATCTAAAATTGTATTGAACAACTCCATAATGCACGTGGCTTGCATATGGTCTATGTTTCACATTTCAGGCAGCTGGTTGTCATTTTCATTCAAATCATAGAAAATCCTCTTCTATCCAAGAAGTTTTGAGCTCTTTAGTTTAAGCTGGAAAAAATACCCACACAAAATAGGCACCCGGAAGACAAATAATTGTTTCTTTCTTTAATTCACCTTTTACCCACTACTGATCTGTTCCCATGTCGTGATCATGCAGAACTCACCATGTGATCCGTGCATGGTGCATTGCTGTATGCACCAGTGTGCATTGTGCCAGGAGCACAGGGAGATGAAGGGGCATCTATCAGATGAATGTGACATGGCCATGACTGTCGTGAAGCCACCGCCAGCTCAGGAGATGAATGCTGGTGAAAACCGGGAGTCCACTACTTCTACAAACAACTCTTCTTAGTATGTTGATGTGGAAATGGAGCTTTTAGGATTTACTCTCTGCTACATGAAGAGACCATACAGTTACTTTTAGTTTTTGGACATTTGCATTCCGCTACATGAAGGAGCCCTAGAGTTTCTTCAGTTCTTTAACTTTATACAGTTCTCGGAGTAATGTTATTTGGAGTGCCGAAGTAATGCCGAAAACGACAATCTCCTGCGGCCTTACTTGGGCTGAAAGATTCTCAAGACCTGGTGAGTAAAGAAATTGTTCTGCAGCCATATTTGGTCATTAACATATTCAATTGCACTTAATGTTGCTCAGTTACTTATCCCCTTACAATCTGAACAAATTGTAAGAATCTTTAGACAACTGCCCGGCATCAAAAGTGCTATATGACAAAAACGTGCGGGGTGCTTTGTTTTGTCATGTTTCTGGATGAATCATAATCAGCTTAGAAACTTGTGATTTAGATTATGAATTAATGGAACATATTATATCCGTTTTTTGGCAGCAGCGGAGTCTAATGACCTATTTACATTGCACATCTGCAATATTTGGCTTCTTGATTCATTTATAAAGTAATACAAAAGAAGTGCACTTCTGGGCTCTACTGTTCCCCAGCAAGCCATCCAGGTTAAAATGAGGAGAAAACCAAAAAGGCTCGCAACGCCAGTTCTTGAGCAGGGCAAGCAAACATGTTTTACTCTGGTCACCTTTGTGACCCTTGAACCAAGGCATCAAGTCCCAAAAAAGAAGTTTGTACTACATTAATCCCAGAGACACAAGGGACAGAGGGAGGACCTTTTCCTCCACTCACCCATGAAACCGTTAGACAAAGTGGGTTCATCATGGACGCCATGCAAGGTGCCAAAATAAAAAACAAAAAAGGTGCTTTGCATGGAACCCCTAGGCACCCATCTGATGTCTTGGTCTGGCACTGGATATGACCAGCTTTGCTCATCCCTTTCAAGTGATAGCACCATTAAACATATATTTTGCACCACTCGCACGTCATGGAAAAACTGTCAAGATACCAAAGTGCGTCTAATACTTTCCACTCTTAGCCGAGCCTGGCCCGGCTCAAACCCAAGTACACCATGGAGTCATGCTTCATTAAGAGTGATGCTCTACTCATTCATTATTTTTTAACAAGAAAAATGGTTAAATTACATTATTTGCTTGTTTTTCTTCCAAAATCTAATGGCCATAACACATTTGAATTTTGGCCTCAACCAATAGATTATACCATATGTTTTCCTCCAAAATTTAATGGCCACAATTGAAGCTTAATTCTTAGGCCTATGCTAGTATAAAAACTTTAAGTGAAAAACGAGTACAATGAAGTAGCACATGTAGCTTGCGCAGGGATTTACAAGGATACCACCTTGTGTGAAGAATAGGATTATTCGGTTCCCTTGGTGGCCTTGTATGTGTTTATTAATTGCATCTGCACCTCCTGAGAAACGGGCATATGTTCCTTATATTCCATAGTGAATTCACCTTTTCCCTGCATTAATTTATGAAAATAGCTCAGACATAAGAAACTCGCTAGAGAGTTTCTACGCAAAGCATAGAATATTTTCTCATTGAACAGGAAGGAATCCAGAGAATAAGCAAGCAATTTTTCGATGCAACTCCTCACCTGTGTCATGGAACGGAGAGCAGTCGAGTAGCCAAACATATTATTTAGAGGAACCTGGGATGCCAAAAAAAGAGATATTCAGAAACATGTGACATATTCAAACTGGAACCAAGTAGGCCAGATAAGATTTTGGATCAAATATCTGCACAAAAAGGTATATCCCAGTAGTTTAGACCATTCAATTAGATCAGTAAGTTCAAGAAATCAATCATTCATGAACGGAGAGTGATCTGTAGTAATATCAGTTAACTAGATGTGCATTGATGGGCACATGCTTTTATGACAGAGAAATAGCCAGTAAAACTTGTTTTACTCTAGGTCTACAAATTCTGAACATGTTTAAAGACCAGATCAACTGAAAAGGCAAATAACCCATCAATTAGAAGATAATCTACAAAGTATAAAAGAGCAAACAGATCTACATGAAAGTTCTTGCCCTTAAAAATTCAGGTTTCGAACAGAATCAAGGAAGATAATAAACATCATACGACAAAGTGAAAAAGATGGAAAAATGCTTACATGAGCAGTAATTATGCAGTCGTCTCCATCCTGGTCATTTCCAACAATCAACCCTTTTCTCCTGTGACATGACAAATTAACAAACACTATTTAAGTTACACAACCCAGTATGCAAGCCAAAATACCATGATGATGAAGGGCAACACAACTCACTTGTTGATATCACCAGTAACAGATCCCTGGAACTCTGTTGGAGCTTTCAACTCTACAAGCATTACAGGTTCCAGTATAACAGGTTTAGCTGCAGCATAGCACTGCACAAAGAAGCAAATCAAAATTAATTGAATAATAGCAAATGTAGTAAAAGCATCATATCTCAGATGTCTGCCACTAGTTAAGTACTCTGCCAAAGATAAAAGGACAGAACCTGTCTAAAGGCATATATTGCAGCCAACTTAAATGCAAGTTCACTGGAATCCACAGCATGGGATGCACCATCCGTTAAAACAACACGAAGATTTTCAACTGGATACCCAATCAATGAACCTCTAAAAGATAGGAGCGAAACAGACTCAGTGGCGATAACTAAAATGAGGACACAGCTTAGGTAAAATGTGAGGAATAATAACCACAATAATAGGTAATTACATTATTGCCAAAGATAAGAAAGAACCACTCACGAATTTACCGCTTCTTTAAAACCTTTCTCAATGGCGGGGATAAAATTTGAAGGGATAGCTTGTCCAATGATCATGTTTTCAAATTCAAATTTAGTTGCAGATCCCAGTGGTAGTGGCTCTATATACCTGCAATGAAGGAGATAGAAAGTTGGATCAATCACAAACAATGGAGAAAGAGGGCAATAGGGATCAATGCCATGACAATGAATATAAGCTACTTCAACTTCAATAAATTTCATTCTTTTGGAACCAAGCATTACCTGAAAAGCCTTGGCATATTTGTGAGGAGCAAATGATGTATATAAAATGTAAAACACAACCTATGCAGTTCATGATTTTTATCCCTCATATTTCTCATGCATACACTTTTTTTCCCTTTCAAATATTAAGCTGAAGACCACAAGAGTAAAAATACCACTAAAGTTTTGTTTTCTTTTCAATTAGCCAACACTGAAATTGCATGTTCTAGCATGGGTTTGCTACCCAAGAAAACCCAAAAAAAAAAAAAAAATGAAGAAGGGAGAAAAGAAGCATGAAGTGGATGTAGCCCTTATGACCGAATTTACAAATTAGCAGCATAAAAATCACTGGTAAAAAAATATTCCTAAGAATGAAAACAAAAAGTTGACCTTAGAACCACTGCACAACAAAAAGGGCCTTCAATCCCCCCCCCAAAAAAAAAAAACCCTAAAAAAGAAAAATTGGTGGGGGGATGAAGAAGCTCACCCACATACACGACCATATTGACCTTGTCCACCACTCTGCTTCTTGTGTAAATAATCAAACTCAGCACGTTGAGTAATTGTCTCCCTGAAATTGACACGAGGCTTTCCAACTGTCGCATCAACCTTCGAATTTCCCCAAATCAGAATAGAATTACTTATAGAAGAGGATGATAATTACTTCATATAGCAGTGATCAGAATATCAAATTTAGATTTTTGATCTAAGATGGAATCACTGGGCACCTTATACTCCCTGCGGATGCGTTCAACATATATGTCCAAATGCAGCTCTCCCATTCCAGATATAATTGTCTGCTCACAAAAAAGAAGCATTATGGTAAAGCTAGTGAAAGCTAAACAAAAGCAAAAATACAAATGTAATCAAGCACACCTGTCCACTTTCAGCATCCAAACCAACACGAAAAGTGGGGTCCTCTTTCTGAAAGCGATTTAAAGCCTTTGAAAACTGCGAACAAGGAAAAAAAAAAAATTAATCGAACTAAGCATGGAGCAATAAAACTTTTCAAATGAACCTGCTTACCTGTCCCCCAGAGTCTTTCGAAACCGGTTGAACAGCGAGTGACATCACTGGTTCAGGAACATTCATTGAAGTCATGGTATATCTCACCGAGCCATCAGTGAAAGTATCTCCTGATGACACAAGTTATTATACACCAAACCAAGATATTATTGTTTAAGATTCAGTGACATAATACAATGACACCAAAAAAGAGCATCATATCATCCACTCTTTATGCTCATTGACCCCGATATAATAATATAACAGATGTCACTTTAATGTGTATCCACATCATCCAAACTAACCCCACTTGGGCAGTCATTGAACACCTTGACTAGGCCTTATGAAGTAATTGCATTGTTCTTGGGGCAGGACGAGAACAGTTTTAGGCATCCAAGCAGCAATAACTGCTAACCCAGGTTACCAGTCAGTGCCATATTCTAGGCTACTCCACTTTAAAAATAATAATAACAATTATGATAGTATTTCCAAAGTGATGCACCGTCTCCCTCAGTTTTATGCACCCTAAACCCAATCCACTGGTAACCAAGAACATGCTACAAATTTGTAGGAAGAAATCCATCCAGCAGAAACACACATAAAAAGGAGGAAAAAAAAAAACAATGATTGAATATTTTTTTTTTTAACTTATTCTTTTCTTTGAAAAAAGAAATGTATATTGTGGAGTCCACAGGAGATTTGAGTGGTGCACTGGAGTGATTTGGTAGAGATTATCTCCATTCATGAAATGGTTCAATTGACTCTCCCCAAAGTGAGCCCCGTAATTGCAAAACCCTTAGGAAGGATTCCCACTTGATCTGTCCTTGCTTTTTCTTGCACTGGAGTGATTTAGTAGAGATTATCTCCAATCAAGAAATGGTTCAATTGACTCTTCCCAAAGTGAACTCTGTACTTCCAAAACCCTTAGGAAGGATTCCCACTTGATTTGTCCTTGCTTTTTCTCTTTTTGACTTCTTTGAAAGTATTTGAGACTGAGAGACAAGGGGACCAAAGTTGAAATAAATTCTCCCTGAATGAAACCTGGATTTTGCCTTTTTCTGTAATTACCCCATAATTTTTTGAATTTCATATCTCAATCACTGACATGCACACAGTTTGAACTTCATTGGATGCTTAAGCTTGTGTTGAAGATGGATCGAAGAGTAACCAGTGTAGGGCTGTTCAGGTAAAATCATGTAGTTAGATTCTGGTGATGGAAGTACAAAAATTTCCTCAACCAGGGGACTGGGCACACTGACCAGCTCTACGAATGTCAGGGAAAGGGGGAAGGCAAAACCAGCCATGCCGCACTGACTGCCACATCAGAACATGTGACGCTAACCTAACCAACAGCATCTTGAATCAATAGTGATGATTTGTATTTTCCGCTAGCAGTCTTATCTTGCACCTCCTGGTGCAAGTAGTTCCAGGAATTTCCCGTTTTAAGAAAGAGCTAAAACAATTTTGCATCTGAGCAAGTATGCAAAAGAAAGAGAACTAAAGTTGTACCTGAAGCACAATCAACACCAAACACAGCAACAATTTGTCCAGCATGTGCTTGTTGGATGTCCTGTAGCATCAAAAGCAACAAGAAAATATAAGTGAATCAACTGAACATGAGAATGAAAAGCTACAAGTGAAAAGAACCACCGTTGTAATCCTAATACAGGGATAATGTGATCTCATAAAGAAAGGCAATCTTTTATAGGAACTAATATTTGAAGACATGTTTCAGCCCACATTGAAAATGTTGAGCAGACTGACCTCCATTTCATCAGCGTGCATCCTAACCAAACGAGGAACCTACAGGAAAGGAGTGACAAGCAGTTAAACAAGACTATGAGACCTAGGTACCATCCGCTCAAGTAACATCATGTGCAGTCAATGAAAGGATTGTTATCCTAATCAGTAATATTGATCATAAAGTTAAAGGTACCTTGATCTTTTTGCCGGTATTCACATTAATAATGAAATCACCCTTCTTAATAATGCCCTCATATATCCTTCATTATCAATAGTAGCACAAGCATAAGCATGAAAATGAGAGTATGAGAGATTACACTTGACACAAGCATGAAAGTAGGATATGAACCAAGATCCAGAAGTACCTTAAATATGTCAACTGACCAAATCGCCCTTCCTCCAGCTTAAAAGCCAATGCAACAAGAGGCCCAGCAGGAGTTCCCAATAATGCAACCTAGCAATGATAACTCAATGAACTTCAGTACAAGGTTTCAGATCACAATGCAGAGGCATAATACCAAGTAAATCTCATTAACAACATTACCTTCTCTTCACTCTTAGTCTGGTCAAGGGCATAGTTTTCGACTTCAATTGGACATGGTAAATAATTGACTACACCATCCAGAAGTGTTTGCACTCCCTGCAAAACAAATGAGGGAGAAAATGAGTTGAAGCTAGTAAATCTCTCAAGATCAAACAAATGTGGACTTTAATATCATCCTGTTGGTCTTAAATTAGATGTTAATATGCAATATAAGAGCCACCACATGGATTTTCCTGAAGCACTTGCTAAGACCAAGGCTCTTCACTGAAGCAGCTCTAGAATGCAGTTATTGAGTTGGTTTTTTAGCTCAAATGTATTTGAATGTGATTTGATAATAGCTCAAATAAAATGAAACCTGATACTCCATCAAATATAATTTAATCCAAAGACGAAAAAAGCATAATTAGATGCCACTTGGAAGACCCATATCATTTGGATGAAAAGAAAATCTATGACTACCTTATTTTTGAATGCACTTCCCATAAATACTGGCACAAATTTCCTTCCTATGGTTGCCCTGCGGATCGCATCCTATACAAAACAAAAAAGAAACTATAAGTTATATCATTTCCAAAATGAAATTAGGCGGCAAAATGTGATACCATGTGCCACAACCACTTTACTGTAAGGTTATTTAAAGCAGCAAAACAAGCATTCAGGTTTCAAAGAGTTGAATTATTTTGATGTCCACACTGTGTCAATATGTTTCAGGAATATGAAATGCAAAGAGTAATCATGGTTCTACAATATTGGCCATCACTAATATTATGTGAAAGAAATGGACCTTGAGCCATATTTTCCCCCATCTTTTTCCTCTATTTTTAAGAAGGGGGGCACATCACCTTTAGGAGATCCATGTGCATTATCTTGTCATATATTGGTTGGTTACTTTTGACAAAGCCAGTTCATCAAATTCAAGAAAATCTCAACACCAAGGGTTCAAGCCTTGGATTTGTTCTCAAAAAAAAAAAAAAAAATCAAAAACAAAAATTTTCAATTTTTCATTCAGAAATCAACTCAATTTTTCATTTGGACAATGACAGAAGTGGTGGCATTTTCCCCCTGGGGGGAGGGGTTAATCAGGAAGATCAGGAGACCACAAAACAATTAGAGCTACTGAGAGAGAACCTCCCCCCCTCCCCCCAAAAAAAATAAAATAAAATAAAGCAATGCAACAAAATTTCTATTCATGAAAAGAATGTTGACTCAAAAGGTTGATTCTAACACAAAAATAAAAGAACTTTGCATAACATAATTCCAAAAGGATATCTTATTGAACTAACCAGGGCCAGTAGAATGTGATACCACTTAACCAGATCTCATTTCTGGTGCTTGGTTATTAGCTCACATACTTTTCCCACACATACCTGAAGATCAGTGGAAGATATAGGCTCATCAGCAAGAAAAGATTCAGCGAGCTTGTCATCAACCTCAGAGACCATTTCTATTAGCTCACGCCTCTTTTCTGCTACTATAACTTCCATTTCAGCGGGTACTTCTTCAGTGACAACTTTCTCACTGCAGAAGAAAATGGCAAAATAAGCAACTAATAGGAAAACAATAACACAGTAAAAATCACATGAAAAAAGGTCTCATAGTTTTAAGAACGGACCCACTAGAACCATGAAAATAATAAGCCTTTTGCTGCACAAGATCAATAAGACCCCGAAAATCATCTTCCAATCCAATTGGAACTTGAACAGCAGCACTATGATGGCGGAGCTTAGATCTTGCCTGTGAACAATCACTGTGTTATTGAAGTAAAAGCTCTGTATCTCCATTAACAACAAAATTGACAAGCTTCAATGTAAATCATACTGGGTCTTTGAAGTTCAAATAAGGACTCTGCAAGTACAACTTAGATGACCTAATTCATAATTATTTAGCTGCTAAGCCGGAATAATGGTTCCTTTATCTGTTATAATGAAAAACTCTATGAAATTTCAGCAATATGATTAGCCAATAACAATGAGAGTACATGCAGAAAATTTGTAATGATGAAAACTTTACCTGATCAAGAACTTTCCATGGATCGGCTCCCATCCGATCAAGTTTGTTGATAAATGCAACTCTTGGGACCTCATATCTTCTCATTTGCCGATCAACTGTTATCGACTGACTTTGCACACCACCAACACTACAAAGGACGAGAATGGCACCATCAAGAACACGCAAAGCTCTCTCAACTTCAATTGTAAAATCGACGTGACCCGGTGTGTCAATAATGTTAACCTACAAAAACATGGTCCATATGATTTAATCTCAAATTCCAAGAAGCATCCACTCCTAAAGGAACCATGTTAGTTTTCGAAGAACACTGACTAAATCACTTATGACTCCACATTCAGCAGAAATTCTATAAAAATATGTTTTTAGCTTTAAGAATTCCTATGTGATCCAGTCAGATATGCCATACAATCCGAGCCATAGCAGAACCTATAATACATTCTGAAATGTTCATGAGCAGACAATATTTGCGATACACCAGCTTGACAGTCACCTCTCCTCAAGTTTCATATCATTAATCATTCTAATCTATGGTCCATAAGCACAATGTCTTATACCACCTAATGTGATTAGCTTGACAGCTAATTACACTTGTTTTCAGTTTTATTCTAAGAGTCCTGATAACCATAATTGTTGACATTAAGGTTCAAGTTGTACTCTTGCAATTCCCTAGTCTCCATTAGAAACCCACTTCGACTGACAGCTAATTACACTTGTATTCAGCTTTATTCTAAGAGGCTGCTAACCACAGTTGTTGAAACTCAGATTCAAGATGTAGAGACATGCAATTCCTTAGACTCCATTCAAATTCAAGCCATTTTAAGAATCTCAAAGTCTCTCCCTGCTTCTACAATTCGATAAAATAAATCAACACAAACGAGGTTCCAAAATCAAGTAAGCCAGCTCTCAAAAAATAAATGAACAAATGGGAAAGAAATGAGAGATGAAGTTGCTCACTTGATAATCTTTCCAAGAACAGGAAGTAGCAGCAGACTGAATCGTAATCCCTTTCTCTCTCTCCAAATCCATGGAATCCATTTTGGCGCCAACTCCATCTTTCCCTCTGACTTCATGAATCTCATGAATCCTTCCCGTATAGTAGAGTATTCTCTCTGTGAGCGTAGTCTTTCCAGAATCGATGTGAGCTGAGATTCCGATGTTCCGAAGCTTCTCCATTGACTCCTTCCACCATGCCTCCTTCTCTTCCTTCACTCGAGCCAAATTGCTCGCCGAGAAATGACGCTTTTGTCGTCCTCGCAAGAGAAGAACTGCCAGTGGCGAGGATGAGGAAGACGAAGACGAACAAGGTTGTAAGGACTGGGTTTCGGAGAAGAGTGTGAACAACAGGCGAGTCGAAGAGGACTTCGCATATCTCGCCATTGTTGGGGAGAAAGAGGAGGGGTTAACGAGTTGCTAAAACCCTAGATGGAAGAAGATGGTTGGTCTATGAAGAGAAGAACGTCGTCCAACAAAAAATCCGGGAGATCTGTAAACAAATGGGTCGGGTTACATCCTCCAATGTCGGGTCGAGAACATATCCAAGAGGTAAACCTTATTCCCTTTTTCTCGGAACAAATAAATTAAAAATTAATTTTTCTTTAATCAAATTATCGATATTTTCATACAAATTCAAATAAACATTATTTTATAATTTAATTAAAAAATTTATTAAAATATTCTGATATAATTATGACATAAAATTCTGATACTCGGCTCATTTGATTTATAATATCATTTTAATTTATAATATTATTCTTTCTTTTGATTGTCGACTTGTACTAGGAGAGAAATCTAGGGTAATAATCTTCTTGTATCTCACAGAATTGTATAAATTATAATTATTATTTAAGAAGTAGCACAACTTTTATTCTATTTTTTTTCACGTAAAATCACACATAAAATTATAAAAATATACATATTAATGAAAAAAATAACGAACCAAAAATTTTTTACTACTTGAACATTTTTAGAAGGACACAATTTTTGCATCATTATAAGATATATAACGATTATTGTTACAATCAAACTCTTTTGATTTGAGTGATTAAACACTCTGTTTCTTAGCAAAGTCTCAAATTCGAGTATTCTAAATGATGAAAAAGAATTTAAAAAAATCTACACCTAAAATGAGTCTCACAATACTCAAACTGGATTAATTGGATAAAATGTAGATACCTGTGGTGGAAAAAAAACGATCATTATTTCAAATGAATTCGAACTCATAATTATGCATACATAAAAATACTAGAAGTATGTTAATAAGATATGTACGGATATAATCTTTAAAAAAAAAATTTAAAACAACTTCTGAGGGAAAAATTTTCCGTTTGTGACTCCCTTATGTTGCAGGTTCAACCTGCGACATAGCTCACAACATCCTGGGAGGGAGGGAGAGGGCTTCCATGGCAGTGGGAGAGGGAGGAGTGGCACAGGGGGAGCGAGAGAGATGAGTGATGCGACGGGGGTGAGAGAGAGTCATAGGGGAGGGAGAGAGGGAGAGAGAGGGCCGAGGGCGACGGAGAGAGAGAGACAGCCGTGGACGGGGGAGGGAGAGAGAGCTGTGGGGGAGGGAGGGAAGAGCACCACGGGTGATGGGGGGAGGTAGAGAGAGAGAGCCGTGAGGGGAGGGAGGGGAGAGGAGTGACGCAGCGGGTGGGGTGGGGAGGGAGAGTGAAGCACTGCGGGTGGCAGAGTGAAGGGCGACTGGAGCGCCGCAAGGGGCAGAGGGAGCTGGACTGTCCGTTTTGAAGATACGACACGTAACCTTCACCCAATCGGATGATGTCATGTGATTTACAGGTTCAACTCGCGACAAAATAGAGTTATTTTTAAAAAATTTTAAGTATTGAGGTTGTTTTAATTTTTTTTTTTTTTGATTTAATTTGAAACATGACTCGATATGTTAACTACCGGTTAACACAAAATATAATGCTTGTTAGCAGTTTCATAAGCAACCCACGATAATTTATCCAGGAGATGTGCATTTATACAAATATTTAACTCATTATATTAATAAACGAATGTATAAAGCTTGCATCATATATATCCAAAATATAACAAGTGAAAATCCCAAACTCCCTGAAAATATAAAATAATAATTCAACTCGATTATTGATCTTTATTGATCTTGGCCAAGGCAGGAGCTTATTTTGATAGTAGTCGAAAAATCTGACTTTTATGCAAAACATTGGTGAGATGATTGAGATTATTAATCAGTGATTGAGACTATCACATTTCATGTGAGCCTTTGTGAATCCTTAAAAACAATAATCCTCAGGTTTCGATGCTCGTGAATTTCCGACATTTTCCTATTTGGAGTATCAGAATGAGTCAAAACGCTAACGTTGTCAGATTTATAGAAAAGATCCCCATCTAATCAATTTCAATATGAACCCTGCTGCTGCAAAAATGGTCTCTGATCAAGACAACTAGCAAAATGGAAATTGTCCTCTCCCAGAAACCTAGAATAGAAATCAAATAAAAATGTCAATGGATGTGGCGATGGTCAAATTCTCAAAATCTACCATTATAATTCATTATGAATTCATATTGAAAACTCTAATGCCTGAAAGGGTTTCCATCAAATCGGATCCTTTCTTCTCAAAATCTACTAACAATATGACAGGACAAAGGCAGTAACAGACGCAGCACCAGCACACTTACCGTGTAAAAAAATCTATGCATCTTCAAAAAATTAGATTTGTGGAGAGGCGGCTTCCATTCCAACTAGGTAAATGCTTCTCTCTGTTTTGTAGGTAGCTTTAGTTCAGGCTCAGATTCATTAAGACGAGAAAAATAGCAATCAACCATGTCTTCAGATACATGTTCCAAGCTTGGAGGGTCCCACTGCATTTAATTTTAGTCATTAGAGTACACTATATTCAGCTTATATGATTTGCAGTACCAAAAAAATTCTCCTATTAAGTGAATAGTTGATTTAGATAAGTTTGATACAAATCCCAGCTGTGTGATTACAATTTTCCCCATCCAAAAGGCGTTTTTCTCCCAGCTAATGGACAGAGCTTTTCATTAGAATGGAATATCACATGGAGAATATGATCAAAGCACCCCATGAAGAAGAAAAGGGAATATGCAAATACCTTTGGGTCAAAGTCCTTTTCCACCACTCGTGCCCGAACCCCCTGAAAGCAAAATGGTTTCAAAATACAGCGACCTAGTCAATATGGCAAATTCCTGTTCTTATGATTTGCAAGAGGTTTCATACCTCACAAAAGTCACCAGAGATCTGTTTAGAGATCCCTTGAAGGGACATTCTATACTCACGGACTAGGCATTGATCAAGAGTCTGAAATCTTCCTTCTCGTATCTGGATTAGTCATCAGCACGAGGGATGATGGATCTAGGTTTCTCACACAATGATAATAGGAAGAAGAAACTTACAGATCTCAAAGACACTTTCAAGCTCAATGGAGCAGTAGCTTCTAGTTTCTTAAGTGTTGAAGAGCACCATTCATCCTTTGATGCCTCACATTTCTGTCAAAAGGCTTGGTCAAAAACAAGATTAAAGCATTTTCTCAGAATAGCATTTTAAGTCTTTTCTTTTCATGAATTTTATATTCTGTGGGACGGAGATAAATCAAAACTAGTGAACTGGTTACCCACCCAGAGCAAAGCTTATAATTCACGAAACAAACCAACCAATTAAAAAAACAAAGCGAGTTAAGGACACAGCCAGACTATACCCCAGAAGAATAAGAAGATGAAAAAAAGAAAGGGGAAATACAATTCCTATGGATAATATAAGCAAGTCTAATGACTTTCAAATATTCGTGAGGTGAGACAGAATCTCGACTAAAACTCAAGTTCCAATTTAGCTTAAGGTGATCAGATATAGAGGTGTGTTCAATAACACAAAAAACAACATGGATAACATATGTTCTGTCTAAGCAATAGTTGCACTGCTTCTCTTAGACTTGAATAAAAAGAGGAAGGAGAGAAAGGAAATTTAAGGCAGATGTATGAGTTCATCTCGAAAGTATAGAGCAGTGGTAAGGAATGAAATCTATCACCACTTGCTGCATATTGTTCACAAGAACATACAAAAGCTATCCATCAAGCTTGGAACACGTCCCATGACCTCTGTGTCCACTGGAAAAATCACAAATCTATAAAACATTGGAGAGTTGCCATCCATCATTTAACAAACTTTGGAAATTCTCATCTTCAATATTCCTTTATATAAGCCTGCTGCTGTTAAATGAATACAAATTCGTTCATGCTTACCAAGGCATCAAAGATTTCCTCCACCGTGCTATGACTGAAACATTTATCGACCGTCTCAATCCTGAAAAACAAGGTTTGAAGAAAAAGCGAAAATCAAACAAGGGCATGTATAACACTGAGAAACTCCCTGTTTTAACAAAGAACATCAAAGAAATGCAAATTGTCCACTGGCAAAATTGAGAAAGGGACATACACAATGATAGATAATGAGATATTATAGAAATTTCAAATATGTGTGATGCCACATACTCATTACTAAAGAAAGATCACAATGACATGACTTAGGAAGACCAGCCAAATATACAACGACATTAATAAGTAACTAGGTGTTGGCATGCTATATCTCTTAGACATTCTGCTCACAAGCACTATGAATCAGTGAGATGTTGATTTTATATTAATGTGAAATCAGGTGTCCAGATGCAAACTTGGATCTATGAAAGAGACACATTTACTTTTTAAACTGGGAAGTATTTAATTTTGGAGAAAAAGAATTGCAACTATTCGCAAGATAAAGCAACCTGTGCAAAACACTTGTCTTGTCAGGATACACTAGGTCACCAAATTGTTCTAGAGAAGTTTCAACAATGGAAGGATCATCAGTCACCAAATTGCCAAGCTGCTCTTCAATTTGAGGAAGTTTCTGCATTGAACAAGGTGATGCTATAATAAAGCTTGAAAAGATTCATGCCGGCAGTATCAAAGGAGGTTTAAAGAACAACTTCGCTGTGTGAATAATGTGTAGCAAGCCCACAGGCAATCATCTCTGCTCCAACGAGTTTGTCTCCTGTAAGAGCCAAGTATTCTCCTGCAGAAATAAACACCCATGCGCACCCCACACTTTAAATTTATTTTCATTTCCATGTAGAATAAGAATAATTTTAGTCAATGGTGAAATGTACAGCAAATGTCGAGGATAGACATTCTTAAAGCAACAAACAGATGGGGAGAAGAATGAAATTAATGAATTAAAGTTAGAAACCACTTTTAAGGCCAACCAATGAAATAAAGACTGTTCGGATCAAGGCATGATTTTAGTAATGTTGATTCAAAGAACTTATGTTTTCGAAGGTCTTTCATATGGTTTTGATCTTATGTGGAGAACTAGCCAGGCTCTATTCATTAAGTTTTGCATTTTAATGTTGGTTTCTCTTAAAAACCATGTAAAACTGATGGTTGTTATTTGAGATGGTCAAGTTTATCAGCTTGCCTGAGAAGGGACTCTTCATGGTCGTAGTTGGAATTTGTTAAGGAAATGAGTTGGTTTGAATTCGGTTTGGGGAGGCACATGTCAGAGATCTGCAAAACAGCAATCCTGCTGGCAAACTGGTCTGCCAGTTTCAAGAACAACCTCATTGGTGGGGTGCAAGATTGGTAGATCCATTTTGCCAGCATGCTGTAATTGAGGGTTACCCATTATTCCTCCCTAAAAACCAATATAAAAGCTTTGAAACATAAATTCCATGAATCAGACAAGTTTTGGAAAGGACTCTTTAAATGGCTTTTGTAACATACGCGTGCATCTTATGCAATCACATGCATCTTAGGAGAATAACATCTTTTCTCGTACTATAGCTTCTCCCAAAAAGGTAATTTGAATGATGATGTCTATAAATATAGTTTATGGATTTTCGAAGTACTAATACTGTAAAAGATTATCATAACCCTTTGAATTAAAGAAGGAAAGTTATATTTACTTTTGCCAATCTCAACCTTTTTTTCTATAGAAAAAAGAAATGTCAATCTCAACTTATTGTTACACTTTTGAAAGTAATAATTTTCCAAATGCTTATGATATGAACCCATGTGATGTGTACCGACATGCTCCTTAATAACACATTGAATTGACAAATCATTAGCATATTGAGGCCCCAACAGTTAGTTCAGCATAGGTTAGGTGTAACTTTTCACTGCAGAAATGATCAATATAGTGATCATTTCTATTCCTTTATAGGGAAATTTGTCTTCTACTTGTAAAACCCTACATTTCCCACCAAAACCTTTTCACTTAGTTCAATACTATTGCATTTAGGATAAGAAGATAGAGCTCCCCTGAGGCTTCCCAAACACCACCTGAAAAGACCAAAGTGAATGCCATCAGACCCAACACCCTAGTACAAAGGCCTTGCTAGGGTTGGCCATATTCAATGAATGTTAGCAGACCTTGGAGTGGACATTGAAAGGATATATTCATAATCAGCAGGGTGGTCAGGCCCAGGCTATTCACAAGATATTTTTAGTGGCACTCAAATGTATAACAAAATGTTGTTTGCACCTGAAAAGTAGGGTGCAACAAATATCATGAGATACAGCCACCTTGAGTATGATAGTGGAAACAGAAGTTAGGAATGCTTTGGGCCGCGCAGATAAAACTTAAGTTTTATGCCAAAGACTGACAGAACATATAAAACGGGAAAACAAAATAAATGACTAGATTCAATGGTCCATAAAAAAATGTCGTCAATATTGATCAAACGATACATGGCAAGAGAACCCAAAGGTTCAGTGTGAAGATTGAAGAACCAAAATGGCAGGCATGTGAAGTCTTACCTAAACGACCAGGTAGATGTGAGAGATAAAACGATGCCCCCGCATCAGGATGAAATCCAATTAAGGTCTCTGGGGTGGCAAAAACCTGCAGGGGAAAAAAATACTGATTGAATACAAGAAATACTTCATAAAAGTGTCTTTATCCTACTACTAAAGTAAAAACAGGAAGTTCAAGAAGTGTAAGAGCATCCAAGTAAAACATATATAACAGAGACAAAGGGAAAAAAGATTACTTAAGAATAAATCGACATAGTCTCCATTCAATCAATTGGGAAATGATTTAGAGGGAATAGAATGTTTAGCTTGTCCCATATGAATCAATAGCCAACAAATAGATTTCTGGCAAATCTTTTGACTAAATTGTTCTTGGTTAAGAAGAAATCCTCCCCTTGGCAGCCTAAGGTGAACGGTATTGGTCTAATGACAATGACACTGCTCAAGATGCGCTACAATTGAACAATCAATAACCATATAGTGTTCCTGTTACATACAGTTTTGTTAGTTGCTAAATGAAATGTCCCGGGGATAGAAACACCAGCTCCACCGCCCATGGTAATGCCATCCAAAATAGCCACCTGCACAGTCATTATTGACTATCAGACACAAAAATTATGACATCCACACCTCAGTGTCTGGAGATAGGTTAGACCATTCATAAAAATCAAAATTTAACAAAATAAATTTACCGGGAAAAGGAGGAAACAAATTACTTCATTCATTTATCCAACTTAATAAATTTATACCATCAAAGCTATGTCAAAATTAATAACTTGTGACAATCTTGTTCCAGAAAATCATGCAGAATGATTTTCCTTTCTCGAGAGAGTGGGTACAGATGGAATTGAGCCACTTTTTCGTCCTGTCAAGCGTTCAGAGAATGTATGCACTTGTAAAGTTCAGAGGTTATGTATTATGCCTCAAAAGGATTTTGACCTTATATTTTTTGTTATTCATTTATTAACTTACGTATTTGTTTCTTGTGAGCTCGGATAAGTTTTTAAGCAACCAAATGTATGGTCATCCTATGCAAATATCAATTACTACAAGGGAATGAAGAAAGTTATATCAGTTCCTTTGTAGGCAACAAAGAAGAAAAACCTACAAAATGTCCAACATAGAAAACACTAGGGACTGCATTTTCCTTTTGTTTTTGGTTGCAGGAGGGAGATGAATGGGAAGCAGATAAACTCTGTAAGCCATACATAGATGATCATCATTGCTTTACAAATGCAGTGAGTACTCACATGTGGCTTCAAATATGTACCTAAAAGGTATATGAAAGTATATAGTGTGCCAAAAAATTCTTTACACTCTTCTATCTTTCCTGCAAAATGTAAACCAATTTTAACATGATTATGTAAATAAAGGAACAGTATCAACATAAAGAAACAATAATAGAACCAAAATTGCAGATAGAAGCATCTTAATTGATTAACTTACATTAAACAACCATCAAAAGGAAAACCCTGATAATATGCAATACTAAAGCACCAAAGAATTTGAAGCATAAAACAACTCTCTCAAATAAAGTAACTTAAAACACAATTGAGAACAAATGAGAGAGGAACCAAATTCAGAACAGTATTCAGCACTATTATACTGGAATTATTTAATTTTACAATTTGGGCAATGAATTAAATCCATATATTGAAAAAATAAAAGAACCATAATATTTATTCAAATCACAGATGAATTCATTAAAGTAACCTCAGTAACCTCTTGACTCATAAAGCAAGAAGACCTTTGCAATTCAAGTAGACAGTATCACACACTTCTGAGAATTTTGAAGCTGTCTCTAGAATCACAGATGTGGTAAAGTAATACATTATATTCTCCATAAAAAAGTATCAAATTTAGTGCCTGTTTGGCAAAGTTTTTATTTCTTTTTTTTTTCAACTTATCTTCTCCTTTTAGGAGAAGTAAAAATTAATTCCTTTTTAAAAAAAAGAGTTAAAAGTTGTTTGGTTTTTTTATTTTTGAAATAAGGTTAAAAATTAAAAGTTAATTTCATTTTTACTTTTAAAGTAAAGTTAAAAGTTAAAAATTAATGACCATATTTGAAATTTTGCATCATTTAAATAAAAATATTAATGGAATAAAAATAATTATGTGAGAATATAAATGGAATAAAAAATATATATTTTCGAAAAAACTAAAGCATTAAAAAAAAAGGAGAAGAAAAAGCACCTCCAGAAACTTTTTCTTAAAAGCTACTTTTAAAATTTTTCTTCATTAAAAAAAAAAAACTCATTTTTTAAAAAGTTTTAAAAAAATATTGTTTAGCAAGGCTTCTCCTTATAAGGAGAAGAAAAACTGAAAAAAAATTCTACCAAACAGGCACTTAAATTCCAATAAAAGTTTTATCTAGAATATTGGTTGCAAATAGTAAGGCTTGTTGCCTTGCAGCTCATTTGACATTCCTTTACTGAGCAAAACATATGGTAATTTCCACCAACATACATGTCATAATCTTTCTGAACTTTTTCATCAGGAAACCATGCTTCGGTATCTTTCAATAGGAGTCCATAATGTTCAAAAATTCTTGCGCAACAAATGCTAAACATACTGGAAAGGAGAAAGAATATCTACATGTATGGTTCACATGTCACCATGTAGACAATATAACGGGAAAGAGGATATTTTCTGAGAGTAGGGCAAATCAAATCTATCATTGCAACTGGTGCTTAATTAACAGAGAAAATTAAGAAGCTTTTTACGTCCATAAACCAAAATTTGGAAGAGAAAGAGAGAGAAGCATTGATCATGAATGAATTGAACAAATGATGATTAACTTTCTAAAAGTTTTGATGCATGGATGGAGTTCTTAGAAGCTTGTTAAACTCATACCTTGATTAATCAAATGATAGAGACTAACAATATCGCCACCGGCACAAAAAGCCCTGCCTCTGCCCTTAAAAGTACAAAGTACAACAATATAAGCATAAAAATAACCAGCAACAACTGAAACTTACCTTCTTGCAGGATACTAAGTCTTTTGCTTACATTCTAAGAACTATAGCATGTAGAGACCAAGATTTTTGCTTAGTGTGCCAGATATACCGACCAGACCTCATTAGGTTGTACAGTTAACAAGAAGCATGCCTAAAAACTTAAATTGAAGCATTGTATATAAACGGTGAAATCTTCCCCATATTATATGTGACACTTACGGTGTAACTGCACCCAAAATTAAGATTCTGAGATAATCGAGTATGTAGTAAGAAATTTGAACGGAATCCTACCCAAAAAGCGAATCCCAGATAATCAAGTATGAAGTTTGAAGTTTGAAGTTTGAAGAAAACCCTAAAATTAAAATCTACAAGCATGAGCAGAACATGGCAAGCCTTAATCATTGAATTTAAACCAGAACCCCTAGGATACATAAAGCCCGCAGATTAAGCCTCAAACAACAATATGAAAGAATCAAATAATGAAATTTGAACAAAACCATTACCCTAAATCTGAATTCAAATGTAATTTACATAACCTGATTATAGAAAATTAACATTTAAATTCAAATGTAAGATCTGAAAATTTTGTACAAAACCCATTGAAACATCAATCGTACCTTCAACATAACCAACCCTATATCAGGATCATTCTCCCATGCGTGGTAGAAATTCAGCAACCTAGCCCCCTGAAAACCCAAAAAAAATTAAAAAGTTAAAAAAACCGAAAATAAAAAAAAATGTATATGAAATTGAACAATCAAAGAACAACAGTAATCAATCTACGAGAATATTTTAACATTAAGAACTAAATGACGTACTATGTTTGTATTAAGAGCATTTAGAGAGGAGGGTCTGTTCAAAATAGCAGTTCTTGAATGAGCTTTGCCTTCCACAAGTACCTATAGAGAGAGAGAGAGTGAGAGAGAAACATAGATTAATTTGAAGTACAAAGTTAATAATGGATATGAGGGTTTGCTCTTACTTGACTGTCGAGATCATCGATTTTGTGAGGGTTTGGATGATGAGAAGAAAGACTTCTTGAATTGGGGAAAAAGCGAGAACTGCGAATCCATCGCCTGACTAACGTGGAGCTCTGCATTTCTCACACACTTTCGCTACAATTCCTGAAAAATCAAGAAAGGGCAAGGAAAAAGCCCACTTTCAAGATAATGCAGGCCAAAACGACGGCGTTTTATTTTGAGTGTAAACTCGGGAGGTTAATGATACATTGGTTCAACAGTTACCGTCTTCTCCAACCTCAAAGAGTGAATTTTTATTTTTTTTCGGGAACAAGATAGAGAAAAACCCGAAACGAAACAAAACGCCGCACAGGACAGAAGCGGAACAAAACGCCATCGCTCAGTTACCGTCTTCTCTAACGTGGAGCTCTGCATTTCTCACACACTTCCGCTACAATTCCAGAATGATTCTTGTTTTAAATTTTTTTATTTTTTTATTTTAATTTCTTTTGAAGTCAGTTCCGAGCAAAGCTCCCAAGGGTTAACTGGTTGGAAGGAAACTTCTTTTTCTCCTCGCCCAAGCGCTTCCCTCCCGATCAAGCCTCAGAAGGGGATCTATCTCAGAAGGAGGATCAGCCGACTCCATGATACCAGGTTGGATTTCTCTCCCTAGCTCCACTAATTTACCAACGCACCTGTTAGCCTCTCTGTAGACATGATCCATATGTTGAATGCCCATTTCTAGCATGATATCGGTGCAGTCCTTGATTATGTTTTTCCATGGATGATCCGAACCCACTCCTCTGTTAACAGCGCTCACCACTCTAAGGGAATCGCACTCGATTACCAAATCTCTGAAACCCCTAACTCTAGCTAATAATAATAATAATAATAATAATAATAATAATAATAATAATAATAATAATAATAATAAAATGAGGGGGTCGTTGGTCGTAAATGTTATGATGGGTGGTTCAAAGGATGATGTCCAAATATGGCCAGCAACCTTAATATTCACATGGTTTTGTTTGGTTAAGGAATTATTGTTAGTATTTCATTGATCCCCATATATTGAAATCTGTATGATTCAATTTAAGTAATTATGTAATTCAATTTAAAAATTGACTCTTTCGACATCTGTAATATTTTATACAATTTTAGAAGAATCGAGAATAAGATTTCCTTTTCGATGAGGTCAGCTAAAGATAAGCCCCAAGTAATGTTTTTCTTTTTTTTTTTTCTTTTCAAATTAACGCAATAATAAGTTTTCTTGATATTTATGTGGAAATATTGGAAGTATATAAGATTCATCTTTTCTTTAGGTCTTCACGAGATCACGTAGGTAATAATTTGACATGACTATCAAGGAAAAATGCTCTGCAAACTTTGTAACAATAATGTGAAAACTGAAAAGATAGCCTTTAAAAAAAAAAAAAAACATATAGGTAATTATAATAGAAGATGATTCACACCTAACCTTCACGTATAAACCCGTTTACCTTTTGGTAAAAATGAGATTTGATTACACATTGTAAAGCTTTGCTAATTGAATTCAATCATACTAATAATGCATAATAGAGATTTATCAAAGTGAAATGAACTTTTTTTTCCCTTTAATACACGGTGCGATATTAATTGATATTTAATCAACAATGTTAGAAGCTTTAAGAGAATCATAAAACAAAATGGAAATATATTTTGACTTATTTTTTATTATATTATTAATATATTTTGACTGATTCTTAATTAGTAATTAAAAAAATATTCTATTATAAACTATTGTACAAAATGTTAAATACTCATCTTATCTAATATTTATGCTGGATCATTTTTTTTTTAAGTTACACAGAAATTTGAATATGAGATCATCGAGTTAGGGAAGGGATTATGACTACTAATCTATCTCTTTGAGGACATATTTATGCTAGGCCATATGAATTGGAAATACAAGTTTTTGTTTTGAAAATCAGACGGACTTGTCACAATGGAAAGTAGCTGTTTGGTGAGAGCATTTTTGCCATTAATATTTTTTGGGTATAAGAAAATTCAATTAAATGGGATGAAACTGAAAAAAAATAAGGGTAGAAATACAGAAACTTCATCGCATGAGGTATCTCAGTGGACTTTTTGCCATTAATTAAAATGCTAAAAAACTAGTTGAACTAAAAAAATGTGAGATAGGAGTGACAAAGAAAGAGGGCCCGCAAGAATACACCAGAGGCTGTAGTAAGTAATTTCCTCCCGAGGCGAGAGGGAAGAAGGAAGCTGCCTTGTAAAGACAAATACTTGTACAAACCCAAGGGAAAGGCCTGCGTGTTGGGTTGCTGTTGTGAGAGTTTGTGAAGGCCAGGGAAGCTTACCTCCTTCAGAGGGTGGGTTTCGTAGTAAATAGAGTTACCAGTTGTAGGGTATTTTCGTCACTTTACCACCAACACAAGTAAAAAAGGCCGCTTCATCCCCACATCAAAGCCGCCTCTATATTCAGTGCCCTCCTCCCTCCTTCCCTCCTTCCCTCCCCCTCCTCACACACCCCCTCCATCCCACAGAGAAAGAGAGAGCCAAAAATCACGTGCCCTCCTCTATTTTCTTACCAATATAATATTATTGGTAAGAAAATTATATATATATATATTTATTTTTGAAAAAAAAAAAAAAGGAGAGCCAAAACGCAGCGTTTTGGCCCTCCCCAAATCGAATTAGGGCTAAAGCCCTAATTCGCCCCTTTGTCTCTCTCTCTCTCTCTCTCCTTCGCGGCGATTCCCCTTCAGTACCGCCGCGCTTCTCCTCCCGTGCCCTCGCCGCCGCGGGTTCTTCCCGGCTCCTCCTTCTCCTTCTCCTTCTTCTTTTTTTTTTCTTCATTCTTTTTTTTCTCCCGTGGCTCATTTCCTCGCGATCTCTGCCGCGAGCAAAGCCTGCAAAGAAATCACGCCACCACCGTGCTTCCATCCGCGAACATCCGCCATTGCAGTGATCTTCTTCCCGCGACTCACTCTCCCTTCTGCAGTCGCGATCGTTCGCGATCTCATCTCCTTCGCAAGCTCCGCCGCGCGCGATCTCGCTTCCGTCCGCGAACAGCCGCCACCAGCAGCAACCCCCTCCTTCTGCCACCATCGCGCGAGCTTGAGCGCTCCACAGCGCGATTCCTCCGCGCGAGCCCGATCGCGCCACAGCACGCGATTGCTGCCTCCTCGCGCGATCGAGCCACCGAGTGCGCCCTCCAGCTCCAGCGCGCTACGTTGCAAGCCCGAGCGCACGAGCGCGAGCGCTCCAGCCCCAGCGCGCGAGCGCTCCAGCCCCAGCGCGCGAGCGCTCTAGCCCTGCGCGCGAACGTGCCCCCAGCAAGCGCACGCCCTGCTCACGCACGCCCTGCTCGCGCCCCTGCCGCGCACCCCTGCAGCACGCCTTTGCTCACAGAGCGCCTTAGCCCCTGCTCGTGTGCGAGCCTGCGCCTGCGCTCGCACTACAGCCTGCAGGCCCAGCAAGCCCACGGGCCCACCAGGCCCGACAGCCCGTCCAAGCCCGCAGGCCCAGTACGGCCCGCGGCCCTGTCCCGCCCTTGACCCGTGAGCCCACGACGACCCGTGACCCTCTGCGTAGGTAAATGAATTCTCGATTTTGTGTACGTACTAGGGTTTCGAAAATTATTGGTAATTTGACTTAAATTTCTCACTTGTGTTTCAAATGGTAAACATTACAGGTTTTAGACCAGGTTGACGGGCGAACGAAAGTTAGATCCGGAAATCCGAGAAACCCTAGGTGAGAGAAATGCAACATTTTCAATATTTGAATTAATTCTATCGAAATTAGGTCGAATTTAGATCGAGAGTTACATAATATATTGAAATGTGTGAAATTCGAGAAAAATTAAACAAAAAAAAAGAAATATTAGAAACTTGACCATTGGTGAGTCAGATGATTCGAAATTGAGGAAACGAGAATTTATAACGAAATTTTGTAAATTAGGTGGTATAAATTTGGAAGGGAAAAAAATTGAAAATCCCTGATTTGGCTTTTATTTGATATTTAATATTGATAATCTGATTTAAGTTGATCTTTTAGAGATTCGAGTGGTCAGATCCGATTTGGCTTGTCAGTAGGGAGTGACTTCCCTCCAGTAGACTGTGAGTGAGACTCTAATCTCTTGCATAAGATAGTAAAACGTGTTTTCTGTCGTATTTTCGATAAAACATGCTTTTAATATGCATTGATTTGACGTTTACATGAACAAAAACCCTTTCGGGAGGTTAATGATACATTGGTTCAACAGTTACCGTCTTCTACAAGCTCAAAGAGTGAATTTTTTTTTTTTTCGGGTACAAGATAGGGAAAAACCCGAAACAAAACAAAAAGCCGCACAGGTCAGAAGCGGAACAAAACGCCATCGCTCAGTTATCGGGATTGAGTTTGATATCTACTGTTTATCACGGAGGGTTAACTGGTTGGAAGGAAACTTCTTTTTCTCCTCGCCCAAGCGCTTCCCTCCCGATCAAGCCTCAGAAGGGGATCTATCTCAGAAGGAGGATCAGCCGACTCCACGATACCAGGTTGGATTTCTCTTCCTAGCTCCACTAATTTACCAACGCACCTGTTAGCCTCTCTGTAGATATGATCTATATGTTGAATGCCCATTTCTAGCATGATATCGGTGCAGTCCTTGATTATGTTTTTTCATGGATGATCCGAACCCACTCCTTTGTTAACAGCGCTCACCACTCTAAGGGAATCGCACTCGATTACCAAATCTCTGAAACCCCTAACCCTAGCTAATCTCTGAAACCCCTAACCCTAGCTAATCTCAACCCCCCCTAATACTTCACAATTCCGCTAGGTCTGCAGATGTAGAACCAGATTGGCCCAAAAACCAAACACCCAATCTCCATTACTATCCCTAAAAATGCCTCTCGCACTCGCGCTGCCACCCACAGCCCTAACTCCACCATCGACGTTGAGTTTTATTCTGTTCTCCTTAGGCTTGTTCCACCTGACGAGGATTACTTCCTCTTCTTTCTCAATACTGCTGAGGCTATTAGAGATGGAATTAATAGTGTGGAGGATCCTTTTAGCCACCTACAGCGAAGGATCAATTTTCTTCTGAAAGGTAGCCTCGCATCTAGATTTCCATATTAACCACACTATCAGAGCGAAGGAAACTGCTTCATTCTCCAAACCAAGCTTAAATTGTTTGAGAGTCCCATTCCTAAGCCAATCATAACCCGTCTCCCTCCAAAATTCAGCAATACTGCCATTGTTCTTCACCATAATACTCCAAATATTTTGAGCATGAGGGCAGTCCCTTATCGCATGACTCAAGTTTTCCTCCTCTCTCCTACAGATCGCACAAACATCCTCCCTTAGCACACCTCTTTTTCTGAGCTCGGAATTAGTCAAGACCTTACCTTTTGCTGCCAGTCATATAAAGACTTTGACTCTTTCTGGGCATTTAAGCTTCCAAATCCACATCCAATCTCGAGTGGCATCCTGCAGCGGAGTGACGATCTTTCTCTGCAGCCAGTAAGCGGAGGCCACAGAGAAATCCCCATCCATACACTCTTCCCAGAAAATAGAATCACCATTGGCTCTGTTTCTAGGAATCAGAACTGCCCTTACTTTCTCTACAATGTTTCTAGGAAGAATACCTGCAAGAACCTCCACCTTCCAATTACCTTCCTCGTCCCAAAAGTGAGAAACTTTGATCGTTGGATCGCAGTCCTCTTTAGGAACTAAAGCTCTCTCTTGCAGCTCATCCTTTCCCATCCAGCGGTCCCTCCAAAACCTAATGTCATTTCCGTCCCTAATTCTCCATTTCATCCCCTTTTTAATGCACTCACGGCTAGCGCAAATGCCTCTCCAAACCGCTGAGGAGCGCTGGCCTCTGACATGATCCAAAAGGTTGTCTCCACGAAGATACTTGCTTCTAAGAATTTTCACCCATAGAGCTCTATCCTCCTTCATGACTCTCCACCCTAACTTAGCCATCAACGCGGTATTGCAGTCTCGCATGTTCCTCGCGCCCAATCCACCCTCACATTTAGGCACACAGACCTCTTTCCAGCTCACCGGATGAACTTTCCTGTGCTTTCAGAACTACGCCACAAGAAATCTCTGTTAAATTTGTCTAGCGTCTTGCAAGTACTCTCCGATAACCAAGCTGACTGTATAGTGTAGATCGGTATTGAAGCCGTCACCGAGTGAACTAGCGTTCTCCTACCTGCTGTAGTCAACATCTTAGCTTTCCACCCGCAGAGTTTGTGCTGAACTTTGTCCACCAACTAATGATAGAACTCTTTATTAATCTTACCATGTATAGCCAGAACCCCTAGATAATTTCCCAGGTTCTCTGTGACCGTAAAACGGCTGCACGCAGTAAGGGAGGCTTTCAAGTGCCTTGGGGCTTTTGACGAGATACAAATCTTGGATTTCAACGGATTGACTTGGAGACTGCTCTCTTCGGAGAATTCCTTTAGACAACTAAGAATGTTACTTAGATTAAGGTGCTCCACCTTCGTAAAAAGAATTAGATCATCTGTAAAAAAGAGATGTGAAAGCTCCGGCCCCCTCTAGCTACTCTAATGGGATTCCACACTCCCTTCTTTACTTTCTCTTGAATCATAAGAGCCAATCTTTCTATAACCAAAAGGAAGAGGTAGGGCGATAACGGATCGCCTTGTCTCAAACCTTGATTGGGTTTAAATGCCGGAAGAACTTCCCCATTCCATATGATTGAAGTTTCCCCATTAGACACCGCAAACATAATCAGCCTCACTCTGATCACTGGAATGTCGATCTCAAGCAGAGCTTTAGCTAAAAACTCCCAATTAACATTATCATACGCTTTCTTGAGATCGATTTTCATGATCATAGCATGTCTCTTACTTCTAGAGTGCCTAATAGTGTGAATAACTTCTTGCAAAACAATAATATAATCGAGAGTACCTCTCCCCGAAAGAAAGCTGTTCTGGTGCTCTCCTATAATGTTTTGCAGAAGTGGCCTTAATCTGAACACAATGCATTTGCTAAGAATCTTATAAGAAGTTTTCAACAGACTAATAGGTCTGAAATCTGACATCTTTTCAGGGTTATTTGTCTTGAGAATCAAAATCATATGGGCTTTTGCTACGGCGGGGTAAAAGTATCCGTCCTCCAAGGCCTTATTAACAAAACTACATAACTTATGCTTCACAGTGTCCCAAAACTTTTGGTAAAACAGGGGTTGAAAGCAGTGCATCGTACGCTTTTGAGAATCCAAACCCTAACCCTAGAAGACAAATCAGGGCAAATCAAGATCTCTGCATCGAAGTATGCTGATTTTGAAGAGGATTGGTTGAAGACCTTAACCCTGGCAGACAAGAGGATTTTGTAGTTTAATATAAACGCGTCCATCGGGACCCGAGAAGACCTCTTCCCCTTCTCACGCATTGCGCTGCTTTGTGGTTCTTTTCTCTCCGAGCCCGCAATCCAGGTATAATGGGTTTTGCTTTTCAATGAGATAGTATGAGAGAGAGGGGAAGAGAGATTTACTATCTTTGTTCCATGATTTAGAGCGTTGTGATGATGGATGGTTGGTCCCTAATCTATATATTTTGATTGTGAACATACATCCAATACTTCTATTATAATGCTTTTGACTGTTTGATATGTAGCTTCTACATTTTTTTTTTCATTGCGAGATCAGTGCAATAAAGAAAGTGAATCTGGGATTTTTGTGTAAAGGCCTACTTGAGTTGTAATCTGATGAAGTTCTGCATGCTCTGGTCCATTACTCTACATGAATCTGTTGCTTGAAATGCCATGCCTGTTAACATAATCAAATATACACGTGGTTGTTTCTTCTATTTTGTGTTGATGGGACATAATATGGGTCTTGATTTGATGATTCAAGTATGGTTGCTAATATTGTTGGTTTTCATTATGTGGTTCAGGTAAGATACACCCTGACGAATATTAAAATGAACAATGCTTCGGAGCAAATAAAACAGAGCTTGATTGAAGCTGAAACAGAAGCTGAGCATCTTCTTTTGGCCCGGCATCAGGTTAAAATGCTTCATTCAGGTCTCAGGCAGAATTTATTTAACTTTGAGGATATTTTACAAAGTCTAAGATGGTATCAAAGCATGATATCTTGAGTTGGAGTCCTCATGCGAGGCTCATTCTTCAACTCATTTAAAATTTCAAGTGATTGGATGTGTTACCCAAAACGTGAGAGTAGGTGTTAACATAATAAACAATAACACCTCTTTTCACAAGCTTGAGCTTTTGGAGTGGATGATTGTTTCGCTAAATTTATGAACTTTTTGAGCTTTGGTTTGTTTGCCTTTTCCATTGTTTTGGATGAGATCACAAGAACCCTCCTCAAATGTGCTGTCTCGTTTGCTTGGTTTAATTAATTTGATCATTTGTTCATCTCAATTGAAGAACATACGGCCTTGCTGTTTATTTCTCTTTTCACTGTCATATGCATGTGGTAACATGATCTGAAACTTGTTTTCATGTTGAAACTGCAGTTAGTTGAGAATGATAGGATGAGGAATGAGAACCGGGAAGCCCTTACAATGCTTAGGAAGAGGGCTCGAACAACAAAAACCAGTGTTCCTTCTCCTTTTGAGTCTATAATGAGGGAGATTGAGGGCCTCGAATCAAGGCCATTAGTTAAGGAAGTATGCACAACTTGTGGCAACCATGACTCAAAAGAGAATACATGGATGATGTTTCTAGGAACTGGTGTTTTTGCTAGGATGCCTTTTCATGCTGCTCACACCATTTTAGAGAAAGGTATGCTCTTTAAAAGGAAATTTTCATTGAATTGTGGACATTGTTTCCATAAACTAGTATGACATATTGAAAACGAGTAATTTATTACCTATTATGAAAACTAAGTTCGTTTGGACAAATTTTAATGGGTGATGTGCACCTGTCCCAAAGCCATTTCCTTAAGAAGTGATTGAAGATGGTAAACCTTTTGTAAGGGTACAGTTTTAAAGTGTCCTAATTAATGGATGGAAATTGAATCTCCCTCCCTTTATATGCAACCAAAACTGTCTCAAAAATGTTTTATTAAGCCACTAAATTGGAAACGAATGAAAGGCTTGAAAAAGATCGGAAGCTTAGAGGGCATGCTTCTTCTTCGGTCTCTGCTCTTTGTTTGCTACCTCCTCCCTTTCTCTCTCCCTCTCTCAATTTCTATCTGTTGCGGTATGCCTAGGCATGGTGTGAGTCGGCCAAGTATACATGAAATAATACTAAACCTCCTTTGTATTTCTCATATCTAATGAAAATGATAACTAATCACTTGTTTTCTTGAGCAAAATACATTATGCTAGATTTGATGTTCACTTCTGCCATTCCAAATTAGTTTTAAGGACATATTCCTTTATTATGATGATATCTTGATAGTAGGTTGTTTGTATTTTTTTACATTGGACATGTAGACCAAGAAAAACTTGACTATGAATCCAAGAAATTGCAAAGCTACGTGAAGGAGAAATCCCTTTTGCTTTCAGATAAAGGTGTTCTTGCAGACAAGATCAGTCCAGATGTGGTCAGATCTCTGGTGACATTGACAGACAAACCAAAGTGAGTTGTGAACAAGCATTGACGGTGTAGTTTCTTTCTAACCATTATCCTTATCTGAATCATATTAGGTTATTGTTGATTATTTGAAACAAGATTGCCACACCTATGCATATCTTAGTTCACTGCTTGTGCAACAGCTCGTGCTTTCCTATATTTTTCCTTACTAGCCAGCAAATGAATCTATTAGTATTTCCACTGTATGGCAAGAATATTATTTTAGCATCCATTCAACCCTTAACCCCTCTCTCTCATGATTTAGTTTCTTTCATGTCTGTATGGTGTATCTTTATATTTATCTCTCTTTATTCCCCCTCTTAAGTGGGTACTAGTTGCGTATGTGCACTGGAAGTTGTTATGAGCACATCTCTGTTATCCCATGAAGGGTGTATTTTTGAACCAGCATTTTAAGTTGAAGATGGTTTTCTCGCTTTATTTGGTGGACGTACCTGCTTACTTCTAGTAGAATTGAATTTTGCATTGCACTAGTCTGCTTGCTAAAAACTGGATATTGGCAAGGATAGGGATGGAAAGTCTTTTAGAATTTATGTTTCTTGGACATAGGGTATATTCATTGAAATAAATACGCGTATATTCTAATTGGTTTTGGAAATCCTCTTTCTAGAGCTAACATGATCTGCCTCCTTGTCTAGGTAAGTTGCATTGCTAACCTATCTCCTGGGGAAGAGGAAGACATTGCTACAACAAAACTGCCGAGTACTAAGGCAGAGTTGGATTTTTCGTTTGTACTTGGATGCATACAGGTATTGGGCTTTGGAAAAATGGATTTGCTCACTTATTTGTACATTAATCATTGTGACAAGATTATGGTATTCCATCTCTCTCTCTCTCTTATTCTGCATACATCTTTAATATGATATCATTCTTATAACCATCCACATGGACACTAACGCCGCTGGGGATGATAGAAATTCCATCTTATAATGTTATATTTGAGAAAATTACGAGGTTTGGTGTGGGGGATGGGTTATAATTCTTCACATGAATTTGACGTCTTTGCAAGAAAGTTGGTCCCCATCAGAGTTGATATTTCAATTTTTGGAAGCCACTTTACACTGCATTATCCACTGATACCATCAAGTTTATTCCGGGTCCTGCTGATCCTCTTGAGATTCCAATGACCAAAGAATGTTGAGCTCTTGAGTTCCCAAAACTAGACAAGTGGGCCTAGGGTTTTCCTTCATACCAAGCCCGTAAGCTAATAGCCCGTTAAATGGTTCGGCCCGGGGTGAGGCCCCGGGTTAGTATTAGTCCTTTTAATCCCATCTGAATGGGCTGGCACGCTTTCCAGTCCATTGGATGTTTCTGTTTTTCACTTTCTTCGAGCTCCGCTCAAGACGTTAAAAGATGGAGCTAAGATTTTGAGTCGGATGCGGCACGTGGTCACTCTCCAGGGCATTGAGCTAGAATTGGGGTCTTTGCAGTAGGGTATTATTTATTTTCTTCACCATCGAATTCAAATCTTACACGTAGACAAGGAAAAGAGGAAAAAAATCATCCGAAGTTCAGAAAATCCTCTCTATCTCTCTCTCTCTCTCGTGTCTTTTGTGGGGTGGGGTTGTGAGGTGTGGGCAAGTAGACGGTTTCCGTACAGAAAGAGTCAACGTCAGTGTCAGCCTTTCACCAAATGCAAGCAGAGTCCTCTGGCTCCAGCAGCCCTCTGCCTGCCTCTCATGAATCAATGAATCTCTTGTATCATAAAAATCTATATATATATTTTATAACCTAATCATGACCCGATTAATTCGAACCATCGGATCAATTCAAAAGAATTTTTTTAATATAATATTTTTTATTTTCAAACGAATCCTTAAAAATCTCTATGTATTTATCTATCTTTTCAACAAATACCAAACAAAAATGTCTCGTCCTATTTTACTTTGCCACCCGCCATTAACTATAAAATAAACAAACCTTTTAATTCTTGGAAAATAGAATTTAATCATTTGATATTTTGATAAATTTGTAAAAATAAGTCTATTTTGTAAATAATAATTTCAATGTAATTCTAATCTCTGTTAAAATTGACTATCTTCCCTATTAAAATTAGGAGATGTTATCAAATTTTTATGAGTGTAGTGATCGGGTGCCTTTGATAATAAGTATCGAGTTTGATTCATGAAAATAAATAAATGAGAGTAAGAGAATTAATCGTTTAATGGATCCCATAGTATTCAGATTGTAATAATCTAATAAAATTTAGATATCGATTAATGATAAATATTTATACACTAAAAAAAAACTTGGGGAATGTTATCATTAAATTTAAAAATTCTGCTATAATATGCATTAAATATTATAATTATAAGAATTTTTATCTGGACTATTCATCTATTTTCACAAATATTAATATTTATGAAAATAATTATCGATTATAAGACGGTTTATACTGATATGATTAATTCATGAAATTATAGAATTTCCTTCTAAGATTTCGTCAAAGATCTTGTAATGTAAATGGTTATATTTATAATGTATTTGACATTATAAAATAATAAAAAAGAAATTCTTTCCTGCTGACAAGCATGGATCGGAGGAGGCTCATTAACCAAACTACCTTCGGACAGCTTTACGATAATAATAGTAAGTAATACATCGTACGCTGTTGGATACGATCGATATCCACTTGTCTTTTACTCTCTCCCACCACTCTTGTAAATTCAACTTTACCCCTTTTTTATTTATCATTAATATTTAATATCATATTTTAATTAATTTATTACAAATATCTAAAAATTTTATTTAGAAATGATTTTTTCAATATAATTTTTTTTATTCTTAAATTTCGAATATGAAATTTAATTAAACGATCTCATATTTTATTTTATTAATCCGACTGTCCAATAATTTAACTTTATTCTCTTTATCTTTCTATCCATAGTCCTAAGTAATATGATTCGAACTAATTGTCACATCTATAAAAAAATGAGTAAGTTTTTTTTTTTTATTTTTAAAATTCAAATATAAAAAACTTAGAAATTTAGCAGCTAATCGCCGCGAGGCGTTGGTCCCCCCCCTTTTTTTTTCCTTTATGCTTTTTTTTTTCCTTCTAAAACTTATTTGAATTCACCAAGAAGAAACACATCCCACTTATTGATTATATTTTAGTGTGTATAGAAATTATTGTAAATTTTTGGTTTGTCTTCTTTTAAAAAGCATGCATGCATATTGTGTAATTTTTGAGAAAGAGAAAATAAATGGATACGGAAATTTCTATCGATGAAAATCAAATTCAAATCTTTTTGATTCTAGACAAATAACAAATGTCAAATTGTATAGGCACAGTATGAAATTAGAGAAAGAGAAAATAAACTAATCGAATTCAAAATTAAAATCTTTTGCTTCCCAGAAGATTATAGTGCCAGACCGATTCAAACACTATTGTTTGAATTTTTATTTGTATTAAAAATTTTAAATATGAATTTTGTGATTTCTTATTTTTCCAATCATAGATATGAGTCAAAATGTTTACAAAAGGAAATATGAAACTTTAATACTGCAAACCAGTTTTGTTGAACAAACATATGAGAATTTTCTTGATGCGTCCAAATCAAACAGAAATAAGTTTTGCCTTTAATCCTTTTCCGTCCTTATTCCCTCAAAAAGATGGCAACACATTTTTTTCTTACATAGAAATAAATTTCAATTAAGAACCTCATGCATGAAAGTCTCATAGCTCTTTGTCAATTTTTCAGATTGTTATAATGAGTCAAATCGGCGATAAATTTAATGAAATGAGGTATTAGATCATTTAATCAAATATTGAATTCGAAATTTATAAATAAAAAAAAGATTATATTAGGAGATCCGTTCCCTAAATAATATTTTCATAAATATTTAAATCGAATTAATTAAAATATGATTTTAAATTTTAGTGATGGATTAAAAAAATAATGGGTCAAATCCTATTTTAATAAAATCATCAAAGCATCTGAAAACCCATGTTCACAACATATTCAAATGATTGGCTTTTGGGGGAGAGGGGTATTGCTTGTGGTAGGCAAAAATGATGACACATTTCCATTAAAGCATGAGGTTGACACGTCAAATAGGGAAAATCTTTGAAGAAATCATATTAATGCACATGATTTGATGTCATTTTGGCCTATGTTTAAGGCAAACAACATTCTTTCCATGAGAAATGGCTTGTACAAGTGGTGCAATTCCTTATGTCCCTAGACAAGATTAGGGCCATTTTTTTCTTTTTCTTTTTATCTTTTTGGTGTTGAACAAAGATACCTTCTCATAGGTTGATTTTTGGGAAACAACAAATCTATGATAATTCAAAAAGGTACCCTTTGATTCTTGTAAGAATTAACATTAAATGTTCACATCTTTTTCTTATTATTAGTTAGAGACTGAGGGATAAAATGACTCTTATCAATTTTTGAATAAAATGCCTAATTTTTCTTTTTTAAAGAACAAACAAGGCAATAACATATTTTTTTTTTCCTCTAAATTCATTTGTTCAAAATTTCTTCTTTACTCCTATTTGTTTATCACATTATTTTCACTTTTTTCTCTGCACTGCATACAAGATACCCTCCATTTTAATTATATAAATAGCTAGCTTGATTTAGCTTAAAGAAGATAATTTTATTGCTAAAGTTTTACCCACTTGCTCTTTGCTCCCCCTTTATGTACTGGCATGTTATATCAGTACAATATATATATATTATTTTGGTGACAAACAGGAGTGAGAAAACTAACTTTTAAAAGAAATTATACCTCAAATATCACATTTCAGAAATTGATAAATCTTATGATGAGGCAAATACAACTCATGAATCTCACAAGAGACTGATGATGCTAGCAAGGATGTTGGCACAAGAATTCCCACTTGGACCAAAAAAACACATGATGAACCAAAATTTGTCGTAGCTATAGGCATTCCCAGAGAATATTGAAACTTGGAAGAGAGAGCCGCAACAAGTTTGACAGAGTCGATCTCAAGAATAACCAGGAAGAACTTGCTTCGAAATAGGAGACGAAGCCCCTCATGGAAACCACTTTTATATATATACATATATATAATGGGGAGATCATTAAATCAAAATAATAATGTGTACTACAATAATAGAAAATATATTTAATTTGGCCTTGTGAAGGTTGGAAATAATAAATTGTGAGGCAATGAATTGAACCACTTTAGTAATTCAATTCAAAAGTTTGAGAGAAAATTGAATTCAAAATTTTAAGAAAACTTTATAATTAAAAAAATTATAGCCATTTTTTCTTAAATCAACCCCTAAAATTTAATCGCCTTATTTATTATATTTTGTTACCCGGTATAAATTTCTAATTTTATCTCTGTTTTCACTCTCTTTAATGCCTTAATGAATAATTTATTACTCTTTTGAAATTATCTAAAAATTAATTTTTGTTAATAAAATATAAATAAAAAGTACTATAATCACAAAAAATATCGAATACCAATGGACATTTTTCACATAATTGGAAGAGAAGCCTAATATTTGTCGAATCATTTCAATGCTAAAAAATATTGAAATATTTTATTTTACTTATTATCGATATTTGAAATCATATTCTGATTAATTTAATTTAAATATTTATAGAGATTTTATTTAAAGAAATAATTTATTTAATATAATTTTTTTTTTATTATTCCTTAGTAGGATATGAGAAAAGGAGGGGTAACATCAAGTGGGGACGTTTTCGGCCATACAAAAACTTGGTCCTTCTGTCGGTCGCTGGCAATGCTCATTTGGTAGACTCATTTAATAGGTTTGTCCAGCTAACAACTTCCTTTTTTAGTTATAGAGTGAATCACATAGACCTTTTTGCAAGCAAAACATTTTTTCATAATTTTATCTTATTTTAAGAATAATATTTATTAATTAAATTAAATAATTAAAATTCTGTCATTTATTTAAAACTTTACGGAGAAGTTAAAAACTTTTATTTAGATAAATATTTACCGATTAGGAACCCTTCCCCAATGCATCAATGGTTGATACAATTGGGAGTTTGATATGAGATTTGAACTATAATTATTATTTTTATGTATAAATTCGTTATCAAAACCCCATCAAAATACCAAAAATCAACTCGAACCGCATATGCGTACTTATGTAATCCATTTCCATTTCTCGAATACAAATCTAGGATCTCAATGTTATTAAAGTATATGTTGTGTCCACTTGAACAAATATCTCAAATGTTATATATTACTATGAGTTACTTTAATGACAATAAAATATTTTATTTAGCTCCTAATAACTTTATTTATGATGAATTCATTGTTATAACAGTTGTTTTAAAAAGAGCGTGTTATCAGTAATTTATGAAATTATTGCTACTACTACTACTTCTTCGAGTACTACTACTACTATTACTATAAAAATAAAAAAATAAAATGAGGGGGTCGTTGGTCGTAAATGTTATGATGGGTGGTTCAAAGGATGATGTCCAAATATGGCCAGCAACCTTAATATTCACATGGTTTTGTTTGGTTAAGGAATTATTGTTAGTATTTCATTGAGCTACTTGATTTAAATGTTCACCCTCAAGGACTAAAAATAGAAAATTCAAACAATTTTTAATTTTTTTTTTCTTTATTTGTACTAGAGTAGATCATGCAGCGAAGGATTTAAGTAATAAAAATGAAAATCAATATTTTAATTTATCTTCCAATTAATATATTTTCTTTTCAAAGTTATTTATTTATTTATTTTTGGATTTTTCAGTAGGAGGGCAATGTACTTTACAAGAATAAAGAGATTTGCGAGAAATCAAACTTTTATTTCTGGGTCAAGAAGCTAGTAGTAAAACTTATATATGTATTAAATAAAAAAGAGAGTCTCAAGTCCTATTAATTCTCTCATTCACTTCAAAAAAATAATAACAAAGGTATTATGTAAAATTTATGTATAAGAATTTGATGGAAAAGAAACCTTTCTCTTAATAATATTTACTTATACTCTATGGATTGAGCCAAAGATGAGAGAGAGGGGGATGGGGGGGGGGAGATTACTTACAAGGAGGGGGTGCAGTGATATATATATTTTACTTGATCCCCATATATTGAAATCTGTATGATTCGATTTAAGTAATTATGTAATTCAATTTAAAAACGGACTCTTCCGACACCTGTAATATTCTATACAATTTTAGAAGAATCGAGAATAAGATTTCCTTTTCGATGAGGTCAGCTAAAGATAAGCCCCAAGTAATGTTTTTCTTTTTTTTTTTCTTTTCAAATTAACGCAATAATAAGTTTTCTTGATATTTATGTGGAAATATTGGAAGTATATAAGATTCATCTTTTCTTTAGGTCTTCACGAGATCACGTAGGTAATAATTTGACATGACTATCAAGGAAAAATGCTCTGCAAACTTTGTAACAATAATGTGAAAACTGAAAAGATAGCCTTTAAAAAAAAAACATATAGGTAATTATAATAGAAGATGATTCACACCTAACCTTCACGTATAAACCCGTTTACCTTTTGGTAAAAATGAGATTTGATCGGGGAAATTTTTTACACATTGTAAAGCTTTGCTAATTGAATTCAATGATACTAATAATGCATAATAGAGATTTATCAAAGTCAAATGAACTTTTTTTTCCCTTTAATACACGGTGCGATATTAATTGATATTTAATCAACAATGTTAGAAGCTTTAAGAGAATCATAAAACAAAATGGTAATATGTTTTGACTTATTTTTTATTGTATTATTAATATATTTTGACCGATTCTTAATTAGTAATTAGAAAAAGCATTCTACTATAAACTAGTGTACAAGATGTTAAATATACATCTTATCAAATATTTATGCTAGATCAATTTTTTTTAGTAACACAGAAATTTGAATCTGGGATCATCGAATTAGGGGAGGAGGTTATGACTACTAAATTGTCTCTTTAGGGACATATTTATGCTGGGCCATATGAATTGGAAATACAAGTTTTTGTTTTGAAAATCAGACGGACTTGTCACAATGGAAAGTAGTTGTTTGGTGAGAGCATTTTTGCCATTAATTTTTTTTGGGTATAAGAAAATTCAATTAAATGGGATGAAACTGAAAAAAAATAAGGGTAGAAATACAGAAACTTCATCGCATGAGGTATCTCAGTAGACTTTTTGCCATTAATTAAAATGCTAAAAAACTAGTTGAACTAAAAAAATGTGAGACGTGACAAAGAAATAGGGCCCACAAGAATACACCGGAGGCTGTAGTAAGTAATTTCCTCCCGAGGCGAGAGGGAAGAAGGAAGCTGCCTTGTAAAGACAAATACTTGTACAAACCCAAGGGAAGGGTCTGCGTGTTGGGTTGCTGTTGTGAGAGTTTGTGAAGGCCAGGGAAACTTACCTCCTTCAGAGGGTGGGTTTCGTAGTAAATAGAGTTGCCAGTTGTAGGGTATTTTCGTCACTTTACCACCAACACAAGTAAAAAAGGCCGCTTCATCCCCACATCAAAGCCGCCTCTATTTTCTGTGCCCTCCTCCCTCCTTCCCTCCCCCTCCTCACACACCCCCTCCATCCCACAGAGAAAGAGAGAGAGATGAAGATAGAGAGAGAGAGAACAAATTTATTGCATTATAGTTGGAGTGCAAAAGGTAAATAGAAATATGCAAATTTAGAGTTCACTCCCATTCTTCTTAGTTTTACTTCTGTGTGTATAGAGTTCATATGCTCAACAAAAAGACGACATACCCAAAACCTTAAAACCTCGAAAACCTGTTCCTAAAGGCACAATCGAAAACCCCATTACTTCTTCTTTGGTAAGAAAAAGACCCTATTACCTGCCTTGTGGAATTCCGCTTCTTTTCGCTTTCTCTCTGGTGCTAAATATGTTGGACTATGAATGGGGGAACCCAAGTTTAGTGCTCTCCGGAGAAGAATCCGACCCGAATTCAGACCCGACTCGTCAAATTTTCAATCATTACCCCCAAACTTTCAATGAGTCTCTCCTCTCTCCTCCGCCTCCTCCACCTCAGCCACAACCCACCACCGCCGCGACAACTTTCTCTCATCACCTATTTAGCCACCAAAGCCACCAACAACAGAATTTAACAAGCTTTCACTCGCTCTACGACCCACGGGCCAGCCCGTACACGTATCAGAACCCGACCCAGATGATCCCCCTCGAACCCATGGTCGGACCAGTCCACCACCATCAAACAGGGTTCATGGTAGTTCCCAAGAGTGAAGAAACACTTCCTGAGTTCACTACCCGAATCGGGCTCAATTTGGGCGGCAGGACTTATTTCTCGTCTGAGGATGATTTCGTGAGCCGGCTTTATAGGCGGTCAAGGCCGATCGAGCAGGGTTCGACCAACTCCCCGAGGTGTCAAGCCGAGGGCTGTAATGCTGATCTGAGTCATGCAAAACACTACCACCGGCGTCATAAGGTGTGTGAGTTCCACTCGAAAGCCTCCACCGTCATCGCCGCCGGGTTGACTCAGCGGTTCTGTCAACAGTGCAGCAGGTTCACCGAAAGTCCTTGACTTTATTGCCCTTCCCATGCAATCCATTTTCCTCCGCTGCCACTACGCTAGACAACACTACAATACTATCTTTTGAGATCAATTAATTTATCGAAATCGACGAAAAAGCTTCACAGAGTTACAACGTTAGTTTGTTTAGATTACCAAAAAACAACAAAAAAAGAAGTTGAAATGACGAAAATGGCCTTGGGGGTATTTTGTTGAGCTAATGATTGGGTATCTCCGTACGCGGGCAATCCCGAGGGCATTTCAGTCCTTGAATTTTTTTCACACACACTGTGTTTTCCGTTTGCGTACACTGTTTGTTTTTGCCTCTTATGTATATGCTTATTCCTGGGGTTTAACAGTTTCAAATGTAACACTTTCTTTTACGAGGAAGCACACTAATTATTTTATTTTTATTTTTCTATAAATTATTCAGATTCCATTTGCTGTCGGAGTTCGACAATGGAAAACGTAGCTGCAGAAAGAGATTGGCTGATCACAACCGGAGAAGAAGGAAAACTCAGCAGCCGGTGCAACAAGAACAAAACAAGTCCCAAACTGAAATGCCAAAAAATTCTCTTCCAGAAAACATCACTACAAGTAAGCTAAGAATTATGTAAATTTTGTTTTTATTTTACTTATGATAACCCTCCAAAAAAATAATTTTTCTTTTTTTTTTTCATCATTAGCCCTCCGAGCATTGCCATAAGGGTTCCCACCCTTGTGGTTTACAAGATACCGATTGATTAAATTAGTGGGTGAGAATGTTATATATTTTTATTATAATTAATGGGATTTTTATAGGGTCTCCGACGGACTCCTCCGGGCCTCACTCCTCGACGGTGACGGTTGCGGTGTCCCCGCCACGGATGACATTGGATCGTTTCCGGCCAAGGCAATTCCAAGCGACATCATCATCAACATCATCAAGCTCAATATTTTTCTCAAGCGGGTGAACGAAACATCATGATCCTAATTTTAATTTTCTTGAATAATGTGAGGAGGGGAAAAGGAAAGGGAGTGATTAGAGAAGGTTGAGAGCTTTATTATCTCTCACGTTGGGATGGGTTTGTCAGACTTTCTTCTATTTTGAAGTCTCTCATGTTGTTTTAGAAAAATTTAGTGTGGAAGTCCAAGATTCAGATCATGTGTGTTCTTACATATAACACAGTTATATGATTATAAAATTCTGTAACAGTTATATTTATTTTTCGCAGGAAATTGACTTTCCAATTGTGTTGGAATATTCTTTTTCTTTTTTCGTCCAAAGCTTGATGGATTGGGAATGAATATCTTTGAAGAGAATGCATACAAAATTGATATATTTATATATCTTATGTCCTAAAGTGCAAAAGACTCTTAAGAAGTGGAATTATAAATAAATTTTGATATGGGAGTTTTGTATTTTTGATGATTATTTGCTCCAAAAACTCATGGGTAGAAATGGGGTTTGAAGAAAATAGAGAGTAAAGTTGGAATTATTGGGCATTTGGTCTCATGGGATGGGCTTCTCATTTTTGGGGATGAAGGATATCTTTTTCATGGAAAATGGGTGGTGATAATTTCCTGATGGGAATTTGGGAAATAGAAAGAAAAATGAAAGGAGGAATCACATGGAATTCAGTGGTGAGTCCGAGTGTTTCGTGGGAGAGGGATTTGGAATTAATGGGTCAAGCCGCCTACATGCAAGCATATCACTTCACAAGTTGACAATTCCCAAATGCTCCAATCTCTCTCTCTCTCTCTCTCTCTCTATAAACTTATTGTCTATTGTAGTTTTGAGATAGTGTTCTTTTTTGTTTTTTTAAAGGAGGTGTGCATGTTTTAAAATTATATAATAAATTAAATTAACAAAGAAGAGATGAGCTTACGCTATTACAAGAATTTATTAACTATATAATTGTCTAATCATCTCTACTTATACAATGACCAAGGATAACCAAAAAAAGATCTAATGCCCTCTTACAAAATAGTTTTGATATTTATTAATTATTATAAAATAATTTTATTAAAATATTCAAATTAATTAAAAAATAACTCAATTTAAAAAAAAAAATAAAATTATTATTATACCGATCTAAGTTTGGTACAAAAAATATATCACTTTCTTAAATTATTTTCTTGAACAAGACAACATGCTTTACAAAATCCAATAAAAGGTTTTCTATCTAAATTGCTCAAATCACCAATTATATATAATGTTTGAATTTTAAAAATAAAACAAAATATTTTTCATATATATATATATATATATTTATTTATTTATTTATTTATTTATTTATTTATCCAAACAAAGCCCCATTTGACACTGTCGTTGAATAAATGTCTTGCTCGTGGGAAGTGTACCAAATCTCTGTCAATCTACCTGTTTTTGAGAGAGAGAGAGAGAGAGAGAGAGAGAGAGAGAGATTTTGAAGGAAGTATCGCCAGGTGGGACCTACAGTTAAAGAACATATTGATTAATACTTATGAAGTCGGATGATTAATAATAGCTTAAGATGTTGACCGTCTCCTTCAATTGTTTGGTGGGTTGGGCTCTGCTGAGCCCCACGATCAAGACCAAGATCAAGATCAAGATCAAGATCAAGATCAAGATATGATCTCAAATTTTCTCAACAGTTTCTGTCTCTTTCTGAGTAGTGCCGTGAATATGAACCTGCTTGGTGGGACCCAACCAATCAAATCCAAAATTATTGAAAAACTTACCAAAATTGAGACCTATTACTTTCCGCACCCAACACATACAATTCAATATTGGTGAAAATAATGGACAGCCAATTATTCATTATTTTTTTCAGCTGGTATTCAAAATTATTACGATTAATTTCGATCCGAACATATGAAAAATCTTATTAAAGAGATGATTCTCTTAAATAATCATTTTTATTTTTAAATTTTAAACTCATAATTTAATTAAATAATATAATATTCTATTTTATTATATCAACTATTTATCAATATGATCAATTATTTATGCCCGTAAAAAAACAAGTGATTTTTTTTTTTTTTACCTAAAGCAAACAACCAAGGACTTTGGGATATGAAATGAATGTTACACTATTTTTGTGATATACTTTTAACTCACAGCTTGAAAATTTCAGTGAATGATAGAGACTCTATGTAAGAATGATGATTATTTTGTATTACTTTATTATTTATTAAAGAAAAAGAAGAGAGAAATTCACAAAATGCAATAGATATTTTTGTAGTATGTGTTAGTATAGGTTTTGGCATGGTTGTAAGATTGTTGTATTCTGATTGAGAACCCATGAGTTCAAACTTAGATAGGGTGACGCTTCAGATTGAATCGTGAAAACGAATCGGATCGAATCTTGGTTAACAATTTGAAAAATTATGGATTGATTTATTATTCTATAACTATGTTTATAAGATTTGATTTTAGTTTTTTATTTTAAAAAACCAGGAATTGCTGATTTGAATCGAGAATTCTTATATTAAGAAAATTAAATTAAAATGAAATAAATATATATATTTTTTGATATTCCACTAATTAATTTAGTTGATTTTGTTTATTTATATTTATTTTTCAATTCTTGTATCAGAATTGAAATCAAAATCAAAACCTTCCGATAAACTATGATGACCCAAATTTTATCTTTGGTTGAAATCAAAATCAAAACCTTCCGATATACTATAATGACCCAAATTTTATCTTTGGTCGAACCCAATAAACTCACCTCTTATATTTTTGGTTTATCGTCTTGTTAACCATTGGGGTTTGGGCATTGGGTGTTCAGTCACTTTTTATTTTGATAATTCTTCTTATCCTCGATTTTTCTCGTATAGTGAATTTCTTCTCCTTTTACCAATGATTTTTTCCAAATTTGGGATTTTTCACACAAACACTTGTGTGATTTTCTTTCAATTTTCTTGATTATTTATAATAAATTAGTATCAGAATAAGTTTTTTTTTTTATATAAGATAATAATAATAAAATATGATATTTCGCACTGACTTCCAACTTAGGAAATCAAGATGCACGTTGTACTTGTGCAAACGGATTTGAATGATACTCTGTGAGGGTTTGATAGAATTCTCTTATCGGTCACCAGAGGAAAAGAAAAGGGTAAGGATCGAAAGGCTCTCTCCAATACAATTACATTTATCAAATCAAATTCTACATAATATTTTGAAATAAAAAACAATTATTATCTTGCGATTGAAATTGAAATTTTTGTGTATGATAAAAAAAGCCTATCCATCAAGTTGCATCTGAAGTATAAATTGTACTCTTGTCATATGTCTGAAAGTGAGTATGAATACCACTTAACTATTGGAAAGAAAATTATCTCTGATTCAGAGAATATGGAAATTAAATATGATGAAAAGGATTTAGGGTTGATCTTGTTATTTTCGTTAAGAGAAAATGAAATAGCTTGTGGTTGGTTCTGATATTTAGAAAAAATATCTGGTTGCTTGAGGGAGAAGTCAAGAGAGAAAATCTAGAAATGATGTGAGGGGGCGGCTTGAAATTTAAAACGTGATGATAAAATATGTAATTACCGTTAACAGAAGGGTCACGTCAAATTTGAATGCTATAAATCGTAGAAAAAGAGTAAATTATAAAGAAAAACAACCGAAGAATTCGAGTGAAATTAATGTTGTCGAGGCTGATAGCAGTGATGGAGAAGTCCTAGTCATTTCTGATGGTGACTCTAAACCCTGTTAGTATTGGATTCTTAACTAAGATGCACCTTTTATATCTGTCACAATCGAAACTATGAAATAGGAATGATAATGGATTGATAATGATTCTGATGATATTAATATCATATTTGATCCTAAATCATTAGTTTAATATTTATATTTGATTTTAATTTGATTCGGGTTAAAAAATGAAAAATATATCCGGTTCTATATGGATTTGTTTTTATGAATCCATTTCGAATCACTCTAATCCGATATATTATATATCTTTAAAAAACATATCCTATCTGATCCTAAATTGACGTGTAATTGACATGAGAAAAAAAATATATAATATAAAATTTTATTCAATAATATAATATTAAAATAAAATTTTATTTTACTTTAAATTGTTATCAAATTGGATTAGATCAGATTATTTGTACTCTAAATTTGTATTTAAATTAACCCAACTATTCTATTATTAAAACTCGACCCTAATCCGATTTAAGAAAACATAATTGATCTGACAGATCAGATTTTTTGGGTATCTATGGTTCGGATCAAATATTGTCATCCCTAATATGAAAGTGTATTCAAGGATGCTATTTTGATAGCGAAAAATGTATCTTACAAGGTGTTAGAACAGTCAAAACATGGAATTTTAGGCCAATTAGTGCCTGTTTTCCTTATAATCTAAAATTTCCATTTTGCTTAACTAACATTGAATAGAAAATATGATTGGGGATAGAGACTACCAATAAAAAGGTTGAGTTGCATTCAAACATGGGAGTACTAATGGGAGCAATAAAAGTATTTACAAGCAAAAGTATAAGTAATGCTATTAATTATGGAAACAAATTATTATAATAATTTTCATAATTTAGTAGCGGAATAATTTCTTTATTCTTTTTTTTGGCACAATTTTATATTACTCTCCATGCATTATATCAAAAAACAAAATGTGCGATTTTTAAGATAAACCTTAACCCTGATTTTTACGAAAAAAATTCTTATGACAAATGGTAATTTTTTAAAATTGTTTTCTCTAAAAACTTGTAACTTTGAAGAATATCGGGTCATTATATATTGCTAATAAAATTTTAAAAAAAATCTTGGATTTCAAATTTAGAAATACGGCATGTGAGAGTTAAAAACCGATAGCTATATAGTGATCAATGAAAAAAAAAATCACAAAATTATAGCTTTAGTTATTAAAATTTTAGTTATCATAATATTCACCTTTTACCTTTATACGATGAAAGCATATTTATACGGGGTGAAGGATAGGAACTAACATGATACGTAGAAATTTCGTAACATTAATATTTTTATGTTTTTGAAACGCTTCCTATTTTTAAAATATTTTTGAAACATTTCAATTTGTTAAATTAACTAATATTTATGTAAAAGTTTTTATACTTTTTTATATTTACAAAATTTTTTATACTGATGAATTATTTGTCTATTTAATTATAATTTTTATTTTATAATTAATAATTACATATTTGATCATTTTATATTTGTATTATAAAATATAGCTATTTTATTATTTTAATAAAAATTAGTATCGGTAAAATTTTTTTATATTATTTACATTTACATATTTGTTTACATTTTTATTTTCTATGTTATTACAAAGTATCATTTTCTTATATTGTTTCGTATCCGTTTTCATTTTTCATTTTCATTTCCGTGCAACATGACAAGCCCTAATATAAATTCTTAGTTTTGCTTTATTCTTGTATTGGTATTAACACGATGTTACTAAACTATGCTCACATTGTACCAATACATTAATTTTGAAATATGTTGGTTATTTGTTCTATACAAAGTGAATATTATAATATTTTGATTAATTATTTTATTTATCAGTATTCACAAAAAATTGGGTCGTTTTGCTATGACAAATAACATCTCTGTTTATTATAAGAACACAACAACAAGAAGAACAATGTTGTTTGGTGTAAAAGGAAGACATGGTTGGAAGGGTCTAGCCCATGTGACAAATACACGTGACAAAATAAATCTTCTATGGACGTAGCAGTTGAACGCTAGATTCTTTTAATATATGTCTCAAATTCAAATAATGAGAATGAGAAAACAAAAATTATAAGAACAAACTCCATAATAGGTCTTATAGCACTCGATCGGATTAATAAGATGAAAGTCGGATATCGATGATGACAAGTAACCCATGATCAGAAAAGGTGAGATTGGATTGAGATTTTAATTTTTTGCATCACGAACGTCATCATTGATCCTATTAATTCTCTTTGCTTTCTCCTTGTTTTTGCATGTCCATGGGCTTCTTCCAATCCAACCAAAGACAAATTCTTTTCAAATGATTTGGAAATTTCCTTGCTCTTTCCAAGGAATTAGTGGTAGGCACCTTTCTCTCTCTCTCTCTCTCTCTCTCTCTCTCTCTCTCTCTGTCCCGGAAAACATCAAACCATTGTTGCATTGTCCGTCACTTTTGAGTATTCGTTTTGCTAATAATTGATCCATTGGAAAATCAATCTTTTCTCATTTTTTGTTTTCTTTTGTCGGATGGAATGCTATTTCATTTTTTTTTCCTATTTTGGATTGATTTCGAAGTTTCCTTTTGTACATGGGAACCTAATCAATTAGGCCATTGAATTTTGCTTACAATGAAAGTTCAGTTCTCTCTCTTTTGGACGGTACGTGATTGATAGACAACAAGAAAGGGGAATGCTGGTTTAAAAATAATGCCATGCGATTATTATTAAAATTAAAAACTTAAAGAAAATTCCCATCGGTATCAATTTTTTGCACCATTATTTGGGGATGACATTTTTAATCTAAAATGTCGCCGATATGTATTTTTGCTGACATTTAGGTTAAGAAACGTCATAAAAAGAAAAATGTTGCCGATCTTTTATTAAAACATCGAAAAAAATATTGAACAAATTTAAGATTTTTGTAGCCCCATCTTTTCATATAAGGATTAAATTTTATGAATCCAAAACTTAAAATCTGATCAATGTTAGTTAACCAGTAATATATGATGAAATTGTATTAAAAGATTCAAAAATCAAATTCCATTGATTCCAAATTCAAGAGGGTTTATTGTTCAGAAGAGATGCACATCCTTGTTAGCTTAATTTTGGTCGGACCAAAACAAAATAATTTAAAATTTAGTACATTGTAATAGACTGAATTGCAAATTGCATATGATGCTATTACCATTTGTTGGTCCTCTCCCAACCATTTTTCATTTCTCCTATTTATAGATTTGGGAAATAAAAAATCACATTGACCCCATTAGTGTGACAAATTCAATTGGCTAAAATGGGGCTGGGGTAAGCTCCCTTTTTGTTTTTTCCTGGCATAAGTTCCTTTGACACATCAGATAATTTCATAAGTAGTCCCAATTAGAGATAAAGTCCAAAAATAATAATTCCAGACTGCTTTTTCTATTAGTGTGTGTATACGTAGATCTAATAACATGACACTGATTCTCTTAATTAAAGTTTCGAGTTTATATATTAAAAATAGAAAATAAAATGTTAGGAGAGCATATTTTATAATATTTAAATCGAATTAATTGAGTAAGTTGAATGATGATGGTTAAGTATCTGAGAGAGAGAGAGAGAGAGAGAGAGAGAGAGAGAGAGAGAGAGAGAGAGAGAGAGAGAGAGAGAGAGAGAGAGAGAGAGAGAGAGAGAGTGATAACATCGTAAAAAGAAGTGATAGTACAATAATTTAAATGGGCACCGAGAACCAGAGTAATGCTAAAGAATTGAAAAGATATATTGACATAATTAGATCTAATTATAGGATTTAAGAGTTAATTGAGTTGAATTATATGAAACCTAAAAAATTTTCACATAAACTATGTAAATTCAAGCAAAAAAAGAAAAATTTGTGAATCTTAAGGAAATTTGTAAATTCTTAGTTGCTCTTAAGGATTTTTTTTTTTTTTTTATAGTTCTTTCTTTTGTGTCTTTTCCCCTGCGATTAGGAAATTTGTTATATTTATTGTTATATTCTCCCCGGTGGTAGACTTAAGACCCAGAGTGAGGGATACAAAAAAAGGTTCGGTGTAAATCCAGCCATTAGAAATAATAGCTCCACTTAAAAGATTTTTCAGCAAAGTTTTAATTGTAGTATTTACCAAGTGACTTAAAGGGTTCTTCCCCTTTAATCAAAGGTTTGAGAAGTTCAAAGAGATGGTCAACATTTATCAAGGGTTCTTCAAAGCAATCTATAATTAAAATTAAGGGATACAATTGTCCATCCTCTCAGTTCCATGTCTTGTTCACCATCAAGTGACAATAATTGAAAGAAAAATGCAATATATTAACTTACAGCCTCGTGTTCGAATAAAGTATCGAATAATTGATTTTGTGTGTGTGTGTGTGTGTGTGTGTATTATTTTTGCATGTCAATTAATCAACTTAAATGAGATAAAAGGTAAAAATATATTCGAATTACATGGGTTTGATTTATTTATATTTCATAATGATACATAGGCAGCTTAATTTTTGAAAATAAAAATTGAGTTCAAGTATTTCTTCATTTTCTTAGTTACGATTCGAGAATCGAAACCGAAACTATTAAAATCAAAACTAGAAACAAAATTTGTGATTCTAAAATCAGAACTAGAATAATCTCTTTAATAGACAGTTTCGATTCATCTAAATTTGAGATCGGTAATTAAAATTCCGATGATTTTAAAATCGAACCGTTCGAGTTGACAATCTGGAGTGGAGGGGGACCATCAATCACATTCGAATAGGGTTGTCATGCATCATCTCATGTAAATAATTAGACGGTTTTACAATATAGAAGTAGGAAAGAAAGGATAATAAAAAGTAAATTACAAATAATCATACTTAAGAATGCCCTCTATAATAATTTTTTATATTTTCCACAACTATTAAAAAGCACGTCTAATTACATGGGCAAAATAAAAAATTTAAACAGAGGCAAAGTACAACAAATATTTGCATTATAATTTTAGGAGGCATTCCTCGTAAGCAAAATTGCAAGCAGCCATGGTTGAGGATAGAAAGAGACAACTATGTTGTTCTCCAAAGGTTAAGAAGTTAAAATTAGAGTAAGAATTATAACTTAAATCAATAACATTAGACTTACCAAATGAATTACGAATTAAGTTTTATTATGATTTATAAATCAATTATCAATATATTCCGATTTATTCGAACAACTATTCAATTCAAAATTAAATAAAATATATTGATTTGAACTATCACGTAAAATTTATTTTATTTTATTTTATTTATAATCTATAAGTGCAAGTACTCTCATTTCTCATTTTCAATTCCAACCCTCATTTTCAAAAAATTTACAAGCACATGGAATTGATTTTCAATTAGAATTTCGTAGCACTTTGAATGCCCCACCCCCCCGCCCCCCCCCAAAAAAAAAAGCCAGAAGTATGTGTCCAAAAGTTGATCTTTGAATGAAATCTTGTTCAAGTCTTTTTTGAACTTTGAATGATTATGAGCTCTCCAGGGTCTAATATTAACCAACTTGAGATGAACAAATTTATTTTATTTTATTTTATTTTATTTTATTTCATTTTATTTCATTTTATTTCATTATTATTATTATTATTATTTTGAAAATTTTCTTTTGGTTTCTTGTGCTCCAAGCTGTCCGAAAGAGAGCTTACTCTACATTTTGTGAATATCGAGTAGAAGTTGTTCATCATCCGTACAATAATTTCCCAATCATAAGAGTACTGGAAACAGAGATTGGCATTGGATCTTCCAGGTATGAAAATCTTTATATTATTGTTTCCTTTGGCCACAATATATATATATATATATATTTTATTTTTGATTCTTTGTGTACACTTTCCTTGGATGTAGCCCCAAGAGTTGTGTATTGGATAAATTTTAAGGGAGTGAAAATTTTTGGATATTAGTGTCGAAATGTATTTAAAAATATACAGATGAGAATATCGATCGGACAAAAATAAATTTGAAATCTTTAATTATTATTTGTGGGTATACATTTTAATAATTCTATTAGATATACATAATAATTTATAACTTGTATATATAAAAGATATATGAAAAACCCTGTTTATGAATTTTAATTCTTGTTGGTTTCTAAAATGACAAAGACCTCTCACCGCATGGAACAAGGGCATTCTTGTAGGCCAATAGTGTGGTTGATTATTATTGTTTTGAGGTTGTAGTATCAGTATTATTATTTATGAAAATAGTAGAAAAATTTGCGTATAGTTTTTTTTTACCATTCAAATGACATAGAAATGGTAGAACGATTACTGCTCATTGAATGAATAAGATTCAACAGAAAAGAGAGAGGGAGAGAGAGGGCTTATGTTATCGACCAATAGTCAATTTAATGAAGATTTTTTAATCAAATTTTGAATTTAAAATTTGAAAATAAAAAATATTATACTAAAAAAGTTACCTCTAAATAGGATTTCATAAAAATTAGAATCGGATTAGTTGAAATATAATTTTATATATGAATAAAAAAAAATTAAAAAAAAAACAAAAGGAAGAGAAAGGGTCTGTGATTTGAAGCTGCGGAAGGATGAATCATTAAAAACTAATTTCGTAAAAGACAAGATTTTGTTGGAGATTTTGATGTGGGGAAGGGGAACATGGTCACCATTTGGGTAAAGAGGTTGTCCCGACTGAAGTGTCCTAAAGCATTGCCGCTCAGCTAAAGGATGAACCTCTCTCTCCCCCTCTCCCCCACAAATAATGGCACCACCAAAAGTCATGAGGGACAACAACAAAGAATCGAATCTCATCTCTCATCCGAAATCACTAAACGTTTGGAGAAAGGTCCCTTTCTCCCTGCACCCCTATCACCTCACATTTCTGTCCTTGTGATCTTTTGGAAGCTTAAGAGAAGGTAAAATTTTGGTCCCTCCCTTGTCCTAAGGACGGCCAATAATCCTTAACCTCCGCAAGATAAACTTTATGTGCTTCATGCTTGGAAAATATGAGACCAATCTTCCGATGCAATATTAAAGCCATGCCAGCATCGACTGACAGCCACCAAATCTTGATTAATAGTCTAATCGTCCACTTAAAAAAAAAAGGAAAAAGAAAAAGATATCTTTGCTGGTGCAGGAACTATTGGTGCCCGGAGCCTTTGCAAGTCTCACCCTTGATGGGGTTGCATTTTTAGTTTTTGTTCTTGCTTTAGGCTAAGGTGCATTTGTTCTAAGTTCCATCAGGTGTTGCTTTCCTCTTCCTCCAAAGTATTAGGTATTTATCTAAGTGCTTGTTCTTGAGTCTTGTCCTCTTCCCAAAAAAAAAAAAAAAAAAAAATTATAAGCAACACGACTAATAGACTTTAGCATTAATTCAATTATACATGATGGTTTTTCATAAAGTGCAAGTAGAGATAGTTAGCGCATTTGGTATAGTTCTCTTTATGAAGCTGGTTTGAGTTCTATAACTCTAATTTATTTTGTGATTGTATCAGGAAGAATTATCCTTTTTGTTTAGCGTTTAAACCTGCAAGTCTCCTGAAAAATCTCCATAAAGATGGCAGATTTGAGTTTTTTCTTATTCTTCACTTCTCCTATGGCCTTTAGACAAAGGGAAGAAAGAAAAATAAATGGATAAACCAAATCAGTTGGGGTAGGTATTGGAGGGCAAAGAAATTAAACTACGCCCTGTGAAAACTCCGACACACAACTTCAATGCAATTACATATGCAAGGCTGGGTATTCACAGGGGATACTTAAGTGAAAAATAATTTTTTGAATCATATTCAATGGGACCTTAATAATAGTTTCCTTTGGGGGGGGGGATTAAATTATGATCCGGACATTCCAACCATAGCTGGTTCCCAAAGTATTGGGGTCAGGAAATATACAAGGGGTCCAAGAGTTGTTCATTCTTTCCTTGGGGAATGGAGGTATTTATGTTGCTCTCTCTCTCTCTCTCTCTCTCTCTCTCTCTCTCTCTCTCTCTCTCAATGGTCCAAATGAGGTTTTAAAATATGAAAATTGTTGTTGATAAATCAATGAATGGGAAAAGGGGGAGGGGGTGTATATACACAATAAAGAGGGAAATATGATATAAAGAATTGAAATTAATTACAAAATGATCTGTTATGGAAATCAGATTTTATGATATTAAAAACATTAGCAAATATATATTCATAATTAAGAACTGTTGCATAATTCATATATATAAGTAAGGAAGAAATTAAAAATTTATATTAATTGACAAATACAATTTATATTTAAAATTATAATTTATACACACACACACACACACATACTTTTAAAATTTTGAGGAATAGCAACTCATGTCCTAACCTACTCCCTCTTTTCGCCTTGCTGTAAGCCACCAATTTTCATATATTTTTTAGGCATAAAATTACTCACCCTCACGCCTTTTCCGGTTATTACGGCAGTCAAGTTACTACAAAAATTAATAAGTTAGAAATTGCAGAGGGAATAATTATGATCCTCGTGGCTATTTTGGGGGTGGGGTTTCCCTGAGCATTTACGATTTAGAGTCGCAGGCGACGTCGTGGGTGTCAGATAAATAGATCATCGGTTTAGTAAAATGATATATTAAAATTTTAAATTTAAAATTTAAAAATAAAAAAAATATTTTGAAAGAGTTGTTTTTAAATATAATTATTATAAATATTTAAATTAAATTAATTAAAATATGATTTCGGATAAACATGAGAAATAGAGAGGTAATACGGCGAGAAAGAAGTGTCCAAATCAACAGTCCTAAGGGTGATTTAAACGGTCAATAATGGCAGCAGGGGAGGGAGGGGGAGGGGGTAAGTACCCACAATCTGGACATGGTAGCATCAACATCACAACGTTTAGTTAATTTCCCTGCAATTATTTGCACATGCATTGCTGCCTCTGCCAGTGTGACCAAAATATAGAAACCTCACCATCACCCACTCATCACAATCGCACAAGCATGCACAAACAACCATAAAAATTCAAAAGATGCATTTAGCCATTTCGAAGATAGAAGACAAATGCAAGTGTACCACAGTTCATGACCACCATTTGTGAAAAATAACACATCATCGTTCCACCATGCATTTGATATGGTGTATGACTGAGTCGATAGATTATCCCAGTTATCTTTTAACCCCTTTCTTATTTTTGATATACAAATTTCAAAATATATGATATTCAACACTTATAAATCTATTACTATTTCTGTCTTATTATGTCTTAAAATAAATTTTAAAATTTTCATATTTAGAAATATATCAACTCCCAAAAAAATATCACGATGTATTGCCCTTTGATTCTATCTTAAATATTAGTTTTTTTTTTCCTCTTTACCGACTTTAGAGAGCAATGCTTATACACAAATAAATTAAAATTTGAAAAAAAAATAATGCTTTAACATATATTCATTGGTTGAACTATATTTTTTTATATAAATTATCGGAATCTGATAATCACATTGATTTTGATTAAATCCAGTTTAAACAAAATTAGACCTTTGAGGGAGATATCAGATTGGATCCAAATAAATCTAGTTAGACCCGAATCAGACTCTTAAGTGGAAAAGCTCTTTCGATATTTGTTTTTGTCATACATAAGACTTAAAATCAAAATATTATTTAAAAAGTATCAATACCCAACAACTAAATCTAAGTAAATATCGATATTGGTTGAACTATATAACATTACGTATGTTAATTAATGGATGTTGTCTTAACTATTTTTGGGGTAATACCAGGGTTTGAAGCACGGGAGGCTCTCTTTCTATTCAGAGATTCAATCATCATTTGGAAAAGAATAACTACCTTTATTATTTGACTTTGTTAATATATTTAATACCAACTCTATTTTTTTGATTTATCTCTTTTCATTCTCTTTTTAAGTCCGAGAGGAGAATTTTGACCGTCATAAAAAGTTAGTAAAAATTTAGTAAGGTGAAAAACCCTTATATTTACATACGTCTGAATATTAAGTTAGTAATGTAACAAATCCCTCTATATATAGGTGAAAAACTGATCGGTAACAAATCCCTATATATATTTATATATTTATAAACCATCAGTATCCGATAAATATAAATCTGATTAAATTTTGTTCAAATTGGATATTACTTTTAGTAAGTAAAACTCTTTCAATATTTATTTATTTTATATATAAAATTTAAATTTAAAATTTTATTTAAAAAATATAAACTCATATTTGATGGGAGTTTCTCACCATAACAAGAGAGAATTTAATTTATGAGTTAAAAGTTAATTATTAAATAAAAAATTATCATATTTATGTTTGAAACATTAAGTTAGCATAAAAAATCTATAGATATTTTATATTAATTTTTTTATTTTAATTAAAAACATTATCGATAAAGTAGAGCCAATTGATGGAAGGAAACGTGGGACCCACTCTTTTTCCACCGCAGCGACTTGGGCGTTTATTTTTCAAAGCATCGCACGTAGGAAAGAGAATTTTGATTGTGGGGTCTCCTTCATCTTTAACAGAGTCCACGTGCTACGCACGTGATTGGACATGGTAGCAGTGTCCTTTGTGGGGACGTCTGTTTGGGCCAAAACTGCGGCAGGAGGACCTTGGAAGTAGGCTACCTTTCCCATTTTTTATTTTTTTTTTTTTGGGTGCTTAGGGTTTTGAATTTGGAATCATTAATTTGGGAGTGGAAGTATTGTTAGGTTGTTTTTTGGGGATTATTTTTCCAATTTTGATGGTTAGAAGATAATATTTTTTTATCCTTAATTTGAAAATTTTCTATGATAATAAATAAAATTTATTTATATTAAAATCATATTAATAATAAAAAATGGGAAAATTTTTTTATATATATTAAATAAAGTCCATTTATGATAAATAAAACTTTATTAGTTATAAAAAATCTCGACTAACAACAAACTGTCATTTTATAGTAAATATTATCATAAATTAAAGGTTTTTTTTACTCTTGATAGATTATTTTTTTTTTATTTTCATCACCGATATCTGAATTTTTTTCGATTAATCCAGTTCGAATACTGTAAGACTCATTTTTGGGGTTGATTTTTTCAAATTCTTCTTTATCGTCATTCTCAAATCTCGAATTAAAGATCTCTGTTTAAGAGGATAGAGTGATCTTGATCACTCAATATGAAGGAGTTTGATACTATTGATAAATTATTATTTACTGAAATGAAATTTATTTATCATTATGATACTGTAACAAATGAGCGACGAAATCATGATATTTCCTTAGGGTTTACATATTTTGAATAAATCAATGAATTAATGAATCAGAGAAATGACAAATTATTCGAATATATAAATATATCCCAAATTGGTCTCATCACATTACAAAAAAGCTGATTCATAGCTAATTAACACACATCATCCCAGTATTAGTTGAATCTTTTGGCTGACTCTCTACCTCCAGGTCAACGCTGGGAAAGACTGGCAGGGCTTCCTTGTGTTGAGAATCTGTCCATAGCGTTTGGGTCGGCTTAGGGCCGATGGTTTTGTGCTTGGCACTTCGGCCTCCTCTAGGACCAAAAGGAAATCATTTTTAAAGAATTTAGAAAGAAAGAAGGGAAGAAAAGGAAGAGTAGATGCAAATGGGCCTCGTAAAGCCAACTCAATTAACACAATTTCTCTCCTCTTAGAGGTGTCGAATTTGAACTAAAAAAAAAGATGAGCCTTGTAAATTATTGTTGCTAAGAGAATTAAAATTACATATATTTATTTATAAAATATTTAAAAGTTGGGGGAGGGGAGTGTTTTTCTTGCGGTTAATGCAACAAGGAGATATCACTGTTGTTGGAGATGGATTTTATTTTACAGATGATAGTTCTGCTGATTTGAACGAGATGACTGACCATCTGTCGATCTTGATGGATGAAACCTGCAAAAAGCCTCTAAAAGATGCTCTGACCGAAAAAACTCCAATACTCAAATCAGAAAAGAGTTTTTGAAAAGAGTTTTTGAAAAGAGAAATGGATTGAAAGAGAGTTTTTTTTTTTTTTTTTATCTTTGATCTTTGTGTGCCATGTGTAAGTTGAGAGAAGTTATTTGACTGGCGACCTTATGATGTCTATATATACAGGTTGCTTTTATGAGTCTCATGTGCATTTGGGATATTGAAATCATAGTTTCTATATAAAAGTGTTCCGAGATCTGAGATTGTAAGATGTCTTAGCAAAAGATTTATATAATATTTAGAATCTTTCTTGTTAAGAAAATTTTAATTGCCAAAGGATTTCTTTTTAATTGATTAGGATTCAGATTCTCTTTATTAATTATGAGATGTCATTTTGTAACTTAAAAAAAGTTGAATATTACTCTGAACTGATTAGATACCGAGCATCGAGAAGATCTTAAAATCGATCAGCCTCCTACCAAGTACAATCTAGACAATAAGAACCGATAGAGCAGGCCACACTCCCCCAACTCAGAGATTCATTTCATTCGTGAGAATCGCTGATCATGGGCTTAAGTTTTATGATAATGGATCTTTGGACCATATATCATCAACTGCGTTATATTTCAATTGACATCATTCTTCTTTCTTCTTGTAAAGATTTTGAATTCAAATCTTCTTATGTACTAAAAAAAATGGTGTCACTGGCCGTAGAAAATAGAGGGCACTTCACCATGGTTTTTGTGAATTCTCTAATTATTGCAATTTTTTTAAGCAGCACAAAAACACAAAGGTGAAAATCTTTGTATGGATATTCGAGTGATAAAAAATTTTTATATAAGTATTTTTTTTAAAAATCTCATATTCGAGTTTCATGAACATTTGTATTTTACTGTTTTCATGATTTATATTAAAAAATGGGTGAACTGAGCCCACGTAGGGCATAGCCCTTCGGATGGTCTGTCATATCCTGAGTTTTGTTGACCAGTTTAGCTCGGACCAGAACAAAGTCTCTAATGTAGAACGGATTGAACCTCAAGGGAAGATTTTGAGGGCTTATTTATGGTGCAGACGGGACCAAAGAATTTGCAAAAAGAGAGTAAAAGGTTGAGAAAGAGCCTGAAGCAAGTACTACAAGAGGGCACCGTGTCGTGCCACGACAGGTGCCGCCGCCGTGCCACGCTGTCTACTGAGTTACACCGCAGTGCACAGGACCTAGCACTGTGATGCCTCAACAGAACTCCCATGGGAATTTTATTATTTTCTTGCCATTTTCCTTAGTTTAAACTTATTATGAGATTTGTAAACTTAGATTTTTGAATTTTGATAATTGAAATATTATTCATTTTTCTCAATTCTGGTTTGGAAACTTTTAAGGTGAATTATTCTGCAGAATTTTAATGTTTATGTTCCACATTAGTCGCCTCTCCAACAATTTGGAGATCTGGTTAGAGCCATGCTCCCAAGACTTCCCTACAAGAGTTTGAAGGGTCTTCTCTGTTATGAGAGCAAAAGCATTAGCTTGAAAGTCCAATTAATGGTACCTATGATGGATGGATAGGTTGATGAATTGAATATATTGTATCAAAATTTTGGCAAAAACCAATATATTTGGTGATCTTGCTAAGCACTTAATGTTTTATACAAATTCTAGACAAGTGATTTCGAACTTGTTCACAAAGTACATGATATATGTTCTCCGGGAATGACATATTGAAGTGAAATAGTTTTTGAGAATAGGGTTTATTGAATTAAACACAATTTCCAAATGGATTTTGGGCAGTAAATCTTTGCCCGAAAGCTAATAATCCTATAAAACCTGGTAAGTACAATTAAAATCATAAAGGGGGGGAAAGGTGAAAATGAAAATAGTACTATCGATTTGATAATCTAGTGGTAGTGCCAAGCTAGTTTGTAACATTTCCTCAAATCTTAAGAAGTAAGATTAACACCAGCCAGCCACATCAATCATTAAGCTAAAAAGCATGGCTACCCCATTTTCCGTTTAAGTAAAATTGAGCTGAAAAGCCATGGCAAAGCCCTCATTTTTCATTTTTTTAGTCAAAAAGGAAACTGAGCTCTCCGTAGTTGCTTTGAGAGAACGGATATGCAATTTTTGGGAGGAAAAGAAACATGCTATAGACTCAAAAGTTACTCTCTTTTAGCTAATCATGCTTTTGAGCAAGCCAAACAACTTTTACCATTATTGATTGATAGGGAATTTGTGGTTGGCTTTCATGGGTTCTATTTATTTTTGAATATGATAATCGGGATTTACTATGAGGATCCTTTCTGAGCTGATATCCATAAGAGGTTGGATTGAAGTTTTGAAGCTTCGATCCTGACCCCAAGAAATGGGACATGAACAGTGAAGCAGAGGAAGATAGGCCAGTGACAAATAACCCCCCCCCCCAAAAAAAAAAAAAACACAGAAGAGAAAAAATTTAACAATCAAGTTGGTAAAATGGGATATGCAAAGGCACACCAACAACTGTGTGGGGTTCTTTTTGTTTGTCTTTTTATTCCTTCGTTGAATGCCTTCAGAATTTTGGACATAATAATTCCTCATATGATTGGTGCGAGGTAATGTAAAAGTCATCAAATGATCCCATACATACATACATACATACATACATACATATACAGATACAGAGTTTATGCTTACTCGCTAAAATGGCGCTTGCTATGAGTCAAAAGATTAAAATAAAAAAGGTAAAGAGGGAAAAGGACGTTACGCCTGAACAAATATTACCTAAGACAGAGATGTTACATGGTTGAAAAGGATGTTATGGCAAATCATAAGCAACAAGGCGATGTTTAAACTCCCTCAGAGGTTTCCCAACCTGTTGACATCTCTATTCTTTGGCCACTGCAAAAGAGCACCAGTCCACTACTGGCCAACACAAAGTCTGGCAGGGAGGATTTCGCACTGCTCTTCTGGAAAAGACTTCAGATGTGCTTCCGGTCCAAATTTAACAAGACTTGTGGGGGTGATGATGTTATTGTAATTATGACTTGCTTCATACAAAAGGATTTTTTATAGTGTAGATAACACACAAAAACTCTTAAGATAGGAAATCTTTAAATGTGAGATAAAAAAGAGGAATATAATCCCTCAACTCCAACATGCACCAAACTTTACACTTTTTTTTTCTTTTTTTCATTTTTATGATTCAGAAAGAGGGCATAGAGCCCCAGAATCAGAACGAGCAAAGAAACAGCAGACAAGGGGGGAACCTTCAAGGCAATACAGGACCCATAGAGAACAGACTACACGAGAGCAAGCAGCGGCCATGAAGTCCATTCCAAGGAGATCTATGAGTCGCTTCGGAGGAGAATCCAGAACTTTGAGACCTTCTGACTTGCCATGGGCATAGTTGGAAAGCCAAGCCGCTGAATAACTTGTCCTCTTTGGTAAGACTACAATTCCATTCATGTGCTATCAGCTTCCTGCATTTCTGAACAATGGGGGAGAGAGCCTTCTTGTTCTCTTTCCCTCTAACAACCTCCACCGCTACTTTATAGAGTCCATTTCCACCTCCAGGTGTTTTATCCCCAAGTTCCACACAAGAGATAGGCCATAAAAGAGACCCTTGATTTACAGCAACCCCTTGACCCATTTATCAGCGTGATCTCTCAGGATACCCCCTGCCATAGCCTCCATAGGCAGCCTTGTGACACTTCCATCAGTATTCAACTGTACTTTAGCAATAGTTTAGAGCTTAGAGAGAACAAAAAATGGCTACCATCTATACCTTAAATTATTCATGACACGGATTTTATCTGATACGAATGGTAGTATGGATGATAAACCCAATTGAAAGAGTCTGATCTCATACGAACAAGGAACAAATGTCACCACTAAAAATGTAAAACAGAAGCCTAAAACAAAATAAAAAAATTAAAACATCATGAGCACTCTCAAAGGAATTCCACAGCTCAGAACACTCTTCTTCCGTTTCTTCTTCTTCCTTGGAGTTACCTCTAACAGATAAGAGCTCGAAAGATAAGCATAGAGCCTGCATTAGGTATAGTGTTAACATGGGCATTGTCCTCATGAAATCAGCCCCAAGCCGACGGTTCAACCAATGCTTGGTGCTGATAAGGTACTAATGAAATGGAGGCTGCGGGGTGGGGGCTTCCAAAGTCTGCTAGTGAGTAATGTTGCCAATGCCAATCTCTCTCAAATATGAGCTGTCTGGAGAGAATTGCAGCGCGATTTTCAGCTATCAACTCGAGGAGAGCATCACTTGAACGCAAGGAGGTATCGCCGGAGGATATCCATGAATCAGAGTTTGATGACAGAAGAGAGAGAGCACGCCCTGCAGGTGATGACAAGCACGAAAATCTCCCAGATGCATACTTGTTCTCTGTTTCCAAAATCAATTAGATAGGGTCTCTATTAAAACAACTAATAATACCTCCATCATTCATGGTATAATCTTAGAGGACAAACAGAAGTATAATCTTAAAAGACAAACTAAAAAAAATTTTTCTAAAATTCCAACTTAAGCTTCCCCCTGCCCCCTTCCTGTTTTATGCGACTTACTGTAAAATTTTCTATGAAAATTTGTGGCCATTTTACAGTAAGTCGCAAAAAACACACAAATTCAAAATTTAAAAAGATAATCAAAATGTTAGTGGCCATTTGCCATGATTTGCTCCATGATGGGAGTAATATTCCGATCCGCAGCCCATCTATATCCCACATACAGAATTTTATTCAAAATTTAAATTTTAAATCTGGATGTTGGATGTGGAATAGTATACCCACTGACTGCTGGTGGAACTTCAAACCCCCCCCCCCGGGCCATAAAAAACACACAAATTCAGAAAATCCCAGCAACAAATAATTAGGAAATCGTAGATTCAGAAGAAAGAGGGGGAAATGGAGGGGGAGAGAGAGAGAGAGACCTAGAGAAGGATTTCTGAGGATGGAGGGATCATGAGAGCTCTTCCTTCTCCGCTCATTATGCCCCACTAGTCTCCTCCTGCAACTCCTCTTTGACTCATCAAACTCTGTCACTGCATGGAACCTAATCACACAAATAAAGAACCAAAAAAATTGCTTAACACAAATAAAACCCAAACACCTAACCGGGGATTAGTCTTCTGTCACCAGTCCACAGCTGAATACTTGTTATTTGCTAGTATGAATAATCCATAATTTATGATATTAATATTATGGTAATTCGATAAGTGTAGCGAGATCAAACTCTCTCTCTCTCTCTCTCTCTCACCCACCTACTACACTGTTGACAGAAGCGCTGCTTAAGTCCGAGGACAACCACTTTGGGGCCCTTGGAGTGCATTTCACACACTTTGTGTCGACGGCGGTGATAGTCTTTAGCATTCACTAGTGCGACGTGGCACCCTTCCCCTTGACACCTCGGCACCACCGCCACTGTCGCCGCCGACGATTCGCCTCCTCCGCCTCCAGTATAATACGGCTTTCTCTCTTCGCCACGTCAACGTGTCGCCCTCCCATTGCCCCGCTAGCCATGTCTTCGAAGTAATGCCTTTTTCCCAACTTCAAGCACATCAGGTGCGGGTCCGGAAGGTGGTAGCGCCGCGATCCCCCTCGTGCTCCTGATCCTGCTCCTCCGCACAAAGACGACGACGACGACGGCGATTGCGACGGCACGTGGTGATAAGGCAGATGGTTAAGATTGTTTGTCCACATCAGCGCGTGCGCTACACTTTCATCTGCGCGCGTTGAAGTGCCATTGGCTGAGCTTGTCACAGATTCGGTGGTGGCTAGTCAATCAGAGGAGCGGAGAGAAGTTCCGACATGCCAAATGGACCAACTAAAGTTGTCGGAATTACCATGTTGCCCTCTACTGTTTCTATTATTGTTATTCGCTACGTCCCCCCGCTATTATCCATTTCTCTCTGCGCGCTCTCTCTCTCTCTCTCTTAATGTGGTTGGTTTCTTTTGGGTAATAGAAGGGAATTGAAGGGCAGAATATAGGAAAGTTTTGTGGCTCTCTTTGTAGAAAGAAGAGATAGAGAGAGAGAGAGAGAGAGAGAGTTTGGCGTTTGGGGTTGTTTGGAGCCAATGAATATTCCGGGTGCAGAGTTTTAGCCTCATTGAGTTACAAAGGTCTGTGTATACTGTGGAAAAAAAGCTGTCTGCAAAGCATACCACAAAGAGAGAGAGAGAGATAGTGGGGTGACACGTGAGAGGGGTGGAAGATGGGCCCTAACTTAACTACGTGGGTTGATGTGATTTGTCTACAGTCTTGGAGATCAGCTTTCAGCTACCACTGATCAATGATCGAGAGAGAGAGAGAGAGAGATGATTAGACTGGGGAATCAGGAGTATCAGAAAGGAAAGAGAGTATGAGAGGTAAGCAAAGTAATATTTTGATCATAGCTTCCGGTAAGTTTGGTTGGAGGAGCGGAGGGGGAGGGGGAGGGAGGTTTACGATGGAAGTAAACGTATTTTCTTCGTTTTTTTTTGGGTAGGAATGAAAATTTTCTTTTTAGTTAGAATCAAAGTTATTTATTATTATACTTTTGTAAAATATTTTTTTATTTTTTAATTTAAAATATTTTTTCTAAAAAGACAATTTTTTCAAAAATAATTATTTAATATATTTTTCTTATTTTTTTTATAAATTATTATTATTATTATTTTATATTAAATAAAATTAGAATATTAATGTAAAAAAGTAAAAAGAAGTAAAATTAGAAAAAATAATTTGTCCAATAAAATTGACAAAAAAAATTAAATTTTATTATTTTATATTAAATAAAATTAAAATAAAAAAAATAATAGACAATTTTCTAATTATAAAAGAAAAATAAGAACAAATTTGTTCAAAATTTTCTCTTTTTTTCATTTATGTACACTTTGGGACGAAAATAATTTCTTATAAGAGGGAGAAGAAAGGATTACAAAAAAAAGATCATTTCCCTCCGCTTTTACTCTCTTCCCTTTTTTTTTTTTTTTTTTTTTTTCACTTCTCACCCTACCAAAATAACCCTTGACCTCACAAAGTGGTGCTTTTATATCAACTCAAATCCTGCTTTTCTCAAGTTTTACACACACACAAGAAAATTGGGAAAGACCAATTTATATATATATATATATATATATATATATATTTATTTATTTATTTATTTTATTTAACCATAAAGATACATTAATCAATTCATGATTACAAAATATAAGTTGTTAAATAAATTTTAATTTATTAAATATTTTTTCTTATTACTTCACCTATACCCATTCTTTTAGTCCCTTAATATATTATAATATTTATGGTTTCTAAATGCAAACGGATAAAATATCTTTTTTTTTTTTAATATATAAAAATCTGACTAATTCAATTCAAATAAATATAAAATTTAATATAAAAACTCACTCTTTCGATACCTATTTTTTTATTTTTAAGAGTCAAATTTAAAAATTTTGATCCAAAAAATTTAGTATCCTCTATCATGAGTCATTGCGGTATTTGTTTGTGTAGCCTTGTCATCAATTGAGAATAGAAATTAGATCTTTTGCATGCGTCAATCATAGTGGCTTGATATAAAGTTTAGGGTATCTCCTGGTGCCTTTATTTATTTATTTTTTTTTATATAAAATTTCTTTTATAAAAAAAAAAAAAATTTAATACCCTATCACTTCACGATTTTAGTTTTAAGTCTTATGTTAGCCAACTTCATAATTTGTTTTTTCATTTTTTTCAACTTAAAGAGGGCATGTGTTCATGCAAGGCACAGCCCGCAATATAAAAGAATCTAAATCTAAACTGGGAATACAAAAACAATACATCATCTATCCACAAAACAGTGGGCAGAAACCACTAACAAAACCAACATTACAAAGTAATTCTGGAAACTCAGAAGGCACCCTGACAGAAAAAATTTAGCCGTCTGAATGGAAACGAAGACCATTGATAACCACAAGCAGCATCCTTTGCAAAACCAGCCAAAACAATGGCCAATGGTGCCGATTGGCACAACCGACAAAATAAGCCACCGTAGAGCATGTGCACCGGGGAGCTTCAGGAAGAGCGATGGAAAAACGAAGAGCAATAGGGAAATGGCAACACTCTGAGCACACCTTGCGTACTTGACACCGGAAGGCGGCAGCCTACGAAAATCTGTCAACCCACGCCAACAAAACAATGAAAATAGAGCTCAAAAATGATAGACAACCTCAAAGTTTCCTTCCACTCCCAAATCTACGCATTCCAAGTGAAAATCCAAAATCATTGGCTTGGTGAACGACGATCACTGTCATAGCTTTCATGCCACTCAGTCTCCGTGGTGGAGGGGAGATGGGAAGATCAAGAAAGAGAGTCAAGAGGCTTATCAATCCCACAAATTTTTCCCTCGGTCGCATCAGCATACGTAAATAAATCTTAATGTCAAAACTTTTCATCTTAGCTTTTATTTTTGACGAAAACCTTTTGAGTATGATACTGGAGTAGGCCCAAGTTATAAGATGTTAGATCTGCTTCCATCAAGATTTTTTATGTGAGAGTAAAGCCATATAAGTCTCGATGTTCAAGTGGAGCCTTGACCTTGGCTTTACAAAATTTTGAATCACGTTGTTATCAACTCAAGCCTTGTATATACCAACTAAACATAGACTATACCTGTTGTGTTATTATTATATATATCTATATATATGGTGTATGCATAAGTCTTACATCAAATATTTGTTAGATACATCGAATATTAATTTTTCTCCCCACACACGTGGGGTATAGAAATTATCTCCAGGAAGCCCCTAAAGGGCCCAAAGCCTCAAATGATAAAGAAGGGTATTAGGTCCAATTTCAAATCTCAATAGCTCAATGACTCATTCTGGCATACAATACTAGCAAAGGGTGTGGGACCTATTTCATTTTAAATGAAAGTCTGATCTGAACTTACTCTGATCCTGCCACGTATCAGACAGGATCATCGTATTTCTGAAATTTTGGGTATGCCATTCACGGTTGGGTTCAGAGACTTTCATTAATATGAATTACGGTAAAAAAGAAAAAAGAAAAATATAATAAATAAATATATGACTTTATTAAAGTTCCTAAAAAGTAGGGAGAGAGAGAGAGACTATTGATGGATAGTGGAAGATGATACATGCAATCACTTGGGTTGTTGCCACGTGGTTCTTTGCAAAAAACAGTCTAAATTTCTTCGGTACTGGAAAGCATTGTCACAGTAGGGTTGGGAAATTGAGGGACAAAGAGAGAGAAAGAGAGAAGTTTTGATTTGATCCTTCATTTGCTTCTTTTAATGAAACACAAGGAAACAGAGCAGCACAAAGAGAGAGGCAAAAATGAATAAAGGTGAAGGAGGGGACCAAAGAATAGAAAGTGAGAAACTAGAAAAGAAAAAATGGGAAATTAGAGAGATGGGGTCCATTTGCACGCTCTCTTTTGATTCTGAAAATAAGAGATCAGAGAAGAAGTCATAATTTATGATTAATCTTTAATTTTCTTTCTATGCTCTCCTCATTGTTCATGGTGCTTATGTAATATGAGTGAATGAGAAAAGTATGTGGACGACCCTAATTCGAATGTAGTCTTGAAATGTATGAGCCTGACAAACATCAATAACAAAGTAAAACAAACATGAGACAAACAAAAATGAATGTAAAATAATATGGGAAAATATCACTTTATGAGAATATAAAAATTGGAAATGTGAGAAAATGCATAAGTATAAAAGATATAAAGTTTATGTAAATTTAATTATTTTATTGAAATAATAGAATGACTATATTTTATAATAATATAAAATAATTAAATTTGTCATTATTAATCATAATAATTTGTTACTAAAATGGAAAAATTATTAATACTAATATGACCTACCTTTTCGATAATACTAATGTTATTTTTTATTTTTTTGTGGTATAACCATATAATATCCAAATTAATATTCTGACTAATTCGATTTAAACGTTGTCGAACTTAATTTAGGGAAAAATCTCTCTCAATATAATTTTTTTTATTTCCCAATTTTGAATTTGAGAGTCAGTTAACGGACGTAACATTTTTACCTCTTAAACCAATCAATCACTCACTCATTAGCCTATAGATTAGGATAACAGGCCTGGGCTGGGCCTGGATCAAGCCTGCCTTGAATATTGGTCTGGGCCTACTTTATGTCAAGATGGGCCTCTTAAACATGCCCCTAAAAGTTTCGGGCCTCTTAATGTCGCCAGCAGCCCAGCCATGCTCATCTCTAGAATTGTATATCAAGTTTCGGGCCCCTGAACGTGCCCCGCTCTCTCTCGCTTGCGCTCTAGCTTTCGGACGACGAATTCATCGTCTCTGTCTCTCTCTTCGCTGTTTGTGCTTCCCGTTCTTGCTCGCGCCGATCACAAATCTATCGGCGGGAAGTCTTCTCTCTCCCTCTGAACGCAGTGCTGAATCAAATTAAAAATTTTCCATTTTCACTCCTATCTTTCAGATTGCACTTCTGATTATGCTACAAGGTAAATGATCCCAATTTCAGACTATGGTCTTTACTGCTTGTACAAATTTCTCTTCTTTACACCCAAATTGTACATTAATCAATCAATTGTCAAGAGCCCATCCATTTTTTCAATTGAAGATCTCAATTTCGCAAAAACCCAGAATTTGTAATTCCCAAAAATTTATTTTCCAAATGGGTATGGTGGATAATGCTGAAATTAGAGAAGATGAGAGGATTAAGTTTAGGTGGGTTGAGATTGGGATTGAGATTACTGAAGAACAAAAGGAGACTATATCTCTCAATTGCCAGCAAAGATGACCAAAAGGTGTAAAGCTGTGTTCAAGCAGATAATATGCTTCTCTTCTGAGAAGACTTGTTTGTCTGATTTGATGGATGCTTGGGTGAAGATAATGAAGCCCAGAAGAGCTGATTGGCTAGTTGTTCTTGAAAAGGATTGATCATCCACTGCCTCTTCTGGTGCTCCGCTAGTTGACTCTCTTGTATAAATTTCATGTGTTATTTAATTGTTTCTCTTTTGGTTGGTGGTTCCTCTCTATTTTGGATTATCTTGCTGATGAAGGAGTAATCATCCTCTAATGGTTACTTCTCTATGGAAATAATCTTTTGGAGTTATTGTTTTGCGAGAGGGTGAGTCTTGGTGCTGGTGACCTCGAGGTAACGGTTCGAGGCGTGGAAATAGTTTCTTTGCAAAAATGCAAGAGAAATGCTGCGTACATATACGTTCACCCTCCCCTACCCCGCACTAAGTCGGGGAGCACTTTGTGCATAGGGTGAACTCAATTATTGTTTTGCGAACAAGATAAATGTCCATGCACCAGCTAGATGCGGATGAAAGTTGCTAATAAGCTAATAGTCTTTGGAAATGTGCAAAACAATCGCATGTGTGCACGCAGAGTCTTCTGCAGTGAGACAAATTTTTCTCTTAACTGGTGGATGTTTGCTTTGATTTTTGAGATAATGTTGTCAAGGCATTGCAGAAAATGTAGAACCGGTCTTTCTTAATTCATAGGGGTGATGTAACAATGCCAAATTCCAGAGGGTCATCTTTCATGCTAATTATGCTATTTTGCTAGATACATGGATCTATTTATGCTACTGCTTACCCATTCTGCTTTCCCTTTCCTCCTTCAGAGGGCAGTGAGTTCCTCATTTAATTGGTTCGATGCTATTCAAGATAGAAGTTTCTTTCCTAGAATTGCTTAACCCCCCCCCCCAACCCACAGAAAAGGAAAAAAGTCACAGACATAAGCACAGAATTAAACAATTGAAGTGTAGGTTTCTCTGTGTTTCTTGAAGTATATGAACAGCACTTAGTCTTGCCACTCCAAATAGAGAGAGCTTTCAGCTTCTTTGCATTGTAATCGAGGGGTAGGCAGTCCAAGTCAGATGGTTGTTTCCGCTCCCTGCCTCTCTCTCGCATCACCTTTTAAAGAAAAATGAAATGAACATGGAGAATTCTTGTGCTCCTTTTTTCCACTTGGCAGCATTGCTCAGTCCTGGCCTCATTCACGACCGGTTATCAAGTCTGCTCTTTGCGCCATATTTTTTATTGTTCCACCATCTTCATCCTCCGCTAAGCTTCTTCCTGTGTGATTGGAAATATTTTGTGCATGTTTTTCTTGTTTTCAATTCTTACCATGTAATGTTTATTTTTTTACTGTCCTCTTACACATGGTATTTTCCCTACATTTGTCATTGTGATGTTATGCTCTGGAAAGGAACTGTTAGTGCACAGAGTTATCTAGGAGTAAACCAAAATGTGTCATTACATTTCTTGTTTATTCTGAGACACAAGGTCCTAACATTGGTTAATCAACCACAAATACGGTAAGTAAATTTCTTGATTTGGTTTTGATCCTTTTCAATTACTTTCCGGTCATTAAAATGGATAAATAAAAAACAATGTTTATTCATTTTCAGAAATTTAACTAATCACTAGAAATTGTGTTCTATGTGTAGACTAATATATTGAAGAATATGTTCCTGCTGAATCAATAGGACCTTTTTCCCAAATAAAGTTGATCAATTGGTGAGAATGGTTGGTATATTATATTGGTGATCTTCCTCAGATGAACCGAATAATTCATTATGCTGCATTTGTTAGGTTGCACAACTTGCTCTACTTCAAGAATCTTTTGAGGCCAATCTTCGAGACATACCAAAATAATCCATGGCTATGCATAGCAAAACCGAGTTCAAGGTGCCAAAAGTACTCCCTTGATATGAAAAAGAAGGGTTTCATCTGTGATCAGGTTATCCTAACAGCTATGGTTGACATGTACAGTAAATCCGGCAACCTTAAGCTGGCTGAAGAGACATTGAAACAAATAATGCTGCTAGGACAACCTTGGGATAAGAGGTCTTACGGTTCAATTATCATGGTCTACATAAGAGCCGGAATGCCTGATCAAGGTGAGAGTCTAATTAGAGAAATGGAAGCTCAATATATGAATGCCGGGAGTGAAGTCTGCAAGGCTTTGCTAAGAGTATATTCCATGACAGGTGATCATGAAGGAGCTCAAAGGGTGTTTGATTTAATTCAACTATCGGGGATTCCTCCAGATGCTAAGATACATGGCCTTCTCATTAAGGAGCTCAAAGGATATTCCATGACTGGCTGGTCAGAGCAAACAGGCAAGAAATGCATTTGAGAGCTTGAGGGCAGTTGGTATTCAACCAACTGATAAATGTGTGGCTTTGGTTTTGGCTTCTTATGAAAGAGAAAGTAATCTTAACGAGGCTCTGGGCTTTCTGATAAGTTTAGAGAAGGATGGGATAATGGTAGGAAAAGAAGCTTCAGAGTTGGCTAGGGGTAGTGCCAGCGGTGGAGAAGATTTTGAGACAGTATGCTTCAGAAGAAAACCGACAGGTTCCCATTTCCCAGTTCATTTCCACAGTCCAATGCCTTGCTCTTTTTCTATATTCGTGGGTGAATAATTCCATGCTCCTATGTTATGAGTTGTTGAACAATGTAGAATGTTTTTGGTCTTGTTGTCCCAGATGTGCTGGGCAGTACCATAGTTATGGATTGTTGTACATCCTCCTTGGTGTAAAATTGACATTCATGAAATGAAGATCATTGCTCTTTCACAGTTATGTGCATGTGGGTTTTTGGTGGATATGTATGAACTATTTGCTGTTGGTTAGTTTTCTCAGAGAATTTGAAATTATTGACTTTGATGTACTTAGAAAGAGAGCATCTACCCTTTGTAGCCCATCAAACTATATGTTGCTTGAATGTGATCCTTGGCTTGCTGCATTTAACTTGGCCATCAAGCTACAAAATGTATCTAATTTCTTTATACTGCCCCATGAACAGAAAAGAAAATGGAAAAAGGGGGTCATTGTGATCTCTGGAGGTTGGAGAATTTTAGTTCTTAACTTTATTATGTTTTGTCAATTTTAATTTTCTAAACTACGTTAATAAGATAGTCGGTAAACTTTTGAGACACTTCATAAACTATATAAACTATGGAATTACAAAAAATTTATTGGACCTGATACCCACATGCTAAGGATTAAATGTCTCGACACAACCCGATTAGAGTACTGGGAGGTCTAAGTCTTAATTTTGAGATTAAAAACTTAATTAATCTTTATTTTATATAATTTTTGGATTATTTTTGTTTAAAGAGATTTAACTAATTTTATCAGCACAATGCAAGATGGTCAAATCTCTTGACTGAAAATAAATATAAAGCGGTACTCCTAATACTGATTTAACCATTTTCTTCTGATCAGAAATAATTTAAAAATTTATCTTTACATAAGAATGAATTGAACTTTTAATCTATAATTAGGTTTGAAAAAATCCTACTTGCAGTAGGGTCGAACACTGGATTCCACCTATGCTCAAATTAAACAAAATTAGTTTCTCATTCATTTCTTTTGTATAAATAATTTAATATTTGGCCCACACGCCGGCGGCTTGTCTGGTTCCTTTATAAAATTTGGATTTTTTTTTATATCAATCGATATTTAAATTCATATTTTGATTAATTTAATTCGAGAATTTGTTAAGTATATTTTAGAAATGATTGTTCTAACATATTTTTTTTATTTTTAAAATTTGAATGATTAAAAAATTTAATACATTTAGTTATTAGGTAGAAAAATTTTTAAATCCTTCCGCTTCCCATATGTCGCACATTAATCGCTTATGTCACTCCACTGGAATCCCTCTCCCTCCCACTCTCTCTCTCTCTCTCTCTCTCTCTCTCTCTCTCTCTCTCTCTCTCTCTCTCTCTCTCGTATTGGCGCAAAAATGTGTGATGGTAATGGGTTCAAAAGAGTCAAGATCTCTACACGTATCACTGTCCATCTATCTTTATCATGATAACCATTCGTCTAATGAGGACCCATTGGAAAAAAGAAAGAAAAAAAATGAGTTAAAATTGACTAAGTGAGAGATATAATTTGATTTTTGTTAACGGTCACGATCATCATTGTTGTATCGCATTTATGGATGCATTGAATTTTATTTTCAACCTACGTTCTTTCATTTTGATTTTCAATTTTTTCATTGTTTCTCGATATGGAAAGAACTATTTCACTCTACCATGTCTGAATTTTCTCAATCTTTTTCCTTTGTCTTACTATTCTCTCGCAGCCTATGAGTGAGAGAGACAAAGAGAGGGAAATAATGAGAGATTTCTTACTAAACTCTTTTGAATTAAATTATCAAATACTCTATTTTTTAATTAGAGTGAAAATAATAAAAAAAAGATTTGAAAAAATCAATTCCTAAAATGAGTTCTACAGTACTCGAATCGGATTAATTGGATAAAATCTAGATACCGATAACAAAAACAAAAAAAGAGAGGTTTCTTAGCCAAAGAGAGGATGAGAGAGGAGAAAGAACGAGAGAGAAATATGGTTTCACATCGATAAATAACGAAAACTTTTTTTTAGATAAATTATCAAAATTCAATAATTATGTTAAATTCGATTAAATTCGATTTGAGAAGACTTAAATTTTTAAGACGATATATGTGTTCTCCATATGAGTTGAATTTAATATCTCATTTAAGATGTACCCATATCCGATTATAGCAAAATCTTAAATTTTATTATATTAAAAAGATAAAATTCATCAAGTATAAACAAAATTCCACCTTGTTGTAAACTTAAATCGCAAAAATTAAGATTGTTAAACATGTGAGGTGAGTATGTATGATCAGGTTTAAAAGGTTTTATCAAACCAAACAAGACCATAAATTTTATTACGCATCATTTTGTTGATATCACAAGTTTAGTAGCCGATTTTAATTAAAAAAATATATATATAGAATTATTTAAATCCGAATAATTTTGAATTAGATAAAAATTTTTAATTAAATAAAAAATTTAAAATATATTAAAATGAATTTATAACATAAAATTCGATGTAACTTGACATATTTGGAGCGGTGGATTTTGTTGCCAGGAAGCAAAAGACATTGACTGCAAAACCAGATGTGATTGATTAGACAAGTGATGGCTTTTAAGAGGAACCAAGATCAGTGGATGACAAACAAACCATCGTATTCAAATCACATTAACCAACTGTACAAACTAAATTAATATTTTCTTGGCTGCAAGGTTTGTACTAAAAGTAGCCAAGTGGGGATGCTTGTTTAATCATGTTAATCAAAAATCACCAAGAAAAAATCATAAAAGCATGAAGGCATAAGTAGATGAATATAGATAGGTCATTAAATACACACACACACACACACACACACACACACACACACACACACACACATATATATATATATATATATATATAAATAGCATGATAACTTGTGTTAGAAGATCTTCCTTTAAATTAAATCTAATAACATTTGAATGGAATTAATTAAATTATAATTTTAAATATAAATTGATTATAAAAATAATTATTTTTAAATAAATATTTAAGGGAAAAATTATATATATATATATATATAAATATAAATAGCATGATAACTTGTGTTAGAAGATCTTTCTTTAAATTAAATCTAATAACATTTGAATAGAATTAATTAAATTATAATTTTAAATATAAATTGATTATAAAAATAATTATTTTTAAATAAATATTTAAGGGAAAAAGTTGCTTCTGAATTAAATAAAGGGTGAAAAGAGGAGGTTGCGAAGAGGGGCAATAATTGACAACTTATATTTATGATGGTTTGGAAAGAGAGGAAAGTGCGTGGATACAGATAGAAACTGGTATTGGCTCATAATGATCATTCATGGTGCGTTTCCTTACTCCTTAATATGGGTTCACATGAAGTTCAGCAGACTGGGCCACAGAGAGAGAGAGAGAGAGAGAGAGAGAGAGAGAGAGAGAGAGAGAGAGAGAGAGAGAGAGATTTAATTGTTATCAATGAAAATAAAGTGAAGAGTTGCGGGCAAAATCTTAATTTTTTGATTTATCTTAATACCATGCTAATATTATATCAATGTCGTGTTTAAACTATTTTTAATCAGATATTGATCGTTTAGTGCGGTTGAGGTGATTGATCAAACTCTTATAATTTAAAATAGATTGAAAATGACTCCAAAATATATATTTTAATTTTATAATTAGGAAATTTTCTTTTTTTGTTGTTAATCTAAGTGAAGTCGATGAATCAGAATGATTTTATCAAAAAAAAAAAAAAAATCAGAGTGATTTTGGTGGGGGTTAGTGATGGATTGATCTTGTCCCTTGGGGCCCCCCCGAGTAAGGGTTTTGTTGGTTTCTCATAAATGGCCAAAACGAAAGACAGTAGAGAGAGACTTAATCAGCCTCGTGTACTTTTCACATATTTCACAAGACAACGAATTACATGTGCCACATACAAACCAAGTACCAGCTAACAAAATATCAAGAAAGGTCATGGCTCAAACTAAACGACTTGCCTAAAGGAAAGGCAACTATCGCTCACCATGAGAGAGAGCGAGAGGGCCAATGACTTAGGGTATGGAGGTCGGTTATTAGATTTTTGAATTTTGAAAATAGAAAAATAAATATTACGAAAATCATTTCCTTAATGGATCACATAGTATTTGATTGGATTAGTCAAATAATTTGGATAGATACTTTGTGGTAAGAATCTACTTATACCAAATGGGTAGAGAGAGAGACTTGATGGAAATAACATACCTAATCAAATTACCATGTTCTTATTAAGTGAAACTAAGATTAACAATCGACCCTTATAGTCGGTAAGAAAAATACTGGAAACATATCCGAAAGAATTTACAGTTAATTGGCATTCCCTACGTTTTGTTTTTCTAAATAATTTTGTTTCCTATTGATAAAAAAAATAAAATAAGAGAGAACAGGAGGTCTCATAAATGCCATCATTGAATCTGAAAACGTAAATAGAGCTTTAGGTACCATGAACCCTTTGCCCAAAAGCCTCCAAAGTGCATTAAATTCACCTCAAGAGTTTCAACAAAACAATTTTGGGGTGGTGGGGGGGGGGGGGGGGAGGGGGGGAGATAGAGAGAGCGAGAGAGAGAGAGGGAGGGAGGAGGGATGGAGAGAGAGACTGTTCAGCTCTTACCAAGTACTTCCACTTGGCTCTACTAGCCTGCTAGACAGACAAACCCGACTAGGAAAAACCTATATCCATAAGGAACTACTAGCCTTGCTATTGTTGCTAGGTTTCTGTCATGATCACATTAATTCTGAACCAATAACTTCTGACTAAATTTCTTAGTATAATTTTCATTAATGAGAACACTTTAGAAGTTTAATTGCCGACAACAATACCATCTTAATCTTAACCCAAAAGTTTAGCATTAGCTTATGATTGTACATATAACATAATTGCCTGTGTTTTTTAGTACTCTTACGACCAACTCTAGTCCTAGGATTTCGACTAGGTTTATGTTCTCCTGCATGAAAAAAGCAACCCCAATAAGAAGTTTGTGTGTGTTACTTCTTATAATGAAAATACTAATTTTTAATAAACTTATCACAAATATACATTAATCAACGAAGCTGAAGCTAAAGATTACATGCACAGGCAAGTGATGAGTGCTCAAGAGATATTGAGTACAGATTGCCAACAGAAAATGGCACATAAGTACAGATAGAGAGAGAGAGAGAGAGAGAGAGAGAGAGAGAGAGAGAGAGAGAGGCAAAACTTTTTACCTGGAAGCATAAGAAAACTATGATTACAATAGCATCCGATAACTCAAGCCACCGCATATAGTTTTGCAAAGTGTTATTTTACTAACAAAAGTTACTAAAGTAGTGGCCCAAGAAAAACTCTTTGACCCAAAAGGGAAAAAAAAAACACTCAAAACAAACATGTAATTAACATATTTTTGCTAGCTAATATGAACACACACAAAACAAAACCCTTTTTTTGTTCTTATTTTTATGATTCAAGTGCTTTCAACACATTACATCCTTAAGAAGTTTGTACCTGCGAGTAGTAGGTCTCGGCGAGGGAGTGCCGGTCGGGCTCTTCCCCTTGTCTCCGCCCCCACTGCCGCCCTCTTCGTGTTGCTTGATTTTATCACCGGCATACTCGGACCTATGTGTGAACCCTGTGGAATCGTTTATTGCCATTGATTTCTTTGTAGAGCTTGTATGTGATCTTGTACTTCTTTCTTCACTTTGACACCAATCACACACTTCCATTTGCTCTGATGATTCACTGTAGTAACTACTGCAATACCTATATAACATGTACCAGATTCAACCTCAAAATAATAAAAATAGAAAATTTGTGGGAAAAATTTACATGGGTAATACAAATTTCCTCATAAAATATTGATATTCACAAAACAAAAAATATTATATATGTATATATATACACTCAAGGGCTGTGATGGGATTATGGTCATTATTAGTATATGACATGAAATTCATTTATGGGTCTTGATTAGTCATTAAGATGATGATGATGGGGGGGGAGAGCGAGAGAGAGAGAGAGAATGTATGATGGGCATGATTTTTCTATCATGAATAAATGTTAAGATGATGACGATGATGAGTGGAAATTGGAACATACGAGTGTTGGAAGCGGTTGCGGCACTTGTTGCAGCGGAAGAGCTTATCGGGAAAACCAACGTCGCCACACATGCAACACACGATTTGATGTTGATGATTATCCAACATTTTTTTGTGAGAGAGAGAGAGAGAGAGGGAGGGGGAGAACGAGTTCGGTAGGATTGAACGGAAAACGCGAAGAGAGAGAGTTATGGTGGGTTTGAGTCGGTGTATAACAGTGTAAATCATTAAATCGTGGGCATATAAAATATACTAAAACCTTGGGGATATGAATCTTATGATTCATTGAAGGAAGGGAAGGAGATATACACAGGTAGACCACAGGTTGCTTGCAGTCGTTTTCAGTTGGGGGGTGGGCGAGAGAGAGAGAGAGAGAGAGGTATGAGATATCAACCTTAAAAATTGGATCATGTGAAATGTCGGGTGAGTCCTCTGACTCCAAGGAAGTTTTATAGTGTGATTTCTCGCTGTATCTTACTCGTTGATCATTCATCCTTTGGCCCATCTGCGTCGTGTCCTTTTCCGCCCTTGCTGTGGCCAGCTGTTAAAAACCTTTCTGAGTCAAGCGCCCACAGCTCCTCATGCACGCGTCTACCCCCTCCGCTCCCCTTTCTTTTCCCCGTTCAAATACTAATATCCAGATTTTATTCGATTGATTCAATTTAAATATTATAAAATTTATTAAAAAATTAATTCTCTTAAATCTTATTTCTTTATTCTCATAACTCAAACATGAAATCAATACGAAAATATAATATCCTATATTACATCTATAAGAGTTTGATCCTCCCTCCCCCTCTCTTCAAATATTCTAAAGGGTTTTTAGAAAAAAATAAATTTTAAGTAATTCTAATTTATTGTTTATAAGAGGGTTACTACTTATTATATGGTTTTGGATCTAAACCCTCCTTATGAATTAAAAATAAAAAAATAAAAGTTATAAGTATTAATTTTTTAATAAAAAATTTGTAAGGTAAAAATTAAATATATAAGACGAATATTAAATAAATTAAAATTACTATTACACCTCGGAGAGGAACAATTAAAATTGAACATTTGCTCTTAGCACAAGTTTCGCGTTGCGGGTGAATTCACGCGCCCTTGGGAGAGACTTCAATTGGCTCTTGAGGAAAGGGGCAGTAAAACGGTGAAAACAATTTTGGTCAACTTTGGTATCGATCTTGTCGCGACATGATGAGGACATAATTGTCATTTCAGGCCTCTTTTGCGGCAATTGAGGAACATGAACATTAGGAGAGTGCAGCACGTATTTTAAAAATGTCAATACTTTCTACTCTCTTTACCTTTCCCAGACAAAGTCTACGGCGACATGATTAAGATCGGAACTGATATTGTGTGGTTGGCTCCACATCACAACTCCATCTGCAGTTTTCGATCAACGCATTCTTACCCTCTCTAATCACCCGATCAACAAAATAAAATTTAAATTTAAGATAAAATGATCGATTCAGAATTCTTATTAGAATATTCAAATGATAAATAATTTCTATTTAAGTGTCATAACGATAAATTCTGAATAAAAAACAATGAAAATACGATCAGTAAAGAGTCATAAAAATATCTTACCATTAGGTAAAACTAGGAATTGCGCCAAACTTATTTATTCTTTTTATTTGTTCCCTGGATTTGGTTTATCGCAGAATATTTAGAATTTTACTCCGACTAATCTCGATCGAGTTGCTGTAGGGTCTCAATCGGGAGGAAGTTTTCCCAACGTCGTTTTTATCACTACTAAGATTCGAATCTCAATTCTTGATGTGAGATATTAGTATCCTTTCTGCTACATCAATGAAGTATCGGTTATTTTTATTCCTTTATGAAAACTAAAAAGTAAAAAATGAGAAAAAAATTGTCATGACCATTAAAAAAAAGTTACAATATCATTAAGGGTCAAGATTGAGCAAGAATTAACATTGGGTAATATGCGTGGGTTGGTTGGTAGATCATACCACGGGTGGTGAACCAACCGCAAAGCTGTGAACCAGCCATGCCCTGTGAGTTCAAGGTCTCTAAAATGTTGAACCGGAACCTTAACCTTGAGCAAAGTTCTGGTTTAAGTGTCATGAATCATTGGCTTAGATTCTGATTCAGGTTCTGGTTCATACGGTTAAAGGTTCGTATTCGGTTCAGGTGAGGTTGACGGCAATTGTGGTTTTGGTTTGGTTTTGAGCTTGAAAAATGTATTTTATTTTATTTTATTATTTGTTATTTATCATCTGTCAATATTGATTTTTCCACAAAAAGAAAAAGACCCTTAGACCTGTAAAGGAACTAACGATTCCTTTATGAGCTGAATCTTTTGGGTTAATTTCACTCTGGTCACCATTTGGCTAAACTTTACCCTGAATTGTAGATAATCGGTTCAGACAATTCACAACAGGGCCTAAGTCGGTCCTTACCTATGTGCTGGTCCTGAGTTTGACCGGGACGGTTCCGGTCTATGCGTAGGCAAAGGTTGTTGAGAACAAACTTGATAAGCATGACGTGGGGTCCATTTTTCTCGTTGGAAGTACTTGGTTTTAAGAGTTTTAACTTGCGAGAGAAGAGGAAAAGTATGAATTTGTTTAGGTCTAGATTAGATCAGCCACAACTCGTGCTTTCTGGTCTTCCCATGATGGATGATTGTTGCTTTTTATTAACTTCTTTTGCAAGTTTTTTAATGCATTAAAAAAATAAGGAAACACATATTTAAATATGAAAACACGATATACTTGTTATATTCATTAGATGAAACATCTGAACAAATTATAGTTTAACTATTATCGTTCTTTCTTTTTTTTTAAGATTTCGCGTTTGAATCTCTTTAACGTGCCAAAGTAAAAATGTACAAACCATGTGTTTATATTGAATTTGAAAAATTATGGGTTAATTAATCACATCCTTTATACAAAAATGAAAAAAAATACCCTTCTAAAGATGGTTTATTTCTTTATCATTAACGATTAATTTGTATTAATATCTAATTGATCTAGTGACTGAATACTGGTTCCTTTTAAGTAAGATTTTGAGTTTGAATCTTATATATGAAGAAAATGAATATCGAAAGAATTTTACTTCTTAAGAGTTCATTTCAACTTGAATCGGATATAATCAAATTTAATATGATTTTCAGATCCGGTAGTTTGTAAAAAATTAATTTGTAATGGGATAGGTAAAATCTAAGCAAGCCCTTGAAAAAATGGTTGTGAAATCAAAGGTTGTATTGTTTTCATGGTAATCATACCTTATAGAATTTAGCAAATCATGTTCTTTCAAGGTTTAAGATTTTTAAATCCCATGGTTTTAAGAATTTTCTGTTCTTTTAGACATGAAATTTTGAATATGTTTTAACACAAAATCCTCTTTTAAATAATAAATGATGATTCAATTTAAAATTTGAATTGTTCATTTATAAAATATATTTCTTTTTAAGAACTAATTAGAATAATAGATACGGAAATTTGTTAAATTTATCCTTTTTTTTCTTCTTTCTCTTTCATTCTTTTTTAAAATATTGTGGAAAACAAAATAGTAACGACACAGTAATTAAATGTAAAAAAAAAAAAGTCAGAAAAAATAGTATTTTTTGTAGTGGTTTATTGAATTAGTGGGTTCCCACGAGAATCACAACAAGTTATTCAACAAATCCTATAAAAAATTAAAAAGAAAGACATAATTTTTGGAAAATTTGCAAGCTCTTTTTGACTACTTTTTGGCAAAAAGAAGAGTGTGAATGAAGAGAAAAAAAAAAAACAAATAATAGAAAAACAATTAATTTTTTAATTAGTGCTAAACAAAAGATACATTGGAGAGAAGGATAGCTTTTTAAACCTTTTGGACTTGGGGTTGGTTGGCAAAGATTGTTCCTATCGTAAAGACAAATACAGTGCCTTTCTTGAACAATACCCACTTGAGGCTTGCATTTCACAAAGATTGTTTCTATTTTAAAGACAACCACAGAGTCCTTTCTTGAACAATACCTACTTTAAGAACTTGCATTGGATAAATTTCATTCACTTTCTTAGGCACTTTGTATGCTTGGCCTAGATTTTTTTTTTTGGGTGTAAACGAATTTTTCTTATTATCAACTTATATTTAATTTTTATCTGATTAATCTGATCCAAACATTATAGGGTTCATTAAGAAATTGACTATTTTAAATCTTATTTTTTTATTTTACATCTATGAAAATATGGCTGACTTGGATTTTTTATGGGAAAAATGTCCGGAGAAGAGGACATTACACCTTGTGGCTACTATGAGGAAAGGTCGTTCTCTCTAACCCCACTTCCTCGTTTTGTCCGCACACAATTGGTACCACCGGATCTAAAGGTCTTTCGTATGATCGAAATTTATTACCAAAATAAAAATACCCAAAACTTAGATAATTTTTTTTTTTGTGTGTGATTCATAATTTGCATGGTAAATAACAAATAAATAAATTAATTTATATGAGAAATATAAATTTTATGTTTATGCATCACGATTACGTCAAGCAAATAAAAACATAGCATTTCTTTTATATATGAATTAAAGTTGCGCTCTCAATGCCTGGTCATACCTTTGAAATAATTTTTATTTGATTTATACTCTTGTATAAATTTTATCTATAAAAACTTTTATACAATATATGGGGGCATTGTCCTCCTTAAATTTCTTACAATGCAAACATCAAAACTCAAAATGTATCTAATTTTTTTAGATTGAGTATCAAATATATTCTATTTTTTTAATCAGAAATCTTGAGTTTGAGTTTTGATAATGATGAAAAAGGATTTGAGATAACCAAATTCTTAAAATAGACTTTACGATATTCGAATTTGATTAGTCTGACAAATCTCAATCCAAAATTCTTTATGTGAATAAATTCTCGTAACTCTTTCAATGATGCAATAATGAGGCAACAAGTGCTCCATCTGCAATAAGAGATACCCCCACTTGAAATTTTGGGGCCAAAATTTCCTCTACCCTTTTCTAAGTTCCACACATTTCATTCTCAGGCAGACAACTTCAATAAATATTCATACACAAAATCTTTGAGAAAAACAATGACAACCTCAATCTCTTTCCTCTTTCTGCGCACCCCAATGGAAAAAAAAATATATATATATATTTTAAGAGGCCCCAGTATTTTTACCACCACACAAACTTGTTTTTTTAGTTATAATATGAATCAATCATTGTCACCATAAGTAGAAATTGGAAAAAGATTCGAATCTTGCGTGATTTAATGTTTTTGGTCTCCCAATTATGTTCGAGAACCCATGCAATTTTATTGACTTCTTATGGGTGTGTGGGTGGGCATCTTATGCCCTCTCTAGCCTTAGGTTAAGACAACCCTATGTATAGAGCTTCAAAAAACAACTCCAGATAATGTAAAATGGAGCTTTTCTTAGCACCATGGACTTGGTACCTATTGTTTGTGAACAACTTTTTGCATTCAGTAAGTTTCGTTGAGTGCTTAGAAAGGTCAGTCTGACCTAAAATTTTTTATTTTGGAATTGCTTTCCAAGGTCAAATCTGCACGATTTATTGTCTTTAGATTTAATATTAGGAGTAAATCGATCTTTAAAACCTTACTAAAGTAGAAGAACCATGGTGAGAGTCTATTTTTTTTTTTACACATCAATTTTTGAATTTTATTTAATTAATCCGATTTGAATACCGTAAATCTCATTTTAAGGGTTAATTTTTCTAAATCTTTTTTTATCATTCTCAAAACTCGAATTTTAGATATCTAATTAATGGGTAGAGTGTCTGACTATTCAATATAAAAGAATTTAGTATATTAAAAGTCTATTTATAACTTATTAGGATTGCATAGATCAGATTCTATTCTTTTCGTGTTATTAATTCTTTTCTCATATGATTTTGCTATATTTATTTATTTATTTTTTGCTAGGGTGTCGGTCCTTTCGTTTCTCCGAGGGGAGAGAAAGAGCGATAGAGAGCTATATTTATACTATCACTAATATATTTATGACATGATGTTACAAAATCAGCTACGCCCGATATGGGATATTTACGATGGAACTTTGGCTTTGACAAAATCTTTTAGTATTTAAGTCAAGATGATTGAATTTTACCATCATTCCTCAAAATTACTTATGTAGTTTAATTAAGATTTAAAAGAAACAACCATAAACTCAAGCTTTTAACGGAGTTTAAATTCTTCATTTTGTTATACCTATTAAGATTTTCTTATATATGAAACTTTTTCACCTCTCAAGATTTACCCTTTCATCATATTTACTGCGCTTACTATACGTAAATATATCTATATATTTTTATTTTTAATAGATATGAATAAAATAATAAATGTATAGGACCGACACAAAGCATACTTTGCGTGAAAGGACAATGGTAAAAATTGTGCCTAGGATGATCTCTCTTTTATGAACGTGGCATATGGTGATAGACTTCGCTTGGAGAAGACAATGCGGCAGCAAAGCAAAAAGACTAGAAACAGAGAGAGAGAGAGAGAGATGATAATTGCATCGAAGAAGAACGCAAACGTGTACATTGAGATAGGAGCAGCTTTTTGTGCGTGTGGGGGTGAAATTATGTGCGTCAAGCACACGCAACTGTTCCCGTAAAGAGAAACAAAGGCCCACAGGGCATACACAGACTGGTCTGTCCATTGACCTCCACTACCACCCTCACCCTCCCTAGAACTGTGGCCTGCAGTTCCAAAACTTGTGGACCACCTCACACCCATGCTCCCCTTCAAACCTAAACTCTAGCTCCTCCATCCACACATCAATATACCCCCCACTCTCACCACACACTCTCTATCTCTCTCTCTCTCTCTCTCTCTCTCTCTCCCCCCTTGTCCTTTTTGGGACTCTTAACCCGTATCACGTGCCCTCTCCATATCCCGATTTCATCCGCTTCTCCTCCCCGAGGATGGTAAATGAATACACGATGAAGGTGATAAACACCACCACATGTACGCTCAAGTGAACCCATGAATTAATCTCGTAATTAAGAGTTATGGATTCACCACTATAACGAAAATGAAAAGTTTGCTAGGGACAATTTAATTGTAAGGTATCTTAACTTTTTAACATTTTGATAGAATAGTCTTTACTAAACCAATTAGTTATAACTTAACACTATCCGCCTATCCATTAAAAATCTCGAGTTCAATTTTTAAGACTATACGGAGAGTATAGCAATACTGATCATCTCTCATCTCCACGAATTACCTCTCACCTCCATTTTACCAAGAAAGAAAAAACCAATAATTATTGGTACAAACATTTAGAAACATCAATACTCAGCCATAAAAGTAGACTAAAACCATTGGCTTCGCTTAGGTGATAGCTCAAAAGAATAACTTCTCTGGTAATAAGTTTTAAGTTAATTTTTAATGAGAGAATTAAATGCCTTACCAAAAATCATGGCATTGTCCATAAAGAACTTCAAATATTTTAATCCATAAGTCACTTATATGTACTATATATGATCTATGTGGTTTGATACATGTAATGCCATGAACTTTAGTTTGGGAGATGATGGGGAGAAGATGAAGAAAAAGGTGACATCCCTATGAATCCCGTGGGAATACTCAAGAATGAAAACACGAGGATATAAAACCTAAGAAAAGAGATAAGTTTCACTTTGATCTGGGATCGAGTGAAAGCTGTTTGAGAAGGATATAAAGTGCCAAACAATACATTCTTCTGCTACCTTAACTGGGTTTCCATACACTGTAGTCCCACCACCGATCATTTTATATATATATATATATATATATATATATCTTAGAGGTTGACTTTTTAAAATTTTTTTATTATTTTTAGGATTTAAACTTAAAATTTTTTATGAATATATAATCACAAATTAAAAAGAGTTTGATAAACTGTGTGAATATATGCCGCTATAATATGGTTTACATGTGCCACGGTAGTGATCCTTACGAGTAATAGCCATGCTTCTGAGTACTGAAAACCTGAAACTTCTGTCAGGAAAGAACAAGAATTCAGACCCTTGCACATTGACACACGGTACTAGCAAGTAATTACGATTGGGAGCAGTATCCGTAATTGAATGATTGACAAGGACATGGACACTCAAATTGATGTGGTTCATAGATCTCCAATAATTCCTAATTAAGGATGAACGGACAACTTCTCCGATGAGATGAAATAATAGATCGAATAAGTCTCTGGGTTAAAATTTAAAAATAAAAAAAATTATTTTAAAAAAATATCCTCGAATAAAATCCTCACAAATATCTTATTTATGATTTTGTGTGATGAAAAAATATATATATAATTCCTAATTAAAGCATGAAAAGTACCATAACCTTCCTACCTAATGCATAAGATAAGTCTTTCTTTCTGGCGTCCACCTTCGCAACAAAGAGTCTCCATCCCACCATGGTCCAAAACAAAATGATAAAGGGAACCCCCACCCACGACATCTTGGGGCGCCGTACTTACATTGCTTGTAGTTTCATTTTCACCCTACAAGACAACTTTGGGGGTTGATTTTGGTAATTCGTCCACAAATATAGATTTTTTTTAGTAAAATCCTAAATTTCGTATAAAAGAGTAATTTTTAAATTACTTTCTTTTTTTTTTTTGTAAGAAAGGGAAAAGGAAACAAACAAAAACCAACACAACCCAAAAATAACACCCACAGGTCAACCCAGTCCTACACTATAGACTCTGGCCTACTTCTAATAACTCTGCATGATTCCACCCCTATTCTATCATCTCTCAATAGAACAAAAATGGATATCGGGAGAGTCTCAAACAAAAACAGACCCTGATGATGATCTTTCCCATCCCTAGACCCGCGAGGTGATCTGCACACTTGTTCGCTTCCCTGTACTTCAGTTAACCTCAGCTCTCTCATGAGTTGATTGCAATCTACAATAACATGGAAAAGATGGTGAGTGTGGCTGATTTCTTTCTATAGCAGTTGAGTTAACACCAGACAGTCCACTTCTACCTCCACTTCTACCAAACCCTTACTCTTAGCTATCAACAGCCCTTCTCTTAACGCTCAAATCTCAGTGGAAATGGTGTTAGTTCTATCTATATTTAGAGTGAAACCCATCACCCAATTGCCTTCCTCATTTCGAAAAATGCCACCCCCACTAGCAATACCAGAAGCTGACTCCACCGCCCCGTCTGTGTTCAATTTGAGCTTTCCTCTCACCGGAGGATTCCATTTGTTCTTCAAGATAGTAGTCTGCTTCAAGAGCTAGTCAGTTTTTTGGGCCTCTAGCCACATCATGTTCATCCTAATAGCCAGGTTCGCCGTAATCCCTGTGGAAGTTATTTCCCCATTTATGGCCCGTTTACATTTCTCTTTCATATGTACCAGATAGTAGCAGCAAAAATCCCACTATCTTGGAGAGCCTGTAAATTAAAACCTCTTTGCCCACCATTTTTAATCCATTCAAATGAATTCCCAACCTAGAATTCATTAGACTTGTTTATGTCCAGACAAATTAGATTCCATATTTCTCTAGCCTCCTTACAATCCCTCAAAACATGTAGATCCGATTTTGCATCAACTTTGCATATTTCCTAGGTGTCATTCTCTGAAAATCTCCTCCTTTTTCCTTCTACATCTGTCATAATTTTCTCACTCATGGCTAATCAGATGAAAATTTTGATTTTCTCCGAATAATTTGCTTTCCAAATCCATTTCCAATCCTCACTTTGCTGCTATTGCAAGAGATCCCTCTCCTGAAGCATCCGGTAAGCACTCAAAACAAAAAAGAGGCCTTCCTTCGTTCCCTCCCATCCCAGAAGGTCATCATTTGCGCCTCTTCTAGGGAACAAAATCCCTCTTATTTCCTGGACCTTTTCCTCACTATAGCTCTCAGCTCTTCAATCTTCCACTATCCGTCCTCACTTATAAAGTGACTGACTGGGAGGTAATGAGAGTTCCTGACTTGAGAGAGCCTAGCATGCTCGCTAAGGTTACCTTTCCCCACCCACCTGTCTTCCCAAAAGTTTATTCTTCTGCATTTCCCACCCTCAACCTTAGGCCCATTTTAATGCACTCTCTAGTCTTAAACATGCCCCTCCAAGTATGAGAATCTCTAGATTTGCTTCTGGTCCTCTTTTAGGTATTTTTTCCTCATTATTTGACATCAAAAAGCCTGATCATCCCTAAGCAAACGCCACCCCAACTTGGCCAACATGGCCACATTGTTCCTTCTCATTTCACGGATGCCCAGGCCCCTTACTTGTTAGACCTGTAGACCCTTTCCCAATTTACCAAATGAACTTTCTTGTTTCCCTCGTTGCTACTCCAGAGGAAATCTATATTGATTTTGTCTAGTCTCCTACAGTTACTGCTGGAGATCCAAGAGGCCTGCATTGTATACATAGGGATAGTTGAGGTCACAGATTGAATAAAAGTTCTTCTTCCTGGATTGTTCAGAAGTTTAGCACTCCAGCCATTCAGCTTCCTCTGCCCCTTATCTATTAGGTGGTTATAGAAGTCCTTATTTACTCTTTGTGAATAAGAGGAAACCCCAGGTATTTGCCCAAGTCTTTAGTTGAAACAAATCTGCACATATTCACCAGGGAATTCTTTTGGAAATTGGAAGTTCTAGGAGAGAACCAAACTTTTGACTTGACTTTGTTAATGCTCAAACCACTCTCAACTGAGAACTCCTTAAGACAATCACGAACCACACTCAGATTTAACTAATCTACTTTCGCAAAGAGGAGAAGATCATCCGCAAAGAAAATGTGAGAGATTTGAAGGCCTTCTTTGGAGAATCTGAAAGGATTCCACACCCCCTTCCTTACTTTGTCTTGGATTAGGTAAGAGAGCCTCTCCATCACCATAATAAAGAGATATGGAGACAAAAGGTCTCATTGCTTCAGACCCTTAGCAATCCTCATTGGAGGCAAAACCTCCCCATTCCAAATCAGGGAAATTTCACTGTTCATAACAACAAACATAATAACTCTGACTAGAGATAATTAAAGCGTTTTGAACCATCATATCACAACCTCTCTTCCGAACTATTTCAATAGGAGGTTTAGATGTCCCTTGATACTGACATGATTGATCAAATACTTTCGATCGACATTGATTTAAAAGTGATATCTTAAAATAATAATTATTTATATTTCTAATTATAATAAAAATTTTGTTTGCTTTTCACTTTCAGAACTTGAATTCAGAATTGTGGTGATTACATGGATTATATCGCAAATAAACTATGTTATTCATAAATGACTTGTAACCTATTCATAGCATAGATTAGTTCATTAATGAACTAATCTCAACCTAGATCAACATAGATTCAAACTTGATCAGGGTTTATCACCATTCACTCAATTAGGTAACTTTGGGTGGAAATAGATTTTTATCACATTAACACGTAAGTTTTACCTTAGTTTGATTCATTTAAATAATGAACCAAGTTCAACATCCTCCAACTTCTCGTATGCAACTTTACATTTAACTCATAGTCACTATAGATCAGAGAGAGAGAGCGGGGGGGAGGGGGGAGGCTATCACCATTTTGGCTTTGCTTTTGAGGGGTGTGTTCCGTACAAACATCTTCGCTTTGGTTGGAGGTGTCAGGAAGTCAGCAACCCTTTTCCGAGGGAGGAGAACCGGGTCGTTGAGAGGGGGCTCAAATGTGAAAAGAAACCCTTATGAAAAAAGTCAGATATGAAGCTGTGAAGCTGGGTCTACCCTACCCTACCCTACCATCCAAAATTGACACCCAAACAATGGTTTTGCTTTTGCCAATTTCATGGTGGAGCCTACTGGGGGTTGCTCAGCCACGTGACATCTTAATACATGTGAATCTCCCGAAAATGTGGGGCCTCCTTAGGTGTATCTTGGGTCACCATATATTTGTCGTACACTCTGCAGAAGGATACGTGCACATGTGTACGTGTATTTTGATTTTTACAATTTATAAATCACGTGAGTGGAAGGGAAGAAAGTATATGGTAGGAGGCCAAAAATTTAATATCAAACAAGCACAAAACTAAACAGAGTGAGTAAAAACCATTACTATCTTGCGGAGTATGATATAATTTATGTCAATTAATTTAAATAAAAAACCCCTTAAATAGTAAAAAAAAAAAAATCCTAAATTCAATTTCTATCTACCAAATTAGACGATTTTTAAAAAATAAATAGGATGCCCATTATGTTGTTCAATCACTTTTCAACAAAAATAAAGACAATCGGGTATCTATTCAGGATTAAGAGGTTAGACAAACAAAGGCCATGTGAAAGAGGAAAATATGATAACAAATATTGCATTTAGAATTGGTGTTAGTTGATTTAGTTCATAAAAGTTCCTTATGATGGTATTAAGAGATTTTTGGATCAAATTGTGCTAGTTTGAGGATTTGAGGGCTTTATGAGTAGGGGAAAGTCATGTAACAGTTTGAGGATTTAGGGGCTTTATGAGTAGGGGGAAAGCCATCCTATTATATGGTTCAATCTTATCTTTGCATAAAAAGGGAAAAATGGATTATTGCATTTGGATGAATGCATGTTTTCAAGCCAAAATTTTGTTCAGAGAACCAATATACCAAGCAAATACATCAATAGCTACTAACTAGGTATTTGTATAGATATAGCCAAGACAAATGGAGGTGGCCCACTAGGTTAGGGGTCCAAAACCAGGTGGAAAAAGCACAGCCAATGAAAGATCTTAAATTGCAGCCTAGACCCAGACCCATATTATTATATTCCTCAAGAGGCCCAGCTTTAGAGTCACTCGTGTGTGGCATCAAAAGGGACATTCAATCTATCCTATGTCAAGGTCAGAAAAACTTCCTTCTAAGGAAATCCCTTCTTAAGACACAATCCACTCCAGAACTAGTAGTACTCTCCAAGCCAACTAATTTACTCCTAGCAGTTGCAAGTTGAACAATTCCCACATATAAAACAAGCACAATGACAACATGAGGTAGCCATAAGTGTATCTAGTAAGAAGAAACCAAAATGAATACCTCTTTTCTCTTCTGCATTCTCCTGTCATTTTGCTTCAGATTCTGCTTCTCAGACAGTGATAATCTCCGCGATTATTGTCCAACGGCCACATCTGGACCACAAACAATCTTCATAAATGGACTTCCCTGCAAAAATCTAGCCACCGTTATGCCTTCTGATTTTAAGACCACATTACTGAACCATGAAGGAGATACAGACAACTACTACCGCTCATCAATGAACATTGTCACGGCTGCAGAATTTCCAGGCTTGAACACACTTGGCCTCGCCATTGCCAGAACTGATTTGGCATTGGATGGGATGGTGATGCCTCATGCTCATCCACGTGCTACTGAGATGTTGTTCATAAGCAAAGGCACTGTGATTGCAGGCTTTGTTGATACAAAAAATGATCTGTACTTGAAGCGGCTTCATGGAGGTGATGTCTATGTATTACCCCAGGGCATGCTTCACTTCTATTTGAATGCTGGCTTCGAGCTTGCAACTGCTTTCTCCTATTTCAACAGCCAAAACCCAGGTGTTGTGGGAATCGCCGATGCTTTATTTGACTTTACCCCTGATTTTGTGAAGAGGCTAAGAGAAAGGCTTCTCCTCTCTCTCACTGCATTGGAGATTGAAAACATTCGGAATCTTACTTTATTCAAGTTCTAAACCTCAACATGTTCATGACTCTACCTTGGTAATGTAATGTTTAGCTCTGATGAAGATTATAAGGTTGATTCATAATGATTGCATTAGCGTGGAACCTCATCTAGCTTGTATTTGCAGAGGAATTGAGCACAACGAACTGCTCATGCTTGTAAAAAGACACTAAAATTTTCAGTTGATTATATTATTCATACATTGTGGCTATCGGCAATATTTCTGACCTTTGGCTGAGGATCTACACCCAAAAAGTGAGATGCCTTATGGGAAATGATATGGTCAAAGGTAGTCCATACATTTTGGGGCAGGGTTAAACTAGCCTGGGGAGCTATCCATGAAGCTGTTGTAATATGCTACTGCGTACAACATAGTAAGAACTTCACAGATGACTTTTATGTTTGGATAAGTATGATTCCAAGTATTCTGAAATGGTGGACATAAGTCTAGCAAGTTTGTTGCCACGGGCGAAGAAAAGAGTACAAGCAGTTTCTAAAGCCAATACTATAACTCAATCAGTTAAGCTTCATAGTCAATGTCACATAGGGGGCTGAAAAATAAGATGGTGGCTAACTGTAAGTTTTAAAGAGCCCAGGAGAGCCAAAGAACTTTCATTAAATTTCTGTAGCCAAATAGTAATGTGTCACATCGCAGACCATTCAATGAACCAGATTGGAAACAGAAAGCAAGAAAAAAACAAATTGACAAGGATAAAACTTATGATACCAGTACTGCAGAATACGAGAACATGATAAATGCTAGAAGAGAACAATCGGGTCCAGATCAAAATTTATAGTAAACTAGCATGCCAAAATACCTCAGAAGTTTCAATTATAGGAGTCATAATTTAAACATTCCTCTGAATATACCTTGCAACTCAAACCTGAAACTATGCAAATGCTTATGATTGAGTAATAAATGAATGAATTTTATCATTTGAACGATGAGTTTAAAATACAAGATGAAGCAACAAAGGTTTGAGCACAAGAGGTCACCTGGCCTCTTTTAACTCGATAATCATGAAGAGGAGCCATCTCAATTATTAAAAGGCTACAGATTATCTAAAAGACCTTCAAAATTTAATGTAGTCGACATTCCCATTGTACAAGATTAATTTGCTATCTGAAGAACAATTTCCTTTTCATACTACATTACATGAAGAAAGGTTGCAGCCATAAGATCAAAACATGTGTTTAGAAGTTATATTCATATCACAACCTCTTAAAGTAAACTAACAAGAGCACCAAAGTAGATAAACAAGGGATTCATATTAACTGGAAAAATAAAATTTCTTATTTCACCATAAAGCAATAGTATACTGATACGGGACTTAATATAGGATTTAGTCGATGGATACCTTGCAAGGAATTTCACTCTTCCCTTGCTAGAGTTTTTCCCTCTTTTAAACCCTATTTTTGACGGATGGAAACTTATTCCTTAACAAGTTTTTCACCGCACTTCTTTTATGAGAAATTGGATTTGTCTCTTTATTGATCATACCCCCTACCTTTAAATAGGAAAAACTAGGTTACAATAAAATAGAAGAAAACAAATTTCAATAATCATTTCTAATATGAAAACTGTTATTTTAAAAAGATCTTTCAATAATATGGTAATTACTAATTTTTAAGTTAACTATTAACTAAAAAAATAGCTATAAACTAAAATGAGAAAGTTACTATTTTTTTTCTAAAATCTTTCGTTTTTATTAATTCCTAAATATATTTCTAAAATATTTGTTTCCAATAAATGCATCATGCATTTCATTACTTCCCTCCAAGACAAAAGGCTTGTCCTCAAGCTTGATCTCTTGGCTCTCCCTCATCCTCCTCTTTAGACTCCGCTAATTCCACTCAAAACAGCTTATTGCATCTATGCCCTCGGGAAAATGCTTCATCACAATTGAAGCATAGCCTTTTTTTTTCCTTCTTTCCTCCATCTCTGGTTTGGTGAGCTTCCCAGCAGTTCCCTTCTCTGCAGCAGTCCTGCCGGGAGTTATTTTTGGGTTGTTACACCAAAGTGTTGTCCTGCGCTTCCCTCCTAACGCAGATTGACTGCTTCTTCGTTTTCTTTCATATGCGCAGGCTAAATTCATAGCAGCCCCCAACCTCTGAGGTTGCTGTAATTCCACCTCCAACCGTAGCCCCTCCAGGAGTCCAGCCGTGAATAGGCTGACCTGCTGCTTCGTGGAGAGTTCTGAAGTGTGAGCCAGCAAGGACTGAAACTCCCTTTGATACTCCTCCACCGTCCCTGCCTATTTTAAATTGGCCAACTCATCATAGGGGTTGAGGCTCAAAATCTCAAGTGGCACTCTTCAGTAAATGTTTCCCAGACCATGGTCCCTCCTTCTTGCTTAACATTTAAAAACCATAGCTGAACTTCCCCCTTAAGGTGGAATGCTATCAGCCCCACCTTTTCCATCGTGAGTGTTCCTTGATTTTTAAAAAACTGTTCACATCAATGGATCCAAATCAGGGGATTCTCAGTCCCATCATATGACGGGAATTTGAGTTTAGAGAACCTCAGAATGGTAGTCCCTCCTTTGTGCCGAATGCTTCCCTCCTCCATTTGGTCTGTAAGGGTATGGCTGCTGCTTCCCCTCCTCCTAGACATTGCTGACCCCCTACAGTTTTCACAGAACTCCTTCCATTTGCGAGCTCAGCATAGTCTGTTGTTGCTGGAGTTCCTCCACCTTGGCCAGCTGTTGCTCTTTTTGCTGCTCAATTCACTGCTTGAATTCCCTTATGAATCTCTCTATTTGGCTAAACTATTCTGAGAAGTGTTACATGACGGTTGACTCTGATATCAAATTGATATGGATCCCAATATAGTATCTTGTCGATACCCTGCAGGGAATTCCTCTCTTCCCCTACTAGAGTTTTTCCCACTCTTAGACCCTATTTTTGACGGCTGGAAACTTGTTCCCTAACAAGTTTCTCATCGCACTTCTTTTATGAGAAATTATGATTGTCTCTTTATTGATCATACATTTTTTAAATAGGAAAAACTAGATGTTACAATAAAATAGAAATCTTATTAAAAACAAATTCCAATAATCATTCCTAATATGAAAATGACTATTTAAAAAAAAATCAACAATAAGGTAATTACTAGTTTTTAATGTAACTACTTATTAAAAAAAATTGGTATAAACAAAAATGAGAAAGTTACTATTTTTTTCAAGAATCCTTCCATTTTATTAATTCATAAATATTTTTTTAGAATATTTTTTTTTCCAATAAATACATCATGCATATCATATACATCTGGAATTCAGTGAAAGAACTCACAGTGAATTATACATCATGAAAGTGGTGCAGGAAGTCTACTCCTTCACTCTTTCCAATTATACATAGCACGTTCAACAACTAAATAGTCTTCTCTAATATCCTTCACAACTCGAATCTCATCATCGAGGTAGAGTCTCAAACCTATAAACAAAAGATTAGTTTAGCTTCCTGCATTCCATTTAAAGAACAAAAATAATAAGGGCAGAGAATGACAGCTTAAAGCAGGATGTGAATTAGAGTTAACTAAGAAAAACTTGCAGTAACAACAAATTTATGACTTCGAATGTAGTCATGACATCACATAAGAACATCATTCCTGTACATAAACTAGGTATGAAGATCAACTATGATATATTCATTGTCGCCAATGACAAACTGTGAGGAGAAAATATCAAAATCCAAATTTTCTCCAGCACATATATCAATGAGGTATAAACAACAAATTCCTAAGGTAAACTAGGTATCAAAATCAACTATGATGTATTCACTTTCTTAGATGGGATGACACTCATGAAAAGAAGATGTCAAAATCCAAATTTTCTCCAGCATATGGATAGCAGTCTATGAGCTACAAACAAAAGATTCCTAAGATTGTACAATCCAAAACAGGTAAGACTGAGGAACTTGTCATGTCATTGCAAACTACTCTCTCTCTCTCTCGTCAACAGAGGTGAATGGAGGGGGGGGGCAATGAGTAGCTTCCCCACCCCGCCCCCAAAATTTTAAGAAAAAAACTAATATATATATAATTTCAAAATTTATAATCTCAAATATTGGTTGACTCCATAAAAATTATAACTGTCCCTTGTCCCCTATCCGTTTGCCCGTGGTCTGCCCCGTTTCAAAAGGCCCCTGCTGCTATGCAGAATAATAATCCGGAAATTTCCCATAACTAAGGCATAACTAGAGCTGCCAAAAAAAACCCTTAGTAGAATGCCAAATCCGTAAATCATATCAACCACAAAAACTGAAATTTTTAAAACTATATTCATATACTGTACTCAATTCAATTATGCTCTAAATCCCAAAAAAATTAAAGACTCATTCTGCTTAGATAAGATGCATTCATGCATAGAAAATCAATCAAAACAAAAACCTTAAAAAAATTTGTAGACTCACCAACCCTGCCCAAATGGCGGCAAGGGAAGCTCCCAATCCTTCCCCCCGAAGTACTGCACTCGTAAATCTACAGAAAAATAAAATAAAAACAAAACAGTTTCGATCACATAGTACAAAATAATTCGCATTAAACCCAAAAATTCATACCTAAAATTCACTCTCTGGGATGAGCCAAACTCAATGGTAGACCTCACAAAAAGACCCCATCAGGCAGGAAAGCAATCACGTCGTTCAACGCACGATTTTCGACAGCGATTACCTGCAAAACATCGCCGGCTTTTGTTCCGAAGAAAGAAGCGTTCTTGATTATAAACAACTGTTCTTTCTCCGTAGTCCATAGCAATCTCCACGTGGCGGAGAGTGATTTGTCGGTGGTTACTAAATCTTTCTCCACTTTGGCAATGGCGTCGACGGATTTAACGATTCGGAAGAGCTTGCCAGGGTTTTGTTGGGTCTTTAGACCTCGGTCTTGGTCGGAGATAAGATTGAGGAAGTCGGATTTGGCGAGGTTGAGAGATTGAGCTTTGTCTGTGATTGCTGAGCATGTTGTTGTGATTCGATAGGGTTTGCGGATTTTAGACTTAGGGTTTGGTGGTTTGAAATCGGAGAGAGGAGAGAGAAACGAAAAAGAGGCGGGAAGGACAAGGACCATGCACATGCGGAGTTGCGGTTTCTGACCGTTAATGTGCCCGTCGGGCAACCGCAAAGCAAGGCGGTTGATTCAGCCGCTTGAGCTTTTGTCGCGGATCGTTTGGTTCCGTAAAATTAAAAAATATATGTTTTTTTTTCTTCATTTAAATAGTTATATTATATCAACTAAATTATTTTCGTCAACTCTAATAAATTTATAAAATATTTTTTATAATTAATATTATATAAATTAAATAAATTATATTTTTACTATATTTTAAAATTATTTTGATAAAATTAAAATTATTCAATTTGAAAAGATTTCTTTTTTATTTGCTTATTTAAATTGTTATGTAAAATTTAATTTATTTGATTATTGAGATCATTTTTCATGGTGATTTCTATATATGAGGTAAGAGAATAAACTATATAATTGAAGTATCTTAAAAACCCTATTTAATAAATATGCATACATTTTTTTTTAATTTTTAATAATTTATTTATATGAACAAAATTTTCAATAATAATTCTCATAAATCTTTGTAAATGAATCTTAAAGAAACAATTTAATATATCTTATGAACAAAATAATGTGGGACTTGCTATGGATAGTGAGTAAATACCATTCGAGGCCAAATTCTACATACTAGTCCATATAAAAAAAAATCACTTTGAGATTTCATTAATTTTTAATTGATTAAAATTAATTTCAAATAAATAACACAATAAATTGAAGTTGACCGTTACGAAAAATTTAGTTTTTAACTTGTTTGTTATTTTTGATATTACTTATGGAAAATCTATTTTTTAATACTTGATCACCGATATTCAAAAATTCAACTAATTCAGTTAAAACTGTTGTGAAACTCGATTTAGGGATCGACTATCCTAATATCTATATTTTTATTTCCAAGTGTCAAATTTAACATTTTGATTAAGAGAATTTAGTGTTATGTCATTAGAGATATAGAACAGTCTGATAGATAATTTATAGTAAACTCTTATACGAAATACGAGTATTCAAATTATCTCTCTAATTTTTTACTCCACATGATTGATTTAATTGCTGATAAATATGTAACTTAATTTAAATTAATTTATATAGAAAAATAAAATCCAATGCATGAACTCGAGCCTAATGGCTGATGGAAAATTAAAAAAGAAAAAAAGAAAAAAAGAAAGATACAAGAATAGCCTGAAAGCACCTGGATTGTTTTACCTAGGCCCGTGGGTTAATGTTTGGGTTGGAGCCCAGTACATGTTGAAATGGTGTCCCGCCCAATGACAAGGTGCCGGGCCCAATCAAGGTTGATAGATAGGGTTTGGGAGACGGCGTCGTTTTGGTTCAAACAACATTGTGTGCCCTACGCGCTCATAACACTTCGAAGTCTTCCGTCTGTTCATTTCTTTCATTCCTTTTCTTTGAGTTCCGGTACTGCCCGCGTGGTTTTTCTCCTTGCTCAACTGAACATTCGAGAGGGAGAGGGAGAGGGAGAGGGGGGAGAGAGAGAGAGAGAGGTTAGTGCCGATCTAGGGTTTTCTTTTTCTTTTCATTTTTCTTTCTTTCTCTCGAATCAGAAATGGCGTTTGCGGCCCAAACTCCAGATATTTTGGGGGATCGGCAATCGGGACAAGACGTTCGCACTCAAAATGGTACTCTCTCTCTCTCTCTCTCTCTCTCTCAATATATCTTGATTTGTCCTTGTTCTGAATGTTGTGTGCTTAACTTTTGGTTGGTTTTGCAGTTGTGGCCTGTCAAGCAGTAGCCAACATTGTTAAGTCTTCACTTGGTCCCGTTGGTCTCGACAAGGTACCCTCTTCCCCCCTTCTCTGTCTATATATATATGCACAAAGTTTGTGTTTAACCTTCTAGTGGACGTGTAGTCACCCTTGCAGGTTGCATTGGAAAGGATTACAAATAGGGAAATTTGTTGGGTTTCAAGCTATATAGTTGTCCACTGCTGGTAGATTGCATCTGCATGGAAGAACAGGAAAAATTTTAGAGTTCTATGGACTATGATTAGTCCTAGTCCAGTACCAATACATTGAATTTGTGTTGATAAATAGGAAAATAGTTTTTTAGGGATCTCTTGAGGTAAGTAGCCCACTACTAATTGGATCTGTCGGTGAATTTTTAGGGTTTTATTGAATATAAATGTCCAGTACTAATTTATTCGTTTGTAAGGTTAAGTAGGCAAAATAGGCAAATTTGTTGGGTTCTATTGAAAATGAATTGTCCAATTCCAGTGTGATTCATTTGACAAGATTGATAGGTAGATTTTTGTCAAGTTCAACGCGGACCATGTTGGACAATGTTATTTTTGCTCAACATCGATGCTTTTTACGAAGCACATTTCTGCTAATGTCGGCCCTAGAACTGAAGGAAGCCATTTGACTGAAATCTGGATCTGCCAACTCTTGGTCCTATTTATGGATTTGAATAAATGAATGATGTTTGTGGTCTGTCTTTGTAAAAGAGTGTTTCATTTGGATATAGAAGGGTTTATTTGTGAAGGGATTTAGTCTTATGACATTTTCTTTTTATGTGTCAAAGATGCTGGTTGATGATATTGGGGATGTTACGATTACTAATGATGGAGCGACCATACTCAAGATGCTGGAAGTTGAGCATCCAGCTGCCAAGGTAAAGCGCTTTAAATTACTGATCTCGACATAGAATATAAGATTCTATTCATGTTTGCATCCATCATGTTTACAGGTAGCTATACTTGGTTGCCTTCATGTTGGGATGAGTTTTTATTGCACATTTAACCACTGCTGTATCCACAAATCCCTTATCATTTTCTTCTCATTATTGTTTTCCCATTTTTATGGAGACATCTTTATTTGCTACTGTTATCTTTTCTATTCTTATCTTTCTGAGGCCTGCAGGTGCTTGTAGAGTTGGCTGAGCTTCAAGACCGAGAAGTTGGAGACGGCACAACTTCTGTCGTTATTGTAGCTGCTGAGTTGCTCAAGGTATAACTCCTACACATGTAGAAAAAGACTCTGCAGACACTGGTCCGCTTTGTTGCATGGGTTCTTTGCTACAGCCATGTGTACCCTTGTTCGCAGGACTTGAGATGGGTACTGCTATGCATGTCATACACTTCATTTTGGTACAAATTTTATTGTGCCACATACTTGAGTCTGTTACATAAGAACCGGGTGGAGCTGGGAATTTTTTTTTCCCATGAACTCATGCTCATAGCTCTTGAGCAGTCACCCCCTTAAGAACAATAAAAAAAGCACTGCTAAGTACTCTAGGTTGGTTAAAAACTTAGCTGCTATTATATTGGATGGTGTTGTGGAATTTCTAATTGGCATATTGTTCTATGCAGAGAGCAAATGATTTGGTGAGAAATAAGATTCATCCCACATCTATAATTAGCGGATACAGAGTGAGTATTCTGAGATTCTTAGCTACACTTAGTGTGCTTATTTAATCTTGCCTTAAGCCCACAATTTACTTTATTCATGTGCTTGATATGTTTTGTGCATGTTGAACAGCTAGCCATGAGGGAAGCTTGCAAATATGTTGAAGAAAAATTGGCTGTGAAGGTGATACTTCTTTTATCCTTTTTAATGGTTGGGAGGTTACTGATTTTAGTTATCTTTTGCATGGAAATTAAGATATGCCGTTGTTACGCTTAGGTAGTTGTGTTATGTACAGACCAACTCAGATTTGGTTGAAACATGGAACTCAACATGATAGCATGGGATATATGTGGATGGTTTTCTTTTTGTGATCCTCATGCACATATATGTGATGATTTTTTTGTTCGGTTTAAAACCTGTGAATAGCCATTTATTGATAAACTATAGGAAGTGTGTATGGTGTTGGTGGTAAAGTTGGAGTTCTTTACTCAATACGTTTGATAGACTTATGGTACAAATGTATAGTTCTGACAGCAGAACATTTGTTTATGCCAGTCACATGATTTTACTTCTCAAGATTAGTGGTGAAGTATGAAAGCTTCAATTTCTTGTTCTACTGTAGTCATAATTAGAACAACATCTTGTTTTTGACCAGGTTGACAAGCTTGGAAGAGATTCCCTTGTAAATTCTGCTAAGACGAGCATGTCCTCGAAAGTGATAGGCAAAGATAGTGATTTCTTTGCAAACCTGGTATGTAAATCCTAAGTTGTTATCTTTTTAGCATTTGTAATGATTGTGGCTACCTTTTTTCTTTGATCAAAAAGAATTGTACATGATAGAGAGAAGATTATACATAAGTCAATAAAAAAAGGCAAAAACTGATGAAGGATAATCTAGATAAACTTCAGAAGCACAAGTGCAAAGAGAAATATAGAACACAATCTTGTACTAATGGAGAGAGGAGCCAATCTTTTGAAATTGAAATTGTTAGCATTTTGCTCCTCCAAATATTAAGTGGAATAGCAATTACAGCGCATGTCCAATGCCAAGAGGCAATTTTTGCTTATCAAAGTTTCTAAACTTTGTTAACAACAAATGTGAGACACTTCTAAAACATACCCATTGATTTTCACATATTGCAAAGAGACGGCTTTAGATCTCCCCATCTATAATTCATCTGTCCTGTGCGATTTGACTTTGTAGGTTGTAGATGCGGTACAAGCTGTGAAGATGACTAATGCACGGGGTGAAATTAAGTACCCAATCAAGGTCAGTTGTTGTGTGCATAATATATTTTGTCTTTTTATTGATTTTGAGGCTGCAGTCCTGCAATGGACGCCTTGATGTTAGTGAATAGATTTATACAAAACAGATCTTAATATTAGTATGGTGTAATGCACTCCTTGTAAATTCATGTTGCAGGGTATCAATATACTCAAGGCTCATGGCAAAAGTGCAAGGGACAGCTACCTTTTGAATGGTTATGCTCTAAATACTGGTCGTGCTGCACAAGGGATGCCTGTGAGAGTAGCCCCAGCAAGGATTGCATGTCTTGATTTTAATCTTCAGAAGACTAAAATGCAATTGGGTGTCCAAGTCTTAGTCACTGATCCTAGGGAGCTTGAAAAAATTCGTCAGAGGTAATTGTTTTATTGGTAGTCTGAATTCTTTTACAGTACCTGGCAAGCATGCTACTCATCTACTATTCTTTGTTTAATGATGATAAAAATCATCCTCCTCCTCGTGTTCCGCTTTGTATTGTTTGGTTGGATACAGTTTAGCTCATCTTATGGCACTTATTAGCATTTGGCCTCATTTTTATTAATGCCAGAGTTCATGTACTTTGGACATTATATATATATATATTCTTCATGCTCCTGTTTCATTAAATCCTGTAAAATGCTTATTGTTCATGATTGTGCCAGTCAGAAATGTTATTCTTAGTTGAAGACCTTACTCTGCCTATTATTGCATGTATCAATTGAGGCATACTAGTTCTGCAGGAGAAGTTGAAATGCCAGTTAAGTTTATTCCTTATGACATGTATATTTACATGAAAATGTCCGTAGGAGGTTTACCACAAAGCACGACACAAACATGAAGCTGGACATGTGACTTGGAAGAATAGTAGAACTTTACGGTGTCATATGTTGGAAAGTGTTGTATGGTGAATTCTAGAAGTTTAAGTGTGACATAGGAGGTGTAAAATTGTTTAGGTGTTCATATGCACACTATAGACCATAGTAGCTAGTTGGAACGACAAAATCAATGACTTGATGCACACTGATGTGGCAGTTTTTTTTGTTGTTCAAAAGTATCTCGGAGAATCTTTTAGTACAATGTACCAGTAGAATTGTGCCACACAAATAGTTTGTCAAATATGTCATTGACTTTATTCAGCCAAGAAAATTACACTACAAGCAACAAACTTGCATCTAAGAGGATTATTTTGCTTCTTTCCTCCCCCTTCTTTTCTCCTTGCCCTTCATTGACTTAGAAAAAGCATAGAACATTTGATAGGGTTCCTAGAGATGTGTTGTGGTGATGCTGATGAAAAAAGAGATCTCTTTGAAATATATTAAATTTATTAGAGATATGTATGAAGGAGTTGTGACCAATGTGAGAATTTGCGGGGTCTGAGCGATATCTTCCCTATTAACATCGGGCTCTATCAAGATTTGATATTAAGTTTCATCCATTTTGCAATAGTGATATATAAAATCACAAAAAGTATTTAAGATGAAATATTATGGTATATATTTTTTACGGATGATATCATGTTGGTTGATAAAATTAGAGAAGTATCAGCATTAAATTAGACTTATGAAGGGGTACATTGGAATCCGGAGGATTTAGATTTAGTAGGTTCAAAATTGAGTATATAAGATGTAAGTTTAGTGACAATCATTAGGATAATGAAGAAACATTAGGTTAGAATTAAGAGACGTACCAAAAAGTGAATGCTTTAAATATCTTGGATCTATCATTCAGGACGATGGCAATATAGATGAGGATGTGAACAATAAGATTCAAGTGGGTTGGATGAGATGAAGAAGAGCGTTCGGAGTTTTTTGCGATTGCCCGATATCATTACATTTGACGGGAAAATTCTATAGAATTGCAATAAGATCTGCATTATTGTATGATATTGAGTATTGAGTCATTAAATAACAACAAAAATATAAAATTGTTGCAATTGAAATGAGCATGTTTAGGTGAATGTGACAAAACTAGAAAAGATAGAATTAGAAACGAAAAGATTCGCAAGAAATTGAGAATTAGTTTAATTGTAGATAAAATGCGAGAGTACGTTTGAGATAATTTGGACATATACAATGAAGACCCAAAAACGCACATGTTAGGAGAACCGAGAACTTAAATACAGGAGATTTAGTAAAACAGAAAGATAAACTCTTGAAAATTTGGATACAAGTTATTCGTAAAGACATAATAGTTATGGGTTTAATTGAAGAGATGGGCTTAAATAGGAATGAGTAACGTAGGAGAATCCGCACAAATTAAATAAACACTCTTGTATTATTTTTATTGTTATTTTTTTTATTTTATTATTTTATTATTTTATTATTTTATTATTTTTATTATTATTTTTTTGATCTTTTCAATATTTGTCTCTTAAATGAACGATCTTAAATTTTGGGATAGAAGGTTTAGATTGTTATTGTTGTTGTTGCTGCTGCAACGAGGATGACATTTGATTGTATGGTTTTGATATCTAGGAGAAAAACCAAAGCTATTTGCTGTGTGTTAATGATGCCTTTATGTTGCTTGATAAATTTAATTAACTTGATAATGCGGTTGAGCCAGCATGGCATTTAGTCATTTTGGAATCTTTTTTTTTGCAAATTTGTCCTCATTTTTTAAATTTGACAAATATTATTTGATTGTGCCATTTTCATAGTTTTATTGATGCTGCTGTATCATGCTTAAGCTTGGGCTTTCCAGATATTTTGCATAGGACTTCTCTACTTGTACTTAATCTGTTGTGGTGATTATGATCTTATATGGTGTGGTGCTGCACTAAAGTCCTTTGAAACTTGCAGAGAAGCTGATATGACCAAAGAGCGTATCGAGAAGCTTCTGAAAGCAGGGGCAAATGTTGTTCTCACTACTAAAGGGATTGATGACATGGCACTTAAGGCAAGGCACTTGACTTTCTCACGGGCTTGCTTTAATTATGCTAGTTCGTTTCTTCTTTTTTATTTAACATAGAAACATGGCAGATATCTCATTGTTATGTGATATTGAGGGGTCCCATGCCATCAAATCTCAACATGATTGCAGTTCTCTAGCTCCTTTATTTCTCCATTTTTGGTTAGTTATTCCATGGAGCGCTCTAAAAAAATTACGTTTTGGTGTTCTGGCATAGCTTTTCGAAATTTATGGCATTACTTGAGGAAATGCTGTGAAGCATACATGCCATGATGTAGATGCAATGACATGAATTTCAAAGGAAATATGACATGAATATCCTTATGCAAAATATATGAACTCATAAATTGCAAATATAAAATATCAATTAACATGTGGAAACAACTTAGTCTTGCAGGCATTTAGTGGCCATTATTATTGACTACATTGTTGCAAGCGAAATGCTAGGACTGTCACTGGAGTCTTTCACCATTCTTGAAGTTCTTGAAATATTAAAGATGAAGAATAAATTTTGATTTTACATTTTAATGTTTTCTATGAGAAAGTTTCCGAAATCTGTCGATTAATTTGTCCATCTTAAGTTTTGTAAATTATCTACTAATTGTCCTACAGCCTAGCTTGGTAGCTCTCTGTGTCTCTAGCTGCGTCTCAAGGTTATTTTGCTTCTATTAATTTATTATTTTGTCATTTCAGTACTTTGTGGAGGCTGGAGCTATTGCTGTAAGACGTGTTCGAAAAGAGGATCTTCGTCACGTTGCAAAGGCAACTGGTGCAACTGCGGTATGATTATGATGTTATTTATTGATTCTTTTATGTTGACTGGAAAAAAAAATCCAGTCAGTCACAGTCTGAAAATTTTCTCCATCAGAATAAATGTATTGCCAGATATGGTGAATGAATCTTTAGCTTCTTTAATGGGCCCAATATACATCTCGAGTTTCCTAGTCAGTATCCTTTTGATATTTTGTGGATATGAACCCTTGGTTTTTCTCCATGTTAGTTTTTCCCTAGTATAGTTGAATTTGATGGTTGCATTTTTTGAGTATCTATGGGCATCTGAATGAAATTGGCAGAGTGCCTATGGGCCTTTGAATGGGAAAAATGCAACCGAAATCAAATTTTTTTATGTAATAAGCAAACTGGGATGAAATTGACTGAATAATACGTATGTTTCCCAAAATCAACGAGGTATAGGAGATACCCAGCCTTCTAATGCATTTAAAAATTTGATTGGGCTTCTGGATGTTGGGATGTTGGTGCAGCTTCTTGTTCTTCAATGAATTGGAATTGCTTTCTGTGCAACTGTACATAGGGATGCAGCTATCATGGGGCTGAGGGAAGTTTTTTCTATTATTTTTTTTTGGGGGGGGGGGTTGGAGGTTGGGATGGCTGCCCCTGCACCCCATGACATACATTAATTGATTTTGAAAGCTATTTTGTCAGTTGAATAAAAATCTATGTGAGCTATTTATTGTTCCCACCCAAGTATTTTCTTCAATTACTTTATTACAGGTTTTATATTATTTCAGTTCCTTCTTGATCTTTTGTCATATTTGGGAAACATATTTATTGCAATGCCATACTTCACACTCAAGCGAAATTGAAAATGAAGTACATGGATTTATTGCTCTATACATATTAATCATTCTATTCTAATATTTGATCTTACCAATGATTAATAACTTGTAGATGAAGTTAGAAGTGTTTTGGTTAATGACAATCTGTTTGACTTTTGAATAATATGGTTTAAGTTTCCTTTGGTAAATAGTAAGAAGTTTATTCTCTAATGTGCAAAATTATCTATTTATGGTTTTCTTTCTATGGTGATTTCAACTTTCCAATAATGTAAAATGGAACTCAACTGCACCCGGCTTACTTAATCCCGAGTCATTCTGTAGGTCTCAACGTTTGCTGATATGGAAGGGGAGGAAACATTTGATTCATCCCTTCTTGGATATGCTGACGAAGTTATGGAGGAGCGTATTGCTGATGATGATGTGATCATGATAAAAGGGACCAAAACTACTAGTGCGGTGCGTCGTGAATTTTAGTGCAGGATGTTAACTCATTGTTGGTCCATCATTTCACTGGGGAAAGATTACTATTGTTAAGCATTTCTGTCCGCTATAATTTTTTGCTTCCCTATGTTCGAGGATTAAATAGAAGTCAAGAAGATGCCAATAGTTTAATTACAAAACATATCTGGTTATATCTTTTCTAATTCTTCTGTCTTCTGCTTCCTTTAGGTTTCTGTTATTCTCAGAGGTGCTAATGACTATATGCTTGATGAGATGGAAAGGGCCTTGCACGATGCTTTATCAATTGTCAAGAGGACCCTTGAATCCAATATGGTAGTGACTGCTGCATGCTAAATACTTTCCAACCCCCTTCATTTGGTGCTATATACCTTCTATATAACCTCAAGCTCAAGAAAGGGGCTTTATTAGTACTTTTGAGACGATTTGGTTTTTCCCATCATTTGGTGCTATGGGAGTTTAGGGTATCTAATTTTGAACATTCATGTGCATTGCAAAGTGGAACTCCTTTAACAAGCAATGGATTTAAAATGTTGAAACTGCAGACTGAAGGTTGTGAAATTACCCTTCAAAGCACGAGAACTCCCCATACGTCTCTGTATATCAATTTTGCGCATATCAATTATGATATTTATTTGATGATAGTAGCATTATGTAGCAGATTTTGTATTCTTCTCGTTATGTTTGTGAAACATAATGGCCGCCTTACATCGTGTTGCTTAACGATGTTTCTTTTTCCTATTTTCTTTTTTTAGATATATATCTATACACACACGCACTCCTAGTTTTTTTGGCTTGCGAAACAAATAGGTGTGAAAGTCGATGTCTCTTGCTGATTATGATTAAGATATAAGAGTGGAGAGTGTGGTTGTAATTGTTGTTGGCTGTCACCATGCAGGTGGTAGCGGGTGGAGGTGCTGTTGAATCTGCCCTGTCAGTGTATTTGGAGTATCTTGCCACAACATTAGGATCCAGAGAGCAGTTAGCTATAGCAGAATTTGCTGAATCATTGTTAATCATACCGAAGGTCATGTCCTGGATATGGAAGTCTTGTGTTTTGCTTATTTTATTCATGGTTAACATGTCCTGTTGCTTGATGTTTTCTAACATGAGTATCTTTTACATTTTTTGTGCAGGTTCTTGCTGTTAATGCTGCAAAAGATGCAACTGAGTTGGTTGCTAAATTACGTTCATATCACCATGTTGCACAAACCAAAACCGACAAGAAACATCTATCAAGGTACAATGCTTTCTGGGACAGCTTGTTCTTCTAATCCTCCTTTTTTTTTAGGGGAAACTGGATACTTTTGGCAAGTTGTATTCGTTATTGGCTTATGCTTTGTAGCTTCTGTCATTGTGTTCCTTCCCTATCTACATGCCTTGCAGATTTAGTATAGAACTTCATATATATTCCTTCCCCTTTTTTTTGGGGGGGGGGGTTAGGAGATATGATGATCTGTGTGCTAATTGTCATCTCCCTAGTAAATGCATCATATCCTTTCTGCGACAGGTTTTATTATAATAATGCTATTTGTCCTGTTCACACGTTCATAGTAATGGGAAGTTGGAGTATGTGAAGCATTGTTAAAAATTTCGAGGATGGTAGACATACTGATTAGAAGTGTCAAAATGGGAAATCTTTGGAGTGAACTTCATCCACCTGAAGGCACAGCCTTCATTAGTAACCCATGATATCTTTTCATTTTTTCCCCTCTTTGTGGGAACTTATCTTCAAGCTTTAATAAAGTCGGTGCAGGTCCTACTGGCCTTAACTTTTATGGTTGATTTTCTTGCTTTGCATAGCCTTTCTGATGATGTTTTCCCTTGTGTGATAAGTTAAAGAGGAAAAAAGAAAATGTCAGACCTCTTAGGTGGCAGTCGGGAAAAATCAATTTGCCTCAATTTGCTTCTGTTTTTTTTTTTTTTTTTCTACATGTAATATTTTTTTGACTAAAGCATTTTGGTTTTTATTTTTTATTTAGAAAATATAGGGTTCTCCTAGTTGAGTCAATTTCTCCACGAAGGAGACTTAAATTGTCATTATATCGATAAAATTCTGCATCGAAAAGTCCATCTAACCCCAGTTGAACTTAACCTCAACTTTTCAAAACTGGGTTTTAGTAGACAAACTGGGCTGAGTGGTTTTACTACTACTACTACTAAGAACATGAAAAAATGGAGAGCAATAGCGTCTGGATAGCCCTTAACATTTTTTTTCTTTTTCTTTTTTTTTGGGATTTGTACCCCCCTCTTGTTGCAAGTTCATTAAATTGGGGCGGGGTTTCTGGGATGGCCTCAAATCACTGTTGACTCTAGCCCATTATTGTGGTATGCATGTCATGTATTATATCAGCAAATATTTATTGTTTTCACTTTTTGGGCCTTGATGGAAATTGTCAGGAAATCTTATCTTGCTACAGAACTATTATCTGACTTTTCTTAATTGAAAACAGCATGGGACTTGACCTTGAAAAGGGCACTGTTAGAAATAACTTAGAAGCCGGAATCATTGAGCCTGCAATGAGCAAAGTGAAGATAATACAGGTACACTTCCTTTAAAGAGCCCGTTTGGATCAACAGATAGGGATTGATGGGGTAATATATTTTATTAATGCTTTGTGGGTTTGTGAAAAGGGGTTTACATTTCTTCTGAGGGAGATAATAATAGATGGAGATGTGGTGACACCCTCCTCTCTTTGATGTATACCTCTAACTCATATATATAGTAACATGGTGTACTAGTCAACATTTACCCATCTATCCTTTTCCTCTCTGTTAAACATAAACCTGATTGTTCTTTAAATCTGGTAAATGATCTGATGTCCCTGTGTATTCCAGTTTGCTACTGAAGCAGCAATAACAATCCTTCGTATAGATGACATGATCAAGCTTGTTAAAGATGAAAGTCAGAACGAAGAGGATTAGGGCTCTGCTTCAACCTAAAAGACATTATTACACTTACGAAGGAGATGGCATCCGGGCTTTCAAGTTAATCAATTTTGTTTCATTAATGCAGATGCCAGAGTGCATTTTCCATAAACGGTTTCCATGCTTCTAAATGGAAAGAAAGCAGTTCAATATATTGCTGCGAATAGGTGGTGTTTTGAGTTGTATGACACCACGTCAAGTGTCATGGCAGGTTATGTTAATTGATTCGTAGTTTGGTGAAAATGTAATTGAATGGCAATTTTATTTTTGTTCAAGTATATTCTTTATCAACTTGTGATGAGAAGCTGCTGAGCCAACACCAGAAATTTCACTTGGGTTACGTCATGCTTGTTTGGAACATGCAATGTATTGGTCAATTGCAACTCTCTCTCTCTCTCGCTCTCTCTGTTGCATGACTAAAGGCTGGAAAATGATGTCTGCTTCTGGGTGCCTATAGAATTGTGGTTTATGTCGGTTACAATGGCAAATTAGTGTTGGGGAAAAGCATGTGTATTAACATATGCTTAAACGTGCAATGCCACCCTCCGTGGCCATTGTTGTACGTACTCACGTGCTTCTTTATCTTCGTTGCTGCGCCCTGTCATGATACCCGCAAAAGGGTAACTTTGACTATGTATGCCGACCTTGTTTGTAACATCTATTTCTAGTCAAGAGAAAAATTTGAGCTGTGCGGTCTTTCATTAATGAGATCCTTATCCCTTCGCTCAACTTGTGTTAATTTTTGTTAAAAATATATCTAATAAAATGAGTCATCTCCTTCGTCGCGAACGGATGGGTAAAAATTGTAATAAAAAGAATTATAATTTTAAATATAATTTATTTCTTTAAAAATTATACTTCACCTCTTAAAATTATATTTCTAAATATTTGTTGTATTTTGTTTTGATATTGTCTTTTTTTTTTTTATTTCCTTATTGGTAATTTCTTGAAATTATTCAATTTTTGAAAAAAAAAATTTATCATATGGGACTAACCAGGAGAAAAATTTAAAAAGAAAAAAAAAAATAGGCATCGGTGGTTGTTGCGGAAACAATAAAAACATTCTTAATTTCAGCAAACAAATACAAAGGCCAACAATGTGAGCTGCGAAAAAAGGGGTGGTGCGCCAATGAGCTTCAGCTTAGATAGCATCGATCTTTTTTCCTTCGTAGTTCGGATTTAAGAATTAAAAAAAAAAATGGGGCTGTGCTTTTCCAATAATATTTTCGGTTTTTTTTTTAAAATGTATGCAACACCATACTTTAGATTAATTAAAATCAAGTAATCAAGTAAATTAATTTAGGGGGCACATGGGGACGCACGTGGCATGTTGCTTGCTTCGGGATCACAATCGCATTTTCAGGTCAAGTGCTTCAAGGTGTGCCTCACTCACTCAAATCAAATCACAATTACACTTCATTGGTGTGATGATGATGATAATGATGATGTTGTAAGGTTTGTATCTGCATTCTCCAAGAAGTGCAGTTGCTGCACTCACGCCTTCCATATTGATCATGAGACAAATTATTATTTTATGTTTGAGAGAGTAAATTATTGCACGAGCCGTATTCTCCCAAGGCCTTCGGGCTTCCGCGGTCGCGCCAACCTCCGCACCGCTCCATCCCACTCCCGTCCTGATTTGGGTAGAGAGAGAAAATAAGATAATGAGAGAGAGAGAGAGATAGTAATTTATGTTTTAAGGCAGTTGGATCCAGTTGTAACATATTAATTTTTCTTACCCATTCACTCTCCCTTTGCTTCTTCTCTTTCTTTTTATTTTTTTGGGTGCATAAGACTCAATCCATCACTCAATATTCAAAATTTTGTTTCTGAGTTATACGGATTGACCCAACTGAAAACTCTCTCAAAGAGTAAGAATTTTTCAATATAATCAACTCTACGTTCAAAAGAATTTTTCAATATAATCAACTCTACGTTCAAATCATAAATTAAACTATCCGTAAATCTCCCCTCCCCTCCTCCTTTCTCTCATGCGCTTTGCAGTAGGAATAGGGGGCGTCGATAGTGTACGTCGCATTCTTACAAACAAAAGGATGCACCGGAGGTTACTCTACAGTGCTACCGATTTTGCCTTAAGAATCGAAGAATTAATTAAATTATTATGAAAAAATAACATGCAAATGAAAATTTTGAAAAATTATCAGCTTTACCATTCGGCTTCTAGTGGGGCAATATGGTAGAGATTTCTGGATTTTGAAAGTACTCAGACTTCATATATGAGTTCTGGGGAAAATCTAATTAATTATATAATAATTTTAATTCTTTATGAAAAATTTGATTTTGTTTATAGAAATCTTCGTTTTTATTATTTAAATAAAATATAATATTATAAGTACAATAAAAGAATAATAATAATAATTATTATTATTATTATTATTATTATTATAAATTTTCAAAGCGGTCCATCAATACATAGGATTTTACAAATTATATACATTTTACAATTTAGTTTGTGGCATGTATGTTGAAAATGTCAAGAAAATTCGGGGAATGCATGCAAGCAACTACTAGGGCTATAGGTTTGCAAGGGCACCCATCTGTCCTCTCATTGCAGACAACTTTCCATGCACTCCACGGCTACTCATCAACAGTGATTAACAGGTAAAAGTTAAGAGAGAGAGAGAGAGAGAGAGAGAGAGAGAGAGAGAGGGAGGGAGGGAGGGAGGGAGGGAGGGAGAGGACTCACTAGTCAGTCAGTGTGACACTGCGTGTGTTCACTCTCTCCACGTTCCTCTGCTTCCAATTCAGTGTATCTTAGAAACCCCTTCCCTAACAACATCCCCCCCCTCTCTCTCTCTCCTCGCTTTCAGTTTTGCAGGTGTAGAGAGAGAAAGAGATAAAATAGTAAGGTCGACGTATCCATTTCCCTGTCTATAGCGCATTATGGATATGCACGGACTTCCTATGCCAGATAATCACTTCCGCATTGACGATCTTCTTGACTTCTCCAACGCTGACATCTTCTCTTCTCCTCCCTCCACTGCAACCACCATCTCCGCCGTCAACTCCGCCGTCGAATCCAATCTTCGTCGGCAGGAAAATCAAAATCTCGACTACTCTGTCTTCCCTAATTATTATACAGCATCTTCATCATCTAACTTCACCGACATTCTCTCCGTTCCAGTTCGTTTAGTACCCTCTCTGTCTCTCTCTTCCCAATTTCCACTATTTTTTTGTTTATAAATTCCCATTTTTTTGCAGAGCGATGACGTGGCAGAGCTCGAGTGGCTCTCGAACTTCATCGACGACTCCAGTGATTTTCTAGCGAACGAGCAAATTGGAACTCAGAACCTGAGAGAAAATCGGAGCAAGATACCGAGAGCAGCATCACAGTGGAAAGTGTCGGCGGAAGAATCAGAAACTCCAGGGACCGGAAAGTTGAATTCGAAGAAGAAACCGTTGGGGCCGTCAACGACGGAGGTGAGAAAGTGCACGCACTGTGGGTCGGAGAAGACGCCGCAGTGGAGAACGGGACCTATGGGACCGAAGACGCTGTGCAATGCGTGTGGTGTTCGGTACAAGTCAGGGAGGCTAGTGCCGAAATATAGACCGGCGGCAAGTCCGACGTTTGTGTTGACGCAGCACTCGAATTCTCACCGGAAAGTGATGGAGCTCCGACGACAGAAGGAGATGCTCCGGCGACAGCATCACCATTATCAGAACTTTGAAGTTTTTTGAAGAGGGAGACCGATTTGGTTTGTGGCTTGGTGTTTCTTCCTCCGGAAGATTCCCAGTTTTTCTGAAAATTGGAAGAAAGCTGAGTTTTTAATTATTTTTGTTTTTTTTTTATTATTCAATTTACTGATGTCAACTACCCCAGCCGACTTCCTTTTTTTTTTCTTTTTCTCTTCTTCTATTTTCTTTGGCGATAAGATAGTACGTGATGGCCTGCCCACACGAAGGTTTATTTTTTAATAGATTATTTATCATCGTATTAAATTTAATTAAATTTAATTTAAATCGAATTAAATAAAATTCAATTTAAATCGAATTAAATAAAACTCATTTAACATTATAAACCAATAGTCAACCATTTAACCGATTAGGTATTGATCGCACACGAGGTTGAAGAGCGAATATTCTCACTCCTCATCACATATTAAAATTTCTTTTAAAAAAAAGAAAAAAAAATTTATTATAAAGTTTAGGAGAATAATGAAAAGACTAAAATATATTAATATATATTAATATATACCATATATTAAAAGAATTTATATTAATAAATTTTATTACTCAAGTAATTTAGTAATATATATTAATATATATCATATATATATATATACCCCCATTGTTATAATATAGAAAATTAAATTAAATAAAATATATTAATATATTATATAAATATTCATATCTTAGTATAAAAAATCGAGTTTTCGAGTTAATTTTGAACTCATTCAATTATAAATGAATTGAATTCAAGTCATATATTTTTTTATATATAGGTAAACTCAAACTCAAAATCTTTATAGGGGAGGGGGATGGTATCAATTGACCTATAATTCATTGACTGTTCAAGTCACATCATTACTTTTCGTCAAGTTCAAGTACTATTAAAAAATTCGAATTCGAATTTGAATATAAGAGTATTTGAAATTGACTCGACTCAAATACACCCTTATTTATGGTATGGTCACCACTGCCCCTTATTTATGGTCACCACTGCCCCCTTAGCAAGGTCTGTTTACTTTCCGGCCTTTGTGTGTTGGTGCACCTATGCACTGGTGGATTTCTTTGATCGCAGAGATGGAGCAAAAGATCACCCATGTGAGGTAGTGAGAGGACCAAGACCCATATGGTTATACTCAACCAAAAAAAAACAGAGATGGAGCAAAAGGAAGTCCTAGAGGAGAATCAAGATAGATCAGAGGTTGGGGTCTCTTGCTTCACTTAGGCGAGTTACCTCTATTGCTGAAAGCTAGGTTCATTGGATCCTCCGGCGGTTCGTTGCTGTGGTGCAAGTTGTACCATGTCTAGAGCCTTTGCTCTGCCTTTGAGATGCGGTTAAGGTGTTTTGTTTGTTGGCCAACCCTGTTATTTACTTGGTGCCCTTGTTAGTCCAACGTCCATCGGTGTATGACTGAGTCTTCATCCCTGCAAGCTCAACATGCTTGTTTCAAGTCCTATCAACGCCACTTCTACAGTTGATCTAATAAGAAAAATGCTAAATCTCTTAATTAAGAGTCGAATTCGAATCTTGAAAATAAAAAAAAAACAATATTGAGATAACTCTTCTCTAAAAAAGATCTCACAATAACTCTGTCTAAATTAATCAAAATTTGATTCCGAATACTGTTTTGTTAAATTTAAAAAAAAAGAAAAACTCTTAGAGATTGCAAGCCACATTAGTGTCCACAATGAGACAACTTAATGATCACATCTCCTTTTCTCAATCCCGTGATTCAGGATTCAATTCTTATTGTAAAAAAAAAAAGGGTATTAGTAGTTAGTTTGTAACAATTCCACTCTAAGCGGAACTACCAAAAGTAGGAAGGGAACCTTGCCTGTCAGTGTCATGATCTACCGCACAAAGGGATTCATTTTCAACTGGGTCTTTCCAAACTTTGCAAATACAAATGATGTCGCGCACTTCACAGCCAAATTGAGACAATAATCACCTCAAAAAATTTTACAGGCCAATTGGCATCGGCAGACATCATAGTATCACAAGCACTCAAAATCTCAGGAAAAGATTCACCATGCCGTCTGTACTGTCTGTTACTTGAATTTTCCTCTCATGGAACATCTTAGTATTTGAAATTTAGGGAGATTCCCCCAACCTCCTGCCATATTTTATAATAATTCAAGTCTAAAGTCCAAAATTTGTCATACCAAATGTCTGATTTTTTCTCGAAGAGAAGTTCCACCTCTGTTGTCCATTACATCCGGTGGTTATAACATCAAGGTCCACAATAAACAAGAACAGCTTAGGAGGCTGTCATACTGAAATGCCATGATTGCTGATTTTGTTCACTTCCTTCGTGAGAAGTTTCCTTTCTTGCTTAGCCTCAGAAGCCAGGTTAGAGACCTGCCAGTGACCAATGGTTTGTGCAAGTAAATTTAGTATCTAGTGTGCAAATCTGTGGTGACTTATAAATGTAATCGAAACAAAATATTTAGGTATTACACAAAAAGCTAGTACTCACTCATGCTACATTAGTTTATGAAAAACAGTTAAACATCCAATACATCAATAGCAAAGGTCAACAACTGAAATATGGTTCTTGGAGAATGCTACTGATAGCTTCTCAAGCACGTCTGCTTAATTACAAAGTTGACGTAATATGCTAGCTGTCTTTTTCTTTGTCACAGATACCTTATACGCCTATGTAGCATGTGAAATTTAATCGCAAACATATACATCTCAAGTGGGTAAAATGACGAAAGCAGTATGCGGCTTTTTATTATTATTATTATTATTATTATTTTTATCCCTTCCTTTAAGCATAAAGGAGAAGAAGAAAGCTGAAACAGAAATTATTCAAATCAAATACAGAACAGGACTTCACTATTTTCCAAATTCTACCGTTGTTCTTCAATATTTCAAAAACCCAGAATAAGAACACATTTAAGTCACACAAGGCACTCGAGCAATCATTATGTGAATTACCTGAGAAGACTTCAACCAAATCATACGAATGGGGGTCTCCTTTTATACTTTTTTTTTTCCCCCTTGTGCCATTTAATAAACAGAATACATCCAAAACAGCACAGGAAAGGGGGGGGGGGGGAAGAATACAAATAGTACAATGGACACTAGGTTAGGATCTAAAAAGCTCACCTGTGTCCGGAAAACGGATGCATCTCTACCCGGGAGCTCTTTAATGATATCTTTCAAGCCTGGTGCATCACAGAACAATTATAAAGTTATAGTAAATAAGGTTTAACATTCTGATTTCCATTACACCCAGTGTATAAAATCCAGAAAGGAGCATCACATACGCACCATTTGCTTGATTTTCAATCTTATATGCTGAGCGAATTGCACTTCGAATCTGATTCCCTGCTTGCCTGTAACAGAAGGAAGATAACTTTACAACAAAAAATTGATAGAAAACAGACTGGTTTGCACTACAAATACAAACTTTAGCTTTGTCCTCCCCCGTTTCATCTCATCTTCAGCTTGCAGTGCTCTTCTCTGTAAAAGATTGTAATTTTGGGAGTATTAGATTCCAAGCAAACATCTTAGAAAATTAGAAGATATATGACACTAGGAACCAAGGTTCAACGAAAATAATGACAATTATCTACCTTTGTTGTGGAAGGTGGGTGCTCTATTTTTTTACCCATTATGAAAAACTTGGCCACCCTTTTTTTCCCCCAAGACACCGAGTATAAAATGTGTCAATCTGTAGCCTTCCAAAGTCTCTGGTTAAGTAGGACTATGGAGTGATGGTTTTTATGTACCACATATAAGCGAAATAATGTCATACTCCTTTTTTTCAGTAAAAGCATTCTGGCATCCAAAAGGAGATGATCTTTCCAGTCTACTTGTGTCTCAATCTCTGGGCCCAAAAAAAAAATCGCTCTAAATGTAGCACCAGCTTCACAAACATTTGTTCTTGTGCTGATTACTCAATGGCCATCAACATGTACAGTTTCAAACAATTCCAAATTGAAGTGCATGCAACATAGTTGTAGAAAGTTAGAGAGAATTTCTAAAAAGATAAAGACATTGACAGAACAATCAGTTAAAAGCAGCACAAAATGGAAAAAACAATCTATCGAATTAAGCTTGATCCACCCCCCAAAACATTATAAACAAAATCTCATTATTTTTAGATGTTAAAAAAGGAAATAGAGGAATTACCTCCAATTTCTCGCCTTCAGCCTTGAGAAGTGCGATTGACTGTTGCAGCTCCTTCACCTTAGCATTAGCCCTGGCAAGCAAGGTCTGCACCGAAAATGATAATTGCAAAAATTATAGTTGAACAGTTCACCGTTCAACACCTTGAGATGTTTCAATTTAGTCTTGACTCAGTGCCACTGGATTCACAACTCAAGTCAACAAAACCATCATTTATCTATTTTGGTACTTAAAAACTAATAATACTTGATAAATATCAGGCGGATATCCTGTCTTCACCACCTGCTCATTTAGTCACCCGTCCAATTTTGTTGCTTGCCATGGACCATGATATGTTCTCTTCAACTCAGGTAAACTACCTCTGGTATCTTATTACCATGGATCTTTTTGAGTTTACTCTTGTGAAACTCATCAGTTGTGCTATTCACATTCCGCCACGCGTGCGCGCCGGGGGGCATGAAAACTCTTTAAGCATTCGCTTTTTTAATTTTAACCTTTTATATTTCAAACAAGGGGAAAAAAATCATTTTATGCTTCGTATGACTCAATGACTTTATCCCCTATCACTTTGCCCCTGTGTCTAGTTTAGGGGTTTAAATACCAAAAAAAAATTAATCAATTGATAAAATTAAATTTATAAAAATAAAAATAATTTTAGAAAAATTGAGTGTGCTCCACCGCCATTCTATATTTTCAATCCCAAACCATAAATCCACAACCACCTACCCCACTATTTCAAATGTCAAAATATCACAATCACAAATCAATAATCAAAGTTTTTCTTTTTTTATTTTAGTCAAAATTAAAACCTTTTTGACTCGTGTTGCAGAATTTTATTTTCTTTTAAATCAGTTTGGAGCCGGAAAGAATGAGTCAGGGTCTCCAAATTTGTCAACAATAAGCAGTTTGGGAGAGAAAATAGAGAAGGATAGTTGAGCAAACTTAATTTTTATTATTATTCTTCTAATAAATTTTCAATTTTTAATATTGTCATTTTATTATTTTGTGTGAAATTAAACCCCCTAAACTAGATGGAAGCGGCAAAGTCATAATGGAATAAACCTCAGGGCACACTTGGACAAAGTTTTGAACCACACGTGTCAAAGTGATTCCAGGCAAAACCACCCGGGTGGCGATTTTCCCTTCAAGCTATCAACCATAATGGCACATATAGGCCAATTAAACTATAGACCTCAAAACACTCCTTAAAGCACCTCCCCGGCCCGAAAACCTGCTCCAATGCAACGGTTTACCTTGACTTCACTATTCTTTTGAAGGGTATCCTCAGTAGGTCATGTAAACATTATGTCTCAAACAATAGTGTAGCTTGAAAAGACAGAAGGTAAAAATTAGTTTTCCGCATTCATGGAAAACAGAAAAATGTTTGGACAGTTGTCAAGGAACCATCAAGAAGACATATGAACCATATAATCAACAATTCAAGAATAAATATGTGTCTTATACATGCCACAAGATGTTGAACAAGATCATGAACTAGGAATTATTGCATGCAAAATGCCAAAGTGACTACAGTAACAAGTTAGACTTCTTAAAAGGTTAGCTCTTGCATGTCAATGTAAAGCTTCACTACAAACACAATTTCATTACTTCATACTTCAAGCAACAACGTGTTTCCCTTAACTTTCATGTGTTCCATAATGCAGATGTAAGCATAAGACAAAGATGGAGGTCACAGTATACTTTGCACAAGAAAGTACACCTTACCTCCTCATTATAAAAAAGGTGCAAGGTCTTGTGGTATAAGAATCGCCTGGGCCCTGCACATCGTTTGCACATTACAAAACAAACTAATCCACATTAATACATCAATTCACCCACCACAGTCCAAATTCAATAACAATGGAAGCCACCGCAGGTAATGGTTCAATAAAATCATAACAAAAGCAATTTTACAGGGCTAATTAAACCACACATTCCAGCCATGTACCTATCAGACATGGAAGTTCTTATAAAGTTCAGACATTCATAACAATTAAGCGCCTCCTTAAAAAAAGGACCAAAATATCAATAAATGATCCATACATTGGGTCTCATTGCCTTGGAGGGTAAAACTCTGATATGTATTAACATGAATTGTGCCTACTATAACCTAATAGATAAAATCCTAATAGTGACAGTCACATTGGCCATTGAAAGCACATAACAGAAACTATACAACTTTAAAACATGAATGAAACGACGCCAGATTGAATTACATTAATTGAGTCATTGACTTTTGCAGTACTAATGGCATTACTCTTAACCTATGCAGCATGGACAAGAAGATCAGGCAAAACAAAGTATAACAACATGTCAAAATTGTAAAATTTTTATGCTATTGTATGTTCAAAAAGTAGTGGGGCATGCAGGGCTAAAGCCAGAAATTTATCTCGGATGAAGTACAATATTTTATTATAATTTCACGGCATGGAGTTTATAATTTTTTGTGGAGCCAACAACATTTGGGGATATGGTTTTGATTATAAGCATAATTATTTTTCTCTTAAAATTTCAAGGGGCAATATATAAAAAATTTTTCTTAAATTTTCATGGGATGTCGAACATCACATAAAGACCCTTAATCTCCATAACCATCCAATATATCTCTTTGAACACATAGTTATCACATTCACAAAATGAGCACAGTAAACACAAGAACCAAAAGGATTATAGAAACATACTCCTGAGGGAAACAAGACCCAAACCAAGAACAACACCAGCCGTAATCATCGGATGTGATGCTGCGACAACAATGCCCTCTGGAACACATACATTACCAAATGAATCAACACTCATAGTATACATTGACCAAAAATCAAATGATGACCTCAATAAAAGAAAAAAAAAAAAAACCTAGGAATGCTAGACATTTTACCTTTCATTTTTCCGATAAACTTTTCCTCATAAGCTCCATACTCGTCCTTCAAATCATTAAGAGAATCCTGCACCGAAACACAATCCAACAACAAATAAAACAAATACTTGATTCGATTAGAGAGAGAGAGAGAGAGAGAGAGAGAGAGAGAGAGAGAGATACGAGGGTTTGATTGAAGTGAGCAGAGGATGTGGCAAGAATCTGAGAGAGGCGAGATCTGGAGACAGAGACAGCGGAGTCGAGTGACTGTTGGATTGTGTGTTGAACAAGCTGTGCCTGTTGAACTGCATATTCCACCCATTCTGTCTCTCGTAATGAAACTGAATCTAGGGTTTTGGGTGTGTCCTCGAGGGAGATGTGATTTTCCGGTGGCGTCGGTGGTGGTGGTGGTGGTGGTGGTAAGTCTGGTTGGGATTCGGATTCCGGAATCGACGCCATGAAAGAGAACTCGAAACTTTTGTGCTGGAATTGAGCATATCGTAGGACTTACAATGATGTTGAAGACTCCGACCCACACTCCCCGCTAGACCATCGACCAAGTTATCCACCTGGCCTGACAAGCCCAGCCTACCAATTGATTTTCCAACAATTTGAAGCCCATTGACTTAATCAGGTTTCGCCCGCTTAGGCCCAAAACACCATGGGGATCAACCGCGGCCTGCTTGATAGTCCACTTACATGTTTAATTTTTTATTTTTTATTTTCTTGCTCTATTTAAAAGATATTTTGATTAATTCAAAATTATTTAATTCAAAAGGTTTTATTTATTTTTTTATTAATATGGATTAAGAAGGAAAATTTGATCTATTTAATATCTAACTTATTTGGTTTATGCAGTATTATGTGATCCAAAATTTGAAAGTCCGGAAGATGTAGACTAGTTTTGTTTGAAATCAATTTTCATATGTAACAAATTAAAAGAAAGCTACAGATTATATTAAGTAATTTAATAAACTTGAGCTTCAAATCCTCAAAATGTTTATTAGAGTTGGATTTTAAGCAGCTTTTCACTTGAAAAGCATAATTACCATCCCATTTGTATGGCTACTAATGCAGCAAACAGACCCCGCCATGGATATGAAAGATAACCATGATTTCTATATTCAAACTTCTTTTATCTTCACATACACTGCTAATGATGATGGCTGAAGAGACATTACATTAGGAAGGGAAAAAAAAAAAAAGAAAAGAAAAGAAAAGAAAATTTTGGTTCTGAATCAAATGCATTGAATGCATTGCATAGATTTTGGGTTTGAAGAACAAGAATGACCTCAAAAGGTTTAAACAAGTGCAAGTTTCAGCACTTTTTGACTGTCTAAATTTAGCTGATATCTTCTTGACTGCCAAGCGTCTTTCCTTAGTCTTTTGCTGGTCTGCCTTCATCTGGGTTTTGATCACTTTCTTCTGTGCTTTCTCCTTTGCTTGGCGGCCAACCTGCTCTAGCTTTTTCTGCTCAAAATAAATTCCTGGTCATTAGCAACAATTGCCTATATTTGTAAATCCCAATTCTATTAATACAATGAATTTGAAATCCCCATTACATACCTCAACCTCTTTCAGCTTAGACATGGCCTTTTTAGTCTGCATATACTCCCATTCACTGATAGTAGCTTCTTTCTTCATCAACCTGCCATGCCTTTCAATGAGAGAGAGAAAGATTGTCATACTTTTACATGAGGTGCATTCGGATATCTTCCATGCAAGCATGCTTCTGAGATTCAACCTCTTGTCTCTTGATTTCATCCAAGATGGTATGATGAGGCTTGGGTCGAGTCATAAGTCTGTGGTGTCCACTGAGAAACCTTTCAGGGTGTAAGGATTTCAATATCACACATGCTGTTGCTGAGCGTGAAATCCAACTGATTTTGCTCTTACCGGACTGAAGGCAGTGCAATGCTTGCAAGTTCTTGATCTATTGCTGTTACGACAGATTCATATTTTGATAAGATGCTCGACCGTTTTGGGCTGCAATTTTCTTTGTGATCTCACTTTCCACGGCCACAAACATTAATGAACAATTAACCGAGAAAGAGAAAGAGAGAGAGAGAGAGAGAGATTTACCTCTAGTATAATTTAGAGAGTTTGGATCGAAGGAATGACTCAAATTTCTTGTTCTTTCATTTAACATTTCAGAAAATTTCACCGCTCCTGAAAGCGGAGAAATGAATGAGCATGTCTTGAGATTGATAAATTTCAGCAGGCCCACAATGAAAATTGAAAGGAAAATAAATAAATAAAATATAAACAAAGATAACATGAGAACTGACTAATCATTAAACCAGGAAAGCAAGAATAACAAGAATAGAAACTCACTTGTTATGAAAGACAAAGAAAAAACCATTTCTCAAATGTGGAAAACTTAATCTTGCAAAGTAACATTTTACCTGGTTTTTTGGAGTACGAGATGCAGAAAAAGCCTGACAGGGAAGAGTTTTATCTGCTTGAGCTGCTGCAAATTGGGGATGGTGAAGTTGGCAATATTGCAACCAGGGAATTCGAGATCCATGAAGTGCTTGTGTTGCATTTTCTCCTGGGTTTGATGATGGTGATGAGTGGTTAATTTTTCTGAGTTGGTAATGGTTGTGGGAGGGGTTATCGGTGTAGGAATCAAAGAAGTTTGCAGCCGAAGTAAGAACAGAGGAGTTGTTAGTGGTGATGTTGGAAGGATTAGGAGATGATGGCGACAGTGCTGTCGGCGTTATCCTTCTTTGTCCTTTGATCATCTTCTTGGCGTTTGCTTTGGGTTCTTGAGACTCTGGGCTGGTTACTTTCCTTTGCTTCTTGGGCATTGCAATCTGTTTGGGGTGGGGGGGGGGATGTGAGGGAGGATGGAAAGGTTTCTGTTTCAAAGGTTGGAGACTTGTTTTAAGAGTGCAGGTGTCTTGGGAATCTCACTGAAGCTCGCTCTTCACATTAGCATCTGCTATCGTGCGGCTACATGTAAATGGTTCCTTCAAGTTAAGAAAAACCTGTTAATACTCTGCTGATTTTCGCCAAATAATTGCGTTTTATTGGTAATCAGAACTTCAAATTTTAAGCTATGCTTCTTAATGTACCCTTTTCTTATCTCAGCTCAATTCTTGCAACACTAGTAGCATCATCAAAGCACAGGTACAGAATTGACGTCCAGACAGCATAACTCAACTAAATCCCAGAGTTTCATTAGTCCTAATCAAGTTTCAAACAATGTTACCATTGAGGTGATTGCCAAAATTTTATGACCTCAAATTCCTAAACTTAAATTTGGTTAAAAAAATCATTTATGAACTATGTTCAAAACATTTGAGAGAAAAAACCATAACCCAAACGAGACATTCTTCACAACAATCCCACCACAAGTATGATTTTCAAAGGAGATTCAAGAACAAAAAAATTACTTCTAATCTGGAAATTTCTCTGCCAAGTGCCTCCAGAATGGAAAGAGATAGAGAAGCACAAACGAACAGAGAAGCTCTCGGTTATCTCGGCATTGGAACCAAAATTTAGTACATACAACAAAAGGGCATGAAAAGAAAAAAACAGTCTGCATTTCAACTATTAGTAAGATGCGAAAAATTCAAAATTTGAGAGAATTTGAAATTCATTCTTTTGATACTAAAAAAGACTATCAGTTCATTGAAACATTCGGCAACTCCTGTCCTTGAACCATTGAACCCAGCAAGCTAGAGGCAGTTTCTTTAAGCTTCTCTGCGAACAAAGTACAGCTTGCCCATGACATGAAGAATAGCAACAAAAGCTATGAAACCAATGCTCATAACAAGAACAACATTGGGGGAGATCTTGAGTCCTGGGGCATCATCTGTGTAGAACTGGAGCATGGTCCCACTTGCGCCTCCGGCAGCCACGCCGCTTGCTGGTCTCCTTCTTCGCATACTTGCAGCAGCAGCTGCACTTCCTCTTGGGGGAGCCGTTCCACTTGCAGCCATTTCTACAACAGTAATTTTAAAACTTAAACACGAGTATCTCAAACCCACCCACCAGGAGCTAAAATAAAGCAGAGAAGAAATCAGAAAAGAAAAAATGAAGGCTTAATAAGTGAGTGAGCTATTGACAATAATTATTTAATCAATATAATATGTGGTGCCAGTTCATATATACTCATCTCAAGAACTCCCCAGTAACCAATAACAGTCGCACTGTTATAAACTAACAGCCAACATGAAACATGTAAAGGATGCTAACTATTCCAAAAACCTATACTTTGTCATACAAAACCTTTCCCAATAGGAAAAAAAAAGTTTTTTCAGCATTTAAGAAGCCAGCTCACTTTCAGTGTCCAGATTTGCTGCTCTCTCTCTTTCAAGCTCTTTGCTTTCATGTCTCTTCAATCTCTTAGGACTTAACTTTTCTTTGGATACCAAAATGACAAGCAAACCCCCTCCTCCCCTCTCTCTCTTTCTCTCCGATCTCCATCTTCGGTATCTACACTTACACTATCCTCCCCCCTCTCTCTCAAATTAATACAGACAGAACATGGAAAACAAAATGGGAAAGAGTAAGAGAAAGAGAGAGTGCACATGGATGTTATTTCCAATCACAAAGATTGATAATGAAAAAGAGGATTATTGGGCCTTTTCTTGGTTGGAAATTGAAAGTCACAGTGGAGTGACAAAGTGATTGGGGAGAATAAAGAGTGAAGTAGAATCAAGGTTTCATATGGCAGGCATCAAATGTAACATAGAAAAGCTTTGAATTGGGTAAAACAGGGAATAAGACAGAGAAGCTTGGCTTCTTTTCTTCTATGCATTTAAACATATATAAACAGTTTCTTCCACTGATACAATTAGGTTCAATATATTGAAGGACTCAACTTCTGGTAAAAATCATTTTAGATAAGAAAAAATTTTGAAGACCAAAACAAAATGTTTTGACATATTCTCTTCAAATATAGATAATCTTCCTTGTCTATAAGGTGGGTTTTCCTCTCTTTTCAATTTTTTCAAGAAGACTATAGAAAGTATCCACAACATAAGAAAAAAATATGAAAGTTATATCTATCTTATTATTAATTCAAATTAAGACAGAATAAGGATCATCTACACCCAGATAACCTTTTTCCCGGATTATCAAGATTATAGGTGCAGATGAACACTAAATAAGTTATTACATAGTCCTGACAGATCATCTTCAAGAGAACTACAAAAGAACTGTGGTTTTCCGTTACTTTTTATTTTTATTTTGTCTCTTTATTTTGCCTTTCATGTTAAAAATCAACATCATCCTTGATTCTCTACCCAGGTGGGTTTAAAACTGAGATCCAAAAACAGGTTCATAAAGAAAAGGGTTTTTCTTCCGAAGCAACCAATTCAGATCAACAAATATTGAAATCTAGTCTAATACGAAGCCTGTAAACAGATCAAAAATGTTAAATCTTGTTTAATACGAAAAACAATGATCCAACTCCCCCACCGTTTCTTAAACCCTAACCAAAATCAGATCTGAGAACACATCCAAGAACCTTGTGAATTCTCGTTAATTCAAGCAACAAAACCCTAAATCTAGTCTTCAATAAACCAAAATTCAGAAAATAAACGGATCTGAATTCGTTCTTCATCGTATACATAATAGAAAATTCAAAAAAAAAACCCTAGGAACAAACAATTCAAATAAACAAAGAGATCGAGAAAACAACAATTGAATTGAACAAACATATGATTAAATCGAGAGAATAGATAAATTAGGGTTTTGGGGGGAGAGAAAATCTCACCTGGGATTTTTCTGTTCGGGTTCTCTTTTTTCGCGAGCGAGAGAGAGATTGACCTCCGGTTTTAAGAAAGGCTGCGCATGAGGACTCGAGATTCTCTGAAACGATTTCATTTATAAGCAGCTCCGCCGACGTGGCGCCAAAGGTTTTTTGTCTCTGCCAATCGTAAATCCCCACGTGGAATTGGCATGGGAACACCTCCGTGGTCAACTACCAAGTACGTGAATTGAACCGGATAGTTTCAACTTTCAATTTCATGGGAAAAAGAATCAGAATCGAAATGATAATTCTAGTTTTGGTTCTAAAACTTAAATAGTTTGGATCTTTTTCTAATTTTAAATAATGATTTTAGTTCAAATTTTGTTTCAATTTTTACGGTTCTTACACTATTTTTATAGTTTTTTACACTATTTTTTTTAGTATTTAATTTCGATTTTAATTTCAAAAATCAGAATTTGAATCACACATATTACTTAAAGGTTTGGATTCTAAAACTGAATAAAAATTATTTTTACAATTTTAATTTAATTTTACGATATTTGATTTCAATTCATTTTAATTTAGATCTTGATGTGTTTCAACTTAAAATTTCATTAAGGCCATCAGTTTCGACCTTTTCTTTTTTGACATCCTTAGTGAAAATAATAATAATAATAATAATAATAATAATAATTTTTTAAGATAAATTATAGTTATTTAAAAATCACGAATTTCAGTTTGATTGAATTTTTAATGGATAAAATTTTCTCATATTTTTTTTATATATAAAATTTAAATCTGAAATATTATTTAAACAGAATCGATATTAATGACTAAACCAATTAAACGTCAAATAATAATAATAATAAACTACCACAATTGTCATGGTTTGATTATTTCAAAAAATTGAACATCAAGAATCTGTATTAATTACTGGTTCAACTGGGCATCGGGTAAAATAATAATAATAATAATCTACTATCGCAATTGTCATGGTCTGATTATTTCAAAAAGTTGAACATTAAGAAAATTTCATTTTTGAGCTGGATGGAGTTTGGGCTCTGAAACGTTGGCACGGCATAACCAGAGAGTTTGGGCTTTGACATTTTTTGGGCCCAATAACACCCATCCCAGTTGAGACTTATGCAGCGGCAAGAGTTGGGGTTCCACTAAAATTTGGAAAAATAAAAAAAAAAAAGGAAAGAAAGAAAGAAAAAGAATTTAACAAGTAATACTTATTAAAGAAAAAGACTTATGCATTTTAGAAGTGTTGTCCGAAATCTCTAAGTGAGTTTGGCAAATTTATGGGAAAGGGAGGTAAAAGAAAGAAAGAAAAATGATGGAAAAACCGACGGTTAGTTGGTTTAATGAGATATAATACTAAATTTTTTAATTAAAATCTTGAATTTCATTCACGACTTAGATATGGAACAAACTACATTGGAAGAATAGCTCCTTAAATGGGTCACTGTAAGTCTCAGACCGGATTAGTCAAAATATGACTCTAAATAATGATCAGTATAATACCAAAAAATAAATCATGAAAACGGAATAAAAGAGAGAAAAAATTAAAAACCATATTTAATAACAAAATATGTGATGGGAAATGAAAAAAAAAAAGAGAATATAAAAAAAAGTGTACAAATTTACTATTTTATTATTTATATATTTATTAAAATTTTAAAATAGAAGGTATAAAAGTAAATTTAGTATTTATAATTTTAAAAGAAAAATTTTCTCCTTTAAAATCCACCGATTTGATAAAATTGAAAAATTGATTCGGAAGGGTTTCTAAAATCCATCATAAATTTTTCTCTCCAATTAATTATTTTACGAAACGTAAATGAGTTTTGTAATTAACCTCATTTTCTCTCTCTCTCTTTTTTTTTTTTTCACCAAAACCCTCCGTCCGATCCAACTATAAAACAAAGCATGGTTGAAAGTGTTGTACCCCTAAAAATCTTAAAAACACTACTGATCTTAGAAATATTATTTATTTTTAAAATTACAACTTTTGACCCCTCCACCATCTACATATTGTATTTCACCCTGTGTAACGGTCGTTTTGGTTTCTATGAAGGTAGTGGTAGAGATATTAATCCGAAAACTTATTTTAATAAGAGCGAATTAGATGTGTGGGGAAGTGGGGTGAATGTTATAATTTGTAGATATTATTTTTGGGATAAACTATACATAATTATATTAAATTCGATTAAATACGATTCGATTTGAATTGAATTTTTAAGAATTCGAACATATATATTTTTTTATTTATAAGACTAAATTCGAGATTTTATTTAAAAGATATTAGTGTTCAGTTATTGGATCAATTAGATATCGGTTATAATTTGTAAAAATAAACGACTGATATATCAAAGGACAATTAGTCTAATAGGAAGAACATTAAATCTCTTAATCAAAATTTAAGTTTGAATTTTGGAAATGAAAAGAATTACGTTAAAATAATTTTCCTAAATAGGATCCGATAATAGTTTAAAGCGGAGTAATCGGAGTATGACTCAAATATTAGTTGGTCTATAACAAAAAAATAAACGTCCAAGATTCTTGTGATATTTTTTTGATATTTAATATTTTTATATAATTGAATAGTATTTTTAAAAATTTTTAAAAATATTACTAAAAATTCCATGAGGTAATAAGCCTCGAATAATTCAATGCCATAGGTTATAGGTAGTGCTATGCATTTTTCTACCGTGGCACACGCACTTTCGCAGACTATTTGCATTTAAATCATCGTCACCTTGATGCCAAAGGCCCAACAAACTCCTTTAATTTATTCAGATAATACAGTGCCATAATAAGAGCAAGCCGTACACAATTTTCAGGATTTTAAAGACTTCTCTCTGTACTCCATGCAGTAATTCATGAAACTTTGTGAGATTGCAGAAGAAGAGTGTAGAAGAGAGAGAAAGAGAGAGAGAGAGAGAGAGAGTGGTTGAGGTGGTTTTGCATTTGAATGGGTTTCCTGTATGTGGTGTTGATAATTTATGTTACTTTGGTTGGGAAAGCTAGTGAATCAGTTAGTGCACCGGCGATGTTTGTGTTTGGTGACTCCTTGGCTGATTCAGGAAACAACAACTACATTCCAACGCTTGCCAAGTCCAATTACCCTCCCTACGGCATTGACTTCCCCCAAGGCCCTACCGGTCGCTTCTCTAATGGCAAGCTTGCCGTAGACCTCATTGGTATGCGCTCTCTCTCTCTCTCTCTCTCTCTCTCTATAAGATTTTTGTTGGCTCCACTTTTCTCTGGTCTAGTTACAGAGTGTTTTACTTAGCTAGATCATTACATAAAAAGGCGCATAACCCTGTGCTTTGTAGCGGAATTGCTGGGATTGCCTTACCCACCACCTTACTCTGATCCTTCCACAAATGGACCTCAAATGCTCCGAGGGGTCAACTATGCATCCGCAGCCTCTGGCATACTTGATGACACCGGCAAGCAATATGTAATCAATCACTACTACTTGTTCAAACATTTTTCTAAATCAAATTTTTTGCTGCTCTGATTGTTTTCTTTTTTTTCATTTTTCTTGCTATGTGGGGCTTAGGATGGATTTCTGTATTTTGTTCAGATGGGTCCAATACCACTAAGTAAGCAGATCAATAATTTCAGAGAGACAGCATCGAGGATATTTGGGCTGTTTGGGCAAAATGTGACCGCCATGAATGACTATATGTCGAGAGTTCTTGTTATTATGTCAGTTGGGAGCAATGACTATCTGAATAATTATCTAAGACCAGATTTGTATACCACTAGCACGCAATATAGCCCTCTTGCCTTCAGCAACCTCCTTGTTCAGCAGATTGGTCAACAGCTTTTGGTACGTCTCCTTCTCCCTCCCCCCCCCCCCCCCAAAAAAAAGACTTGGCCACTGAGCCAGTTTGGGCTGGTTTGGCTAGACCTGCTTCGAACCGCTAGTTTATCGACCCTTAACCATATGGATAGTTCATGGTTCAAGGCTAGGTAGGCCAGGTCTCTCTCTGTCTAGCCAACAAAGATCAATTGGTCTGTCTGATCTGAACCAGCCACTTGAGAGATAAGATAACTCTGATCTCTGATGCTTCATTTAGTGACTTAAAAACAAAGGCTGAACTTCTAATAAATGGCTCTGCTAAATTCAGATGTTCCACCCCTGACATCATTTATTTCATCTGGTACAGATAGAAACTTTACTAAACGAAGAGCAATTTATATCACACTTGGTAGTTTTAAGCACCAGTATTTTTAATGTTTTTAGGCATTGTATAATACGGGAGTGCGGAGATTTGTGGTCTACTCACTGGGGCCAATTGGATGCACCCCAAACCAGCTGGTAGGCCAAAACTGCAATGACAGGGTGAACCAGATGGTGGTGCTCTTCAACTCTGCTCTTCGATCACTCATCATCGACCTCAACTTGCATTTTCCTGGTGCTAATCTTGCTTATGGTGATGTCTACGGAATTGTCTCTGATGTCCTCATCAATCCTACTCCTTATGGTAACACTTAGGATACCTTCTACATATTCTTTGCCAAAACTCGTAGCCACTTCCATTTGATTTTTGGCACACGACAGGATTCTCAGTCAGTATACAAGGATGTTGTGGGGTGGACACAGGAAGGGCACAATGGAACTGCATTGCGGGAATAGCACCCTGCAGCAACAGGAATGCTTATGTTTTCTGGGACAGTCTTCATCCGACTGAGGCCTTGAACAGAATCATTGCACAACGATCCTATGCTGGTCCGCAATCTGATATATATCCCTTTAACATCCAGCAGCTTGCATCGCAGTAAAATTTCCGTTTCTGGCGCTGATAAAATTCTGTACATTTGTAACGACTGTGTATGAAGCCTCTTCAGACCTCAAATACTGTCAAATATCCTTACTACTTAGAAAGTATAGTCTGTCCGTTACTGATTCATGTTAGTACTCCATTATATCAGAAAATAAACAAATGATGTGTACTGGTAAACGTGTAAACGTTTGTGATCTTTGCAGTAACTAGATGGCATACAATCCTCATCAAAAGGCCATCAACATGCTACGCAAATTACACCATCAATGCCTATAGAAGAAATCACTCAGCAATACATGCTTAAGATAAGCTTTTCAGCTATTACCTAGCTACTCTGACCTAAAAGCATTGAATGAAATAAACGTATTAAAAACCAATCACCAGGAGGAGCACTATGAGTGAAGGAACAAGAACGCATATAGAACCATAGCCCCCATGTTTGCCTTCAACGGCTACGAACCATTTCTGCAAAACAAGGAACTCGGGGAAACAAAGAGACTACTAAAAATCCTTTTTGAAAGGAAAAAACTCCAAGGAAACTAGGCAATGTAGCATCTTGAAACCCCTAATAAATTCCTTGGAGAACAATATACCAATTTTGGAGATACAAGCACACCAAATTGTATTAAAATCAACAAGACTAGAAGACCAATCAAATTTGCAGACGGTTGAGTAACTGAAATGCAATAAGTTATTTATATTGTTTCCATCGAAACAGCTTACAAGCATCAATGTCAGTTCCCGTGAGAACCCATATCCTTGTCACTAAAAAAGAACTACAAATTTCAGAAACTGTAGTTGAGCATGTGGTAAACTAAAACTTACACCTACAAAATCCTGGCCCCCTCAGCACATTTCCTAGGTACAAAAAAATTAGAATATCTAACCTACCTAAATACTGGCAACATGCTGCCAGCAGTCAAATACAGAAATCAAATTAGTTTGACTTGACAGATTGATGCTTTGTGGACGAATTAACCTGACATATGTAAGTGATGAAGTAGATGAAATCGCCAATTTCATAAGTTCGCATAGCTGGCTGGCAAGTTTGCGCAAGACTGCAGATGCTACCTTTGTTACGGCCATCTTAACCATCTAAACTGATTAAAAAGTAGCTTCAGAGTATTACTGGAGAGAGTGCACAAACATCAGAACCGGTTGCCAAAACCACTTCTAGCAGCAGCATGGATACCTCTTTTAGTTACCCAGAATTTATTATATACATTACAACTAGAAGCTTCATCCATCACCCCTTCTTGAAAAATCTACCACCTTTCTTACCAACTCCAGTTTCTGCAAGACCTGATGAAAGAAGAGATCTCAAAACTGGCCGCCATTTCAGCTCCTTAAGATTACAAAACAATGTAGCTAGGGCAGGAGTAACTTCAGTATCCTTTATGTTGTTACAAGATATAACGATTAGCCTTTGAAGTTCCACCCAAGAAACAATTACAGAGTCTAAACCCCCAACCGTCAGCAAGGAGCAACCTTCCAAGGACAAAACTTTGACCCTTCTAGTAAAAGAAAATGGAACATTAATACTTCCACATAATAATAATTAATAAATAAATAAATAAATCAGAACATTCACACTAATCGTATTTTTCTGTTTACCGGCAAGTCAGTTGAAGTCAATTGTATCAAATTAATAAAATAAAATCACCACAAAAAGTAACATGATTAAGCAAATCACAACATTCCTGCATTTTCATCGGAATTCATGACTTTAGCGGGGCAACATTGCAAGCATGAACATTTTAGAATTGTAATTTAACTTTATATGGAATCAATTTAAGCATCGGATCCTTTTACCCTGCAATTTGGAGTCCGGAAACACATGGTTTTTACAACCTTGGATGAAAATGTAACTAATAATAGACATCATCATCTATTGACATTGAAATCACTACAGGTAGCTTAGAGAATCATGCAAAAGACCAAATCTCTTACCTGAAAATACTTGCAAGTTGAAATACATCATCTTCCAATCCCCAACAGTCCTCAAAACATAATTTCCTAACAGCCTCACAAACAAGAAACAATGCTTTCACACTCTGCTTATTCCGCATTTGGCAATGCTGCATATGTAACTCCTCAAGAGTAGGACAAGAACCCAAATGCTCATCTGGCCCTGGACTTGAATCGATAGTTTTGTACGACTGAAGCCTCAAAGTCCTCAAATTCCCACAGAACGACAATGCCGACAACCACCCACCATCCATTCTATGATCACAAAGGCTCAACTCTTCCAACATTTGACAACACTGACCTATCGCCTTAATCCCATCATAGCTCCCCTCGCACCCACAAAGCTCAAGCTTCACTAACCGCGAACAACCGTGTGCCAATATGGTCAACCCAACATCCGAAACAACCGAATCATAAAACCCATTAGTAGAACCCACCAATTTCACAATCTGCAAGTTCCTAAACCCTTTTATCCCTCTCAATGTTTGGTCATTACAACAATGTAACTCCAATTCCTGCAAAGTCAAACACTCTTTCGCAACAAAATCTAACCCCGATTCGCTCCCCGCAACAACCCCAAGTTTTCTCAAATTAGGGCAATTCAAAGCAACCACTCTAAGCCCTTCATCAATCAAATCAGAACTCAACAAATCCAAACTACAAATAAACCCATCAGTCAAAAACAAGGAATCCAAATGAACAGACACAAACTTGTGAGTCACGACAATTCCAGAATTTCTCGGAGAGCGAATACAAGCATGAACGAGATCAACAGAATCAAGATTAGGAAAGCGAGAAACTAATCGACCTGATTCGAGAAAATCCCAGTCAAGAAGCTTGAGAGAGCAAACAAGACGACCCAATAACTTCAACCATCGCTTGCAGACGAGAGAATTGGTGAAGTGTTGAGAGACCGGAAGCTTAGAGAGAATAGAAAGAAGAAGCTCATCTGAGAGAAGTAAGGTTAGGTCTGCAACCGAGGAGTGGTTTTCTAGGATTAGGGTTTGAGGAGGTTTAGGATTAGGGTCAAACTGAGGATAAGGAGGTGAAGAGATGAGCATTTTGAAGACTACATTCTTGAAAAGGCCAATTTAGGGATTTTCTAGGAGGACGGTTAGGGTTTCGGTCTTTGAAAGGGAGCATTTAATCAGGTTAGGGTTTTTCAATTTTCGATTATAATTAATAATCTTCTTGTAATAGTAGTAGTAATTTGCTCTGCCGCTTCTGCCTCCCCACTCCCCCCCCCCCCCGCCCCCTCACTCTCTATCTATTTTTTCAAAATTGCTCTCTATATCTCTGACTAACATTAACCGGCGGATGTAAAAGGCATTTTCATATGAATTTCGTAATTGTGATTTTCTAGATTTCTCACTTTTGTACAAAGTATATTCCTTTTCCTAATTTTTTTTTGTGATAAAAAAGTGCGAGAAAAACTAGTTTCTAAAAAAAATCATGTTTTGAATATTATGTCTCAAAGAGTAGAACTCATGAACCTCAAGAAAGACCGATATTAGCCTAAGCATTACCCCTCTTTGGGAATAAAAAGTATTTGATATATCAAAATACGATGAATTAGATTTTAGTAATCCCGAAGAACCTGAAAACCGGGATGCGAGGGAGCTACATCGGAGGAAAAAGCCAACACAAGCTCGGCCGAATCAGTCTAATGATAACCAAAAAGAATTTTGCACCACTCATAAGAAAAAGTTCATTCTTTTCTATTACATAGTCTTTTATGCAAAATTCAATTTTTTAATATTTATTTATCTATTTATTACTTTGATATTTTTTTGGATAGAGCCGTAAATATTATTTTTGATCGTATCAAAATTTGAATCCGAATCATTAGATTAGAGGAGAGATATTATGACCAATTGGCTATTTTTTGGGAACGATAAAGCCGTAAATATTGATGGTTATATTAGCTTGCTACGTCCCAATGAATTATATAATGCTCGGTAATAATTATATATCAATAAATAAATTTATTAGTATATGCAATGATTTATTTTTTTTAAATGTTCAACTTCTACCGTCTCATGAATTATGTAGATCGAACAAACTTTCTATAAATTTAAAATCTTCTTAATGTGATTATTCAAATTGGCAATGACACACTTGTTGCGGAAGTTTGGGTGTGAATAGCGTGTAAACAATTGTACTAAAAAATCACCTTAGAATAATTTTTTAAAAATGGATAATTTAATAACACAATATATCACTATAATTATATTAAACAACAACTAATAAATAAAGAAAGAAGAAAAAATACCAAAGTTTAATGAGATTCGATCAAATATGTCTATATTTTCAGACATTATCAGAATAATATTTCACTAATATTCAATAAAATATTATAGGAGAGGAGAAAATCGCCTAAAGAAATTACAGAACAAAAGGGGGGGGGGGAAGATCTATAAAAATGGCTTTAAAGGTTAATGATAGTTCCATTACCTATTGTCACCCTATTAAGGTCATAAAATAATAAGATTCACTTATTGGAAAGGTTAAAAATCCATTACCTTCAGTTAAAAATTCAATTTTCTTTTTAATTGTGAAATTAATAAGGTAAATGATTTTTTAACCTTTTTATTAAATATATCTTTTATTACCATATCAATTTGGAAGTAAATCATCAATGCAGTACTATAAATTATTGGTATTTTCTGAAAATTTTATATCAAGAAAAAGAAAAGCAAAACAAAACAAGGGAAGGGAAGAAATTAGCAAGATAAGAAATGGCTTTTAAGAAGATGGAGTTTTTTTCTGTTCTCCTTTTGGCCCTCATTGTTTACGCTCATTCTGCTGGTACGTACATTTCTTTTGCCTTTTCTTTTTGAGGATTTGCTACCAACTCTAATGATATAAAATTTTATGACGACTGAGACATTTGTGATACCATGCAGAAGTGAATCAATTGATTTGTGATCATCCTATCGGGTGGTGCAATGATATCAACGACTGTACCGTGAACTGCATGAAGGCTGGTTACCCAGTTGGTGGCATTTGTGCTCGAAACCCTCCACCGGTTGGACACCTTTGCTGCTGCGTAAAAACTACTTGATAGTCGCCCTATAAGGGTCTTCGTTGTTTTTCTTTATAATAATTGAGTATTCTATATGTTATGAGATGGAATTCAGTAATACCTATATTACAAATCTTCTCTCTTAATAGTTCTATGAAGGAATTGAGTACTCTATGCGTTATATCGTGAAATTCTGAAATACCCATATTACAAACCTTCTCTCTCTTTCTTGATGGTCGTTTTATGAAAATGTGTGTAAAATGATAAGCTAATTTTACACATTTTTCTCTATCTCATCGTCAAGATTTTAATACTGTAAATATTTGAATTTGTAGTTTTACGCACCTTCTTTAATATGTCGTTTTTGAATTTGAAAAATCTTAACCATAGAAGAAGATATAGCTGAACATGTACAAATGATCAATTTTTCATACTTGAAAAATTGTCTATCTTCCTGTATTTTGAAATTTCTCATCTAAAATTTGCTTCTCATCTAAAATTTGCTCCTCATTTATTGAGTTATTAAAATGTGTATCTGAACATAATTTTAAAGTAAATATAGTACCCAATCTACACTTAGATTAATAACCTAAGCCTTCGATTAAGAAAAAAAACTTTTGCCTCCATAACAATCTCTATAATAACTTCTTTGAACTTGTTGTCTTCCTTTTGCTTTGCAACATACTATGTGCCTCTACAATTGATTTTAGACTATCTCTATAACAATCTTTATAGTATCTCTGAGTCACCTTATTATTGATTTCATAAAGAAAATTGTTAATTTTTATGATGGTTCTATGATAACCTCTATATCATTTTTAGATAATTTTTATGAGAATTTTCAAACGAAACTTAGTCTGTGTATTTAGTAAAAATGTTAAAAATAATATAAAAGATTTTGTTATTTCCCCGGCAACTCTCAACCCTTTTAATTAGAAAAAATATTTCATTTATCAATTCAAGCCTGGATTTATAGCCTTATAATTTGAACCCTGATGTTGGGCCTCAGCAGGATGAAAGCTTTGGAAGTTAAATTATCTGGACCTCGCCAATCTTGGATGTACTTCTGTCTCTCAAATGTCTGATTTGATTTCCTTAGAGGCAACCGAAAAATAATATGTTTGTCAATAATGACATATAATACCGATGGATTGTCTGGCTATTAATACGTGATATTAGATTTTTTAATTAATTTTTGAATTTAAAATTTGAAAATGAAAAATATTACGTCGGAAGAATCGTCTAAAATATAAGCCCCAAGAAAAAGAACAAAGGAAGGAGACAAGGGGAAAAAAAGTAAAGAAGTCAAAACAAAATAGGTCAATAAATAAATTTTGATTTTATAAAAAAATGTACAAAGAAAAATTTAATTTTATATATTGATTGAAAGACAAAGCGATAATGAATAAAAAAGTATTCTTTTTTTTACGTAAATTCTTTGACACTAAGATAGTTAAAAATCAGTGGGCTACAATCTTATTTACCATTATAAACAACAATATACTGAAAGGCAATTTTGGAAATTCGAGGCCCCATTGAGGCCTCCATTGATTCCAAGAATTTGACTCATCTCATCTCTCTCTCTCTCTCTCTCTCTCTCTCTAATCACCTTCAAGTATAGTATATACTTTACACAAGTGTAAAATTGACCATATGGTGGTGTTTGGACCTCCTGGACTAGTTGGCAACTAAATCATCATCCTTCTTCTCTCTCTCTCTCTCTCTCTCTCTCTCTCTCTCTCTCTCTCTCTCTCTCTCTACTAAAGACAATTGAAAACTAATATATTTTTTCTATAATGACTTACAATGATTACATATCAATAAATAAATTTATTAGTACATGCAGTAATTTACTTTTTTTCTTAAATGCTTACCGATAAAATTTTGTGTAAATTTAAAATCTTGTTAGTGCAATTATTAAAATTGGTATGGACCCACTTAAAAAGAATTTAGCATTTGTTTTACACAACTACCGGAATTGACCGTACAAAAAAAACTAGGAGAGTATAACGTGGCATTTTGACCATTGGGTCTAGTCGGCTCCTTTCTTTTGAAAACCTTGTGCCTCTACCAAATATCAACGTGTGTCACGAAACTAAGCGATGAATTCAAATTTAATAAAAAAATTTAATTTAAAAAATCAATCTATTGAGTAAAAAATTTTATTGAATTTAAATATTATTTTATGATTTTTTAAAAATTTGATATTAAATTCGTAATACCCTCTTCTTAAAAAGTAAGAGATTCACAGACGGTTTTCACTCTGAACGATTCTCATTTTAGGGGATAGCCCTTTACTCTTTGGACGACTCTCACTCCGACACCAGGTAGCTCTCTTCTATTTTGGATCACTCTCACTCTGACATCATGTAGCTCTTTTTTAGATAACCCTCTTCTGATCTTAGGGATCCGATATTGGATTAGTAATATTACCCTCCCCTTGGAAAGCTGAACGTCCACAGACGGCTCTCACTCTGGCGGGTAACCCTTTCTTCTTTGGATGGCTCTCACTCCGACACTAGATAGTCCTTTTCTATTTTTGATGGCTTTCATTTTGGTACTAGATAGTCTTTTTTTATGTTAGATCGGAAATTCTAATATCAATTTGTTACAGACCCAAATGATTGACTCAAACTTAATAGGAAAATTCAATCTAAAAGATTGACCTGTTGGGTGATAGATTCTGTTAGATTTAATTACTATTTTATGATATTTTAAGAATTCAATATGAGATTTTGATATGCTTAGCTTGCTTAGCAAAAAGAGACCAAATCTCTTTCTTTGGGAAGGACTTTAAATCGAAACTTATCCATCAAGAATCCCGGTCACTACGTGTCCAAATTCTTTGCTACTATTGAATGACATTGGATTCCAAATTTTGCATATATATTTGAATGATATTTGAGTTATGAAAATAATAAAAAATGATTTAAAAGAGTTAATTTTTAATATGACTCTTTAATATTCGAATTAAATTAGTTAAGCAAAATTCAGATATCGAAGGTAAAAAAAAAAAAACCAATAATAAGACACACTTATTGAAAAGGTTAAAAATTCATTACCTTGTTAACGATTCAATTTTTTTTTAATTGTGAAATTAATAAGGCAAATGGATTTCTAAGCTTTTTAATAAATATATCTTTTATTGCCGTATCAATTTGGAAGTAAATCAAGAAGTGCAACAATCGATGTCGTGCTATAAATTGTTTTTATCTCCGATAATTTTATATTAAAAAAAAAAGAAAAAGGAAAAAGCAAACCAAAACAACACAAGTGAAAAATGCAAATAAGAAATGGATTCTAACCAGATCGAGTTTTTCTCTCTTCTCTCTTATCAAATCTAATGGTATAAAATTTTATGAAGATTCTTTATTGTCTCTCTCTCTCTCTCTCTCTCTCTCTCACGCACGCACACAAAGTGTTACACCATTATCTAGTGAATGTTAGTATTCATGCAAATCAATTTTCTTTATGAATTTACAAATATACATAATACCAACCCTTTTAATTAGAAAAAACATTTCCATTATTTATTCAAATTATGAAAATAGAGTTATTCTCATCTGATAGGAAGAGACATCTTAAAATACCTTGAATAAATGTTGATCTACTTCCAAAATGACTGAAGTTCAAATTTAAATGCTGCCTTTTTAAATGATAGCCTTATATCATTTGGATTTATACTTTCAAGAGAGAAAGGACACCTGGGTTCTTTGGGGGCCCATTTGTCGAAGCCACAAACATTAAGTTGAATAATACACATACTTTTGTCCTTTTGAATACTTATTGTTCCAAGTACCTTTCACAAGATTTCAAGTATCGTCCGAACAAGATTTCATGTTCCAACATCCATGAATATATATATTTATAATTTTTATAATCTCTATATAATAATTAAAAAAAATAATAATATACATGGCTTTCACTAAAACGTTTGTCTGTCATTCAAATGAAAATTTTAAGATTTCATAATTATTAATACCCATAAATAAAATTCAAATCAAACATAATAAAAATTTCATAATATTGCTGAAAGAAATGGCAAATGCGAATGGTCCCTCCTTATCCCTGAAGAAATGGCAAATGCGAATGGTCCCTCCTTATCCCTGAGTGACGTTAGCTTTGGAGGTTAATTGGGCGGGGCTTAATCTCATCAGATGGGCTGGACTTCACCAATCTCTCTCTCTCTCTCTCTCTCTCTCTCTCTCTCTCTCTCTCTCTCTCTCTCTCTCTCTCTCTCTCTCTCTCTCTCTCTCTCTCTCTCTCTCTCTCTCTCTCTCTCTCAGGATTTGAATCCAAAATCACCGAATTAGAAGAGAAGTATTTGTACCACTGAACTGTCTCACACACACGCGCATGCCCTCGTATGCACACACAAAAAAACAATTAAACAGAATTGAATCGAAAAAGAAAGAATAGAAGTAAGAATATTCTACCATTTAAGTTCCCTTAAGAACCACTCGCTCTCTCTCTATTTATTAAAGATAATTGAAAAATAATACGTTTTTTTCTACAATGACCGATAATACACTATAAAAATATACGATTTTAACGACCAAATTTAATGATAAATAATATTTCGTCGCAAAATTCTAACGAACTTAGTGATAAAATTTATATTTGTCACAAATTTTCAACAAATTCTACGATAAAGAAAAAATTTATCGCTACCAATTGCATACACTGAACAAACTCTTTGTAGATTTAAAATCTTCTTAGAGTAATTATTAAAATTGGCAATGACCCACTTAAAAGAATACTGCATATGTTTTACACAACTACAGAATTGACTATACAAAATATGACTGGGAGAATATAACGTGGCATTTTGACCATTGGGTCTGATCTAGTCGGCTCCTTTGTTTTCAAAACCTCGCGCTTCAGCAAAATATGAATGTGTGCCTGACATGCTTAGCTTACTTAGCAGAAAAGGGTCCAATCACTTTCTCTGGGAAGGACTTTAAAGCCAAACTTATCCATTAAGAATCCCGGTCACTGTGTCCAAATTCTATGCTACTGTTCAATGACTTTGGACTCCAATTTTTGCATATATATATTTGCGACTTGTGATGCTTATAGATTATAATGGTTTATCCAACGTACTTAGAAAGACCAACAGATAATCGATCTAATAAAATAATATATTTAAAAAGACTAACAGACAATCGATCTAATAAAATAGAGTGGTAGATATTTTAATTAAATATCAAATTTGAAATTTGAGAATCGAAAAAATTATGAGGAGAGAGCCATCTCCTAAATAAAATCTTCATAAATAGTCAAACTGAATTAGTTAGAGTATAACTCTAAACAATGACAGGAAAGAGAGAGAGAGAGAGAGAGAGGAAAACACTCGCGTGTGCGTGGAAAAAAATTTGAGTTCACAAAGGTTAACATAGTTAGGAAGGGGGTAATAAAAAGGTTCTAATAAATTAATTTCTAAAATGAAAAGAGAAATTAAATAACACAACAAATAAATAAAATTTACATTTTCATTTAGTCCAAATTAATCTAAAAAATAAACAAAGCCATTATTTTTAAGTCACCAAAATATTTATATAAATTTTTCGTATTTTATTTATCTATTCACAAAAATTTCGATTAGTGAAATACTATTCTCAACAGACATCATAATTCATAATTTCCATTGTTAGATCTCTAAAATGGTTTTAAAAGTTAATTTTTTGTGATAAACTACTGATATCCAGTAATTATGTTGAATTAGACCAAATTTGATTTGAATTTAATTAGACATTTAAGAAATAAAACTTTTCCTATAATTATTTTTATCATACACATCACTCAAATTCAAAGCTTACTCAAGAGATATAAATATTTAATAACTAAACCAATTAGACATCGATAACTTTAAAGGCTAATGATAGCTCCGTGACCTATTTTCACCGCATTAAGGTGATACAATAATAAGATACACTTATTGAAAAGGTTAAAATTTCATTACCTTGTTAAAAATTCAATTCTCTTTTCAATTGTGAAATTAATAAGTAAATGAATTTTTAAGCTTTTTAAGGAATAGATCTTTTATTGCCATACCAATTTGGAAGTAAATCAGCCGTAAAATGAGAAGTGGAACTGTCATGCTATGCTATAAATTGTAAGTACCTTCCAACAATTTTATATAAAGAAAAGGGTTAAAGAAAAGCAAGACAAGACAAGACAAGACAAAACAAGACAAGGGAAGAAAGCAAGATAAGAAATGGCTTTTAAGAAGATCTTGTTTTTTTCTCTTCTCTTTTTGGCCCTCCTTGTTTACGCTCATTCCGCTGGTATGTTTCTTCCACTTTTTCTCTCTCTATACACTTTTCATTTCGAGTGTTTGTTATCAAAGCTAATGATAAAAAATTTTATAACCGAGAAATTCGTGATACCATGCAGAAGTGAATATAAAAATTTGTGAACATTCTATCGGGTACTGCAAGGATATTAACGACTGTACTGTGAACTGTATGAAGGCTGGTTACCCAGCTGGTGGCATTTGTACTCAGAATCCTCCGGTTGCACACGTTTGCTGCTGCGTAAAAACCACTTGATAGTCGCTCTATATTGGTCTTTATTGTTTTTCTTTATAATAATAATTGAGTACTCGATGTGTTATATCATACCCATATTACAAACCTTCTCTCTCACTCTCACTCACTCTCTCTCTCTAGCAAAGTGTTACACTATTTTCTATGTAATATTACTATTCATACAAATCAATTTTCTTTATGAACTTACAAATTATACATAGTACCAACCCCTTTTAATGAGCAAAAATATTTCCATTATTCGTTTAAATTAGGAAAATAGAGTTATTCTCATATGATAGGGAGAGGCATCGTATAATACCTCGAATAAATGTTGCTCTACTAGCAAATGACTGAAGTTTAAATTTAAACGCCACCTTTTTAAATGATAGCCTTAAATCACTTGGAGATACTTTCAAAAGAGAAAGCATACCTCGGTTCTTTGGGGGCCCATTTGTCGAAGGATACACATTCTCTTCACCAAAAAAGAAATCAAAAAACCTCATTAAGTACTTCTGTCTACCATTTAATGGAAAATTTTAAGATTTCATAGTTATAAATACCCATGAAAACCCTAGCCATTGGAGGGCGGTTCATTCGAAAGGCTTTTCAATATAGAAACGTTGGGAAAACATGCTTTTCGATGACGTTTTTTTTTTCCCATGAGACTTTTTTTTCCCAACATTTAAGGTGTGTGTCAACACTAATTTTTCACGATGTTTCAATATAGAAACGTTGGCAAAAACGCTTTTTGACGATGTTTCGGTACCAAAACATTGAAAAAAGTAGTTCATGCTTAAAAATATGGTTATGAGAATTTTTGTTGACTTTTTATCCCTAAACGTTGATAAACGTTTTCATTCTTTCCCATGTTTCTTATAATAAATGTCAGCAAAACGTGTTGCTCTACCGATGTTTAGTCTAAATGTCGGGAAAATGGTAGAGAGAGACGAACCAAAAAGAGACACTAGAGAGAGAGAGGAACTAGAAAGAGACATTTAGAAAGAAACAGGGGGGATATCCCAACGTTTTTAAGTATAAATATCAGCATGTTCATTGTTTGTCGAAGTTTTTGTCATGCAAATATTAGCAAAGATACAAGTATTTTCATACGTTTATTTACAAATGTCCGAAAAATTCTCAACCTTTTTTCCTGATGTTTGTTCAATATTTTTTCTTTTGTCAACACATCCTTTGAGGACAGTTATAAAACGTCAAGAACAGTAAAATAAAAATTAGAAAAAGTATGTTTTTTGCAGTGATTTTTTCATTTTAAATAATCTTTACACACTTTCGACATTTGAAGAAAATATATATTTACTCAAGATTGTGATAAAGTTATAGAATAGATAAACCTCTAAAAATAACAGTTGTAATTCAAATTTAATATTTTATAATGAGCAAAAATTTACATAATATTACTCAAAAATGATAGAAAACGAGATTTGTCCCTCTTAACTCTCATCCCTTTTAATTAGCAAAAATATTTCAATTATTAGTTCAAACCAGAATTTATAGCCTTATACTTTGAACCCTGATGTCGGGCCTCAACCGGAGGTAAGCTTCGGAGGTTTGGTGGTCAGGACATCGCCAATCTTGGATTTTCCTCAAAGACAATTGAAAAATAATGTGTTTGTCGATCACGACCTATAATTGTTACATACGAGTAAAATTATTGATTTATGCAATGATTTACTTTCTTTAAAATATGTAATTATAAACTTATCACATACGCTCACCGACTCATGAATCATGTACATTGGAGAACCTTTGTGCGGATTCTAAGTGGTCTCAGTCCCAGAAATCCAAATATGAATGTGTGCTTGAGATATGCTTAGCTTACTTAACAAAAAGGGTCCCAGTCTCTTCCTTTTGAAAGAAGGGGGGGGGGGAGGGAAGGACTTTAAAGCACAACTCATCCATCAAGAATCCCGGTTACTATATGTCCAAATGCTTTGCTACAATTCAATGACTTTGGACTCCAATTTTTGCATATATATTTGGGACTTGTGACGTTTATAGAGATAACCTCAGTATAATGGTTTATCCCTTGTACGGGGAGAGAGAGAGAGAGAGAGAGAGAGAGAGGAAAACGCTCGTGTGCCTGAAAAAAATAGAGTTCATTTTTTAATAAATAATATTGGAAGTTTGGAGAAAATAAAAAGTTTAAAATTATGTTAAGAATTTAGAGTTATTATAATGAATTTTAAAAATCTAAATTTATGATGAGTATCAAGAGTCATGAGTTTATTATATCAAACAAATTTCGATTTTCAAAAAGACATAGTTTGATTTTTAGGTGTCTCTTAATATATCTAAATGATACTATAAATGGATAGTCATTATATGTATTCATTGAAAAGAGTTGAGATTCACTCTACTAAAGTGAAAAACTATTATATAATGCCATCATGAGTATTTTATGAAATTTGTCCTATCCTAATATATTTTTGAGTATTTATATGATTAACATCTTTATTCTTGGTATATGGTTTTTGTCTTTAAAAATATTGATATTCTCTAGTCTTGTTCAAATCCAACAGAGTGCCAACTTAGTGAGAGATATATAATAAAACATAAACACTCTCTTCCTTAAAATTATCCTCTATTCTCAAAACCAAGTGGTTTCAAAGCAAGGATGAAGATCAACCCAACAAAGTGGTATCATAGCGTGCTAGGTTCAAAACTTGGTTGTTGAGAGAGCTAGATTCAGATTGTGCCTAAATTAGTGTCTCCTAGGATCAAAACCAAAAAAAAAAAAAAAAGAAAAGTTGTTAACATTTCCGGATTTTTTTAAAAAGACAGAGAATTCATTGAGAAATCTTTAGATTTGAAGAAAAGAGAATCTGTTGAGAAGGTGTGAGTCGTGAGAAAAATCATACAAAAGAACTTTTGAAGAATGGAGATTGAAGAGTTTACTATTGTTGTGAATGTGTAATTTTAAAATAATACTCAAGGAGTTACTAAAAAAAATTAAATTTGCTTGCAACAAAGTACGTATATACAAAATTTGACTAGGATCATTTATCATATTTTCTTGCGAACGTGATATTTGAAGATAAATATGGAAGATATGAATAATATGGATTTAAAACATATACAAAAAAATATGGTAAAAATAAAGCAGTTTTACGAGCAATAAGACATTTGAAATATGTTTATAATATTGTCATTAGAGATGTGAATGAAAGAGAGTTATATGAGGTCAAGAACGACTTGGAAGGATTGAAAGAAGTTTATAAAAATTAGAAAAAAAATTTTGATGAAGTCATGAACGAATCTGAAGAATCTAGCATCAATGAAGATGTTTTGAAAATTTACAATAAAAAGTAAATTCTAAATTAAAGGGGTGAAATATTAGAATAATTTAGAATTTATTGTATGGAAAAAATAAAGAGTTTAAAGTCATGCCAAGAGTCTAAAGAGGTACTAAGGTCATAATTCATTAACCTTTAAGAGTGGGTATTAAGGTTAATGATAGTTCAATTCAAACCAAAAATTTTGATTAGGGCAACACTATTTCACCACACACATCATAATTCATAATTTCCATGATAGATCTATAAAAATGGCTTTAAAGGTTAATGATAGTTCCATTACCTATTTTCACCCTATTAAGGTCATAAAATAATAAGATAAACTTATTGGAAAGGTTAAAAATCCATTACCTTTAGTTAAAAATTCAATTTTCTTTTTAATTGTGAAATTAATAAGGTAAATGAATTTTTAACCTTTTTATTAAATATATCTTTTATTACCATATCAATTTGGAAGTAAATCATCAATGCAGTACTATAAATTATTGGTATTTTCTGAAAACTGATATCAAGAAAAAGAAAAGCAAAACAAAACAAGGCAAGGGAAGAAAGCAAGATAAGAAATGGCATTTAAGAAGATGGAGTTTTTTTCTGTTCTCTTTTTGGCCCTCATTGTTTACGCTCATTCTGCTGGTACGTACATTTCTTTTGCCTTTTCTTTTTGAGGATTTGCTACCAACTCTAATGATATAAAATTTTATGACGACTGAGACATTTGTGATACCATGCAGAAGTGAATCAATTGATTTGTGATCATCCTATCGGGTGGTGCAATGATATCAACGACTGTACCGTGAACTGCATGAAGGCTGGTTACCCAGTTGGTGGCATTTGTGCTCGAAATCCTCCACCGGTTGGACACCTTTGCTGCTGCGTAAAAACGACTTGATAGTCGCCCTATAAGGGTCTTCGTTGTTTTTCTTTATAATAATTCAGTATTCTATAAGTTATGACGTGGAATTCTGAAATACCTATATTACAAATCTTCTCTCTTAATAGTCCTATGAAGGAATTGAGTACTCTATGTGTTATATCGTGAAATTCTGAAATATCCATATTACAAACCTTCTCTCTCTTTCTTGATGGTCGTTCTATGAAGGGTCTTTATTGTTTTTCTTTATAATAGTTGAGTACTCCATGTGTTATGATATAAAATTCTTAAATACCTATGCTACAAATCTTCTCCCTCTAACAAAGTGTCACACTATTTTTTATAGAATATTACTTTTAATGCAAATCATTTTTTTTTGAACTTACAAATCCTGACCATTGGAGGGTAAGGGTTCTTTTGAAAGGCTTTTCATGGTTGTGACGTACGTCTGATGGTTCAGTTGGTTCGAAAACTGACGCCCCTTAATCATGGTCGGGAGTTTGATCCCCCATAGGAACGGAAAAATCAGCGTTGGGAGACCTGCTCCCTCAATTGGGTTCTGCAAGCGGTCGACTCAGATTAGTCGGGACGAAACTCCGGATACTGGGTTGGTGGCCTAACCATGGTACAAAAAAAAAAGATTATGATAAGGTTATAGAATGGATACACCTCTAAAATAATACTTATAATTCAAATTCAATATTTTATAACGAGCAAAAAAATTTATAATATGACTCAGAATTGATAAAAAATGAGATTAGCCCCACCCCTTTAATTAGCAAAAATATTTCAATCATCAGTTCAAACCAGAAGTTATAGACTCATACTTTAAACCGTGATGTCGGGCCTCTGCTGGAGGTTGGCTTTGGAGGTTTTAATGGGCTGGACTTCGCCGATCCTCGATCAACTTTTCTCTCTTAATGTCGAATTTGATTTTCTCAAAGACAATTGATAAATAATATGTTTGTCAATATGACCTATAATGGTTACATTATAATTTTGGAAATTCGAGGCCCCATTGGTGCCGCCATTGACTCTAAGAATTTGAAGTGACTCATCACATCTCGCTCTCTCTCTCTCTCGCGTCATCTTCAAAGTATAGTATATACTTTACGCAAGTGTAAAATTGACCATACAAAATAAAACTAGGGAGAATATGCAGTGGTATTTGGACCACTTGGCCTAGTTGGCAACTAAATCATCATTCTTCCTGTTCAAAACTTTCCATCCAAATGATTGCGAGAAGGGTCCAAGCTCCTTTACTATGAATTTGCATTACCTCTTCTCCAACTACATAACTAGAAATGTTTTCGCTTCTCTTGTGATCTTGCTGTTTTTGGGGAGTCTTGCTCTCTTCCAAGACTGTAAAAATGCCTATAGTGTGATAGGCTGGCCTTGCAAAATTGAGAGGGGCTTACTATAAAATAATGAATTTCGGGCATGGCCAACCCCGAAGGTGTGATAGACCGTGTGTAAAAATTCAAAGACGGGTTTACCACTTAATTGGTTATTACTAATTATATTTTTATATGAAATTTAAATCTCGAATTACAAAATCAAGAGAAGAAAATTGTGATCATTAAACTATTCTCTTAAAACCTATTACTAATGATTCCGGCTTTATTAGTTAGAACCTACGATCTGAAGTGAAAATGAACTTTTGAAGTCAACTCACATGGCATCGAGTTGATCAAACTATTCATAAGTGACCCTAAAATAATAATTATTAAAAATTTTAATTCTATAATAAGAATTTATATTTAAATTTAGTCTTAAATTTTTGGTTTTTACTCTCATCCCAAAAATCTAGAGACAATTTAATGATTATAATTTTTTTTTTTAATTTTTCAATCTGTGATTTGAAATTTTAATAATGTATAATCCAAAAAAAAAATTACCATACCTCTCCAAAAATTGTCCTAAGACGGAGAAAGAGCCGGGCGGGGGCTTGGCGTGATGTGAAGCATTAGTAATATGAGCCATAGGTGCGAGGGGCAAGCAGCTGCAGCCGTCATGGCTTTGGCAAGAGAAAGCTGGCGTCTGACTGATTTGATTCACCCCAGGCGCGTGGCAATTTTCTACATCGACAAGTGGAAGAAGACAGTTCTAAGCGTCAAAACATGATTGGTTCCAACTCGGTCAACGTACACGTGTCTTTATCTAGCCTCGCTTAGCAGAAGAAACGCAAGCAAACAAAGCTGTCGTTTGCTTCCTCCAATTAACCTCATCATCGGCTTCAAAATCGAGAAAGTACCCCCAAGTTTAACACCTTTCTAAAATTATTTTTTTCTTTTATAAATTCAATTTAAATTAGATTAAATATTTAAAAAATAAAACTTTTTCAAAACCCATTTTAAACTATTAATAAATTACTTTACTATAATTTATTTCATCACCTCTTTATAACAAAATTATATAAAAAAAATTAATTTCTATATATCAAAAAAGTAATTTCTATATATGTCATATTGTAATTAAAAGATAAAGATAAAATCTGTTCATTATCTCTCTTAGACAAACTATGACTATAATCATCTCAAACACTCTCAAATCTCTTACTTCTTTAAGTTTTTCTTTGATTTTCATCACTTCCATCGTCAACATCAACATCTCTATTATCTTTCGCATCCAAAATTTCGTACCACACAGACATATAGTGACAACTTCAAAACTTTATCACAATTGAGTAGAAGCATTTTCTTCCTTTTTTTTCTTTACATACATTGGATGTTTTAAGGGTTCAACGGCTTGATTTTGTTTATCTTTTTAGAGCAAAATTGAGATTAAGAAATTTGAGAGTAAAGTTTTTGTTCTATCATTAAAATTCACCATTAACATTTATCAAATCATTGAACAATATTTTTAACTTAACAATCAATTGGAAAACTAATTTAATATGAAAGGGGAAAGAGATATTGTGGATGAGGTGGGAGAAAGAGCAAAGAGAGAAAGGAGGAAGAGAGTTAGGGAGAAGGAGAAAGAAGATAGAAATGTGCAACTTTTAGTGATATTTCAAATAATCAATTGACTATTCGTAAACTAAAATTCGGATTCAAATTTTAAGAATGAAAAGAATTACGGTAGGTGAGCTTTTCTATAGAGAGTCTGATTTTGAGTTAGATTATCGGTGGTTAGACACCAAAAAAAGATATTTCGAAAAAAAAAATAAAAGTGTCACTAAAAGATCAACAAATACTGATAAAATATTTCTCCTTCCTTCTCTCTTGTTTCTAAGTTTTCTCAGTCTTCCTCATTCTCCTCTTTTTCCAAAAACCCTCTTAACCTTGATTAAACCTTCTAATGATGTTTTCGATCTCCTAAACAGTTCCAATTTCATATAAAGAGAAGAGAGCCACCGCATAAGAGAGAGAAATGAGGCAGACAATGTCAAATTTTGGTCATCACCACCATGCCACTATCATCTTCTCATCCGAATTTCACTCCGTCACACACTTGAATTTCCTTCCTTTGTTGCAGTCCGCCATAGCTGCGAACTTCAAAGTTTCGTGGCAGTTGGATTATGGCAAAATGACACTGACAAAGAGAATTAATCAAATTTCTTTGGTAAACTCATTCCAAAATGTTGTGTTCCATCACAAATCAATTATACTATGCAACTAAGTGATTCAAAAAATTAAGAAATAAATTTTATATCGTCTATTTCAATAAAAATTTATATTTTGTAATTTGAATAATTTTAAATTAGTTAAAAATATTTTTTTCAAATAAAGTAAACAAAAATTAAGAATATGTTGATATGAATTATCATATAAAATTCGATCTATTTGGTCTTTTACTCAGTTGAACCCTGGAGCATTATTTTTCAATATATTTACGATTTAGACACTTTCCAAACTAATTAAAAAATTTTCTCATAATATTAGTAATTTCAACCACAAAATTATACACATATAGTAATGAAATTGCACACATTTGTTGGCTTATTGCAAAACATGTAATATATATTACTTTCAATGAATCACATCTAATTGTATTAAAAATAAATAAATATGACCATGACCGTAATATCATATGAGAAGAAATTTAAATGTAACTCTCATATCATATTAAAAATATTTGAATATGAATATGATATTACATTAAAAAAAATTTAAATATGAAAACAATAATAATATGAAACTCTATCGGAGTTATATTCATATTTTCTCTAATAAATTAGATTATCCATTGTTTTGGTAGTGTCTACGTTATACGTGCATAGGGTGTGGGGAAGAAATGCTTCCCGATCTAAGTAGAGGGAGGCTATGAAATTAACGGATAATCGATTTAATAGAATGAGCTGTTAAGTCTCTTAATCAAAATTCGACTTCAAAACTTGAGAATAAAAAAGATTACGTTAAGAGAGTCATTTCCTAAATTAGAGTTTCGCAAACGTTCGAATTAAATTAATTAAAATATGATTCTGAATATCGGTATAAGGAAAATAAAAAAAAAAAGAAAAAAAGAAAATTAAGGAGGCCCATGGAATGCATCCTTTGTCAACACAGGCACCAATCATATGTGATTGCCAAATCTTCTAAAAAAATGTTGAACTTAAAATGGACCTTATCCATGCCCCCTATGTATTCCCTAATAGTGAGCCACATTGTGGGTGATAGGGACACGCCCAACCCAGATTTTGAAAGGAAAAAAATAATATATCTATGATATCGGTGATACATATTGATGTTATATGGCCTAAGAGTCCATTGATATGCGATATGGATTTAAGACCCGATGAACAAAATATATTAAAAAATTGTCAAAATGCGTCATTTGCACGGAATGCATTCTTCCTCTCTACGCCAAACCACCAAGTCCTTGGTAGTTATATGGTCGGCTCCTGCATGTCCTCAGTATTCAACTTTCGATCAATATTGAAGTAATATTCATCTTTCCATAAACTAAGAGAATGACATTGAAGAAAATTTACAAAACTCCATCGATAAGGAAAGAAATGTCTTCATAAACTAAAATTTTTTTCAATTGATAAAATTTCGGATCTCTTAAAATTGCATTTAAGATCCATAAATCTTGGGACACCTCTATAAGAAAATTAAGGTTTTGACACCTCAGATGCACATAAGGCTCACGCAGGTAAGCTATATATACATCATCAACTCAACTGCCTAGATAAATCCTCTCGTCCTTTGAACTTACCCGAAACACACAAAATATATAGAGCTTTCTTTCGGTCTGTTTTCTCTCATGTCAAAATTCATTTTCTAATTTAAGCATTAGAATCTATTCCGTCAAAATATCTTCCGACGGTTCTTTGCAAGTGTTACTCATCAAGATCGACAGACGACTAGTCAACCCGTCATCTGTGGAACCGGAACCCACTTCCAACATATATGTTTGACAATATATATTTTAAAAATTAGTGTTAAAAAGTTCTAAAATATTACTATAAATTATACAAAAAATTAATAAAACTTCTTAAAATCCATAAAAAAATATTTTAAACTACTGTTAATTATAAAAAGATTATAATGCTCACTTTCATTACCCCATGCATGTTGTGATTTGCCCCCACGAACTTTCTGGTTTCGTCGTGGTGCCCCCCTTGCATTTTGTCCATGTTACGATTGTCGCGACAAAAATCCTTATATTTAGATTCATGTCTTACATGGCCCTAAGAAGAAAATGAAAAGCTACCAACTATACGATTTTCTTTTTCTTTTGTTTTTTTTTTTTTTTAAATCATTCTTCTTCTGTACAAATGAGAACTAACGGTATGTTTGGGAGTTTTGGAGAGAAAAAAAAAAGCTAGTTAGGAAAGAAAAGAAAATAAGATAAAACTTATAATTTTCTTTTCATCTTGTTTGAGAGTTTTATGAAATAAAAAAAAAATGAGTTTCTCTTGTTTGGGAGTTAGAGAGAAATGAAGAGAAAATTCCATTGTATTTAAATTCATTGGGAATAGATAAGACTTGGAATAAAAAATTTTGATATTAGCTTTTGAAGGGTATTATCTTTTTCCAACTTTGAGAAAGAAAAATTTTAAGGTTTAGAGGGATCTCACCCCATCCAAATTTCTCATATTCTATCGTATCTAAATTATCAAAAGAAAGAAAAGTAGGAACTTGCTCTTCCGGTCCTTCCTTTTCTCTCCAAATCTTCTCATCTAAAACAGCTGTAAATAAATAGAGATTAATGCCAACGAGATTCAGCTCAAATGACACCTTCCCCCTTCTCTTATATAATATACTCGACTTCGAATCCTTATATATGCACAAAAAAAAAAAAGATTAATCTGTTTCTCCCCACCAAAAGGGAAAGTCAAGAACAAAGTATAACGTGCATATAAAATTATAATTCTAAAAGAGTTTTATAATTTTTATATCAATCAACTTTTGAGTTTATAATATATAAATTCACGCACACAAAACTTTTTTCTTATGCATAGAAACAGAAATGGAGAATCAAAAACGGATATTAAACACTACAGGAAATGAAAAACATGAAACAGAAAATAATTCATTAAAAATGAAAAAATATGGAAAGATATGTAAATATAAAAAATATAAGAATTTTTATATAAATATTAATTAATTTAATATATTGAACCGTTTTAAAAACCGAAAACATTAATGGATCAGAAATTTTCCGGAGCTTGCCGTTTTCTTTTGGCTATGGTCTCTCGATACATTTTTACAAAGGGAAACGCATTCAGCCACACTATTCTGTAATTGAAGAGACAATCAACGGGTTTGCATTTTGAGTTTATAATTTCTAAAAAGGGATTTTTATTCGCTCATGCCCTTTGCCACTTTTAAAAAGTTTCAGTCTTTTTTCTTGCAAAGGGGAAAAGAAATTCATGCTCATCCACTTTGAGTGTGGGACAATTTCTAGCACAAAATGATTACTTTGGCAAGTTAATAATGGAATCCCCATTGGATGAGTAGCATAAAGTAATTTTGTTTAATTAAAAAGTTATGGGTAAAAATCTTTTTTTTTTTTTTTTGAAGTGCTTGACACCGACTCTTCAATTATAATTAAAATTTTAAATTAATAGACAGATATTATTTTTTATATAAAATAAAAAATCGCTTTATCTATATTATCGTACACTTTTATAAATTTATTTATACTTCTATTATTCATTTTATATTTTTATGGATAAAAAACATTTAACTTATCTCAATTGATAATTTTCGCATATAATAATAACATTAAAATTTCTATACATAGTTTGACTTTGGCTTTGTCGTTTTCTCTTCTTCTCTTTGCCAACAAGAGTTTTCATACTGTCCCATATCAATGTATTTTAATCTATATCAATATATTTTAATTAATTGTTAATAAAATTATTATATCTAATGACCACGGGTGTGGAATAAATCAATAATTAAAGAGCCAAACCCCCACTTCCCTCCCTTCCCCCCACCCCCCCCCCCCCCCCCAAAAAAATCTTGGCTTCCAAACTAGACATTTGGCCAAACACATAACATAATTCGCACAGCAACTTCACTTTAACTTGATGCCTTGTCTCCGCCACAAAAATCTGAACTGTGCATATACATCAAAAAATAGGTTCCGAGATATATATATCTTCTCCAACCCATTTTCTGAAAAGTTAATAAAAACGCTTACATTGAGCCGTTTCCTCTCTCTGAAAGAAGAAGAGGCCAATACTCTCTCTCTCTCTCTCACAATTTGGTGATACAAATATGTTTGGTTTTCGACTACCTTATCATTAGGAATTTCATTTCGTGGTCTCTCTCTTTTTTTTCTTTTTCCTTTTTTTTTTTCCTGCTCAACCCCCAGCAAGTACTTTCCCCCATCATTAAACAACGCCCTTTATAGATTCCCCCATCCCCCATAGGTCTATTGTGTATCTTTCCCTTTACCCGCTGCTACTCATTTACACCTTCCTTTTTGTTTTCTTTACCCCACTTTCTATATTCCCGTCTCTCTCTCTCTCTCTCTCGGGAAAGAAGAAGAAATGGGAAGAAAAGCCAATTTCTCTCTAGCAAATACCAAAGATTGTCAGAAGGATTGAAACAATGAGTCGGTGTGTTCCTAGGTGGGATTTGGATGACAATCGTACCCCTCCTAGAATTTCCATCCCCGCTCTCTCCAATTCTGCAACCCCAGATGCTCCTATGTGCTCTCTCTCTCTCTCTCTCTCTCTCTCTCTCTCTCTCTCTCTCTCTCTCTCTCTCCCTCTCCCTCATTTTCTCTCTCCATTAATAAAATATATTAATCATGAATAAAAATATTAAATTGAACTTAAATATGCAGTGAATGTGGTTTGAACTATGAAGTAGCAGAGTTGACATGGAAAAACGGGCAGCTATCCATGCACGGATTAGGCCAACCCCGAGTGCCGATCAAGCCCCTTGTTCCTTCCACTCCCTTTCCCTCTCCTTCCTCCGCCAAGTACACGTGGGACAACCTCAAGCCGCCACGTGCCTCCGGCACACTAGAGTCCATCGTAAACCCGGCCACTCTAGTCCCCGGAGCCAAACAGTCCTTGGCCAACATCGACGACCTCGTTCCATGGTTTGACCACCACCACCATCGGTCCTCCACGGGCGCCGCCGCCACCGTGACCTTGGACGCCCTGGTCCCCTGTTCGAGGACCGAGGACCAGTCGGGTCACGTGATGGGCACTTGCGCCGTGGGGTGCTCCACAGGTGTCGGCTCGTGCAGTAGCGCGGTGGAGGAGAAGAGGGAGAGGTTCGATTGGGTAGAGGATGCACATGCGAGGGTGGCTGCTGTGGCGGCGGCTATGACAGGTGCAGGGCGCGTGACGCAACAAGATGCGAGTAATAGCGTGAGCGTGAGGGGGAGTGCTACGTCCGGGAGGGATAGCAGGCAAGTGACCACGGCTGACACGTGCGAGAGAGAGAAGGAATTTGGGTTCTGTGGGTTCACCTCGACTTCCCTGGAATCGCCGGAGAATACAAGCTCCGGTGAGGCTCCGACCAAGGCCACTACCGCCGACGACCACGACTCCGTTTGTCACAGCAGGCCGCAGGTGATCAGTGATTTTGTTTACACGTTATTTTCAACTTATTTCTTTTATAAAAAATTTTATGAAATTATTATTTCTTAAAAAAATAATAAATTAATTTTTTTCTCTTTTTTTTTAGTTTTTTACCACTAAAGAGTTTAAAATGATATATAATATTCTATTAATCATGAGTAATATTATTTATGAAGCTAATTAGCTCATGTTTTTTTATTATATTATTCTATATAAATTTTATGGATTTTGAAGCTCCAGATGGTCTAATTATATTAAGCTTATTGGAAAATTTTCGACGAAAAATAGCTTTCTTTTTTAGGGAAAAAATAGTATTACCAAACACATGATTTTATTTGATCAGATTGCTAGCTCCACTATTTTTGTGTTACACATGTTATCTTATTAATTGAATTCTATCTTAAAAGCTAATAAAAATTTGGACCCCTATTCATAATTTAATCATTTAATTAATATTTTAGCTATTCTTTATTAATTTTTTAAATGATTGTAAGGGTTAAACTCTCTTTTACCACTAGACTATTATTATTATTATTATTATTATGATTATTATTACAAATAGTTATTTGTTAATCGAGTTTTAATTTTCATTGGAAGTCTGTTGATAAAATCTAATTCTTAATTAGCAAGTTTTTGGGTGACTAAAACATCCGGTCGTGAAAATTGATTGAGACTAATTAACCTGTCGTGAAAGTTGTAGTAATTTTTTTTTTTTTTTGAAATTGATAAATTATTTTCGGTTCTAAATTCATTATTCATTTCTATGTACCTGGATTGGGTAATTTCATTGATGATTGTTTAGTTTGTCAAGATATTTTTCACAACATCTCGTCTGTTGTAATTTGATTTTTAATATTTGTTAATACATAAAAATAGTGGGAGGGATTAAAAAACTTATCGTAGCATAGAAGTTGAATCTTATGTTTTCAGAATAATGAAGTATTTTTGTGTATAATAATGTTTTTGCTGCGAAGAGGGAGGCAAGCGCAGGGGAAAACAAAAGGAAAGCAGCGGGGAAGTCCTCTATTTCAACTAAAAGGAGTAGGGCTGCTGCCATTCACAATCAATCTGAACGTGTATATTCTCTCTCTCTCTCTCTTTCTCTCTCTATCTCTCTTTTAGTGCATCTTTTGCATTAAAAAGGAAGAGAAATACCAAATTGTGGTTAGGATTGATGATTGCTTAAGATTGGTGGCTGGTGACAAGGAGCATCTTATGTTGTCCAATCGCCAATCATAGGATTCTTAAACATAGACCAGTTTTTGCATTAACCTAATTAATTATTGAGTTACCTTTTTGGTTATTTTATTAATACCATCTTTTTCTAATGATTGACCCTTTTGATTAATATTAAAACTTAAAAGTAACAAACAATTCCAAATTTTTATTATTTAATATATATATATGTGTGTGTATTTATATATAATTCTCAAAAAAATTGCAGTTAACTTAGGTTAAAATTAATATAAGTTGATATTATTTTATGGGGGGTGTGCTGCAGAAAAGAAGAGATAAGATCAATCAAAGGATGAAGACACTACAAAAGCTGGTCCCAAATTCCAGCAAGGTATCATCAAAATTTCTACATTATCTATCGTTTTGTGGTGCCCCTTTTGGTGTGTCTATATAGATATACACACATGCATACATACACACACACATATACACACACATGCATATACATACATACATACATACATACATATAGACGCACACACATGCATTTGGTGTTTGTTGCTTTCATGTCCCTTATAATTTTGTCAATTATTTTTCTGGGGGAGACAAAAACACTAGGAGGACAAAGTCTGCCAGCTGCTCTTGGTTCATATTGCTTCTCTTCGGTCTCTCTCATAATATATTCTTCCACCAGTTTTTGAGTTCACATTGGTTCATATTAAATTCTTTATATCACCTTTGCTTGTAAAGCGTCCTATGCCTCTTCCCTTAATCTCTCTCTCTCTCTCTCTCTCTCTCTCTCACACTAACACACCCACACACCCACACCCACACCCACACCCACACACACACACACACGCAAACACTCCAAAAGTACAATATCTCTTTCCTGTTTGATTGTTCTAGACATGATCAAATCTTTAAAATATTATATACCTCTTAAAGTTATGAACAATATCGGACTGGGTAACGTCAATTTTTCTTTAAAGATTGCTTATCAACAGAGTAATGAAGAAGGACAAAACTTTCCTAATTAAGCTAAATATTCATCAAACTTCTTCCAAGAAATTCACCTTTTCCCACTTCTTCTATGTACCCTTTTCTTTCCTCCATGATTTTTTTTGCCCTTTTTGGTCCAATGTGGGAGGGAGGAAGCGCCAAATGTGGTCCAAATTTTCACTAAATTGGAGACTATTCCCCAATTTTTCTCCTCCACACAAGGATGCGATTGAACAGACGACCTTGACAGATGGTTGTTTAGTATGGGGACAATCACCTGCATCCACTTAAATACCATAAATTCTCTCTCTCTCTCTCTCTCTCTCACAATCAGTGGGGTCTAGTGCTTGTCTTATATCAGACATTTCAATGATTTTGATCAAGCAGAGATGCAGTCTAATACCGCAAGCAACTTCAGCTGCGCATGATATGCACTGGATTTCTGCCCATGAATGACAGAGCACAACAAGTCACACATGTATCATTAAAAATTCAGTGAATATAACTGCAAATTTCATGGTGCTGAATTCAGATACTAGAGGGCATTAAATAGCAGCTTTCTTTCTTTGTACAGCGTCTATGCTCTCTTTGATCTTACAAGTGCTCTTGGGGTTCATATTGTTTCAAATTTTTGTATATATACAAACAATTAATTTTCAAAATAACAATTATATTTGTAGTGAACAACAATTTTTTTATAAATAAATTACGTCATTATAATGTCAATTGTTTGCAGACCGACAAGGCCTCGATGCTGGATGAAGTGATTGAGTACTTAAAACAACTACAAGCTCAAGTTCAAATGATGAGTAGAATGAACATGTCACCAATGATGTTACCATTGACAATGCAGCAACAGCTTCAGATGTCAATGCTAGCCCAGATGGGCATGGGCTTGGGCATGGGTATGGGCATGGGAATGGGTGTGATGGACATGAACACCCTCCCCCGACCCAATCCCGCCGGAATCTCCCCTGTTCTTCACCCCACAGCTTTCATGCCTTTGGCCACATGGGACATTTACGGTGACCGGTTATCTGCTTCATCATCAATGATGCCAGACCACTTATCAGCTTACCTCGCCCGCCAATCACAGGTGTTATTTTTTCCGAAATTTGTTATAATTCTCATGAATATTGATATTTATGATAACGATGACTGTTGGAATATTATTTAATATCATCAATCATTTTATTATCATCTCATTATCACATAAATATAGAAAACCCCAATACAATTTGTTACTTTAGACATTGTTGATAACCTAGCATGATTTTTTCTTTTCTTTCTTTTTTTTTTTTTTTTCCTTTTTGCAGCCAATGACGATGGATGCTTATAGTAGAATGGCAGCATTGTATCAGCAATTGCATCAACCTCCGGCTCCGGCCAATAGTTCTAAGAACTAAGGGCTAATGTATACTTAAAACATGCATGCAATTCAAGCCCTTGTATCATGTATAAATTAAGTGTGGTTTTGTTATTAGTACAAATGTTCTTTTGCTAGAATTTGACTGATTCAATGAGACAGAGCTTTTGGACTATCATCTCTTATTATTATTTTTTTTCTTTTTGTGATGCATTTTGTGTACCATTGTAGTGTAAAATTGATTTACTAGATACGTAACTACAGATATAAGTTATTTTGGTTTGTAAATAATGCAGTCAATCTTTGATTCTCTCTCTCTCTCTCTCAGTACTATTCAACATTGGATTGCAAACCTCAAAAAGGAGACCACATTGTGCCCACTACATGGGGTTGTATACCAAGAATTTAATACAATGGACCCCTTAACGAAAGTGCCCTTTACCTTCTTCTTCTTTATATGGTGTTTTTATTCTTACTTTAATTTGAAAAGGAAAATGGTTTTTAGGAACATAATATATGGTGGGGTTGGACTGAGTTGCCCTTTTGGTTTCACATTTTGCTCATAGATATAAATACATATCCCCATTGGATATATCACCTAAATATCTTTTGGAATATCTAGTGAGTAGTGTCTGATCCTTTTTGGAAGACTACCATTCACATTTTTCAACAATCCATATCTCAAAGGATACGTGTGTAGCTTTGAGCCTGCAACTCGATATCAACATTAACAAATTCATTCATCCTTTGACAACTAACCCTAGATTTTTTTCCTCCCACAAAAATTAACAAATTCGGATGACTGTCTTACTCAAATATGTGTAATCTGTAAGTTATGGCCTATATTTCAAAAATTTATCAAAAGCAATGAAAATTTTCATTGTCATACGTATATAATATATATATATATAATAAATAAGAAAAAGACATAAAAGACAGAAAAATCACACATAAATTTAAATGAAAAATCTCAAATTTCAAGAAAGATTATGAGCATATAGAAAAAAATCAATACATGAGAAAAATGAGTGCAATGATGAGGTTTCAAATGAATACAAACTGAATACAGTTACTAAAATCTTAGTACGTATTATTTTTTTTGGTTTTCGTCGCTAATATCCGGATTTTAGCTGATTAATACGATTCGAATACGGTGAAATTTATTTTAGGAGTTGGTTTTTTCAAATTCTTTTTCGTCATTCCTAAAACTCGAACTTAAGATTTCTAATTAAAAGGGTAGAGTAACCAATCACTCGAGACATCTTAGTACGTATTATATGTATGTGCATAATAACAAAACTTTAATCCAAAAAATAATAGATCCATACCGGGTGCGGGGGTGAAATTCTGAAAATATATTTTTCACATATATTACACTAAATTTGTTAAATCAGATCAAATAGAATTCGTATAAGTGTTGATTTTTTTACATAATGAGTCTTAAGTAACCCTACAATCACATAATCAACTATGATTTTTTTTTTACTGGATATATCACCATCAGTGTTGATGTAAAGAAAGGAGACATGAAACGTGAAAGTGTTTTTGCCAAAAGAAAACGATTGGATACAAGTTCATCTACTTGGACTAAGAGCTCACCACAAGTTCCTCCTACAACTATACAGATCTCAATATGTTATCTGCCAATCAAACGTGATTTCAATCACCTCCTTTCTGGGAATTTGGACTTTAAATTAAAGAAAAACAAAAGGGGAAACCCTTCATTAGCACTGCATGGATATTTTGTTAGGAATCGAAAATATATGATATGACTATTCATATTTCCAATGCTTTTTGTTTGAGATTTCCCTTTCTTCCCCTTTTTATTCATTTTTCATATTGGGGTGACAATGGAGTTGTTTCATGTTTATGAAACCGTTAATATTGGAAATTATTAATATAATATATATATATATATATATATATATATATTTTATTATTTGTAAGAGTCTGCACTTTTTACAAAAATTTTATTTATTCTAATTAAAAATATTACATATAAAAAAATAAATTAAGGCAAATTGGCCTTGTTCGAAATTTCTTAAACAGAAATTAGTATGTTATTACTCTTTTAAATTGATCTCTCAAAACGATTGATTTCTATAATTTGAGATATGGGAGCCCCCCTGCAAATTTTTATAAGAAATCTACAAATAAATAATTTTTTAAAAAATTATGTCTACAAATATTACTTGACTTATTAAAAGTCATGATTATTGCATTTATTTCATTACACGTAATATAAATTTTTAATTTCGTCACAAAGAAAAATCTCTCATAAGTAGTAAAGTTGGTTATATAGAATAGTGATAATTTTCCGATTTCCAAATAACAATATCTCTCTCTCCATCTCCAATCTAAGTATTAGAGAACCAGTGCCCCACAAGTTAAGCAACGTCTATTACCATATTTTGCAAAATTTGTGGATCGATAATGAATAGTATCTTTCAAGGAAAGAAACAAAAGTTCTTCCACCTTTTCACTTGAATCACCCTTTACTTCCTTTTATTTTGCTTTACTTTTGGGCGGAATCTACAATAGATTTCATGGTGAGAGTTTTCTTCGAGTCTATAGATGGACCCCTCTGCAAGACATACTTCAAATGTGCATGTGGTCTTTGATGTTGGAAGGTCCAACCCCCCTCCAAAATTTAGTGTTGTGTTTCTATGTAAGGAGAAGAGTTGGGGGAAGTTTAAATGATTGGAGATTGAATGAAACGCTTGGATTATGTGATCACCACACACGCTTTGCTCCCAAAATCTTTGGGCATCTTTGTCTTGGCCTCCCCCTCTTAGAAGAGTTTGTCAATTTTTTGAACAACCTTGGAAGCCCCCATAAGAATGGATGAAGTTCATTCATTACATCTTTATCATGTGCGCACCTAGCTTTTGGACCATGGGTACTTTCCTTTGGTTTAAACAAAAGTAGCTTATCTCGTGTTTGTGGGCCAATTATTACATTCAAAAACTTTCCAAAGAGTTCAACATTTAAGAGTAAAGTTACTCATTTACCTTTACCAGACCTTTAGAAATTTTATGGAATATTTTTGAATTTTATGGGGGCCATAGCCCCCTTAGCTGCCCCTCAAGTTGTACTCATATCAAGTTGTACTCGTTCTTACAAAGTATTTAGTTTGCTCAATGTTTATGGTTCAAACCTAACTTATGATTGTCATCTTGTTGCTTTACTAGGTTGAACCAGACCTTTTTTGTCCTTTCTTTTTTGGGTTCAAAGAGAGAAAAGGCCCAAAAACACACAGAACACAACCCTAGACCTAGAGGGGTTTAGAGAGTTCTGGGACTTATCATCCCGGTTAGATCCCTTAACAAAAGAATCTGAAGTTGGAGACGAGGAGTCTAAAGTGAAGAATTCTGTGTGGAAATGGTGGCAATTCTATTTTTGTGGAACGCAAAGAAGTCTTAAGGAAAATCAAGTTCAAGTGAAATCGAGAATGGGATTCAACATGACAGAATGGTAAGATATATGGGATCTTAGGATTCACTACTAGAAATTTGACTTTCACCGACAAATTTTTTTCCATCGATAATAGCGATGGAATTACGACGGATTACCGACGAAAATTTTATCAACAGATTAGCGAGGGATTTGTATATATATTTTTTTAATTTTTTAATTTTAAGTTTTTTTAAAGTTTTTGTAAATCCATCAACGATAAATTACCAACGAAAATTTTACCAACGGAAATTTTAGCGACGGATTACTGACTAATTTTTTAAAATTTTAAAATTTTTAAAATTTTTTGTAAACCCATCAGCGATAAATTACTGATGAAAATTTTACCTACGGATTACCGACGGAAAAATTAACGACGGATTACCGACGGATTAGCGACAAACTGAGTCCGAGGCTGATATTTAGTGGAGTAAGTATCAACAACGGATTTTGCAACGGAAAAAATCCGTTACTGATATTTTTTAGCAACGGAAAATAAACTTTCAGTGACGGATTTTTGTGTCGCTGAAAATTCATTTTGTAGTGATTGTTATCACAAGTGAAGTTTTCATATTTTCTATAGGTGACATTTTGAGACCACTTTTTCTCCATTGTGGCGAAGGTGATCTTGAAAATTCAAGATTTTCAGCCCTTTTTTGCTTATCCTGTTGGTCATGATCACAACCGTTACCATTATGCACTAAAGATTCAAGGATGAATCTGTCACATATTTGATTATTTAACTCAAATATAAAAGAAAAACGTTGAAGGTATAGTGATGCTCGCAAGGGGTAGAGACCCCTTAATATTTGTTGGGGAACTCTCTCTCTCTCTCTCTCTCTCTACTTGGACTTTGATTCCAACTTGTGCGTTCAAGAGAGAGACCTTATGATGAAGAAGCTTGATCTTGTGATTATCTTTTATACTGTAAGTTATTTCATGTTGTGTCTCTAGTTCAGGACTTTGACTTTTCCTAAAACATTGCGTATTCCCAAGACCTAGTCAAATCTTCTTCGGGACTCTGACGTTGACTTTGTTCCTCCCGGCTTATAATTTAGATTTTAGAGAGAGAGAGAGTGAGAGACCTTATTAGCTATTTCGTGTTTTCTGTCCCTAGTTGCCTCGGAATCGGAATGCGACATTCGGTGTCTTCAAGGAATTAAAAGTTCCCTCCAAGACCCGGAAAGCAAACTCAGTTCATGGAACTTCACGAACAGCACCATCTCAACCGCAGGTTATATATGCAATTTCGAGGGTGTCACGTGTTGGAATGCTGAAAAGAACCGTGTGCTCACTCTCCAACTTTCCGACATGGGACTCGGGTACATTTCCTGATTCCCTACAGTACTGTAGCAATCTCCAAATGCTCAATCTCTCTGGTTCCATCCCACCTCAAATCTGCACTTGGCTTACTTATCTAGTAACCCTTGATCACTCTTCCATTAATCTCTCCGCTAAAATCCCACATGCCCTTGTTAATTGCACGTACTCAAGGAGCCTACTTCTCTCGAATAATAAGCTACTCCTCATCCCTTGTCCGGGTCGGGTTAGCAGAGGCTTAACTAGTTTTCCGATTCCATCATTTTTCAATGGGTTTGATGCTTCCTACAGGAAATCATGCACTTTTCGGAGGCCCACTTTGCAATTGTGGAGGGTCGAGTGAAAAGAATCAGCCGCCGGGGCTGGGGCTGGCGGGGGTTTGATATTTTCGTTTGGGTTGTTGTTGTGGTCCAAAAATAAAAGAGGCTAAAGGCCAATCCGAGATCAATACTTTAGAGGTTAGTGGGCTCTTCTCATAGAGCCCGGCCAGCCCACCACCGGTTGAATAAGCTGATTTGGGAGACAACAATTTTTGACAAAAAAAGTTTTTTTTTTTTTTTTTTTTTTTTTTTTTTGGTGATAGACACAAAAAGTTTTTAACGATACGATTCCGAGTTAAATGGATTCGGATTTAAACTAAAAAATTTTGTGTTTAACACACTTTAATACGATAATAAATGTATTGTTATAGAGCTTAATCCATTTAAAACCCACTTTGGCATGATACGTGGATAATTACTTTTGTATAAAAACTTTTGTTAGTACAATGATAAGAATATTAAATTTTTTTAATTAATTTCTTAACTTAGAATTTTAGAAAAAAAAAAAGTATCGAGAGAGCTTATTTATTAAAAGACTTGACAATTAGATTAAGTCAAATTAGTCGGCACACGAAAAAAAAAAAAAAAGAAAAATTGTTTTCTTTTGATTACTCGTGTTTGCAATTTTTTACATTAATACAACCAACAATAAATTATTTTTTCCTTTTGACACGAGGATGACGTGTAAATCTCATTTTCACACAAGTTCCCTAGGACTAGAAATATATACGTAACCTCCAAATAAGAAGTATCTTGTCTGCGAATTTTTATAAATTTAATTCTTTGTATTAATAAAATTAATCAAAAAAATCAATATAAAATATGAAATCCTGATAATCAATTAATTTAGTATAAAAATATAGAAATAAATTCATTATTATAAATACGATGATATAAAAGTAAAAAAAATCAAATATTTTTAAAATCAAATCAAATTTATTAGAATGAAAAGTATTTAATTTTGAAAAATATAATAATGTTAAGTGCATCTACAAGCCTCCATATAAATTAATAAGAAAACTCGAATATCTTCTTTGATATCATTCTATTCGAATTGTTATGATTCTTTAATCTATAGTCATAGAATAAGCGAGTACAATGTTTCAGCAACAGCTCATATTTCTATTTTCATCATTAATTTTTTAATTTGATTTCATTTGATTATATTTTCTTATATCAAAATAAAAAAAAAAAGTTTGTAACGCAACAGTGACACAAATTTCTGCAAGTGCCAAGATAAGTGTTCGTCCTGCGTGCTTTGAATTTAAAAAATTAAATACCCATATGAGCTAGTATGAGTTGTTCGTGCCATAGACCAAACTCATTAATTAAAAGGGAAAAAAATAGATTTCCTCCAATTTTCTAAATTCAGTGCTGCTGCTGTTTCTGGCAGTCTCGAAGACGAAGAAGAGTGTTCAAAGATCCTTCTCCCATTTGGAAAACGACAAGAAACAAAGCCATTATTGAGCTTACTGTTGCTACACACCATGTGCACGTGTGACTCCCTCCTAAACTTATATTAAATTTCCTCGGTTTTTAATGTTTTTATCAAAATCTTGCCGGATCACAGCTAATTTGAGATATTTTTTTCTACAACCGAGCATAACATGAATGTGTTCGTATTTATTTCTCTCGGTTTGTTTCTCATTTTGTTTTGTTATATATATACATATATTTTTTAATTAAAACAAATAAAAATATAAATCAAAATCAACAACAATTACTACTAAATCTTTATTTCACTAAATCGATTCGACTATATGAATTTTTTTACGTCATTATACTTTGTTTTATATCATATATTAATTTATATGATTATTTTTTTAATAATAATAGTAACGATTTTGTCCCACTAAATGAAATCGATAATATAGATATTTTTATATTATTGTATTTTATTTTTTGTATTTAGATAATCTATATCAAATATATAAGCCAAAATCAGTCCGATAAAAATAGTGATAACTATTATTATATCGAAATTATATTTAATTTTAGTTAAAAATTGTCCCCAAAACTACGAGCTTGCTCTATGTCAAAATTAGCATTTTTATTTGTATAATATAGTCTGTAATGTTTCTCGTATTTCCATAATATTCAAGATTGAGTCAATGTATATTTGCTAAAGTCAGTAATTTGAAACTTCTAAGATTTAGGTTATTTCTCCGAGGAATGACCCTGCGCATTAAAAAAATATGGCGATTCATAATTTGGAAAGACAATTTTTATCAAATTTGCATAGATTTTAGACTTAATACAGATTTTGTATATATTAATAATTTAATCTAAACTTAGATCAATAAAAAATCGACTCGTGCAAAATTATTGATTATTATTATCGAAAAATAGAAATTATAGCTGAGCTCATTTTTTATTAGATGGAAACTTGTTAATTTGGGGGAGATACCTCCTCTACAGTTAGTCTGTTGTCTCTTTTTTTTTATTGTTGCTGTTGTGCTTGCTTTTTCTCTTTTGTCAATACCCAAAAAAAACTTACTAATTTGTACCTTTTTTCTAAATTAAGATCAAGGATCCTTTATCTTTGTTGTGTATATTAATTATTTTTATTTTTTATCATAAATCTCAAATTAGAGATACAATGATATAGCACTGGACAGAAAAACCATAATGCAATTGGCACAAGTTGGAAAATGCAGGTGGGAGAGAGCAAATTGGTAGCCAAAAGTCGATAAATCGATGAGTTGTGGGATTGACACATTGCACCTATAACAAGTACCAGTCAGTATAGGAGTCAATGGCTTCCAATACGACACAGTTCTCGGATAAATGATCCCCCCCCCTCCCCCCACACTCTCTCTCTCTCTCTCCTTCCCACCACCATCGTTGCTGAAACGACCCCCCCCTTCCCTCCCATAATGTCTCCCAGTTGAGCTGAGTTGAGGGACCCAATTGACCCCAATCCATGATCCAACACAACCCCGTTTTAATATTTTTCATATAATTAAATAATTGCCCCTCTTAGCAAACTTTGCACCACTTTATCAAATCTCTGCATCCATCCCACTGTCGGCGAGTATTTTACCTAATTAAAATTTAATAAGAGAGAGACCAGAAACAACCATAGCTCTCCTCTTTTTCAACGATAGTAATTACAATACATTTGCTATCGACAAGGAAAATATAAATACATCAACAATGAAGAAGGCAAGCTGTCTTGACCGTCCTTTGCCTTTGCCCAAAAATAATAAGAGAGTGGTGGCAAATCAAATAGCTTTAATTGTTTAATTTGTTTCTTCCGCTTTCCATCCACCTTCCAAATGTCTCCTCTCTCTCTCTCTCTCTCTCTCTCTCTCTCTCTTCCCCCCTCCTATTCCACAATATCCCTCCTCATATAAATGATCCCCAAAACCTCCCACCATTCAAAGCATAAATCTCTCTCTCTCTCTCTCTCTCTCTCTCTCAAAATTTCATTTTATCACAGCCTCTCAACCAAACCGTCAAAACCCCATTTCAAAAAACCTTCACTTTCATAACTCTCTCTCTCATTTCATATATCATATACTAAAATTACAACATATTCCAAAATGGGTTCGCTCTCCAACATATCACCGAGAAAGCTTCGATCCGATGTATTCTCATACTCATACCAAATTGACTCAAACACCCCTTTAGTAATCTCAGTTCTAGCATCACTTATTGAGAGAAATTTGGCCAGAAATCAGAGAATCACAAAAAATTGTGGGTGGGCTTTGTGTAGAGATGCCACAACTAGAGTTTTTGAGTGTCACGAGACACCCGACATGACAATTCAATCTTATCTGGAGAGAATTTTCCGATACACAAGAGCCGGTCCATCCGTCTACGTTGTTGCTTATATTTATATTGATCGCTTTTGCCAAAATCATCCTGGCTTTCGCATCAATGCTAGGAATGTTCATAGGTTCCTCATTACCACAATCATGGTAGCATCTAAATATGTTGAAGACATGTAAGTCTCTCTCTCTCTCTCTCTCTCTCTCTCCCTCCCCCTCCACCCCCCCACCCCCCCCCGGCGGCGGGATATGATGATGCCCAACATTCAAATACCCCATTTTTACTTCTGTGGTTCCTATTATACAGTTGTCTAACCTTAATGCTCATATTTTATTTTTCTCTTGCAGGAATTATAGGAATTCTTATTTTGCACGAGTTGGGGGACTAACAACAAACGAATTGAACAAATTGGAATTCGAATTTTTGTTCTTAATTGGTTTCAAATTACATGTTAATGTAAGTGTTTTTGAGAGCTATTGTTGTCATTTAGAGAGAGAAGTGAGCATTGGAGGGGCTTATCATATAGAAAGAACTCTACGTTGTGCCGAAGAAATTAAATCAGGGCAAAGAGAAGAAAGAAGATACAATCAACTTGCAAGAATTATGCTGTGAATAATTATTTATTATATTTTCATGAGATAGATGTTTGGGCAAGAATTATGCTGTTTTATGTACAAAGTGGGATTGTAAATATTTCAAATTTTAATTTTGTCTTTGTTTTGTGCCATTAGAATAAAGCCCCAGAGATGTACAAGTTACCAAAAAAAAATGTTATGATTTCTTGGTATTATTTTGAGATTTTAGCTTATGGGAGTGAAAATATCTCAATTTTAATTAAAAAAAATTTATTAAATTAGCATTATTATGTTTGAACGAAATTAAGTTAAAACAGATATCGAGAGAGTTTTGTTTTTTAAGGGTTATGATTCAATTCAAATTGAATTTAATGTAATCAAATTTAACGTAATTATCAGATATTGATAATTTATAACAAAAAAAGAAATTAAATTATATAATAAAAGGATAATTTTGATTTTACGTATAATTTTAAGACATAAATAAGATTGATATCAAAAGTCTCTTTTGATATATATTTTTTTATTTTTCTTGGTGAAACAATTTCTTTTTTTTTTGTTTACTTCTTATTTTTGAAATTCTGATTTTAAAAATAATAATAAAGGATGGATGCACTAAGAGGAGATAAAAAAAATACTTTCGATTTTCAAAAGTATTCATGTTGTTTCAGATCTCCCTCTCAAATAGAATTAAACTTTGGAAAATTCAATGGCATAGATTTATTACTTTTGGGTATGGTGAAATCTCAGAGTTACATAATCATTTATTTTGGGTGTTGTGAAACTGCAGTAGAATTTTTTTAATATTCATCAGATGCCAAAACAGAGGCCATGTGATCTAATAAATGAAGCTAAGAGGATATTGATCGATATTCAAAATCATATTTCAATTAATTCGGTTTGACATTTATAATAGTCCATTAGAGAACTATTCTCTCAACGTAATTTTTTCTATATTTAAGCTACGAATCGAATTTGGAATTTTGATTAACAAATATAATACTATATTTTACTAGATCAACTATCTATCGGTGATATTTTATCATTATTTTAAAGTACGATACTTCTTGTGATGTGTCCACCATTTTTGTGTTAATTTTGTTAGTTCTATGATACTGCTGATTTTCAATAGCTTCTTTTTGACAATATCTCTCTTTGTACCGTAAAAAAAAATGCTAAACAAAAGTGCTAATGATTATAAAGAGTAGTCGAGGAGATAAAAACCATAATTTTTTAAGACTAGATTGATTGTCAAGATTATAAACCCCAGAAAACATGATAATTGATAGATCTTTCAAACAACATTGTTGCTCTAATCTCCTAGATTTAGAACTTCATCTCAATTTCGTGGGACCAACAAAAAAACCTACTTAGGGATCAATGGCCCATTAATTTTTAATTAAAATTAAGATTAAATCCTAAACTCTAAAAAAAATATTATATTAAAAGAGTTTTTTTAAAAATGATATTTAATTACAATTCAGATCTATTTAAGTAAAATATAATTTTTAATAATGATTGATGGTACGGTATTACACGAAGTGAGAGAGGGAAGGAAAATGATTGAAACAATGAAATGATGGAGGACAAGTTGGGGTTCTAGCGACAGAGAGCAAATGATGATAACATGTTATTAGAGTTTAGTTCATCGTGTCCTATAATCAAGTATACATTAAGAGAAACAAGCACCTAATCCAACATTAAATAAGTGAAAAGGCATAATGCCTTGTTTGGAGGGAGACACAAAGTCATATCATATGTACAAAAAAATAATTAATTTTGTCGCACTCCATTCTTCTTTTACCATGTAAAGGATAGATGAAGAGAGGGTTGAAGCCATTTCATTTTGATCTTCTTCACTTTTGTAGAAAAAAATTTAAAAGAATTTGTCTATTTGTAAATAAATATTTATTCAACATTTGCAAATAAGCCAGGGAAGTCGCACAAGCAATTTAAATTTTTCCATGGAAGGATGATGAATGTTGTGGTTGTAAACATTGCTTATTCACTTTATATGATAAGCTTTATTCCAATTGTGGTCTCTCTAATTTGATTATTTGATCGTTTCATAATTATATTAATAATTAAAATATAATAAATAAAATAAAAAATTATTCGATCGTGTTTCATATACAGATCTTGTAAAATTTCTTTTTAGAAAACCCTTGGTGGCTTGATGTTAATTAATCTCTGAAGTTTAAAGAGTTTAGGATCAAATTATGGACTAAAATAATTTTGTTGGTTTATTTGATATGCAAATTAGGTTAATTATTATGTATATCTAAAGTTTATTTGGAAAAAAAAAAGTGAAAAGTAGTAATTAATTTTGATCATAAAAACAGATAGAGAAAACATCTCATCATCACAATATCAGACACTAATTTCTATCTCAACCACTACTAGAATGCGTTGTCTCGTCTGGCCAGTGAAAGGGACAATGCAAAACTGTCCTTTTTTTTTTCGTACAAGAGACCCTGGAATCAAAATAGACATTAAAGAATCAATGGATACTTAATTTATTTATAGAAAAGTATTAAATTTTTTTAACTAAGAATTTAAATTTAAAATTTAAAAGGTTAAAAAAAAATTACGTCGAAAGAGTTTCTTTTAAAAATAAATATGATTGTATTAGTTGAGATATAATTCTAAATATTGATTTTTTAAATAATTTTTTAAAAAATAAATGAAACAGAGAATTATATGGGACGTAACGTTAAATTTTTTAATTAAGATTCTGAATTTGATTTGTGATTTGGACATATAGTAAATTATATTGAGAGAGTAATTTTTAAATAGATTATTATAAATTTTAAATCGGATAAATTATAATATAATTTTTTATACCGATCGATCGAGACGGTTAAAAAATGTAAAAAGGGGGCGAGCATGATGTTGGCCTACAAAGATCTCCGGGACCCATAAAAGATCGCCGTCGGTCAAGTGGGTTCTTTTGATGTACGATCATGGCGGTCCGATGTTGATTGATTGAATTTCATGCAATTTGAGTCACAGGTTGCAGACCGATGTAATATCTGTTGATTTTTGATTGCGTTTATTTTCCTAGTATAGAATGGGTCTTTTTAAAGAACCACCATCTTCTTTTTTCTCAATAAATCAAAATTCTTCTCTGCTGAAAAATTAAATATATATTTATCAAATACAATCTCTCAGACGTAAAAAATAAATGATTCAAATGAATAAATAAATAGAAAGGTAGGAGGGAAACTTGGTTGCTCCCAAAACCAGGCAATAAGTCCACCAAGTTTTGCGACCTTAATTATGAGGAGCCTCAATTTTTTAGACCCCACATTGTGTACTCTTTAAAAGACAAAATATGCACGATGACAAAATGGCGGTGAAATATACATATAGATAGATAGAATACAAACATACAGACTTATATATATGGAGAGAGAGAGAGAGAGAGAGAGAGAGAGAGAGAGAGAGAGAGAGAGGAGAGAGAGAGAGAGAGAGAGAGGGAGAGAGGGAGAGAGAGAGAACAATTTAGTAGAAGAAAGAAAGAAGGAAGAGACTCGGTGGGTTTATGGTCTCAATCATATAATATTAGCCCATTTGGAATATAAAGGTAAAAAAATATGAGGGCATTATGTATATAATATGTATTGTGTTATGCTTGTCTCCGACCAACTTTCTCCAAGTAGCTGGCCAACAGAATACTCTCAACTCTCCATTTTTCAAGTCTGTCTTCTAAGTTATATCTATCGATTAAGTCTAAATTCAACTAAAGTTTGTCCCTTAACCCCTCAGCATAACCCTCTAATCATCTATTCTTTTTTCCCCCCTTTCAATTGCTTTTGTCAAGAGGCCTCAACGGCTCAACCCATTTCTTCTTTTTGCTTAAATTATTGCATTGTGACTTGGATTCACCCTAATCCCATCGTATCCCCCCTCTCTTCTCTCTCTCTCTCTCTCATCATAAAATTTCTTTCTATTTATTGTCTTATTTTTGTAATAAAATAAAACATTAGAATTGTCTTCTTTTGGTCCCATCTTTTTAGCTGGTCCGAATTCGCCTCTTGGCCATTCACAACTCAACATCATAGGGTCAAATCAAAATTAAAAGAAGAAACCCCACACCCCCAACAACCGAAAACAAGTATCAAAAGTTATAAAAAAGGAATTGTCACAGAGAGAGAGAGAGAGAGAGAGAGAGAGCACGTATGCATCATCTTTTTTACTGTTTTGTCCTTAAAGAATTTAGAAATGTTTAGTTGGCTATTAATTATAAATTTTTGCTTTGGGTCTACATTCTTTAAGGACAAAACATGGGAGATTTAAAAGATGATGCAATAACTTAGAAATATTATCCTTCCATATTCTTTTTTGCTTTGGGTCTATAACTTGTGCTATTCTGCGTCTGGTCCTCCTCCCCGACACTCTCCTAACTCAGAAATATTATCCTTCCATATTCTTTTTCAAAAGAGACTTATGGAATCATGGCTTTCTATTTATTTATTTTTCTAAAGTTCTTCGGTCAATGATTAAATGATTTAGGGAATTTCAATTTGAGTTACCAAAGCAAGAGAGTAGCCCAAGTTTAGAAAGGCCTACCCGAATAGGTCCATCTACAGAAGGCCATTGATAGCCTCAGTCGTTTTTCTGGGTCTGCCTGTGGGCCTATATTCGGTTTGATTTCACATTTTCAGGTTTGGGGCGAACATAATGCTTATCGAATTGTTATTTTAGCCCACAACGAACTCATATTGCCAAGATGACATGACCCATTAGCCATTACTTAGCCAAGAATTTGCACAGGGGTCTTAAGCTGATCGTAGAAACAGTTTGCTTCTTTGAACTATTTGCGTTGATGGATTAGTTCAATCCAGAATTGGAGATAATGGATGTAAGTGCAAAAATACCAGATTTTGAGAAGCAAGTAGGAATTTATGCGTAAATGAACTAAAGTGTGAATGAGAAATTTATTTCTTTCAGTTTTATCCATGTCATTATACTCACATTGGAGTACTATTACACCCGTCAAAGTTTTGTTCTCTCTCTCTCTCTCCCCCCACCTACACGAAAGAAGTTACGCACGTTAAGAACTCTCCCAGACCTACTCATGGGAGTTTTGGCAACAGCATTTTCAGAATGTCTTAGTAACTTACCAAACCGAACAAGAGCAGGAAAATGTTATAATTCCTCATGCATCTTAGTGAATTCCTTATACACATTAGCGGCGCTCAAGTACTTAACTGCTTAACTAAATTCAAACAAAACAATTCGCGACATATAAAAAATTACAAATTATGTATCATTACTAAATAAAAATATAAAAAATTACCCACAACTAGATATTATGACATATTATATAAAAAAATATATTGATAAAAATATAATTTTTTTTATAAACTATCGATATTTGATAATTATATTAAATCCGATTAAATTTTATTCGAGTTGGATATGACACTTAAGAGACAAAAATCTACTATACTTATTTTTGTCATACACAATATTTGAATTTGAGATATTATTTAAGAAATATCAAATGATTAATTTCCGCACTAATATAAATTTATGGCTTGATGGGTGGGGTGAATAATGCCTCATCTTTCATATTTTGCAATCTGATTATTAGAAAATAAAAACAATTAGATCAAAATCTTAAAATTTGGGATTGACCTGATCACTCTCACGGTAGCTTTCATAAAACCACAAAATACACGCCACACATTTCGGTCCGTTGTTCTTGATGATGACAAAAACATTTTTTGATTGATGCAATTGAAGCCGTAGGATGGACATTCGCAACGAGATAAATAACCAACATCAACGCCATGGTCACGGGAAAATCCAATTTCGGATTTGCTTCCAAATCTTGTGTGGAAAAAACCGGTGCTAACGGCCAAATATGGGGCCCACAACAAGAAATAGCTGTTAGGTCATATGTATGGGTCCCACTAGACGCAACTGTCGGAGTGGGCAACTGTTAACCGCTTTGTGCTTTGTCCTCTTGCTTCTTTATTTATTTTTTTTGAAAGAACCTTTTATATTGATAAATTAGCAGAAAAATATGTTAAGAAATTTGTTTGGTAAATTTTAAAGGGTAGTATCTTGAATGCAATGCGGTAGTAATAACCAATGATTTTTTTTTTCATAAATCATTGATATCTGATAATCATATTAGAGTTATTAATTTTAATTTGAATTGGGTTTATTAATCAAGTGATAAAATTTTTTTAATATTTATTTTTTTTATACATAAAATTTAAAATCGAAAACTTACGATATTACTTTTCAATCATAGTATCAGTTATTCGTTGATATAATCAACGATAATGGTACTATTCCATCCCTCAAGATAGTAAAACAAGGGCGACGACTATTGAAGTTTTTAAATCTGGGTAAGTGGGAAAGGGGAATAGTAATCCATGAGCCTTTCGGAAGCTTAGAAAAAAGAAAATTTGATGTCTCAAAGTTGATTGGTTTAAAGCTTTTTGTATTTTTTTTTTTTATAAATATTTGAGGGGTAACAATTTGATTTTAGGCCCAGTTATGTGCATACGTAATGGTGATGTTGATTCGTGGCCCTAAGAAGGATAAGAGACTGCAAACAATTATAGGACTCCAAAGAAGAATGTTCCATTTGAGTAGATTTCCTACTTTAGCTTTTTCTTTAAGAGAATGAAAAGTCATTGTATGCGGATTTTCAGCAGGGTAACACATGGCCTTCCTTGAAAAGGTTAGATGCCATGTAGAAATCCATGCATCTGCTCTCTCTCTCTCTCTCTCTCTCTTCCCCCTGGCCCTTCTGCCTATAAATACTAGCCAGTTTATGATCCTAACTCCACCAAACCTAGAAAATCGATACCACATAAGCACTACTTTCATATCATTAAGTTTCTCTTTTGGTACAATAGTGATAATGGCTCTTTTTCAGACAAAACCTTACTTTTCACTTTTAGATTTTGTAGTTTTAGCTTTTTTTTCGCTTTCGTTAATTAAGTCTGTTTCTTGCTTCCATCCTAAACTTATTAATGTCTCGAAGGTTCAATCCTACTCCTCTGACTGGTCACCTGCTGGTGCTACCTGGTATGGAACCGCCACCGGTGCAGGGAGCGATGGTAATAAGAGAGAGAGAGAGAGAGAGAGAGAGGTTCGTGTGTTAATGTTATTAATTTGTTTGAGAATATGCATTGCAGGTGGTGCATGTGGATATGGGACTGCTGTGGGGCAATCTCCTTTCTCTTCCATGGTGTCAGCAGGAGGCCCTTCCTTGTTCAACTCTGGAAAAGGATGTGGAGCTTGCTATCAGGTGCACCTCTACTAATCACGAAGCTTGATAAAAAGAAACTCGCACTAAATTAATAAAGAATGATGGCGTTATTTTGGGGTAAAGTGTTCATAAATCATCTTGTGCGGGGATCAAATTAGGAAAGACCGAAGGATAACATACACGAATTAGTCGAAAGCAGAAATTATAATTTATATAAAACAACTAATATTTTAAAAAATTTTAATGATATTTTTATATTAACGTGTCTCAAATTATAATAGTTGTCGTGGTTCAATCTATTTCGGCAAAACCTGTAATTTAAAGTACATAAAAGATGGGCTTATAGGGGACCTCATTACGCAGGTGAAATGCACAGAGAATGCAGCATGCTCGGGCAATCCAGTAACAGTAGTAATCACAGATGAATGTCCTGGAGGTCCTTGTTCTGCAGAGTCGATTCACTTTGATATGAGTGGCACTGCCTTTGGAGCTATGGCCATTTCTGGCAAGGAAAATGCACTGCGAGATGTTGGAACCTTGCAAATACAATATAAAAGGTCTGTATATTTTTTCTGCCCATTCCTACATCATGCTCATCATGTAGCAAATGATTAATACTTGGCCTAAGAAAAAAATGTCACAGTTATTTTGTGTTAAATAATACTCTTGCAGAGTTGAGTGTGACTACCCTGGAGTGTCTGTGACCTTCCGCGTGGACTCAGGCTCCAACTCCAATTACTTTGCAACTGCGATTGAATTTGAAGATGGAGATGGTGATATTGGGGGAGCAGACCTCAGAGAAGCGACGAACTCTGTCTCATGGCAACCCATGCAACAGTCTTGGGGTGCTGTTTGGAAACTTGATTCCGGATCTGAATTGCAAGCCCCGTTTTCAATCCGATTAACTTCGGACTCAGGAAAGACTCTTGTTGCTAATAATGTGATTCCTGCTGATTGGAAACCTAGCCAAACTTATCGCTCCGTTGTCAACTTTGATGTCTAATTATAATCTAAGTTGATATTAATGTTGTAATAAAAAAATATAGTAATATAACTATGACAAAGCTTTGTGCTTTGTACTTTGTACTTCTTATACTTACTTGTTATAGTAATAGTATATGGAAAAGCTCTTCACCTTCTCCAAGCCGTATGATCCAAAAATTACAAAAGATGGGTGAGAATTATGAATTTTGAGTGGGGTTGACATTAAATTTGAGAAAATGATTCTTTGCTTGGAAAGATTCGGGATTTCAAATTAGGATTACAAATTCGATAATCTCTTTTTATACGTTTGCGTTTCTTTTGATATATTTGCATTACATACAACAAACAAGTTTAGAGAAGGAAATGCTTTTTCAGAGTTTATATTTTGCGCTAACCACCTACCACTTGCGTGGGCCAAAAGAACTGAGTTGTGCCAAACTTTAACACTTAGCCTCGGGCTAGACGTTTCAATAGAGAGAAAAGCAGACCTACAACTGCATTAAAGTACTTCCGAATTGACACAAACAGAGAACTCTAATATTCAAGATTCATATTGTCAAGGTTGCAAGAGGTGAAAGTGTTGGGATTCTTGACACGGGTCACCAGAATCCGTCATAACACAATAAGCCTGAGAGAAAATCACAACACATAAAAAAAATGGAGAAAGAAATCACTAAAAAAGAAAATATGAATGACAAAGTGAAATATGTCTCTCTCAACCTCCCTCTTTTTTTCTTCTTACTTTCTTTCTCTCCCTTTAAGATTTTTCCTTCTCACACCACAAGGGTGACTCTCACTCTCTCTCATATAAAAATCACACTCTTCACATTTTAGGATTTCGCTCTCTGTACAAATAAAAATTCATACATACCTTTTTCTCCATCATAATTGGCTAGACTGATGTTGGACTCTCGCCGTATAGGAGGGACCTAACCCAACGAAAGGCATTCAAAAAAGGAGAACAGTGTGTAGGCGCCCCGCCCCTTACTCCTCTACAAAGTGCGCCACGGCACTAATTGGGGGAATTCTAACTGTACATAGTAATACTCCTTTATGTGAGTTAATCAAAAGCTCCAGAAGTCAAATACTTGGTAAATTATTATAATTTACTCATATTACAATCTCGTGATTAACATGTCTAATTAGCCGAAAGAAATTCAAGCCTAAGACTGGGAAAGTTGATGAAATACCTTGCATTGAAATGCAGACTCTATTCAACAGAGTTTATGAAAAAAAATGAACCCGGCTAGAATAATACAAAAACATTAGTTATTTTGATTAGATTTTAATTATGGTTAACGTTGTTATTAACCAAGGATAACTTTATTATTATAGGCTATTGGACCATATACTATCATGTTTGTTAGCTAATTAGACAAACATATAAATAAATACCGATCGTTATTTTAAACTTTATCCTAATATATATAAATCAATAAATAAAAACAAATGGGATTAAAATATATAGAATACAAATTATATGTAAAATATATATTATATTTAATTAATTATACGACCGAACAAAAATACACCATTTTGATCAACTAGATGTCTAAGGCAAGTTAAAACAACCCAGAATGGGATGATTCACGAGCAACCCAACTTATTTCCACCCTTAATGGGTAAATATTACCTTAACTGGAGGTAGGGTAAAGAAGAAGAAAATGACCCATATGTGTCAAATTAAATTTTAATAGGAGCAAATTCTATGATTGAAACTGCTTCTCTAATCCTGAGAGCAGACGACGAGAAAAACAAAAGCTTATAGATAATGCAAAAGCCTGCCATAATAGTTGGGATCTCAACACACAAGTTGTAGGTCTCATGAGGTAAACAACTACTAATTTGGTTACACTCTTAGTTGAGCAAAAAGAGTTGCCCTTTTCTCTCAGTGAAGTGGTGCTTTGGTTACACTGTAATCATTCATTAATTCCTTCTTCTTTTGCTTTCAAATTAGGCATTTTTAGGAGTACTTTCTTAGCAAGTAGTGAAAGTAATCAAATGAAGAGCAAGATTTTGGTTATAGCCCTTGTGAAAGTGAAGCAATTAGACCATAATTGCATTTCCATGAAAATGCTTGTAGTCAATGACAATTAACTCGCTTGGACTTGCATGTACCCTTACAGGATAGTGTGTATTTTTTGAAATTTATAAATTTACTTAAAATATACTCGAGAGTTGTATTCAGAGTGTAAAACAATACATTGCGAATGAAAAAAAGAAAAAAAGAACATCATTTTGAATTTCGAAATTTTATTCATAAATTCTGAGAGGACAAATTCAATGTGGCCAGGGTCTATTGACACTATTTAGACATCAAAAGTTAACTTTAGAATGATGGATTCGGGCAGAAGCCAACCAGCAGGAATCACATTTTTGGCCACAAGTGTCTTTTTGGAAGGAGTAGTTAGCTTAATGGAGAAAGGCCCGTTTAGGGGATTGCCCGAATTGAGTTTCCAAACAGCACCCCATAATCTCTGCATAGGTAGCCATTGTTTAGAAGAAGCCTCTTGAACCTCAACTGCAGCCAAATCACCATCTCCATTTACAAATTCAACCGCTGTGGAAAAGTACCATGGGTTCGAACCCGGGTCAACCCGAAGCGCGATTTTCACTCCAGGATACTTGCATTCTACCCTGTAATATTCACGCATTTTTCCAGATGTACAATCGGTTCATGTTCATGTCACCCTAAAGAAAGAAGAATGAAACAGTACTAGTTGGCTACATTTTCAATGAGTTGAAGTTTCAAAATTTGCAAAGGAACTTGTGGACTGCTATAAAACATTACTTATTTTGAAATGAAAGAAGTTGACTTATTTTGGGGAAAAAGATTAAAGATAGTCTCTCTCTCTCACTTACACAAACACTTACACTTGCCTTCTATACTGAATATTCAAGACCGACATTCCGGAGTTGATCTTCCTGACTAGACTTAGCCATGGCACCAAAGGCAGCGCCACTTAAATCAAAATGAACTGGCTCTGCTAGGCGTGGACCTCCGGGACACTCAACTTGTGATCACTACAGTCACTTTTTTACCCGAGCATGCCGCATTTTCTGTGCACTTCACCACGATTTTGGTTGATTTTGATCAAAATAAATGCAGAAAATATTTGATAAAGAATTTTGTTGAATAAAATTTTCATTGATGAATTTCCTTTTACCTCAAAACAAGTTCCACATCCTGCACCAGATCGGAACAAAGAAGGGCTGCCTGCTGAAATCTTTGAATTAAAAGGAGGTTCTCCTACGGCACTCATATATCCACATGCTCCTCCTATATGTTACACACACAAGAAAATACTAACGAATAAAATAGACTTGCTCGAAACTCTTGTAACAAAGGTGTTAAGTTCGAGTCATCCCAGTTTCCAAGGCAAAAAAAAAAAAAAAAAAAAAAAAAAAAATCACTAGCATCAGTTATCAGAATATAGAGAGAATTACCATCACTTCCTGCACCAGTAGGGCTACCATACCAGCTGGCTCCAGCAGGTGCCCATGACCAACTAATATCAGAAAGAGACCTAGAGACATTAGTGAGGACTTTTGGATGGAAGCAATAGACAGAGTAAGAAGCAAAAGAGAGAAGATAGTAGCAAGACTATAGAGAAACAACATATTGGGAAGGACAGCTCTAAGCCATATTCAAATCAAAATGTGTTAAACAAAAATGTTAGAAGCTAGACAACTTTATATATGGATCCAGGATAAAAAAAAGCTCTGTTTTTGGCTGACAATTCTGGTTTATGAATGTAGCTTGTTAGAAAATATATTATATATAAAAATAAATTGATAATTGATTTAATTTTGATAATACATGATTTTATTGGTTTTTATATTTATAATAATTATTTTTATATTTATAATAATAAGTTTTATATATAAATCCAATTTATTATAATAATTCAAATGAAATAATGAATTATTATATTTATATTATTATATTACTCTCCATCGTTAATATGGTATTAAAACCATGTTCATCTATCTTTTATTCATATTAATTTATATTTTTTACTTTAGAGCAATTTTTTCTTAAATGTGATATTAGAACCATATTTAACTAATCTAACACGAGAACTTCCTAAGATATCACCAACCCTACTACTCTCACCCAACATGATTAACTATGTAGTTCTTGAATAAAACTCATTATCTTTTTTAACATGATATCAGGGCCTCTTTTACAAAAAGAGTTATACATACGTCCACACGCACTACCAAAAGAGCCGGTTCCTGAGTTTGAGGCCAGAGTTATAGTCAGATCTAAATCCAAATTGAGAGCCAGAGCTAGAGCCCGAAGCCAGATTCAAAGACAAAATTTTCTATCCAAATTCTCTTTCAAATTCAAGTGCTCTTCACTATACCACACTGAATTTGACATGTTAGTAAATATATTATAGATTCAATATTTTTATATTGACTTAAATATTCTCTAATATAGTATCACAGTTATATTTATCTATCTTTTATATCATATTATTTAATATTTTTAATATGATTTCATAACCCTATTCAATTTCCTTTCTACATAGCTAATCTAGAAAATTAACAACTTGGTCCATTTCTTGTTGCGAGGGAATCAAAGTCATGCAAGTAGTGACCTTTTTAGCTATTATGAAGTATATATATTTTTTGTAAAGATACTTTAGCATTTTTCTTTTTCCTTTTTTTTTCCCTGCTATTTTTAATGGCTTAATAAGCTTAGATTTTGTATCATGTGATAATTCATACTCAATCTGGCGTTAGATATATATAAATTTCTATGATATTCGAGGTGTGAACACGTGCAGTTGAATGACTTGGTTATTGAAAAATTTCAATCATAAAATTTCAATAATTAAATTTTAAATGGGAAAAGCAATTGAGTAGCAATTAGGGCTCAACTTATCGAATGCAATCGGTCCAATTAAGAAAGAGTAGGCCTGATCTGCCATAACCTAACTTTGATTTGAAATGAATCCATGGGCCTGGTTGGGCCGGATCGGGTCGGGTCAGGTTGAATGAGTTTGCTCCTTTAAACGTTAGGGAAATACGTCGAGAAAAGTCTAGATTTTTGCGGTATAAATTATAAAGCTTTGTAACTGTTTTCCATTGGCAATAACTATGAACTCTTTCGGGGAAATTCCAATTACGTGGAAGAATTGTATCCGTAAATAAGAACTATGAACTCTTGTGGAGAAATCTATAAGTTTTGTAATTCCATTGGCAACAAAATGCCATTTTTATACTTATTTTGTTCACAAAATAAGAAATTTATAATTCAATTATATCGGTAAAATTATATAAAAGAGATTTAATTACATTAAATTTTTTGAAAACTTACTAAATTTTGAGTAATTAGAATTTATTCTGACCACCACCATGGAAATTGGTAGCCACCGGATGGTAGACAATTCCACCGATGGCTCTACAACTTTTGAAAGGTTGAATTTGTAACCATGAACAATTTGTCCGTTGATTTTGATTTGAGTGGCACTGCTTTTGGTGCCATGGCAAATAATAAGTGGGTTAGGACTCTTTGCCATGAAAGATTTCAAATCCGGCCATGGCAATGCTTGGGATCTAAATGGGTCAGGTCCAAACCTAAAATAATCTTGGGCCTATGCTCTCTTAGAAACCCCTTGCTGGGTATTCAACCCATGCTTAGATCTCCAATAAAGAGGGGGAAAAAAAAAAACTCGTTTGACCCGACCCGAACCGACCCGACCCATGAATTCGTTTCAAATTAAAGTTATGTTATGGCAGATCAGGCCTACTCTTATTATTCTTTTTTCCTTTCGAAAATAGCTAGAACCTTCTTTTTCCATAAATTTTAATCCATAGAAGTACATCCTTATTTTTCACAAAATTAATCAATCTGATGAAAACAATATCTTATGTTGTGTAACTTCACAGATATTGATATCTACGAGAATGGTGGTCAGGATAAATCATAAATATTTAAAATTTTTTTATATATTGAAATTTTCAATAACGGGTTCACACACCACGACTGATATAGAAAACTATATATATCTAACGCCAGATTGAGAATGAATTATCACATGATACACAATCATGGCTTATTAGACCATTAAAAATATCAGGGAAAAAGAAAAGGAAAGGAAAAATGCTAATGTATCTTTACATAAAATATGTATATACTTCTAATGGCTAAAAAAGGTCATTACTTGCATGACTTGGATTTCCTCGCAACAGGAAGCGGACCAAGTTGTTAATTTTTCTAATGAGCTATGGGAAAAGATAATTGAATATGGTTCTGAAACCATATTAAAAGTGTGAAATAATATGAATATGAGATGAATGGAGTTGTGATACAATATTAGAGAATCTTGAAAATCTATATAACATATTAAATATAATGTTCCATTGCTTCAATTTGAATTATTACAATAAATTGGATTATAAAATATACATATTATTACAAATATGTAAATAAATAAAATCAAATATTCTAAGAATCAAATCAATTGATATATAATTTATTTGCTAACATCCCCTCAAATTCAATATGATGCAGTGAAAATCACTCGAGTTTGAAAAGGAATTTGGATAGAAGACCTTGGCTCTTGTTCTAGCTCTAGGCTCAGGGTTTGGCTCTTTGTGCTCTTGATCTAGATTTGGTTCTCGCTCCGAGCTCACGATCTGGCACGTGCAGAGCATAGATCACCCTTTTTGTAATGGGGCTCTGATTTCATGTTTATTTGAGAACTCCAAGCTTAACTGTACTTGAGTAAGAGTAGTATTAGGATGTATGATCGCTTGAGAAGTTTTCATGTCAGATTAGTTGAATAAGATCTACTATCATATTAAAAAAAAAAAAAGAAAAAGAAAAATTACTCTCATGCCAAGTTAAAAATATAAAATAATATAAATAAAAAAGATAGATGAATTTGATTTTAATACCATATCAAACATAGATAGTAATATAATAATATAAACATAACACTCAATTGTTTTATTTAAATTATTATAATGAGTTAGATTTATATAGAAATAATTTTTACAAATATGAAAACAAATAAAATCAAATATTTTTAAAATCAAATCAATATAGTATAATAAAATCACTTAAATTTGTCTTCAAGGGGACAGTCTAGTGGTCATAACTATTTTCTATAACTTGATGATTTTAGATTCGAATCTATATGTAATAAAAAAAAAATCACTTAAATTTGAATAAGAATTTGGATAGAGGATTTTGGCTCTAGCTCTGGTTCAATCTGAATATGGATCTATATGGTTTTGGGCTCAGGCTCAGGCTTAGGATCTGTCTCTTTTGGTTGTACATATGTGTTCAATTTTTTTGATACTATATTAACCGGTAACAGAGTCAAATTTCGATTAATCTGATTCGAGATTTACAGTGGTCCATTTAAGGAGGCTATTTTCCCAAAATAGTTTTTTCCATACCCAAATAGTAAGTCGAATTCAGAAATTTAGTTAAACGACCTACCACCATATCCTATTAGATGAATTCATGTGGATAATCCTTAGGGGTTCTGAAATCCAAGATTGATTGAACATGGTTTTGATATCATATTAAATAAAAAATTATTATGATACCGCATAAGAAGAAAACTGAATATGACTCTAAAATCATACTAAGAATATATAATAATATATATATGAAAAATAGATAAATATGAATATAATATCATGTTAAAATATATTAAAATCAATAAAAATATTAAACATAATTTGTTTCATTTGAATTTATAATAAATTAGATTTATAAATAAAACTTATTATTACAAATATAGAAACAAATAAAATAAAATATTATCAAAATCAAATCAATTATTTTTTATATATAATATATTTACTAATAAGCTACGTTCATAAACCAAAATTGTTAGCCAAAAACAGAAGTTTGTTTCTCATTGATCCATATATAAAGTTGTCTACCTTCTAACATTTTTGTATAACACATATTGATTTGAATATGGCTAGAGTTGTCCTTCACAATATGTTGTTTCTCTATTGCCTTGCTACCATCTTCTCTCTTTTGCCTTGCTCTGTCTATTGCTTCCATCCAAAAGTCCTCACTAATGTCTCTAGGTCTCTTTCTGATATTAGTTGGTCATGGGCACCTGCTGGAGCTACCTGGTATGGTCCCCCAACTGGTGCAGGGAGTGATGGTAATTCTCTCTGAATTCTGATAACTTATGCTAGTGATTTTTTTTTCTTGGCTTAGAAATTGGGATGACTTGAACTCAACACCTTTGTCACGAGAGTTTCTAGTAAGGCTATTTTATTTATTAGTATTTTATTTTGTGTGCAACGTATAGGAGGAGCATGTGGATATATGAGTGCAGTAGGAGAACCTCCTTTTAATTCAAAGATTTCAGCGGGAGGCCCTTCTTTGTTCAGATCTGGTGCAGGATGTGGAACTTGTTTTGAGGTAGAAGAAACTTCATTAACGACAATTTTTATTCAACAATAATTCTTTATCAATTATTTTCTGAATTTATTATGATCAAAATCATCCAAAATCTAGGTGAAGTGCACAGAAAATGCCGCGTGCTCGGGTCAAAAAGTGACTGTAGTGATCACAGATGAGTGTCCCGGTGGTCCATGCTTAGCAGAGCCAGTTCATTTTGATTTAAGTGGAGCTGCCTTTGGTGCCATGGCTAATCCTGGTCAGGAAGATGGACTTCGGAATGTTGGTGTCTTGAATATTCAGTACAGAAGGCAAGTGTGTGTGGGGGGGGGGGAGAGAGAGAGAGAGAGAGAGAGATACTATCTTTAATCTTTTTCCAAAAATAAGTTACTTCTTTCATTTCAAAATAAGTAATGTTTTATGGCAGTCTACATGTTCCTTTGCAAATTTTGAAACTTCAACTCATTCAAAATGTAGCCAACTAGTACTGTTTCATCCTTCTTTCTTTAGGGTGACATGAACATGAACTGATTGTACATCTGGAAAAATGCATGAATATTACAGGGTGGAATGCAAGTATCCTGGAGTGCAAATCGCGTTTCGGGTTGACCCGGGTGCAAATCCATGGTACTTTTCCACAGCGGTTGAATTTGTAAATGGAGATGGTGATTTGGATGCAGTTGAGGTTCAAGAGGCTTCTTCTACACAATGGCTACCAATGCAGAGATTATGGGGTGCTGTTTGGAAACTCAATTCGGGCAATCCCCTAAACGGGCCTTTCTCCATTAAGCTAACTACTCCTTCCAAAAAGACCCTTGTGGCCAAAAATGTCATTCCTGCTGGTTGGGTTCCTGGCCGAATCTATCAGTCTAATGTCAACTTTTGATGTCTGAATACTGTTAATCAACCCTGGCCACGATGTCTAAATTGTGTCAATATACCCTGGCCACGTTGAATTTGTCCTCTAAGAATTTATGAATAAAATTTCAAAATTCAAAACGATGTTCTTTTTTTTATTCTTTGTTTTTCATTTGCACTGCATTTTTTTATCGTAAAACTCATTTTATTTACTCTTTATTTAACCATTACACTCAGAATAGAACTCTGGAATATATTTTAAGTAAATTTAGAAACTTCAAAATATACACACTATCATATAAGAATACATGCAACTCTACGCGAGTTAATTTTCATCGACTGCAAGCATTTTCATGGCAATGCAATTATAGTCTAATTGCTTCACTTTCACTCGGGCTATAACCAAAATCTTGGTCTTCACTTGATTACTTTCACTACTTGCTTGGAAAGTATTAAAAATGCATAATTTGAAAGGAAAAGAAGAAGGAATTAATGAATGATTACAGTGTAACCAAGGCACCACTTCACTGAGAGAAAAGGGCAACTCGTTTTGCTCAACTAAGAGTGTAATCAAAGTAGTAGTTGTTTACTTCTTGAGACCCACTAGTTGTGTGTTGAGATCCTAACTATTATGGCAGGTTTTTGCATTATTTATAAGCTTTTGTTTCTCTTGTCGTCTGCTCTCCGGATTAGAGTAGCAAATTTCAACCATAGAATTTGCTCCTATCAAAATTACTTCTATAAAATTTAATTTGACACCTATGTGTCGTTTTCTGTAAAATTCTCTCTCATAAAAGCTGTTCTTTCCCCTTTTTAGAAAGAGAAAGAAAAGAGAAAGAAACCCAAGTTAAATTATTAGGAAAAAGGAGAAAAAAATAGCACTATATGTATAATCTAGTGTTTTCTTCTTCTTTACCCCACCTCCGACTAAGGTAATATTTATCCATTAAGGTGGAAATAAGTCAGGATGATCGTGAATAATCTTAATCTGGGTTTGCTTAACTTGCCTTTTAATGTTTTTGTTCGATCTTATGATTAATTAAATGTAATATATATTTTTACATATAATTTGTATTATATATTTTAATGCCATTTGTATTATGTTATTTATTTATATATATTAGGATAAAGTTTAAAATGGCAGTTAGTATTTATTTATATGTTTGTCTAATTGACCAACAAACCAAATCTAGTCTTATTTTATGGCCTATCAAAGACTATGTGCCAGACCCAACCTAATAATTTCCATGGTAGGTTTAGACCATTAAGGTTTTTACTTTACTCAATTCCACCCGTTAATAATCACCTTAAGGTAGCATTATTTGCATCGAATCCTAGTGGGTATTTCTCTTATAAGAAAGTATTTAAAGCCGACAAGCTATAAATTCAAATTTTGAATATAAAAATGATTACGCTAAGAGAGTTGTCTCTCGTAAAAAATTGTCTAATCCATCCTTTTCATTTTTCTAATAAAAATATTCCAATACTAATTTTATGCTTTAAAATCAACAAACAACGACAAATAATTTCATAAAAAAAGATATTACCATGGATATTTGTGATATCATGATGAGAGAGGACTTGAAATCCACCTCCCAAATAACTTCTTATTTTTTCTTTCAAATCTTCTATTAAGAATTTGAGGATCCAAATGTTAAAATTAGCTTTAATAACTATGGTGTCGCAACTATTAGACAAATTTTATCTGTATCTTGTCTCATAATTTGACTACTTCAATCTGTATCAGATATCGAAATTTAGTAAACTGTTGGGCCATTCTATAATAACAAAAGATTGTATTTCCAAAAAAATATTAAAAAATTATATAATGATAAGTATATATTTCGTTCCATCTCGACTAAAATGGCCAGAATGTCTTATTCTAATTTAAAAAATTTTATTTCACTTAACATCTCGCCATTTGGAAAATTTCAGCTGTTGGATATGTTTCTCATATTTTATTCCCAAAAAAAATTAATTTTAATAAAAAATTAGGTGCAAGATTATAATTTATTTGTAAAAAACCTAAACCACAATTTTGTATCCTAATTTTTTATATATGATAGTTTAATTTATGCTCTATTGAATTGAAATCTCTTAGTTTGTCGATAATTTGGTATTTGTTTGTATAAAATTAATTTAAATACCCTTCAAATTTGATCATTCAAAAAAAAAATTTAATTTGAAATTTATTCTTAAATATTTGGAATTATTTCTATATTGCATAATTTGAAAATTTATTTTTACAATTGAAGTAAATTTATATTTATAAAATTTATAAATATTATGTGTATATGTATAAATTTGAAACATAATTTGAAAATGTTTGGATACCGAAATATATTATAATAATAAGAAAATTGGAAACATAAGTTCTAGGATTGTTAAATTTAATGAGAATAATTGTTTCTATTTAACACCGAAAATAAATGTGTGAGGGGGAAAGCAGCTACAGCCTACCGACAGAGAAGGAAGAAAGAAGGCATGGGTTGGTTTTCTTGGCTTGGAATTGAAGGGATATGAATAGATTGACTGTTAGAACCACTCCTTCTCTCTCTCTCTCTCTCTCTCTCTCTCTTTCTCTCTCTCTCTCCACTTTACTACCAATGACTGGACGGACGGTCGGACGGGAAACACTCTGTTCAAAATCTTACCCTCACAATATACATTTGCATTAAAATATCCCCTCTCTAATCTCCCACCGCCGTCCGTTCATTTTCATTGACCGGCGGCGCCACTACACACGCACTCTCTCTCTCGTCCTCACTCACAAACATATTACAATAACTAACATAAATATACACAAATACTCATGCACATATATAACTCGTAATAATCTAAGATTGATAGTCTTAGAAAGAAAAAGTCTCTCGCCCACGTACCCTCCTTCCACTTGTCACACACTCTCTCAACTTACACTCCTCTCTTTCTCTCTCATCTCTCCATCCACAACAAACCAATACTCCAACTAAAAACTAGGACTAAACTTCTTTTCACCATACAAACCAACAACAACTTTCGCTACAAGAACCAACTCCTCTTCTTTCTCTACCATTCTTAAAATTTTAACACAATATTTTTCATCATCATTATTATTTTGTTATTTTTACTGTTTCCTTTCCATGGCTATGCTTGTAGATCACAAATCAAATTTCAAGCACTTTTGTAGAATTTGTAAAAGGGGTTTTGGTTGTGGGAGAGCACTTGGTGGTCACATGAGAGCTCATGGAATTGGGGATGAGGCGGCGCATCTCGATGACGATGACCCTGCAAGCGATTGGGAGGACAACAAACTAGGGGGCAATGCACCTAGTAATAGGAGAATGTATGCATTAAGGACGAACCCTAATCGCCTAAAGAGTTGTAGGGTTTGTGAAAATTGTGGCAAGGAATTTTTGTCGTGGAAAGCCTTCCTTGAGCATGGAAAATGCAGCTCGGCCGATGTGGAATCGTTTGTCTCCTCCCCCGGATCGGATGGTGAGGATGGGGGCCCAAGAAGAGGTTGTGGGACATGGTCAAAGAGAAAGAGATCATTAAGAGCTAAAATTGGGAATTATAGCCCAACATGCCCATCTAGTGAAGAAGAAGACCTTGCAAATTGTCTTGTCATGTTGTCAAATGCTAGGGTTGATCCCTTGGTGGCGGAGCCGGAGGAGTCATGCGCCTCCGCCAGCAAGGAGGAAGAGAGGCGGAATCCGGTGGCTTTTGTGGCACCAATCACCGCCCACCGGCTTCCTATGGACAAAGCAAAAGGAGTAGCAAAAGGCATGTTCGAATGCAAAGCATGCAAGAAAGTGTTCAATTCTCATCAAGCATTGGGAGGACATAGAGCTAGCCACAAGAAGGTCAAGGGTTGTTTCGCGGCCAGGCTTGATCATATAGACGACAGTGTGGCCGATGATGATGTGATCACCCATGAAGAGTTCTTAATGTCATCAAAATCAACTTCCACTTTACAATTTGATCATGGTTTGAGTACACCATCATCAATGCCTCCAAGGAGGAAATCAAAAGTACACGAATGCTCTATTTGTCATCGCATATTTTCATCTGGACAAGCCTTAGGAGGTCACAAAAGGTGTCATTGGATCACCTCCAATTCACAGGACACTTCTTCACTAGCCAAGTTCCATCAATTTCATGATCATCACTTGGATCATCAAGTTCATCCAAGGCCAAAGTTCACCAACCCTGAACCACACCTTGATCTCAACCTCCCGGCTCCAGCCGATGACATGACGGGCATCTGGCGGGACCCGAGAAACCCTTTGAGCTTTGAGGTCTCAACGGAGATCTACTTGCAACCACGGATAGGGATTGACTCAAAAGAATACAAGGAGGATAGTCTCCAACACCATTATCAACAACAAGCAAAGGAAGAGGAGGAGGAGAATAACAGAAAGCACAACACCACCAACAATAATAATGAGAACAATCATGCTTCATTGCACAATAATGTGGATGATGAAGCAGACAGTAAGGTGAAGTTAGCAAAGCTTAGTGACCTAAAAGATATGAGCAAGGGTGGAGATTCTTCTCCTTGGTTGCAGGTGGGGATTGGTTCAACTACCAATGTGGGTGCTGACCCTTGAACAATTGCACATTTTTGTAATCATTTTCTTTTCACCATACCCTTTATCATTCTTGTATTTATTGAACTTGTAATTAAACCAAAACAAGCTCATAATCTAAATTATTATTTTTATTTTTTGTTCTTTCTTGTTATTGATGATCACTTTAAATCTCTTCGTGGTTTTATATTTAAAAGTTTTGTTCTTCCACTTTACTACTGATCATGAAAATTAGATTTTTTTTTTTTTGTGATTATTTCTCAGATTATATATTGTTAGGATTGGAGCAAGATCATCTTGTAAGAGCATGAAGTAATTCAACACTACTGCAGACCAGAAGCAGCTGTTGCAGCGTTTTTGGCACGTATTTTTAATGCAATGGCGTGGCGCGTCGGAGGCAGTTGTTCTTAGTTTAGCTGGGGACAAGTGCAGTAGAGTATCTCCTGTTCCACCTCACCCCTCTGTCGTCCATCAATGGAAGTATAGTGGGACCCAGAAATTGCCACGTCGCCTACGGTTCATAAGTTGCATTTTCACTTATTAGTAATAGAGTTGACTTGTGGAGAAGCGACTTTGTGGTGTGGCTGTGGTGTTGGACTAAGCCAGTACCAGAGAAAAATTAGTGTAATGTGCGACACTTGTCAAGATGTGAGAGAGATGTGGCGGCATGTCTTGCGGACCACCATTAATGAGAAAATGCTCTCTCTTTCTCTCTCCTCTCAAAATGGAGTTTGCTAATGGTTGACAAGAGGAGACAAAAGGCGGTTCCATAGTTAAATATGTAGGGCCTGGCATTTTCTTCTCCGTTCACTATCTAATTATAGAGGCTCACTAGTATCAAAAAAATTATAGAGGCTGACTTATCTCAAGGTCCTCCAATATCTAACTAGATCTGGCCAAATGTTTGGTGTCACAACTCTCTTTCTCTCTCTCTCTCATGCACAAATATAATATGCAAAGGACTCCTCAGTTTATATTAGTTATTGATTGGTTTGTAACATATAGGCAAATTTCCAAACCAAAAGCAAGCTTGGAACTATGAATAAAATTCAACAAAATGATTTAGAAGGTGTCAAGTGGGTCGGATCCAGATCTATATGTTGGCATGCCTGACGCAGCAACTCATGCAAATTCTCCAATTCGGGCCTCCTATCGAGTGAAATAATGGTCTTTATAAGAGAATTGAGAGAGAGGCCCACTTGGGGTCTCGTAGCCAATCATGGTTTGGAAATCTAATACGAATTGGGCCCCTCAAAATTTGATTCCAGCCCACCTAAGAACCCGGGGCGGAGAGAGAGAGAGATTTCGTTTGTCTAATGGGACAATGTGATGGTCACAATTTTCTTTCTCCAATCTTAAAATTTAGGGTTTGAATACTTGTATAAAAAAAAAAAAAAAAAGAGATTTCGTTTTCATGAATAGAATTACTTCAAATTGAATGCTTTGTAATATGAATATGGTGTAGACTCCTAGCCTTGCAGGACACAAGCTGATTGCGAAGCCTCTTGAACAATGATTATATTTACATCAAAAAAAATAAAAAAAAACAATGATTATATTCATTTCCAAGGAAAACAAAAACATAATAATAATGCTCATTATGACCTTTTGCAGATTCGATAGATTTTGGATTCCAAAGATCCGAAATTAAAATAGGACAAATGAGAGTTAAAAGCTTAATGATACATTAGGTGTTACCATGAATGCTCAGGATTAGCCCTAATGAAATCCTACCATCTTTTTTGCTTCCATATGAGGGAAGAGAACAACCTTGATCTTTCATAATATTTGAAAGTAGAATCAGTAGACATTTGATTTAATAGAAAAATACTAAATCTTTTAATTAAAATTCAATTTTAAATTTTGATAATGAAAATAATTATGTTGAAAAAATTTTATCTAAAGAAAGGTATGATAACAGTTCACGGCGAATTCAATTCAAATATAAAAAAAATAATAATATTTGAGGGTAGAAAATATAAATATAGCACGCTAGGTTGTTCTATTCTGTATTTTATCTTTTTCTGTAGCCAAGTAGTATAACATTCAATAAAGGAATTCAGAGGTGAGGATTCAATAGAGGAATTCATTAATTCTTGTGGGTGCCCTGTTTGGCTTTAGAGCTTTCAATATTATGCAGATCCAAGAAAAGGGGTTCAAGGGGTTTGCAATCACGGTCTCCTCATTGTTAGGGCTTTTCTCAATTCACACTTGCGAAGAAGACACCTTGGCATTCACAATTATAGTCACTATCATACTTGTGATGCCCACTTCTTGCGTGAAAAAGAAGATGAGTCTACTCAATGCAACTGAATTTCAACAAGGAATTCATGTCCATAAAGGCCATATTGGATTCATAATACCTAGTTTTTTGTGCCTATTTTGCCTTTTATGTATGTACACTCTTTATGGAATTTCATGCTCCTAATTGTGTTTGTATATATGAATTTTCAATTTTATGTTGTCGAGAGATCAATTCGAAAAATTATTTCTTTAGTGAAGAGAAAGTCTTTCTAATAATAGATATGATCGTGGTATATAGGGAGGGTAAAATCATAAATTTATTATCTTTTTGGTTGAAAAAAGAAAAATTATTAGAATTAATTATTAAAATTTGTACCAATATTTAGTGAATCCAGTGACTAAACATTGATATCCCTTACGTGAAGATTCAAGTTTGACTCTTATGTATAAAAAAAATAAATATCGAAAGAATTATATTTAACAGTTTAATTCAAATCAAACTGAATTTAATCAAATTTAACGTAATTACCTGATGATAATTTATATATATATAAATATGATGCGAATTTCGTCCACTCATTTGCAGACAAAAGAGTCAAAACGGATATATCCACGGGACTGCTTCGACACCTGAATATCCTCCATATTACATCCAAATCTTGTGAAAAGGCATCTTAATAGAAAATATCCTCCCAAAGATCCATAAGTAACATGCGTTAAAAAAAATAAATTTAAGAGACAGATTTTCATAATTTTTAGAAGTTAAATAATAATTAATATTATAAATAATAATAATAATTTCTAAAAATTTCTAGGGGCAACGGGCATCTACCCCTTCCTTCACCTGCCTACTGATACAAAGAATAACAGTGTTTAGTGGTACAAAGATAAGAATAGATCTTTTACTTGTAATGAGCCACCAAGACTAAGTTTAGGGGATTTGACTTTGCAAAGATTGGATTGCAATAAAGTGATGTGCACTCATAACTTGATCTATTTCCCACTATCATATGCTGCCCCTTAACTAGCTATGGTCTTTATAGGAACCAACAACCTCAATGCATAAAACAACCCGCCCATCACTCACCTTCCACCACCATGAATTGTGGCTTTGATGGTGTAAATTTTGGGGTAACAAAATCCAATCATATATATATATATATAGAAAGAGAGAGAGAGAGAGAGAGAGAGAGGTGTCAATGGGTACTAGTTGTATTCCAGCTCCACGGATAAAGGGCAAGTGAAGAGTCATTGCAATTGCTAGCTTCCCCTTGTCTTTTAAGTTAGAATCTATCGCATTTAATGCCTTTCCTCCCATTAAAGAGGCCTTAAAAGGTGGGTAATTGCTTAACATAGACTTCTACTAGGAATGTGTAATGGTGCTTCAATGGGACAGCATAAGATTTCATAAACATGTGAATCTAGAAATTCAAGTAGTTGGCTGGAGTAATGGTTTCCTGGTCCTTTAACGTGGATTCTTAACTGCGGCAGATAAAAAAAATAGAACTAACCTCTTTACTATTAGCTTTTAACCTTCGGTTTTTAATCTCCTAATAATGTCTAGTTATTAATTCCAAAACGTGCAAGAAATTCTATGTGATCAAATACAGCTCCTTAAATAAATTCTTTTTTTTTTTTTTTGATGAAAGCTCCTTGAGGTTTAAGGAATTCCAAACTAATAGAAGCTATTAAATGAACTTAGAAATTAATTCAATTAACTTCTCAGAATTTAAAAAAAGAAAATCTCAAATTCGTTAAAACAACGATTTAAGTTTATTAAGGGAAGTAAGAACTTAATTCGTATTCAAATCTTAATAAAATCAGTATAGTATATGATTATCAGAATAATAAAATTTTTTTAATAAAAATATTTAAATATTTTGAGAGTCGTCTTCCAATTAAGACAAATAAAAGCGTGTCAAGTCTTTACAACCATTGCCTTCTTGATATATATAAGAGTGTACTCCATATAACCAAGAAAGCATGTTGAATAAATCAAGCAAAAGCCAAACATGTCCTTGATCTAAGCAACTACAAATCAAGCGAACCATCAACTTTGTTAAAGACTTTCAAAAGGGTTGATGTCCCTACAAAAGGAAGTCCACAATACCCTCATAATTCTAATCAGATTTTAGGGACAAAGTTGGACTTGCCTGTGAACAAATCTATACGGTAAAGGTCTCCTTTCGAGGACTTGGAAGAAGAAGAAGAAGAAGAAGAAGAAGAAGTTTCATTTCCCATATATTCTGGAATTTTGAATACGTGGTCTCGTCTTTGGGTATTAAGACCCCACCAAGAGAGATCTAAGTGAATAATATATTTGGTTGGCTAAATCATCTCATAATATTTATGAAACAAATTGCTAGGAGAGCTTATGGAAGGACCCACCTTGCAAATATGGACATGTCAATAATTCATTATTCCTAATCAGTTAAGATGCTCACATAAGTAAGCATAACTTGAAATCTGCATACTCAACGTAGCTTTACCAAACTCTTGTGGATGTAACAGTTCGGCGCTATATTCTCTTAATCATAAATTTTGAGTTCGATTCATAAAAATGAAGAAATAGTATTTGGGAGAGTCAATTTCTCAATATACTCCTCAATATTCGAATCGGATTAATCGGATAAAATCTGAATATCGGTAAGTGAAAAAAAAAAAAAAAACTCAACATAGCTTCTTTTGAAAGTAAATTTGGCCGTCAGTGACTCTATTATATTTATTAATTGTACAGAGAGAGAGAGAATTTATTTTATAATTTTAAACTTCTTATGAACAAAAAGAAAATAGTTAGCGTTATAGCGAGATGAGGTCGATGATGATATCTTAGAAGGCTTTACATTATACTTTGAACTTACCATTTTATCACATTTATTATTGTAAACGAAAAAAAAAAAAAAAAAAAACTTCTGAGGATTTTTTCTTTTAAAAAAAAATTTCATACTCGGTAGGCATAATTAAATAGCGAAATTAAATGGATGATATAAAGTATTATTTAAATAAACAAATATCTTTCTCATAGTACTAAATGCAAGTTAGGGTTTAGGTCCACTACCGGAAAATATACCATTAGCGATGGATTTTTCTGTCGCTAAAAGTAAGAAATCCGTCGCTAAAGGTATCAACGACGGATTTTTTTTGACGGAAATTCCGTCACTAAAAGTGATCACACTAAATTTCAACGACGGAAAAACTAATCCGTCATAAATATCAACGACGGATTAGCGACAGAAAATATCCATCACTGATATCAGCGATGGATACAATTTCATCGCTAATTAAAAATTAAAAAAAAACAAAAAGAAAAATCAGCGACGGATTCGGGTGCAGGTGGGTGGGTCGGGTTGCCGAGCTGGGAGAGTGGGTGGCCTGGTGTGTTGGTCAATTTTTGAGAATTTAAAAAATCAGTGATGAATTTGAAATCTGTCGTTGATTTTTTGAATTCTCAAAAACTGACCCACAACGAATTTGTCGTCGTTGATTTTTTGAATTCTCAAAAACTGACCCAAAAACTGACCCACAACGAATTTGGAATCCGTCGCTGATTTTTTGAATTCTCAAAATCTGACCCACGCATCAGGCCAATCGATCGCTGATTTTTTGAATTCTCAAAAGCTAACCCACACACTAGGCCACCCACCCTCCCGGCCCGGCAACCCGACCCGCCCACCTACACCAGCCACCCCGCTTGCTTGCTTGCCCGTTTCCCTTAACTTGTGAAAAATCTGCATCCTCTGTCACTGCTCGGAACAACCAAAATATCAAGGATATCACAACCACCAAGCCACATCATACTATCTTGCCATATTCTTTTTTTTATTATTATTTATTATCTTTATGTCATTAAATTTAATAATAATAAAACAATTTGATAATTATTATAAAATAATAAATAATAAAATTTTAGGTTAAAAATTAATAAAAAATTTAAAAATATATATTATTTTTCTAAAAAATAAAATAAAAATAAAAATTAAAAGAATTAATAAATAAAAAATTAAAAAATTAAAATTAATAAATAAAAAGAATTAATAAATAAAAAATTAAAAATAAAATAAATAAATAAATAATTAATTAATTAATAATTAATAATTAATAAATAAATAAATAAATAAATAATAAATAAAAATAAATTTAAAAAAATCCGTCAGTAATCCATCACTAAAATTTCCGTCGATAAATTTTTATTGCTAATCTATCGATAATACGACGCTGATAGCTGTAAATAAATATATATATATATATATATATATATATTATTTTTTTTATTTTTTTCTTCAACAAATCAGCGACAGAAATTTTCAATCCCTAAAAATTCCGTCGGTAATCCGTCGCTGATAGCTTTAAATTTATTTTTTTATTATTATTTTTTTTTGTTTAGAGTTTACTGATGGATTAGCAACGGAAAAATTTCTGTCCCTAATCCATCGCAAATCTCATGATATTCTATCTGACGGTAATTCGTCGCAAATTTGTAGCTAATAGCGTTGGATTTTTGTCCGTTGGTAATTTTTCGTCGCTGATACCGTGTTTTCTAATAGTGGTCTACGGAAAGAGAGCAACTCTTATAAAAAAAAAAAAAAAAAAAAAAAAAGTATCCCTTTTTGTAGTCTATTTTAATGTTGGTAAGAAGTAAGAAAAGAATAATGTGTCATGCAAGCTAAATAATTTAAGTAGAAATCTAATATTTGGAAATGAGGATTTTTCCACTAGCCAATGAACAAATAGCTTTCTATTTATGGTGCCTAATACAAGTGCAGGATTAAGATTAAGGAAAATTACCATTCTTAGCCTTAATCCTATATTTTGAATTGAGTAATTATAATCATGATTTGGCAAAACCCATCTGGAATATTACCACTCTTGGTTAGAGCTTGACCCCAGCCCAAATCTGTCAAACAAATATAAAGACAAAAACATTTTCTAGAAATTGTCTAGTTAAATATTTCGTAATACAAAGTCAAGTCATTATAATTTTTTATAATGACTTAAGAAATTTTAAGAAAAAATTATAATTTTTGTGGGATTAAATTATAAATTGTCTAATTAATTTTTTTAAAATTAATTAGAGTAATTATAACAACATGTAAGAAAAAAATTATAATTAAAATAAAGGATAATTATAATTTTTTCAAATTGTCTAACTATAAATTTTACCCATTGAAGAAAAAATCAAGTTGCAAAAATTTTCATCATTTTTTTTTTTGAAAATTTTCATTATTTTTTAATTACCCACATTGGAATTCCACCTTCCAAACTTGAAAAAGGAATTTAATTAATAAATTAATAATAAAAAAAAAAGAATTTGAATGATTCAAGTTTTTGTTGATTTGGTCTTGAGTGGAAGGAAGCATCCCGAATTTCCTCTCACAACACAACGAAAGCTCTATTTTAGCTTTATTTCCTTAAAATCACCACCATCCACCAAAATTATTATTCAAAAGAAAACAAAATATTTAAAAAAAGGTAGAAACGAAAATTGCGTGGAAGAAATATCAAAACAATGGCATGCAGAGTCCACGTGGACTGGTCTACAATGGCATGCAGAGTCCACGTGGACTGGTCTAAGTAAGAAAATAGAAATCGATGGGTAAGTAGCACCATGACTTGCTTGGTCTTTCTACCCCTAACAAGACGGCACTCACTTCCACACAAAACGCCCCTTTCTGTTTGAGCTTCCTCTTATTTCCCCCCGCCCCCCCCCCCCCTCTCTCTCTCTCTCTCTTTTCCATCGTCCATTTCTTCAAACCCAAGATCCAAAATTAAAGGAGGTCAACCAAAATATGTGAAGCCCCCTTCTTTTTGATTTACGAAATTATAATATTTTTAAAAAATTTTAAATTCTATCTCAGTCGCACTCTTAAAATTTATGTGATTAAACTCATGATTTTATCATCCACCCTAAATAAAAATAAAAAAATTAAAAGATCAAGAAAAATAAAATCAGCAATATTATTTTATATTTATCCGATCATTATTATCGTATAAGAAAAATAATCATATAAATAAGTATATAATATGAAATAAAATATAATAACATAAAAAAAATCCTATAATTGACTTCACTTAATAGATCAGAGGCTTAGCTATTTTTGTTGTAATTATTCTTAAACTCCATATATACCCTCTACGTTTTTTTTTTAAAGCTTTCATGTATAAACTTGTGATCCTTAATTATTTAATTAAAAAATGACTAAATTTCATCAATAAAAAATAGAAAAAAAAAGAAAAATTGTTGAAACCCACATTTTAATTTTTCATACAAAGCTTGAAAAACACAATTTGGATTTTTTTTCATATTATTTGATAAAGTAATTACAAATAAATACACATATAATTTTTTTATATTAATTGATAAAAAATAAAAAAGTGCAAAAGCTGGTCTAGGCAGCAACATAAAGCTTCCAACACGGACGGTTGGCGTGCTCTCAAAACCGGCGAAAAGGGTTACGATCTCCGACACTAATGAAACCTAATTACACTCTAAACCTAAAATAATTAAAAATAAAAACAAGTGGGGAAAAAGATTAACTGACAAATTGAGTTAATTTTCGTAGTAATTAAGGAGAAAAGACAACTACTGTTTGGGGAACCATAAGAGGTACGATTATTTGGTGGGTCCTGCATACCATGTGTTGATTTTAAATGGTTGTTTTTGTCGTTACAACAAACCTCAGCAGTTTTCTTAACCTTCACGAGGGGAGCCACCAGGTTATCCAGGTATACTCTTTTTCTTTCCCAATTTGCCCCCCGTTCTATTTATATTATTAAAAAAATTGGCGAAAATAAATTTTTAAAAACCATTCTGCACTTTTTTATCTCAAAAATTACTTGAAGCATTCCATGATAATCATAAATCTATAGAAAGTAACGTTTGGATTTACTTTCTTCTTTTATTTTTCTTGCAGAATTCATAAATAAAAATATTTTAAATCATAAATCTAATTAAATTTTATTATAATTTTTGAATCAATTACTATATAATTTATCATAAAAGTGAAAACTTTTCTACGCAAGACTCGACTTTTTGCTCATATATATTAATACATTTATAATATTATTTATTTACAATAGAAAAACAGACTTCCTATAATATTAATGATTTTTAAGTTAATTATTTTACTGGACGTAATGATTTTGAGCATCAAAAAGTACTCCAAAGGAAAATAATGCGGGGAAAAGTGATAATTTCCCTTCAACAATTTCACCAATTAATTATTTATTCGAGTCAATATAGTTGAGTTCTTCATTTAATCCATTTTATTAAATATGTTTGCGTGGGAAAAAATCCCCAAAAAATTAAGATTATGGAATTCTGGGAAGAAAAAAAAATGTAGGGGAAGAAAAATGAGGGTGGGGTGGAAGAGGGATGGGGAGGGTTGGGATGGAAATAAATACAGAGAAACGGCAAGAGTCGCATGTTACATGTCTTTCTCCCTTCACACATCTTCGAATGAAGGCCGAGAGGGGGGGGGGGAGGTTCTCCCTTCACATCTACACTTCTTTCTTAAATTTTATTTTATTTGTTTATTAATTTTAATTAATTATTTCTTCTTCCGTTCTTTTAAGTTAATTATTCCATTTTTTTTCAAGAAAAAGATTTTCTATTTTTTCCCAATTTTGTAATAATCTCTTGGTGGTGGAATGCTTGTCACCTACTCTTTTTAAGCTTCCACTCTCTCTCTTTCTCTCTCAAACAACACACAACTTTCAAGCTCTGGAGAGGGAGAGTTGGAGAGAGAAAGAAGGGGGAGGAAGAGGGAAAGGGAGATGGAAAGACACAAGTGCAAGCTATGCAACAGAAGCTTTGCAAATGGGAGAGCATTGGGAGGCCACATGAGGTCTCACATGGCTTCTCTTCCAATCCCATCAAAAAAAGAGGAGTACCCAGAAACACAACAACCTCAAAAGTATCAATTTACTTCCTCAGCTTCTTCAGCCTCATCATCATCATCGGATGAAGAGGAGGAAAACGAGAAGAATTTGACTTATGGGTTACGAGAAAATCCGAGGAAGAGTTTCAAATTCTCAGATCCTGAATTTTCATTTGGTGCTGGTGTTGATGCTACAGGTTCTGTTTCGGTTGTTCTGCAAGACAGAGAGAGCGAAACTGAATCATCAAAAAACAACCCAACTCGCAGAAGATCGAAACGCACTCGAAGACAACATCAACAACCAAGTTCTCCTCAAATGCAACCTGAATTTCATCAAATTGAGGAAAAAAGGCTCAATTTGTGTAAATCAGAATCATTTGTGGATCATGAACCGATGAGTTCAATTTCTGATGCAACAACTGAAGAAGACGTTGCTTTATGCCTTATTATGCTTTCTAGAGATAAATGGAAGAGAGAGAAAGGTGAAGAAGAAGAGGAAGAAGAAACAGAGCAATCAATTGATGAATCTGAAAATTCAGGCAAGTTCGTGAAGACTAAAGTACGAGGAAAATACAGGTGCGATTTATGCAACAAAGTGTTCAAATCATATCAAGCATTGGGTGGTCATCGAGCAAGTCACAAGAAAATTAAACTCACCACCACTGCAACAAAGACCGGAACAGAGTATCAAAAACAGATCAATGGAGAGAGAGAAATAAATTTGACTGAAAAGAAAATTCATGAATGCCCAGTTTGTTTTAGAGTGTTTTCTTCAGGTCAAGCTCTTGGCGGGCATAAAAGATCGCACGTTGTTGTTGCTGCTTCAACATCAACAACAACATTAGCACCGACATTTCAAGTTCAAAATCAAAATCAAAATCAAAATCAAAACAGAGCTGTTCAAGATGTTACTAGATTTGGTACTTCTAAATTTGGTGACAATTTGATAGATCTCAATTTACCAGCTCCAATTGACGATGAAGACATCAGTCAAATTGAGCTCTCTGCAGTTTCTGATCCTGAATTCATCAAAACATGAGTTATTGCACTTTCCAAAATTTTGACAGTTTTAAGGTATGATTAAAAATCCTCTGTTTTTGTCTACAAATTTATGGATCTAAAGCACTTGATTTGGTCTGTTTTTTTGGCAATTTAGTCACATTGTTTTCTGTAATTCATTTCTTTGAATCTGTCTAGTTCGTACTGCTGTTCCTGTAACAACTGATTGCTTCTGTCCAATCTTTCATGCAAGAAAAATTCTGGGAGTCTGCTAGTTTTTTATGTAGCTTAATTTTAGTTCATTGTCTTCACCATTCTGCTCCTGTAGCTTTAACAACTTTATTCACCGTTTTAGTGAATTTTAGACCAAAAATCCAAGCTTTGTTGCAAAGTAGTTAATTCGTTGTTTATGTAAGTGAATTCTGTTGTTGAATCAATGGAAGAGCTTGATTTTAGTTCATAGTTCTGTTTTCTTTCCACCGTTCTTGTCATGACTCCGAACGAAGTCAATTTTTTATTATAAAGTATAAACATATAACTTCCACCTGTCACCACTGACATCTGTACATTTGGTGAAGAAGCAGCGAAGTTGCTGATCTTCTCTCTCTTTCCTCTTTCTCCCTTCTTTTTCGGGCTTTGCACTGTGCTTGTGTGAGACTGTTTCTTAAAGCTTTTACTCACAGATCTGAAATGACCCGGTTGACGGAAATGACTTTAATGACTAAATTAACCTTTCGGTTTTCTCTCTCTCCCACTCTTCTTTTGTTGGGGGGGCATTAGAATTTTCTAGTATTTTAGTACCATGTTTGGGAAATCTGAAAAGCAGATTCAGAAAACAAAATCCTATGTTCTTCTGAGATAGAATATTGTTTGGTTTTGTGCGTGACCAAAGAATCCGGATCACTCACTCCTTGCAATTGAATTATGGAAACTTCATTTGACATACATTCAATTTGCAATTAATGACTTCAAAGCAAAATTTACGGTAATCTAATCTCTTTTCCTTTTATGTTTATAACACTATTATCTTAGTATTATCAAATGGTTTTATATTTGATAAAAATAGATATCGATAGAGTTTTATCTTTTAGAATTTAACTTGATTAAAATCAGATTTAATTAAAATAAATATAATTATTGAATATTGATAATTTATATTAATAAAAAAAATCTAATATTATATTACTTGTTACTAAATACGGGGTAATTAAAATGGTAAATAAGTTAAGACGCTAAGTTTTACGAGAGTTTTAAACTCGAGACAGTAAATTTGAGCCCTAACTTGTTTCTATTTAACTCATTTGACTAATTCAGGAGACTGAATTCATTTTAGACATAATTTGTTACAGATGTTTAATGTTACTTTTATTCTCCTCAGTTTGAAATTAAATTTTTTTCATTTATTAAAAGTAAATAGTTTTACATTTTAAAACGATAAGAATGATCTTAAGTTTATGTTAAAATTTATGTTTTTTCCATAAGAATTTATGAATCTCATTAAGTGTATTTTAACTAGTTAAACAAACAATAATTCAGTTCATGTGGACTGCTATTGATGACAAGGTACATGAGTCATGAATCTTCATTAATTGCCATTATTAATGAAAAATTGTGGTTCACAAGGTCTAATACTCTTCTATATTACGACATTCATGTTCCATTTAGAGCCGGAATGATCCATCTGTCACAATTTGAAAACAGATTTGCACCGCTACAAAATTTATAGGATAGAGAGAGAGAGAGAGAGAGAGAGGTCTCGAATGGTATAAATACTCATCTCCAATCTGATGATCATAGGTTAAAATTCTTGTATAACAAAAAAAAAGAAAGAGAACTTTACCTAATTTGGGTCTGGGTAGAGTTAAAAAGATATTTTTAAAACAAATGCTTAAGTGTATTTGCAAAAATATTACCAAAAATATAATTTGTATTTGTAAAAAATTATACGAAAATATAATTTGTATTTTTTTTAGCGGTATTTATAAATACTTTGTATGGTATAATTGTTTTTTTTTTTTTCACAGTAGTGCTAACTCATGATTATCTGTCTGTAAACGCGCATTACAATCTCATAAAAATCAAAATCTAAGCTGAATGGTCAACTCAAACTTGTTTAGCATGATAAATTAATAGTGATGTTTTGGTTGTCTTCGATAATGGAAACTGATAGCACAACATATGACCAACCATACCGATTATCGATTGTATTAGTAGAATATAATGTTAGATCAATTAATCAAGGTCACGGATTTGACTCACGAATTAAGTATGGAACAAATTATGTTAGGAGGGTAACTCTCTTAAATGGGTCACTATAAATCTTAAATCAGATTAATCAGAATATGACTTTAGATACCGATTAGTATGATATCAAAAAAAAAAAATTATGACCAACCATGGACAGCTCAGGTGACTTTGATAGTGACAAGGTTCGACTAAACCTTTTGGGGTAATTTTAGGAATCAAAGGAATTTAACTTGGGTCATATGCATTGTATTTATCTTGTCTGTCTGCTACAATTCTTTATTCTCAAGCAATAGGTTAACACTGATATCTCTCTTGATTTCTTTTTTTTATTATTATTTTGGCAAGATTATTGCGATGAAAAATGACGATTTTAAGGAATATAAATTAAATATACAAAAAATATCAGTAAGATATTTAAAAATTTTCAAAAATACTTTCTATCAGTTTTGCTTTTCCCTCGTTATAAAATATATAATCTAAATTATGTTTATATCTGCCGGATGGAGCAAATTATAATATTGATTAAGAACTCCTATTCTTGTGATAGCTTAATTACCAAATCAAGTAAATATTCTTTTCAGTATGGCCAGCATGATTAACATTATATAGCTCTTCATTGAGGAAACTTGTGTCCAGTGACAATCATCTAGAACTATAATCATTATTATTGAAGGGGTCCATGGTGCAACTTGTATATCCATCTCTCATTCTTTGATAAGTTGCATAATGATCTTTTATGCATATAAGGATTTGACTGTAAATTTTATTCCAAGAGAAAGATCTGCGTAAAGTAAAAGGAGATTTTCCTTCAAGATTCCCTTTTTTTTTTTTTTTTTTTTTTTTGCAAAAACAAAAGATGGCCTAAGGACTAATTGTAAATCACCAAAAGTTCAAATCCCTTGAGGTGATTTCTTTTAAAATTAAAGAGATTAAAAAAAATATTATCTATTATGAATATTTCAAATCTGATTATCATAAAGTTAGAAAGGCCGCATTTTGGTTGATCGAATATTTTGTTAATATAACTAATTTATATATATAGATATAATTATATTTAAGAGCCAAAATTTATATAAGATTATGAGAAATTTAGAAGAAAAATAATCCCATGGATGCTTTTTCAATAAAAGCAAGGGAACATGCCCTCTTCAAGAAGGAACCTTTTTTATTGGGTGTTTAAAAATCACCTCTTGGAAAGACCAAATTCTCATGATCAGCCCCTTATTCCTCAACTCCCCACCCCCCATCTTTCACCCTTTTTCATTTTCCTTGGATAAACACACACCACCGCCCCCTCCCCCCTCCCTCCTCCCCCGTCCCCCCAAAAACTCCTTTTCAATATTAATAATGGCTTATCTTTAAATGCTGATATAATCATCCAAAAAATGTAAGGCCAAACTCTGAAAGACAACTTGGGTAGGCTGACTTTTTATAGTTGGGATGATCCCCAAGTCGGTGGGACGGTTTTTGTCCCATTCAAAATGATTAATATAAGAAAAAAGTATGCATGATATTCAAATTTGAGAAGTTCATTATTTTCTCATCATATTGAAACTGTATTTTTGATCAACTATATGTAGAGGTCAGTGATTTACAATTATTTTTAGAAAAATCAATTTTTGATTGAAAAGTTAAGATTTGTAAAATTTTGTAAATTAAAGTTAATTTGATAGAATATTAAAAGTTAAAGAGGATATATGTTGCACAAGATATACAAATGTGAATTTTAAATTTTGAATTTTTTATTAAATAAAGTCCAATATCATAAAATTTTTAAAGCTTAGACAGAATGATTTGTACAGACTGACCTAAAAAGTTTGAAATTAAGAGTCTGTTTATTGTTATTATAGAATGATTTTTACAAAATTGTGTTATATAAAATAAATATAATATACAATCAAAATTTTCATTTGGTATGTTAATATAAATAACTCTTCAAGTAAGGGAGATTATGTTTAATTTTAGTGTCCCAAGTAAGTCAAATAAAAAGTCCATTATATTTTTAGAGAGGAAGAGGCAATTTTCATGTTAGAGAGAGAAAATTCAATAGGTATTTTTACTACTTTTTCTAGAAAATAAAAAGAAAAAGAAATGATTGGGTCCCATGAATAAAGTCAAAAGATAAATTCGTGGGTAATAAATATTTATGTATAATTTAGGGAGGATAAAATGATAAAAATATAGTATAATTTCGAAAAAAAAAAGGAAGAGTATTGTGTTATTCGATTTTTAAAATTTTTTTTAAATCTTTAAAATCAATACAAAAATTTTTAAATACATGGAGATAAATTGTCGCATAAATTCAGTCTATTTAATTTATGACTCTATAATCTTTCTATCATTATTTAAAAAAATACCCATCTAAAAGAGGGGGTAAATTGCAAAATTTGAAAAGTTCTAGTGGGCCGTGCGCCCCTGGTATAGCTGTGGTGTCGTTCCTGTGATGTGAGAGTAAGTTCCACTTTCACATTATCCTCACACTCTCGAACCTCCCAATTGGTCTGATGGTGTGTAGGTCCAAAAGGGAAACAAGGAAAGCAAGGCACGATTTTGCCGGCACATGACTTTCAACCCAAGTGCCAAAAAGAAAGAGTCAAAACATTTGTGATCTCTCTCTTTCTCTCTCCCCACTAGACTTTTGTTTTTCTGCAACTTCTGACAAACGCCTAACACATCATCTAATTGGAATTAATATAGGCAGTTTCTCATCCCTATCACTTCAGTTTTATCTTCCGAGTATTAGTTACAGTAAAAGTCTTGTATGAGCACTCTTTTTTTAATTTTTATATCGAATATTATTTAAAATTATATTTTAATTATTTCAATTCGAACATTTACCAATTCTATTTAAAAACATCTTTCATAATATAATCTTTTATATTTTTAAATTTTAAATCAGAAATTATATTAAGAGATCTAATACTTTTATCTGTTAGCACATTTTAATCTTGCATTTAACTTTCAATTTAAGTGGTTCTACTTTTACATATTCCACCCATCTCTTTTATGGTTTCCACTTTAATTAATTTCCCCCTTTCTTTTAATTTTGCGCTCAATCATGGTGCATCCCACTAGCATTTTAACATTAAGGGAGCTTTCCCAAATAGCCTAGTTCAAGAGTTGCAATTGAGTTCAAACATTCCACATATACAAGAGATTTTTTGCCTAACATAGGGAATTTAAGAGAAACTAGACTAAGGGTTTTGACCCAAATGACTAGTAAAAATGTATAGTTTGAGTCTTGTTCCCACCCTCATTATCCAAATCAAAAAGAAAAAGACAGAAAAAAGGAGTGTTAATAATCCTTTCATATTTGGGTTTGCCACCACTGTCCCCTAACTCATGATTTTGCTTTTCTGGTTGCAATGTTTGACCTATAGAATTAGTGGTCTCAAGGCCCATCAAACACCTATACCATCTTTTAGAATTCTAGGCATTTTTTTTTGTATTAAAATATTTCTGCTGCACATGAGATGCTTTTGATGAAAAAATTTCAACCTTAATTTGATCTAATTTCCACTAAAATCGAGTTAAGCCTACTAGTACTATGAGTTTAGACCAGAAAGTATGCGCGAGCAAAATGAGTTTTCCAATCACACATCACCATGCATGAAAATAAACTAGTGCAACATAGGGGAGTGGACATACATTTTTAGTCGTCTCCTTTTTATTTCCGTACCTTTTTTTTTATTTAAATATCAATATTTGAAAACTCGATTAATCTGATTTAAATAGTTATGAAATTCAATTTAAGTACCGACTCTTTCAACGTCTATTTTTTTATTTTCAAGAGTTGAATTTAAAATTTTGATTAAATAAGTTTGTTGTCATATTACTAGAATCACATATCATTGATTGATCCTTCTTTTCTTCTTAAAAGACTAGAGCTCAAAGCCTAACTATGGGAATTGATGAACCCAGAAAAAAATTTACGTATTTTCTTTTGGATATATATAAAAGAAAAAAAAAAGGAGTACCAAAAGGTATGGGTCTCCTCTATAATCCACAGCTCTTCAAATTTGCATAAGTTAAATCTATTAAATCATGAAACTACGTTGAGCTCACAAAAGGTAAATCCATCGAGGACAATATAACCTACAGAAGCATTTGTTCCTAGCAGAAACGGAGGCAATTGTAGGGGAATTCTAATAATAAAAATTGTATCTTTGATGATTTTGAAGATAATAAGATTTTACATTTATGTTTTCCTTTTATATTAATTAGATTCCATACTCACTAGGGACCTAACTATGGGAGAAAAAGAACATCTAGATTTCTCCTCTAGATCAAGATTTGTGGTACCAAACATAACTTAGTCTCTGCTCTGAGAGAGAGAGAGAGAGAGAGAGAGAGAGAGAGAGAGAGAGAGTTTAGCTAAGCAAAGAATAACTCTGGCTTCTGGCTCATTCTTGTCGGTAAGGATCTCAGAAAATGTTGGTCTGGCCAAGCATTGAGGATTTACCATTTTGAGACTCAACAAGCAATTATGGCATTGAGGACTGCTTACCCACAAACCTCTTTTGGTTTTGGGCGGGGAGAATTTTTCTTTTTTTTGGCGGGGGGGTTGCTTTTTGTGCGGATATAACCGAAATTTTATAATAAAAAACATTTACACTATAAAACTATAAAAATTATGAATAGTGATAGACCCCCTTAAAAATTATAATTTCCTCTCAAAAGAAATAGAAAAAATGCCTCTAAAATGGCCGAGAGACTTAATAAAAAATTTTCACTTTACAAATAATTAAAAAGCGACAAGACAAGCTTCAAGTTATTCTTTTTGATACATAGTACATTTAATTATATTTTTACCTTGTCCCATCTTCTGTCTGTCTGTCTGTCTCCCTCTCTCTCTCTCTCTCTCTCTCTATCATCCAAGAGCCACACCCATCTAAGCCCAACCCACTCTCTCTTGAATCTTGAATCAGACACCATAATATACAATGTCCATTTGTCCATTTTAGCTAAAACAAAGGATAATGGTATTTGTTGGAAAGTCAAATTTCACCAACATTGAGTAATTTCATTTTTCTTTTAAAATAACATTTATTATTTAAAATATTGGTTTGATAATTTAAGATAATCTTAAAAAAGGGAAAAAAATTTAAGGGCCCGATATAAAAATATTATGCGGAGGAAATTTTTAACTCAATAATTATTATTTTGGGTACTTTATTCACAATTTAAACTAATTTATATAAGGCACAAAAGTTCAAAATATATATTTTATATTAGGCTCTGCCCCTAAATCTATTTTCAGGCTCTACCCCCACTTTCATGGTTTCATACATTTTTTTTTAATTTAAAGCAATTAAAGATCTGGTTTATATTTCCATATCACTTTAGTATAGCATTCTTCAAATGCAATTTTGAGACTTTGCCTTTGAGTCACGCTGCAAAAACCATTATTTCTTGCCTCCTCTTTAGAATATACATGTACACTCAATAGTCTCAAACTTCCATGTGCACTTCCCCTTGTGATCTCTCTCTCTCTCTCTCTCTCACTCTCTCACAAAACTTGAACAAAGAAACATAACACTGGGCATGTGCTTGGAACCTGATTTGCCCTTTTCATCATGTACGGTAGTGAAGGGCCATGTCTGTATCACACAGAATTTGTGAACCCAAAATGTTGCCAAATTATGGGGTCATGCGGCTTCTTTGTGTGTGCATGCCTGTGCTTGTGTGTGTGTATGCATAAATACATATGCGTTTGAAAAAGATTGAATTTGTCTATCGATGGATATCAAGTTTGTTAAGTTTGATACAATGCACTTCTTATCCAATTTTAAGGCAAACCACTACTTAGGGACGTAATGTCCTTTTCCACTCATCGGAAGATCAATTGGGGGGTGGTAATCGGAAGAACAATTTAGGGAAGGAACTTGATCTCTGGAACAAATTTTCAATGTCTGCGTGCCTGTTAAAATATTTACTTTGCTGTATAATCTAAATCACATTTTCATATACTATTTGCCCACCAAAAAAAAAAAAAAGCCTTTAACATGAGTAATGTTTTAGTTAATTTCAGAGCAGTAACTTAGTCCTTCCATATTTGTTATGTTTATTTAATGTTCTTTCATTAATTAATTATCTAATGTTTTTCTTTAACTTGCATAAAATTAATAACTAATTAATTAAAAGGGGAGAAGAGGTAGGCCTGAGTATTGAGCAGGCCCTACAAAATTGGGCCCGCAGGGTGCATACATTTTGGTTAAACCCCTCTTGTTCGGCTTAAATGGAGTTGGTTTAGATTTAAAATAATAGAAATTTTCTACTATTTTCAAGGTATTGGCCCTTGTGGTTTAATGACACGAATTGTAATCCAGTTATTATCATTTCTTATAAGATGGGATAGTAAATTGATCGATAATTATTGACTGACAATCTGATGGTTATTAATCTGGGTAATAAAAAAAAAGGATTATGAATCTCAAGACCGATACGAACCTAAAATAATAAGATATGACTCCAAATCCAACCAAAACAGTGGATGTCCAAATGGTCGGGCCGAATGGACTGGGCAGTAACCCGACTTGTTCTCATGCCGTTGAAATTGCTGACCAAGAGGGCCTCCCCCCCCCCTCTCTCTCTCTCTCTCTCAAAAGATAAGCTACATAGTATTACTAAATTCGATCGGTTTGGAACCCAAAACGAAGATAGAGTTTTGTGTGATTAGACATGAATTGCTTCAATTGGGTTGTTGATTGCAACTCTAATGTCAAGTGTGAACTCTTTTAGCTTGGAGTCATTTACTAACAAGTGTTCAATTGAATCACTAGAGATGCTAAATATTTATGTTTCGCAATTAGATGACTTGATTTGATATTTTAAACAGCCTAACAATTAACAGCTTAGCGAATCACACAAGGAATATTAGTTCATTTGGTCATGGTCACTGCTTACACCCTTTCACACTGTTTCAGAAAGTTGCCTGAATTAGGAATCTAGTAATTAAAACACTGCATCCATCTGCATTTTCTTTGGAATGGAACTGCAGTCATGGTACATAATTTTGTATTAGATTTTCATTAGATCTTATCCCCAAACACGTGGACTTCCCTGGTGGTCACATATGAAGTCCATGCCAGTGTCTTCTTAATAAACCATGAGGATTGACTATGCACCACAAGATATCTGTGGATAAGCTTTTTATGCACCACAAGATTATATCTGTGGATAAGCTTTTTGGAAGAGGATATAACAAATAGCGCTTTTAAGAAAGGCGCACAAGCAACCATTCTCTTGTATAGCTAGTGAAACTTCTTAAATTTCCTGTCTCCGTTGAATTTAACTTATTTAAGTGCCTATTTCGCTGTTACTTCGTTTCTGATTTCAGATTGAAGACATTTTAACATTGTCAGGAGGTCGATGAATTTATAATTGGGATCCCAAAGTTATATTGGAAAGGAGACACCCCAATCAAACAAAGTTGGTAGAGTTGCTGGAAGGCTTGTGGTTCGAGCTGTAGAGAGAGAGGTGAATCAAGGTAAATCTCACTCACTTTATCAAGTAGTATAAAATAGTGATATCATGTATAACGTGTTCATAGGTTACTTGTTCAAATAAGTTAAGCCTCCAAACAAAGCTTATTCACAAATATAAATCAGCGTTGAAGTGTTCAAACTTAAAGCGGTAATTTGAACCCCGGCACCTTTATTAACAAAGTAGGTGGCTGTTCTTGCTTCCATGGAGCAGTGAAGCAGCTTTGATGAATATTAATATGAAAATAAAGATGAAAAAAAAAAATCAACGGTGCCTCTAATCATCCTTACCGATCATGGCATTGGTTGTTATGATTTTACTTTTATATCATATACTTACACAAATGGAATTCAGTTCATGTGATTTATTGTTCTCGTGTTTGTTATACTTTTGACCCCTTATTCATAACTTTCTTATTATTTTTTTGTTTTCAAAATCGAGATGGTTTATTTCAATTTGTGTTTTAATCGTGATAAAAGAATTTTTTATATTGATTTATTTGCTTTGAAAATTAGCAATAAAAGAGTTTGAGAAAATTCTTTACAACAAATCGTCCGGTCAAGAAGCTAATGCAAAAGGTAGATAATATTTCATTTCATACTAATTCTCCAGTATTACGCCGTCCATCCGTATGAGCATTCTTAATATAAAAAAGTTTATTATAAATATATCTTTTTTCGATACAAAAATTTATTATTTAGATGAGATTTAGATTTTCTAAATATCACCCCAAAATGGGGTGAGATTTCATATATAAAATATTTGTCCATTATTCATCAAAAGAGCATTCTTGTCCATTAAAGTGGACTAACAGTTTCCTGAGAGTTAAAAAAGCATATACGCATCCAAAGTGTCCATTCATCGCAATACAAACTCCATTGCCATTGTGAGTTTGAAGGCATTTTTGGTGACTGGTTGCAAGTTTGCATGAATTTGGATCTAACACTACTTGGGTGCCTCTCTGGTGCGCTTGCTTCAGGGATTATTGATACAACCGCTCCATTCAATAATAATAATAATAATAATAATAATAATAATAATAATAATAAAAGAAACAATTTAGTGGCGTATATAATTTATAGGGAGAAGTATGACGTCCAAAGAGTCAATGCAAGCCTAGATGCGACCTATAGTCAAACAAAGCTAACTAGTTTGATTATTCTTTCACAGGTTTTTTCTGCCCTTTGAAATTGGAAAAACACACCAACTATGTATAATTCATTTCCTTTGCTTCATTAATTGAGTTGGGAACTTTATTAAACTCTTTTTTTTTTCTTTTAGAATTTCCGCTTTATTACTCACAATGGGATGGATTCATTTGGTATCAGAATGCAAACATTCAAATTACTACCTTCTTTCTGCATTCAAATTAGAAAACTTTTTTAATACAAAAAGTGTATTATAAATATATCTTTTATGAGAAGGATAAATTTCAATAATTATTTATTTCATGAGAAGGATAAAAGTCGATGGTGTCAAACTAAATATCTCTATTTTATTTTATTTTATTTTTTCTTTTGGCACAGATTATAACAAGATAGAAAAGACAACATCCGTAACAATTATAAGTAAATATTTTATTATTGGTTCAAGTGATGTGGGATAAACATGGACCTCATGCATAATTAATTTGTTCTCTTCTACATGGACCTCATGCGCAAGGTTGTCACGTGTGTGGTTGTCACTTTGGCTCTCTGACTTTCTTCATATGAGAAAAGTGGTTGTAGATATATAAAAAAAATACATAAAATACAAATAGAGTAGAATTATCAACCATAAACCCTAAAATATATTTGATTCATAGGAACACAATTTACACCGGCTTTAAAATAACTTTTTAGTTATCACCCTTCAGAATCATTCTGCGTACGATGAAATTAAAAATTTTCTTAACTCTTCTTCTAATTTCCAAACTAAATAAATCAATATAAAAAATTCTTCTGTCATGATCAAAATACAAATCAGAATAAATCATTCTGACTCTAAAAACAAAAGATATGACAAGAAAGCCATAGATAAAAGAGCCAAAGGTCTGACAAACATGAGAATATGATAAACGAGAAGACTTGAGCTCCATTTGATCGAGAATGTGCTATAAAAGTAAAATCATAACAATCAATGTTATTATGATAGAATGTTTTTCAAATAGGGAACAAGTTTGTGGATTATATTTCGCTAAAAACAAATTAAGAAGCAGGAGAATTATGAAAGTCAAATTGGAATGAAACTTGCTCTGATATATGTTTATTGGGATATTGAAAGAATTGATATTTATGATAATTAGAGAAGTCATAAGTAATCAACGGACAGTTGGTCTAATAGAATATGATATTAAATCTCTTAATCAAGTTTTTAAATTTGACTCGCGACTTGGTTATAGAAAAAATTACGTTAGGAGAGTAATCCCTTAATGGGTCACTATAAGTTAAACCGAATTAGTTGGAATATGGTTTCGGATAAGATGCCTACCCTGCTCTTCTCGCAAGGAGTTTTGGCTTTGCAGATTCAATTTTTTTTTTCTCGATTCAACTCCTCGCAAAGATGGCTTTGCATATTCAATTAAACTCCTTGCAAGGATGGCACAATTCAACTCACAACTCTCAGCTCCTCGCAAGGATGGCACAATTCAACTCACAACACTAGTCAAAATCCGAACTCAACTCCTCGCAAGTTGGCAGTTGGCACAATTCAATTCACAAGACTCGACCTCTCGCAAGATTTTAGTCGATTCACAACACGCAAAACACAACTCACCAAATTCGAACCCTCAACTCCAAAGGATGAGGCTTTGCACATAGCCTGCTCTCCCTCTTTATAGCCTCATCTCTTGAACACACAAACCCTCTCCCTCTTAATAACCTCTTGAAGACACCAAACCTTTCCCTCCTAAAATGAAACACATACTCTTCCTTATTTTCAAACGGTTGAATGTATTACCTCATCTATTATAGAATAATAAATTAAATTAATGAGATTTATTTTAAAGAGTAAAAAATAAAATTTTATTTCTAACAAGAGAAAAATTAAAAATAATATGTTCAAAAAAAAGTATATTAAATTGTTTGCCCTCAACTCCAAAGGAAGGGGCTTTGCACGTAGCCTGCTCTCCCTCTTTGTAACCTTTCTCGAACACACAAACCCTTTCCTTCCTAAATGACACACGTACCCTTACACACACCCTTCTTTATAACTATTTGAATCGAATTAATTAAATTTTATATACCAATGATTTAGTATAAAAAAAAAAATTACGCAATCTAAACACTTCTTATATCTCCAAAATGCATTCATAGTCAAAAAGAACGATCAAGTACAAATCCAAATACATAGTCATTACTGAAATTATAAAAATATATTAAACTCAAATACAAATATATAAAAAAATACAAAAAATACAATCGAATAAAATCTTCAAACATAAATCCCAAAATATATTTGATTCATAGGAGCACGATTTTCCCTGGTTTTGAGATAACTTTTGAGTCATCACTCTTCAAAATTATATGTGTACCACGAAATCAAGGACTTTCTCAACTTTTCTTCTAATTTCCAAAACAAATAAATCAATATAAGAAACTGTTCTACCATGATCAAAATACAAATCGGAATAAACCACCTTGACTCTAAAAACAAAAAATATGACAAGAAAGCCATAGATAAAGAGCCAAAGGTACGAGAAACATGAGAATATGATAAACGAGAAGAGTTGAACTCCGTTTGAGTGAGAATACGGTATAAAAATAAAATCATAATTATCAATGTTATGATGGTAGAATGTTTTTCAAATGAGGAACTGGTCTGTGGATTATATTTCATTAAAAGTAAATTAAGCAGCAGGGGAACTATAAAAGTCAAATTGGAATGGAACATGCTCTGGTCTATGTTTATTGGAATATTGATAGAATTGATATTCACGTTAATGAGAGAAGCCATAAGCGTGTTAATTCGAGAAGCCATAAACATAAATCTATGGAATGACGGATAGATTGGGTTTATGTTTATGGGAGGATTGATATTCATGATAATTTGAGAACCATGAGTGTATGGAATGACGGATAGAGTGCAGGGAAGAGAGAGAAATGGGTTGTCTGTTTTTGGCTTCGCAGAGGTCTGCTCTGCCCTTCTCGCAAGGAGTTTTGGCTTTGGAGAGGCCTGGAGAGAGTGCAGGGAAGAAGAGAGAGAAATGGGTTGTGTCTGTTTTCGGCTTCGCAGAGGCCTGCTCAAAGGGGCCTCCTCTGCTCTTCTCGGCCTCAAAGAGGGTTTTTTTTTTTCTTTTTTTTCTTTTTTTTTTGTTAGACAGAGATTTGGAGGGCTGTCTTGGGACAACCCCAAAGAGGTTTGAGGCCTGTCGCCTGTCGCCTGTCTTTCTCGGCCTCAAACCTCGACTCAATTCAAAGAGGTTTCAGCGGAAATTCTAACAGATTAAAAGCTTGCTCTGGTTTGAGGGGAGATCACAATTGAAAGTTGCTGGTCTGGATTTCACCGGTGGGGAGATCACAATTGAAAGTTGGTGCTTTGGTAGGGGAGATCACAATTGAAAGTTTGCTGCCCTGGGTTTGAGGGGAGATCACAATCTCGGGTTTAAGGGATTGAGGGGAGATCGAAAGTTGCTGCTTGCTGTGCTCGGTCTCAAAGGACCCGGGACTCGGGATGCTGGTCGGGGACTCGGGATGCTCGGTCTCACAGAAGGACTCGAAAGTTGCTGCTCGGTGAGTCTCAGGACCCAGGACTCGGAAGGACTCGGAAGTTGCTCCTCGGGTTTGAGGGGAGATCGAAAGTTTGATGGGTGCCCTGCTCTCGATTTCCTTTATTTATTGCCCCCTGTCAGGGTTCAATGACACATCTACCCTCCTATAGGGGGGGACAAATATCCTTCCCCTTTTCCTCTTATTTCCCTCTTAGTCAATGTCGGCCATTCATCCCACCCTTAAAAAAAAAAAAGAAAACTTAGGATTTACCGTAACATGTGATCGTTATATTTATATAGAGTAAAGAGGTCCGAAGATTAATTTGGATAATCTTTTACACATTCTTTTCATGTTCTTATGCAAAATTAAATTCTTGAAGTCAATAAAACATTTTCAAATAAGGAGTAAAAGGATACTTATTTTGAAAATGGTTGAATGTATTACCTCATCTATTATAGAATAATAAATTAAATTAATGAGATTTATTTTAGAGAGTAAAAAATTAAATTTTATTTTTAACAAGAGAAAAATTAAAAATAATATGTTTAGAAAAAAATGTATATTAAATTGATTATGAAACAGAAATTGAATTTAGACTTTTTTAGAGAAAGAAAATTAACACGGTTGGGTTAATTAGAGAGAGAAAAATCAAATTTGGTATTTTATAAAGAGAAAATTTAAAAATCAATGTGTTTAAAGATAAAAAAAAAAAATAAGAATCCAATTAAATTTAGTGAGAAAAATTGGACATAATTATTTTTAGAGAGAGAACTAAATTTGAATTTTTTGAAGAAAAAAACTTAAAATCGAAATAAGGACCTTTTCAAGCTTTAATGACACTTAGGTAACATAAAAAATAAATAAATAAAAAAAAAAAGGATGATTAGGAGCAATTAGCCAAAGTACCAAAATGTGGTCACTAAGTATAGGGTTTGAGGTTTGGGGTTCGATGATTTGCTACTTTTGGAGTTCGATGATATGGTCGCTTAATGACTTTATTCTGGTGGATTGGTTCGAGAAGTTAAAGCAATAACAGGAGATAACATACCCTAATACCCATTTAGTTTAACTTTTTTTTATTTAGATTAAAATCAGTTCAAAGAGAAGAAAAAGAAAAGCTGTGAACTAAAGCTTGGGAACAAGTTTAATTGAATTTCGATGTCCCCGAAGGGACTTTATGAGGCGAATTTCGGGACAAGGTCTCCTATTCAACCGACATTTTCCAAAACTATATCAAAACCTCCCTTCACATCACAAGATGGTCTAGTCTCTCTCTATATACTCTCCTCCCCCTTCCAATTTTATAATACTATACTTGCTTCTTTATTTCTGTTCCCCCACCCCCACCTTGTTTGATAAATAATAATTATATATAAAAAAATATAAATATTTAAATTTCACCACAACATGCCACACATAAACAAATTAAGGTTGTTGATAGAAGTTTGGAACATTTTTTGAGGAGTTTGATAAATAAAAGTATCGATGAACCGGATCTTCTTTTGGCTACTTAATTTGCTTGCGATCGCTCCGCTAGTTAAACCAAGGGGACTAGTTCATTTAAAGCTGTCCACTGGAAAATTTTAGCAGATTCTTTAGATTTGGCTCCACATCCTCTTCGAGAATTATCTAAGTGGAGATGCTCAAGAGAGTATAAATTCCCCCCTTTTTTTTTATGTGTTTCCAAGAAACAAACTAATGGTCACATTTTTTTCTTTTTCAATCGTGATCATCTGAATTTAAATCTCGTTTTAATCAAAAAGAAAAAAACAAAAGAAATTTTTTATTTTTCTTGTATCTTGGAAATGACGGATTAAACACTTGGAGGAAAAGCCTTCTTCAACTGGGGAAGATTAACGGAGGTGTGAGAAACAACTCTCTGAGTGCCAAAAAGTCAAGAATGTACCGACATATATTGCCATTGGTAAAAAAAAACACCTCCTTTCCTTAATTAGGTCAGAAGTTCGATTTTTATAAGGTATAGAAAAAATATTATTAGGAAATAACCCTTTCAACTGAAGCCTAATAGACTTCTCGATTCGGGATTAATCGGGTGAAATTCCAGATATCAAATTATCAAGTTAAAAAAAAAAAAAAAAAAAGGTCAAGAATGTGGGCCGAATCACTCTGACACCAAATTGTCTATTTTTTTCGGTGCTCTGATTTAGAGCTATTACTCGGTATTTAAGATTCCAGACCGGATTAAAGATGGATCTCCCAACGTGAACCAAGAAAATTTATACAAGTGAAGGCTATTGCACATGTTGCACAAAATATTTTATTTTCTTGCACCTAATCAAGACCGATCATATAGTCTTTGGAGGTTCTTCCTTAAGCCTCGGTGGTATTATTTCTCGTGAATAATTATTCTTTTATCTAAATTTTCAATAATTATTTATTTCATGAGAAGGATAAAGGCTAGTGATGCCAAACTAAATATCTCTATTTTATTTTATTTTATTTTTTCTTTCGATATAAATAATAACAAAATAGAAGAGAGAACATCCGAAACAACTATATGTAAATATTTTATTATTGCTTCAAGTGATGTGGGATAAACATGGACCTCATGCATAATTAATTCTTTATCTGCTACATAATGGAAAATAATTAAAATATTAAATATTAAAATTTATCGTAAAGAAGAGCTAAGAATGAGAAAATCATACGTATAAGCAAGACCCACCAAGCTATAACGGGAATTCACAAGGTATTCTTTTTCTATAATTTTTTAATATTATACAAAAAAAAAATTGACAATCTTTTAAGGGAAAAACAAAATGAAATATTTTCTAAAGATTATCCTTTACTAAAAGAGCATGGTATGCACCAGAGGTGTTATCACACCTCAATCAAGTAGGGTAATGTTAGTACCCGAGTTTGGCTCAAGATTGCATCCGGCTTGTATTTCTTGAGCTCAGCTTGAAATGTTATCGGGTAATGTCACGAACTTGAATAAATTAGATTTTTTCTTAATTAATCGTTTTCAAATAATATATTCAAAAAATATACATATAAACAGAATTTTATATATAAAAAATATTTTAAAAAAATAAAATTAATTAATCTCGGATAACTCGACAAGTCTTCGAGCTCGATGCCAAACAACCCGAGCTCAAGCTCAAACTTAAGTCAAGCTTTGACCGGATAGTGTCATGGGCATGTGACACTACCTGAATTTCATAAGACCTCCCCATGACACTACTCGAATTTTATAACACCCCGTGTGGACTAATATTATCACTAATAAAAAAAAGGACCAATTAGGTAAATGTTGAACACCAAGTAAGTTGGAACAATAAATTAAAGTATCAAATCATGTAATGGAAATTGGAGTCACTCAAGCAACCAACTTCGAGATTGATCAATGGAGGAGCCAATCCAAACTAATAAAACAATAAAAGGGGTTTTTGATGTGATTGCTATAAAGATCAAATATTGAGACAAAATTTTCATGGTTCGAAAGTTAAATTAAATAGGTCAATCATTTGATCTCAACCGTTAATCACACAAATAAAATTACAATTTAAATATTCAAACCTTAGAAAATAAAATGGTAATTTATATTTTATTCATTCGATTTCTTTAACATTATTCATAAATAGACATAATTGAGTTCTGATTGAATTCAATTGGAGCCAAAACTTATGGGTTAAACCCTTGAAAATGGTTTTGATCCAATTTTGGAACTGGCACTGCCAAGTCATTCGCTCAGTTTTGTTTCTTTTTTGGAATCGGAACCCTAAATAATTATGAAACCTGAGAAAGTGTTTAATTAAAAGGAATGAAAATTAGGAATACCAATGAAATTTATATGATTTGTTTGAATCAATGAGTTAGAAATGAATGTTTAGGAATGAAACTCTCTAAAATAAGGGATTATAAAATCCAAATAAAACGTTAGATTTTGAACTAAGTTCATGTATCAAACCCCAAAAGAAAAAAAAAGTACCTGGTCACTTTTTGTCCTTCCCTTCAGCCAACACCACGGTACCATGCAGAACACCACCGGCTTCTCCTTCACCTTTGCCGAGAAAATTACCTATCCATTCTTTGGTTTTCCCCGTTGTTCCCGACGAATACAGAATCACCGCCACATTCGACTAAGACACGTTCATTGGTTTGAGCTCGACAATTGGTTCGGCTGTCATCTTGAAATGGAAATAGGAAGAGTCGAGAAGGATTGTTGAGTGACGAAGAGGAGGGATCTTAGATGATGTCGTTTTTGTCGGAAGGGGATTATTGGTTTACAAAGGTTGATTTGGCGAGCGATTTCGGATTCAGTGTTTGTTGGATTGCAAGAAGAGATGATGACGCCGAGAGAAGAGAGAGAAATGGCGGACTGTTGTGTAGATGTAGTTTGGAGAAAATAATTTCTTTTTTTCTTTGAATTTAATATTATTTTTTTTAATAATAAAATCATATGAGATGTAATAAACAGCTAATAAAAAATATTTTTTATCAAAATTAAAATTGATTATTATATGATTTTTATTTCAAAAGATATATAAACCAAATATCAATAATAGTAATTATATTCATTCTATAATTTGAATAAAATAATTAATATTGAAATCAATTTTTTCGTTTCATTATTAAGATTTTTGATTCCGATTCCCAATTTGATTTTCGAGTACAAACCAAACTTTATCTCAAATTACAAAACAAATAGAGAACAAATTTTTTTTAAAAAAATGTAAGGATAATAAAAAATATGAAAAATTACAAAAAATCAAATCAAAATTAAATTTGAAGTATTTTAAAATCAAAATTAAATCATAATCTTTTTATTTTAAAATCGAAATTAAAAGTATAATTCTAATTTTAATTCTACTCTTTTTTTCTTCTACCAAATTAAAATCATCCGTATTTTAATTGGATTTCGACTCGATTTGGAAACTCGATGATGTCTATTAATAGATTTCTTTTGATCAGAACGGAGAATTTCTAATGTACAAATAATCCCCAATTTGGGCTTTTCTACAAAGACAATTTCCTAAAGTCAGATGTGCACTCAATTGTTTTCTTGTTTCAGCATTTATGAACAGGGAGATTCTCTGGGAGATTCCGAGGAATCATCCTATGTACCCCGAATCCAATTTTCCGCATTGGTATGACACATTCCACTCGGCTTCAATCTCACGCGCTCCCAGTTAAGCGGGATTTGGACCCACCGGCGTGTCTATCATACGTGTCCTCGTCGGGTCAATTTCTCTCCTGGTACGTAGTGTCTATTAGACGTGTCCTCGATGAGATTTGACTGGTCGATCAGCTCTCTCACGAAATTCAAATTAAATTAATTAAAAGAAATCTTAATATCAATTAATAATAAAAAATCCTTTTACATAAAAATAATATCATTTCCTCTTATTTTTCTTTTTCAATAATATTATAACATAATTCAATTATTATTATTATAAACATATACATTTTTAAAATTTTGAAGTGATCAAACTATATAAAAAGTTTTTCTATTTTGTGAAATTTCAATAGTAAAAAAGGAAAATTAAACTCTAAAATTTTATTATAATTACTATAGACTCTATTGCTCAACTAAATAAACTAACCCCAAATCTCTATTACATTAAGTATTTTACTATTAGTGAAAATAATTATTACATAGGAGAATAATTCGGGGGATATTCCGAGATAGAAATATCTTCAAAGACTTCAAGTTTTAATAATGAAAGATGGGGGAAGAGTCAAAAAGTGGCAAGTCATTATCCCTCTCACGCGCGCATGACTGATTGGAGTGCGAGTTGGCAAATATTTAATAAACGGCAGGAAAAGTCTTTTATGAGATTGCCTTGGGTCTTAACCCATGATGACTGTACTAAATAGTAACCGAATATGCCACGAATTCTCTTCAACGCTTCTTTTATGCCTTTTCAAACCGCCACTGCATCACGCCAAGCATATGCCCTATACCTCTCGAAGATATTCTCTCTTTTCACCCCCCACCCCACATATTATAACTCCCCTCCTCACTTCTCTCTCAACCCCCTTCACCCTTTTCTCTCTCCATCTCCAAGTGAGAAATTTTGATCAACTTGTAAGTTTTAAGGTATATGTTACGATGAAGTTTGGAAAGAGATTGAAGCAACAAATGCAGGAGACCTTGCCAGGGTGGCGAGACAAGTTTTTGTCTTACAAGGATTTGAAGAAACTTGTAAGATTGATTTCATCGGTGACTTCAACATTGAATGGATCGATCCGGTGTGATAAGGCTGAGGCGGAGTTTGTGTACTTGTTGAATAATGAGATCGACAAGTTTAATGCATTTTTCATGGAGCAAGAGGAGGATTTTGTCATTCGGCATAAGGTTAGTCCTATTCCTCTCTCTTTCTCTCTCCGATTTTTCTCTTGTACCATTTTACTGGAGGTTGAATTTAGTGCAAATCCCAAGTGGGAATTTATGGGAGTTATTGCTTGATCTGAATTGGTCATGGAGTAATAACATTGCTTAGTTTGGAGCGAAATGTTTTGATTGAGTCAAAACAATCGAGTTGACTCGATTTCTTCTTCAATCAACTCCGGGCTGAAGAAGGTTTCTTGCTTTACACACCAATTGGTTGGTCCCATATGATATTAAAGATTAAATTTTGTCTTTTAATAGAAGAGAATTGGTTTTATACCTAAAAAAAAGACATTAAGATAACGTATGAGATGTTGAATACCATAACACATGAGATGTCCTAATCTCCCCCCGAGTATCATTCACCAAAGGGGATGTCAAAAAAAATTTGGAATCAATTTAAAAATTCTTTGCCTCTCGCACCCCTTTTTCTAGTAATCCTTAAGTGGAATTTCATACTACCAATGCCCAAGTAGTTTATGCAATGTTGAAGCAATTATTGACTCTGTTTTTCCCCTCTAAGATTGTTTCAAGGAAAAGTGCCCAAAAACAGAGATTTTAGAGAACTTAAGTGGATCATATAGTCCATAGCATACTAATATGTTGTATTTGTTCAGGAGTTACAACAAAGGGTTCAGAGGGCAATTGATACATGGGGTCCAAAAGGGAGTCAGCCATCAGAGACAGATTATAAAGAGCAGATGGCTAAAATCAGAAAGGACATTGTCAATTTCCATGGTGAAATGGTGCTGTTAGTGAATTATAGCAACATCAATTATACAGGTATATAATTTTAAGTCCCAACCGTCGTAAGGAGAATTTAAAAGTTGACTCATTTAGTCAGTAAATTAAAATACAAATTTTGTCTAAGTTCAAAATAAGTAATACAAATATGAACACACAAAATTTTTTACGGAATCAATGCGCGACAAATATATGTATGATAAACAATTTAACATAAAATATAAAACTTTTTTTGTCTATGCTAAAACTTTGATCTAATTCTTTTTATCACAGAGATTTTTAATAGTTTATAGAATGACGCATATATAAACAAAGTTGTCACAGTTCAAATCGCTTGTTTATTAAAATACAGAGAAGACTATCATAGTTCCAAGATTTTGGACCAGAAAGTTACGCATCATGGCATTGCATCACAAGTCATATGACCAAATTATTTCCTTGGTTTTTTGCAGGTCTAGCAAAGATCTTGAAGAAATATGACAAGAGAACAGGGGGGTTACTCCGCTTGCCCTTCATTCAAAAGGTGTTGCAACAACCATTTTACACAACAGACCTAATATCAAAGCTTGTGAAGGAATGCGAGAGCACAATCGATGCGGTGTTCCCTGTGGCAGACGATGAGAAGACAAGAGGGGAGAGGGAGGCAATATCAGCTGCAGAAGAAGGAATATTTAGGAACACAGTAGCTGCATTGTTCACAATGCAAGAGATCAGAAGGGGAAGCTCTACTTATGGCCACTATTCTCTGCCACCTCTGAATTTGCCCGAGTCTGAACTCATTCACTCTTTGCAAATCAATTCACTCATACCCATCCCTTAGTTTTGTTAAATACAATGATTTTTAATGTTACACGAAATGAAATTGGTAACATTCGATCCTATGTAGTATGGAGAATTACTCCATCCCGTTGTTGTTCTCTGTGCTTTGCGTTCCTATGTTTAATAGATAAAGGGTAAAAGTATCAAATGAATGTCTTTCAATTAACTAGCTGAATCATTTATGGGTTCTGAACTCATGATCAATTGTTGGTGGTTACATCTGCCTTATTCGTTTCTAAATATAGTTTCAAGAGAATTCTCTCTCTCTCTCTAGCATTCCCATATGTAGAAATTGCACTTGGGGGAACTTTGTAAAGTGCCCATGGTGAAATTTAGGAGAGTTAGTTGAAATTTACCCTTAGGCACCCTTTTTGGTTCCTGTTGTTGCAGAATAAAGGGATCAAGAACCCTTGAAAGAAAATAAAAATTACAATTGATGGTCAAAATGAGGAAGAAAGCATTGGCACCTTTGTCCATGAACCTCTTCTTCTTCTTTTTCTCACAGAGAGAGAGAGAGAGAGAGAGAGAGAGAGAGAGAGAGATTATTGTAGTGAACCCTACCCCTGTTGTTGCTGTTAACCCTCTTCTTGTTGCTCTCACCCTCAAATTGAATTTCTTCAACTCTATCATGGCTAATCCTATTTCTTTTCCCTTTTCCAAATACTGCACTACTAAATGCCAGGAATCAGAGGATAATATTATAGATTTAAATGATAGGCAAATTACTTAACAACAATAAATTATATCTTAATCCCAATAATTTGAAATCGATGATTTAAAAGACAAAATTAAAAATAATAAAAATAATAAAAATAAGAGTGAAAATAAAAATAAAGATAAATAAATAAATAATATATATACATATATACGGCAAAAATAAGTTTGTTTAGTTTGTGCTCATTTTTCTGCACCACTCATTTCTTTCATTGTCATTTTTATCCAAGTTGTATAACTTGAATCCATGTCTTCACTATCATATCATTTCTATCCAAGGCAAATTACTCAACATAAAATTTTATTTTTTTGTCAAAACACTAATGTGATCTCTTCTAGATATTATTCTTTCTCCTCTTTCTTTTTTTTTTTTTTTCCCTTTTCTACTTATATATAGTCAAAAGGAAAAAAAGGGTTTTGTCTGGACTGACTTGGGATTTAATTTAAAATAGAAAAATGTCAACCCATTGAATAGTTTGTGTGGACTAACTTCTGGAATTTCAATTGTTATTCCTGTCAAAGCCCAACTCTACATATATATCTTGCCATTGAAAATTTCATGGGTTTTAGTCCTAATTTTTTTAAAGAAAAAAATTGCTTGTAAAATATATTATTTTCCCTTTTTTTGTTCATTTTTTAGGATTAAGGTAACCATTAGATGATCCTTTTTTGTGATTAAAATCAATTATTTTGAGGAAAATTATTTTTAATATAAAATTTTATTTAAAATTTAAAATTTTTATATTAATCTATTTGAGAATGTTAGAAAATAAGGTTAAATGTTTAAAAGAGAAAATGATTTTGGATAAAAATGGATGGCGTAGAAAAATCCGCACAAATTAAATTAATATATTTTAAATATTTATCTAGTGATTTTTTTATTTATTTTCTTTTTCGTTTTCTTTTTTTATACTTATTTTTATATATTTCTTTATTTCATTTTTTTTTCTTTTTTCTTTAGTTTTTTTAAATTTGTCTCTCAAATTATCGATGCCAACTAGTGAGATTAAAACATAGTTTGTTATCGTTGTTTTTGTTGTGAGAATGTTAGAAAATAATATATGTTTTAATAATATTTAAAAAAATATTATGTATCAAAATCAAATTAATTATAGATTTGATTTTATTCTATATCTATAATATTTATTTTCATATTTATAATAATGAATTTTCTATCTAAACCTAACATATTGTAATATTTGACAGAAATAATAGATTATCAGTATTTTATATTATTATATTATTTTTAATTTTTAATATGATATCATAATCATATTCAAATTTTTTTATTATTGTATGAGCACCGTTGTTAAATTTTGTATTACTTTTTATTTATAATATGGTATAAGAGTTATGTTTAAATTTTTTTTTTGTTATACACGATATTTAAATCTCGAATTACGGGAATAGAGAGGGATTGTTATTCACTTAGACTTTAAAATTTCTTTTTAATATAGCATGAGAGTCATATTTATTTCTTTGTCGGGGAAGATGCTTCTATAATCTCTTTGAAACATTATTCTTTATTTGAAAAAAAAAATCTCAAATATAGTAAAAAAGATTATCTCCTCAGTCTAACCGACCAAAATAAAAGAGTGTCGGAAATTTAAAATTCTTTTAATAAAACATCGGACTAACTGCCTGCACAACGTTTTCTCTCTCTTAAACTTTCCGTTTTGACGTCGAGAGAGATGGAGAGAGAGATAAAAGGGTTGTGTTCAGCGGCGCCTCAGCTTACATAGCGAAGCACAAGCAGCGGGGAGAGAGAGAGAGAGAGTGAGAGAATTCGAGTCATCAATTGTAGAGGGCTATGGCGAATAGGTATAAGCTGCATCTTGATTTCATGCCCTAAGTTTCATTTTTCTCGTACATGTTTTATGTTTCTCGCTACGTCTCCATAATTGGTTTGTTTTAAAATCAGTAAGAAATTTATAGGGTTGAAATGGGAGAATTTTTGCAGCGTATTCTATGGGGTTGAAATGGGCATCTATCTTCCTTTAAGAAAAATTGGGTTTTTTTCAGTGACAAAAATTAGGGTTTAAATCTAATTTATTAAGTCTTATTCATGCTTGAATAAAGTCATTGTTAGGTTGCCTATTAACTGTAGTTTACGTGTCCAAGTGAGAGCTACTCCTGACTTGGTTTCACTGGTGATGGTGTCCTGTGATGTCTTGTGTCTGAAGGACATGTTATGATAAGGGCAATATTCATTTTTAGAAGTGTTCGTGAAACATAGTTTGGTAGAACACTGGTGTTTTAAATTCCAAAATCAATCAGTCAATAAATAAAGTCTTAACAGCAAATATCTAGGTTCTCTCCATTTCTTTCATCCCCCCAGCTGCCTTATATTTCACATAAACTAGTATGAAAAACTCAATCATCTTTGCTTTAGATTTGAAATTTTTTTTTTTGGGAGGGGGAATAGTTGGACATTATGACTTTCAACATTTTATGTTGAGGATCATTGCTTGAGAAGTGTTTGCTAGGAAGTTCCATATTGTTGGTTAATCAAGCTTTTAGATTGAACCATGCAACTACTACTACTACTGTTGTCATGGCAAGTTGGAGCATAGCTTATTTTAGTTCAAAAACATTTGAACTTGATTGTGAATACAACTTTCTCCCCCTCTCTCTCCTTTTAGCATGAAATAGCACCCTGTCTTGTGCTCCTTCTGTGAAGATTTTTGGATTCTGGAGTAGAACTGGTCCCATTATTTTCTTTATCCTTGTTCACTTCTTTTTCACATCTGTCAAGTCAAGTGTAACCTATCCAATGTTAGTGCTGTTGCATTTGTAATCAATTTCCCATTTTCTTTTAATGGTTAAATGTGTCTACATATTGGATTCTAGAGTTCACATCAACTTTGTAGAATCTCATTTCATATCATGTTAAAATTGATTCCCACTGCCTGTGTTGCGTTCTACTAGCAAAACTTAATATTTCCTACAAAAAAATTTCACTTTAGTTGAAAATGTTACAAGCAGAAAAAGACAGTAGAGGCAAGTTGGACAAGTTGAAACCTCCCAAACAAGCAGCTAGTCTTCTCTTTTCTCCTTTTTTGGGGCTAGAAGTGCTCCCAGTTGGTCTTGGTCCAAAAGCAGTGATTTCTCTATATCATTTTGGCTACCTTACACGACTCCCAAATTCCATTCAAATACCTACTCCTGCTTGATTCAGGCATCCAGTGCAACTTATTACTTGGAAGTTGGAGTATGATGAATCAAAGAGTATGACAATCTACAGTACTCGTCTATGAAGGTTGTTTCAAAAGATATGTAAGTTAGCATCATAGACAACTCCCTTTCAGCACTAGGGTTATTCCTGCATAAAATGGCTGCTCTTCAGAATCATAGGACTCTTTGCGTCCCCTCTGATGCTAAAAATATACACTGAAAAGTTTTTAACTTTTCTCTTGATAAGTAAAGAAATGTTTTCATATCACAGGACTGTCGAGTGGAAAGCATGTCCTACTTGTTTTGTCCTAATTTTTGTGGCATTTAGGCTACACTATAGATAAACTGTATTCTAGTGCTTTGTTATGATTGAACCTTTACTGTCTTGTAACATAAGTACTTTAGCTTCATTTCAGTTATGCAGTTCATAGAGTTAACAGATTAAAATTACATCAATTTATACTGTAGTGAATGAAGAGCGTGTCTGCAACTTAAAGCTGCCAGAGTTTGTAAAGCAATGGCATCTTTATCTTTGACTCCATCAGCTAGGTCAAGCATTGCTTCTCCCCAAGTCTATCCCAGGAGTACAAAACTGAAGAATTCTTCGATTTCACTCCATGGTTTAGCTTCCCGTCATATTCGCCTTAAGCATGTTAAAGTTTGCTGCAAAAAATTGCCTGATTGGGAATCTTCGCCCATCATATATGCTCCTACTGAAGATGCTGATAGTGATTTCCTGAAAGAGACAAGCAATATATTCGAAACACTAAAATATGAGGACAAAACAGCGGAAGCTACAAATGAAGTGGTTGCTAGTTCACCAACCAACCAAACATCTGAGCAACTTCAGGTTCTTAAATGGCCAATGTGGATTCTTGGTCCTTGTTTCCTCCTTACGACAGGCATGGTACCTACACTATGGCTACCACTATCTTCCATATTCCTTGGCCCCAACATAGCCAGTCTGCTTTCCTTAGTAGGACTGGACTTGTCCTTCAATCTTGGTGCCACCCTTTTTCTCCTTATGGCGGATTCTTCTGCGCGACCAAAAAACAAAACCCTATCATGTAACAGCAAAGCCCCATTCAGCTACAAGTTTTGGAATTTATTTGCAACAATTGCAGGTTTCATGATCCCCTTTGCAATGCTCTTTGGATCTCAAAAGGGCTTTCTCCAACCGCTTCTGCCAAACATATCATTTACAATTCTATTGGGACCCTACCTTCTGCTATTGGCAGTACAGGCACTGACCGAGATGCTGACATGGCAGTGGCAATCACCAGTCTGGCTGGTGACTCCAATAGTCTATGAAGCTTACAGGGTGTTGCAGCTGATGAGGGGTTTGAAACTTGGGGCAGAGCTCAATGCACCACTCTGGATGGTACATACCATTAGAGGGCTTGTGTTGTGGTGGTTATTGATTCTTGGAGTGCAGCTCATGAGGGTTGCTTGGTTTGCTGGCTACAGTGCTCGAACTCGTAGACTTCAGGAGCCATCCTCTGCTGTTTCTGAGGGCGCTTAATTCTTATCATTGACAAAAGACAATGGTTTGTTTTATGTCCTATAGAATAGATTATTTATAAGTTGGTCTTTATATCTGTTCTCCCCTAACTCCCCCCCCCCCTCCAAAAACAAGAAAAGGAAAATCGCCCATTTCTAGAATCGAGCTGTCGCTAGGGGAGATTATGTTGGAAACACATATTAGGAGAATTAAAACTTTAGAGAAGAATGCAATTCGTTTGCAGTCCGATGTCATGCCAATGTTCTAAAATTTACATGTAAAATAACCTGGAGCATTGGGTTGGCACCACCACAACTTCTTGTGTCTATTCTATTGCATGGACCGCATGTTATGCTATGTACCTTTATAGTTTATGGTACGGACTTGAAATTGTTTGGTGCATTTCAATGATCGTCATGTGGGTACTCTCTCAAAAAGAGTTTGTTACTAATGGTCAGTTAGTCTAGTGAAATGTAATTTTAGAGTCTCTAATCAAAATTACGAGTTTAATTCACGATTTGAGTATAGAGTAGACTATATTAGAAAGATAGTCTCCTTTAATGGGTGATTCTAGATTTTTTATCATATTAATTAAAATATGATTTCGAATATCAATTGATATAGTATTACAGAGAGAGAGAGAGAGAGAGAGAGAGAGAGAGAGAGAGAGAGAGAGAGCTGTTCTGCATAATACTCTCTCCTAACTCCGCTTCATTCATCTACGAATTGGCTTGGAAGGGAAAAGGACAAAGGAGATGAACGCAAAAATATAATTTAATTTTAACATAATGAATAAGTTGATAAAAGGGAACCACTCGATAACGGCCTAAAAAGGTTCAACAAAAAACTTTAAAGAAAATCAAAAAAGTAAATATAAATACCACCGATCAGCCTTTTGGTATAGCGGTATAAGAGGGCTTGAATCCTCAGCGCCCCATTAGTCTTTGACCGTTGTAGAATCCGTGACACTATCCGTTCAAAACTTATCCCGAACTTTAGTTTGGGTATCGATACTATACAACTCGACTCAAGTATCATAACATCCCTATTCACCACAAGTGAGGATTTGGGTCTTCTTTGCCTCCCTCTTTTAAATCGTAGAAGGTATTACCCTTAAAAAAATATAAATACGAAAATATATCATGTAACATATTTTTTTTCTTCATGTTATATCAATAAATATCTGAAAATATATTCTGACTAATCTGATTTGATTATTTATTGAACTTATTTTAGAGAAACTCTTTTTATATAATTTTTTTTTATTTTAAAATTTTTAACTTAAAATTTAATTAAAAAAATCTAATACTAAAACTATTTATTGTCTAAAACATTTTTATACGTTGAGTACCGTGGAATTCATATTCATCTCCTTACATTAACATATTTCCTTCGAGAGTCAATTTTCCTTGTAGGGGGTAGAGACTTTTCTGGGGACATGTGAATGAAGGCTGCTGTCGAATGGAGTCCAATCCTGTCCAAACAAATCAAACGGCCCAAAAACTTCACTTTTAAGTTTACCCTTTTTTCATCTTCCAATGCTGAATATCCTGAATACATTATCCTATGTGTTTCGGTCAAGAATAATTTTTTAATTTATTTTGACTAAATATTATATTTATATTAATTTATTTTATGTCTTATATAAAAGTGATTCTTATCATATTTATGAGTCAAACCTTTTTACTGTAAAAATAATTAATTAAATTGATTTACGATATATGTTTTAAAATTTTAATGCATTAAATTTGAATATAATACTCAAAGCATTCAAAATATGGAAAATTTTATAATTTCTTGATATTTTATAATTTCTTAAATTGATATTTTGGTGTCAGAAATTTTTTTTTTTTTTTGGGATAAAATTGGGAGAAGTAGAATAAATAAATGAAGAGACAAGAAAAAATGGGAGCCGGAGAAAGACGCAGAGTACCCTTCTTCTAAAAGAGAGAGAGAGAGAGAGAGAGAGTGAGAGAAAGAGAGAGACAGGTGGCAGTGGCCCGCATCCGCATTGATGCTTTTGCAGCACCTCATTACCAGCAAAGCAAAGCAAAGCAAAGCAACAACGTCTCTCTCTCTCTCCCCCCTCATCTATTGTGAAAAGGCCAGACCACCCTCCCTAACCCTCTTTTCCAAAATAACCCACGCTCCTCAGATCTCTCTCTCTCTCTCTCTCTCTCTCTCTCTCTAATTAAATTAGTCAATTGAAGTCCAAACCAAACTTCTCTCTCTCTCTCTCTCTCTCTAACCGAGATGAGTACAGGAGAGCTTCTTACAGTCGAACCGCAAGAACTTCAATTTCCATGTAAGTAACGGTTTCTTCAGATCTGCTCTCCGGCTTTCTCTCTGTCTTTCTTTCTATGTGACTTGTGTTTTTTTTTTTTTTTTAATTTCGATTAAGTTGAATTGAGGAAGCAGATCTCGTGTTCCCTACATTTGTCTAATTCCACCGATGATTATGTCGCTTTCAAGGTCATTTGATCTCTCTCACTCTCCCTCTCTAATTCATCTCTTGGTCTCTTGTAAGTGAAATTTTTGGCTGACGAATTTTCTAGGTTAAAACTACGAATCCGAAGAAGTACTGCGTTCGACCTAATACTGGAGTCGTCTTGCCGAGATCTACTTGCGACGTCACAGGTTTCTCCCCCCCCCTCTCTCTTTCTCTCTTTCTCTCCTTCTACTGGTGATGGGTGTTCTGATCTTGGTTATGCGCTGTAGTGACGATGCAAGCACAAAGAGAGGCTCCACCAGATATGCAATGCAAGGACAAGTTTCTGCTTCAGAGTGTAGTGGCAAGCCCCGGAGCGACCACGAAAGATATAACACCCGATATGGTAATCAAATTTTATCTTTAATGTTTGATAATTCCGCGAAAGTTGCATTCTGTGGTATGTACATAATTATATTCTTGAAATGGTAAATATTTTTCTTGATTAACACATGAGTGATGTTATTTGGACCCAAAGGGTTGAGATTTCTTTAGTTAGCTGCGAACCCACTTGCAGATAGACTGAATCCCTCTACTAATTGCTAAAACAAAGGGAATCACCAGAGCAACTCAGTCGATTACTCAATTAGGTTAGTCAATCAGCTTGGCTAATTACAAAGATAGGCTAGTTTTCTGAAATAATAAAATCCAATGTGGTGCAATTTTGTTCGCTCAATTATGTTGTATGGCATTTTTTCATTTTGATTATTCACTTAAGATTATTAGATTTAACGCAATTTGGTAACCTCTTTATGTATGGAATTTTTCTGATGGGTGTATAATTGCATGCTTTATGTATTAGAGTATTTGACTGGCTAATTGCATCATCGAAAACTTATAAAGCCACGTTGTATCATGTTTTGTCCATTGAAACGAAATGAGCCCTTTCTCTCAATTGTTGAAGTTGGTTTTGCAATAGATTTCGCTTGTAGAATAGAGTGTTGATGGTGCAAAATTTGAAGATGTGGGAACCGTTCTCACCACATTAGGAATTCTAATTGTTGAAACCCTTTTTTACCCATCTTATAGTTTAACAAAGAGTCAGGGAATCATGTTGAGGAATGCAAATTGAGGGTTGCATATGTCTCTCCACCTCAACCTCCGTCACCAGTGCAAGAAGGATCAGATGAAGGTACCTCACCTAGAGCTTCCTTGTCAGACAATGGAAACGTTCATGCATCAGATATTCCTGCTGTGAGTATTTGATGAACCTTGATCTTTTGACTCATTGATTGCTCTTATTCGAATCTGTGGACTGCCATCTAACCTGAGTAAATTATGACTTGCAACTTTGACTTATTAGAAAAAGGTAAAAGGAAAAAGATTGTTTATGCTACAACTTGCGACTGTGCCTACAGGTACAAACCCGAAGAGCATTTGTTGAGTCTCAAGACAATTTTCCAGAGGTAACTTTGTAGGCCTTCTGTAGGGGCAATATGATCATTATGTTATGCGGTGAATTTTTCCTTTTGTTTTATGTTCTAATCACTTCCATTTGTTGAAAGCTTGTATCTCAGAGCTTATTCTTTGATTTTGGCTACTTCCATCTGTTGAAAGCTTGTATCTTAGAGCTTATTCTTTGATTTTGCTAGCCAAAGCTTTTGACGTAATCTGATGTCCATTTGCTATCTATCACTCTATACAAAATTTTCCACCCCAACTATGAGATCTCCAAGCTGTTGTGCTTTTGAGATGTAATCTGTGTTCATAATTTATTGGTTGCACTGTTTCTTGTTTAATCACCGTTTTCATCTATTTTTATCTATTACTAAATCCAGGATTCTTGTGGTTAACACACACTTCTTAGTGGTTTTTCCTTTTTCCCAACGATTAATGAAGACTCTCCTTGTGCATTGTTGATTGCAATGTTTTGAGGAAGTACATTTGTTATGGTTTTGCACATCTGCTCATGATTGATTCTATCTTCAGTCTAGTACTTTTGTTGAATGCTTCATAGTAGTTGTTAAATGCAGAAATTTGATGAATGTGCATCCCTGCTTTTGAGAATTTCATTGTGGGAGAGATGTTTCCATTGTCTTGTTATGTAATGAACTCTGAATAATTTTGCACGCAATTTAGGGAAAGAAACATGGTAGGAAGGATTCTTTTAAACACGTTAGCTCAATAAAGGAAAAGTTAATATTATAAGTGTCAGATTCAATAATAGTTTCCTTTTTGGCAGTTATGGTCTTGGACTCTCAGTTGCTGATGCATGCATCAATTCTTGGGAACTCTATCTTAGGGCCTCCTGAAACCACACGCTTTAATTCAAAAAAATTATAGCTATGGCTCCACTGTGATTCTCGTTGGTGGGAGGCAAGAACATGATAGAATGGTGTCTTCTCTTGGATTCTCTAACGTTTAAGGTGTCAAGCTGTTTCTTGAGAGGCTCTTTTTTGTGGAAAATTAGCTCTCTGCTTCCCTCCCTCTACCTTCTCTTTCTCCATTGAAATTTCAGGTTGGACAGATAAAAACAAAAATAAAAAGGCCCTGATTTTTTGCTGGTATTTCAAGTTCCTGAGAACAATTTGACCTTGTTTGCAATAGTTGAACTCTTTTATGTGGCTGTGCGTTGTGTGCCCATTCCCACTGTTGTTTTTTTGGAGGCATCAATAAGTTTAAGACGTTATTTCTATGGTTTCAGGCAAATCCTGTTGTTACTAAGTTGACTGAGGAGAAAATTTCTGCCATTCAGCAATGTAACAAGCTTCAGCAAGAGTTGGTATGCCTGTTTTTACACCTTGGAATGGGATTTCTCTAGTGAACTAAGTAATAATGGATTATGCTGAAGCATTTCAACATTACAGTAATAAACCTTAAGAAATATCTCCCTAGATTATTATCGCTCTCAAACTAGTCACAGGTGATTTGTTTATGGTAGTTGTCTTTACTTCCCACAACCTGTGAGACAAAGCTTTTTTTTTTTTGGTCCGGTGGGAGTAAAGCCCAACACAACACAAAATTGAAAGAGCCAAGCAGGGGCTTACACAGTCTTGGATTTTAACTTGTGGGTGTCTACTAACAATTAATTAATCCGATGGGCGTCTTGGGTGAGAGAAGTGTACGTATATGGAGCTGGGAACCAAAAGAAACTTAATAAGTACCAGGTTAATGACCCTTCTTTTTATGTTTTGGATTAATTAAACAAGTTGATTGCATAGTCATTGCAGTCAAGGAAAGGAATCTTCATGTGATTTATGTGGGTAGAGCTAAAAGAAGAGTTGATGGCATTTTGTTTCTTTTACCTATTCTATACTATTAAAAGATGTTGACTGCAAATTGTTGCTTTAAATAGGTGTAAACGATGTTTGTTTTATTCTGTTTGGACTGTTTACATTAGCTAAAGTGGTTCTTGGACGCACAACCTGGGTGTTTTGTTTTAAATTTGGTGAGAGAGTACTCTTTTTCTATCTCCTATATGACGTGAGATTAGTCAATTTGGTTTCTGCAGTCACAACTATATGACGTGGTGTTTGGCAGATTAACTCCAATACACTAAGATTGATAAATTTTTTGTCGATGAGGATTGAGGAGTGCATGTAATTGCTAGGTAGGATTGGCCATAGCAGTTGAACTGGTCTCCCCATTTTCCTATTCAATTTTTATTTAATTTCTGACTATTGACATGTTAGCCATATGAAGTTATCAAACCGGGATTTTATTTATTGGATTTTTCTTTTTACATCTTTTCCGAGACAAGTCTATAATCTTTTTTTTCCATTTTCTTTTTGTAGGATCTATTGAGGCGGGAAGGCAACAGAAGTCGCAGTGGTTTTCCCCTCATATATGTTGTTGTTGTCGCGTTGCTTGGCATTCTATTGGGATATATTTTGAGGAATACTTGATCAAGACTAAAGTGACCTATATGTCATAACAACTTGGAAATATGGGATGTATGTGTCACTCTCACTAAGTGTCTTTTTCACCTTTATTATTATTATTTTTATCACCTATGTTACCTATCTGTAATGACGGAGGACCATAGAAAGCTCAAATTTGATGGTATTGTTGTGAAGAAATTACCCTGTGCAGTCATTGCATTAGATTTTCTAATTACATGTCACAACCATCTTCATCGTACTCTAGATGTGGACTCTTCTGTCAGAAATCGATTAAGGGCACTCTTCTGTTGGAATAGGTCCACATGACTCTATTGAGGTCCTAGCAATTGCAATCTTCAACCATATACGTATCTTTACAGACGGCTGAATCTGAGTCACCCCAAGACGAGGAGGAAAAAAAGGGGGGGATGGCGGTGTGCAAGGTGACAAACATTCATTGGGTCAAAATGACAATGATCTGATAGAAGGAATTTAGGGAACAAATGTTGAAAAGGGCATGTTGCTGTTTCTTCATATGTGATTGTTCCTGTCTAGGAGGAAGAAGTTAGCTTCCTCCCAAGCTTCCTCCCACGCCTGAGCTCGTGTAGCTTCAGGTCCTGCCTTGCTGCTGCTTCGTTTCCCCCCTTTGTGTCTTCTGTGTTACTCTCTTCACAAAAAACATAAAAAAATAAAAAAATAAAAAAATAAGTTGTGTTTGATCCTTAGAAGCTATCATCCGCTTGAGAACATATCAGTGAGCAGCAAATTGGGTGAGAGTTAAACTTTTTAAGTCTGCTTGCCAATGCCAACTCAATTCACGGTCTCTCACCCGCACAAGTTGATAAGCAATGAAAAAGAACGCAAGGGCTGTACAAAATAACTGAGAAGTTCATGAGCAAGCCAAGACATCTCCAAAATAAAATCTTAATTTCACCCAAAAAAAAAAAAAAAAAATCTTAAAATGAGCATCTCAAGCAAGAAGACCGCCATACTAGTAGGGGAAGAAAACCTTAGAAAAGCATCTATGAAAGATTATAGAAACATTCTTTACAATCCCTCAAAAGCTCTTTCATTGCTCCCTCCAGGTGAGACTATAGACACAGGGATAATAGCCCTTTCTTAAACCTCTCCAGCTCAAGATTTTTCATAATTTGAGTACTTACTCTCATCTCCATTCTTCTGCTTCCAAAGAAGGTGCAAGTATTTGCAAAGTGGGATTTGGTAATAATATTATCACTATAATAGTGGCAAGAATTTAGATTAGTTAAAATTTTCACCAATTTAACACAAACTCTAGATGTATTTTGCAGGCAAAAGATCACATTTAAAAGCTCTCATTGTCATAACATACATTATAATTCTACATACAAACAACATGGCCAATGCCGGCTTAAATGGAAAAGATCAAGCATTATCTTCTGTTAACCCTACCTTAATCTTTAAGACTACATAATTCTTCGGGAAGTCAACTTGTCATGAAGTTGTCGTCACAAATTGCCCTCAGAGTGTGGCAACATGTTGCATTGGCTGACAATCTTCCGGAAATCATCAAGACTTAGCTGCAAAATGAGTTAATAAAACAACCCAGCAAATTCTAGGTTAATGAGTATCCAGTGAGGAGCCCAATACATATTAAGAATTGACTAGATGAAATTGAGGTAAGCATCTAGTATTCAATTAGATAAATTATATATAAAAAACATAATATATAACCGGATGAAGTCGAAGGTTATCAACCTTTCCATCCCTGTCATCATCAAAACAACATATCATATCAGCCAACTCTTTCTCCGTCCATGTAAAATCATGATCCTTTGCTACCCTCCGTAGATCTCTAAGAGTTATGCTGCCTTCCACTGACACTGCAGATCCAAATCACACCTCATCACCAACCAAATTTAACCCTTAAATGGACAGAGTAAAGGGAGTTACCACCAATCTCAAAGAAATGCAAAATAATGTCATCCTCGGTCATCTGCACCCGACTGGTAGTCTATAGGCAATGTGTGAATTCTGTAATTAGTTAGTAAGAGAGATTTCTAAAGGTACAAAGAAACAACACATAACTATTACTATGAAAGAATGGAACGCAATGCACCAGTCTCTTTCTTCTCCTCTTTCCTGATTCATTGTTCAACTTTCTTTCATCCACCATATTTCCATCAGACTTCTTAGAAGCCTCCCCAGGTGCCATATCCAAAACTTCCTTAGAGTCTTTTAATGAAAGCGCAATAGCCTACACAAGTTCCTAGAAATCAACCTAGTTTTCTTCTTAGCCACTGTGGAAACAATATCCAAGATAATCAAAAAATAAAATAAAATAAAATAAAATAAAATACCTGCATTACAGCGTTGTCGTCATCCACAAATTCAGCATTGCCCGCTAATTTCTGCGAGGAAACTGTCTTCTTTGGTCTTGTTTTTCCTTTTTTCACCTGAATGTGGACCAGTAATTTACAATAATATAATATGCATTCAGCAATAATAACAATACAACAATAACAATGAGAGAGAGAGAAAGAGAGAGAGAGATTATGGGAAATGGCCTAAGGCAGGCAGGACCCAAAAGTGGGACCAAATGAACCAATTCCCATGCGGCACTCAACATCAGCATATGTTTATCAATTCTTAATCAAATCATCAACATGCTTTAAACAATTCAAACAAATATTTGATTTAGAATTGGTAGCATGTTTAATTGAATTAGTTAAAACACGCTGACATGATCTGTCACTCATATTCATTTGGTCCATCTAGCATTTCTAGGACCCAACTGAACAAGTAGCAAACAAGATTAATACCCACATCTAGAATTAGTACTAAATATCACAATTAACAGATTCCTCAACAAAGTTTGCCCAAAACAAAATAATATCATAACCCATTTGCAGTATCACCTGGTTCTCAGTAAATAGGACCAAATGAGAAATCTATTAAACCTTCTCTGTTGGGGGTGGGGGAGATATGCTGAAATAACAACAATTCCAATAACCTAATTGTAACAAAAACAATTTAAGTACTTAACATTAAAAAGAGCAAATTACCTTGCGAAGCGAAGAATTAGAATACTCGGAATCGGATTTTTCACTGCCAGATCTTGACCCCTGTTCTTCATCAACGTGGGGTTTGTAGTCGTCATCGTCATCAACCACCTTTACTTTTCGTTTGCGTTTGTCTTGCTGCTTTGGAGCTGAAGCTTTGAACAGCGATGAAGAGAGGTTAGGGAGGCCGAAGGCTTCGAGTCTCGCTCTGTTCTCCTTGATTCTCTCCAGCCTCTGCTTCTCGTATTCTGAGATTTTCTGGTTCTTGTCGCCGTTGCTAGACCTAGGGTTTTCGAGTTCCTCTGCGCTCGAGTCTGAACCCGTCTCGGTTTCATCGTCCGGTTCTGAACCCGATCGAGGTTGCTCGTGTTTCGCCATTAATATTTTTTGGAGTACCTGTCACTCATTAGTTTCCTTTCAGAACCGGTTTTGTTTCCCACGTGATTCCAGGAGCGACGTGCTAGGTAAATGATCTCTCGCCTAGGATGTCGTTTTATCATATGAAGCTAGGCAAGCAAATGGAGTACTTCCTTTCATTTTTTTTTTTTTATCATATTTAAAATCATATTTCGATTAATTTAGTTCAAATATCTATATGACTCTATTAGAGAGTAGCTTTCCTAATGTAATCTTTTTTATTATCCAAAAATTGATTAAATGATTTATCACTCCATCACTAAATCCATTAAATTGATTGTCCGTCAATAACAAATGGAGTAGTTTGGGTAGCAACAGATGCTTTTAAGTTTTTAGGGATGGCCAAGTAAGGGTCTGTTAGTAAAAATTAATAATATTAATAATAATAATAATAATAATAATAATAATAATAATAATTTTTTTGTATTTTATTAAAAGTATATTAAGTTTGTCTCAACTATGTACCAAATATAATTAATTTTGATATATTTTTAGTATTTTTTATAATTATCAGTGTAATATTTTATCTTAGTTAATATATTGACGATCAAATATGCATTCTTATAATATCCCTATACAAGATGATTTTTTTGAAATTTGTAACCATTAAATGAATTTAGCGAACTCTCATAAAATAGAATTCAATAAGAGTTGAAAAATGATCTAATAATAAAAAAAAATCCCATTAATACAAGTATATGTAATATAGTAGAAAATCTCATTAAATATGAATAATTTTATCGGATTTAAAAATGATAATTTCTAACCATTTAAAGTTATTGATCATCTTTTTTATGGAGGGTAGAGGGGATTATTGTGGTTTTTATATACTATCTTAAAAACTTCAACTTGTCTCGAATCGTTTTAATCTAATTCAATTTTATTTTATTTATAATAATTTTTTAAAAAAACATAGAATTTTATAAATGGGTGTGGAATTATATATAAAATATTAAAATCAGTATTATATCAATAAATTTATATATTATAAATTATAGTTTAGGCTAACCTAGCAGCCCTTTTATCCCTTAAAGATTGCATATTGTTTATCACATGGTTAAATATTTATTAACCATTAATCATGTGTTAATCATATTGCTTATGCTAAATAGCAAGACGTCAAGAGGGCAAGAGTGAAGAGCTAATAAAGAAAAATTGCAAATCTATTATAATCTCTTGGTTATACGGAAAAAAAAAAAAAAAAAAAACTGAAACAGATATGAAACGATACGAAAAAATGACATTTTATAAAAATATAAAATAAAAACATGAATAAATATATAAATACAAAAAAATAAAAAAATATTAATTATTTTATAGAAATAATATAATAATTATATTTTATAATAAAAATCTAAAATGATCAAATATATAATTGTTAATTATAAAATAAATAATATAAAAATTATAAATATAATCGATTAAAAAATAATTTATTAAATACAAAATATAAAAAAATTAAAAATTTTATTTAACTATTAATTAATTTAATATTTTAAAAATAAAAAATATTAATATCGAAGAGTTTTCGTGCATCGTGTATTTTGTTTCTCTAGCTCGAGAAGTCTCACGAGTGACCGCACATGCACCGGTCAGCCTGCCCCGACCTGCACCATACATGTAGAGAGAGACTCTCTCTCTCCCCCCACAAACCATTTCGCTTCCATTCTATTTCAAAAATTTCTGAAACTCCAAAAAGCTTTCTAGTCTGAATTTCCAAGCAGTCATTATTGGCTTCTCCTTCTTCTTCGTCTTCGTTATGGAAATCGATCGGTGCGATCTAGTTTCTCTCTCTCCCACTTCTCTCTGTGCTTGTCAATCACGAAGCCCTTCTTTTCTTCCTCCAAAACCCTAATTTTAACTCCACGTTCTTCGAGGTTGAATCTCGGACTCGTTCTTGATGATTCCAGATGTTTGTTCAGAGTTCGCACTCGCGGAGGAGTTTAGAAGAATTGACGTCGAGTTATTGCCGCCGTTGCTCGAACTCAGTCTGATCGTCTCGACGAAGGCGGCACGCAACAGGTAATTCTATTCTTTCTCTCTCTCTCTCTCTCTCCAGTGTTCTATTTATCGAGTCTACGGTACGGAATTATGTTAAAACAGCTTAGCTGAATCACTCCATGTGTTGTTAAATGAGATTCAAGTGTGTAATAGCGAAATTGTAAGAGAGGTAGTATGTGATTCTCTAGGTTATTCTATGTGTTTTGAATTCGAGAAATTACGTTTTGGAAGCCCTGCACAGTATTAGTAAAGCTCCTGCGTTGATTTTGTTTGGTACTAGAACTTGCCACACACACAAAGTGTCTACCCAGAGGAAAAAGGGGAGGTGCCATTTCTAGAAAGAGAGATCTTGAGGTGTTTGGTAGTTAAGTGTGTAGGGGGGGAGAAGGCGGAGTGTTTATAGTACTAGAACTTGCCTTTGCCCGCATAAGAAAAGGAGAGTCGGAGAGACAGAGAGAGAGAGATATGAGAGTTTTAGGTAGTTAGTGTGTTTCTGTGTGCCTGGGAGAGAGAGAGAGAGAGAGAGATGGATACGGCCCTAGACAGTCTTTCCTCCATTTATTATAGTAGTAGATAGAGTAGCCATCATTATTAACAAGGATAGATACAATTATTGAAGCTAATGCTTTTACTTGTGAAATTTAGTTGGGTCTACGTGTCTCCTGTGCTGACAATGGAGATTCAGGTTTGGAGAATCAATTTTGTTTTTGATATAGTAGCTTTCGTCTGTTAAATCCCTTTATAGAATAGGAGTTTAGGGAAATGAAACTGGTGTTATTTCAGTTTGGCAGATGAGATGGATTAAACTTGGATGGACTGTCTATAGGCCCACGAGGAGAATGAAAGAAGTCGCTAAAGCAAACACCTTTATGAAATGTGAGTAGAAAGGTTATACTTATTTGTTATGGCTACTTTGGCCACGTCTGTTTTGTGTTTGAGTTGGAAAATGAACACATGCATTGTGCCAAAATAGGAAATAGAAAAACTTATGCACTTGAAGTTTTTCAAAAAGGATAAATTACAGTTTGCATCCTCTAGTTTGGTCAATTGCACTTTGCATTCTCTAGTTTGCTCTGTATTATGCTTTCAATTCTTGTTATTTGTATTTTATCTGTGATTTATGGGAGGATATTCTATGCCTACGGTTTTTATGAACATATTGATTGTTAAGCAAACCGCTGTGATAGATTTGCTGTAGGAAGTTGACAAAGGCCATGGTATATTAACTGAAATCTCGGATTCTCAGCATCAACACAAAGGACGTAAACTTAAGAGAAGAATTATATTTGGACTTGAAATTTCAGCTGGAGTTGTTGTATTGGCCGGAGGTGTTGTATTGGCTGGAGGTGTTGTATTGACAGGTTTTGTATATTTGGAATTGGAATTTCAATAAGCTTCGTAGTGGTTTGAATGCTCCTGCATTGGATACTAGTAAATTTTCTGATTGATCTGTATCTTCTCTAAAAGATTGTTGCTCAAGTTGCGTGCTTTTCTAAGTACCTGAAGGTAATATTTTAATAAACAAACAATATATAAATCCAAGCATCAACAGGGTGCTACTTTAGAACCCACAAATAGGAATCACAAGAGATTTGCAAAATTAGTAACTGTAGCATTAGAACTAAATTAAAGGAACCAAATAAGGTGTTTCTAAGCCAAATGTTAATGAAACTTGAAAAGGGTCTCTTAGTACCTTCAGAATCCTATTCACCACACTTCATTTGTATTCTGTACTGACAAAATAATAGCTAGAAGGATTATACAGACAGTCCTTCTTGTAGTACATCTTGCACTACTCCATGTACATAACTCATTCTGCATGGACTAGGTGGCCCCCCCTTTTAATTCCAAAAGTGAGTTTATTAGAGAAGACAATAAATTTTTCTTGTGATTTCCTATCCACTTCCTCAAACAGAGTGGCTACTTACTAACTAAGATGGTCACCTAGTAACCTGTTATTCCTTTCTACATTGCTTTTTCCAATATGCAACCCACTACTAGAGGATTGACCTATAATTCGGAACCTATAGGTGTAATCTTTTGCTCAATGCTAAAGCTAAAAATTGAGATTGAAGCATCTGGGGCTTTATCATTTGAGGATACTGGACGGTAGGAATTGTTGTTTCTCAAAATGTTCTACTCAGTCGAGAAAATGAAAATATTACCCCCAAGTTATTCAAACACACAAATTATGGAACAATTATTAATTATGATTTTTATTCACCAAAGTCATTTCTTCAACTGAAAAAATACCCCTGAAGTTGTTCTATCTACTTTTTAGGGCATGATAGTAAAATTGCTTGTTTATTATGTCGACCAAATATACAATTGACACAAATTTTGGGTAAGAAAAAGAAAAAGAAAAACTGTCCTTTAGAATTGGACATGTGGAGTTTTAATTAATTATCTTCAGTTTTGTTTATTTATTTCTTCTTCTTTACTTGTTTTCTAAGCATGGATACCACACTAACAGATGATGCAAGTGAATTTGTTTTTCTTAAACTGTGATTGTAGCCTGTCTTTTGATGGATGTTGTAAGAAAGTTATCTCTCCCAAAGTCCAAAATTGATTTTTGACGAGATTGCTATACTTAAGCACCCTGGGAAACTCTTTTTTGGAACAATTTTCCTATTCTTGTGCACACTTCTTATTGATGCATCTCTTTAGGTTATCATGATGCATTGCCAACCTTTTTTTCCCTAATAAGTTTATGTTGACAGGGATGGGAGCAGCTTGGCCAATTCTTCTCGGAGGCCAAGCTCATTGGACAGTGAGCCTTGTGGCAACTTTAATTACTATTAGCAGCATAATAGCAGCAGATATGTATGCATTTTTTGGTGGCAAGGTATTTACAAATCTTATATTGTTCCATGGATGGAAACTTTTGCAGATTTGGACATATCTTCGTTCTTGATTGTATTCAACTGTGGATTCAATTGCCTTGATTAAAGATCATTTTCCTCTATCTTCTAGAAATTCTAACATTATCTGCACCTTGATGGAGCATTAATGGCTGACAAGTGGTCATGGGCTGCCTGAGACTTAAGAGTACTAAAAATGAAGAATATCTCTTAAATCAGTTTATCGAATGGGGAGAGAGTTATAAAGCATGAATTTCAAAATGGAAAATTTTATTTAATTACTTGATTACCATGTTGGATGCTTTTGATAATAAAAATCAATTCAGTTGGATTTATTGGCTAAAATATTCTTACGTGTCTTAAGAGTATATTATAATTGTAATCACATTTGATACATGTATAATGTAGTAAGCATAGGAACTAGTTTTTGCCTCATTCTTTTGTGTCCAAATCGATACTAGAACTGTGTCAAGTTGCATTTTATTTTATTTTATTTTTCTGTAGAAGAAGGGTCAGAAAACTTTAAATTGAAGAAGTTAATTATGTGGTATCTAAGTTTGTTACCATCCTTGTGCTTTTTGATATTTAAGCAATTCTTTACTTCCTGCTCATCCAGTTAACATCATGCTAGTCTGCTGGCTGGTCATGGCCTTCGCATATATTGATGAACTGGGGCACATGGACTTCTTGTACTCCTGAGTCTTAGACCTTGTCAACATGAAGCAAACTGTATGGTCATGAATGATAGACACCAATTGTTTAGATTCTACCTGTAGTTGCCAAAAACTTAAAATACACCTCACATTTCTCAATGGAAGTATTTCATGCATTTTTTATGCCCTTATCTTAAATAAAGCTTTTATCTTACGATACACTATACATCTCTTACAATGCAATGCAAAGTTAATAGATAGCACTATACTTTTCAACCTGACCATTTTTTTTAAGGAAATCTTTTTAGAAATTTTACAATATTCTTTTTTGACCTTATATTATACTGTTCCGCAGACAACCTTTGCCTCTTTTCAAGTTTTAGGTTGACAATGATAGCAAATTTTTTTTGGCATGCATTTAATTTTTCTGATATTTTTGCGACCTTTGAAGCTACAATTTACCCAAAAATTATATTTATTAGTAACATATCTGAATAGACTCTTCTAAAAAGTACGATTTGTCGTAGGAAATTTACAAAAATAAAAATAAACATACACATGAGCAAGGAGAAGAGGAGAGATTATGTTATAAAGTAGCTGCCCAACTTAATTTTCATATTGGTTAAATGTATATTTATTCATTATAATATTACTATCATTTCCATTATCTAAAAAAAAATTATGATAATTGGAAGCATAAATGATTTGACAACCATGGTTCTACCTCTTATAACAAGTTGACTGTGACCATTGGACCGATAGCTGTCCTGAGCATATCTACATGGGTTCATTTAGTATTTCTGAGTAGATAAGATCTTTTTCCTGTAATGGAGGTCTAGAAATAGCATTGTTTTGGAGACTCTTACAGTATGCACTATGGCCACCCCCTCCCCAAAAAAGAAAGAGAAAAGAGAAAAAAGAATTAAAAAAAAAATCATCCACGTTGTTTTTGCCAATTGCATTAACCTTTTGTTCCTGTTATTGTAGCATCTGCTGTTTATTTCCTTTGTATCCTTGTGTTGAGAAATCCGTTTATATCTCGTATCTGCTATTTTATCTTTAAGGTGTACCAAACAACAGAACAGGGGCAACATGTTAATATCTCGCTGTGGCAAATGTATGAAGCCAATGCTTAGAGAAGACCTTGTGATAATTTTGTACTTGCAGGCATTTGGCTGGACCCACTCACACATATTAGTCCAAAGAAGACATGGGAAGGAGCTTTTGGGGGTTTAATTGGTTATGTAGCTACCTTTTCTGTCTTGTCAAGGATCCTGTGCTGGCCTAAATCATTGTTATGGTAAATCGCGTACCTTTAGTTAATTCTATTTGGAACTATTCAAAGCTTTCACTTGGAGAGAGAATGATCCATTTGGTTCATTCTTGAATTCCAATGTAGTGCTAGGGAATGATAATGCACAAGCCAACTGCAAGTGTGCCCATCAGCTATTTCCTACACCTGTTTTTGTTGTAACTTGGCTGCTGTAGTTGTACACCAAGAATTAATCTTGAGGTTATAAGAGATATTCAATATGTTTTTATTTTGATTCATGGGAGTGGATGAGAATTGCATAAAAAACCAGAGAAATGGAGGAGTTTTTTTAGAATCCAATGCATTGAGGATAAGTGAAACTGAACCTGGATATGTGGAATGTTTAATTCAGTTAATATCTTAAATGAAGAAGTATTGAAAATAGATGGGTGTGATGGATAGTTTCGGATTTTTGATACTTAGGGACTGTTCTCCATAAAGATGGGAATGTGTAAGAAAATGGTGCACACTTCAGAAATAAAGTGAAAAGGCAATCACAGACATTACTTTAATGTACTAGGCCCATTAAATGGAAATATACAGAAAAAAATGGAAAATTTTGCGTTGCAAAGCTAAGAATGGTGAGATTACTGATTGGATTCACAAGAGAAAATAAATCACAAAGGTTTTACTTGGGAAATCTTAGGCTTCAATCATTGAGAAAATGAGAGAGAATGGTTTAAATAGTTTGGTCATGTGTAAAGAAGATTTTGCAAATGCACTGGTTTGGTTAATTCACAGAGGTTCAAGGTGCCAAGAAAGACCAAAAGAAAACCTTGGAAGTAGTGTGGCATGATATAGCATGTTGTTATTTAATAACTAATACAGGCTCAAACATAGCTGAATGGAGAAAATGGAGAGAGAGTGATTATTTGAGTTGACTTTAGTTTGAGTTAAGAAACAAAAAGGATGACCTTTATCGGTTGTTTATTTATTTATTTATTTTGGAAATGAGTTGCAAAGTATGGTGGCTGAGCAACTGAGCTTAACTGTTGTCAAAATTGTTAGGCGTATCATTTAGTTGTATGTGAATGTAGGTACATCATACTGTGCTTGTAGTTAATGCTTGTACTATTTGACTACAGACTTCCATGAAATAATTAATTGATGGCTTGTGTGGAATATTTAAGGCTAATATTCAAGCTGTCCTTTGTGGCGATTAAGGACTGCATTTAGATTTTGCATATAAGGGAATCATCTCCATTACCATGCATTTAGGCTGGTGTTTTGTATCCAGAGATCACCTCGGGTTGCAAGCTCGTAAGGTTTGTTTTTATATTTGATTCAGCAGTTCTTATTCTTTGATTTAGTGGTTTGCATATGCAGTCATAATTTGCTTAACAGTGACTCCCAATTGATATGCTTTTAACATATTTATTTTTGTCTGTTTCCAGTGCTGTAATTTTTGGGCTTATGAATTTCTTTGGATCTCTGTTTGGTGATCTTATTGAATCGATGATCAAGCATGATGCTGGAGTCAAGGCCGGTAATGATAGTCATTTTTAACAGTATATGCTTCTGCAGAAAGCATTTATAATGCATTTTGACTGTAATTTGTCTGGTAGTCTTGACCCCCATTTGATCGACTGCATGAATGTCTAGCTTTTTGATCCCTTCAAAATGCTTTTCCATCATATTTTCCGTTAATCACTTGCTCTTCATTTTTACTAATATTGGAAAGCATACAAATTTTAAATGATTTTCCATTTCTTAAGTCAGCATTCTTACCTTAGATTTCATTTCTTAATTTTCTTAGTTTATCCAGAAGTTGGCGTGGCTTGTCTTTGTCCAAAATTTTAGCACAGGTTGCCATTCTTCAAGTAGCAAGTTGGAGAGATTCTTTGAATTAATTATGTTACTTCAATTCTTTGCCAAACAGTTCCTCTTATTCATTCTGTATGTTGGTCCAAATCCATGGGTCATTATCAAATTCAATGGCCATATTGTTGTAATATCTTCTCATAGTTGCAGTAGTAATTTGCATGGGAGTAAAGGCTAAATTTTGGAAGATCAAAGGTTAGTCAAGAGATTCCCCAATTTCCAGAAGCCCACAAGAGGGCATGAACTCTAAGAAGAATGGTATTTTGTTATAGCTTTGTAATCTAAATACTTCCAGGCTCGAAATGGAGTGTAAAGAAGCTAGGTTTGTTCGGTATTAAGATTGAATTGTCCAAGGATTTGATGATTTGGTCATGTAATGAGAGTAAAAGATGACATGTCACAGAGTCATCTCCTTAAATAGGGGAGGAGGGGTGATTTCATAGATCTACAAACATATTGGTTCTATGTATTAATTTTTTCATATGTTCAACAAATTATGATCACTATTAGGATCATCTAGATTCGTTCCTATGGTTCATTAATTAGTTGATTCTTGAATGTCCTGTTTATTTCCTAGCCTTGAATTAATGAATGTACTGAACATTGCTTTCGCCAGAGAAATATATGCTGGACCCCATCCCTTCTTTGCATTTTTAGTTCTCCGTCTACATCATGTAATGATATCAATGTGGTACTTTTTGATTAAAATGTATTCGTTGCAAAGAATAGCTTCCAAAGGAATAATACAGATGTCTTTCTGGGCCATGAAGAAATGAAAAAATGTCTTGGCTAGAATTTTTTGCTAGACTTTGATTTGTTTGTATTGAATGCTAAAATACAAGCTCTTGATTATCAATGTTGCTTTGATTTTTTTTTCCTGAATAGATTATTATATTCCCTTTAGAATCAATGAGATATTGCTACTGAAATCAGTTCTTTCGTGCAGGTGGAATCTTAGACAGAGTCAATAGTTGCATATTTACTGGTGCACTTGCGTATTCCTTTATCAAAACAATTCTTCCACTTCATGGAGTCTGATATGGAAACTGGGTGCATGCGGGTTAGGAAAATTTCTGGTGTTCCATCCTGTAAAGCAAGCAAAGACATGGCAGGGGCATAAACATCGAATTGATGTTACGGGCATTAACTTTCATCATTGCTAACACTTCTCAAACAGGAGTTGTGTGCATTTCAACCAAATCTTAAGCTGAGTGAATTACCTCGGTTCATCATTACGCTCTTTGAATTTTTGGATCCAGGTTTATTTGAGCTAAGCTTTTACCTTTTTCTTGAAATGGTTATAAGGGGCTTTCTTAAATCAAGCGGCTCAGATATAGATTCTTGTCGGGCGATCGTTGCTGCAATTGTGTAGATACATTTTTTCATATTGTCGTAAAGGTAGAAAAGGCATTGACAAAATATTCCCAAGATCCTTTCGTCTTTGGAAATGTCATCTGTGAAGAATCCGTAACAGTCCAAATTGCCATTTGTGAGGGATTATATCGACTATTGAAATTGTCTTGTTTGGAGACTGGCAATACCATAAAGGACACGAAATGTCCTCGTGCTGTGCTGAAGTGGAGATGATAGCTTAATCGATTGCTCTTCACAGGCATGTCAAGAATAAAGAATGAAACTATGTTGTCATTTCATTGTGGGCATGACCAAGATTGTACGAGGATTCATGTTTTGCAGCTCTCGCAGGTATTAGAGTTTTTACTCAGTTAAACCAACTGATATTTTTTATGGTAATGATGAACTGCGGGCGCGTGTAATGTTCAAATGGGAAACTTATAAGAGTTTTTTCTCCGCCGTTTTAAGAGAATTATATTGACTATTGTAAACATTTGCATTGCCGTGGAATGCTGAACTGTGAATTCCGATTCATACCGTAACAAGGTCGCAAGGTTCTCTTCAATTTTATAAGTAACTTTGTGGTTCAATTCTTTATGTTTTGATCAGAGTATTAATAACATTGATAGGCATAAAAAATAATTACAGGGAGGCAGGGAGGCAGGGAGGAAGAGGGGGAGGGAGAGATGTCTACTCAAGAAAGCACTCCAGTATCATGCCAAAGCATGGGTCAAAATCAAAATTATAGCTCGTGCATCTCTTTATCCATGGACCGAAAGAGAAAATCATGCGACAAGTCTTGCATGAGAGGGTCCCAAACAAAATTGATTTTACAAATTGTATTCTTTTGTTTATTTATTTTGGGCCAGCCAATTCTTGGCCTTATGTGTATCATTTTTCATTTTACCTTGTTAATGATTGAAAATTTTTTATTATTATTACGATAACAACAAATTGGGTTTTAATCATAAAATGTTTTTTTTATACATAAAAAGATTTAAATTCGAGATTTTTATAAGAATAGGAGGCGGTGTCAACTGTGCGGTAACTCATTGACACAAATTGTTATTTTGAATTCCTCTTTTTTCCTGACAATGCCATGAATTCATTTCTTCATGATGTTTCAAATTTCATGAAGTTCAACTCGAAGCATGCGTTAAACCAAACCATGGAATTTTGGCTATTTGAATCAATTTTGATTTAATATAAATGTTATTATGAAAGAAAGGGAAGACAAGAACAGGCCAAGAATGGTAGAGGGGGTGGACTTCTATGCCTTGATGATTTATAAAAGCATGGATAAATTATGAGTGCAGAGACCTAGGAAGGAAACAATGAGAAGAAACCAAACCGGCCTAAGTTTTTGTTTCTTGTTTGAGAAGAAAAAAAAAACAAAAGAAAAACACAAACATGGATAGAGACACTAGAAGTGAATGATTGGTTGACCTTTGATGAAGCAAAGATTTCATAAAACAAAAAGAAAAGAATGAGATAATTATGAGAAAGAGATAAAAAGATAGGGGAAAAGAGAGAAAACATTGATTTGGAGGCTACTCATGTCGTCCATGCAAAGTATTGTGGAGCCAAATCTCCAAATGAGAGAGAGAGAGAGAGAGTCTTGAGGGTGAAGAGACGAAAGAAGAGACGAAAGAGAAGGGTTGAGTTGTTATTGGAGGGCCTACGTTGAAAGGCTTTTGACAAGTATGAGTGCTTGCTTTTGGGTTTTGGCATACAAAAAGAAAATGGGTGGGAAGGAAGGAAGCGTTGTTTCTAAGCTGACTAAGAAATTTGAGTGAGAAAGAAACTAGAGAGAGAGAGAATGAAGGAAACTTAAAAGAAGGGTTTGGAGGAGATACGGTTGCCAAGCATCTATAAAAGTTATGAGAGAGAGAGAGAGAGAGAGAGAGAGCTTTTGTCTTGAAGGCAACCTCTCTATTTAACTTTTTCTTGCACACACGCACACCCATGCATTTCATTTCATCTCCTCCACCTCATGCCTCAACCTTTTTCTCCTTTTTTAAGTACTTTACTTGTGTCCATTTGCCTTGGATACTCGCATGCCTTTTTTTTTTTTTATTTCCTTTTATCCTTGATAATAATAAATTATTATTTAATTATTTGTTATCTTTGTTTGTTATGTCTTGTATATATCTAAGTTGCACCTTCCTAGGGCAAATATAAAAGAGGCTAGTCATGTGAAAATTGAAGGTTTCAACTCCCTATCTGTCCACCTATCCAATTGACACTTATGTAGTAGTTTAATGCTATTTTTCTTCTCTAAATTATGCACAACTTCTTTTTCTTTTTTCTTTTTTTTTGTTGGGGGGGGGGGGATGCCCATGACAAAGGTTTAAATTTCTTAATACAAGTATTAAGAAATAAAATTATCTTTTTGGAAACATGATATTAAGAAAGCATTAGAGTGGCCAGTTCAAATAGAATATATATTTATAAAAGTTCTGAAATTGCAAAAATGTGTTTGGCATTTGTGAGGTTTTCCTTTGGAGGAGTCTCTGAATAGTTGGAATGTGATGCAAATTAATGGGGACCCATTTGATTCTTTTTCTTGCCTTTTGCAATCAGAAGATTTAGAGATTAAAAAGGGGCTTGTGGGTTTTCAGAACAAATATGTGAGTCCCTTTAGATTTGACTGATCAATGTAGGCTTTAGTTAGTGACCCACTTATATTTGCCCTGCCCCAACATGTTAGAAACTTTGAGGAAAGCAAAAGCTGGCAAATGTTTGCCTGAAATCAGCATATCTATATTCTCTCTCTCTCTCTCTCTCTGTGTAAATTAAAAAAGAAAATAAAGAAAAAAAATGAAAAGAAACTAAATCCCACAGTCCTAGGAGGCTTCTCATTGACAAAAGTGCCTACCTCAATTTCCTTATGAAAAGTTGTTTATCATTATGCTTTCCATGGAAGGGAGATTTTTTTTGAGCTTGAAAAAGCTCACTACTTTTTAAGAGCTTCCATATCTAGAAGATGCTTAGATGGTGCTCTTCTACTCTCGTCTCTCTCTCTCTCTCTCTCTCTCTCTCTCTCTCGAATCTGCTTTCACCTACTGAGGTGACTAAAAGCAACAATGGGCAGGTCCGTCCATCAAAGTGTGATTAAATTTGGGCTAGTAGCAAAAGTGAGATTGACAAGGTGAAGGCACTTTTTTCCTTTATCTTTTCCCTATTTGAAGTTGGTAATTTTGTTCACTTGAATCTAGACAACATTATAACAAAAAACTAAAAGATAATTCAGATAAATAAATCATAAAATAAGTATTCCACAAAAGTTCCTATATCTCTAAATGGTGGCACATAGTAGCTCTCTCAAGTTTCCATGCATCATATATTATAGGAACTCTTCTCACCACTGGTATGAGATGAATCCCTAAACAGACTACTCGTGAGAAACCCTTATTTTTAACTATTGCAAATTGTGATAATGCAAGACCAATGAGGGTCATCAGTCTTGATCACATGCTTAATCAAATGAATGGTTCCTCTGTGCCGACATTAATCGATGGAAAAACTTTAATCTCATAGAAATTTTCAATTTAAATTAATCAAAATTTCAGGCACCTCAAAAGTTTCTTTGTACCATTCATTACCCCTTTTAAGGACCATCATTAAGACATGTTGAAAATGACCATTCATTACCCTTTTAAAAGCACATTTATGGATAAGGAAATTCTCTTTGTTCCTAGACCATAAACCTTGCTTTCCCCAATCATAGTCCTTTTGGGGATGGCATTTGTTGAAACCTGTCCCTCACTCCATTAAAGGAGTGGCAATGGCTTTGTTCCCTCTTACCTCTCACATCATTTGTAGTGGTTGACTAAGGTGGCGTTTGGCATGTCTTGGTCCAGGCGTCCTCTTCACCATTTTGGTAGGGGACGGTCCATGATCAACATTAGGAAGGTGATAGTTGATCGAGATCGATCAATATCAAAATATACTAAATAATTTGTTAATCAAAACAAATGAATTTGCTATAAAATCAATCATAGCTCACATAAATTGGATAATTTAGTGAAGACCAAAACATTGTTACAAAGACAAATTAGTTGATGATTCCTAAATTTATATCATTTTTTATAACGTAAAAGTTACAAAAATTATGAAAATAAATGTGTCCATAAAAACTTAAACATGAAATCTCAAAGAAGATATTCAAATAAAAACTTTTTATCACTCGAGTGTTCCTATAAGAACGATGATTTATAAATTATAATTGTCGAATCAGGTGCAATTTTAGAGTGTAAATTATGGTTTCATTCGAGGATTATAAACCCATTAGATCAATTTGATTTTTTAGTAGGCTTTATGGCGTTTTCTTTCGATTTTGATTGGATCAACCCAAGAGGTCTTTTCCACGTTCCTAGTTGTATTTTGAACCGGTGATACTTTTTCTTAATAAGGGAAAGGGTGTTGAAGGTGATAAATTATTATCTCTTTTATATATTATGAGTGTTTTTACTAGTTACAAAAAATGAAACAATATTTAAAAAAATATAGACAGATTTATGGAGAATTACTAATTGCTGGAGATGCAGGGGATCGAACCCTGTACCTCTCGCATGCAAAGCGAGCGCTCTACCATTTGAGCTACATCCCCAATTTATTATTGATGTTTTTAAATGAAAGACTCTAAAATTTAAAATTAAAATTTAATTTGTTATTGTTATTTGTTTATGTGGAGAGGCAAAACAAACACAATGCCCCGAAAAAAAAAAAGCCCTAATAAACTATCATCGGATTTGAAAGAGCGGGGAAATTAATGGGTTGCAGAGTTGTAATCTTCGTATGAGGTAAAAAGGTTTTCATGTCAAAATAGCAATTCCCCATTCAATCCATATGATAATTGGTCTCCTAACGTTAACTATCATCGACGCTTCATTAATTTAGTGAAAAAATATTAACATCTCATATAAAAAATCAGCGTTCGAGTCTTGATAGTGATAAAAATGACATTAGGAGAACTCCCTTCCGATTGAAAACTGATAACAGTTTAATTGAGATTAGTCGGAGTAAAGTTTCAAATACTCGACAATGAATCAAATCCAGGAGACAAAAAAAAAAAAAAACATTAACTACCAATCCTAAAATTAAACTATTCACAATATTTCTTTTATGAACTGTGTTATTAAAATTTTACTTTTGTACATAGAAAATAATATTTGATTTGAAATATAAGATGCTAGAGACAAAATAATAGTAAAGAACAAATAAAAGGGATAGGATATAGATTTAAAAAATGCAATTAAAAAAAATCTGAATTAATCAAATTGTATATAATAATCTATATTAATTTATTTCAATCGATTTTAATTAAATTATTAACATATTTAATTAATAATTAATTAAAATATATTAATATAAATTATTGCGTGAAATCTTGTTCATAAATATAATAATATATCAAACCATGAAGTGCCACCCACCGCCCCAATCTGACGGTGAGGATCACCTGATCGTATCGACAAAGACATCACGACGGAGGTGATAAAGTTGTTCTGCAGTGGACGCGTCCATACCCTGTGGTGTACTCCATAAAGGGACAGGAAGGTAGTGGGACCCATCCTTTTTACACTGTTCAATTCTCCTCCGTAGATTTTGGCTGTATCGTGCGGTACGGAGCCAGTCCAGAGGAGGTTATACACGTGGCACGTGTAGGATTAAGACAACTCAATTTTATAGTGAGGTCCCACACCGACCCTAGCAGTTGTTTAAGAAAATCTGTTGTCGTTGTCATCCGATTACACGATACTGAAGACAAACGGTCATACTCATCGATTCATGTTTATGTTATGATTCATCTTTAATCATTAATCCTAGATCACGTGTACAGCGCCACACTGAATTGCTTCCTTATAACTCATTTATGAAATTGACGAAAAATATTTTTTTGAGAATAAAATTACAAAAATTAATTATTAAAATCTTTAATAAATTTTACCCTTCACACATATGCAAAAAGAATAAAATCTTTAAACCCGTATACTAATGTTTAGTTGGTTCTGAGCACAGTACCCTTAAGTAAGATAAAAATTTAAATGGAATTAAACTGAATTTAATCGAATCTAATATAATTATCAAAAACCGATTCATAAAAAAAATAACTCAATATTTTCTCCGATATCACGTTCAATTTTTGACTAAAGTGTTGGCACAAAAGGTTGACTCCCAAAGGGTATAGAACAATATTTCCTTCAATTATTTTTTAGTAGGGTTTTGTTTCCTTTGCTTATTCTTCAAAATAATACTTAATTTTAACTACACTTTTAGTAGCTTGATGGAAGTTTTATGTTAAAAATAATAGTTTTATTCTAATTTTTATCTTGGCAATGGTGTTGACATTCATGTCCAAGTGTACCTAACATATATAAGAAACGGCTGATTATTTAAAGGCACCAAACCTAATAAAAGTTTGGAATAAAGATGAAAGTTGCATTATTCACGAAGAAGAGACGGTTGATCTAATATGATAGAATGATAAGTTTTTTATGCAAGTCTCAAATTTAAAACTTAAGAATGACAAAAATTATACCAAAAAAGTCATTTCTTAAATAAAACCTTACAAACGTTTGAATCAGATTAATCGAAATATGATTTCAGATATTTATAGTGGAACAGAAAAGTTTCCCCATTTGATTTACTTAATCATAAATAAAAATATTTTCTTTGACACAAGGTTTTAAAATTTTAATATTGTTTAAAGTTAAAAAACCTAGGCTGATCTAAATTCAACCACCATTAGATCTCCTGAATCCGTAATTAGACCAAAGATTGATACGGTTGTCATGATTATAATTCTTATGTTAAATAGAGCTGTCCGACAGAAACTCACAACCACCTCACCTCGTATTTGATATAATTTTTTTTTTCTCTTTTTAAAACTATATATTTATATATTAATTAAAATTGAAACCGCAATCGGAATCGAAATACAATTTTTATAGGTGATAATATAGATTATTTAATCACGTAACCGTGTGATTTTTTCAAAAGATTAAATTAAAGAATATTATCGGGAGCAAAATCTCTATTTTTAAGTTTTTTAAATTGCCGGTCTTAGTTATATACTATCTAAAATTCTATATTTTACTCCCATTTGAAAAAGAATTTTAGGCATTTATAACCAATGAAAATTTTAAATATATAAATATAAAATACTTTTGACTTTGTTTTATACTATTTTAACACATTTTGATATTTATGAAATTGGTAGTTGTTGGATCCTAATATAACGATTACAAATTATTTTATTATCTTCTCTTATGAAAAATGATAATTATTGAAAATGGTTGAATGATTAATAATTGTATGAATATTGATATCTATAAAAGCAAAAAAAAAAAAAAAATTATGATAGAATGGTGATGGTCGATAACATCATTTTGATGAGATAGGGTGCAATTCCGGTTGGATATGGTAAGGATCACGAAGGGGAAAAAAAATAAAAGATTGGGCGCAAATGCTTTGGACAAAAGTCGAAACCCAATATCAGTGTTAATTTTTTAATAAGTTTTGAATTTAAAATTTAAAAATAAAAGAAAAATTATATTAGAAAAGATGCTCTCTGAAGAGTATTTTAGTATATATTTATATCGAATTAGTTAAAATATAATTCTAAACATAAATAAAAAACCCCAAAAAAAAAAACATATCTGTAAATATAATTGAGTGGTTTGAGTAAACTCGGAAGAAAATTAGAAGAAATGGCAACCTATCACCATCTATACTGTGCCTATCTCCAAAGAGACAATTTAGTGATACAAACTTTTCCCTTGTAATATGATGATTTCATATTCAAATTTTTATATATAAAAAAAAAAACCACCTATATTGCAACCCCACCGATCTCCTTTTATTAAAGAGAGGAAATCTTTGTTTAATTTTAATGTTATTATATTAAACCTTAAATTAACAATTAAGAGGGGCAAGTTTGTGGACAAATTTATATTATAATTTAATTTAGATTAAAATATAGTACAAGGACCCCATTTGACATCTCCATCAGACGGAATGATTTCATCAGCATGTTCTCCCACTTTTTATGGCTAAACCCGCATGGGAACACACTACGCATCTGAACATATGGCTATATATATATATATATATATATATATATATATATATATATATATATATATGTGTGTGTGTGTGTGTGTGTGTGTGTTTTGTCTCAACAATTCTTGCACGCAAAGAAAATGTCTGAATTTTTTTTTTACTTAAAGAGTGATATCCAAAAACACAATTAATTTGATTCGAACATATATGAAATCTAATTTAGAGATTGACTTTTTTAGTATATATTTTTTCATTTTTAAGATTCAAATTTGACATCTTGATTAAGATAATTTGGTATCTCTCTACCAAAAAAAACACTTGCCAAATCTTAGTTCATTTGTAATAAGCAAGACAAGTCATCTTTTTTTTTTTTTTTTGAGAAAAATTTTGAATTCATATTCAAGTTTTATTTGTTCTTTTTTGAACAAAAAATTGGGATCCCTATATTACGCTTGTACAAAAAATTGGAAAAACCTAAAGTCGGGCTCTTTACAAATGAACCCCTCTATTTGGAATCCTACTTTAACGTATCAAATTTCATTTAAAAGTGTTTTCCACCTAAAGAAGTATAAAAGTGGACAAGACTAAATTATTGTAAACCTGCAAAATGAAAAAAATTACACCAAGAGCCCGACTTATTCTACTAAAATGGGATACTAAAACTCTTAATCAAATCTTATATTTTAATCTCGAAAATAAAAAATTTACATTAAGAAAATTATTCTCTAAATAGGATTTTATAAATGTTTAAAACATATTAATTGAAATATAAATCCAAATAAATGACGAGAACCCCTCCTCTCTCTCTCTCTCTATATATATATATATATAGATCCTAAACCATATACCAATGGATGGGACTTCTTGTCTTTGTTAAAGAGCAAGAATTCACAGACCCAAGTGTACTTTTCATTGATTATGGGGACGTCTTTCAAGGTGTGAGAGGGCAGGTGCTTTCCTTGTTGGACCACCGGGTATGACCCGTTACATATGGGCACTCATTTCTTTTTCCAGCCCTCTAGCTTGAGAGTGACCCCATTAAAGAAAGAAGCAACTCTGCTCTTTAACAATTATAATTTTTTCTAAACCATACAACTAAAATAATATGGTTGTTTGCAGGGCTTATTGGAGAATTCATCATCCCCAAAAACAATGTACTTGGATTTCCTATCTGGATTTATTAAAATAATGCACTGCAGCCACACACACACACCTCTCTCTCTCTCTCTCTCTCTCTCTCTCAAAGACATAATCAACATGGCCTCAATGTTAAAATATTAGAGACTGTGTATTAAGAAAGCATAAAATTGAGAAAAAAGGTAGAGAGCATAAATTAATCATGTGGGGGGTCCAACAGAACAAGACCCATGTGGTTTGATTAGGAGAGGCAGAGGAAAAAAAAAAGAATTAGTTAAAACAACAGCAAATTCAATGTACTATAATTAGGACCAAGAAAATGACCATTTCTATATATGCATGTACCACAGAGAATTAAAGCCAACATGCTATCATTGAGATTTGCAAATGTCAAAATACGAGGGCTTTGATCACCAAAGTCCTAAGTTCTACACCCGGTGTTCACAGAATGAGATTTCGATCAAATGGAATTTCCATGACCTAGGGCATCATCAATCACGATATTCCTGGACAGAAGCATTGGGTGTGCAGACACAAATCCATCAGAATCAGCTCACTTCATTTTGGAATCAGCTCATTTCGTTTTGCATTGTTATTGGAGAACTTAACGATTGTTGTAATGTAGAGAGGCAACAACTATAAACTATATGAACAACTTTTCCATAACGAAACCTACCCCAACATCCAACCTGTCTTGCAGGACTAAAACATGGCATTCAAGATAAGTGTCATTTTCCAGATAATTTCACCAATTACTTCAGAAGACAACAATAGAAAACAATAGCAAAGACCTCAAAGACAATCACGCAAAGGAATCTAGTGCAAAAATCATGAAGAATGAGACCGCTGGGGTAGGCAATAAAACAGCATAGGTCAAACTAAGCTCCAATTGAAACACTACCACCAATGCAATAACTCTAAGATTGCCTTTGCAAATAACTCTAAGATTGACTTTGCAACATATGCTTGAGCTCATAACAAGACAAAACCTATCCTAAAGGGGTTGTAAGCAAAAGATAAAACTTATGTAACCAGAGAAGAAAGATGAACAGAAAAACCATTAGTTTTGCAAACAAATGAACCATATACTCAACTAGGGAAGTATTTCGGACTATTGGAAGCACGAAGGCCACATCTGATCATAGCCTACAGGTTGTTTGTTCCCCCACCAAATAAAATTTCAAGAATAAAGGTTCAAACAGCATCAGAAACAAACAGCATCAGAAACATTAGTAACGAGAACTGTTGCTTTGCCAGCAGCTTGAAAAGCCATAAAAGGAATATCCATTTCCAAAATAAAAGGCTAAAAACAAAGATAACTGTACTAAGCATCCAGTTACTAAAATGTAGTTTTTCCCCAGGAAAACAATATGCCTAGACCAGATAGACAATTAGCAAAAACGAGAATGACTTGCAAGAAATTCCATTAAACGGAGATTAATTGCAGTAAGTTATGAGGCACCTTGGAACTGTAAAAAAGTGGCAAGTCCAACACCAAATTGGCCGCTCCTTAACACCTCCATGCCGAAGCTGATATGAGTTCCTTCCGCTGCCAACAAAGAACAAGAGAGGACTGCTTCTTCTCTATGTGAAAACCTCGAACAGGAGTCTTCTTTGCCACACACTCAGCTTGCGATTCTGTGAAGTTACTGAATGTTAAAGGGGAGAACCCAGTTGATAAAAAGAGAGTCCTCCAAGACGGCGTCTTTTCTGGGGAATGGTAGCGACCCACAACTACTTTCTGAATACTCGGCTGGAGCAAGTACTTCTCAATCTTTTGCAATGCATCTAAATTCACATTTACAGCATCCAAAGACTCAAGCAGGTATGAATTCGACTGAAGGGCATTAACAAAATGCTGAGCAAAGGGGAGATCAGTCCTGTCACAACCTCTGTCTACAGAGACCACAATTTTGGGTGACAACTGCTTAACAAACCGGAGAACCATAGGAAGGGGTATGAGGTAATTTGATGATCCACCGACAGGGAGATTCACTGCAATTGCCTCACTATCCAAGACATGGAGGGGAAATGGCAAGGAACCAGAATTCAAAGAATCAATGCTTACAATTTCGAGCTCAAATGGTATGTTAATTTCATTAGCAAAGTAATTCAAATTTTCTCGAGTGAGACAGAGCTCAATCTGGTCATGTGTGGAAGGAGAAGCAAATGCAGTAATCTTAAGCGATGGCGCACCACCACTTCTCACGGAGAGCTCTTGCATGAGAGAAGCCCATTGCCCACCAAACCCAATATCAAAATCAATTACGTGGATCCTATCAAAGCCCTCTAAAGCCTCTAGGAGGGCTTGGTTACAAGTGAAATTGGCAAATTGGACAACCGGAGAGATTTCCGAAAAAGATTTGTAAGCACCAATCTTGAAAATGAGATTAATAGGATGAGAGCTAGTCATTGAGGGGGTGATGTTACTGCCATTACTATTAAGGAGAAGTAGCAAGGCCTCCTTGAAAAAATAAGCAGCTCTATGAAAGGGCTTACCAATCTGAGAGAGCTGGTGATTGAGCCGCGCCAATATCGATTGCGCGTGTACTGAATTCCCCGTCTCAACTAGCTCTGCAGCTTTGTATAGCTGGTCATATATTGCCTGATTCTGCTGCTGTTGCTGCTGTTGCTGCTGTTGCTGTGCCATTTCTTCACCTCCCATTTTAGGCTTCATACCCATTGTAGGCCTGTGCTGCCCATAATGGGTAAACCATTGAAGCTGATGAGGAATACCCGGCTGCGGAGGTCTCCGCAGAAATGCTTCCTGCCCAGAATCCAGAAATGGAGTCTTTAAGATCTGACTAGCCGGATCAACTATACCGGGGTTATGCCTTTTCGGCTGGGGAGGCAAGAGCAGCTGGTGCTCTTGTTGAGGAAAAGGCAATGGCAACATGAAAGAAGGGTTTTGTAAATGGTGAGCTTGGTGCTGATTTAAAAGCAATTGACTTTGAGAATTCAGAATCTGTGGCTTTTCCTCAGGAGACTCGAATTGGTGAGGTTGAGGTAGGAATGGAGGATGGTGTTGTTGTTGCTGATGAAACATACCAGGAGACAATGAAATAGGTAAAACATTGTTAGCGGTAGGAGGAGAACCAAAAATTGGGGTTGTCGAGTTAGTAGTGGGCTTAAAATTAGGAATTGAAGTTGGGTTTGAAAGTGAACCAATCCTCCCATTGTTTATGTTAATTGTAGTACTATTGTGGTTGTTGTTGCTACTCGGTGGAAAACCAGAACATGGGACACTAACAGAAGATGAAGAAGTATTAAGATTACCCATCAAATTCCCACCTTCAAATACAAACCCACCTTGAGGATCCACAAACCCACCATTGAAATCAAAATCCATACCAACTCCTCCACTCTGCAACAATTTGCTCAAACCCATTGATGGGTCTTCAGCATCTCCCATAATAAACGTCAGAATAGACTGTTCTTGCCCTGGTGAAGCAGCTGCTGGCTCTGACAACATACTCTCCCAATCCTCCATTCCCATCCCACATTTCCCAATTCCCGCCACCGCGACGTCACCTCCACCGCCGCCTCCTCCTCCAACGATGTCTATAGAGCTAGGAAATGGCTGCAGCTCCAAACCCCAATCATCCTTTTTCATACCACCACCACCATGACTTGACTCAACCACAGCGGCACTCGAGGAAATGTTTTCCTGCTGTGATGTTGATGATGATGGTGGCCATTTTGTTGATGGGTTACCTGAAACCGCCGCCACGCCGACGGACTCCGATGAACAACCACCACCACCACCACCACTACCGCCGCCGCCGCCGCCCAAAGATGAAGACAGTGTTGAAGTAGATGTAGGAGGGCTTGGACTTCTTCTAGTATCCAGGACAGATGCAGGTTCGCTACTCACAACAGAAGCACTTTTCTTTGTGCTGCTGTACTTATCAGAAGAAGAACAAGAAGAAACAAGTACACCTTCAAGCCCTAACACAACCCCCTTCTCAAAGGGTAAGGGCATTCCCTTCATCTAAATCTCACCAAATCAAAGGGAAATCCAGAATTCCCCCACAAACCCCAAATCACAAATTCCTCCAGTTTCTTCTCTTTCTTTTTTTTTCTTGATTTTTTTTGGCAAAAAATTAAACAAACCCCAGCAAGGAAAGAATAGTTGAAAATGAGAAAACAGACAAGATTAAATGGAAAAAATCAAGAGACCCATTTGAAAGAAGACATCAAACTTGTAACAACTCTTCTTTATCATCCTCCTTTTCTTCACCAAATTTTGTAAAGCTTCAAAATTTTCTTTTCCTTCCTCTTCTTCTGGTTTTTTAAAGTGTTCGCTTTTCTCTTCAATGGTTAGTGTTTGTGGGTTTTGGGGTGTACTTCTCTTCTTCCTTGTGGGTTTTGGGGTGTTCCTCTCTTCTTCCTCGATTTTCGTCTCGTCGTTGTAGTAGTACCCTGTCTCCCTTCAGTTTTCTGCCATGGATGCGTGCAACATAAAAAAGTGGTAAAGTCCCCCTCCCCCCTCTCTCTCTCTTATGTTTTTTTTTATGTCATTTAATAAAAAAAATTATTTTAATTTTATGTGGTTTGTCTGTAGACGTAGTTATCTCTGTGGTGGGGTTTTCTTTCACTTAACTTCATCTTCACTCTCATGTCCTGGCGCGTGATTTGTACTCAAAAATTAAGAAAAAGGTGATTAATTTTATATAATACTTTATATCAATATAACTTTTTTAATTTTTAATTAAATCAACGGTACACTGTAGCACAAAATTTAATTTATTTTGTTTTTACTCAGTTGGTCTGTATAGTGTTATTTAAATATTTTTATATCTTTTTCTTATTTTCATTAGATTAATTTGTAAAGTCAATTAAATATTTCTTGCAAAAAAAATGGTGAAGGACCGAAGAATTATTTTTTAAAAAATATCTTTGAAAATCGATGAAATTTCACAATATTGACAAAAAAGGTTGTAGTTTATAATTTAGCATAGTTTCTCTCTTTCTCTCTCTCTCTCTCTCTCTCTCTCTCTTTCTTCGTACAAGACAAAATAATAATAATAATAATAATATTGGGAAATGGTAGTTTTGGATTTTATGGTGCATGAGTTTTGAGTTGTCATGGAAAAGACAAAGGTGTTCAAGATTAGAAATTGTTTGAAAAAAAAAACAAAAGAAAAAAAAAGAATATTCAAAATACTAGGATAATATTCTCCGAACAACACGTATCCATAAATTCTCCAATGCATTGTAATTTCCGAAAAATACAAAAAAGGTTGTTGATATATATTTTCTTTTATAAAAAAGCCACCTAAGATAATAAATGTATGAGATTCAATTGTGAGATAAGTTTTCAAATTACTAAAATTTGAATAAATGTTGTTAAAAAAAGGGTAAGATAGGAGAAGCCTAAGTTCTTGAATTATTAAGAGAATTAATTGCTAATTAGGACATGGAAAATGTTTAAGTGCATAATTGGAGACACAAATTTAGAGTGATATGGATTTGGTAAAGATTTGAGCTTACAATGAATCATTTCAAAGAGATATGTTTTGGTATAAGACACTGCACTCTCGTAATCACAGATTTTGAGTTAGAAATATATGTATAAAGAGATATGATTTAGAAGATTTAAACCCTTAATGGATCCAACAGTATTCGAATCAAATTAATCGATGAGATGCCTATTGGTTGTTAATAATCCACTTATATAAAAAACATATATATTATGATTTAGATTGAAATCTTTGTTATGCAATTTTAACATTCCAAAATGATATAGGTCATATCTTTGTCAAAATAATTTATCTTAGCAATTTTTTTTTTTTTGGAAAGTAAGGTATAAATCTTCATCGTATTATTTTTGAATTTTATCTTTTAAAATAAGTGGTATTGTATATTTCTTGAAACCCATTAGGGGAACCAAAAGAGTTGATGATTTACGGACCAAATGATAAACAAATATTACTGGCATGAATATTTTAATTAATGAAATCATTATTAATAATTTTTTTATTCATCCGATCATTTCAATTTTTTAATTATTTAATCCGTTAAACTATCAAGAGTATTGAAAAAATTTCAACTTTGATCAAATAGCTTTTAAGTTATTGGCAGTTGTATCTTGAAAATTGAATATTTGGCCTAAAAAAAAAAAAGAAAAATTCTCGACAGATATGATGAATTAGGACTTAAATTGGTTTTTGAGAAAAATAATATAATCAATAATTCATTTAAGTTTCCACTATTTGGCGGGTCTGTAATACACGCTCTTCTAGCGCGTGTACAGAGTAGACAAAGCGCTCTTTCTTAATTAATTATTTATTTATTTTTTACTCTTTTACGAGACCAGCGTTTTGCGGTGAAAGGTGAACCTGCCAAAATGGCGTCGTGGATTTTTACCTTGATACCGAAAACACCCTTCACCCTGCACTAAATTCAGAATTCATTCCACGCACAAGAATGCATAGTGCGAGGGTGTTTTGGTCATTTGGTAAGTACTGTCACTGCTGGCCTGGTTTTCGAAGCTGAATCTGACGACACGAGATAATGAGAGGCTTCTTTTAGGCCTTTGATAATGTCGAGACGGATTTGACGGATGAGATATTTTGGCCTACACCCAGATGTGTGGCTCTGATATAGTGTTGCCTTTTTTCATTTTCCAAAACTAAATTATTTATTTATTGAATCTTTTTCCCTTGGACCCGCTATGTAGGCTTTAGGATTAATGCATAACCGGTCTCCTTAGTAGCCTCTTTCCTATTGCCATCTGGAATTTCATAAAATGTATAATTTAAATTAGAGTTATTATTTAAAAAAAAAAAAAGCTTGTTGGATTTTTCTCCCTCATCAACCCTTTTTTAGGCAAATTGATAAGAGCTGATTTCAGTTGTTATATTTTTTAACATTATTATGAAAATTTTTATTTATCGTAAAAATATTTAAATTATTATAAATTTTATAAAATTTGGATGAATGTTCATATTCATCGTGGATAAAAATGATTATTCGAATAAATGATCATATTTAAGAATGACAGTTAGCTTTTGGATAACTTTTTTGTATTAGAATGATTTTTGGCCTTTGGGATCATGGATCGCCACATTAATGAATGCCTATTCAAAATTTCTCCAAATGTCTATAAATAGACCGTCTTGTAACCTCATTTGTATACGATAAAAAGAGAACTAAAAGTCTTATTATCTCTGATCTCTTTCTTTGTATATTGTATTTAAGTTTCTCTTCTAATTTTAATTTTAATTTTATATTATTTTAATTTCTATTTTCAACATATTAAATTTTGGATTTCAAAACTAAAGTTTTATAATATAAATTGAGTTATTATAAAATAATTATAGAGGTTACCCACTTTTTTACTATTTCACTTAGAAGGGGAATAAACTTATATATTTATTCACTCTATGTAAACTTTTTAATATTCACGTTTTCTTTCGATATGTTAAATTAATTAATATTTAGATAAAAATTATTATATTTTTTATATTTAATAAATTATTTATTTATTTAATTATAATTTTTATTTTTCATATTATTTTTTATTATAATCAGTAATTATATATTTGATCATTTTAATTTCTTATTATAAAATATGACTATTTTATTATTTCTATAAAATAATTAATATTTATGTTAAAATTTTTATATTTTTTATATTTCTATTTTCGTGTAATATATATATATATATATATATGAAATTATACAAAATTAGTAAATTCCATTTTGAAATAGAATTGTCGATTGCATGTTGTATTTTCTAAAATCCAAATAATTTATAATCTACTGCATGTTTGCCAGAAAGTCTCTCAATTTAACCTAAAATAGTAAAAGCCCCTTTTAATAGCCAAACTTTACTGCAAAAGAATTGGATGGCGCCTAGGGTTGTGCACCGGCAGCACGTGTGGCCCCTTACTTGGCTAAACACTAGGAGGGTTAGCTCCGATGGAACTATTAAATTTGATACTAATTTTATAAAAACTTTACTGTGGAGGATGAAATTGTGGGGCTGCTTTTCTTTTACCCGCCATTAAATGGGAAAAAATTACTTCATCCATATGGTAAAAGCATTCAAAAATGCAGGGCTAGTGATAGCAGATGGGCTATATCAATGGTGCCTTTTGGTGAAATGTAGCTCATCCATTGACTACTCAGGTGAAAAATCAAAATTTCATTTCCTCGTCCATATAGTAAACTTTTTATTTTGGGGTGGGGGATGAGGAGTGAAGGGCAATTTGTATATATGGGTTTTTTTTTGTATAAGCGGATTATTATGTTCGATTGATATTTGAATTTCGTCTAATTAGTCTGATCTAAATATTATGAGACTTATTAAGAGATTAATTGTCTCAAATCTTTTTTTTTTCCATTACTTGAATCCAAGTTTAATGATTATTAAGAAAATGGAATGTTATATCGCTACATTCCCAAAAATTTGATAATCCCCATTTATAGGCTATCAATGTTTATTGACCAAATCATTTTGTAGGGAAACGTGTGTTGCTGAGAGGTGGGACATGGTTCTAGGACATTGCTTTACCATTGAAGGCTTCATAGACAGACCTTCATAATCAAAGTTGCATTCAAATTTACTATAAATTTCCTATTATATGTGGTGGGGTGCCAATAGGTTTTTATTACAAAAGGCCACTCTTCAATACAAGCTTACCCCCTCCCCCTCACCCTTTTATATTCATCGGGGACATGTTAAATATTTTTTATTTATATTTTCGTGCATAAAAAGAAAAGAAAAGGAACCATTTTTACATAAATCATGACAAATTTCCATAAAAGAAAAGTGGGCATGTTGAAATGTGACAAAAAAATGAGGACATTGTGGGCATTAAAGGAAGATAGAATTGTTTTACTTTTGGGTTTAGACAATATATGTGGGAAGAAAGAGAGGGAGTGAAGGGGACAAGCTTAGGTCTGGCATGAATTGTTTAGGAAAACCATGATTTGGACATGTCAATGAGAAGAGGCTTTAGTTTATGTCCTTCACCCCATGTGATGAGTAACAACAACTCCTTCCCTCTTCCTGTATGAAGTGGAAAGTGACCCCGACCGTCTTCCTAAACCATCTTTGCCTTCCTTTTCCATCCCTTGTTTTTAAATTTGCTATTTTCTATTCTCTCTCTCTCTCCCCCCTCCCCCCTCCCCCAACCATCTTTGCCTCCCTTTTTCTTCCCTTGTTTTTGAATTTGCAATTTTCTATTCTCTCTCTCCCTCTCTCCCTCTCTCTCTCTCTCTCATATTTAATATTGCTTTGTTGGCTAAAAAGGATGGTGACATGTCCTTTTCTCTATTCTCAAGACACCCCACGCAACAAGCAAATGGGGTAATGCAAGAAAACTCCAACTTCAGACCACCAAAACAGAGATGATTGAATCCATTTTCAATCCAATATGGTTTTCTTTTTCTAACATGAAATAAATTAAAGTGGTCTAGGTCTATTTTGTTTGAGGGGTTGGCATCTCATGATTAGGAAAGACGATTGAAACTTATTTATAAGAAAGAAAAAAGAGAGTCCTACTCCCTTTCCTATCATATCTCCTGCCCTAATAAAAAAGCTGAGGAAGGCTTTATCAAGACATGATGAACCCTCCATTAAATATATTAGATAAATTAATTAACTAATTTAATATGACAACTCTAATTAATATATATTAACTATTTTAAATAAAAAAATATAATAAAAAATTTACCAAAACATATAGTATAGATTATCATATAAAATTTAATTTATCTGAACCGATTTTACTTGATCCATTTAATATTATCGTATAATTTTGACATATCAGAAGGATTTTTTTTAAAAATTTTATCTCAATAATTTCTTTTGTGCATTCTTGAGTCTAATAAAGTGAACTCTAAGTATAGATTATAGGTTTTTTTAATCAAAAAGTTGAATAAAGTGAACTCTAGGTTTGATTAAATATATTTTTTAATAAACATTATATTATTATATTTTGCTGAATTACATGATCAATATATATATGATGATAGTTGGACCATATGGGACATAGAGTGCTAAAATAATATGTGATGAACAATGGCCAAATTGGTGACCACCCAGTGACACAGTCATCGCCGTATATGTTGTGATCATGAGATCAATCAAATCTATCAATTGGTGTTATAATATGGATTTCAGAGAGAAATTAGATGCATGAACATACGTTCTCTTGTAATCTCTTGTTCTATGAACTTTGTCTTGCTTGATTAAAAGATTGCCTTCGATTCCTCCTTAGTTTCTTCATACATTGCATGAAATCCTTAGATGGTGAGAGATAAAGAGAGAGAGACATCATCTCCTGTGATCAAAATTACGTCTTATATTAATGTATGAACTAAAAGAATTCAAATCAATGAAAATCATCTAATTTGTACAATTTCATAGATCATTCAACTATAGTCTCCTAATTGCGAGCCATTTAACTAAATAGTCTTGAGATTTCTTACTCTCATCTAAGATTAGGGTTTAGAACTCTACATTTTCCTTTCCTCACTTCTTATTATTCATATTTCTTCAAACAAAAAGAAAAAAAATAGTCGACTGACTTAGTTTTCACCAAGCCAATATATTTTTATCAACGATTAATTGTTTCGATAGTTGGAAACAAATATCTCTTAATTAAGATCTCTGATTTGAGTTTTATGTATGACACAAATACGTAACGAACCGAATTTAATTAAATTTAATATAATTATGGAATATCGATAATTTATAAAAAAAAAAAAATTCACCAAACAAATAGGTTAGAAATTTGAATCTATCTTCTTAGTAATATTTTGTATATAGTTTTTTAAATAAATAAAATTACATTGCATTAAATCTTGTAAATTTTTTTTTTTTGGTTTTAGGCAGAGGGTTTGGTTCTACATGGATCATATAATTCATGAGAGATATCAAGAGGTTGAAGAACCTGGGCAAGGTAATTGTATGTCCTATCAACCTAAGTAATGGGACTGACATGGGCAATCGTGGGTTAGGCTTGGATTGGCCTTAGTATGATTGACCTTAAATCCCAAAAATGTGGGGCCTTGTCTCTTTGGTGTCCTACGAAATTGACTGCTCATAATCATCTGATTGGACTTCATGTTCAACGTTTAATAAGATTTCAGAATGAGTGACGAGACTCTCCATATGTAGGTAGACCTTCAAACCTCGGAAAGCAACATTTCATAGATGGTGCTAAATTGCTATCTCAATAATTCAGCCGACCCTTTTCCATGTATATGGATATGACTTTTGTTTTTCATTATGAAAATATATATTGGTTTTCTGGAAGTACCTCCATGGCTTCAAAAATACCTACATATATATATATATATATATATATATATGTATATATATATTTTATTAACGTTTGACTTCTAAATTTCTTTTTTCTTTTTTTAATTTTTCTTTTTGTGGTCGGAGGAGAGAGATACATCTTATGTTTGACATTTCGAATGGTCAGCATGAATTAAAGTACTGTTGATATGATATTTTTACTTATTTTAATATTTTATGTTTTTTAATTAAAAAACAGCATTTTGAGATAAATGTTGACAAATTATAATTGTCGGTATTATTATCATTGTTTTGCTAATGTGCATCTTGCAAGAATTTCTTAGAAAACTAAAAAATTATATTTTGGATTTGTAAAAGTTATTCTTATTGCAATTCATTTCGAATATTTTATCACGTACTATTAATCTCTTTCTCTCTCTCTAACCGGTCATCAGAGAGGTTTTTTTTTTTTTTTTTTCTAGACATAAAAAATGTTGGTCGATGGTATGCCCACGTGGGGGCATTTAACCACAAAATGTAAAAATTTGAGTTGTCTATCGGGACAGCCTTCAGATAGTTATGTTAGCTATATATTTTGTTTTGTATGGAGGGGGGGGGGGGTTTGCTTTCAAGAGGTGACCAATATAGATATGAATTGGAGAGGGAGACAAAGGGTCCACTTATACATGTATCTTACTTTAATAATTACAATTATAATAGAAATTATCAACTTTATCTCAATAATTGCGTGATGCAAATGTCCTAAAACATGTAATATAAGCCAAATATGGTCCTCTGAAGCCACAAATGGGATTTCAACCGATACATATATTTTAAGCTAAAAGGAAGCAACAAAGAGAAGGCGCATTTGTACATTGCAATATACTAATCATCAACTCCTTTAGCAAAAACTTGGATTGATTATTGAGCAAAGGAAAGGTAAGGTAAGGTAGTCGGATTTCTGCCTTTTGTTGAGTTGTCACGATCTTGCTGTTTTTGAATGTCATTCTTTGTGGTAATTGGCTGTGCATTCCTACAACCTTCTGGGCCCATAAAAGTAAAATTGACCCTTAATTTGGAAGTAGGGCATTCCATGGCAATGAAGAATGGCTCCTCTCTCTCTCTCTCTCTCTCTCTCTCTCTCTCTCTCTCTCTCTTAGAGGAACAGGCAGTGACAATAACTAGAGGTAAAAGAGTCAGTTACAACCACAACATGAATTCCCAAATAGACAGAGTATAAAGACATATCATACAATTATCAGAAAGAAAGATCGCCTCTCTCGCAGGAGTGTATTTGACCCTAAAAGAGATGGACCATGCGCCATTACTCCAGGCTCTCATCAACTACCTACAATCGTCAGGTAGAGCCAACAACTTATGATTTGTATCCTTAGAAGTAAGCTCTTGCAAATCCTGCCCCTCTCTCTCTCTCTCCCCATTAGGTGCTCTCACACATGGGAAGGCAAATGTATTGTTGTAACAATTGTTATCGACTTCAAATTCATTGGGAATCAAAGTTGAATGATCTGCGCATAACACTTTCACGGGCTTCTGAATTGAGTAGAATGAAAATGACGGGCTTATATAGCGAATTCCTACCAGGTTGGCATACAGATTTTAGTTGAAGTGTATTTTTCTCTACCACGAGGGAAATGCCCCTTGCGAGAGGAGAAAGATGTTGGGACGGCTTGAACCCTTACTGTCAGAGATGAGGACCATATACCAGTGGCCCAAGAGGCCAGGGGTAGTTGGGCGAGTAGTAGTTGGATTCTATGACTTGTTGTTTGGTTGTGCTCAGAGTAGGTTTCTTGTACTCCTTTGGGCTAGAAGGAGACATGTCACGCGTTGTGTGGCCAGCTTGATTTGGGTGGCCTGGCCTATTGACCCGTTCAAGTGTATGTATGTGGCCCATGTTAGGGGCAGGCCGAGAGCAACAAAGCCAGGATCTCTTATTATTATTTTTTGGGTACTTGATCACTTCTGCTGATTCAATTTGAGTAATTGTGAAATTCAACAAAGCCAGGCCGACACTTATGTTTATTTTCAAAATTTAAATTTGAGATCTTGATTAAGTGGGTTCACTACAGATCCACTGCTTGTGCCGGCTCTCTTATGGGCGGTCTATGAAATTTGGTGGCTCACACAGCAGTTGTTGATCAAGCAGATTCGGATTCAACGTGGGGCAGTGACTTGTTACTACATTTGAGAATGGGGGGCAAAATGGGCGAGAAATACATATGAAAATTTGAGAGATAAAACGTATGAAATACGATGCTTATGGATGCAGAAGAGGAGAGAGACGGTTTTGGACTCCACTTCTTCCTTTCACCAATAAGTTTAACATTCTCTCAAGTTCGCTTGTGTCCGGTTTGGTCAAGTATCAAATATCCAATGCCACCCTACCTGCATCAAAATTCTCTAGGTATTTTATTGAACTCCTAAAGTCTTTAAAGTTGGGCGATTATTTATATATTGATAAATTTAATTTATTTTGATTAAAAAATTTACTTTTAATTAAAAAAGTACGAATTTGGATATGCACACACTAAAACAGGTTAAAATAAGGCTTAATTAGACTAAATTAAGGTAAGGTAAGAAAAATTTTCAAAACATCATTTTCCATGATGTCTTTTTACCTCGTAGAATGTTGGTAAAAATAAAAAAAAAAGAAAAAGAAAAAGAGTTTTCATTGGTCACTTGACCATACCGCATACTTGTCACAGTACGTAAACCAACCGCTTAATATTAAATTGAGTTGGCTTTAGTTGAGCGATCAAAGAAATCGTGTCATCTGTCTTCAAAGACTTTCATTCTCTTGACAACTAATATACATTATACAATTGTTCTCGTAAGATAGAAAAATTCTTGAAACAAATTCTTGAAAGGGTTTGTTTCATTCTCTCTATCTCCCTCTTTCTCTCTCTATCCTCAATTCAATCTCTCTCTTTCTCTGTAAGTGCTTCTATTATTCTTTTTTTTCTTGATTAAGTTGATTTAGAGTTTTAATAATTGACCCCGGGGTGCAGTTTTCCCAATTTCGGAGTTTGAAATTAGGGTTCCTAATTTTTATTTTGTGCTTTTCTTGTCATGGGTTTGTGCTTCTCAGTCAGTCGCTATTTGATTTCTGCATCCTTTTGAGATTCTGTAACTTTGTATGTAAAATTCCCAAGTTTGAGTCTTACCCATCCTGAAATTGGGGATTTTGATTGTTATTTTCTTTGATCAAAAGGTTTCTATTTGTATAGTTAGAATTAATTGCTCGTACTTATCTATTTCGGGTTTCTTTTCCATTTTCTGATCATGGGTTTGTGTTTATTGTCAGTCAGTTGAATATGATTCTAATATAGTTTGCGATTCTTTAACTTAGTATGTAGTTTTCGCAAATTCCAACGCAGTTTGTCATTCTTTATCTTAGTACGTAATTTTCCCCATATTTGATTCTTATCATCGTGAAATTAAGGTTTTGATTGCTATTTTGGTTTCATGATTTTTTTAAACATGGGTTTGTGTTGTGCTTGTGATTATTTGAAATGGGTTTGTGTTTATTGTCAGTCATGCGATTCTTTAACTTGAGTCTTGTCATCTTGAAGTCAGGGTTTTTGATTGTTATTTTGGTTTCTTGAATTTTCTTTTTCCATGAGCTTGTGATTCTTGTGATTATCTGAAATAGATTCATGTTTATTGTCAGTCAGTTGAATATGATACGAGTCAGTTGTGATTCTGTAACATAGTATGTAATATTTCCTCAATTCCAATGTAGTTTGTGATTCTTTAACTTGGTATGTAATTTTCCCCATTTCTTTTGAGTCTTTTCATCTGAAATGGGGGGTTTTGATTGTTATTTTGGTTTCTCGAATGTTCTTTAGTCATGGGTTTGATTTATACTTGAGATTATCTGAAACGGTTTGAGCTTTATTGTGCAGTACTCACCAAGAACAATGACTAAGTCCTCCTTCTTCAAGTTAGAGCATGAATTTGGTATGGGGTCTTGTTTATATGAATTGCATGAAGAATAATAATGACAAAAGAAAAAAAAAATCTAAATTCTCTTTCCTGCATTTATTGTAGTAATACTACACAATGTTCATCTAGGCTTCTAAACTTTTGTCAATTTTAATTGCTTTAGAAAAGAGGCATGCAGAGGCTTCAAGGATTAGGGAGAAGTACCCTGATAGAATTCCGGTGAGAATTGAGCATCAAGTTGGTGAATTATGATTTAAATGTTTCATTCCCTGTTTTCTTTGATCAAATATTCAGCTGTTTGAGGTTAAAAATGAATCCATCTCCAATTTTCCTTAGATCTTAAAATATTGACATAAAATTTCCTTGGAATGTTGTCCTTAATGTAAAATTAGTAATCACTTTTACAAGTAATCATATGTTGAAGTTGTTCTCTGGGAAATCACTAGTGCCAACTAAATGAACTTGAGGCCGGACTAAGTTTTTTGAGGGCATTGTAGGATAGTTTTATGTATATCATTTGATCAAGCACCTTCGCAATGCAAGTAATTCAGGCATCTATAGACTTGATGTTTATTTCAAGTGTTATGCTTGGGCTTTCCACAGTTTTGGGGGGAGTTTGTGGCCCAGCCAACACTTTGGTGGGGTTATGGTAATGGGCTCATCCCAAGAGAAGTAGCTATGGCTCAAAGAGGACAGTCCATAGTGAGTGGGGGCCAAAACCATTTTGAGGCTTAATGGTATCCTTTTGGTTTGTCTTTGTACTTGGTCACTGGCGATTGGCTAGAAAAGGAAAATGCACTTTGGCAGCATTAGTCAATCTCAAAGAGTGTCCCTTAAACATGTTACCTATAATATTGCTCTCAGATCAAACACCAAGGTTAATGCTTCCCACCATATTTCGCTCTATAACTTGACCTGCTTTATGGTGGGGGCACCAGTGTTGTATTCAAAATTTAGTTAGTCAACGCGACTGGGACATAGTGATGTTGATACACTGTTCAGAAGCATATTATGTATGGAAGGATGGGAAAAGTAACATGAGAAACAACGAGCCCTGGCAATTAGGCATGCTTAAATGTGCGGTATGTTTATAATTCAGTTCCTGATGAACAAATTATGGCATTTTCGCTCATGTTATTTGAGATTAAGCTGATAGGCCCACGACTTACCTAGCTTAGTTGAGAAAGACTGACTGGTCAATATGTGGCTTTCTTATCCAATTTGTCATGGTAATGCTGTTGTCTTATGTTCATTTTGAAAATGATTTATCTCCTGAATATTTTACGCTATTATTTTAAAAATAATTTCCATAAATCTCTTAATCAGTCACATAAATAAACAGAACATATTTTATACTTGGTCTCCATCTTGTATTCACACATGCTCATTGTCCAGGTTATTGTTGAGAAAGCAGAGAAAAGTGACATTCCTAACATTGACAAAAAAAAGTAAGCGCGCTGATCATTTATTGCTGATAATTATATGACTTGATATTGATTTTGTCATAAACGTTGACTGACATTTCCCAACCAGATCCTGTTTTAACACCAACTACAGGGAGTGATCCTGCTGTTTGGAGTTGTTTTGTTCTTTTGGCCTTATCTCGATGATTCTGGGGAATCAGAATTCTTTTAAGTACTCATCTTTATCATATTTTATTTGTGGAAGTTTAACATTGTTGAAAGAAACTAGCGCCCCCTGACATATGTATATAATATATATGTCTATAGTTGGTGTTTTTTTTTTTTATTTTGGTGTTTCAGTGGGAGTGAAAACATTTGTTTGTTGATTTAAATTGGAAGTCTGGAAACTGGTCAAGAGGAAATTGATCTGTTTCATGATACCACAGCGCTTTTACGCCTTCAAGCAGTGTGAAGTTTTGGCAATGATTTGGTCAATTATCTTGCAGGTACCTTGTCCCAGCCGACCTAACAGTTGGGCAATTTGTCTATGTTATCCGCAAGAGGATCAAACTCAGTGCAGAAAAAGCAATTTTCATATTTGTGGACAATGTGCTCCCACCTACAGGTAATTTGCATTTTCCATGGTTACTTATAAGAAAGAGAAATCCCCTATTTATATTACTAGTATTGTCAGCAAAGGAGTTGATTCTGGCTCTTTTCGAAATATCTCTTTTGAATAGTATCATTATTTTGTTAAAGTTGGTAATTTGACGAATTATCTGTCCCACAATCCTTCATCTTCATACCACACAAACAAGGGCACTCATGACTGAAATATACTTTTTTGATTCCACACCACAGGAGCTGTAATGTCTACAATATATGATGAAAAGAAAGAAGAGGATGGATTTCTCTATGTAACTTACAGCGGGGAAAATACTTTTGGATATGGCAATTAATACTAGCTCACATATCTCACTTGATTCTGATCAACTGTAATCTCCTTATCCATTCTTCTCGTGTCAATTCCCTCATTTGGTTTCTGTGTATAAATCCTCTCAACATGTACAGCTACTTCTGTATATATCAATTCCATGCACTCTATGTTATCCGGTTCTAGCTCATGCGCTTTCAATGGCTATGGTTCTATCGGCCCTGGAATGTGTTGAATCCTTGTCATTCTTATCTATTGGCAATGGCATTTTTGGCCGTGCGGCCCAATCTTATCTATGCATATTTTGGATATTTGAAGAGGGGGAAAGGCATTAGAACCAAGGTCTCGACCGGAATTGGTTGGGAAACCCGACCAATCCTTGTCATTCTTATCCATGCATATTTTGGAATCTGTGATAAAATTATAAAATCTTAAATTAATAATACAAGTGTTATTCAATTCAGTAATGCTAGCATCAATATCTTCTATTATTGGAATCATATAAGAGTTCATGATCAATCACATTAGTAGAAAAAAAATAGACTATGAGCTATGATATACTGGGGTGAAGGGAGGGGGCAGCTCCCCTAATGTTTTAAAAAAGAAATTTCTCTATTTATACTAAGATTATGACTCTGAATGCATATTGTATATTATAATTGTTAATATAAAATTTTAATTTCATCTCGGTTATTATTGGTAATGATATATAACTTTTTTATAACTATTCTCCTGAAATATATCGATAAAGATTGTGGTATGATATCAAATTGATGCACATCCTATTTCCTATTTCCTATTTCCCAGTTGGATTAAGGACAAAATTAGGAACTCATTAGGAATAGTAAAATCCGAAGTGAATGATTACAAATGCATTTGGTATATATACTGATACGATAAAGATGTTGGAAGTTGGGAATTGAAGAATGGAGACAAGGGCAGGGCACCGGCCAGCCGAGACAATAAGCGAGAGAGAGGGCATTTGTCAACGTCCCTCACTTCTCCTCTCTTCTTTTTTAGTATAATGAAATATAATTAAACAAATTCAACTCAAAAAATAATAAATAAAAACGGTGAAACTCTTTCGTTTGAACTGTCGCTCACTTCTCTTCTCTCTCTACACAAATCCCTACTACCCTTCGGGACCGACTCTGCCATGCCGTCGCTCTCCCCCAACATAACCCCCCTTCTCATCCATACTCCGTACTTACATTTATATTTTTCTTTTTTTTAACTACGCCCTCTCTCTCTCTCTTTCCCACCGATCAATATTTGGAATGATCTAGATCATGACCTTTTTCTAAAAAACTCTCTTAGTATAATTATTTTTATTTTAAAAATTTAATTTTAAATCTTAATTAAAAAATTTAACATATTTTTTATTAAAGCAATTATTTCTTTGACTTATTTTTTTTATTCATAACACTAAACTAAAAGCAGTAATCGGGCTGGGGCGGGCAGACCATGTGGGTGCAGTCCACGTGGAATTCGATAATGTCACATGGGGCAAGTGCCACGTGGCATATATGACCGTTAATGACGGTTGGGGCACTACCCGTCAAATGTCCCTTGGAGGATGAACAGGTGAGGTTGGGTTCATGCTTTCTTGTCCCTTGGCTCCTTCCGGGACCCCCCCCCCCCCCACCCCACCCATACCCTCTCGGTGGGTCCATTGTCCTCTCTCACCTAGTACAATATAAGGGTATCACTCTACACCAGACTACTAACATTTTTCCTCTCTACCCAAAATCAAAACTCAATACAATTATAAAATTTCATATCTGATCATAAGGGTCAAAATAAGAAGATTAATCGGTCTTCAAACATAAGTGAAATATAATCTTTAATCTAGGAACGAGACAAGAATTGTGTGGGTGCTACATGTGGGTGAATTTCTTCTCCCATGTAAAGGTTGTGGCCATGGCAGAAGAGGTATGGTTGCAAAGAGATGGACGGCTCCTTTTGCAAATTGGGTGAGACATATGGTTGATTTCATCTTCCCCAAATCCTTGCTAAACAAAGGTCAATCTGTGTGTCTTTTACTTCAAGTAAAATCAGTGTGAAGTAAAAAAAAAAAAATTCTATTTAATAATTTGAAATATTTATATAATATGCTGGATGAATCAAATGAATTATAAACTAAATAAAACAAAATTTATATAATAATTTACGTATATCTATTTTAATCAATTTTTAATTAAATTTTTGTTTGAATTCATCAAAATAGGTTTATCATTTAATTATGAATCGATTGGTATATACCGATACAGATTGTCATATATATCTTTATCTATTTAATATTTTTCGATAAAAATTCATTTATTTAAGAACCAAGTAGATAAATCATCAATTTTAATTAAACTCTTTTTGTTTCCACAAGTTTCATAATAGCAATATTGAACAGTTTTCTATTCATATTAAAGGTCAAAAATATATATAAAAAATTGAAGCTTAGAATTTTTTTTAATAATTTAAATTCTCGTAATAAAAAACCTTTCTTACGTAAAATACATGAAAGGGATATTTTTTTTTTAAAAGATCATTTCAACCGCTCATGCATAACATATAAAGAGACCCAAGAGATGTAAATTCTTATGTGCCCTTGTTTTTTTTTTTTAGTTGTACAGGGATTTGAACATGTGATCACCGGAGAGGGAAATTTATACTATTAAACTGTTCTCTTGGGGACCTTTTGTGCCTTCATTGAACCCTAAGAAATTTCTTTACCTTTCATGTAAAATATATTAAAATCAATGCTCTAGCTAGGCTTTTAAGGCAAAATAAGGTCGCAAATGCAAGAAACAAGGAGCAAGCCATGCACTATAATGTTAATACCCATAACAAAGACAACGAAAAGGGGAAGCTCCTCGTTTCAAACGAAACTAATGAGTTGGCAGGCTCTATTTTTCTTGTTTTTGTTTGTTGTTTTCACGAATCTTCCTGTTCTTTGCTATGTGAGATTTTTTAAGGAGAAAAATCTTTCATTTGTTCTCTCTCTCTCTCTCTCTCCCCAAAAAATAAATCTAGAGAGAGGAGGTTGCCACATTCCTTCTCTTTTCCTTGGTGGGGTTCACCGACTCGGGACCCAATAGATTGAAATTAGAGAGGGGTGAAGAGACGGACGTGAATTGGTTCAACTGAATATGGGGTTGAATTTCTTTAAATATGACCGAGATTCAACTCCCATTGAGAGTATCGAGTTCTCATGTGTATAGAGTGTTACTCGTTAGGAGACCCGCTCTCTGAAAATGAGTCACTATAGCAGTCGGTCTGGATTAGTTGGAATAAAATTCTAAATATCGGATGGTTTCCAAAATATGATACCAAAAAAAAGAGAGGGGTGAAAGACAAAAGAGCCCCCCGGGGTATGTTCATTTGCTTTCTCTTCTCTCATCTCCCATTCCACGAGTTTAAACTTATAAAAATAAATAAAATATTTATAAAATTGATAAAAATAAATAAAATATTTATAAAATTGATAAAAATAAATAAAATAATATAATATTAAAATTTTGGAAAGTCTATCTTTTTAAAATTTCTTTAATTTAAAAATTTTTTAAACTCTTTTAATAAGATTTCTTTAATTTAGGAATGTAAATATTTTTTACATACCAAACAATTGTAGGAAATCTCTTAAACACCTATATGCAGCTGCATTTATTGGTCATTTCCATTCCTTCAATACAAATATTCCCACTTCATTGTATATAATCACCAACATTTTCTCTCCAAAAACCACCACAAACACTACCCTTCATCGCGCCTGTTCGAGCTCTCAACCGCATCTCTCCAGCTAAATTCTTTTGGTTTCATATTTTTTTTCTACATGTCAATCAATTTACATTCTCTTCTTCTATTATCTCTTTGCCTTTGGATGACTTTAACTAGTGCGAGACGTCTCAATGCCATAGAGTTGGATCATGCTCAACAAAACCATTTGACTTGCAAGGTAAGTGCAACTTTTCATGTTTACCTCATCATCTCTAACAACTATGGTTTTCTTTTTTCTTTTTTTAAAGGGTTTTTTTTTTTTTTTGGGTGAAAACTTAATCCGGGTTTTGATGCAGGATGATACAAAGATCAAGCCGAATCTTGATGACAAACCTATGCCTGTCAAAAAAACAAAGAAGACCACTTTGTCTTTGCAAGCCACAAAGGTGCTAAAAGCATCATCAACAGCTCACGGGAAGGAAATGAAAGAGAGAAGATCACAAAGTGAAGTTGAGAAAGGGTCTCATGTATCGGTCTCTTGGCATGTACCTCATGAGAAAAATGGAGAGCAGCATCCAGGATTTAACCAAGACTATGCACTTCCAAAGACACACCCTCCATCTCACAACTGATCAAACCCTAATTTTCCTATTTTGCTTCTTTTTTTAATCGCCCTCATTAATTTGATATGTAATCAATCTTTCTGAGGGCATCATTTATATAAACACTTCCCTATATCATCCAGAAAAGGGGTCTTTGAAAAGGCACCAAACTGTGATAAGTGTAGTTTTTGAGTCCCGCATAAGTTTAGAGGCTCACACAAATTACTGATGCCTATGTACCTACTTTGGATAATGAATATATAATTGACATATATAGCTAGGTGTTTTGGATATGATGCTTTGCCTCATTTTTAATCTCCATTGTACATATGCAAAATGGGTTTCCCTAGTGATAGCTATGATGCTGTACCTCTTATGGATTTTTCCTCTTCTTCTGCTTCTTCTTGGGGATGTTTACTTGTGATAGTTTGCAAATGTTTACTTCTAGCGACATCTAAGGATTTGCCCTGCTTATGATTTTTTTACTTGTGAATGTTTTCCAGTAACTTGGGATGATACGCTTGCAAAAAAATATGCGATGATATGGTTTCACCTGCACATTATTAGGACCAACAAGAAACACCTTGTAAGTAAAGAACTAAATTGCACCATGCTTCAAGGGGATAGAGGTTATTATGTGTCGGAAGAGGCGGTGACCAGCATTCGTAATGAGCCCATCTTTCGTTATATGTCTAAGGAGTTGCAAGCTTAGATCCATGCATGGCTTTGTCTTACATATTTGCAAACGCAAGCATTGTTGAATTCTAACACACGTCTTTCCCTCTTTTACTGTTTTTTCTCATCAATGGCCTTTTCTTATACAACTCAACATTCTGAGCAAAACCCTGTTTTCGAACTATGACCAGCTCTGATATTATGTTAAATTTTACAAAACAAACAAAATCTATGTTATTTATTTTATATTATTTTATGTTTTAAGATCAGATATGCATGTGCAAAGTGATCCTTTTCAACCATTGTGAACCATTGTTGCAAATCCATTAAATGATGTTTGCTGGTTTGTGAACCATATTTGTGTTTTGCTATGTTATTTTGGTTTATGATTGTTCCTCCTTATAAAAAGGGGGCAATGAATGCGAAGAAATGAGACATCGATTTGGCTTGGCGAGTTGTGGTCCTTTGTAAAACGTGGTAGTTGGTTGGGCTTCTTCAATAAGGAATAGCAGTTTTCAGTTTGTCTTTCGGTTGATTCTTTGAACATTCACTCCCACATGGTGTCTTTTTTTCTTTTCATTTAATGCTCTCAAGCGAGAGAGAGAGAGAGAGAGAGAGAGAGAGAGAGAGAGAGAGAGAGAGAGATTAGGAACCATTCCATTGACATTGACACTTCTGCAACTTAGTGGGGATTTTTGACTTCATTGCAACTTATTTTCTTTTAAATAATTGCAATAAGCATAACAAAACTACTCTATTTTACATATTATATATATATATCTATATATTATATAAATTAAACATGTGAGCTAAGAAAATCGAGTATGGCCAAAGCACAGTTATCCCATCAAATAAAAAAAATTATATATATAATTTTAAAAATGGTAATTTTAAATATTATTTATCTTATAACACCTGAATGCATGTTATATTATGTTTTCTAATATAGAACTTTAATTCCGAATGTTGAACATGTTATGGAATGATATTCAATTATTAGTAAAAATTAGAGCTCAATTACAACTTCAAAGGTCAATCTGTTTACACACGATTGTCACCGAGCAGGAGCAATTTGCATATTTAACCATATTCCAAATTTTACGGATGTTAATAAATGTCGGCAAAGATTAAGTTTCTGTTTTTTTTTTTTTTTTTTTTTTTTTTTGCGGTGTTTATAGAAATATATATATATATATATGTGTGTGTGTGTGTGTGTGTGTGTATAAAGGTGGGCCAAGTTGGCTATATATTTCCAATTTGATGTAACTTCTACGTAGTATGGGGATTGGGTCATTTCATGAACAAATGTAGGACCACTTCCCTTGCAGTACATTCATGTTTTGCCGCAAATTCTCACATGGTCCTATCCAAGGGACTATTCTATCTCTTCAAATCTCATGAAATAGAGAAAATTATATGGGGGGGGGGGGGCAAAATTTCAAGTCTCCTTTACGTACAATGAAGTCACTTAAGAATATATATATTTAATTTTATTACATATAAAGGACTTGGTATTTCAATAAGTAGAGATCAAGTATTATATTTATTGAGATCGAAACCTTTAACTTTAGTTCTATAAATCTGGAATGGATTTGATAGGAAGGAATGCCTTCGTTATATATACATATCTCTCTCTCTCTCTCTCTCTTTCAAGGGTGGCTCGGTTTCACTTACTTTGCTCTTCGGTGGATTGAATTGTCATTCAATGATCACATATTATTTATCATTTCATCTTATAGAAATGATCATCATTGGATTGGATGACTATTAACCGGCTATAGACGGTCATCAAATCTAAGAGTCAACACCGACAGATATGATAACAAAATTCCGTACTTTAAGCTATATAATTATATAATTTAAAGTATGTTATATTTAAAGTACGGAGAGTTGATTTAATAGAATATAATGTTAATTTTTTTTAACAAAATTTTTGATTCAAAATTTGGGAATAAAAAAAATTACACGAGAAGAGATACCCCTAAACAGGGCTTCCGCAAGCGCTTAAACTAAATTAGTCGGTTCATGGATCTAAGTACTAGTGATGGGCAATATATATATTTTTTGAATCAAGGGGCTAATAAAATAAGTATGTGGACTTGGAGTCAGCTACATAACTTTTCAATCTTCCTGACCAAAAGTCGACAAAGATACAAGATACACATTCAGAATTAGAAGGGGCATTGACCAAGGACAACCAAGTTAATAAATAGGTCATGTGGTCATGAAGTTTAAGGTATAACCATAGCCAGGGAGGACAGAGAATGGCAACAATTTCAAGAATGTCTCAAAAAGCTACGAAATTAAATACCAGAAACAACGCAACTAAATTTTGTAATCCCCATAAAACTACAAAAAATATATAAAATGTAGCGATTGAAACAAACATCCCAAATCCAAAGACCGAACAGAGGAGACAACTTGGTGTTGCCATTGTCATTTTCCAATGAAATCCAATGGAGGAAAATTTTCCTTACTGATCCCCACCAGACAGCTTTGTTCTTCGGTTTTCTGATTTTATCTAATCAAACTTCCAGGCTAAAATCTAAGATCCAAGTACAAGCTCAAAGCCCTGGCCTTCTTCTCTTCTCTTGACCCAAAAAATATGATAATTATAAGAGAATATGGTGAAAATACATGCCAATTCACAATCATGGTTCCCAAGATTTTTATGCAACTATACTCATCTTTCCAGTTTCAAACAATTAATTATACCACAATCTGCCACTCCTAATCATCTCCACATGCTTCTGCATAGGAAAATGGGAAGTCTTATAGATCTCCCTTCCCTATACATGCATGTTCTGTGCCTCTGCACCTGCATGTGCCGTATATGTTATATATACTTGATTTTGTACCAATTTGTATGCGTGTGTGTGTATTAAAGAGGATCATGTAAAGTACGCAAGGTATATGCATTAAAGTTATGCTTAATATGCATACTTGGCCTTGCTGATTTGTGCTTTTCCTGAAACATTGTAGGTCCGAAAAGGGAGTACCCTTAATTTTTCCAAACATCAACGATGAATGTACACAGAATCAGCAAAAACATGTCAAATTCAGTTCGGGAAACAATGATGGTTCATGGTCATATCAAGATCCTGATTCTTAAACTAACAATAACAAATAGAGTAATGCAAAGACATAGATTTACAAAGCATGGAGATATGGTTTGTAGTTCTTGGAACCTTTTCATCACAAACCTTTTTGGTACTGCCATAGACAGCAATGACTGTTAATTGTTTAACTGGCATGCCAGTATAAATTGATTAAAGAGTCATATCATAATTGGACTCCATTTAAAGAGAGTAGCTTTATATTCATGAGCATAAACTGAAGTATCAGCACTTCTCACATAAATTGAAGGAAAAAATGGATCATATATCAGACAAAAGAAGCACAATCAACACTTTCAACATGGACATTGAAATTCTATTGGTCTTAAATTCAGCAGGCTTTAACATCTTGTTCAATATTTTCTGCACAAGAAGCATCAAATATGGACCACCAAGGGTAGAGAATGCTTCCAACAGAAACACAATCCGAATAGAAAGCATATGATTGCTCTCAAGTTCCATTTGAAGCAGGCGACTATTGCGGCCTTTGAAGGATGATGACACGATGATGACCAATCCTACTCTCACTTAAGCGACCAAGGTGATGAAGAACCTGCGAGCAACATATGATGTAAGGCTAATCCTTTCACGAGAAAAGTAACTAACTTAACCAGGCACCGAAAGTAATGACAGTGCAGTTGTACAATGTGAACTGTTAGCTATGTTTTCATTGGGGAGAAACTATTCTTCAGGGCACATCTCTCAAAATGAATCAAGGCTGCCTCCGATTTGTCCAAAAAAAGAAAAATATTTTTCTTGGTTAACCGAACCAATCACTGAACTGCCAGAACACAAGTCCCGATGCATCTTCATGGCTATTTTCGCCTAAAGAATAGCATGTACAATAAAGTGGAAAATGCTAATGTATTAAATGAGTTGAGAGGAAGTAAAAGATATAGATAATACAGTTTTGCAGATTACAAACCGTGAGAATTGCTTTCCCAGTGTTATCCAGCTTCAGAGCTGGCCCTTTGATGTCAATCTCAAGAAAAAAGTATTTGCCTTTTACTGCTTCTGCCATTGCAATGTCTCTTAGTTCCTAAAAGTTTCATGAGAGTCAGATGCACAAAATTAGTTGCACACATCTCACCAGGTCATCATGCTCAAGAACATGAAATTGGTCCTACATTCCACTTTCAATATATTTGGTCCTTTGGAGTGTATTATCAACACGTTCAAAACCATTTTTAATAGCTATTACTATGTCAAAGGCATTCTTTTCATTAAATGGGATGCTAAAGGGAAAATGGGGCATGAATGGGGAAGGAAGTGGCTCACATACCAGTGCTTTCTCCCAAAGATCTTCTGCCAACTGCATGATGAAATATGACAAAGTCAGAAAAGAGGAAGACTTGGATTATAAAAGGAAAAAATATAGCAAATGTGCACCAACCCTCTTTTTTGGGGCTGAGATAAGTTGTGAATTCACTTCAGCATAAGATGCCATGTCATTGATAGCCATGTTAACCTTCTCCAATGTCAGCCTTCCCTCATATAACTGCCATTTGCAATGCTTGGAACTAGAGAGTAAGTGTAGATCAAACTAGTCTTTAAATTGAAAAGAAAACAAATGTTTAATAAATTTAAGATTACTGTCCATTGAAAGGAGATTGAATAGGCAGGTGATTAAATGGCTCTGCAAGTGCAGGCCAAATACATATAATTAGAATCTAAGCAAATAAATAATAATCTCAAAGTTCATCTACTTACGATGACAAGGAGTCGAGCTCATCAGCAGTAATGTACCACAATGGAGGTGATGCACGGCCCCTTTTGTCCTGAAAGATATTAACAAATAAAAGCACGCAATCAAAAAAATCTCCACCTCCCATTTGTGCTGCAGATATTGGGAAGAAATTTCAACAATGATCCTAAATTACTAAACCCTATATCTATTTTGATTCCTAAGGCCTCATTCCTTAGATAGATCTAGACTACTATAGTACTTGTTGATGTTCAATGAACCAAAACACAAGCAACTAACAATGATGCAGTCATTAAAAGAAAGAAAGCTCTACAAATTCCGGCTGAACCCCAGTAAACTTTAAGTACACCTTGACATTGCTAGTAACAATCATGTCACCATAGCCACATCTCAATAATAAACTTCGTCTCAATTTCATTCTAGTGCATATATTCGGCAGTCTTGGACACATCAAGTACACCCTATGAACTTTTGGTCGAGTAAACTCATAAATGACTCATATGTCACACACAAACATATGTAAATAACAAATGTGGAATGCAGAAGAGGTACAGGAGCACTACCTTGGTAGGGAGTGGTGCTGCTGGAGGCTCCTCAACATTGAGAGCTGCAGAGCCCATAATTTGTTTAGGGTCTTCAGGAATCAAACTGGGAACAAAATTGATCAATTGCAGTTAAGAAAAAATAATTAATAAAGCCCATGAAATTCAATCATCAAAAGCAAGTAGAGAAAATACATATAAAAATGAAAAAAAAAAATAATAGTACCATTTAGTTTGCTCCGAATTCAATGCCAACCCTGTTTGAGGAACATGAGAGGGAGCATAAGTAGACATTTTCTGCAGTTTTTTCTGCTGCCTTAGTGACTCCTCTATCAACTTCTGTAATCCAGACAATTTGTTAAGCTAATTTAGAGAGAGAGAGAGAGAGAGAGAGAGAGAGAAGGGGGTTTAACCTTAGCTTTCGGGATGGCTTCAGTTTCTTCATGTAGACGACCTTTGATCTCTTGCACTTGACGCTCCACAGCTGACACTGCAGTGTCTATGGAGGACAATTCGATGACGCTGTTTGCGGGGTACACTAGATGGATGAAGATGAATGTTTAATTGGTGATCTGGGATTTCTGTAATTTGATGAAATTTCAAAAATTGAAGTAAACCTGGTTTGAATTAGGGGGAGAAAGAGAGAGAGAAGAGGGATTTGGAAATTCAAGAACTTACTGTTGCGAGCGATGACGAGTTGTTGAAGCTCGAGTATGCGAGTGTTGAACGATGAGATCATGGAGTCCAGTGATGTCCCTGCTTGCCTCTTCTCCATCTCTCTCTCTCTCTCTCTCTCTCTCTCTCTCTCTCCCCCCTTCAAATTAGGGTTTTACCAGGGAGTTCAAAGAGGTTTTTTGGCGGCAAAATAGACTAAAATTTTGGGCCTTCAATTCCGAGGTAAAACATGGGCCTTGGGCAGTCCGGGCCGGGCTAGAAGAGGCAAAAGAGGTCTTTCTTGGGTTAGAGGCCAATCCTGACATTTTTTTTTTTTTTTTTTTTTGTGGTTAACGCCAATCCTGACTAATTATCACAAAAAGAAATGCCTGTTCTATATGAAATTCTCTTATCACCAAAAAAAAAAAAAAATTAAAATTCTCTGCGTAGAGGTTGGTCCGCTGCTAATTTATTGATATTTAATATTTTATATCTATTTTTCAGAAAAAATTCTATAATTTTTGAAAAAACTTAGTTTTATTATAAAAGATTTTTTTTATAATTGATAAATATATTACAGAGTAAAAATAAAATTTTCCGTCAAAATTATAAGACACGAGGTGTGGGTGCCAATATAAATAGTTTGACAGAAGAGTCATGAAAAGTTAACTTAGATTGGACTAAATATAAAAAATAATAGAATCATGTGTAATTTAATGGAAAAATTATGACAAATTTTTAATGTTTGGATCCAATTTTACAAATGTCATGAATGCTTATAATAGTAACAAAATTGTCACGAAAACAAATCTACTTATATTACCTCTCTAATGCAATAAAAATCAAAAACATTCTCAGACTTGTAACATAGAGTTAATAGTTCGTATTTGTTACCAAATTCTTTTGAATTGAGTGTCGAGTTTGAGTCCTGAAAATGACGAAAAAAGATTTGGATGAGCAACCTTTAAAATGAGCCCCACAATACTCGAACAGAATTAATCGGATAAATATCGGATACTAGTGGTGAAAACAAAAAATAATTAATATTTGTTATGAAATCATAGAGTCCGAAATAACTTTGTTATTCTTTTAAATATTACTTTCATTTGTAACATTAGAGTCAAACCTTAAGTACTTACAGGGAAATTTTTGCTGTTTTAGTACATCTTGAAACTTGAAATTTTTTTAAAGAAAAAATTCCTTAACTTATATTAATCTCACTGGACACAAAGAGGTAGGAAAGAGTGATTAATCAGCAATCGTAAGATATTTGGTTTGAGATCAAGCCGCCATAGTATAAATTGATAATTTCACTTGTGGTTTGAACTCTTACCGATTGCTGGGGAGACGGCCTTATAACCATGGAGACAAATCGTTTAGTTATTTCATTCATTGAATCATTGGTCCAACCTAAATAGATCCACATAATTTTGTTGAAGTAAACGACTGCAAGAAAAAGAATTTTGAACATGTTTTCAACTATTTGATATCACTCATTAAAGAAAAGCTCCAATTCTCCCCATTACAACATATTTTGCACGAAATGAGTATCCAAACTAATTTAATTATGCAACACAAGTTGAATATATCAAAATTCACAGATAGATCCATAGAATAAGCAACACAATACAAGGAGAACCTGCACATAGGCAGTTGGAAGAGAATTACATGTTGATATTCTGAAACTGGCCTTTGGATTCTCGGCCTATTAGTGAATCATAGGGCTGCATACATGTATTTGAAGGTCTGGAATCAAAGTTAGAAAGATCCTGATGTGTTAATCTCATAAGTCCTTGTACAACAACTGGAACTTTGGTACACGTTCGGGTGGCAGAGGACAATTTACAATGAGCTTCCCTTTCATGGCTCCTCTGAATATTGCCTGCAAGATTATCATATGCGTGCATTAGGGCATGAGTCACAAGATGTACTTTCATTCCCATTTTTTATTTTATTTTATTTTATTTTGTCCATTAGATAACCTGAAACAGATAATGTGCTTCACTAATATCTTAGTTCTGTGCCATAAGGCATGAGACAAAGTAAAGGATTAAAAGAAAAAAAGAAGAAAGGCAAAAAAGAAAAGGAGCCCAAAGGAGAACGAAAACAAAAGAGAATGTCCGAGTTAATGAATTGTATACTAACTAAAGAAAAATGAATTAACCATCACAAGTATGTCAAGCGACAAAGGCAGAGAACATTGTACCTCTACAACATCAATGAAGTCCTGCTTTGTGTAGAATGAACCCACCCATTTGGTGTGATCTGCACTCCTGAGTTACATGCAGACACCACCACAAATGAGCATTAAATCTTCAAGGTGTGCTATGATGTATATCATTGTATAGTTGTGTATATGTTAGTAATTTTCCCAAATGTAGTGTCACCCCTGTTAACATAAGACAAATTTAACAGATGCAGGTTCAGGAGGACAATAGGTAGCGGAAGCAAAGGCCCTCCACTATGTGTTGTGGCTGCTTAATTAGGTACCGTATACTCCAATTTTAACTACATGAAACAAGTTCAAAAAAACTTTTCTTTTGCTTTTACTGAGCTCAAACCTCACAAACTACAAAGTATCCTAATCCAAATGTGTCCAAATAGTACACTCATGATGATCAGTAACTGCCAAAAATTATCCACATGCATCAAGAATCTTCATATTCAGATCTCTATTAAGCATTCTCTATAAAAACCATTATCCGAACAATGTCTGATAATGACAAACTTCCGCTTTTTCTTTCTTGAATAGAAAGCACCAAGATGGTGCACGAAAACAGCTTACAAAAGAGAATCGAATTTGCAAAACTACCTACATCCAAAGTGGAAAAATAAAAATCACAAGAAGACCAAAAGTAATTCAAATTTTCAAAGCTGCTATTAAAGGATGGGAGCAATCAGGAGCTGCCCTGGTGCAAAATCAACTTCATATAGCCTTGACATTTAGCATTTAATAAACAGAGGACCAAAGATTAAGCTGAAGTGTAAAAAGAGAAGGCCAAAGATCAAGCTGCAAATAAAATGTGTAGGTCTTCATTTAAGTAAATGTATTATCTGAAGTCATACATACACTCTATGAGGTATTCCGTACACTTTACGTTACACTTGTATCCACTTGCTCTTCGTCTAATGATCACCTCTTTGGTATCATCACCATTTGGGTGGCAGCAGAGCCAACCTCTACTGCCATAATTTTTTGCCTTCAATGTCATAATTTCCTAATATAGAGAGCAATATTTATACCAATTCATGGAAAAATTTTATGAAAAGCTTACTACAGTAAATTTATTTGTCTTTGTTGCGAAATACTAAGAGTAGATTGAGACAAAATGTAACATCTACTGGGTAGAGTAAATGGAAGTAAAAGAAACAAAATCAAACCTTCTCATCACTATCATATCTAGATCTCAAGGCCCCTTCGACTAAGTTTTGATCCCATCTACATCTATACAGGGGTGAAGGGAGGGGAGGCAGCTGCCCCCCAATTTTATTTTGCATATAATAGCATAATTATAATCTCAAATGTTGTTTCTCCAGTAAAAATTATAACTCTCGTCGCCATAAAATGATTATCCAAAATGCTAGTCCTGATTCGCCTTCTATAAAAATTTCTGGCTTAGTCCTTACATCTACATGTTATACCATACAACTTCCCGTTACTGAATCAAAGGCATGTATCATTTCATTACATAGAACAAACTAAAACAAATGAAATCGATGAAAATGAAGAGGGAAAGAAAAAGAAACAAATAGTAAAGCACAGGACATGCTTGACCGAGAAAAAAGAACCCCATACCATGATTACACCATAGTTGTGGTCGAAAACCATGATAAATAAGATAAAGTTAGCATACCCAGAATCCATCTTCATATGGTGAGCGTTGAAGAAAAATATGGTTGATGGAATTAAAGTAATGTCAAAATACTTGACGTAGACTTGAACATCTTCCGAATCAACATCGACCAACGCTACTGTTGCAAATCTCGAAATGTCTCTTGCCGATTTATAGAGCTGTTCAAATCCACCAATTATAGCATACAAATTAGATTAAGTTGAAGATGATTAAATATGGAAATTAGGGTCTTTCTGAATTGGGTAATTGAAATTTGAGATCCAATTTTAGGAATTAGAGGGGGAGAAGAAAAGAAGGGTAACTTACGATGTCGTCGAGTCGGAGACAGACGGAATCGGAGGAACGACCGAAGCGAAGGACGAGGACTTTGTCGATTGTGTCCCTTATTATTGTATCCACTTCTTTCTTCGTCTTCAGCGTCGTCAATAGCAACCCACTCATCTCTCTCTCTCTCTCTCTCCCCCCCCCCCCCCGGGGCTATTTTTCCGTTTCCTCCGCTTGCGGCGAATGGAGGAGGAACAGCAATCGTGAACTTGACACTGAAACGCATTTTTTATGGACTACTTCCTCGTATTTAAGGAAAAACATAGTTAGTAAAACGCAGCGTTTCTTTCCCTTCCGAGTTTTAAATCTCAGTCCCTAAATACTTCAGAAATTATTTCTCATGACATGAAAATACATTGAAATGTTTATAAAATACTCATAAACAAAAAACCTATAAATAAAGAAGTTTACAAAAATATAAATTTATATATATAAACCGTTACTCGTATACTATTGTATTATTTATTTATTTATTTATTTTACAAAGTAATATATAGTTAAGATTCGAATTCTAATACTTTATAACTTATAACTCTTCTGAATAATTCGATAATCTTACTATAACTCTTATATTTCGTTTATAAGTTGCCTTCTTGGCTTTTTATGCCCTTTCAGTTCAATAGTTAACTTCTTTCTCAATTTTTTTTAATTAAATTTCTACCTACAAATATTTATGCTAGAGTTTCACATACTGCAATTTGGTATTTTAAGTGCACAAAATAATACCATTTTTAAAGCATAACACTTTTGTTTCAAAAAATAGAAACAAAATTAGAGGGAAGAAGAAGAAGAAAAAGAAGACAGCTCTTGCAAAAGCTAGTGAATATATTATTCTACACGGTTAGCAAAGGGCAATTTTGGTCATTTGACAAACAAAGATATGGTATTTGTTTGGCAAGTAAGTTGTAATTACATAGGATGTGGGAAACATCAGACACTCTTGTATCTCTTTGGAGCTTCATCGGCTCTTCTCTTCCACACTGAATTGGTATTAATGTACAATGCATAGTCTTTTTTTACATTCTTCTGCCATGCCTGCAAAAAGCAAATTAGATAAACTATATTAAGGTTTTACGATGAGAAACCAAAGAAAAGAACAAAACGGGTACTAATGTTGTTAAAATTTATATTCTGTTTTGTTATTTCTAGCCATAGGACTATAAATAGAATCAGTTGTTCATGAGCTCATGACTCGAATCTGAGATTATTTAGCTAAACTAGCTTAGGACAAGCACAATCCCATTTTCCAACTCATATAAATAAGACTTAGTTTATTTCAATAATAAATTGAGGTCGATAATTTTGGTTGCACGAACACGGAAATGAGGAAATAGAAATAGATACAAAATGATATATAAAAATGACACTTGATAAAAATATAAGAAATGAAACCGTGGAAAAACACATAAATATAAAAAAAAATTATATAAATATTCATTATTTTATGAAAATAATAGAATTACTATATTTTACAATAATAATTTAAAATGAACAAATATATAATTGTTCATCACAAGACAAATAATAAAAAATAAAAAACTATAATTAAATAAACAAATAATTTATTAAATATGAAAAACATATAAATATAAAAAATTTAAGAAATTTTATATAAATATTAATTAATTTAAACTATTGAATGGTTCTGGAAATGGGAAATGTGAATGTTAAGAAGTTTTTGTGTATCAAAACCGATGACTTTTAAGGCTTAGCATGATCTGACTCATTTGTGTGCCAATTTGGGAAAAGAATTTTAAATGAAGTTAATTATGAAAATTTTGATTCAAAGATTTTATAAAATTGTAAAAAAACATACTAGTGGAATTGAATTTTAACAATTCATGTAGGGGAAGTTATGACAACAAGATCCAAAAAGGAAAAATGAGATTACAAAATTATAGAATTGAAGAAAATGCAGTACCTTGAGTCTTTTATCCTTGTTTGGAACCTTGTAATTTGTTTTTCCGCAGGTTTGAATTCGTTTACATGCTTTCTTTGTATTGTTGCTAATCTTGTCATGTATTCCTCTGCTTCTCCTTTAACTCTTGTATTGTGATTTGTTTCCTCTTCGATCGGTAAGCATTCTTCAGGAGATAAAGAGAGAAAAGATACAAGCATGACAAGATTTAGCTTCAAATGAATGGGCATGTCTGGCATGCGACAATCATCATTTTCTCTCTCTTCTATCGGATCAATTCCAGGTAATTCTATTTCTTTAACATGACAATCATAATTATCATTTTCTCTCTCTTCTATGGAATCGATATCCGGCAATTCTATTGCTTTAGCATCTTCCATCTTCATCAAAGAAATTCCGTCACAGATGTCTGAAATATTGGAAAATTCTCCCATGCTTCAAAAAACCAAAAATCTAAAATTTAACAACAAGGTTCTTTTGAGTGAAAAAGATTCGGGGGGGGGGGGGGGAGGGGAGAAAAATAATGACTTTCCTTTGATTTTGATGTCAAAGGGATAGTATTGTTTCTCAAGGGCAATGAAGACTTCAAATACCAGGTTTTAATTAAAATTTCCTCTTTGGAAGATGGTTGAATTTTCTTTTAAATTTCTTTTGGGGGGAAAAGGAAGTGACAGATAACTTTGGTGCCATTTTGTATGGCTATAGACCAATTCCTACCGGGAAATCAGGAGAATGGAAGGTTGGTTAAGTTCATATATTGTTGTTAGTTTTTACCGTTGTAGAGTGACTGCATCACTCACTGTGGGCTCATGTTTCATAACCCATACAATACTTACAGAGAAACATTTACCTTGTGAGAAAAATACTTATATAACAAATATTTTTTTAACGTAGGTGTTAAGGAACATCCATCCAATGGTCCAAAATTCAAGCAGTGAAATTAAGGTGGACCCTAGAACTAACCACTCTATCTCTATACATGCCAACCAACAATTTTTTTTTCTTCTTAACTAGTTCTCCATCCCAGTTCTTTCAATGTAAAATGAAACACTAGCCTTCTCTCACTCTCTCTCTCCCCACTAGATACACAAACAACAGTCTAGGTTCTTGATTCAATTCGTCTTCCTGGGGTTAAAGTTTCAAGTAGGGAGAATCCAAGACTTGGATTCTTTTTCTTTCTTTAATTCTTTTGGCTTATCGTGCATGAATGAGTAGCTTTGTGCATTGTTGAAATCATGGGTAGAGTTTAGAGGAGAGGTTCTTTCAGAGTTTCAGATGGTTGGACATGCGAGCTGTTGAAAGTTTTTGTCGGATTTACCATAAATAGTAGGCCCAATTAGAGTATAAGTTTAATTTCACCATCCCTAATACGTGAGTTATTGCTTGCTATCGTCTGAAAGCCTCATGACTTTATTCATGTTTTAAAAAATTATTTATTTCTTTTCCTGGCTCATATAATTTTTCTTTCCCTTAATCTTTTTTTTTCCTTGATGGTTGTATGCAGGCAATCAAACACCCAGCCAAGGAGAATCTCTACTTCAAGAAAGATGCAGAATCGTGGTACCCTCCAAGCCTATTAAGTTTAAAAAGTAAAATCATTTAATTCTATTAAAAAAAAAATCTTAACTTAAGTTTTATGTGCATGCAATGCAGGCTACTACCGCATGCCATGGAAGCCATCACTTGAAACAATCCCCGAGGAAGACGAGACAGATGAAGAAAAAAAGCAGCCAAAGGTACTCACTCATCGTTGACCATAAAATGTGCGCGTGCGCGCACATATACACTTATATTTTCTTCCCAACAATGACTTGTGTTCTGCGTTTTAAGGTTAATTCCATTGAATGCGCTGAAAAACCACGGAAAAAACCAAAGCTTCGAAAACCAAGGGCGGAGATGATTATGGGAGCCAAGCACCTGGGCTTCAAGTCAAGAAACAATACATTACTTGTTGGACCATAAATGCTGCTGCAGAGGATTATGGATGTAAAGCACCTTGGCTTCAAGCCCAGGCAAAAAAGAATACTTATTGCACGATAAATGCAGCACACGATTATGGAAGCCATGTATGACAAATTTGAGGTTTCTTGGCATAATTCTTGGAATATTTAGAGAACATATATTGTATCTTTATCAAATCAAATCAAACTTTGTATTTTGAACCATTATCTCTTTGACAATTATATGGGTTTTTTCGCGATGATTAGGTGCATCCTATCGAATTCCCTTTTTCTTTACCACGCCTACATTAATGGAGGCCTCTGCGGTATTTATAAGAATTTAAAATTGTTAAGAGTGGGAAGAGAAACTTGCTGAACACGAAAAATGGCGGGGGGGGGGGGAGAGAGAGAGAGAGAGATTAGATTTTCTACGTAAAGAAGAAAAAGAGTATGGTTATAGGAGTTTATTCAAATCTAATTTATGCCGAGTTTACCCCTATTAAGAAAATTTACGATCCTTAAATTTATAAGATGTTGCTTTTGTATCAAAATACTATACCGATTATGCCCCTATTATTTATAGGTGACAAATGCAAATCCCACTAAACTCATGTAATTCGATTAGTGCGACTATATAAAATAATTATTATATTCTTTTACTTTTGTTCAATAGGAGACCTGTGAATTTAAAGTTACGCAATTAGGGTAATGCTCCTTATAACCACTAAATAAAATAAAAAAGACAGACGGCTTGTTTACCTATTATATACTTTTTAGAAAAACAATATATATATATAGTTAAATAAAATCTCGATTTCAATTTTTATATATATGGAGAAAACATGTGACTAAAAGTTTTGTCTTTAAATGTCTATAATCCAATTCCAACTAAATTTAGTTAAACTTATTATAATTATTGAATATCGATGATTTATCAAAAAAATATATATACATTTTAGAACGATGTCAAAAGGTTAAATGAGTTAAAAATCTAATGAACCAAATATTATATGTGAATCCAACTCAAATATGTTTTATTTTTTATCTTAATTTGAAAAATATTTTAAATAATTTAAAATTAGTTAAATTATTCTAATATCTTTATAAATATAAAATATGTCATATAGAATTTAATCAATTTAATTTTTTGACTCCTCCTAATTGCCAATTTAGTCTCCCACCACGGGGAAAACAAGAAGACACACCCAAAAGTTCTGCCAAGAATGCCTTGGAGTTGGGGTATTGTTTAACTTCTTCACCTACAACCCCAACCAACTTCCAATATTTTTTAATCTTTCCATGAAAATTTAATATGAAATAATATTCAATAGTTTCATTCCTAAAACATTTGTTAATCCCAACAAGCCATCTTCCAAAAGGGCACCAGAAATTGCCAAAATGAACAAAAAGGTCTCATGTTAGGTCATCTAAATCGTGAGCTGCTGTGGAAAAACAAGTATATCTATGTATGTGTGCATAAAGTATCATATTTATTTCTCATAAAATCGAGAACCGAGCTAGCATCTTTTAACATACAATGGCAAGACGACAACTTCTTCCTTTATCTGCTGTTGTTCTTGTGATTTTCAGCCTTGCACTTACATGCTCTGCTAGTACATACGTTGTAGGAGGCACCTCTGGCTGGGACATTAGCACTGATCTTGATACTTGGACTTTGGACAAAAGATTTCATGTTGGTGATGTTCTATGTAAGTTTTCTATATTGAATCTTTCTCCTATTTTATAAGATTCGATTTGGAAAAAACAATGACATATGTACAGATTCAATTACCATATGTTCATTCCATTGCTTTGTAATACAAATCAATCACTTGATCAACTTCTGCACCATCACTTGAATTCTTTCTTCTCATAATTCCATACTTTTTCTAACCAAAAAAAAAAAAAAAAAAAACCAGTGTTCCAATACTCATCATCCCACAGTGTGGTGGAGTTAGCACCTCAAGATTTTGATGGATGCAATATGAGCAATCCTATCTCAAGTAGTTCAACTGGGAACACTTCATTTCCTCTAACAGCACCAGGGGACAGGTTCTTTGTTTGTGGCAACAAGTTACATTGCCTAGGAGGGATGAAGCTTCAAATGACTGCCGAAGACAATGGTTCTGCCGCACCTGCACCAGCCCCAGCCCCAACCATGGAGCCCGGCTCACCAGGGTCTCATCCAAGGCCTTCCACCAAAAGTGGTAATCCTTCTTCTATTGTTCCTTCAATCGGGTTTGTTCATGATGGGTCAAACTCTGTTGTGGTTGTTTTTCTGGGTTTTGTGGCTTCCCTTATGTGGGTTGCATATGTTTGATATGTATGATATGAGCCTTTTTTGGGCATGTATCTTCTTTTGAAAGGATAGTTTTGTCATATGATGATACATTCACTCTCCAACTTTCAAAAATAGAGTAATTTGCTAAAGATTTTTAACACCAATTTTGTCATTATGTTAACAATAATTTAGAAGAGAGGGCAATATCCATGTGAAAACTACATTAGATGAGTCTCTTTTATGTTTCTTCTTCCATAAAGGTAAAAATCTTAGTACATACATAGCCCAAGTATAGAAGTATACAATCTCTTGGAGTCTCTTCAAATATAGTGGAAGTGAACCTAATACAAGAAAGTTCTTAAATCTTACCACTCATAGACAACCTTCCTTTTGACTTCTTCCATGTCATTGTCCAAAACCAAGTCGTCTCTGTTACTAAATTATCATCTTTACTTTTGAAAGGCAACACAATCGGGCGCAGTAAGACCACCGCAAGAAACATGAAAAGGGTTTTCCCATGAAATATCAAGGGGTGTTTTTCGCGGTCTCATATTCTTCCCGATCGATCTATAAATTCATTAGGACTGTTTAAATAAAATTTTACATATTTTTAAGATATCAACTCGTGTTTCCAAACCCAAAATTCAAATTATTTATTAATCACGAGACTTGCTTTCCTATTTTAAGTTTTATTTAGTTAATTATAGACTGTATAGTATTTATAAGATAAATAATTTTTTTTTTCTTATCAACAATTACAATATGAATTTATACAGCTAAAACATCCCGGATTTATTTATTTATTTTTTTAAATACTTACATGAATATAAATCATGATTGCCAAACACAATTTAGGGTTTTTCACGATGATGTACTGCGCCAATTATCTGGCCCCACAAAAGTAGAAGGATACTTCTTTTCCTTCTTGCTAAGCAAGTGTGATGCCTTTACCTCTTCGTCCCCTTGCTAATATTTCTATATAAAAAAACAAAAAACCCTACATGCTTAGTATTTATAAAGTTTTCTAAGTCTCTATCGATCTATGAAATTATACTTTCTTCAAGCAAAAGAAATATATGAAGGCGGTTTGCAGTCCTCACTCCTCAAAATTCAAAAGAAATAGTACAAGGCAACTTGTTAAACAAGAAAATTAGCTAATTATGCAAAAACAAGAAAGGTTTCTTTGCATTTATTCATATTGTATATTTGCACGACAAATCTCTAAGATAATTTAATAAAATATGTTTCGACTAAATAGATTTTTTTCTAATTAACTTAAAACCATCATCTTAAAATTTTAAATTCTAAGATTTTATTTTTCTTCCATTTGATAACAAAAAAAAAAAAAAAAGGAAAAACACATAAAGAACAAGACCAAACAAGACTTTCTTGATTTTTGCGAAGAAAGATTGATTTGGTTAAATGTTTTTTTGCTTTTCTCTTTCTTTTTTCATTCTTGGTAATGGAAAAAAATAAAAATTTCAAATTATTGGGGAAATTATTATATTCTAACCTTGATTAATAATAATTAATATCATAATTATAAAATTTTCTTAATGCAGTCATGTTAATCTATAATCAATTTTGTCACACATGAACCAAGAAAGGCTAAAATAGTCAACCACTATTTCTTTAAAACTTTGTTTCTTTCATGATGATTAAGGTCATCCTAATTATCATTCCCCGCAAAGTAAAAAGACAATAAATGGGTAGTGGAGATGTGAAACCTTACCTTTGTTAATTGGAAGATTAAGGATTAATTATGGAACTTCAATTGAAACTGCAATATTCTTAACAATCTCTACTGCTTCCAATTTTATAGAGTTTCTAAGCTAACTTGGGAAAAAAGGGAAAAAAAAAAAAAACTTTCAGGGGAGAGAGAGAGAGAGATTTATACAAAATAAGAAAGCAAAAGGTTCGTGAATATAACTCAAATTCACATCGTCATGTATACAAATTTTGCCCCTTACAAGAAATTTACAATTATTAATTTTTGTAAGGTTACTTCTTTTCCAAAATCACGAATCAATGAACTATATGTCAACTGACATCATCCCTATACTTTTAAAGATTTCATGTTTAAGTTTTTTTTATATATTTTAAAAAAAAAATGAAACAATATGTACAACAAATAACACATTGGATTCATTTTTAGAGTCAACTATTTGAATTTGTAAAACAAGAAAATTAGTCAATCAAATGTAGCATACCAAAAAAAAAAAAAAAAAAAAAAAAAGAAAACAATGGTCTAAGTTACTTAGAGTTAATTATTATTGAAAATGGTAAAAAAAAATCACTAAATTTTGAATAAATATTAAATTGTATTATATCAAAATTTGTTAATGTGGGGTTTGGCTTATTATTATTATTATTATTATTATTATTATTATTATTATTATTATTATTATTATTACTGAAATAAGACAACTCTATAAGACCCCCCCCAAAAAAAAAGAAACAATTGCAAAAGTAAATCACATTTTATTTAGTAACCTAAGCACGAAACATTCTTAACACTTGTAACTATGGCGGTGCATGGTCAATTAACATCAGCCACAAAACCATGTCTAAGAACATTGTTTAACTAGTAAAAACACTCGTCACTTAGAAGGTTACCAGTCAAGATTAAATTAATGGTAGTCGGTGAAAAATGCAAATCCCACTAAACGGCTTTCATTCGATTAGTGCGATCATATAAAAAGAAATTATTATATACTTTTATTTTTGTTTGATAAGAGATCCATAAATTTAAAGCTATATAATTAAGGGTAACACTCACTATATAGCCAAAACAAAATAATTATTACTACCGTTTTGTTGGTCCAGTGATAAGGGCACTTCGATCTCTTAACCAAACTTTCGGTTTCGAGTCTTAAAAAAAAAAAAAAGCATTGAGAGAGTTTGTCGCTTCATGGATCCGAGAGTTGGCTCAAATCAAATAAATCGAAACTAATAAATTAGTTATCGTCGATCAAATAAAAAAATATATATTGAAACTCAAATCTGGTCTCTCTAAGAGAATTACCGGGTACGCGAAAAGTCCGATTGCTTGTTTGAATTTTATATACCTTTTAACATAATATAAAAAGATAAAATAAAATCAGGCAAAAATTTAGAGAACCAAATTCTATAAGTTAATCCTACTCAAATATGTTTTAGATTTTTTTTATTTAAAAATTATTTTGATCGGTTCAAAATTAATCAAATTATTTTAATATTTTTACAAAAATAAATTTTCCTATAAAATTTGATGTATTTGACTTTTGACTACGGTATTTTAAACATTATAGAAAACCAAAATGCAGTAAAATAGTCTATGGATTACACCTATGTAAAATTTCAAGTTAAACGGCGTTGTAAGTGTCATGAAAATGAAAAGAAAAGAGTCATGAAATAGATTTATATGCTTTATGGATGTTTTAAAGACATCTATCCTGTAATCTTTTACAGAATTTTTTATTTAATTATTGATATTTAAAAACTCGATTAATTCTATTTAAATAGTTATAGGGTTAATTTAAAAATTGGATTTTTCAATATTTGTATTTTTAAGAATCGAATTTAAAATTTTAATTAAGAGAGTTTAATATTTTATGATAAATTTACACCCGTAAATTTTTATGGATTTTGAATACCCGAGAAAGCACAAAACAGGGTGCTGGTTGCGCCAATTTCCTTGCGCCCCCCCCTGTTTTCCCTTGAAACTAAAAGAGAGCATCAAAAGTTACATTTCCAAGCATCATTTGTTTGACAAAACCTCTCTTCGTAAAAGCTAATTTAGTCTCCCACCACGTGGGAAGACAAGAAGGCACATCCCAAAAGTTCTGCCTTATAATGATGTTCCTTATTCATTAGTTTCATTAGATTTGAATTCATTTACTCTTTTCTACGACTTTTCTCCATATCATTGAGCAAACCTTTTTCAAGAATTCTCAGTAATAATATAATTCAAATCGAAAACTTGAAATCAAAAAATTTGATGTTACATTAGTTTTACTTGTGCAGTAATATGGGATGATTCAACTAAATCACAATATGTCAAAGCAAACATTTTTCTATAAACTCTCCTCTCTCTCGATTGTTTTAGTGGTCTCAACAGTACGAAATCAATTTTGTTTTCCGCCCAAGGATTTGAGCTTGGCCCAAAAGACAATGCATGGACTTTTCAACACCAAGAAACTTTTAGGGCATTCCATAGACTATTCCCGGTCCCTTTTTCTCGAACACCCAGTGAATTGGATCCCAAGAAATCTGACCATTCAAATCACGACCACACCCCCCCCCTCAAAAATTACCCTATAAATTTGAACCAAAGAACACAAGATCTTCACCAAGAAACGCATTCTGAAGAGACACACACGGAATTCACAAATTTCATCACCTATGGAGAAGAGTCCTTCCTCATCCTCTTTGGGTCCTATGGGTCTCAACATTGCCCAATCTTTCTTCAGGCCCATCGATAAAGCCGCCCCGTTATCCCCGACATCGCGCCGGACCAAAGTCTCGGTGATTGGTGCCGGCAATGTGGGCATGGCCATAGCCCAAACAATCTTGACCCAAGGCCTAGTTGATGAACTTGCTCTAGTTGATGCCCAACCAAATAAACTGAGGGGTGAAATGCTTGACCTCCAGCATGCTGCTGCATTTTTGCCACGTACAAAGATTTTGGCATCCGTGGACTATGAAGTTACGGGTGGGTCGGATCTTTGCATCGTCACGGCAGGGTTCCGGCAAAATCCGGGGGAGTCTAGGCTTAATTTGCTCCAGAGGAATGTGGCATTGTTTGCAAAAATCATACCTTCTGTTGCCAAGTACTCTCCCGGGTCAGTTCTGATGATTGTTTCGAACCCGGTTGATGTTTTGACCTATGTTGCTTGGAAGCTTTCGGGTTTCCCATCGAACCGGGTCGTTGGATCGGGCACTAATCTTGACTCGTCACGGTTTAGGTTTCTAATTGCAGATCATTTGGATGTCAATGCACAGGATGTTCAGGTAAGATGATTTTTACTTTTTGGGTCAAAATTTTATGTTCTCTGTAGTTGGGAAAAGTTCAAGACTAAGATTTTTTCTGCATGTCATGCTAGGCATATATCATGGGGGAACATGGAGACAGCTCTGTGGCGCTATGGTCAAGCATAAGCGTTGGAGGAGTTCCAATACTTAGTTTCCTAGAGAAGCAACAAATTGCATTTGAAAAGGAAACACTTGAAAACATTCACAAAGAAGTGATTGAAAGTGCTTATGAAGTGATTCGCCTCAAGGACTACACATCATGGGCCATTGGCTACTCTGTGGCTAGCTTGGCTCGAACCATACTAAGGGATCAAAGGCGCATTCACCCTGTATCGGTCCTGGCCAAGGGTTTCTATGGCATTGATGGTGAAGATGTTTTTTTGAGCTTGCCAGCTCAACTTGGAAGGGGTGGAGTCCTTGGTGTGACTAATTTGCATCTTACGGATGAAGAGGCTCATCGACTTCGTGAATCGGCTAACATCATCTTGAATGTTCAGAGCCAGCTGCAAATCTAGATTCTAATTAACAAAAGGATAACCTTTTTTATAATATTATTTCAATAAAAATTTACAAGCATTTTTTATTAGAATATATTTTGTATCAAAATCAAATCAATTATTGATTTGATTTTAAAAATATTTGGTTTTTTATTTTTATATTTCCACATATGTAATTGCATATTTCAATATCAGTGATAATTAATTTCTACATAAATTTAATTTATTGTAATAGTTTAATTAAATCAATGAAATATTAAAATTCATACTATTATTATTATTATTATTATTATTATTATTATTATTATTATTATTATTATTGCTTCAATTCTTATATTTAATATGGTATTAGAGTTATGTTTATTTATTTTTCATATTCAATTTCTTTTAATATGATATCAGATTTATATCAAAATTTCTTTTATTATAATAAAATAGAGTAAGTTAAAACTAGCACTATAAATATATTAAACTATCTTCAATAAGTCATAACTTAAAACAATCATTCACGCATTCGCACGTGTCTTCAAAAAACCAAGATCCATTTTGAAGAAAGCTACCATTCAGGTTGCAAAAACACCCATAGAATTTTAAGTTATGTTCTCTTTTAAAATCAAATAGTTTTTATTATATCACATTATATTTGAGACAAAATATTAGAATATATTATATATTAAACTAAAATTAATAATTGATTTGATTTTGAGAATATTATACTATCAGAAAATAGGCTTTCAGTAATGGAAAAAACGGTTGCTGATGGCCTAAAATTCGTCGTTAAATCCGTTAGAAAAAGTCACTCTGCTAAATATTAGAGACGGATTTTTTTTCCATTGCTAATATCAGCGATGGATTGGATTAGTGACGAAAAAATCCGTCGCTGAAACAGAAAAAAAATTAAAAAAAAAATTAGCGATGGACTAAGTCCGTCGCTGATTTTTAAGTTCTGAAAAAAAGAGACTTATTGCTCCAAGCGCCCCACTCACTGCCTGGCCCAATCCGCCTACCAGCTCTTCTTTAATTTATGAAAATTCCTTCAACTTGCCACTGATGAGATTCGAACCCCTGTACAAGGAAAACAATGTGAGCAAGCCAAACCCTAGACTATCTTTCTTATCTAATTATAATTCTTTTTTTTTTACTTATTATTTTTATATCATATTTTTAACAATAATAAAATAATATAAAATTATAATTTTTTAACAATATAAAAATAATATAAAATTATAATTTATTATAAAATAATAAAATAAATTTATTTTAGCTTAAAATGAAATAATAAAAAATTTGAAAAAATAAAATAAAAAAATTATTAAATAAAATTATAAAATTATAAAAAAAAAAAAAAAAAATCCGTTGCTAATCCGTGTAAAATGCCTTCAACATTATTTCAATAAAAATTTATATTTCTTTTTTATTAGAATATATTTTGTATCAAAATCAAATCAAATTGATTTGATTTTTAAAATATTTGACTTTTTATTTTTATATTTCCACATGTGTAATATCATATTTCAATATTTGTGACAATAAATTTCTATATAAAATTAACTTATTGTAATAATTTAATTAAATCAATGAAATATTAAAATTCATATTATTATTATTATTATTATTATTATTATTGCTTCCATTCCTATATTTAATATGGTATTAGAGTTATATTTATCTATTTTTCATATTCAATTTCTTTTAATATGATATCAGATTCATATCAAAATTTCTTTATCATAGTAAAACAGAATAAGGTAAAACTAGTACTAGAAGTATATTAAACTATCTTCAATATGACTTATAGTCATAACTTAAAACAATCATTTATGTGTTCGCACATGTCTCCAAAAAACCAAGATCCATTTTGGAGAAAGCTACCATCCGGATTGCAAAACACTCATAGAATTTTAAGTTATGTTCTCTTTTAAAATCAAATAACTTTTATTATATCATATTATATTTGAAACAAAATATTAGAATATATTATGTATCAAAATTAAATTAATAATTGATTTTATTTTAAAAATATTAGACTTTTTATATTTATATTTTCATATTCGTAATATTATATTTGTATATTTGTGATAATGAGTTTTTTATATAAACTCAACTTATTGTAATATTTTAATTAAAAGTATTAGAATTCATATTCTTATTATTATTATTTCTATTCTTGTATTTAATATGGCATGATAATCATACTTATCTATTTTTCGTATTTAAATTTCTTTTAATACTTTTCAAAATTAAAATGAAAATTTTGTAAGATTCCATAATAACCCTTTTTTCTATGTCGAAGAGTGAGAAGAATTGAATCGAAGTGAGCCAAGAGGGGTGAAAAGCAAAAGCAATACAAATCTACTCAAATATAAACATATATTTTTGATATTTTGGTAACGATCATAAAACTCTCTAAACTGAAATTTTTAACAAAATTATTATTTCTTTGGTCTAAAATAAAAAGGGTCACTAATGCAAAATAATTGACCTCCTGGGTTCGTTAATGATCCTATTTCACTTAAAACAAGGGGATCTCATGGCATTACGATTTAGGACCCCCCCAGGGCACAAGTAGATTTGAACCTTTGACAACCCAAGGAAATACTAGTAGCTCTTTTTCTATATCAATAGACAGTCAATTTAATGTGATAAAATATTAAAACTTTTAATTAAATATAAAGTTTAAAATTTGATAATAGAAAAAATTATGTTGAGAGGGTCATTTTCTAATAAGACCCAGTGGACGTTCAAATTGGATTAGTCAAAATATGATTTCTGATACAGATAATAGAAAAAAAAATAGTTTTCATTCTATGTTATCTTGACGATCTGTATTTGGTGATTTCATATTCAAATATTTATAAAAAAAAAAAAAGAAAGAAAATCTCGACAGCCTATGTTATTATACAGTAACTCAGTCACATGGTAGCCAGCTAGCCTTGCCAATTTTATTGCGATATCAGTCTCGTAGTAACCCGTGGTTTGAAATACAAATGGTGTTGCTAAAAATAGACTTGTTTCGTTGAAATATTAAATCTCTTGATCAAATCTTGAAAACTGGGAGTCATTCTCCTAAATCGAATCTCAATAGATCTCGAATTAGATTAATCAAAATGTGATTTTGAATAGTGGAAAAAAATAGATCTCCTTAATTGCAATGGTGGAAAAGGCCAAAAGAATTACTAAATTATGAAGAAACTTACACTAGTAGGTCCGGCAAAAAGAATATCTTGTAAGGCAATGTGTTGCTAACAATAATATAAATTAATTCAATAAGTTATCCTAAAAATTCAGAGTAGAGTGAGATTGTCCTTTTTTTTTTCCTCCTTGTGTTTAGATGCCAATCTATCAAACGCACAATGCTCCAAAGGGATGAAATAAAATTTCATTACCTCTCCCCTTCCAGTTGCAATGCCAGCTACTTGCCGGAGCCAAGATGAGATTATATTCACATGGCCCTCTATAATTTAAATAATAATAATAATAATAATAAATAGAAGAAATTGTATTTTTTGATATAATTATAATAATATTAGTCGAAGAGAAAAGAATAATGCATATATTGCATGGCTATTACATTCAACTTATGCAAAGTATCCATACGTCAGAATTAAAGTATTTATGAAGACTAAATTGATGTATTATTACAAAAAGTACACATATTTTCTAATACGTTATCATATTATTTACGAAAAATATATGAGGGTGAGAGTCGTTGTTATATTAAAATGTTATAAATTGCGATGGATATATTGGAGTTGTATAGGTAGATTGTGCAGATTTGATGAGCTGTATATTATTTTTTGGGGAAAAAAAATCAAAATTTGAAGAAAATCCCAATCTTCCATTTATAAAAACACCCATGATTTGGCACAACATTTCCGCAATTTATTTGAGTCTAAAGAATATCTTCTCTTCCTTACCAAAAGGCTTGGTCGAGTCTAAACTTACTAACCTTGAAATGGCTTCAAAGGCTTTTGCAACCTCCGTTCTACTACTCAGCCTCAACCTCCTCTTCTTCACAGTGGTGAGCTCAACACATGTCGTCCCTTGTCCACCAAAAGCACCTAAATTTCCAACCAAACAGTACCCTCAGTGATTCCACATGCCCCAGAGACACTCAAGTGAGGAGTGTGTGCTAACTTGTTGAATGACTTGGTGCACCTCGTTGTGGGCACCCCACCAAAGACTCCTTGCTGCAGTCTCCTTGAAGGTCTTGTTGACCTTCAAGCTGCCGTTTGCCTCTGCCATTAAAGCAAACATTTTGGGCATCAATTTGAATGTCCCAGTCTCATTGAGCTTGCTCTTGAGCTTTTGTCGCAAGAATGTCCCTCATGGCTTCCAATGCCCATAAATCACTAACCCTACAATTCAAGACCTCTTTTTTTTTTTGGGGGGGGGGGGGGGAGGGGGTTTGAGAATTTGTTCAATCATTTGGGAGTTTTGAGTGTCATTTTATGAATCTAGTCGGGAAGTAGAGGAATCTTCCACATTGATGTGGCTTAAACTGTAGTGGTGATAAGTTGAAGGCCATGGTTGAGAGAAAAATAAATCATTTTCCATTTTTCTTAAATTAGTAAGAGCTCTCTCACTACAAGAAAACACACCATGAGCAATGAAAAATTACCGATGAAAAAAATTCCTCAATAATAGCGACGGATTAATGTCGGACAGAATATCAAGAGATTTGCTATAAATTAGCGATAGAAATGTTTCCGTCGCTATAGTGGTCCACTGTAAAATAAATAAATAAATAAATAAATTTGTAAACTTATTAGCGACGGATTACCGACATAATTTTTAACGAGGAAAATTTTTTATCGCTAATCCGTCGGTATATTAATGAAGGAAAAAAATAAAAAAAAATATATATATACAGTTATCAGCGACGGATTAGTAACGAAAAATTTAAGCGACGAATTAGTAACGAAAATTTAGCGACAGATTAGTGACGAATTAACGACAGAAATTTTAACGACGGAAATATATTATTTTATTTTTTAAAATTTGTTATTATTTCATTTTAAGCTAATATTTTATTATTTTATAATAAATTATCATTTTATATTATTTTATTATTATTTAAAAAAATGAGATAAAGATAACAAATAAAAAAAAGGAATATGGTTAGATATCTCAGTGGTCTGGTGGTTGTGTTGCTCTTAATATTTTATGCATGCCAGGTTTGAACCTCGTTGGAGACGGCTTGAGGCATTTTTCACAAATTAAAGAAAAGGTGGTCGGGCGGGTTCGCATGAGTGGGGCGTGCGTGACAGTGCGGGCTGGGGGATTGTGCGGGCATGTGCGCGAGTGATGGCATGTGGGGGCGCGTGCGTGATTGATTGAGGGTTCCAAATCAATGACGAAAAATATCTGTCATTGATAGTGAATTATCAGCGACGGAAAATATTTGTCATTGATAATGAATTATCAACGATAGATTAACAACGGAATTTTTAATGACGAAAAAAATCCGTCGTTGATATTTTTTTATATATTTTCGTCTACCAATGACAAAATTTTTTTCATCGCTAATCCGTCGTTGATATTTAATGATTGATAGTATTTTATTGGTAATATTTAGTGGGACGATTTTCAGCAACGGGTTTAGAGATGAAAAAAATCCATTGCTAATATTTTTTAGTAACAGATTTTTTACTTTCGACGACGGATATTTTTATTGTTGATTGCGTGTTTCCTTGTAGTGTCTGCGTTAAGAGAGCTCTAAGTGATTGTTTCCTTATTCCTTTCGCAAAAGATTTAGGGTATTTGCCACCATCATTTTTATATTTATTGTTCTTATTGAATTTTTAAATTTTACAAAACTAGTATTTGTGTCGATGAAATCTTAGATCAACTCGATATTTGATTTTTTACGACATCCAATTTTTCTTAATTAAAGGTTCAAACCTTCTCTTAGCTTCTACAAATAAAAGTGAATCTAATTATTGGAATTTGTGAATTTCTCATAATATGTGAACATTTTAAAAGCAAATTAGAATGTAATGGAAATTTTTATTAGACGAACAACGGAAAGAGAACTGCAAGGGAAGAGAAAAGAGTGTACAAATTTGAAATATAATATCTTTTCACTTATGAATTTAATTTGAGCACTTCAATTGCTTAGAAAATCAAGACCAAACGCAACCAACATGATTTATATGGAATAGTGCATTTTTATGCAGAGTTAATCCATCGGGGGTCTTTCTTCCACAAGAATTAATAATAATGGGTGAGTGATAAGTACCCTATTTACATCAGAGAGAGAGAGAGAGAGAGAGAACAATGGTGCGGTATCCTGTAGTCCTTGTCGCTTTGAGCAAAATTATTTGACGGAGCTATACCCCTATCCTTCGAAGGTCTCGCGCGGAATATGATAAAATGTACCCTTTTCTCTCTGTTTTTTTTAATAATTAATTAGCCGACACTAATTTCATTAATTTTCTTGCTTGACTCGGTCATAAAAATGCCTTCTATCTTCGCATTTGCGATCTGAAGGTGCTTTTTTGACTTAGAGAGAGAGAGAGAGAGAGATCGAAACTAATAAAAAAGAGAGACTTGTCCCTCCCTATGGGGGCCGTGAAAGTGGCGGTGATTGGGGCGGGCATGGCCGGTCTTGTGGCGGCCCGTGAACTTCAAAGAGAAGGCCAGAAAGTCGTGGTTTTTGAAAAGAGTGAAAAAGTTGGTGGTATTTGGGCTTACGATCCACGGGTCGAGACCGATTTATTGGGCCTTGACCCGCATCGCGAGATTGTCCATAGCAGTCTCTATGCTTCACTTCGGGTCAATTTCCCAAGGCATATTATGAGGTTCTTGGACTATCCATTTTTAAAAAGAGAGGGTGGGGATCAGAGAACTTTTCCAGGTCACGAAGAGGTTCTTTGGTTTTTGACCACCTTTGCAAAGGATTTTAGGTTGCTTGAGTTTATCCGATTCGGATGCAACGTGATCCGGGTTGAGCAAGTGGATGGGAATCCAGACGAGTGGATTGTGGAGTGGCAGAATTCGGGTCGTCACCGGAATATGGAGGCGTTTGAGGCTGTGGTTGTGTGCACCGGTAGATATACTGAACCAAGAATTGCTGAGTTTCCAGGTATATAATATGAAAATTTACTTCTCAACAGGCCTGTCAATAGCCTCAGCCAAATGACCCTACGCGGCCGACTTTGATCCATTTGCTGAATTTTTAGTGTTAACAATTTCACAATTACTAATCCCAAATTTTGCCTTCGGATTTTCGATTGTAATTTGATAGTACGAGGATTTATTAGTTCTGGGCTTTCGTCTTTATGATCATTTGGGGGGTCTGATGTCTTTTACAGATCTATAGTTTATGAAGTTCGACTAGAAATGATGTGTTTTGCTAGTTTTTCTTTGACTCAGTGTTTTGATTGTTATGGTGTGCATTTTTTTCAATTATAAGTTGGTAGTATGAGGATTTTACTAGTTCAAGGTTCAATTTTTCTGGGGTTTTGCTAATTTGCCTTTAGATCGATTATATTTGATTTCCTTCGATACTTGTTTGATCTGGTTATGGTGGGGCTGACAAGCACCTCTAAGCAATTGGGCACAAAAACTAGATATTTTTCTTTCATTTTTTAGTTATCACTATTATTTTGTATGATTTGCATTGTGACATCATGTTTGAGGAACAAGGTGTCTATGTAGATAAATATGTGCTTGCTTGTGGGTGTTGTATGCAACAGATAATGGATATATGTATGTGCTTTACCCCCAGTTTATACCAACTGGCTTAACACAATGCAGCCAAGTAAAGCAAGGATATCGGATATAGACACTATTATTCTGATGGTACACAAAAACATAGGAATGTTTGCTTGGTATCTCATTTTTGAAATGCTTAATTGTTTCTCTAATGCTTCCTCAGGTATAGATTTGTGGCCAGGCTTGCAAATGCACAGCCACAATTACCGGACACCTGAACCATTTCGAGATAAGTTACTGCTGCATTCTATCAAACCTTTATCTAGATCCACACTATTCGATTCTATCTTTTGTCAATGCGGCCAAGTATAACATGAGAGTTCTTGTCGATTCTATCTTTTGGCGATGCATCCAAGTATAACATTAGAGTTCTTGTAGAAACTAAGTCTGCATGTTTTGTAAAGGGAGGACATTGTGATCAATATAGGGTGCTCGCTCAATTATGGAATCCTAGGTGTAGTTGTGGGGGAATTTTGTCTCACACTTGGTCATTGTATCGCTGCTAACAGATTGTGCTGGTTATTGGAGCTGCCACAAGTGCTGAGGATATCTCTAAAGATGTGTCGGCTGTCACAAAAGAAGTTCATTTAGCCTCAAGAGCCCCCACTGTGGAATTTGCAAAGTTGGAAAGTCGCAACAATACTTGGCAGCATTCAATGGTTTTCGCTCTTTTATTTTGCTAGAAATTAGTAGTATGCTATATGTGATCACAAGTTTTAACTTTAATACTTTCTTTTGGTGTTGCAGATAAAATGTGCTTATGAAGATGGTAAGGTGGAATTTCATGATGGATCTTTCACCTATGCAGATGCCATCATCCATTGTACGGGGTATGCCTCTCTCTCTCTCTCTCTCCCTTCAATTAACTTTCGAAGGTTAATCTGTATGCACCTTTTCCATCCTAACATTTCAGAGCATTTCTTTTCCCAGGTACAAATGCCATTATCCTTTCCTCAATACAAATGGAATAGTGAGTGTTGATGACAACCGTGTAGGGCCTCTGTATAAACATGTCTTCCCCCCATCTTTAGCTCCCCGGCTCGCTTTTATTGGACTACCTCGCATGGTATATAAATATGTTTTTCTTTCCACTCAGAGCCGTGCTTTTTCACTGTCTGCTTCCCCAAAATGTATGGTTAACTTTTTTATTTCAGGTCATCACTTTTTTAACAGCAGAATTACAATCCAAGTGGGTTGCTAAGGTTCTATCTGGAAAGGTGCACTTGCCTAGCATAGAGGAGATGACAGCTTCTATTAAGGAACTATACCAGCAAATGGAGGAGGTTGGATTGCCAAAATGTCAAACCCATAATCTTCAGCACGACAAGGTTCTTAACGTTATTTCTTTTTGGTTAAAAGTGATTCTCATCATTAGCATATGATCTCTCTCTCTATCATGCGTAGGCGGGTTACTCTACCATCCCTTGAGTGGAATGTTCATCATGTTTAGATGCTGATTAAATGGCAATTCTGATTATTCAAAATTTTCAAAACTTTTTATAATAATAAAATGTTTAATGGTTGGAATTTGTCTGGTATCATTCAACGGACATCATTTTCATTGGTATCAATACCATAGAATGGAAAATCTCATACATAATTGCAAAACTTATGGACTTGTACTTATATATTTTAATGTGGTGACAGTTTGACTATAGAAATTGGCTTGCAGCTCAGTCGGGATTGCCACCTTTGGAGAATTGGTGGGAACATATTTTGGTTTCCGTAGGGAAGTTTTGCCTGTTATACGGAGATGATATAAGGGAGAAATGGGACGTTGATGGCTGGTTAAAAGAAGTTGAATCACCATCATCATCTTCCTCTTAGAAGCCCAGCTGCCTCACTTTTATGGTCCAATATATGACTGATTTCCATCATCACCTTTGAAGGTTTTGTACTTTATTTTGGCATTGTTGTCTTCATGTCAAATCTGTACTTTGGTTCATTTTAGTTGAATCGTTTTCATGAGGATGACCACAGAGATTCAAATGTTAAAAATTCTATTTAGATGAAAATATTATATTATTTTACTTCACACAATTGTTTTATAAGTCTTTGAGGTATGATCTTTTGTCAACCCACCATCTAATAATCCATAGGGTATCCCAAAATATTTTTGATCTTTCAGTGAAGGTAGATTGGGTTTAAGAAAATTAAACCTTACTCCAGCTCGCATACACAGAACAATCTCTACCACCCATTTATTGTTTATTCCTCTATTTATGTTTTAGCATGTTTTCTCACCAACTAGGTAATCAAGGTTGCCGTGGGTGTCAATGTGCGAAGAATTTTCGTAACAGTTGAATCAATATTTATTAGTTATCATTTTTATAGTAAAATAATCATTAATTGTTGAATGATAATCTAATGATTATAAACACTGCAGTGTTGATATCTATATGAATAATAAAAATAAAAAGAATTATAAATTTTTATTCTCTTTTCTACCAATAATCTTTTGAAAGTTGTAAAAAGAATATTAGATTTTATACTTAATATTTCACTTCATTTATGTTAAGTTTTTAGGTTAAATATTGGCATTTAGCAATTTAAATAAATAGGGTAGGAAATGTCAAAAAATAATATTAATAAAATTTTAAATTTTTTGTAATTTTGAATTAGTTAAAATAACTTTTTTATCAATAAAAAAAATTAAAATATGCGAAGCAGACTTCAAGTGCGATGTGAAATACGACTAAGTGAAATTTTGAATCGTTCAATGTGTCTAAATATTATTCTCAAAGGATAGGGTTCGAAATCAATATATTGGAAATAAAAATATTTGATTTGGTTGGTGCTAACATTTAAGAGTATAATCCTTTTTTTTAAACCTTACCTCCCAGAATTTCATATGTAAGATAAGTAGGCAATATAAGAGACTGTAGAGTCATTGGAAATAGCATGTGAGGAAATATAGAGAGAGAGAGAGAGTCTATGAAGGTGGCAGTGATGGGGACGGGCATGGAAGGGCTGGTGGCGGCCCGTGAGCTTCAAAGAGAAGGCCACAACGTCGTGGTTTTTGCAAAGAGTGAAAAAGAGGGTGGTTCTTGGGCTTATTATCCTCGGGTTGAGACTTATTTATTAGGCCTTGTCCACGGCAGTTTCTACACTTCACTTGGGACCAATCCCCCAAGGCCCGTCATGGGGTTCTTGGACTGAGAAGGTGGGGATCCGAGAATTTTTTCCGGGTCATGAAGAGGCCCTTTGGTTTTTGAATAGCTTTGCTAAGGATTTCGAGATAGTAGAGTTGGTTAGATTCGGATGCAACGTGGCCAGGCTCGAGCGGGTCGAAAAGAGATGAGTGGGTCGTCGAGTGGAGGACTATCAAAGGTGGTAAGATGGAGATGGAGGTGTGTTGTGGGTAATGGAAAGCACACTGAACCAAAACTCACTGATTTTCCAGGTACATGCGATGAATATGGAAATTATGGGTTTTTTCTTAATTGCTTTCAAGCGGACTATGTCTGATTTGGTTTTGTGTTTGATTGATTTGGTTATGATGGGCGTGGATTGATTTCTGAAATATGTCTTTACTTTTATGTAAGACACCCTTTAGGTTTTAATTAGAGTTGGTTCTATTAGATTAAATTTAGTAAATTTTTTTTGTTATTCCAAGTCTTTCATTCGATTAGAAATATGGGTTTTTCTGTATTTCTGGAAAGCATTTGGAGAATTGAGCATATATTGTGGTTGTGTGAAACAAGAATACTTTTTTGTATCCTTTATTGCATTATCAAGTCTCAAGGTCAGTTCTCCAAAACTGGTATGCTATTTTGGGTCAGATATGGTTCAGGCAGTTTTAGGTATAACTGGTGGTATTTTTGAGGAGCATGTCTCAATGGACAACATTTCTCTTCAGATGGAGTGGTAGAATGATCGGTCACCGGAGGCCATTCAACCCCGAATGGCATCAGTACCTATGGGATGGTATCCTAGAAGATACGAACTCATCAAGTAAAGCTTTCTGAAGCAGAGTTGAGCCAGGGCAATATATTTCCCCCAATCCTTTTAGATGTACCGGTGCATTGCATCACAAACTAGAAATGCTCCGTACCAATGACTTCGAGTGATGGGAATGAAAAAATAGATATAAAGAGAATTTATCCCTTAATTAGCACCCACACCTACTCAAATTGGATCAGTGAAGTTTTCAAATATCAGTGATCCAATAAAAAAAAAAAAATACTCCACACTTTTATTCAAATGACTTGGCAGGATGGGCTCTCCCGAGGATTCTTTGTTTGCTGTGTATCTCATTCTTGCATGCATAGCTGTTTCTCTACTTTTATTTAGAATCTAATGTAAATTTTTATTAGATGAATAATGAAAGAGAACTACAAGGGAAGAGAAAAGAGTGTACAAATATGAAATACTGTATCTTTTCACTTATATGAATTTAATTTGAGCACTTCAATTGCTTAGAAAATCAAGACCAAACACAACCAACATGACTTATATCGAAGTGTTCATTTTTATGCACACTCGAAGCCCTCGGGGATCTTCTTTCCACAAGAATTAACAATCAAACTAATGGCCACAGGTACTTTAACCCTAAGCACACCCAACACATTGGCCTTAATGGCAGTGCAAAGACACGATGCAGCTTCAAGATCGGCGAGACCAGAGACGAGAGCACAACATTCTTTGCTAGGCTGAGTCCCAACAACCTGACGCACAACGACAAGCCAACTCCCACAAACACCAAACTCGAGAGTGTCTTTAGGGCACTTGGTTGCTTCTTTGGTGCAGGCGCCGCGGGTGTGTGAGAAGGTGCCTTTGGTGGTGGTGGGTGAGGCACATAGTGTGATGAGACACAAGTGAAGAATGCAATCTTGAAGAGAATGAAAAATCCTAATGCCTTGGAACAACTAAGAAGCCATTTTTGTTTTCCTCTAGATGCTTGGTGGGTACTTATAGGAAAAAATTTTCTAAATGAAAAACTTGTTAATATACATGTGAATGTAGTGGTAGGAGAGAATTGGGAACTTATTCACTTATTCACTTACCGATCAAAAAGTCTTTTGTTTAGGGAGTGTTTTATTTTTCGTAGGATTTTATTTTGTTTTAAGAAATTATTTAGGAGATTTAATAGGAGTCTATTTCTTTGACTGTCTAAAAATAAAGGGTTCTCCTCTGTTGTAAAACATTTTATCATTAATTTAATTAATATTAGATTTTTTGTATCATTATTTAAAGTTTTTAAGTTAAAATTTATTTATTTGTAAAATATAATCGAGTGTTAATCTTTTATCATATTTTCTGAGCAAAACAATTATTAGATCCCATGTTTGAAATTTCTATATTTCAATTCTTAAATATGCATATAAAAAAAAAAAAAGAAATTTATGTTTTCAAGAGAGAGAGAGAGAGAGAGAGAGAGAGAGAGAGAGAGAGAGAGAGAGTGCGTGTGTGTGTGTGTGTGTGTGTGTGTGTGTGTGAAGGTGGCGGTGATTGGAGCGGGCATGGCTGGTTTGGTAATACCAACCTCAATATTTATCATCACTTGCTTTTGGTATACCAAACCAGACCAGCTCAGGAATTTTTCATTTTCAAATAATTGACATTAATCACTAAGATGGAAATATTATATATATATTTTGGTCTCCCCATGGCGACTTTTTCAGAACATTGGTCAAAATACAGTGAGAGAGTGAGATTTAGGCGAAAAAATGCAAAATTCTTTCTTCGGATTTGCGATCGGAAGATACTTTTCTGACTTAAAATACAGTGATGACGTTAAAATGACATCTACGGGGGAAAAAATGGAAAAACCTTAGAAAAATAATTTATGTGGAAATGATCAACAATGTTTGCTTCATAGCAAAGGAAACCCTTTCTAGATTTCCCGAACAACAAATATATTTTGGCGAGCGAGCAAGAGAGAGCGAGAGAGAGAGAGAGACCATGAAAGTGGCAGTGATTGGGGCAGGCTCGGCCGGGCTAGTGGCGGCCCGTGAACTTAAAAGAGAAGGCCATGAAGTCGTGGGTTTTGAGAGGAGTGATAAAGTTGGTGGTCTTTGGGGTTACAATCCAGGGGTCGAGACCGATTTATTGGGGCTTGACCCGGATCGCGAGATCGTCCATAGTAGTCTCTATGCTTCACTTCGGGTCACTTTCCCAAGGGATCTGATGAGGTTCTCGGACTATCCATTCTTAAAAAGAGAGGGTGGGGATCCGAGAACTTTCCCGGGTCACGAAGAGGTTCTTTGGTATTTGACCACCTTTGCAAAGCGTTTTGGGTTGCTGGAGTTGGTCCGGTTCGAATGCAACGTGGTCCGGGTTGAACAAGTGCAAGGGAATCCAGACGAGTGGATTGTGGCGTGGAAGAATTCGGGTGGTGACCTGAATATGGAGGTGTTTGAGGCTGTGGTTGTGTGCACTGGTAGATATACTGAACCAAGAATTGCTGAGTTTCCAGGTATATTATACGAAAATTTACTTCTCAGCACTGGTAGATATACTGGTTATGTTGTTTTGTGATAAAAATTTTGTTGAATTTTTGAAGTATATTTAGGCTATGAAAATACGATCGAAGTTGTCGATCGTACCGATAATAAAACCTTAAATCTGTCGAGTTAGAGGACAAATTCATGCATGCAAATGGTCTAGATGTACTCCTGACACTCAGATCTATTGATTTGAGTGATTAATTGTGAGTTTTGTTAGCCGGAAAATGGATTTCCTCCATTGGCCGTGGAGGGCCGTGAGGGGAGAGTTCAAATCTCTGATATTATAGCTCGAATCTTTCAATAAATCGAGTTTAGGATAAATATGGAAGTTAGATTACAGTTTCCGGGTGAAATCGGTGCTCAAAACTGGGCGGAAAAGCATTTTCAGGCAGCCGGGTCAAGACGACCCGGATGCAGGCCCGTCGGGCGGGAAGAACCGGCCCTGACCAAATGGCGCGTGGAGTACACGCGCGAAGAGGCGCGTGCGGCGCATAAGTTAGACAAAAACATTGGAATGCTTGCTTTGTATCTCATTTTTCCTATGCTTAATTGTCTCTCTTATGCTTCCTCAGGTGTGGGTGTGTGGCCAGGATTGCAAATGCATAGCCATAATTATAGGACACCTGAACAATTTGGAGATAAGGTACTGCAGCATTCCATCAAACCTTTTCTAGATCCATACTATTTGATTCTATCTTCTCAATGCATCCAATTATTGAAACTGAAGTCCGCTTGTTTTGTTAAGGGAGGACACTGGGATCTATATAGTGTGCTTGCTCAATTATGGAATTCTAGCTGTATTTGTGGGGGAATTTTGACTCACACTAGTTCATTGTATCGCTGCCAACAGATCGTGGTGGTTATTGGAGCTGGCGCCAGCGCAGTGGATATCTCTAAAGAGGTGTCGGCTGTCACAAAAGAAGTTCACTTAGCCTCAAGAGCCCCCGATGTGAAACTTGGAAAGTTGGAAAGTCGCAACAATACTTGGCAGCATTCAATGGTTTTCGCTCTTTTATTTTGCTAGAAATTAGTTTAAAGTATGCTGTATGTGATCACAAGTTTTAACTTTAATACTTTTTTATTGGTGTTGCAGATAAAATGTGCTTATGAAGATGGTAAGGTGGAATTTCACGATGGATATTTCACCCGTGTAGATGCCATCATCCATTGTACCGGGTATCTCTCTCTCTCTCTCTCTCTCTCTCTCTCCCCCCCCCCCTTCAGTTAACTTTCACATTTCCCAGGTACAAATGCCATTATCCTTTCCTCGAAACAAATGGAATAGTGAATGTCGATGACAACGGCGTAGGGCCTCTGTATAAACATGTCTTCCCCCCATCTTTAGCTTCCCGGCTCGCTTTTATTGGACTACCTGATGTGGTAAGTATATAAATATATTTCTCTTTCCACTCAGAGCCGTGCTTTTTTCCTGTCCACTCCCCAAAATCTATTGGTTAACTTGTTATTTCAGGTCCTCCCTTTTTTAACAGCAGAATTACAATCCAAGTGGGTTGCAAAAGTTCTATCAGGAAAGGTGTACTTACCAACTACAGAGGAGATGACTGCATCTGCGAGGGAACCATACGATGAGGTGAGTGAATTGCCTAAATGTCAAACCCATAATCTTCAGCACGACGAGGTTCTTAATTCTTTATGGTTAAAAGTGACTCTTCAATAGCATATGTTCTCTCTCTATTGCGCATATGCGGGTTATTTTTTTTTAAAAATAACCCGATCAATATTTAATATCACATTCTGATTGATCCAATTCTATATTCTTTTCCATTCCTAAATTTTGAATCTGAGATTTGATTAAGAGATTTAGTATTTTTATCCTCTAAATCGATTGTCTGTTGATCATGCATGATATTCTACCATCGATGCTCACCGTTTGGTTAAATATAATTATGAATATTCAAAATTTTCAAAACCTGTTATAATGGTAAAATATTTAATTATCAGGATTTGTCTGATATTATTAAATATCATTCAACCGTCGTCATTTTCCCGGGTATCAATATCATTCTCATGGATATCGATATAATAAAGTAGAAAATCTCATACGTAACTGCAAAACTTATTGACTTGGACTCATACACTTTTAATGTGGTGACAGTTTGTCTATAGAAATTGGCTGGCAGCTCAGTCAGGATTGCCACCGTTGAAGAAATGGTGGGAAGATATTAGCTTTTCCATATGGAAGTGTTACCAGTCATACGGAGAAGATTTCAGGGAGAAATGTGACGTTGATAGCGGGCTAAAAGAAGTTGAATCATATTGAATCATCACCATCTTCCCCTTAGAAGCCCACCTGCTCACTTTGATTGTCCTATATATGACTAATTCTATTAAGGTTTTGGACTTTTTTTTTTGGTACGTTGTTTTGGCATTGTTCTGTCCATGTCAAAATTGTTAGTTTGGTTCATCTTAAACTATGTATTGAGTGTAGTATTGGGAATGACCTGACTTTAGTTGAATTGATTTCATGGGTATAATGACCTTAGAAATTCAAATATTAGAAGTTCTATGAAGATGAAAATATTATATTATTTTACTTCAACAATTGTTTGTGAAGTCTTTGATATATGATCTTTTTTTTTTTTTGGTATCATGACTAAATCATCAACCTAGTATTCTGGATTTCGTCCCGACTAATCTAAGTCGATCGTTTACAGGACCCAACTGACCATGGTCTCCTAGCGGTGATGTATGATCTCTTGTCAACCCACCATCTAATAATCTAAAGGAAAGACAAAATGTTTTTGATCTTTCAGTATAGTATTTACAATCTTTCGATTTGATATTATTTTATTATTTTATAATTGACGCAAATGTGTTTTTATAATTTACCTCACACAGTTATTGATTTTTCTCATTTGTTTTTTCCTCTCGACTACCAAATGATCACATGACTTGTCCAATCTGAGCAAGGAAAAATGCACACATTCGTATATGAAACTAAACATAATTGAGAGAGAGAGAGAGAGAGAGAGAGAGAGAGAGAGAGAGAGAGAGAGAGAGAGACATAGATTAATAATTTCATTTTTAGATTTTGGAAGTGAAAAATAGTACAATTCAGTTTGCACCTTTAGATTTGAAATTTTATATGAAATAATCATAATTTAATCACAATTTTACCTTGTCAAATTAATAAGGAGAAAGTAAAAGTACTTATAGATTGGATTTAAGAAAATCAAACCTTAATCTTGCTCTCATACACACCGTTAGAAAATATAAAATCAATAATTAATTTAATTTTAAAAATATTTTATTTTTTGTTTATATATTTATAACAATAAGTTTTTTTTTATATAAATTCAATTTATTTTAATATTTTATTAAAATAATGAATCATCAGAGCTCTCAAATAGATTCGATACGATTTATTAGGTCGTCAATTTGATATAAATTAAATAGTACTCCTCTTTAAGATGATCATATAGACATAAAAAATCAAAGTTTTAAAAACTCCCCCGCAAGCCTACCCGTTCCGCCAGAAACTCTATAATAGCCATCTTAGTGTTCGTAACAGTTTATTTTTTTTTACTCTCTGTCCCTTGCCCAATCATTTGGTATATATCAAGCTTTATTGCATCTCCATGGCAGTAACCAGATGTTATTAGAGTTTTTTATTACTACTCTTATTTGAGATTCTATCGTTGCTCTTTTCAGATTCTCACTATTTTGTTTTTATCAAAATTTTTTATTCGTTACACTTTTCAATATTGGTAAACTTAATGAAATTTTCGAAGCATGTCATCTCTTACGAATTTAAATGATTTTTATTATATTATATTGATTTTAAAAAAATATTAAAAAAAAATATTATATATCAAAATCAAATCAATTATTAAAAGTATTATATATTAAAATAAATCAATAATTTATTTAATTTTATTTGTTTCCGATAATAAATTTTCTTTGTAAATTTAAATTATCGTAATATTTTATTAAATCAATGAATTATTAAAATTTTACATTATTACATTATTTTTTATGACCGTCATAATCTACTGCCCATGTATTTATTTTTTATTCTTTTTATTTATGTTTTGTTATGTTTTCTCTTTCCACCAATTGAAAGTCATGAAAAGAATATTAGATTTTATACTTTGTATTTCACATCATTATTATTTAAAATATATTTAAAATAATTTATTATTTAAATTTTAAATCATTCGGTGTTTCCTTCCTTTTTCCTGAAATAATTTGTTATGAAAACAAATAAATAAAAATGATGACGTGGCAAAACCCTAGTCCACAAATCGTGAGGTCTAAAACCATTCAACTGGTCTTGCCTCCATTTGATTAATTCCAAACAATGCCTTGGAAAAGACACTACCCATTGGCCAAGCCCACGGAGAATCACCCGTGGAATAACCCTAAGCTGAAAAACCTAAACTACTTCGCTCCAGATCAATTTCTCTCTTTCTGGAGTCTTCTCCGTCGAAACCCATTTTTCTTCTCTCAGCAATCTACAGTCTAGAGAGAGAGAGAGATGGGCATAATACGGTCGGCTTTTTCATTCATGTTAGGCACAGTATGTGGGGTTTACATAGCACAGAACTACAAGGTTCCGGACATCAAGAAGTTAGCAAACACAGGCATTTTCTTCGCCAAGCACGTTGAAGAAAACTATCGCAAACCCAATTCCAAGAAGGACTCCGACGATTGACAATTTGTTCAAACATCAGATTTTTTTTAAAGCATTGAGAAAGAGTAAAAGAGAAAAACATGTTTTTGTAAGATTTCTCGATTGTTATCAATTCTTAGCTTTTCCCCCACTTGGAATATATATATATATATATTTTTTTTTGAAGTGTAAAATTGTTCTGGGGTTTGGTTTATTAGATCAATTTGATGTCTTTCGTGAATTTTTAGTGGAATAGAAATTATGGGCTTTGCTTATTTGCCTCTAATATTTGATATGGCCTAGGTTTTTTGTGTAAAATTGTTCTGGGGTTTGGTTTATTAGATCAATTTGATGCCTTTCGTGAATTTTTAGTGGAATAGAAATTATGGGTTTTGCTTATTTGCCTCTTATATTTGATTTGGCCTAGGTTTTTTTTTTTTATGTAAAATTGTTCTGGAGTTTGGTTTATTAGATCAATTTGAAGTCTTTGAATGAATTTTTAGTTGAATAGAAATTATGGGTTTTGCTTATTTGCCTTCAATATATTTGATTTGGTTTAGTATTTTGGTCCCCCCCCCCCGGCTGGTGAATTGGACTGAACCATGATATGTGGTTCTCTGGAACAAAAATATCCCTTTTGTATCTTGCATAGCATCACAAAGTCTCAGTGTCGGATTCTTCCAAATTACTTGTGTTTAAAGTAGGCATTTTGATGGGCATGAAACCCATGAAAAGTTTTACATCATACAATGCTAATGTTACTTGGGAGTGCTAGCAGAAAAAAATAAAAATAAAATCTCAGGAGAAGATCCTTAACACAATAAAGTGTTTGTGAAATCACCATTGTCTTGTAATCTTTAGCAGTGAAGATTCAACATTAGCACCAAAAGCAGCTGCTTATGTAATTTGTTTTTTTCCCCCTACCTGTTGAGGTAATTGTTTTGTCCCATAATTCATAATTGCTACTAGCTAGCTGAATACGAAGATGAATCAAGTAATAACTTGAATGGTGCACAATGTGTGCCTAAAGAAAAAACAAAATAACTTAATTAGTAGAGTGGAATTTTTGTATGTTATTGACCTTACTCCTTCTTTACTATCTTCTGTACACTATGTTGCAAGGGAGACTCAAGATTTCCTCATCCATTTTGTTCGTCTCCAATTCTGTTAAAAGTCTAGCCTCCAATGTATGTGGGAGGAACTCTTATGCCAAGCAAGGGAATTCTGTCACTCCATCTTTAGATGATTAACAAGCTACTCATCCTCCCTTGTATGCAATAATTCTGGTTGTTGTTCGCAATTTTAAGCAGTAGAAGGTTTTCATTATGGCTATGATATCCTTTGCCTAAATTTGGCAGTCCGAAGCTGTCATTCATCCCCTGAAATGAAAATGTTGAGACATGTTCGAGGTGCAACTTTGTTAGAACAGATATTATTTGGACGTTGTCTGCAAAAAAGTGAACCCATCAACACCCAAAAAGCAAAGGAAAAAAAAATGAAAAAAAGAAAAAGAACATTCAATCTGCTCTTTAACACTTTAAAATTAGATGTAGCGAGTCTGATTGGAATCTTAGCTGAGGAAGGTTCTTTGCGCCACACGGGAGTTGGTCCTAAAATGGGATTCAACAACTAGTATTGGCAAACTATGTCTGAAATAGCAAATAAGAATAAGAGCAACATCAAACTGATGGAGGTCTTCACGTCCATATGGATATTCAGTTCCTGATTAAGGGGTATTTTGTTTTGCTTCAAATCTAATTCCAGCATACTCGATGATCTCTATAAAACTTTCCAGGCGTGGATTCTTGGCCAGGATTGCAAATACACAGCCACCACAGGACTCCTGAACCATTTCAAGATCTGTTTTGTAAATTCTAATACTGCTGTTTGATTCAATATCTTTGTATAGCTCCATGAGTAGCCTTAGAATTCTCATACTAATTCCTCAAAATTAGGATTGGTGATGACTGCAAAGGAGGTTGGACATAGAAGTTGGCATTTATGTATCCATATAATCATTTGTTAAAGCACACAAATTAGTTCCAACTTCAGGTTCTATTTGCTAGCATGTGTTAATCAGCAGCACCTTTCTACACACGCAAGCATAGCATAGTTATGCAGACATTGGTGGCTAGTACAAATTGGAAATCGAAAATGACAACACCTTAGGATTATGTTTGTGTCACACCTGGCCAGCCTAAGTCTTCACATTCTGTAGCACCAGAGAGAAAACCATGGTATTTGAAAAGCTTGTAGCCACTGTCATACTGCCAATTATTGAGTTCTTACTCTATATACTTCCCTCAATTGTTGAGGATTTTATGGGGAATTTTGTTTCAAATTATTTGCCCGTGCTTACAGGTTGCGGTGACTATTGGAGCTGGACCAAGTGCAACCGATATATCTAGAGAGATCTTTCCCGTAGCAAAAGAAGTTCATCTAGCCTCAAGAGCCCTGAATGTGGAGTTTGGAAAGTTAGAAAATCGCGATAATGCTCGGCAGAATCAAGTGGTTTTTCTCTTTTATTTTGCTGGAAATTTGTTAGGGTGACATATAGCATCAAAGTCCATGCATAGGCAGATACCAAGTAGAGAACTTAAAAGGGATTTCTAGCTTTATACTTTCTGTTGGATCTGCAGATAAAGTGTGCTCAAAAGGATGGCAAACTGGAATTTCTAGATGGATCATTCACCCATGCAGATGTCATTATTCATTGTATTGGGTATTTCCAGAAAATATATGTTTTACCTTCTCAGTTGTTTTTCTTTTCTTTGGTTCAATTCTTCCTTGCATTTTGTTACCACAAAACCTTGCTGAGAACTCCATTGTTAAAGTTTGTGGTGTTCGGTCCCAAGTACAAGTACCATTTTCCGTTCCTGGAACCAAATGGAGTTTGTAAATGTAGGTGACAGCCGTGTTGGGCGGCTTGGGCCTTCGTACAAACATATTTTTCCCCCATCCTTAGCTCCGCGGCTCTCTTTTGTGGGACTAGTAAACAATGTATGTACTTATTTCTATTAGCAATCCAAGCCTGTTCACATTTGTCTGTCTAAAAGTTTTTTGTTAATTTTCATCAATCCAGGATTTGCCCTCTATTGATAGGGTTACAATCCAAGTGGGGTCGCTAAAGTCCTATAGGGGCAAGTGGTCTTACCAACGAAAGAGGAGATGACAGCATCTGTTGAGGAACTATACAGACATATGGTTGAGACTGGATGGCCTAAGCGCTTTACTCATAATCTTCAACTAGAGAAGGTTCGCAGTTCCTAAAGCTTTGCCGGAAGAGAGACACTTCTTTTGACACTTTCCTTTGACCGAACTTTTGCCAAGTGTTCTTCTGTAGACTTCCCAACCCCCGGTACTCGTCTCTCTCCCGTGACTTTTTTTTTTTTTTTTTTTTTTGTTTGGTTGGGGGAGGGGGTGGGGGGGGGGGGGCGGGGGCGGGGGCGGGGAGGAGTATAAAGTAATGTGGAAAAACCAACGTTCCGTGGTATAATATCAAGACACTAGATTTATTTGATCGAGTTTTCGAATTTAAGTTTTAAAAGTAAAAAACCAGATATAGGAAAAGTTAGTCTCTTAATTGAACCACATCATAATTACTTGAATCGTATTAATCAGATTTTTAAATATCGATAATTAAATATCGAAAAAAAGAAAACCAACATCATATTGATTTTATAATTTAAAAAAATGGTTATAATTTTTTAAAAGATAAACAATATTTAGAACTATATTTTTAAAAATTATATATATAATTTTTTTTCCTTAAAATTTAAGCTGCCTTGTCTTGGAGGAGAGAATATGCTACTAACATGAATTGGGTTCACCCTTTGGCCAAATGTATATGAATTACACCTACAGAACTCACTTTAGACCTTTCTTAAATATTTCACAAAGTTTTAAATCAAAATTCTTGTCATTTTCTCATAATTACACATTATTATTTTTTCGTGTATAGCAGGCTGAATTAGACGAGCTTTAATTAGAAAAAATGCCTATCCACTTGATATAATAAATTCCTGACTCACTTAAAAGATAATAACATATAAAAATTTTTTAATAAAAATTACATAACAATAATAATATTTGCAACCTAACGGTACCATAACTCTTTTTCTCTTTGCTATCAATTGCAAAACTAAAGAAGAAAACAGTGATGAGGTGTCACAAATCCATCCATCCGATATCTAAGATTGGAACAAGTACTCTGGTCTTGCCCTCGCCCCAAGTATTATTTATCCACACGTCAGAAGTAGAAATCTTGAAGATCCTTTCTTGCGCAACAAGACGTACCAAAGTCCCAACTATTCACGCCTTCAATAAGAACCCCCTCTCCATTTAAACATAAACAAGAACCTCATTCTGCAAAGCCCATAATTGCTTTCTGCGTAGAGAGAGAAAGAGGACAGAGAAAGATGGGTGTGATGAGAACAGCAGCAGTATTCATGTTGGGATCAACGTTTGGAGCATTCTGTGGGGTTTACATAGCGCAGAACTACAATATTCAAAAACTCAGATGCCCTCGCACTGAGTTTATGAATAAGTATCGCACTGCCATTCAAACCAAGGCCCAATCCATTCAATGCGAAGACAAAGAATCCTGTCCTAAGGCTTAGTTTGAGTTTTGTTAGTACCATGATGATGGTGATTTTACTAGTTTTAAGGTTTAGTTTATTTGGTGTGTTCTAGTGCGTGTCTTTTCTTTTTTTTTTTTTTTTTTTTTGGGTTTGTTGGGGGGGGGGAGATTGATGTTCTTATGAGAGTTCTATGGTGAATAAAATTTTTATTGACATAATGAGTTCTTTTTGCCCATTCAGCTTTTGGTATTTTTTGGATGGTACGTTTCTCATATTACTGTGTGGATTGAATTTTTCTATTTTTTATCTATGATGATTGAGTCACACAATAGAAATAATTTTTTATTGATTCATAAACCCAAAATTTGATATTCATTTCCGGCCTCTTAATATTATCTTAAATGTATTTAATTGACACCAGTGGGTGTGAATTGGATTTTGAATATCTAAGCCCACGAGGACCTTTGGGAATTGGTTAGTTGATTAGATCAATGTCAATAGCAATAACATTTCGGGCATTATTTAGTTGATTAGCTCAATGTCAATGTCAATCGCAATAAAAATAATTTTGATCCGCTCATAAACCATCAACCTCATTCTGCTTTCTGCGTCTAGAGAGAGAGAAGAGGGGGGGGGGGAAGCTTGATGTCAACCGTGGTCCCAGGAAAGGCATTGTTGAATTCCCAAACCCCTTGGTCAATGGTTCTAGCAAAGGTAAGCGTACGACCCGTCCCCACCCCTGAAACACACCAGTGAGAGAGGGAGATCAATGAACTTGATCATCAATGAAGAAGGCAACAGCAAGCAAATCAAATTTCTAAACCATATGAAGGTTTGAAAACAATCAACTCCTAATCCCACCATGTGTGAGCCTGAGCCCCACCTTAATACAACCCATGAACCTAAAAGCCAGAAGCATATATAGTCAACTAGGTCTATGAAGAGCCCGAGAACAAGCAAATCAAACACCTCACATATTAATTTTACAGACCAATTAAAATCTTTATACACTTTTTAACAGTTGAGAATGGCCTGGAAAGACTTGCAAAATTGGAATGCCAGTGCATTGATGTTGGCATCCAGAAAATGAATAATCACAAATTGTTTATTGTTAACTCAGCAGCACCTATGTCCTAATAAGATAGCCAATCAAAACACCGAGAAGAGCAACCAACACGATGACCTTCAGGGGGAAACCACCAGCACGACTTCTGCTGACTTCTTTCCTCAATAAATCCTATTAAAAATAACATGACATTGCATAATTAGAAAAAATGAGGATGCATAAAGTCTTGATTAATAATAAAACAATAGTCTATTGCTGGGCAGCTTTTCGAGGGTACAAGAAAAAAGAATAGCAAGAAATAAAATGAGAAAACGACATTTAGAAGCCGTGAGTTAGAATCCTAATGATGGATTTATACTAAGAAATATTTTTCACAACCTCCACAATTTAGGCGCAGGATGGAGAAAGAGGGACTATTGCAGTTTCCATCATTGTCTGATGGCATCAACATAAGAAGTGCTCTGTTCTCTCCTTGGTCAATTTTGTGACATGCTTTGCTTTATGTGTCGATATAATAAATATATTATAATAGTTACCCATGTTGACTCCATTGGCACAAGAATATGGTCCAATAATATACATGAATGCAACAAATAGTCGGTGCCAAATTAATTAATTATTTTTCAAAAAAGACCGATGACCTCTCAAATGACATAAACGCTGGCCTAAATTTTTGAAAAAAAATTTTGAGCACTGGTCTCCTCTGCTGGTTCTATTTGAATACCAGAAAAGGAAGGATCGTGTCAAAGGCTCAATAAAAAAACCAACAAATGGCTTGACAGCACATGGAAACATAAAAACCAGGAATATGAGCCGAGGCAAATACATATATTACATGAAAAAATATGCACACTCAATGCGTCGGAACATACCAATTCCTGATGAAGCTTCTGGTTTTGTTGCAAGGCAGCAGATTTTTCCTCACTCAACTTGGAAATCATAGTCCATCCCTATGAAGTGAAGAATAAAGAAAAACCAGCTACTTTAATGAAATGATGATGGATCAATCATATCTAATATAACTTACATGCATGAATCATCTAATATATATAAGCAAATTCAGAAATAATTCTTCGTTATACTAACAGTGAAGGCTTCTAAAATGCTTATCTTGCACTTCCTTGCAGAAAAAGGTAATATCATCATTTTTCCAGGGTCTTACATTTTATCATCCTCAAATTTCAAAACAGGTACTTAGACAAAATCTATGAATGTAAGCGGTGCTCTGTTTCCTAGAATTTGAATCAACTAGACTCCCTTAAGCCTTCACCGCAGTTGGTCCTTAATGCCTCAAATTTATTGCATGCTTATCAGCAACAAAATTTTGTGGACCAAGAGTTGAATCTGTGAAATTCAATCCGCATAGAAGTTCCTGGGATTTATGTTTACTTCAACTAGTTGCAGTTTGTAATGGTGAATACTTTTTTCCAGGAACAAGTAGGTTCCTAGATTTTGGTTCCTTTTTTGTTTCATTTTTTGTGCATGTGACAATGTTAATATAATAATATAAAATAAAAAAAAAAGGCAAAACAAAATAATGAAAAAAGAAAACACAAACAAAAAAATATATATATATAAACATAATAAGGAAAAAAATAGTTATCATAAAAAGAGTGACAGAAATTACAAGAAGCACTGGCAATACATATGCAGAAAAAAAACTAAAGAGTAAAACCATGAATAACCCTGTAAACTTTAAACTTACTTTCAAATAACCCCCAGAACTTTAATTACAATGAATTACCCCCTTGTGTGTTTGACTCCCTTTCTTCCTTTTTTCTGAATTTCTCTCTCCAGCTAAGATTCACAAAATTTCTAGCAACAATTAGTATTTTTATGTTAACTGTTTCAGCTTTTAAATTCTCTATCCTCCAATGATATTTTTTTTTTGTTTTTTTTTACCAAACTTGACTGTTCTAGCTGAAATTTTCACAAAGAACCATATTTTTGGTCTCGAGTTAAATCCTTCCCTCATCTGTCACTCCTATTTCTCGGTCTCTCTCAAATGTATTCGTTTTTTGTCAAAGAGGGGAGGAAAAGAAAGACAAGGATTAGGTGCTCTGCTCATGACCTTTAAGTCGCAGGAATCCTAACTTAATCCACTTTTGAGATTTGATGGTTTCTTTTCTGAAAGTTTTGTGGGGTCATTTCAAAGTTGGCATAATCTTAGGGGGTTATTTGTGATTTTTGACAAAAAATTATTACAGGTATCATATGTAAATAAGTTTTACCAGTACAAAAGCTGAAAACCATGTCGATCCAGTAATATATTGTTGTTCTTTATTTTTCTTTTCTGTTTCAGCAGTATATCAAGCATAAAGCAAAGCAAAATACCATGTCCATCTGGTAAAATATTGTTGTTCTTTCTTTTTCTTTTCTGTTTCAGCACTACAAACAATGTGTCCCAAACTCAGAAATACACATAAACCCCAAAAATGGCATGATCTTGAAAATTATAATTTCATGGTAGATAAAAGTGCAAAACAAAGCAAAATTTCCTAAGAAATCAAGCACACAAGCCAAACTCCAGCACTAGGATCATTCATGTTAACCTAATAGCATAAGCCCATGCTCATAGGCCACAAAAAAGAACCATCTTCATCTGTGTTCGCATTCACATGACACTGTGCTCTTCTCTTTCCTTGCCATGCAAAAAAATGGATCAGGCATCTTTGTATTGTTAAGAATGAGGTTTCCATCTGTTATATGTCAGAACTTTACAAAAACTGAACCACTTATCTCCTGGCAGCCATAGATAATCAATGACAAGCACAACCAAGGATCAGGTACACAGCTTATGCTCTTTTGTACTCTTTTCAAATGTGTGGTTTATCTCCCAAGCATTCTAACTTGTGCCGAAGCATGTTCAAGCTAGAAAACTAGGCATGTGAAACAGGTCATATATGTCAGTAACTATGTTTAGACTGTGGCATGTTGTGGCATATCCTCTCAAATTTATAAACTAAGAAATAATAAATGTAATCACTCTATCAGCCCTAGAACCCTCTGCATAAACTATTACCTTAAAAATAAAACATGACTGCATGTGGATTCTGCATTAAGAAGAAGAAGAAGAAGAAGAAGAAGAAGAATACCTCTTGCTGAAGCTAGTCCTGACCCTAAACAAACTTAATGGCTTTTCCTCATCTAAATGCAACCAAGGCTAATTTCTACTTATCTGAATTCATTCTCTTCATATTTTTCCTTTCTTATGCCAATTTTCATCCACAACCAAACACATTTCCTGTATCTGATGTCATGCAGCTACTTTTCTTCACTCCATTCAAAGCCATGTCCTTTGTCATCCTTGACATATGAATTGGAGGTTGGATACGTATGCTTAAGTATAGGTAGCTTCTAAGCATAAAATTTACCTACCAGATTCCATTCATACAACTTGATGGCGAAACATCTCAAGTAGCATCCTGTTCAAATGTGCTTGCTGCATGTGTTAGTCTCCATAGATTGATCCAAACTCCATTTTTTTTTTTTTTTTTGCGCTTCATAATCCTTTTCAAAATGTTCACCATTTAATGCTTAATATTTTACCGTCTTCCTTGCGTGTATAAAACAGCCGTTCAAGTGTCAGAAGGATATAGATTGTCCTACTTCTAGGTGCATAAAGGACAGTGCAAGATCAACATCACTTGACATGGGGGAAGAAAGTACAAAAGGTAATTCAACTAAGAGTTTTCACAAAACTATTAGGTACATTATTTTTCAGAAACTTTAAACTCAGTCAACCAAATGAGTACAGTAGGAATAGAAAGGTTTACACTCAAGAGTCAACCACCAAGAATAAGAGACAAAAAGAATGAAGACAACATACATGATCAAGAGACTTACTTCGGAGAATTTCTCTTTTGGAGCTTCCGGCAATCTTGTTGCCTGAAACAATTTATCCTTTGGCTCTTCCAGAGATTTTGTCACCTGGAATGATTATTACAAATCAGTAATCTAAGCCAAACAAACAGGCATTTAACTCAACTTGAGATATTGGATTTAAATTTTAAACAAACAAGACGACACATACAGCACTAAACATAGATGAGATTTGGTTCCCATTCTCTAGCGAAGATGCCTTTGGAGAATATCCCTCTTGAGAACCTTCAGGGACTGGAGAGGGAGGATTGGCAGGAATGTAAACAACCCTCAATTTGAACTCCTCAACAACTTTGCCCTCCTCCTTGTTAAACTATAAAACAAAATAAACACAATTCTAAGTGCAAAGAAAAACAAAACACAAGAATCAATTTTCGTGTAACAGAAATGTGCCCATAACTGAGACTCACCATGTCCTGTGTAATATCCTTAGATGCTGCTCCATTTGGTGCAATAACACTCTGTAAGAGAAACTTGTCTTTGCATTGCATACTGGGCGGAGCCTCTTTTTGGGCTTGCATTGTAACTATTGATGACAAAAACATAAACATCAGACCCAAGATTAAGGTAACCAAGATATCTAAGCAATCTATTGCACCCAATAGCTGTTAAAATGTGATACTACCCGTACAATTTCATATAGTATTTTTACTCAAAATTTTGTAGAATCCTAACCCAATTCAACAATTTTACTCTCAAAATTGGTCAAGGAGCCCATCACGAAATTATGTTTAAAATTGGAAAATGGAACCACAATGAGGATTAAACTAAAGATCTTTCCAGGAATTAACCTGTAACATTGTAAGTAGTTCGGGGTATCTAAGCAATCTATAGCTACTCCATAGTTGTTAAAATCCCGATTCTGTCTGTACAATTTTGTAAAGCATTTTTACTTGGAATCTTGTAGAGAATCCTAATCTAATTCTAAGATTTTACGCTTAAAATCAGTCGGGTAACCCATCATAAAACTATTCTTGAGAATGTTAAAATGCAACCACAATAAGGATTAATCAAAAGATTTGTCTATGAATTTACCTGTAACATTGCATGTAGCTCCGGGCAAGACAACACCGGTATTGGGACGGACACAGTATTTCTTAGGGTTTGTAGTTTTCACCTTCACAAACAGAAAACCAATAGATTTAACCTAAGTATAGGAATGGTACTTTCAGCAACATTAACCCATTAACATATACGAAAAAATATATATATACTATTAGCCCAAGAAGAAAAATGAAAAAAAGAACAAGATTATACCTTAAAGGCTACATATTGATCGGATTTGTTGGTCAACTGCATTGAACATGAACTCTGCTTCCTCAATTCAACTTCATTTCAAAAAACCCAAGAAAGAAAATTAAAAAAAAAAAGAAATTAAAAAGATCCAAACCCTCAAGAACACTGATTCAATTGACAAAACGAATAACACAACACAAAATAAAAGCCAAAAAGAAAATTATTTAGTCCACAAATTAAAAAACTAGACATAAAATTAGGGTTTCATGATTAATACTCTAAACCCATTAAAAATAATTAGAAAGAGAGAGTGGGGGAGAAAGTGACTGATCTTTTTCTTCATTTTTTTTGGGGAGGGAGAGAAAGAGAGACTTACAGGGGAATTTGAGTTCTGAGGGTTGAATGTTGAGGAGATTTCCAGTGGTCATAACTAAAATTTGACAAGATTAAGAAAGAACTCAAGAATAATATTGAGTTGAGAGTGAAGATTTTAAAGATGGGATTGGGGTTTGATCTGACCAAATACAGAGAAAGAGGGAGGGGAGAGAGAGAGGGAAAGAAATACTGAACTGTTTCAATACAAACGGTTCTTTTCTTTCTCGTTTTCTTCATTTGTTAACCTTTTTTAAAAAATAAAAAATAAAAAAGGGGTTTATTAATTAGCTATTTTCATTTTGACCAAAATGACCTTCATAATGATTCTTTTACCAAACCCAGATGACTTGTGTTGACTTTAATTAAACTTTTTAATAAACACGAAATTATTTATGAAAATAACTTTTTTAGAGAATAATCCTGTAAATATATTTTTATTTAATTATAAATTCTCCATTTTCACCCGTAAAATGTTGTCAAAAATTATATTATTATTCAAATCACAAAAATATATTTACAGTATTCAATTTTATTTTAATTTACTGAATGCAGAACGTATAATATATTTAAAAATTAAACTCTATTTTTGCATCAAATTATAAAGCAGGAAATTAGAATTATTTTGTATTTTTAAAAAATAATAAATCAAATCCTAAATTAGCATACTTATTCAAAAAATGAGAAGTTTTCTTTTCTTTTTAATATATATAATCCATTTATCTCTTGCTAATTAAATGTTATGTGATCTTATCAATTTTTTTACTCAACGATTAAAGAAATAATTATGATTTAGTCAAGAACCAATAATTTAATATTTTCCCCAATCGAGATACACATAGGATTGATAGATATTTAATTTTTCATATAATTGTGATCATTTTATTCTCATAAAAAAGGAAAAAAAAAAAAGAAAATTTCTTCAATTAAAAAAAAGTAAAAAAAAAAAAAGAAAAATCATATCTTTTCTTTCTTTTTTTTTTCCGCAAAATTTGAGATAGACTCTTATCATTTTGAATCAAAACTCTCTGGTAAGAGTTGTGTTGGTTGAATGAATCCCACATTTTCAAAAAATAGAGAGAGAAATGGTTCTGATAAAAGGGTAAAACGGTCATTTGGGGGGGAGGTGGGGGCTCAACTCGTGTGCCATTTCTGTAACGCATGGTAAAGCATGTTTAATTAAAATTTGAGAAGACAATTGTTTCGTTCAATACTTTAACCAAATCGAAGTCAAAAATACAAATATAATAAGTAAATTTCAAAACGCTAGAGGGCAAATATATAAGAATGTGAAAAACGTTAACATTGCTATGTATGAATAAAAGATCATACGTCGTATTGGTCTAGTGGCCGATCATATATTCAAATTTTATGTATGATAAAAAATAGTATTACGAGAATTTTATCTTTTAAGAGTCTAATTCATTTAAAATTGGTTTCAATATGAAACTTTTAAAATGATTTCGGTTTTTAATTTAAATCTTTACTTTTAATAAAATTTTCGAATTTAATTTTGGTCTTTCTTTTGCCACGGGAAAAGAAAAAAATATCTCTCTCAATAAGAAGAATTTCTAGTATTTTTATAAATTTTAAAATAATACTTATCGTGAAACTGATAAGTTATAAATTTACGGTAAAATTTTCAATATTAATATTTTGGTGTAAATTTATTAGTAACAACGAAAATATATGGTATCGTATGTAAAATCGGAAAACATTCAGTTACTTTTAATTTTTTTGTTTGAAAAATTAAATTTTATCTGAAGAAAAGAACCTTTTGTCAACAATAGGAAACCCAAGTTTTTTGAATACTTGTCGTTTAAGGAAGGATATTAGAGGGAAAAGGGCAAGGAAGCAATGGTCAAGATTTGGTGTGGATGGTGACAAGTTCCCTGTTGAGGAGATTAGCCAATTGTGGCAAAATTAATAAATGCTCTATGCCAACCCCCACACAAAACCCAAACCCTCGTTTGTTCTCAAAATTTTGCACGAAATTGGAAATTGGAATGGATACCAAATCTTTTTTTTCTTTTCTTTTCTTTTCTTTTTTTTTTAATTTCTTTTAGTTCAGTAATTATTTATTACAGCACAATATTAATAATAATAATGTTTATAATTTTAAATATATATATATATCAAGAATCTTTCTTTTTATCGATGTATATTAATCAATATATTCCGAGAGAAAAAGTAGAATAACCGGACGACAAGAGAACTCCGTTATGCTATGACGATCATTATTTGTAAGCGATTTTGCCGCCGTGGTTTGAGAAAATGTTAATTTGGTGAGAAAAGATACAGGAGCAAGGTTGGACAATCTATATGTTTATGGGTCCCAACAGCAATGGCTAGAGTCCTCTTTGTTTTTTTTTGGGGGGGGGGGGGGGGGAGGGGATTTGCTCTGGCTCTTTTTTGGGTCTAGTTGTTGAATGTTGCGTGTGTTTAGTGAATTTGTGCATAAAGCTTGTCATCAAAGATTGAATCAACAACGGTACCAAAAAAACCCAAAAGAAAAATTGAATCAACAAGCCGGCACATATATGATTGTCGATACTTTTCATTAGTCTAATAGGAATGACACTAACGCCTCATATTAAGAATCGAGATTCGATTGTGACAAAAACGATATTATAAGAGTTTCCTTCCGATTAGGATCACAACTAGACCAAGATTAGTCGAAACAAATATTCAAATACTCAACGATAAATCAAATTCATGAGATAAAAATATATATATATAGAGACTTGGCAATCGACCTTTATGAGTCAGGCCTTATAAAGCTCGATATTTGTACCCAAAAAATAAAATAAAATAAAATAGAGCTCGAGATGCGTTAAAAATTTTATGGTTCCGACTCCTTACTCAAGAAAACTCGGAAAATTGAAGCTCGAGTTTAGCCCAAATAATTAAAAGGGCCTCAGGCCCATTTTGGGCCGGGCTCAACCCATTTAAGAAGCATTCACTTGCTTTTCCGTCTCTCTACGATTCATTACCGTTTCATATTCTCTTAAAAACAGCAGTAATCCCCTTCAACAAACTCAATTTGTTTACAGGATCCAACAATAACAAGTCCAACAAAAACAAAAACACATTGGAAAGCACTAAAACCTTACCAATTTGAGCCAAAAAGTGTATTGCTTCAATTGGTGAATTACCAATAAACATCTGCCTTAGAATAGAAGCATTTTCCGACAAAGCATCAATATCAGTGAAACCGAAACAACTATTGGGGTAAGAGGAGGGATCAGACCTGGGAGTGAAATTAGTGTTTAGGGAGAGCAAAATTAGGGTTTCAGAATCAGTGCCGACATAAATCAGGGTTTGGGAGTGGGAGAGAGGAGAGAGAGCAAGCGATAAGAGAGAAGAAGAAGAAGAAGGATCGGAGAGGTCGAAGCAGGAGAGAGGCTCCAGAACTGTTCAAGTCCTATCCAGCTGAGCCATCTGTGAGTCTCTTTGGAGTCGTTGGACGGTCATTGACAAAATTCTTGCATAGCTACTTTGGTTGTGTGTGGTGGATCTCATGATGGGGACTGTGACCCTGGCAAGTGTTCCCATTGCGATGGAGCAAGCGGTGGAGGAGGGAGAGAGAGAAAGAGAGAGAGAGAGAGGAGAGAAAGAGAGAGAGAGACGGTGGACTTGAGACACAAATGAATGACCCGTTTAAGAAGCAATGAATAACCCATTTTTAAACGCAACCTGACCCAATTGCCGGTCCTAGGGTTTTTTTAGGTACATATCCTAAGTTTCCTGCTAGGATTTCACGGCTCGTTTGTCCTATGTTTTCTTTTTCTTATAGTTATTGCATGGTGTCCTATCGAGTTTCCAACATAAAATAATAATAATAATAATAATAATATTCACGGAGAGAATATTAAAAATAAGTAGAAAAGTAGATATAGTTTAATAGTTGTGTATGTATCAACGTTATTAAAACCGAATCGAACCGTCGGTTCAACCGGTTCAACCCTTCTTATAACAATGTTACGGTTCGGTTGAATAAAAATACCGTTTTACAATTGAACCAGATTGAACTGGCGATTTAATCGTGATTCAACCGTAAACCACGGTTGAACCGCCGGTTTTAAAAAACCGCGGTCTAGAGTTAAAACCTAAAAAAATATTTTTCTTTTAAGATTGTTTTTTATTTTTTTTAATTTCTATAAAATGTGAAACTATCAATTTTTGATATTATGATTTTAATTTATATTTTATATAATTTTATAATTTAGTTATTTAGTTCTTAATTATCAATATGAATTTTAAAAATAATTATTGATTATATATATATATATATATTTAATTATTATTAAAAAATCAGCGGTTTGATCATATTGATTCACGGTCCAATCGGTTCAACCATATTTTTGAATTTTACGAGTCAATACGCGGTACGGTTCTGATAACATTGGTATGTATCGACCTTGATGCAACGGGTCACGAGTTCGAAGCGTGAAAATAATTTTTTTATAAAAAATGTAAAAAAAGACTATATACATTGACTCCTATCTTCCTCTACCCTCGCACTAAGTTAGAGAATACTTTGTATACTGAGTGAGCCCTTATTTGTGTATGCATTAATTTTTTAGTAAAATAAGTTCAACTTCTAATTTTTTTAGTAATTATATAAATGAGCGTTACCCTTCATTGTGTTACTCTAATAAAAAAAAAAGTTCTTTATTTCACACCTCCGTTGTAGCTTATTCACCAAAAACGAAAGAGTTCCCTCCCCGGCCTCCAGAATATCAGCTGCTAAATCTGTCAATATGCATTGCTAATTCCCTAAAACACATACAGAAACCTGAAAACTAAATGAAAACAATAAGTACACCAAACAAATATGATATCAAAACCTTCTTAAAACAACAATTTAAACAAAAAACTTAATAAAGCTCCATGCTACTCACATTGTTGTCCCCTAAGGAGACAGTCGGTCACAATTCTCCTCTCATAACCCTAAAATTCAAGATTAGAATCCTTGTATAATCAAAAAATAAACAAATAAATAAATTTGTTGTCCCCTAATGGGCTTGAGCATGTAGTGCTAAGCATGGATTGAGCTCCATGCTCAATTGACCATTAGGGCGGATTTGATATAATAAGCGTGTTAGCAAACTTTAGATCTATAAGCTAATGATTTATAGTTTAACTGACACTATCTCCTTCTTTTGTAAAAGATTTCGAGTTTGTGACTCCTCGTATATCCCAAAAAAAAAAGAACACTTCAGATCTCCAACAATAGATATACATCTTTAGTGATAAATTTAACTCACGTCTAAAAATTTAACTCCAACAAACCCTATTCAACTATTTGTATACGTATGTTTTATAAAAAAAAAAAAAATTGTCCAATTTCAAAAATTTCTCTTACTATTTAATAATAATAGGCTTGATCAGTGATTTGAATATAGTTATACTAACGCCTTATTGGTTTAGTGATAAAAATATTAAATTTCTTTAATTAAGTTTTTAAATTTAAATATTAGAAATAAAAAAGTAGGTATTTGAAGAGTTTATCCATTAATAGGTTTGACAATTAGTTCAAATCAAATTAATTAAGATTAATAAATTAATTACTAAATACCGATCGGTCAAGAAAAAAATTAAACCCAGTTATCTTCTATTATATCTGAATATCCATCGTGACATGCCCAAATGTCCCAACACCCTTTCAATCTATTGCTTTGATTGTGAAAATGTTGATCAAGGTCTGAAGCTTTCCCCATAATGATAGGCAAATTTGGGTTCTTTTATTATGTTGAAGATGATTACTTGATCTTTGTTCAAATTTGTCCCAACTCATTTATATCACATCACATCATATCATATCATATTATATTATCTTTTTTAATTCAAACGTCGTGACTTTAAAGTTAAACAAGTTGAATGTGATAGATTAGCACGTTAGAGCAAAGATATAGAGTAAGATATGAGTAAATGCCCGTGCCAATCATCGAGTGGCATTCGAGTTTCTTGGCTTTCACCGAGGGAAAGTTCGAAATCTCCATATTGCGCCTGCCCCAGTTGGACCTGGGTTGACTAGCCAACACAAAAATGGGCCACGCCGCAGGCCCGTAGTTCCATGATACCATATTCTCAACCGGTCTCTTGCCTTCTTGATCAATCACTAGCAACCGACCTCTCCATTTTTTCAGAAAATGATGAAAACCCGTTCCGCACGCGCCAGAATCTGAATCTTTTCCCGTTCTGCTTCCCAGGTGCTCTGTGTATTTCCAATTTACCCCTTCCCCACCCTAACAACCGTCACTTCTCTCGCTCCGTCTCTCTAACGACCTCTCTGCAATCTCTCTCTCTCTCTCTCCTCGCATTAGATTGAACAGACAAAATGAGTTACCCATTTCGAAGATTCGACATATTCGAACCACTACCACACTCAATCTACACAACCTCGCATCACAGATCACGAACTCTCCATGACTTCCCCTTCTCCAGCTTCTCATCCGAAGAATATTCATCATCCGACTACCTTAATTTCCACGCACTCGATCTCTTATCCCCTAACCCTTACTTCCTCGACTTTCCATACCCACATTGTCCTTTCATCAGACAAACAACCCACGACACACTCGCCGAGGAATCGTCGTATCGTCAACAAACAACACATCATCGTTTACGACAACCACATCTTCATCGTCATTTCCTTGAACCCCTTTACGACGATTCAATCGCCGACATAGTCCACGTCGACGGATGGCCGTCCTCTTCCTCGTACAGTCGACAAATAAATCGTAGTTATACGACTGATCCGCACCTTAGAGGACTATGCGATCGGGTATCCATTCTCGAGCTCGGTTTAGACAAGGTTTTTGAGGAGAGGAATTTGAGAGATCGGAAGTACACGTGGACGACGGATATTAGGGGAGATCATCGGAAGCATCAGTTGACGGTGGATGTTAAGGGTTCGGAGAGGCATGGTGGGGACAGGAAGTATAAGTGGACGGCTGAGATTAAAGGAGGGAAGTTGATAGATAAGATTAAAGGATATGGGCATGCACGCTCGGTGGAGATTGAAGATCCACATGATCCGAGGATTCCTATGATTAAACAGGTTTGTCATTTATTTGTACAAGGATTAACATTATATTTCATTAACTTTTAAACACATTGACATGGTGTTTTTCTCTTAACTTGGGCCGTTTTGTCAGACAGTAGGCAAAAGGAGTATTGCTTGTACAAACAAGGGGAAGAAGAAACTACTGTCTCCGCAAGATGCAGCAATGGCAATACAGACGAGCTTCAGAGCGCACCTGTCTCGCAAGACGCAGAGTTTGAAGTCAATTCGAGACATGGCCATTGCAAAGGCCAAGATGAGGGAGCTAAGATCATTGTTCAATAACTTCTCTTATCGCAGAGTTGTAGCTCGTGATCCTGAGGAGCGCCACAGGTTCTCCGAAAGGATTGTTGTTCTCATTCTCACTGTTGAAGCCATCGAGGTATATGTCTTTCTTTGAATAATGCGGTCGAAATTTCAGCTACTTAATCTCATCTTGATATGCATTAAGAGACATTACTGCTACATTTGAACCTTAAACATTTCAAAAGGTTGATTATTTATAGGGTTATATGAAGGTTTGAGTTAATTACCACTGGGAAGCTCACTGTAATCACCTGCGAATTCACCGTGTGAATTCAAAATTAGACACAAGTACTACACCCACATTGGTCCTCACACAACTCCAACAATCTCCCCCGTCATACGTGGATCCATCTACCATACTCCCCCATCGATTCTAACTGTATGTTTATCAAGATTTACCTAGAGTGTTGGGAAAAGGTTCTGCACTACTAGTAATCAGAAATGTATATTTGTGATAAAACAAGAAGAACATTTGCTTCATAACCTCCATCAATTCATGAACTGAAAAGAGTCTTTATATAGCCTTACATTACAACTGAAATTAAAATTGAAAACTACATGACAGTAGCACTAATCAGAAGTTTCTACCACTAGGAAGAGATTTGTGGCACTAAACCAAAGTGCTGTCAATAATAACTGAAAAAACAAAGGAAGTGAATGAGTAAAAACATAACTAACTTAGACCAAAGTCATAGAGCCGTTATAATCATAATTTGCAATCAACTTATCCAACACTCCCCCTTGATTCAAAATTGCATACTCCAAACTGATTCCTGAAATGAACATGCTTTTCACGAGAAAGTGACTTTGTAAAGATGTCAGCTACTTGTTCATTTGTACTATAGAATTTTACCACAGTCAGTCCCCCTTCAACACCACTCTCTGATAAAGTGAACCCGAATATCTATATGCTTTGTTCTTCCATGAAATGATGGGTTTTTGGACATGCTGATTACAAATTTATTATCACAATAAATCTCAGTGACTTCCTTCTGCCTTGACCAAGATCAGTCAAAAGTCTTTGTAATCAAATAGTTTGATAGGCTGATGAAGTTGCTGCTACATATTCTGCTTCCGAAGATGATAGAGCTGTTGTTGCTTGTTTCTTTGAACTCCATGATATTGCACCCGAACCAAGACTGAAGACATAACCTGAAGTGCTACGTCTATCCTCCAAACATCCAACCCAATCGCTGTCAATGTAACCACACAATTTGAACTATAAAACATGACCATACTATAATCCAAAATCTGTTGTTCTAGCAATGTATCGCAACACTCTTTTTGCAGCTCCAAGATGATGCATTGAGGGAGAGTGCATGAATCTGGAAATTACTCCAATTTAGAATGTAATATCAGGTCGAGTATGCATTAAATATATCAATCCCCCAACCAAGCTTCGAAAATAACTTGAATTTGCTTTTTCGGTACCATCACCAAGCTGCAACTTCTCATTCAAATTCATGGGAGTAGCTGCAACTTTACAATTAAGCATATTAAACCTTTTAAGAAGTTCAATTGTATATTTCCTTTGTGAAACAAATATTCCATCAGCAACTTGTTTCACTTCAAGACCAAGGAAATAGTGCAATAGACCCAAATCTGACATCTCAAATTCTTTCTTCATGCAAATTCTGAATTCTTCAATAAGAGAGGTAGATGAGCCCATATATATCATATCGTGAACATAAAGACAAACAATCAAAAGATCATTCTTGCCCAGCCTTTTCAAGTACAATGTGGGCTCATTCTTGCTTCTCTCAAGGCCATTGTGATGGAAATATGAGTCTACTTTGCTGTACCACACTCGTGGGGCTTGCTTTAGGCCGTAGAGGGCTTTCTTTAACTTGTACACCTTCTCTTCTTAGCCATGAATAATGGAGCCTTCTGGTTGAGTGACATACACTTCTTCTTGCAGCTCCCCATTTAGAAAGGCGGATTTGACATCAAATTAATAAACAGTCCAGCCCAATTGTGCAACTAAGGCAAGCAAAGTTCTCACTGTTTCAAAATGCGCCACCGGAGAACATGTGTCGTCGTAGTCAATGCCTTGTTGCTATGAGTAGCCTTTTGCAATGAGACGTGTTTTGTGTTTTTTGATTGTTCTATCTGAACGGTACTTTGTTTTGAATACCCATTTAACTCCAATTGCCTTTTTCCCGCCGGTAAGTCCACCAACTCCCATGTCTCATTTTTCTGAATAGAATCCAGTTCTTCTTTCATTGCATTGCAACATTCTTCTTTGTCCACTGCTTCTGCAAAGCTTGTGGGATCAGCAACAAACAAGGCTTGTGTTGAGTCATAGACTTCTCTTAGTGATCTAAATTTTCTTGGTGGAGTTTCCTAGCTGCTACTACTTGAAGGACTTGAAGCTGCTGAACTTAAAGGAGATGTGCTTGGAGAGCTCAATGGAACTGGTATAGCTTCTTCAACTGGTGGAGCTCCAATCTGAACACGTTCAGAATTTTCATGTCATTTCCAACTTGTTTCTTCATCAAACACTACATTCCTGCTAATTATTACTTTGCCATTAATAGGGTTATACAGCCTATATGCTTTAGATTGAGAACAATAACCAACAAAGATACATTTTGTTGATTTATCATCAAGTTTGCTATGATTATGTGAATCAATCAAAGCATAGACAATACAACCAAAAATTTTTAAGTGGCTTATCCAAGGTTTCTTACCACTCCAAGCCTCAAGTGGTGTCTGATTTAAAACAGCCCTTGTGGGTGACAGATTCAGCAAATAGACAGTAGTTGCAACGCTTCTGCCCAAAAAACTTTTGGCAACTCCTTTGCTTTGAGCAAGCTTCTTGCCATCTCAACAACAGTTCGATTCTTCCATTCAGCAATGCCATTTTGCTCTGGTGTGTTTGGAGCAGTCAACTCTCTATGCAGACCTTCTTCTTCGCAAAAATGAATAAAGTCATGAGACAAAAATTCACCACCTCTGTCAGTACGAAAGGTCTTGATGCAGCTTCTACTTTGCTTCTCTACAAGTGCTTTAAACTTCTTGAAGGTCTCAAATGTCTCTGACTTGTATTGGAGAAAGTAAACCCAACTCATACGGCTATAGTCATCTGTAAACAACAAAAAATATCTACTTCCATCAAAGGATTTTGTTTACATCGGACCACACAGGTCAGCATGTACAATTTCGAGAGGACTAGATGCCCTTCTAGACTTCCCCACAGGAAATGACTTTTTACATTGTTTCCCATATACACATCCCTCACGTTCATCTAAAGACACAATGTTAGGCAACCCAAATACCATTTCCTTTTGATTTAACAATTTTAGACCTTTTACATTTAAATGCCCGTACCGTAAATGCCATAGTCTAGACTCACTATTTTCTTTGACACCTAGAGCATAATTCTCAACACTAGACACTTCCAATGGAAATAACTTATTTGGTATCATACGAACATAAACATTATATAGAAGCTTGACATTACCATGACCATTGCTCACTACCACAATACCTTTGCCTTCAACTTGCATTTGTTTATCATCTCCAAGTCTCACTTTTATCTTGTAAGACTCATCAAGCTCCTTAAATAAAGATTTTATTCCTGTCATATGATTTGAGCACCCACTGTCCAAAAACCAAATGTTGTTAGAAAGATGCTGTCTCTTCATGGTAGGCCATGAACAACTTGACTTCTTCTTCTTCTTCTTCTTGCTCTGCATAACTTGCTTGCCTTTCCCGTTCCCAACATTCAGCCTTTACATGCCCAAATCGTTTGCAGTAATAACATTGAACACCACTCTTATTGCTTTGCTGTTTTCCATTTTGCTGCTTCTGATTATATTGATTCTCTCCTCATCCTCTACCATAGCCATGACCATCTCTGCCACGTGATCCTCCTGTACCACGTCCTCTATTGGCTGGTTCTCTTTTATCATTTTTTGGTTGTGTGTCTCCCCCTTCACATGAAATACTTTTTCTTCACTCTTCTCATCTTGCCTCATGAGATTGCAAGGATCCCATCAGCTCATCAAATGAGTATGTAGCCAAGTCTTTTGACTCTTCAATGGCTGCAACTACATGATCAAACTTTGGAGTCAAACTCCGCAACACTTTTGCAACAATAGTTTGATCGGAAACCTCCTCTCCATAGGACCTCATTTGATTGACAATTGTAGTAGTTCTGGTCAGAAAATCTTGCACAGATTCTCCAGTTTTCATATGTAAGATTTCAAAATCACGACGGAGAGATTGAAGTTTCACCGTAATTACCTTCGAAGAGCCTTGGAATGCAGTCTGCAAAGTCATCCAAGCTTCTTTGGCTGTGGTTGCTAATGCAATTTTTAAGAAAATTGATTCATGAACTGCTTGTTGGATGAAGAATAATGTTTAGGAGTCTTTCTTCTTGTTCTCTCTCAATTTAGTTTCATTATCTGGGTCAGGATACCCATTCTCTACCAAGTCCCATAGCTCTTGAGACCTGAAAAGAGTCTTCATCTTGATGCTCCAGAATTCATAGCAATCACCTTTGAACATAGGTATTGCTAGTTGAGAAATGCTCACAACATTGCCATTTGTAGCCGTGATTTTTTTTTTTCTTTTTCCTGGTTATAAACTAACCTGGCTCTGATACCACAATATTGGGAAAAGCTTCTGCACTACTAGTAATCAGAAATATATATTTGTGATAAGAACAAGAAGAATATTTGCCTCATAACCTCCATCAATTCATAAACTGAGAAGAGCTTTTATATAGACTTACATTACAACTGAAATTAAAACTGAAAACTACATGACAGTAGCACTAAGCAGAAGTTTCTACCACTAAGGAGAGATTTGTGGCACTAAACCAAAGTGCTGTCATAATAACTGAAAAAACAGAGGAAGTGAATCAGTAAAAACATAACTAACTTAGACCAAAGTCATAAAGCCGTAATAATCTTAATTTGGAATCAACTTATCCAACATAGAGTTCACCCAGAGTTATTTACGAAACCATTGAGCCAACCGCTCAACTTGAGAAAAGGGCCGAAAACATAAAAGTCCTACCCTAGGATCAGAAGGTGAGAGCCCATGGACCACCCATGGCTTTGGCCAGTAAATCATTGGAGCTCTGGTAGCAATTGTAGTGAATCATCCAGTTTTTGATAACATTGCCGGAAAGAGAATCAATAGGGGAGTTGCTGATAAGTGCATATATATAGAAAGTTAAAGATTAATTTTTTTTATGCAGAAACTTATGTTGGTAGGTTTTATGTCAATTTATATATATGCAGTTCCAAGTTTTCTTCCAACTATGTGATGTGGAATATATCTCACATGACTCCAACAATTTCACAATTCCTTTGTGAATTTAGTGATTAATAGAGAGCAAGAAAATATAACATAGATATATTTAGTAAACATAAGCCATTGAATTTATTTCATGTAACTTGATAAATGATATGGCATGGGCAAACTTAGTATGATAAACTTACCTAGTTCAACTTTTGAAAGTAGCACATTCTTTACTTGAAGGTGTGATTAGTGATTGTCTATACATTGTGCATCTTGAACCCTACATGTTAAGTAGTACCAAGTGACTTATATTTTGGTAAGTGAGTGAAACTTATACATGAAAATCAAGGTTCAAAACGTCATTACCATGCCTCTAGGAACCTAAGCTTGAGCCTTAGGCTAATTCAACCTGCCTGCAACCCCAATTGGATAATCGAATTTGATGTATGGTTTCACTGTGAACACCCTCTACTACTCTTATAATGACCTTGAAATGACCTATTATAATTTAACTGGGTTGGGTAAACAACAAATTTTGGATTTTTCTCTTTTTCTTTTGTCTTATGGTGGAACCGGGTAGAGTGACACAACAGCCTCTGGCACCCTGCAATATCAAGTGATGTCATTAATGGATAAAATTACACTTACCCATCTAATCTCTTGGATGTGTGGATATATGGTTTAGTCTGAAGAATGTTATATTATTTGAGGATTTAGAGTGGCTAAGAATGGATGAATACTATCAGTAACATTCATTTTCAGGGAAGTGATCCTATGATTCGAGCTGCAAGGAGAGAAATAGTTGATGAGCTAGAGTGCATGCTGGATGCAGTGGACCCTCAACCTACTGCAAAATTGGCTGCAATGAGGAGGAGGAAATTTGACATGCCTGAAGCTGGTATCCAAAAAGAAATCGAAGCGGGTGTGGCAGAAGTTGTCCAGATGCTTGATTCAGCAGAGAAGAGCGGTGATTCTTTCGAAGTTTCTTTGTGAAAAATTTATTCCCATTTTGGCATATTTTGTTATCCATTCTCTTGCTTGATACCTCCATTTTTGGATAGTTTAGTTCTCGGATTGGACTTAATGATCTGATTAATAATGAATATCAAATAACTGGTTGCAGTCACAGATTTTAAATTTAAATTAAACACTGACATGACTTTGGGTAGAGCCGAATGGAAAAAGGTGAATTTATGTTAGCAGACTCTAGAGTGGGGACTCAAATTTAGTTTTCTTACTTCTTGCCTTGACACCCTTTACCAATACTTGGACCTGGATACTTAATACCCAAAACTTTTACAACTTGAGGCTTTAGTTCCTGCATTCAAGTGCCTGTGCCTGTAAGACTACGGATGGTATTTCCTAGCAATTAAATTTTCTTGGACAGGATGGTTTGGCAGATATCCATATATTGATTTATCAGTCTGTTAGGTAAGGAATACATGAAATTTTTTGCTCTCTCTCTCTCTCTCTCTCTCTCACAGGGCAGTACAAACTGAAACACACCGAACCATGCAAATTGCACTGGCGAATTAGGTATAAACTCAACTAATTTCTTAAATAGGCTATGGCCAGTCATACATGGCCATTGCCACTTTTTTGTTCCAAGGCCATGTTCTAGTTCTATTTGAACCATTTACTCTAAATGCCGCATGGGTGTTTGAAGAGTCACTCACAAACAGCACCCACAAGATTGCCCCTCAAACCAAGCTTACTCCCATTTAATCCTACTGTGTGACCAACAAATTCAGGTCTCTAGTATTTTGGTTCTAGATTTTATCAAATGAAATGCCATTTTCTTGTGGATATATAATTTAATCTTTAATTTTATCCCACGAGGAACCCAATGTTTATTTTGGTTTGGACCTATGCTAATCAGAAGCCCAACATTTTTTCGCATTTTACGAAGAGAACAGAACTCCGATAAGAAAAGACAAGCAAAACGTTGATCCAACCTTAACCATCGATCTACCAGAAGAGAGGCTACCTTAACAACAAAACATTTCACATAAATATGGGGGTATACCCTTGTCCTACAGAGAAAAACTTTAATGACATCAGAATTATCATTGGCACACACCGAGGGAAGATATAAAGGAGCTTAAATTCGGACCTTGATGAGAGGGTTACCGCCACCATCAATCTAAACCAAAAAATAAAAAGCCGCAACTACCATTTCTTCAACATTTCCGATTTCTTCATCACAAGTCAAAGCATTGAAATCACCTTCACACTGACCAACAACCGATGATAATTACCATCATCAAATTATCGACCAGTTGTCGCAATGGCCTATGGAGAGAGAAAGAGGGACATCTAATCCTCGAAGAAAAGAATTTTTTTTTTTTCTTTTTGGCACACATTAGCAATTGAGGGCTCTAACATGTTGTCAAGGTGATTGAGGTAGTTATGCCGAAGGTTCTCACCAAATGAGAACCAAATGAGAACCAGATGATTTCATTTTGGTTGAAAAAAGAATTGAAATTCAAATCGGTATGATAGGTCTGGTTTCAATTCTAGAATTTGATTGTTCTAGTATAGCTCTGATTCTAGATCAGGATGGTCTGATTTTGTTTCGGTTCAATTTCAATTTGGTTCCCAATTCTAGTCCCAAAGTTCTTTAAAGGGTTCTGGTTGTGATTCCAAAAATCAAGAATCAAAATTGAAATAATCATTTGAAAGTTCAAGTTTCAGAATCGAATTGAAAATATTTTTAAGGCTTAGTTTGGTTCTACAAGATTCAGTTTCGATTCTAAATCGAAATTTCTTTTTTCTAATCTGTCTCTCTCATCTGTACTTAGACCGGAGCAAATTCACCACCAAGAGGATGTTGGTACGGATTCAAATATTTGGTTATTATGAAGCCTTAAATGCTTCTTTACACCCACCAACCCCTCATCATTCCCCTTAATTGTTATCCTCCTTCCATGAATTTCCATTTATTGCCTTTGTTCTTTGCTTGGTAACAGACCATCTTGGCCACAAATACTTGTACCATCTCATATAACCATAATTAACTCTCTAGCATTTGATAAAGTTCTAATCATTCACTTTGTTCATTGCTTGGTAAATTTTTTGTTCATTCTCTGAGGAACTTTTTCCTTTTTTGGCATGAAGCACAATTAGCAATGGCGGACCATACCCATGTACAATCAACATTATATGCTTGTTATAATGTCAATAAAGAAATATTTTAAACTATATTATGTATATACGTGTGTGTGTGTGTGTGTGTTGTATTCTAGTTGTAATTGTAGTAGAAAGATAGTAAACCAATGTCAGATAACTCAGTTAGTTCGGGAACTGACGTCTCTTAACTATAGTTCAAGCGATCGACTCAAATTAGTCAGATCGAATTCTTAAATACTGGATTGGTGATCTAATTATGGTACCAAAAAAAAGAAAGATGGTAAAGAGTCGAATGAACAAAGACAAGTCAAAAGAAATTAATGAGTTTGTGTGCAGTGTTTGGGGGAAAAATTTAATATTTTGATAACGATATACTCGAAATATCTATGTACTCTTGTCATTTTTGTTTTGTTTTCATTTATTAAATATATAAATTTTTTATAAATTATTGGTATCTAACAGCATTTTATATCAATTAAATCTAATTTAAATTGAGTTGAATTATTAAATGATAAAATTTTTTTAATATTTATTTTTTTAATATATAAGATTTGAATCTAAAATTTTATTAAAAGTGATCGATAGACGTTCCAAACCCATTAGCTCGCTTTGAACAAGTGGATGTAGACTAAACCCTAAATTGAACCTGTGGAAGACATCTCATATGCCCTGCAAGATTGAACCATTGTTGCTTTCTAACTCCTTTGGAAAATTTAGACTACATTTAATTGAAGTTAAATTAATATTTCAATACATTTTTTTAATAATAATAATTATTTCTATGCAATATTTAGATTTCTGTTTGTAAAATATTATACTCTATATAAAAAATATATTATACTTTAATTGAACATAATCATAGTCAATTATAATAATTACCCTTAGATGGGTCATGTTCCCTATTGAAGGGACACTGAGGAAGCCAATCTGCAGGTGTTCATGTAAAATATTGCCTAAAGTTTTGTTTTTATTCTATTTCTAGGGAATACAAAGGATTAAAAGAAAATGGTGAAAGAAACGAAAAACCAAAAACAAAGGAAAGGTAGGAAACAAAATAGAGAGAGACCCGTTATGATTTGCAATCCAAGGGTTCTCAAAATCTTGAGACGATCAATATATTAAATATTTTAATTAAATTTTATATTAAAAATTTAAAAATAAAAAAAGATTATATTGAAAGAGCTGTTTCTAATAGAATCTCTAAAAATATTAGAATCGTATTAATCGAATTATGATTTCAGATATTAATAATAAAAACCGAAAATCCAAGGGTTCCCAAGTCATTGAGGGTGATACTTATAAAGTCTAGCCCTTGATTTGTCCTAAACAAATTCTTACCCATAATTTTAAAAACTAATTAAAAAGGACATCAAATAAAGAATGATTTTGCCCTATTCAAATCATCCCTCCATTCAAATATTGGCAATGAGCCATCCTACACAAGAAGAGAGCTATTTTGTGCCACTAGTGAGGTGAATATCTAAGTTGAGTTGGTGTCTCACGTCCTAATAAAACGATTTTAGATTTCAACTTGAATAATTAAAATTAGTCGTGAAAGTTTGTCTAAAATATTTGAGCCATATTAAAAATTTTATTATTTTTTATATTTTCATGACTTTTATTTTAAAAATAATAATTATAATTTAAGTCAAACATTTTATAACAGATAAATACATTTAAAATAATAACCGGTAATCGAACTGTACCCTTAAACTAGGTTTACTAATAAATTAATTCGTCCTTAAGGATACAGTCTGGTGGTTATAATTCTTTGTTCCAATCCTAAAATTTAGAATTCGAATTTTTGTGTAATAAAAAAAAAAAGCCGATTTAACAAGGGGGTTGGCATTTGAAAGGAAGCCCCTCCTTAAATTCAAATCCCACACCTATGTAAAGCCCATCACTTTCTAAGTCCCCCTAGACGAGTACTAATTTTGGTAATAAGTTGTAGCATCAAATTTTATTTTTGAGTAATTCACAAATAATAAATCATGAATTCTAACATATTTTAAAGAATTTTTTATTAAAAAGAGAAAAGAAGAGATGAACAAATAATCTCCAAATTACTTTTTAAAAAAAAATAAAAAATGTACCCCTTCAATGATATCCAAAGTTAGGTCTAAAATCATTTTTAAAAGACTGTTCATGCATATTATTTAGCCGACACTTGTTTGATGTTTGATGGATTTTGCACTTTTAATAAATTTATGAGACATATATATAATATAATGTTAAGGATAATTTTTTTTTAAAAAAATTATCGATATATAATAATTATATTAAATTCAATTCGAACAGATTAAAAAAGGTTAAATTTTTTTTACACTTCTCTTTTATAAATAAAATTCAAATTTCAAACATATTATCTATTTTTTTCATTCCATAACTTTAATTTAAGGAAATTCTAGAAGTAAGAAGAACGAGTGACGGGGCTTGAGGGCATTCTAAATTTACCATTGCTTGCTTGAAGCTATAGATAGGGTTTTCTTTTTTTTTTTTTTTTTTTTTGAGTAACACAAAGAAAGGGAATAGAAAAATTATTTTGAATTTTTCTTAGCAATTTATAGAGAGAATCAGGAAAAGAGATATTCACAAAATTGGGATGGCCCTAAAACTCCCAAAATCCCCCCTTCACACAACACCATCTATGTCCTAAAACCTCCCTTCACTCTCTCATTTCTCTCTCAAATTTTATTTCTCCGTACACCAACAATCAATAAAGAGGCGATCTGTGAGGAGTACTACTTTTGCGCCGATTCGCCGAAATTTCATGAACCGGAGCAACAACCGGCCGGCAATAAGGAAGATTACTTCTCTTCTTTCTCACAAACTCTGTTGTTGCGGTGCATGCAAGGGTTTTACAACATCCGACCAGGCTTGAGACTCCGTCGCCACAGCTCGACCCCGTAGAACCGGCCGGTTCGAGAATTGAGTCCAGAGTCATTTGACCATCGTCGTAGTCGTAAAACATCTCTCCTTTTCCAGCATCAAAAGGTAGAACTTTGCAGTCTCGAAGGTACTTTGTGAGACTACCTTCGTTTCCAAGTATATGATGAATCTGTAAAATTGTAAATTATTATTTATCTCGGAAAATAAGAAAAACCCAGATGAGAAAAGTGAAAAAGCTGAGCTGGGCCGTCACCATAATTGAAAATGGTTGAGGATTTAGTCATGAATTTTAGGGGGAAAAAATTCATGGACGACCTTCATTTTTCATGAAATCAGCACTTACAGGGGAAAATAACATACACCCAAACAAGCATTTGAGAGAATTGAAATTGGATATAATGGATAGAGGCTAATAACTTAATTTTATTAAAATTAAAAATTAATTAAAAAAGGATTTAATTTAATAAAGGAAAGCGACCTTGCAGGAAAGAGAGCAAAAGAGAAAGGGATCTTGCAGGCTTCTGTCACAGGTGCTGCAGATGTTGCCGGAGCCTCTGAAAGGTCGAGTCTGTGGCCTTTGATTTAAAAAAATTACTTTTGCACTGTTGTTTATGTAAGCCTTGAGAGAGAGAGAGAGAGAGAGAGAGAGAGAGAGAGAGAATTCAGTAAAGCTTAAAAAGGTCTAAAAAATGGTATAAACTAAAAGAAAATTTCAGTCAAAGAAGCTGGAGAACATTCAAACATGGATTTTTCTTTTTCTCCCTTTTTGTAATGACCACTTTGTTTCTCAATTTTCAAGTTTAAAGAAAAAGGGCTACTCTTTTCTGTTACCTGAACATAAGCACAGTCAATCAGCTTCTCAGCATCATCCAACCTTATTACATCATGATAAACATATCTTCTAATCTGCAAAATACAACAAATAAGAGAGGGAGGGAGGGGCGAAAGAACAAAGTACCAAGAGGGGAGGGGGAGAGAGAGAGAGAACCAAGTAACAGGTAAAAGTAGAAGAGACCTGTAAGAGCCTGTGAGAGCGATGAGGAGACAAGCACTGGGGACAAATACTACTGCAACAGTCTAAACAATATCCGTTCTTTTCATTCTTCTTTGCAAGCTCATGAAGCAAACATGGGTTGAAGAACTTTTCCCCAACTAGAACTTCAAGCCACCGAGGAATTATTGGAGATGAAACCAACTAAGAAAACACCAATTTTGAAATCAATTGTAAAAATTTTGAAGTACCTAAAACAAAATCAAATTCAAGAAACACAAGGCAGAAGAACAAAATCGAGAGAGAGAAGCAACAAGACCCACCATTTCTTCTTTACCGTTCTGTTTTGGTTGCTTTTGGTTTTTGAATCTTGATGATGCAAGAGAGCAGAGAAAAAGGAATAAGATTGGTGGCAGATTATAAAGACAATAGTAGACTGGTCATCACCAGAGACACCAAAGGAGAGGAAGAAATAAATAGAAGAGAGAGAGAGAGAGAGAGAGAGAGAGGAGTGCAAGAAAAGAGAAACGGCGCCTGCAGCTGCAACTACTGTTACTGTTACCGATGGAGCAACAGGAGTGGTGAGAGGTTAGGCCTCATTTAAAGAGCTTAGTGTCAGGTGTAACATCTGTACGTATATCTATGTATACACATATATATATTGTGTTATATTATACCATACTGCACTGAGTAATGTTATGTTATTTGTGCTCGCAATATTTTTCGAAGAGCCACAAAATCATAATTTCAGAGTTAAGAAATTGATTAATTTTCATTTTAAGATAATTTTTAAATTATTTTTATTTAATTATATCAATACGAAATTGATTAATTTTCATTTTAAGATAAATTTTAAATTATTTTTAATTAATTATATCAATACTATACAAATATCATTTTTAAATTATTTTCAATTAAAAATACATCATCACCTATATGAATTGACATAATAATAAGTTAAATATCTTGACAATGAAAGTAACTCAAAATAGAAAGTATTTATATTTTTAATTATATTAAACTATATGAATTTTGAAATGGGTATTTAATAGTTGCGGGATGCTGCTTTTGTTACTTTTATTAAATAAAAATAATTAGGAGAATGGAATTCACGAGAGTAAAAAAATAAATAAAAAATAAAAATTTTGAAAAACAAACTTTCAAATATTATGACCAGCATTTTCTTTATTACAAACTTTAATTTCTTCTATAAGAGAAAATGTTAGTATATGTTTCATAAATATTCTTTTATTTGTTATCGATTAATTTTAGTAAGATATAATCTAATACGGTCTTAAATGTAAAATTATAAATTGAAATATAATAAATAAATAAATAAAAATTAAAGAAAAAGAAAAAAAAGGCTAAAATCATAATGATGTATTAAAATATTATTATATGTCATTTTCTTTGTTACAAATTTGAATTTTTTATTTGGAGAAGAGAATATTGATATGATATTAATATATATTATTGTAAATATTTTTAATTTTTCTATCAAAAATGATTACTACTTAATTTATCAATTGTCAAATTAATTTTGTAATTTAAAATTTATTATGGTTTACTATAACCTAATATTATTTTATTTTAATTTCGAAATTCCATTGTTAAATATTAATTAAAATTAGAAATAATTTCATTTCACAAAGTATTAATAATTTTCTGATATTTATTTTTAAAAATTTACAATGAGAAGATCAATCATTTCTTTTGCTATTTAAATAGCCCTTATCTCCCCCCCGCCCCTCTCCCCCGGCGGCTTTTAAATGTTAAATGTGTTACAAAATCATAAGACCAAAGGTGGTGACTTTTAGAGCTGGTTAAGAAATTTCTACTTTTTTATAAACACTCAGGCATTTTTCACATCTCCTAATAAACTTACAATAAAAAATTACGGGCAAGGCGGATGACTGCAGCATCCGTACTTATTTTTGTCATTAGCGTAGAGTATAATGGAAGCCGAAATATGATATTAAATTTTTTAATTAAAATCTTAAATTCAATTCATAATTTAAATATAGAATAAATTATATTGAGAAAACAATCATTTTAAATGAGTTATTATCGAAACGAATTATTTAAAATATAATTTTGAATATCGATTGATATAATATAAAAAATAATTATCGTAAATTATTTGGGTCTAGGCCTGCCCGGGCCTACTCGAGTTTTTCCTGTGGGGCTAATCTCCTCCAGAGCCCAATTCATTTCTCGCGGAACGACATAAACAGATAAACAGGAACCCGAGGCGAAGGAGCCGAAAAAGGGGGGAGAGAGAGAGGGAGGGAGAGAGAGAGAGATAGAGAGAGAGGGAGAGAGAATGATATACAGGAAATGGAGCCTTCTGACCGGACCGGCGACGATTATGGCCGGGATCGTCGGCGCCACCGTCGTCGCCAACTACCTCTTCATCGAGAACGTAACTCTCTCTCTAGATATTTTACTTCTGTTAAAATCATAATTTTGTCCTTGTAGTAAAGTTGAATCATAGATTTCATCAGTTAATTTCTTTTTATGAATACCTCGGATCTGTGCCAGTTAAATCACATAGTTGATGAAATTTAGGGCTTTGTGGAATTTGGTAATTTGTGGGGTTCTCAGATTTGGGGCATTTTAGTGTTTAGCTAAGCTGATATTTGTTCTAATCATGCTGATCTCTTTATTAATGTACTTAGATTTATATCTATTATGTTATCCAAACATGAAGGCTATGCAGTTCTAGGATCAATTGTATACATATTCAGGAATTGTCAACTAAACCCTAATTTATTGACGTGTTGCAACAATTCATGTATAGTAATCTGTTTAACTTCTTGTAGTTATAGCTGCTTTGTTTCATTTGCAATGCCCTAAACCGTATGAAAAGGCAACGTTATGTCTCTTTTTCATTGGTGGTTTAATTGGCTGACGGTGACGGATACGCAAGTTCTAGTCTGGGGAATGGACGTAAGCTGAGTAGCAGATTCATATCTAATCATAAAGGCTTTAGATTGAAAGTGGTTTGGTTTTCATTTTTATTTTTCCCTCTTTTTGATAGAATGATCATAGGACAACTTCAATATGCCAAAGCAGATTTTCTAACATTGCCTTCCGAGGGTGGCTTGGTTTTAGGGATGAATTTCTTAATTTGGTGGGTACAGGGAGAGCCTCAGAATTAGCAAACCGGAGTTATTGTTATAACCTAATTAGCAAACCGGAGTTATTGTTATAACCTAAATTTTTCAAAGAAAATAAATAATAATCTATTTAAACCATGATCATGGGCAAGTGCATAAATATTCACTTGAAAGATGTCAATATAGATTAATAGATCACCTTGGAATGGCATGTACATTACATATCCTGGATTAAATAGACTCTGGTTTTCCAGCAAACAAATGTTATGTCCATTTTCATTAGGAATTGATGATCTTTTAACAACATGCTCTAATGGATCTACTATGGTTCAATCAAATCTCTTTGGGAGTGTGGGAGGAAAGTTTGCATGCAGTTTTCTTTTCTCAGTATATGTATTTTGCAGGATATGGTGCTTGATTGGTTTACACTGGATATTCTAACTTCTCAGATTGCCTGTTTCTGTGTTTACTCGGGATTTCATATTTAAAATGTACATATAATACTCATTGTTGCTGAAGTACAATCTTAAGAATCCCCTTTTTGGTTGCTGGCAAAATGAATTTTCCTTTTTATTCTTGTCTTGGACATGATATGATGCCATTTACTTCTTTGTTTATTATGACTCAAACTGCATCAACTTCTTATTTTGTTTGTTGGCTCTGGGGATCGTTTTTCCTGGTCTGAAGTATTGTGTGCACAATGACCGTACTTGCAGGACTGGTTAAAATCTGAGCAAAAGAAACAAACTCCACCATCAAGCAGGTGAAAGAAGACACAGGAAAGGCCTGCTTCTTAAATGTGATTTAGAGCTTCTGCCAAGTTCTGTGTTCGTTGGGATTGTTTTGGAGGATTATGTCTAGGTTGTGCAAGGGTGATTCCAATCTTTGTTCAATAAAGTTAATCTTTTGAATTGGCTGTTTGCAAATGAAGTCTGAAATTACTAATGTTACTTGACAAAAGTTGATGCTGTTTAATTAGATAATTCGCACTCTGTGTTGTTAGTAATTTCAAGGCAAGCCTCTTTCTTTGCAAAGCTGCCTGATATTAGTCTTCGTTTTGCAATTGCCCCCTGTGGATGTGATTGCCCTGTCTATTTATGCCATAGACTTGATACTAATCATGCTTCTTGATTCTCGTCATTTCATGTTCTTTCAGTTGCTGAAGATTTGTTGATTGCCTGTTCATGAAAGCCCTAACTTACAATGATCATACACATATTGAACATAAATGTGGAGGCAGAGAACACCTAGCCGAAGATATTTCTGATTTGCATTTTCCCCCACCATTGTTATTATTCTAATAGATTCATGAATCTGTGCTGCATAATTTGGCATAACCATTGTGGCATCCAACCCCTTCCTCTTTAAGACAAACTTAGTTTTTCAGGGTAGATTAAGAACATGTTACCGGTTTCACCTAGTAAAAAATGTTATTAGATGAACCACTGATCTAGCAGTGAATACATAATGTCATGCACCGTTTCTTGTCTTGCACCGATGACACAGTGATATGATTTACCTTTTTGATTTTATTGATCTCAATTTGTTCCTCTTTTGTGTGTGTGTGTGTGTGTTTTTGTTGGCCGGTGATCAACTCGCGTGCTAATAATTACTAGGCAACAATCATTGCACGGATTAGAAAGTGATCAAAAGTTTTTGTGTTGCTTTTAACAAATGCTCTACCACTCCATGAGAATAACATCACCATCTAAGAATTACAAATGAGCAAGTCTGGGCTTGAGATGCATAAGAAATTGATTAGATCAATATTTCCATTGTTTTTCTCGTTTCTTCTTCTAGTTTGGTGGAAAGGAGTCAAATCGCCTCGTAATGAATTTACACATTGTAGGGCCACAATGACATACTCATATTAAAATCAGTAATTATGAATCAAATTGAACATTTTATGATAAAAGACTTCTGTAATTATGCCCAAAAGTAGTAATGGTGCTGATCATTCTTTTTAGACTGAAAAAAGAAGGGAAAAAAACAATAAAACTTACATTTTGGAAAAAGGGTTAATCAGTTTTGAAGAGACCAATGGTGAGTTAAAATGTATCTAGAATCACACAAACAAGGCATAAATTCGTCCATGTGCGTGACTCCATAAATGGATATCAGGGCGTTGGAGGTGCCCTGAATAATATATATGTATCTGAGAATATCACCAGCCTTGAAATTGCAATTTTTTTCTTTTAGTTTCGGTCAAAATACCTAACAAAAGGGTCATTGTCATAACAGGTTGTAAGTTGTGGCCACTACAGCTAAGTAATGTTTAATTTCCAAGTCTTTATTAGCAACTACTCACACACCATGTCATTTCGCCTGATTGAATGGTACTCAACAAGGGTTGTTCGTTGTTCACTCCTTCTATGATCATAGTGACATGCGGTATGAGCTCAATATGAGATAAGCCCTCAAGTATATGAGAGAGAGAGAGAGAGAGAGAGAGAGAGAGAGAGAGAGAGAGAGAGAGAGAGAACATATGGCAAAACCCTGGAGTTTACCTTACGTTTGACCGAAATAGGGAGAGAGAAAAAATCATTTGATCTTTCGATATCTTATAATTAATTTATTGATGAATTAACCGTAGATCCATTAATCAATGAGTTTATCTTCATTTTTAATAATACTCGAACATGAAATCTTCCTGAAATGAATTGCTCGTCACCGGATCAACAAAGGGCGGATAGAAAAAGACAACCATTTATGGTAGGTTTCATGTGTAATATACAGCCACAATATCGCATTAAATAAAACTGAAGTTGCTGATCTACTTAATTTGTTTAAAATATCAGCCTGCTGGATGTTTGACTTCCAATAACAAACCTTAACCGCTCTCCTCAATTATGCCTCACTTGATCAACCAAAATAGGTCTTTCGTATGATTTTATGATCATATCAATATCTTTATTTTCAACCAAAAAAAAAAAAAAAAAAAAACTGTTCTATTAACAATTTGAAAGAAAATATTTATTAATTAAAATCAGTTATTTCTTTTAAGAATTATCATAAGAATTTTCACTTATCATAAAATATTTATTAGTTTTACTAATATATTTTTTAATAGATATGAGATATTTAAATTGAAAATTTTTAAAAACAAAAAAATGATATTGATTGAATTATAATTTATCGATAACTCTATTAATATATTAAAAGCAACAAAACCATTCCCAATATTAAACCTCAACCATCTCCGATTCAAATATTATATGAGAGAGCAAGTGAGAGCATGAGATATGCCCATGCATAAACAAAAATGTTTGTCCAATAATTAGGATTTACCTCGAACATGGTAAAAGGTTGTCAAAGGTATATCGCTGACGAGAAGAAGAAGCTCCAAGACATGACCCCGGGCTAAAGTCGAGATCAACAATTAAATCTTTGTTGTTTTCCCCTATGTGTCCCTTAAATAATTTAGCAGCGGTCACTGGTCAGTCGGAAATGCCTGCGTGGCCTGTGTCGTTCTAGCCTTTCTTTTGTTACCGTTAATCAAAACCTCCACGCCAAAAGTTCATCATCAACAAAAGTCTTCATAAAATATTCATTTTTGTAACACAAAAAGGAAAAAGAGAGAGCGAGAGAGAGAGAGAGAGAGAGAGAGAGAGGGAGGGAGACCCCAAAAGCAAAACCCACAAACACGTACATGCCTTCCTTCGAAGACATTCAAAGCACCACTACTCTCTCTCTCTCTCTCTCTCTCTCCCCTTCCTCTGCTTTGAAATTACTAGTCTTTGTTTCTCCATGCTTTCTCCGTCTTGTCTTCACTTTTATGCTACCTCTCTATCTTTCTCTTTCTAGAATGACTTACTGATATTGTTGAACGGGGAATCATAAGAATGCCGTAAATGGATTCATCAACGAAACCCCCACAAATCTCCGAAATGTTTCAGAAATTTGCACTCGCATTCAAAACCAAAACCATCGAATTTTTCGCCGAAGACGATGAAATAGCTCCCGATCATTCCGACGAATTCGCCGTCCTAGATTCCTCCGACGACTTCATCACTACCCAGAAAGTTGTCGTCATCAAACCAGACAACTATCCCACAATTTCTCATCAAACCTTAAAAAAATCCATTGATCCTCTGCTTTCACAAACCCTAATTTCTTCAATTTTCGCTACCGTTTCTTCCTTCGAAGCTTCCTATCTACAATTCCAAACAGCCCATGTTCCTTTTGATGAAGAAGCAATTAGGGTTTCTGATAAAGCTCTAATTTCCAACCTCGGAAAGCTCTCTGATTTCAAGCAATTTTATCACAATTGTAAACAAAACGCTAACCCGAACCCTAAGTTCTCAATTGGATCTTTTCTTGAATCTCAAGTACAGGAAAATCAGAACAAGCTTCGGGCCCTCGAGACCGTTGTGAATCGGCTACAGTCTGAGATTGATGTTAAGGTTGGTGAAGTTTATGCAAGAAGGCAAGTTTTGGGAAAGATTCAGAAGATGAATTCGAGGTTGTTTAAGCGGTTATCGGGTAATTCGAATGATGTTTTGTTGAATGTAAGTGTTTTTGATTCAGTTTTGCGCGATTCTTGTGGATGCTTACATAGTTTTACTAAGCTTTTGATAAATTTAATGAAAAGAGCTGGTTGGGATGTGGGTTTAGCAGCAAATTCTGTGTATTCAGATGTTGTTTATGGGAAGAAAGGACATAATAGATATGCTCTTTTGTCATATGTTTGTCTAGGAATGTTTCAAGGGTTTGATTCTGAGGATTTTGGATTATGTGGGAGTGAAGTCTTGTGCAATGGTAATGGCTTGGATTTAGGAAGGAATAGTAGTATGAAGCAATTAGTTGAGCATTTATCGAATGATTCCATGGAATTATTAAGTAAGAATCCAAAGAGTGAGTTCTCAAAATTTTGTGAAAAGAAGTATCAATTGCTAATTCATCCAACAATGGAATCATCAATCTTTTGTAATTTGGATAAGAATGAACTTGTGTTGAACTCGTGGAGGTCTTTGACGGAGTTTTATGAATCATTTGTGAAAATGGCAAGCTCAATATGGGTTCTTCATAAGCTTGCCTTCTCATTTGATCCTGTTGTGAAAATTTTTCAGGTGGAAAGAGGGGTAGAATTTTCCATGGTTTATATGGAAGATGTGACAAAGAAATCAAATCCATCATGTAAGACTAGATCAAAGGTGGGGTTCACAGTGGTTCCAGGCTTTAGGGTTGGGGGCACAATAATTCAGTCTCAGGTTTATCTTACTGATGTCAAGTGTACAGAGTTGTGACTTCATTTGTGGTTTAGGATTGTAGACTAATGATGATTTGGTAAAATTGTACAATTGAAAGGAAACATGGCACAGAATCGACTCGGCATGTGGCTTTCTTTTGGTTCGGCATAGATGCAGGCCAAGAACAGATAAGGACTTGGCTTGTTGATCAACCATGTTGATTTGAGAATGTGAAGAGATCTGTGAACATTTTTCATAGCATAATCTCGAGTTATGCTGCGAAGGACGGTTATGCATACAGCTATGGTATGACATCTCTTCATTTGTCTCTGTATGGTTTGTTCTACATTTGGTCTTGTGTCTTTCAAAAATCACTTGTAGAAATTGCTGCAAAGCGTGCTCCTTTCTTTCCTCATCCCTTTTTTCAGTTTAGTCTTACACTGGAATACACAAGAAGCAAAAGCTTTGTATTTATATTTAGTATTTGAAAAGATTACCGTGAGTAATATTGCCTCACGATAGATACTTTTAAGAACGATCCAATTCTTTCTCTGTGCTTGACTGGTATAACCAGTGATTTTGTTTGTCTGATCGAAATGGAGTTAGCCATAATTTTGTCTAGTCATTCTAGTTGTCAAAAGCATCTAACCTGAGTTCATGCTTGTTCTTGGCCCTTGAGAAGTGGACATGTTATCCAGTTAACTTACAATATCTTTGCAGTACATGATATATCCACCAATCCTTTGACATCTACTCTTAGTTTTGTAACATAATGTTCACTGATACATGATACTCTTAGTTTTGACATATCGATTGTAGCTTACTGATACTCTTCCTGAATTGTTATATTATTGGTGGGTCCATTATATTATTGGTGCTGCCTTGTGTGCTTGCTTTACTGATACTCTTCTTGAATTGTTCTAACTGGCACTGTAGAAGGAAAAAAGCTCCTCCGGCTGAATTCTGATCATGCTACTGGCATATAGATGAAATTTCTGTTTCTTGCTGTCTGTGTGTGTATGCTAGAGTTTATATACTATGAGACCGGCGTGTCTTATATTTGATGAATGCACAAAAGTATGAATTTTGTTTTCATTTTTATTTTTTATCGAGTTATTTTGCGATAATAGGTTACATCTTGGACAACATTTTTCAGGTAGGTCGACTTTGGGGAGTGATTATTACTTAGATTTAATTGATCTCATTATTCTTAGACTAAGTCAATCACAGACCTAACCATACACCCCAGCACTTGGTTTTGTCAAAGTCCACACGAGAGTTGGTAGAGAGCTTTTCTTAAAGAATTAGAGTTTGCCGGTTTCATTTTCAGGAACTGGGATTCCATCTCACCATTGAAGATCATGATTCGGTGTCCTCTTCCCTTTCTCCTTTCAAAATAGTACCTATTTGTCAAGGAATCTCCCATGAATCTCATGCTCTTGGAACAAACGTTGACTACAAAAATAAATCTTAGGACTTGGCGTCCTTACTTTATCCATACATCTTAATCAGACTGAGATACTAATCCCAAGTCATCTATCTGTGAGATCTGAGATGGGCCTGCATCATGCTGGTGGGGTCTGAGAAAACCGGATGAGAGACATGAAACAGTGGTGGAGAATCATCTCTCTCTACCTATGTCAGTCCCTTATCCATAAAACTATCGGAATGAACTCCTCTATCAGAAGCCCCCGGAGTGAAAACCTTAGGGAATTCATCAAATACATGCGTGTAGAAATCTGAAGACTCACCAAATGTAGTAGAAGGTCATGTGACATCCTCGGGCTGCTAAGAGTGGTGGTCTCGTATGTCGTCCTCGTCGCCCACGTGGTCGGTCTGCATCACCACCATCATCGCCATCTCTAACCTATCTACGTCCGAAAAGATAAGTCATGTCATTTGCCAAAACTAAGATAGCTGAATCAACAAGTCCTCGAGCGTCGTCACCTGAAGTGTCTCGTAACTCGTGCAGTGTATCTCACTGCAATAAAATGTGTTAAAGTTAGTTTAAAAAACAAATAAAAAATATTGATTAAGAAAAATGAAGATGTAAAGGAGTTATCACATAGGTCAAAAAAACTCTCCAACAACCAACGAACCTGTGGGAGATGGTGCGAAACCAGCTAGTGTACTCAAGATCGACGGCAGGTCCGAGCAAAGTATCTAATAAAACTAGATAGTCATGTCGGTGCCTCCAAATATCAACATAAACTGTGTGCTCCATCGTCCAATTGACTTCCAGTATACCTCGACTGCTCGTATCATGGAGTCTATCTTCTGTGTCACAATGAATCGGAATGTGCTGATATGTTTCAAATCTCAGAAGCATGCACTCGCAGAAAATCAGATTCCAAATGGGCTACCAAAGTCCCTTGGGTTTAGTAGTCGGACACTAAACTTTTTTAATCAAGATTTTGAGTTTAAGTTTTGGGAATGGAGAAACCGGCACCGGGAAAGCCAACCCCTAAAATGTGCTTCCAAGTGTTGAGACTAAATTAATTAAGTAACTAAAATACGGGTCGGTCAAACACAAAAAAAAAAAAAAAAAAAGTCAAATGGGCTTGATCTGGCTGAATGACTTCAGTCCAATTCAGTTCATGTCTTTTAAGTCTTCCATTAGCTCTAAAAGGTCGAGGAAAGGAAGAAATTATCAAGTGGGATGGACAGAAACATGATATGAATAAAATTACAAAAATCATTCTGAAAAAGAATGAAAAAGAGACCATATGACGCTGTTCCACCAGCTAATTTTTGAGGGAAAGGGGGTTGGACTACCAAAGTTATTATTGGGATCACTCACAAGTTCCCCCTTTTTTAAGGAAATGAATGTCAAATCTTTGAGAACTCATCCTTTTTCGAATGAAAATTTAGATATAGTCTTCGAATTGCACACAAAATAGGTCGAGCAAGCGGGGAGAAGCTTTTTTAAATTAACATTTGAAGCAAACATTGGTGTCGTGGTGTAGTTGGTTATCACGTCAGTCTAACACACTGAAGGTCTCCGGTTCGAGTCCGGGCGACGCCAATTTCTTCTATTTTTTGTATACTTTTCTTGGCCTTTTGGTTAAGTTTATTTTTTGTATAATTTTCTTGGCCTTTTGGTTAAGATCAAGTGTAGTATTTGTTCTTCTTATCAGTTTAATATCTGATATGTTGACCGTTAGTTTATATGATATTAAAAAAAAAACATTTGAAGCAAGATTTCAATTTCCGTTAAAGAAAGAAAAGAGGAAAAAAAAAAAAAAATGCAACAAGCAAAGCGTGCCATGCTAGCCAACCAACCTTAAGCCACACCAGAGCCAACCAAATGGAGTTTCATCCTAAATTAGTTGCCAGTCCTGTACTATTGTTTCGTCGCACATAATACCATTAAATTAATGACAGATTATACAAATAATTAACTAGATAATATATACAAAATTATACCTCAATTACTTTGAAATTTGAAAGGGCTCTTGGTTCATTGAAGATTGAATTAGTTTGGAAACCCTCAAGACATTTTTTTTTTTTTTTTTTGTACATTAGAGAGGTTCAAACTCGAAATTTTTACAAAAAGAAGAGAATGGTATTAGTTAAGTCATAAGTCATTCGCACTCTCAAGGCATTCTATGATGGAATCATTTTGAGTTTGACCCTAATCCACCAGTAGAGAAAAATACAAGAATAATAATAGGCACAATAGTTTGTAGCATGGGGAAAATACTTGGCAAGAGCAAAACTGGCCATACCTAATAAGATTCTCCTCTGCGTACAGATTTAACCTCTTATAGATGCTTAAAATGCGTGAGGAGAAATTCTTTACTAATATACCGGCATTCTACTCTCCTCAATTACATTGATATATGTTTCTGGCCTTTGAATAATGCTGGTTCGATGTGCTGACTGTGGGCAACTTTTCAAAGGCAATGCTATCTATCACTAGTAAAAACTCACCACTTTGTTGCATTTACTATTTATTGAGAAAATTTCACGGAGAATCTTTTTGTTTATGAGGGTAAGAACTCCCTCCATGATAGGTCAGGCGTGGGAAAATGGTGAAATTTACTAATGACAAAAAATGGTGAAATTTTCTAATGTCATGAGTATTGTCTCTCTGGTTGCTACATTGCCAAAATGTTTGGCTGCCTTTTTCTTTCTTGCAAGTTGCAATCCAGGTGTGTGATTTCCTCTCGCATACGGAATGGCATACAGAACGAAAGGGACATATGCAGGATAGAAAACATCGCATTTGATTTGCAAAGACGATCAACAAAATGGCACAAATTTCTATGCCTCCTTTTTCAGGGGATGTATGAAACACAGACGAGGAGGAAATTTTATCTTGTTTTTCTTGCCCTCATTCATTTTCAAATTTTCTGTCTTAGCCCTTCCATCTCGTCTCCTTCCGTTCTGTACTCCAAACCAAACACTACCTTACATTTTTCGATCCCACTTGTTCCCATCTGATGATGGCATATATTCACCAACTGTTACAGGAGCAACACAACCAGCGATCAATAAGTACCAGTCTATAGTGGCAAATGCAAAATTAATGATGGACGATGAGGAGCATTGCAAGGAGCTCTTAAATAAGAGGCTCAGGATGTATGGACCCCAAGTTTTTGTATAACTTTCCTAAAATCACTAGTGGACGAAAACGACCAGCTAATTCACACTAATGGACCATGGATCACGTAAAATATGTCTTCCTTTTGAACTTCCTAGTCCCTATAATTTTGCTTTGTTCTCTGTTGTTTCTAATCAGTTGAATTTCACCTTATTGAACTGATTATGATGAGTTTCCAAGAGTGCAAGCATTATTACCGGGATAAAATCGGTCAAGATTAATTAGGACCACTTTTATGAGTTAGGCAACCTGATTTGTAGGGATAATAGGAGACGCTGCTCCTTTCACATCTCATGAGTTTCTTCCTTAATTGATTTGTTATCCATCTCAAGAACCAAAAGATGAGCATTTTCTGCTAGGAAGGATCTTTGTAGAAAGAAAGGATAAAGAAAACCTTGCAAAGAAGTACACAGCATGCAGATCGCTACACCAACCTTGCTAGTGGCATGTCACATGTTTGTTTTGCAGGAGCAGGTTTTAGATTCACTAGATTAGGGAAGTTTTTAGTTTCCAGAAACATAGGCCAATTTCAATTGCAATCAGAGACTGGACCTTGTGGCATTGTGCTAATATTGTGTGGCATGCAGATTTATGAATTTGAGACAGGAACGAATCTTATCTGAGAGCTACAAAGTTGGCACTCCCAAAGAGGAGAATAATTGTCCCCCGTTTCATTCTTTTCTTCCTCCAGGAAGTGCTCTCTCCACCTTGGATATTTCTCACTGCCCAGATCCCATGGGCGCAAAAATAAGAGACTTCCTAAATCCTCAGCACCTAATACACTTTAAAAGACCCTGAAGCTTATGGCTCCCAGGATCAATTCTTAGAACCATGACTTGAGCAACTACTTGAAGGCTGTAAATGAGGTTCTAAGGCAACATACAAGAGCACTTGTTAAGAAAGCAATAAAGCAGAGGAACCTTCTATGGCCATTACAGACTTCACCATCTCCACATGCATGGAGCAACCAACAAAGATTCCTTAATACAAGGTTAAAAACCAAGGAAGTAACGAGTGATGTCTGAAGCAAGCAAAGCAAAAAACTAGGGTCCCTTGCTAGCAGGAGGACAAAGCCATCAGATCATTCCCATTAATTCTAATTTTATGTTGGTTATTGTTCATTTTGTTCCTTTTTAAATACGTGCACTTCGGCCTTATAGTTGGTTGTATCAATTTGTGTTAGTTCAGAAGATGTTGATGGTACAGTTGCTAACACTATAAAACTAAAAATGTGAGCATTGATCAAAGAACAGTGGAACTCCTCCAAGAGGATTTAGAATGAGAGAGGCTCCACAGGCTTTATTTGTTCATAATATCCTATAAGAGTTTCCATGGTTGATAATTGAAATGTTAAGCATTTTTAATCACAAGATCAATGTTAAAACATAAAAGGAAAATAACAAGAATAATGCAGAAAACAGTGTCAACTAGTTCTTTTGATAAAAACTGTTAAAATGGAGTCAATAGATCTTCGGATCAAATTTTGCTAGTACCATCATTAGGAAGTTTATAAAAATGGGTAAAGCCAAGCTTATTATGGAACAGAATCCATTTTCATAGTATTAACTGAAGAAGACTTCTACAAGGTCACCAGATGACATGAAACTCACCTCAAAATGACTACAGCAACAAGGGGGAAATGCCGACAATTCATGGAAACAGAAGGGAAGTGGATTCCAGCATATCATAAGTAATGAAAATCTGGACATTTCAGCAGTAACTGGGTTGCCCCAGAATCCTAGTATATAAAGCAATTAGAATTACTATACAAGCATGATAAAGCACAAAATTTTCAAGCAAAATGGACTCTGAAAATAGGAATGTCATACCAAACAACATTTTGGCCATGTAGGATTTTAAATTAACAACCAACTATTTCTTGTCTGCAGCCATCTTCTTCCTTATCTCATGAGCAACGTTAAATATGCCATCAGTAGGCTTGTTGCAAACAAAGCACTTTTTATTCCTGGTATGATGTTTCAAAGCACAATGCTCGCAGAAGTAGTGCTTACACTTTGTCACTACAGGATCCACAAAAGGCTGCCTACAAATGAAACATGCAAATGGAAGTGAATCATCATCATCATCGTCATCGCTCTGGTTTCCAGCACCCTCATCCGAATCCTCTCCTACTCCCATAGCCAAATTTCTCTTCCTTGCCTTTTCAGCTTCATCCCACTCCCTTTCTAGCTGCCATCCTGACTTATAATCCCCTCGATCATGCATAAATTTACAGGAATCTCCATACCCACAATAGCCAGTCTCTTTATAGTCCTTACATATGTCTGGCTGATAATCAAATCTTGCTGACACCCTGATGTGAGCAGAAGCTCGAAGAGGCCCATGTGCACCCCCTGCTTTCTCGCCAGCAACTGTTTGCTCCCTTCGAAACCCTGCCTTGTAATCAGTATATCCATGTAACCCTTTATACAGCTTTTCATCGCCTGTGTTCTTACTTTTACCCTTCAATGCCTCCTCAGCATGCTTAAGAACTCTCTCTCGGATTGCTCGTGCATCTTTTGAGAACTCGGTCTCAGTTTCTAGGGTTGCCGTCGCTTTGCTATCATGTTGAACTTGGATTTCCTTGGAAGACTCAAACTGAAAGACTGTCGAATCAGATTTTACTTCTGATTCTTCAAGCTTCGAGCGTTTAGAGGACCCAGTTGAAAAATGTAGCTTATTATCTGCTTTTGGAATCTTCTTTGGGTTAATGAACACAGTTTTTGAATCCTCTTCTTCTTCTTCATCTTCGGTGGTTGGTCTTCTTCTGATATTCTTGTTCTTTGATGGCTTTCTGAAGAAACTGCACACTGCATTATCATATGCAAATAAAAGTCAGTAAGCAGCACCGTGGGATTTTATGAAACAATTAGATTTTTTTCTCTTTACAAAAATATGGGATTTTACAATACCCGTAACAATAGAAAAAATAATTAAAAAAAAAAGACATTGATTTGACAAATTCCAGGAATAAATCGTGCTCCATCAATGGTTTGAAAATCACAACAATTGCAGGAATCTTGATTGTGGAATTATTGGATTGCTGGTGATTTGTGTCTGTTCCTGACGTAATTCGAAGGACTTGTTTAGGGTTAATTGAAAATTTTCTCAATTTTCTCCTATTTCTTTAACTGTCTATCTAATTCCCATTCCAATGAACCACGAAAGTAGGGTTTGACAAATTCTAGGTTTTAAGAATCTACTAGAAGAAACAAGAGCAACAAAAATGTAGAGATTGAACAGAAACAAAGAACGAAAGGGGAAAGAGTAATGAATACCTGGCTCCGATTGTTGAGGTTGAGGGTTCTCCGAGTCCTCCATGAAGAGAAACTTGTTTTCACCGATTAATCAAATCAAAGAGCTCAAAATCCACTGCACAAAGTAATCGATTTCAGATTGACCCAGAAATCTGGGACAACTTACAGAGAACACGTTGATGGCGGCAAGGCAACAATGGACGAAATCGACAACGACAACGGCAACGGCAACGGCAACGAACTGAGATTAAACTCCGGTGACTTGAAGAAATCGCAGAGACACCGGCGAATTGAAAGAAAAATTAAACAGTGAACAAGAAGAATTACTGGCGGCGACCAAATCCCCCCTCTCTTCTCCCTCTCCGTGCTCTTGTTTGAATATTTTCTCCCTTGAGTCCCACCTTAGGGCACACCGCCAGAAACAAACGGCGTCGTTTGCTTTATTACTAACATCTTAGGTCAGAGTTCTCATGTGGTGGGACGGTTTTTTGCTTAAGCAGGGAGGTGGACCCATTTCCTTTTGGGCCTTTCTGTATGTAGGCTAGACTTCCCTTCTAGAAGTTGCTAGCATTTAGGCCCCCTTCGGACCCAAAAAAAAAAAAAAGCCTTTATTTGTTTTCATTTTTTGTTGGAACCTATTATCGATATCTAAAATCATATTTCGATTAATTTAATTTGAATATTTATGAAAACTCTATTTAAGAGACAATTCTCCAAAATAATTTTATTCATTCTTAAGTATCGAATATGATATTTGGTTAAGAGATCTAACATCTCATCGTGTGATCAAATATGAATTATTAATTATAAAGCAAATAATATAAAAATAAAATTTATGATAAATAAATAATTTATTAAATATAAAAAATATATAAATATAAAAATATAAAATTTTTTATGTAAATATTAATTAATTTATGATGTAAATATAAGGTTTTTTAATATAATATTAAAAATATAAGGAATTTTTTAAAACGAAAACAATTTGGAAACGAAGGAAGTTAGTATTGAAAAGTTTAAGTTATAAGTCATGAGTATGGGTATGGGTTCAATGCGAAAAATTTAAGGTTGACCGATGTAGGCTTGAAAATTATACCGAAAATCTTATCTAATATAAGGTAAGAGCATATTTGGGTTTCCTATCTATTTTTCAGCTCAAACTACGCTTTAAAGGGATCTGAAATTCAATCAAATCGTAAAAATTTTTGGGTCGGTCCAAAATTTAAAAAAAAAAAAATTAAGAAAAATGTTAGACCAATTCAACTCAACGGTAGAATAGGCGGCTTGCCCGGGCTATGTTCAAGTCTATGCCTGCATGGAGTCATTGAGTAAGCGCATTGCGCTGACAGTGCTGCCACAGGGAAAAAAAAACAAAAAATCAAAGCCAAAGAAAGATAAAACGAGCAGCACAAGCTAGCAGAAAATGAGATATGCTACTTAGTATCGGAAAGAAAGAAAGTTGAAATATTGGAAAGACAGAAAAGCACAAACTTTTCTGGGACGGGTTTTGGAAAGTTGAAGTGGTTTTCCTCCGTTTTCCTTGCCATTAATGGTGTTTTCCGGTGGGAGAAAGGGGGGAGAGCTTTCTGTTATTATTTTATTTTTTGGAAACAAGGGGCATATGATCATTTCGCCCAAAATCTCCTCAACCCAAAATATGAAGAATTTTCCGCTATAACTCTCTCCTCGGTTCTAATTTGACTTTTCGTAATTCCAGGATACCAAGCCAGGGGAAAGTGACTGTTACTTTGTCTAGGGGCCTGTCTCCTTTTTCTTTTTTCTTTTTTCTTTTTTTCTCTCTTCTTCTATTTTTTTATATAAATCATTATTTTTTTATGAACTATCGGTATCCGACAATCATGTTGTGTTCGTTTAAATCGGATTAGATTCTTAACAGATAAAACTCTCTACCACTGATCTAAGAAAGTGTTGGTGGTTCTGTTGCAAAATAGTCAAAGGGTTACATTTCTTTTATGAATGCATGGTAGTGCATTATATAAAATTACTTGTATTATGTATTATGTATAATGTATATTTCTTATGTTCCAAAATCAATAAAATCTTGTACACCAACTTTGAAACTAAATATAAAAAATATTTGAAAAAATATGTTCGAGATTTTTTTCCTTAAATTCTTTGAACGATGAACAAATTCAAGCCCTTTGAGTTTCAAACAATTTAAATAAAAATATAAGTTCGAAGACCCCAAACTTGGCTCGTTTAATTTTTGTTTATGTTCTAAGTCATTTTAATTTTTTTATAAATCAAAAAACATTACAAAATGAATATAGATATGCATGACCTAGTAATGTTTTTTTTTTTTAATTCTTTGTTTTTTTTTTTTATAAGATAAGTATATTATACAATATGCTCAAAAGATCTTATGAAAGAGAATTTTCCCCAAAAAAGGGGAAAAAATATTCGGAAAAAAAAACAAAAAGAAAAAAGGCTGTAACTTGAATAGAATCAGACATGGACATCCCCTCTTGAGTTTGTTTGCATGCGAATATCGGAGAATGCGAACAAAAGCTAAGGGTAGAGGCTTAAGGTTTGCCATTGCCAAAGTAGAAGAACTTCAATTCAATAGGATTCATGTGCAATTGATAAATAATTTCATTATAAAAATAATAATATCTGAATCGAGAATTCGATCTTTGAAATGCCTCGATCAACTATCCCCCTAGTTGGTAAAGAAATATGAAAAATTTTAATTATTTTATACCTAAACAGCTCAAATTTTATTATTTTTGTTATTAACTTGATTTTAATGACCCTATCAATTTTATAGTTTCTAAGACAATTACTTTTTTATGGGAGACAAAATATTACAACTTATGATGCTTTCTATATTTATGATGGTTTTCTTATGAAAGGTAATCGGTTTTGTATTTCTCGGTCTCTTTTCAAAGATAAATTGATGGAAACTTTGGATGGAGGAGGACTGGTCGTGAAACTTTTTTCGGTCTCTTTGATAAATTGATTCAAAGATAATAATATATGAGAAGGGATATGGGGAGACTTGGGCAGAGTTTTTTTTTTTTTTTTTTTTTTTTGTCCTTGACCTTTCGATGTCCGAGATTTCATTCCGATTAATCTAAGTCAACCTTACTGTCGGCCTCCTATAGAAGAAGAAATCTCTTAAAATAATCTTTTTCGTTCCCAAGAAGGCTCGAACCCTGGACAGAGTTGTAACCTATGCCAATCGTTGAAGGGCCAATCTTAAAACACTAGTTTGTACATGCTATTGTCGATTCTTGGAAACATTTGGAAAGACTTATTCATGGATTTAGTATTTGACTTGCCAACAACACAAAGGGGCATGGATTGTGTTTTTGTTGCAGTTGACAGGTTCTCTAGGATGGCAAATTTCATTCCTTGCAAGAAAACCTCAAATGCAAGCGTGATAACAGAGTTATTTTTCAAAGAGGTTGTTTGTCTGTATGGCATGCCGAATATAATCCCTTCAGATCAAGACAATTCCCCTAGTCATTTTTGACGGATTTGTGGAAATTGTTCGGTTTCGACCTTGAACTACAGTAGCACTACCCACCCACAAACCAATGATTAAATAGAATTGGTGAGTCGAACTCTGGACAATCTCATTTGAAGTGGGGGGATGTTACACTAGTTCAAGCCGAGTTTGCTAATGTTAATAGTGCTACAGGAAGATCTCATTTCTCTCTAGTTGATACAAGGTCGAGCTCAACACGTTGTTGACTTGCTTAAATTGCCGAAAATTCCTAAAGGTAGTATGGCTACCGAACACTTGGCTAATCGATGGAAGGATGTTCAACATGAGGTAAAGCAAAAATTGGAAAATCTAATGCTAGATACGAAAAAGTAATAGATCAACATCACATAAAGCACAACTTGACACTAATATTTATCGGCGTAGATGGGATTTCGTCCCTTAATCAGATCAAGAATTCGATTTCCCCTAAATACGGAAAAAATAATATTAGGAGATCTACTCAAAATAGACCCTGCAACAATCAATTTAGATTAATCGGAATGAAATTTTCAATATTGGGTGGTGATCAATCCAAGAAACTAAAAAAAAAATAATAATAATAATAAAGCACAACTTGACATTTGAGATCAAGCCATGACATTGTTGCGCAAAGAGTGATTTCAAGTAGGTCGTACTGAGTTGAAAAGAAGATAATCGATAATGCGGACTGAGCTCTTGTATCCAGATGACAGACCTAACTCGGGAGGTGAGCTCTTTTCAAGTGGAGGAAATTGACGCAAGATGTCAATCCAATAACGATTAAGAACAATTAGGAAATATATATTATAGTTTTAGGATTCATTTTGTTTTTTTTAAAAAAATTTACTTTAATAGGTTTTCTAATTCCAAGAACAGTATATTGTTTTTTCGCCATATAACTAAGGGATCTATCTTCATTTTAGAACAAATCATTTTTAATTAACTTAATTTATTTCCTTGACCTTTGTATCTTTCTTGATAAATTTTTTTTTTTTTTTTAATGATATATGTGTTGATCTTTTTACCACGCCTACTCACTAGTCATTTTAATTCCAGTGCGTGTTTCTACTTCATTCAAGGATCACCTTGCAACGTAGGGTCAAAATCAATGTCAGGGCACTAGCTATTATTTTTATGATAAATAAGTGCGCCTTTTATGAATTTCCTGTCTTAGTTTTTTTTTTTAATTGATACATTGGTACGTAAATGAAGGACAATCACGAAGAGACAGAGAACACATAAATGCGAAACTAAAACTCAATAGTTTAAGATAAGGGAAAGGACACTAGCTAAACAAAGATAACGTGTCCCGAGGAAAAGGAGATCATAGGACTAAAGGTTATAAAAATATACTAATGAGAGAGAGAGAGAGAGTGCTAGAAGCTCTGGTAAAAAGAAACTCCACATTTGGATCGTTTTTGGATGCAAAGTACCTTGGTTAGGCTTCGCTTAACATTCTTGGCTTCTAAAATCTTCTTTTTTGTCCCTTAATAAAAGAAGCCAAACAACCCAAAGAGTTATAAACATAGTTTTCTTGACAGAAAAAGGTAACAAGCGAAAGGGAGAGAGAGAGAGAGGGAGAGAGAGAGAGCGAGCGAGCTAAATTCACATTACAAAAGGGAAAAGAGAGAGAAAATAGCTGAAGAGAACAAAGAACAGCCCCCCCAAAAGTTAAGAGCTTCACTTCCTTATCATTATTAGTATGGGGAGACACCAACACTGGCTGAGGCCAAATACTCATCCTTCATCAGCGCATCCTCTCCTTCCTACAAAATCACAACACTTAACCCAATTAACCTAAACATCTAATATACATATATAATGTGTTCCTCTCTCTCTCTCTCTCTCTCTCTCTCTCTCTCTCCCCCTTCTCTTGAGAGAGAGAGAGAGAGAGAGAGAGAATAAGAATTGTGTTGGGGGCGGTACCTGTTGACGAGCGTTAGTCTTCTTCACGGGCTGATCAGGCATAAGTCCGAAGTGAATGTGTGGGAAGTGGGCCCACTGAATACGAAAATAGACATATATCAATCAAGGGTGTCCTACAATTAGGACCGGCCAAACTTGATATTTTATCTTTAGGCCTTCCCCAGAACTTTAAGAGTCTCAAAATTCAATGCAAAAACCTTCACATTATGCTTATAGTATCTGAAGAGTTTAGGAGTTCAAATTTTTCCTGGGAAGCCTAAACCCATGAACTTAGCATTTGTACACACTTAAGTTTGAATTGTGGTAAGTGAGAAGAAACCCTATCCTTAAAAAAAATTAAAAAAAAAATCCCTTCTTGCACTCAAGAAAGTCTTTACTAAACAAATTAGAAATAATAAATGAAACAACCCCCCTTCTTTTCTTTCTTTTTTTATTTGAAATTATGATGTATTAATTTTAATTGTATGAAAGAGGAAAAATATTATATATATATTAGATGGGTGTTGGATCTTACGTTCTTAGCAGCAGCACTGAAGGCTTCTCTGTGACTTATATCGGGATTTCCAGCCTTAATACGTTGGATCTCGTCCCTGCAAAAAATTTCTTACTACATGTCAAAATCATTCGTATCCTTCCTTCATCAAATCCAATAGTAATGTCACCCACATTTTACATGACATTTATTTTCTTTAAAAGAAATTAAATATTGCAATAAATGTGCAATAACAAAAGAACAAAAGATGCTTTAAAAAAAACAATGAGCAAGTTGGGTTACTTTGGTTTGTTTGGATTATACAGCGACTTACTTGATAAATCGGTTGTATGCAGATGGCACTCTCTGTCGCTTCTCCGGAGCTGCGTCCAAATTAACAGACATATTAAATTCACTTTTCTGACTTCTCTCTCTCTATCATCACTTCATCATTATCATTTCTTCTCTCTCTCTCTCTCTCTCTCCCTATCATCACTTCATCATTATCATTTCTTTCAATATCTGTTCTATCCATGGACTTTATGCCATCTATAATTCCGGGGGGAAAACAATGAAAAAGATGTTCTTCACCAATGAGCAACGAAAGTAAAGAACAATGAGCAGAAATATGAGGTATGAACAATCGAGGGGAAAAAATGGCCTACATTTAGGTCAAAATAAGCAATAATATGGGCAATGAGCACTGAAAATCATGAAGCAACTGCAGGACGATGAAAGGAACAAAAAAGTATTATTTTATCGGTTCTATTTCATCTCTAATTTCGGATTTTAGTGTGAAAAGCAAAGTAAAAAAAGTTAATTGATAATATAGTATTGTGAAACATGGGCCTGGATTTTCCGAGGTGTGTGAAAATTCTGAAATTCCGAGGCAACCTAAACAAACAACTGCAAATGTAAAGTATGCTTTTATCATGAGCTAATATAGAAGGTGAGTCAAAGAGAAAGCAAGTGTACCCATCTTTTCAACAACCATTTGAAAGTAAGCTCAAAAGATTTTTTTGGTTCCTCTCTTTTAGAAAAGAAGCTACTGTGAATTGTAAAGGGCATTTCCAAATGTTTTTTATTTTTATTCAACAAAAATTTTCCCATTTTTTCTCCTTTTTTTTCTAAAGATTCTTCAAGTGAAAAATATTGAAAGACTACTAAACCTAAACAACTATTGCACCAGAAGTACCTTTTGAAAAAATGCCCTAAAAAGAGAAATGCATATGAAAAATTTATGAATGTGGTGAAGAGAGTGAGTTGCTCACGTCTATTAACAACGGGGGGTTTTGGAAGCTCATCAATCCCTCCTCCTCCTCCTCCTCCTCCACGAATCAAATTCATCACCGGTGCCTCATTAGGGCTGGGTTGATTGATCAACATGTTAGGAGCCACGGGAGCTCGAATTTCCTCCTTCAAGCAGACAACACCCACAACAAGGAAAAAAGGGGGGGAAAACCCACAAAAAAGCATTTATTAGAGTTGCATAATATTAGGAAAACAGGGAAAAGTATGAATGAATATTGGGTGTTTTCCGAAAACAAAGAAAAGGCCTAATTTAATTAGTAGAGAGAGATACTTATTAGGGTTATATGCATTCATACCAAGAGATTGTGAGGAGAGAAGAAAGAGTGACCAAGATGGTTTGGTGAAGGAAGAAGAAGAGCTCTCATGTTCACTGAGAGAAGATTTGCGCAATGACCGCATCTAACCGTGACCGTCTTGAACAAGCTTGTGCAAGGAACACTCACCTACACACGGATACACATACACACATACATACATGTTACCTGATGAAACAAAGAAACATAGGGTGCGAGAGAAAGAGAAGAGGAATTTGAGAGAGAGATTACTGCGAGGACAGTGTCACAAAAGTTGCAATGGACGTAACAGAGTTGGTCGGAGGGAGAGGGGTGGTCCGGAGAAAAAGCGGATGAGGAGGACATCTTTTTTCTCTCTCTTATCACTATCTATCTTTTTGTTGTTTCTGATTTTGATATGATGTGTGATTTCTCTTCGTTCGCTTTGATTTGATTGATGATGGACGGAATCGATGACTTATCGAAGGACAAAAGCCTCTTCTCTACTTTGGAGCAGATGAGATCTCTCTATCTCTCTCTCCGGGGGTTATAAAGAAGAAAGGAAAGAAATTTTGCAGTGTTCGAGGGGGAGAGAGAGAGAGCTAATAGGTGTTGTTTTGGGGGAGCAATATAGGACCTTGAGAAGGAATTGATTTGGTTTTTCTGTCTCTTAATATATATAATATTATGAGAATACTATTATCGTGTGAAAAACTCTCATAATAATATTAATTATAGGTTCTAAAAATTTTGGCAGTTTACACCAAATCTTTTACCAGTAAAACACAATTACTAGAATAATGAGAAATGCTCTTCTTTTTATGGAGCCATTTTATAAACTTTCTAACACCGTCCAAATTATAATTGAATAAATTTAGAGAATATTATACAAATCAAATTTAATATTATACCTATAAAAAAAATTTTAATTTAAGTAAATTTAAAATGATTAAGTTATTTAAAAAAATAGAGATATGTAGAGTTAATATCCGATTTATTACTCATTTACTCCCTATAGCATTTGATAATTTGAATTGTCCAATGATATTAAAACAAAAATTCATAATTTATTTCGGTAGAAGTTATTGATAGTTTTTGTCCTAGTAGAAAAATTCAAAAGACTTTTTATTTAAATATCTTTTTTCAGATTTAATATTAAAATTTTTATAAAAATGTATATTTTTTTAATTTTTACGATTTCGGTATTAATAAAAATAAGTCGACAGTCTTTGTTAATGTACTTGCTTATATTTGTATATACATACATACATACATACATATATATATATATATATATATATATATATATATATATATAGAATATGTATGTAGGCACGAATGAGTAGTAGCTTTAGCTTGTAGTACTCTAGCGGGAGTGTGGTCGATGTAGCATGGGAAAGCTGTGCTGGTGAGAGAGAGGGAGAGGCAGAGGCAGAGGGAGGGAGAGGGTTAAAGTAGGGAAGAAAATGTATGGTTGGCATTCCCGATGGATGAGAGAGAGAGACGGCAGAGGTGGGGGAGAGGAGCGAGAAAAGGACGTGTGCATGGAGTGATTAGCTTGCGCTCATTCAGCTGTTGTTTTCACAGTAATTACTAGGGTTTTGTTTTCCCCTTTCTCGTTTCCCAACCTCCTCTCTCTTCTCGCGGGTTGTATGCCCCAAAGAGCGGGCTCCTATTCCTCTCTTCGTATTTACCTTTGTGCCCCACTGAAAATGATACTTATGCCCCTAAATGCTCACCAACCAGCAACCAAATCCTTGTTTAAGCCTCGAATGTGCTCAAACTTCTCGACACTTATATTTTCATTTTTAAAATGTTTTTTATTTTTAAAATTTTTTAATACATTTAATTAATAAATATTTATATTAAAATTCTTATATATTTTATTTTTACGTATTTTTCATATTTAATAAATTATTTACTTATTTAATTATAATTTTTATTTTTTATATTATTTTTCTTATGATTAATAATTATATATTTGATTATTTTAAATTTTATTATAAAATATGACTATTATATTATTTTAATAAAAAAATTCTCATATTTTTTATATTTATACATGTTTTCACATTTTCATTTCTTATAATTTTAAAAAATACAATTTTTTCATATCATTTCATATCTACTTTTGTTTACGTCTATAACTTAGATTTAATAGGTGAACTAGCAACCGATTTTTTATTTAATTGATTCGTCTCTCTTTGAACAAAATCAAACTTTTCATTTTTTTTTAAAACTACACTATAAAGGATTTGATTACACTAAAGGAAGAAAATTACGTATATAATTTCAATACTTAAAACTTAAGTATAGTTTATTCTACTGAAAATAATAACTTCTGCCCTTTCAAATTGTAACAACCAATACACATTATATTTGATCTTTAAAATAAGTTTCTCAGGTTGCTCGTGCTAATAGTTAACACAAGTAGAACAATAAATATTGCAGATTTTATAGCGGATTAGTAATTACCAGATGAAAAGCCACTAAAGAGTTTGGACAATTTCTTGGTTTAGGGTTTTAAGACATCCAATTTGCCAATTTCTAATTATGTATCAATTGATGCATGCGTCATCTACTAAGAACAAGCTAACGAGCCATTAGGGATAGTTGTGACTACTTCATTGTTCTTTGTCATAGACCCAAGTGATGGACTCAAATTCAATAAAAGAACTCAGTTCAAAAAATCGATCTGTTATGTGAGAGAGTTTATTGTACTTAAATACTAATCTATGATTTCTTTGTGGATCAATGTGAGATTTATAACATTGTATATCCCTTGAGATGCTAGATATCCACGGATGGCTTTCAGTCTAGATCTTATCAAGCACCAGGTAGCCATTTTTCATATAGAGAGAGAGAGAGAGAGAAGACTAGAGAGGGAGAGAGAATACATAGAGGGAGAAAGAAGAATTTCAATATCATTCTATTCAATGCTTTTACATGTTTTTGAGATTATTATTTATATTATTTCTATTAATTAGTTTTATTAACTTTTTAACCATTTCACCTAATTACTAACAAATTTATTAACTAATAACTAATTTTGTTAACTATTAACTAATATTTTTAACTATGATTAACTATTAACTATAGTTATTACATTCTTTTAATACTTTGGTTGGGATCTTTTTCTTGTGCAAAACAAAGTACATATATGTGAAACCTATTAAGCTAATGAAAATGTCACTCAACTATTTTAGATATTAATTGGCTTAGGAGGTGTCACGAGGCAGCTGCCCACCGATTCTTTTTTTAATTATGAATAAAAATTTTAAAATTAAAATAACACATGTTTTGCCTCTCTAAAAATTTTGTGTTCTAATATAAATTTCGTCTCCCAAAATTCTACTATAACTTTTATTTTTAAAAAAAATAAGTTCATCACAAATTTTTCCTAGCCACCACCTAATAACTATTATCTCCGTAGATATCAAATAAAACTATTTCAAAGATTGTGATATTGAATTTAGCAAATCCGCTCTTTTTTTTTTTTTTTTGATCATTGGTAGTGATCCGTTCTTTGGTAGGGTTTGGATCAAGTCTTTATTGAAACTAATTTTCATAAGGAAATATTACTATTTTGGTAGAATCAATTTAATTTTTTTTATAATTAGATTTAACGATTATGATATAGACATGATTTTTTTTTTTATGTTTGTTCAGCCCACTCCACCTTATCATATTTAGACCTGATTTTAGACTAATGTTTTATATAATTAATATAATACAAGTGACAAAATTGATATATAGAAACATAAAATCTTTATTTTTTTGTTTAACCAAAAAAAAAAAAAACTATCAGCATTCTCACAATTATAATATCCAAACCAATTTTTTTTTTTTAAAAAAATCACAATTTCTATAAACAAAATTCAAAAGATTCTGAAAATCATTTGAAATTTCATAATAATTGTAATGTTTAGCAAAAAATTCAAACACTCCAAAGTTACATCTCTAGATAAAAAAAGGGATGAAGAATATAACTAAAAGAAGAGAGAAGAAGCTCGAATACACAGAAACATTTCAACACAAACTTTTCTATTTTTAAAATAGTTTAATATGTTAAATTAATTAATATTTACGTAAAACTTCTTATATTTTTTATGTTTACATATTTTTTCTATATTTAATGAATTTTTTACTTATTTAATTATAATTTTTATTTTTTATATTATTTGTCTTATGAATAATAATTATATATTTGATCATTTTATATTCTTATTATAAAATATTGTTACTTTATTATTTTTATAAAATAATTAATATTTTTAAAAATTTCTTATATTTTTTATATTTATGTGTTTTCCTATATTTTTATTTTTTATATTTTTATAAAATATCACTTTCATTATAATTTCGTATTTATTTTTATTTTTTTTATTTTTATTTTCATATAATCTAAAGAATAAGAAAGAAAAGAGATTGATGCAAGCATTCTATTCATTTTCCCATGGAGGTAAATTTGTCATTCGTTGTTTAATTTTTTTTTTTCATAGGAAATAATGATTCTTAGGAAGGATTTCAATTTTTTTTTTTTTTTTTTGGCCCCGGGGGTGGGGGGGGGGGGGGGGGAGGGGGATTCTGTGGGAGGGAATTGTGGCCTCCCCAGAAGAATAAACAAGAACAAGAACGGCCCTCACCATGTCTCCGCTCCACGTCCCTAGGGTAGGAATTTAACCGACATCTTTATTATAAAAAATAAAAAAGAAAAAGCTTTTTTACATTCACGATTTGACTACTCGATCTCTCTCTCTCTCTCTCTATCTCTTTCTCTCTCTACGTATTTGTCAGCATTGGACAGAGAACACGGAACCAGAGAAGACAGAGAGCCCTTTTAAATTCCGCCATGATTTACTAATAATTATTTTGAAATTTTTCTGCTTCATGACCCACATTTTGTCCTTTCATGAAATTCCATTTTTTTTTCTCTTTTTTTTTTTTAAATTTATTTTTGGCTTTGTGTTAGCCAATTTAGTTAAAAGGGGTCGTAGGTTATACCTTGTTGTTACACATGTTTGCCTCATTTACTTCATCTCTCTAACATTTTTGAAAACTATCACCATCCTAACTCTCTTGCTTCTTGTGTTACTTAATTTTTTTGCTTTTTTTTTTTCTATTCCCCAAAATGGCCTTTATTGGAAAAATGTTTTGCATCACTCAATTAACTAATTCAATTGTGTATTGACTATATTTTGAAATATTTCCATTATAATATATTAGGGTGGATTTCTTTGTTCTTCCCACTGCATGAAAGAGGTTGAAAATATATATGATTTGAATTATTTGTATTGGGGAACATGATTTATAACTTTTAGTAAAAAAGTAACAATAACAATAACAAAAAACTGAGTTTTAATCTCAATATTTGGGATCGGTTATTGAGAAACAAATTTGAAAAGATAGAAAAAATAAAAATAAAATAAAATAAAAAGAGAAGTAAGTTAGTAAAAAAGTAACATTTAAGATTATAATTATATTTATTATTTAAAAAAAAAAAATTCATGGGTGCCCCCTTCCTTTACCCTCGCCGATAAGGAAACTAACTTTTTAAGATACCAATTTTTATTTATTTTATATCCTAGGAGAGTATTTAATTTAATTTGTGACTCCACACATGTGTGAGATTATACCTCCACACATATATGTGGGATCATATTGCTAAGGGAGAGTGAACCGGACCAAATAGATTTGAATTTTAACGTGAAATCGATAAAATAAATCTGGATGTTGATATGATTCTGATTTTATAATATAAGAAAATCTAAGTTAACTGTTATTGTTAAGGATTGGAAGTCAGGTTTGGAATTAATAATGTAATATAAATATGCATATGTTATAACTATTTTTTTTATTAAGAGGGCCTATTATTAAATTTTTTTAAATGTAATTTTAAATTAGTAATTTTAAGTCGGACCGATAGGGACTTGTTAGGAATTAAACAACATTAAAATTTCCAGCTCTTTTGGCTTTATTATGAGAATATCATCTCATATTAGACATTGCAATCATTTGATAAATGCATGATGACCCAATGATGGATTTGCTTCAACTGTTGAACAATGATTTTTTATTGATTTGAGTCTAAGAGAGAGAAATATAATATACATTGAGAGATTATAATTTAAGAGAGTTGAAGTTATAATATATAGTAAAATAATAATATCTAAAATCATTATTCTTATAGTTATTTATAAATTTTATGGTTGTTCTTATAATTAACCTTTTGAAAACAACATAAAATACCAAGGTCATACTAAGGTATCTCTCGTGAACCCAAGGCTCCTCAAATTTTCGAAAAAAAAAAGTTATATTTATATATTTAAAAATTATAATTTCATATATTATTTATCTTAATAAAAATTCATATATAAAAATTTCTAATTTTGTCCTTTTTTGTATTTGATTACCGTTATCCGGAGTACTTTACGAATCCGTTTGAGTATCATAGAATTCAATTTAGGGATGAACTTTTCAAACGTCTGTTTTTCTATTTTTAAAACTAAAAACTTGAAATTTTAATTAAAATGGTATACTAATCTGTCACTAAAGCTACAAAATTTCAATTAATTTTGCACCTATGTGAAGAGATATATTTCCTAAATAAAGTCTTAAGCAAGAATATGGTTCTTAGATAGGTTATTTGGGATCAAAAGGGACCCTTTTTGTTGAATAAAGTGATATTTTGTGTAATGAGAGAATTTTATTTTGGACCAATTTTACAACAGCAATGAGTGATACAAGTACAGAGCTTTTGCAAAATCAATTGTGATCTAATCATATCCAAATTGGAGCCATTCAAATCCATGGGGGAATAGTAGTAAAAGCAAATATATATATATTTTGATACGTATTATCGATATTTTAAAAATTATATTTTGATTAATTTAATTCAAATATCTGATCTCTATTTAGAAAATAATTCTTTTAATATAGTTTTTTTATAATTTTTATGTTTCAAATCAAGGTTTATTATAAGATTTATATCCTATCTCATTAAATCAATTGTTATTAACACGTGTGTGTGTATATATATATATATGGTCATACATTAGTATTTTCTGGTATGCATATCTTTGTACTTTAAGGTTGATGATGGGGGGTTGGCACATGTAGGATTGGTCATTCTGACATGTCCGGCCTAAGAAGAAGACCTCATATGACTAGATCTTTCCTTTGATTAGAATGGCCATGGCCCCCTCGATCTAAATGCCTACTTTGCTGCAACTAACTATTTGTTGCTCGAATTGTTTCCATTTCTCCATATCCTTCGGTCTAGTCTTTTTTTCCTTTTTTCTTTTTATTCAAATGGTGGTGAAAATGCAAAATAATTTATAAACCCCACCAAATTAGTAAATACCCAGTGTTAAATTGTCATGAGCTTCAAGGATTAATTGTGAAAACTATTTCCAAATTTTAGACACGTGATTAGGGTGAAGTCAGAAATTTATATTATTTTTTTTGTCTTCGTCACCGTTATTTAGAGTCATATTTTGATTAATCCGATTTGAATATATGTAAGGAGTTCTATTTGATGGTAACTCTTCTAACGTAATATTTTTCATTTTTAAGTTTTAAAATCCGAGACTTAAAAAATATAATATCTCATTTTACTAAACCAACTATCCATTAATAAAAAACTTATATTATGGGATGGAATAAAATATGGTGATGACACGAAGCAAGGGATACCGAGAAGTAAAAGTTATAATTTTTAAAGAATAAACGTAATTTAAAGAACTTTATATCGACATTTGTTAAAATAATACTAAGAGTATAAGAACTTTTTCCGAAATTTTAGAGGTTGGAGTTGCCACTGTAACACATAATACACATGAGAGAGTATAATCGTCTCTCCCCCCCCCCCCCCAAAGATTAAGGTAATAAATTGAAAGACAAAAACTTGTTCATTTTTGGGAAAATACAATATAATTATAAAATGTCTATCGATGTGGTGATATTTCTATAGATCAGACATTAAAACTTGGAATTAAAAACAATTTTCTTTTGAATTATATAAAACATTTCCACATTAGTCAAAGACACAATATCCAAAAATGATCAAAGAAAATAATATTTCTCTTTTCCAAATATTGCATTAATTTGAAGTGTCTTACCGATGACATATGAGATTAGTAGTAAAATATTAAATTTTCTTAACTAATATCTCGAGTTTGAATTTTAGAAAGTAAAAAAAATGTATCGGGAGAACCAACTCCTAAATTAGATCTCACATGTATTTGAACTAGATTAGTAGAATTTTTGAATTTGATTTAAGTAAAAAAAAATGCCTTCTTCCCAAGGGCCACAGATTATGGTACCTAATTGGCCTTCAGCGACGTGCACACAAATAAAAAAGCCCACCATTAATTGACACAAAGACAAAAATTAGTCAGGGTTTTGGTCCTCTCCTTTATTTTGGGAGATGAGCCATTCTTGTTGGTAGCTTTTAAAATTTTTCTTGCCAAGTGCACACTAAATTGAAATCCCACAAAAAACATTGAAAGCCACACACCTGCTGCTGGGAAAGTGAAGCAGAATTTACCATAGCAATCCCACCATGACTCATTCTAGAGACTCCCAAAATCTGTGCTTGCCATTAGGATGACTGAAATTTTGGGGCATCAAACTCCTAGTTGAGTAATTTTACATATGCCAAAGTCTTAAAAAAATACCACAAAAAATTTATTTTTCAGAAATTTCATCACAAAATTAAGCCGATACAAATTCATTATTTCAACAGATTTTTCCTTTTTATACGAGTAGAAATAAATCAGATATAAAGATATTCAAGCGAAGTAAAAATCTATCCAGAGATTCAAATCTAAATTTTTATTAAAAAGGATCAAACATTTGATCATTATGCCATTTCATTTTAATAGTATTTTGTATTTTAGTAGTGGTTTGTATAGTCATGCTCTATTTATAACTTACGAAATGAGGCAGACCCAATTTTTTTTTTCTTATTTTGAACAAAATTATAAATCAGTCAATGAAGCTTGTTGACTCCATGGTTGAGGGGCTACTGTGTTGGTCCCATAATTAAGATGAATTCTCACAAAATTGAACATTGTTTGGTTATGGATTGGAAAAGGTACAAACAAAAGATCATAAAAATTTTAAATATTATTTGACAAGCCCTCCACCACCCCCACTTCTTTCCCCTCCCCCCCACCCCCCACCAAAGCCTTTTCTTTTATTATTGCCTATGTTATTGGTGTCAGGTCTCAGGATATGGTATAGTTGCATTCATGTTAGAGATGAAAGCATACTTGACCATCTGTGTCACGCTTACGCTCCTCTCTTTCTCTCTCATTCCATAGCTCTTCCACCATATAATAAATATTATTTTTTCCCAAAAAATCTATAATCACGACTGAAATGATAAAATCTGCTTTGAAGATTTCTAGCTATATACCCAAAACTAAAATTTCGTATTTTTCCAAGATCCCAGACTTTATTTTTTTGATATAAATTATCGATATCCGAAAATTTCATTAAATACAATTAAATTCAATTCAAATCCGGTTAAACCCTTAAATGAAAATTTTGTTCTTACGTCTATTTATGCAATATATAAGAGTCGAATACAAAATTTTATTTAAAAGATATTACTATCAAACTATTGAATCTAGTCAAATTTGTAACATATATGAACCAACATTCATTTCTATAACAAATTTCTACTTAAAGGAAGAAAAATAAAATAACAAAATTCGATAAGCTCGATATAATAATTTTAATTTTTTTTATATTCTTAATTTCTTTTTCTTCCTCTTAATAAATAACAACATTGTGGATGCATGTTGGGGGGCGGGGGGTGAGGGGATAGAAATTCGATGAAGTTGATAGTGAATGAGAGGCTGTGGAGGAAAGGGCAGAGTTATAATAGTTTGGCATCTCAAGCCTGACTAATAGCCTATATGGGGAGAGGGTATGCCACATAGTACACTGTGAAATATATATATTGTGCGTATGAATTTTATGTGTGTGGAGGAAGATAGCCCTAGGCTTAGCTACTATTTTATTTATTTATGAAATAACATTCATATATATTTATATATAGGGCAAGTAGATACCTCCTACACACTTGTAGAGTCTAGGCATGTTGCAAAATTTCTGAAAGTTTTGATCCATCACCACCTTTTTCATATATTAAAAGTGAAGAAGGGTGTACGAATTTAGCAACCCCCACAAATGCAATGGGATCTTTTGGGCATATATTTACAAATGTTATTCTTGGATCGTCGGATCCTCCCCTTCAAAGTTCAAAGCTCATCCCTTCACACTTCAATTTTTTTTATTTTTTTTGTTTTCACTTATCGACATTTCGAATTTTACTAAACTAATCCAATCTGATTATTGTTATACTCATTAAAAGATTGACTTTTCCAAATCTCATTTCTTTAATCCTATAACTAGTATCTGAGATCTATAATTAAGAGAGTACAATATTTTATCACTACTCCCATGATATATATATTATATACATATTTTTGGGCAAGGAAGGAGGGGGTGGACATAGCAAAATCAAAAATTTATATAAGAGAAATGAAATATAATATGTTAGATGAACATAAATTATAATTTTTAATAAAATAAATAATATTTGAAATTATATATATTTCTTTTCAGAAGGCTGCCCGACCGTCCCTTCTTATTTGGCCCCATGATAACGACTCTAACATCAGTACAGAATTCCTCATTTATTTTAATATTTGATTTAAACTATAAATATTACTTTTAAAGAGTGAGTGGGAATTAAATTAATAATATTATATAGGAAGTTTATTTGAGCAATAATCATTGTAGTTAACTAAGAACCAAGCGTTTAAAAATTATAGAGTTTTCATGATATCCGATATCAATATATTTTGACAAAATATTAATTACAGAGTTAAAAATTTTAAATATTTTTTATTTTAAAATCACTTTAAAATTATTTTTTATTAAGAAATTTGACTAATCATGACATCATCTTGCAAAATAGTCAAACTCTCTTAATTAAAAATAGTTTCGGCAAAATATCATCATTGATAATCAAAGCTTTTTAATTAGAAAATAATTTTAAAATAAACTTATTTAATTTTTTAAACTTAGAATTAGGATTTTGCACATATACTTGACAAAACAAATTTTATGGTATGGTAGGGCAAATGTAGGACCCCATTTCGATTTAAGATCTTACATTTTTGGACAAACCATGGGACGTTGACTCGCTTTTAAGGACATAGTTTGCAACAAGGGCAACAATAGCTGTCCTCAAGGGCTGTCTCTTGACAGGACAGCTATTGTTGCACTCTCCGTTTCCTCTTTCGTTTCCCAATATCTCCAACTCCAACCATGGCCACAAGAGACATGCAATGCCAATCTCAACTCCATTGATCCTTTGCCAACTTTGGAGCTCATCAATCTGAAATGATCCCATCACCATCTTGGGGGCCCTTTTTTTTTAATTTCATATATTAACATAAAATGAAATTACATATAAGTCCTCAATATTGAAGTCCATTTCCTCATTGTAAGAAAGGAATATCAAAATTGAATGTTAAATCTACACTATCATTTACAAACGTAACAAGAGAGATCTAATGCGACAAAAATCAAATGCATACTAAATTTATATCATATGTATGCTATAGTTAAAATTCGATACTAGTTTGCTCAATACTTATGATATATAATAAAACCATTATTACTAAATGAAATGAAATTGAAATAATATTGTTTGTCGAGTTTGAAAATGAGATGCAATTCAACTATGATTCTATACTCGACCCAAAATCTTTTTTTTTTTTTTTCGTGCATTTGACCAACCAATATCTAATAACAAATTTTATTAGCCTTGAATATTCTGATTTGATCTAACTATTGGGCCTATCAAGGGACAAACTTTCCCTACGTTTATTTTTTTCATTCTTAAAACTCGAATTTTAAATCTTGATTAAGGGAATTCAATACTTTTATCACTCTACACATTAATAAATTATTTTAATTTTGTAAGAGCATTGTTGTCCACTAGAAGGGTTTAAGGATATCTATGCTACTAAATCATAACGTCCGGGCCAACTATGTTTCTCATAAAAACATTAATGACGTTTGTGAAATTGGAACCCAAATCTAAAGGATTCGTGGTATATATCTTTTTAATATAAATATCTCAATATGCAATTTAATATTGTTGGGTGGCCAGCCATGTTTGGAATTTCTGGTATATACTTTAGGTCTGATCTTGAAAATCGGCTCAACCCAATAATAGGCCAACCATGGACGAAATAGTTAACTCTGTCAGGCTCAACTTATACTCAGATCTAATTAAATGTAATCAATGAACAATATTGGATATTAAATTTCTTAATTAAATCTCAGATTCGAAATTTGAAAATGGAAAAAATTATATTAGGAGAACTACTTTCTAAATAGTATTTTTACGAAATTTAAATCGAATTAATTAGAATATGGTTTTAGATATGGATAGTTGAAAAAAAAAAGATCTAATTAAATGTATTACTTTAGCATTTCGGCCCGAATCATATCAGTTTGGTTTCAAATTTGTCATTGCTTGCGAGAGTGTCTTTTCATTTCTTATGTTACATTCAGCTCACATTCCCCCATGTGCTCTTGAACACAAAAAGTACAATCAACAAATGGAGTTGTACGCAAGTGTTTACTAATGGTTGCATGTTCTGTGAACCAGGCAGACTTCCACATTTATGGCCAAGTCATTCCAAACTTGTCCACCTTCAACCCCGAAACAAACTTGCGGAAAATGAGCGGAAATGAACACTGAAAATTTGGTGTGATGTGTGTTCTTGAAATCTATAGTTTCAATGTGCTTCACTTGTAAATCAAATACCATAAAAGCAGCGTTTGGTGGAACCTCTGGAGTATTTACCAATAAACTCAGTCGGTATGCATAGCGCACAAATTGCGCATGCACTTGGCGGTCACAGTCATGCTGAGCCAAACTCTAAATAATAACGATAATAAATCGAGTCTTACTCTCAATAATTTAAAATCGACTCTTTAAGAGACAAAATTAGAAATGATTAAAAAAATAATAATAAATAAATAAATAAAATTAAATTAAATATATATATATATATATATATCTATATATCTAAAATATATTAGTTTAATTTGTGCGGATTTTTCTATACCATTCATTCGTATTCAATGTCATTTTCTCATCTAAATCTTTAATTATCATATTTTTACGAATAACTTATATTCAACTTTTCAGCGGTTTATCCCTACGTTTTACTATATCTCCTATATTTAAGTTCTTGGTTTTCATGTGTGACCTTGGATCTTCTTTACGCATACCCAAACCATCTCAGATGACACTCTCACATTTTATTCACAATTGAACTAACTCTCAACTTATTATGAACCTATAATTTTATCTTTTCTAGTTTTGCCACACATCCATTTAAAAATTTTCATTTCTATTAGACTATTTTTTGTTCTTGTTATTATTTAATAACTCAACACTCAGTACCATACAATAGTGTAGGTCTAACCATAATTCTATAGAACTTTCTCTTTAAATGCACCGGTATCATGCGATTATAAAGAATTCTGAATGCAATTCTCCATTTTATCCAATCTGTTTGAATTCTATAATTCATATTGTCATCTATATTGCTATCATTTTAAATGATAGAATATAAATATTTAAATCGTTTACTTTTGGATATATGTTGTCTATCTAAACTAATCGTTTCTTTATCATTTCAATAACTGTTGTTAAATCTAATATCATATATTCAGTTTTCGATCTAATCAATCTAAACTTTCTGGATTCTAATGTAACTCTCCATAACTTTAATTTAGTATGAATATCCTTCCTAATTTTATCAACTAACACTATATTATCTGTAAAAAACATATATGATGGTATTTTATTTTGAATATTTTTTGTGACTTAAAATTCTATCATGGACTTAAAACTAAATAAACTCATTGAGTATATACATAGCCTCAGATGCACTAAACAATTACATTGACATATACCCTTTTTTTCTCGATACCTAACTTTGGCCAAGGACCCCCAATGAGGTCGAGGACTCAGGACAGAGCGAGGTGGTCGTACACTGACAGATACCCTATCTTTCAACCTAGAACCTCTCTACTATACTTAATTAAAATTGAATTTTGGATCTCTCCTTCCGACTAAATTGTAATTGCGATAGCATATACAGACCAAGTTTATGAAGTGCGGAGCCTTTTACTTGCACACAACTATATCGTTTAATTAATGATGATATGGAAAAAAAATGCAAATGCTCAAGAAAATTATTTAGTGTTCAAATGGCAAATGAAGGTCAAATGTGCCCACGTGGGGCATATTCCAAATAAGAAAGGCCTTGAATGTAACTCCCACAATTATGGTGGCCTACCAAATCAATTCTGGGTAATTGATTTGCCTATCAATAATAGTAAAAACAAGAATAGAAGGGTTGAATCAAGACTTAGATTTGGATCTGGGTTTTTCAGATTAACACAATTCCTTTTGAGAGAGATTTGACAATTTGCTCTAAAGAAAACTTGAGGGATTTTGTCGTATAGGGTTTCCACCACCGGATCTAGAGTTGAAGCGTCGTGGAACTGTGTTGATAATCCGATCTGTGATTATCATCCCGACTACGAGTTGTTTGTGTTCAGAGTTTGAGTTCCCGAGATTTTTTGTATCACCAATTGAGATATATCGCGAATTTAAATTTTTACAATTCCGAAAAATTATTTATTATTGTTTTCGTTTCGTGATTGAGTCACAAAATCTAATAGCAAAACTTTGCGGCGAGAGTCATGGGGTAGAGATTAAATAAGTATAATGAAAAAAAAAATCTAGATTCTTAATTCTTTCTCATAATTAATATATACTTCGTCCAGTTATTCAATGTATTCATATTTATACAAATTCGTACACGAGATATGAATCTATGGAAGATTAAAATTTCACAAAAATGCTAGAAAGCATTAAATTCAGAGGATATTGTTTGTGTATAACATATGACTATATATGATATATACGTACACATACATATTATATGAAATTTTTTTGTTATTATTTTGTGACGAATTTAGCGATCAAAACTTTTTTTATCGCTATTTGTAATAAAATTTGCGACGAAAAAATAGTCGTAGCTAATTTAGTGACGACCGGAAATTTGTGATGAATTTGGCGATGAAAAATTATCCGTCGCTAAATTTAACGACGAATTTTAGATTTCGTTGCAGATTTAGCGACGAAAAATTATCCGTCGCTAAATTTAGCAACAAATTTTTAATTTTTATCGCTAAATTTTTGCGACGCGTTATTAGAGACGAAAAATTTTGCGTCGCTAACTCCGTTGCTAACGTTTTTGGCAACGAATTTTTATTAAATTTTCGTCACTAAATTTGTAGTTAAAAGCTTTTTTTTGTAGTGAGAGAGAGATTTGTTGCTTAGCGTAATGGGATCTATATTTTCTTTTTTGGCTCATATAATCCCTATCAAATGACTCGAATTTTCATTAATTAAATTAGGGCAAATTATAAAAATATATAAGTTAATTTTTCTTTATATGGTTCCTTATAAGTTATAGTTAATATTTACAAGATCTAAATTGTGCTACAAGAAAAATAAAATTACCCACTTGCATATCTTAAATATTAATTATTCACATGGTTACTAATACAAACATACCCCCATTTGTTAATAATAACTACTTAGAAAATAAAGTTCTTTTCAAAGTGCCAAAAAAAAAAACATTATTATTATGTTTTGCAATTTGCCCCCGAAAACAAAGTGCTTGACCAGCGTGAAACATTTGAAATTGATGGAAAGTGTGATGCTTGTTTAACACAATCGTAACTATAAATAAGGAATTTCTAAGACTTGCATGAACCAACCATCTCCACAAGATTATGTCGACATTGCCTATGATTTGTCGAGAACAGAGTTTAACACTAACAAATAATAGGTTTAGGATGGAGTGTTAAATCTCTTAATTAAATTTTGAGTTCAAAACTTAAGAATAGAAATACTACGCTAGGAGTGCCGTCATTTAAATAGAGTCCTCATAGATATTTTATAAATATTCATATTAGATTAATCAGAATAATAACGTTGACAGGTGCCAAAGAAAAAAAGTGTTTAACATGTTCCCAAGCTTACCATTCAAGTTTTGTTTGTTAGGAACCAGCACTATTTTTTATATATTTATGTAAATATTGATACTCACAGAATTAATATTAATTGATGCTAATAATTATTTAACAATTAGGGATCATCCTATCATTTTGTCCTATTTAAATAGTGAAAACCTATGAGCCACGAAACTTCTCGGTACCAGTGTTTTTCCGTTTTCAAAAAATTTTAAAACGTTGAATTAATTAATATTTATATAAAAACTCTTATATTTTTTATACTTCTATTTTTTTATATTTAATAAATTATTTATTTATTAAATTATAATTATAATTTTTTATATTGTTTATTTTATAATTAATAATTAAATATTTGATTATTTTTTATTTTTATTATAAAATATGATCATTCTTTTATTTTTATAAAATAATTAATATTTATATAAAAATCTTTATATTTTTTAGATTTATCTATATATTTTTGTTTCTTATATTTTTATAATATCATTTCGTTTTATCATTTTATATTCATTTTTAATTTTTAACAGTAAAATTTCAATAACCGCCAAAATGGCAAAATAATAAGTACTATTACTACGACAATCACAGCAATCAATTGACATAGACTGATCAGATCTTCTCGGCAGTACTGTAGATGACCCGGCAATTGCTTGCTTAGCAGTAGATCAAACATCTTCCCGTCTAATCAAACAAAAAGGTTACAAATAGAAACATAAATATGTGAGACTACATTTACATACCATGTCCACGTTGGACCAATCAGAGAGTGCCACATTAGTCTCCCATGCAAAATCATGGCCACGTGGTCATTTCCTTCTCTTCAAGAAATAGGGTCTTCATAAATTGCCCAACTAACCATGCAAAGGAAACACATGGAGAATGGGTCTGAACTAGTTAAGGCCTCATGGGGATGAAGGGCCTCGATGGGCGAGACATAGCTTTCATGATTCCTCAATCAATCTCTCCCTAGGCCCATTAAAATTTGTCAGGGTCCCAATTTTCAATTTGAAGCAACTCCTTCAAATTGACTCTCATGCACCTAGCAGACCCCATACTCTCATTGTGGGCATATGACCACGAGGCCATTCTCTCATTGTGGAATGTCCAATTTGAGCTAACGCCACCAAAATACTAAGCAACCAAGATATATACCATTCCTAACCGAATAGTAGGGGGCATACCATTCCTAACTTTGTCTACTTGAGTGACCACCCACCCCGGTGGTCTGTGAAAAAATCCTTTTTCATAAAATTAATTCACTGATCGACACAAGCAAAAACATAAGTTGCCCAAGGGCAACACGAGGGCTAACATCAATGGGAAAAGGAAGGCAACCTGTGTAAATAACCAGGAGTATCGTGAAGAAACAGAATGGGAAGTTTTTAAGTGATGCAGCCACTAAGAGAGGCCAAAAATTTTTAGAATGGATAACTTGATTAACTCCTTCCCAACATCTTACATAACAAAATTCCCTAGTAAATGATCGTTGTTCCTTTCCCCCTTTGCAAATACATCAATAGTTATTATCGGTCTTACTTTGAAAGCCAATAGATTATAAGAAACAACGTACAAGCAGCTATGACTGCAGAAAGGATCAGAGTATCCCTTGATCTTCTTCTTCTGATTGAACCTGTTAAAATCATGCATAAGATTTATGAGAACATCAGAATGCCGTAATTTTGGATTTGGAGAATCCATTGACATACCAAGCAGGCCACGGATAACGGGGAATTTGTCACTTAGGAGCTTCACTTTCCCTTGAACATCTCCAAACAATGCCCTTTGAGAGCCCAAAACTGATCTTGTTGTTTGAGCTTGACTGATCACATCATCCAACTGCATAAAAAATACCCCAACAATGTTACCTGGTCTTAAATAAAATTGATTTTCTAAAGGCAGAACAAAGTTAATAATGGTAAATCCAAAACCAGGGCATGACCATCAATTTAGTTTTTTGCGGGTGCTAAGATAGAGACCAAGATAAGATAAATTTACATAATGCCATAATCTATGGTACCAAGTCAAGCAAGTGGGCACTGACATATTACCGACAATTATCCTAGCACATAGAGGGAAATATATAGATAAAATAACAAGACAGTTCACACCAGTGAGCTCTACACAAGTTCCCGGGTGGGCTTGTCCCTTACTATCATGCAGATGAGGAGATCAGACAATAGCATACCTCCAAAACCAAGAAATCCGCATACATGGAGTGCACTTGGCATTATCGACCAGATGTGAATTTCCCAACTCATGTCATATTGGATGCAGTACAGGATTGATCAGAAGAACAATAATAATCTCAGAAGCCATAAAAAGTCGGTTACACCAAGCAATAGATATATTCATCCAACTTCACTTTCCAAATTTTGTGTACTGCAGCAAAATTTCCTCAAGCAACGTTTTGCCAAACTTAAAAAGTCCAATGTTTTAGATTAATTCAGACCAAAAATAGTATGAAGGTGAGATTTATTAGTCTGGACAAGGCTAAAGACAGAAATTCAATGTATCATGCTTTGGCAATCACATAACTCAGTACTCCGCAGGTCAAAGTTCATTGCTTGCACCCCTTCAAGGTAATGATGTTATAAGTACTAAACCTGTAGGGTACTTTACACGAAGAAATCAACAAATGAATATCATAGAGGATTTAAGCCTTACATGAGATATATTCCCGTGGATAGCTGCTCTCTCTCGCAGTAACTGCATCCTTGGAGACCCAGATGCCTATAAACATTGCAGATCATATTTAGCACTGAGAAGCAATAACACAACTGTACAAGAAAAAACTGAGCCAGGATTTGACAATATCTCCTGATCTTGCTCACCTTGTACTCACTTATCTCATCTCTGACGGAATTTAGAAGCTCCGCGTGCTCTCTCATTGAGTTTATGTTCGATTTAATACGCTTGAATTCCTATAGAAACATATGCTCAATATTTCAATGGGGGCAGATCACAATTGCCAAATAACTGCTAGACTTGGTGATGCAGGCCCTAAACAATAATCAAGGGTAATGACTAGGAGATAAAACAATCAAAAAATAAAATTCAGAACTAATTAAAGCCAATGATCCTGCATATACTATTAATAAAAAGCCATCCAATGTACATACGCTCTTGCCTCAACTTTACCAACCCAGATATGCCACATCAAGATCCAAATTGTATATATGCTTACGAAGATGCTGAGATCCACTCTTACAGTTTGAATTGGACCCATTATTAGAATCAAATTATATTGGTTTTATATGGCTAAAGCCAGGCCTGATTCTTGAGTGCCAAACTAGGCTTAACTGAATTTTAATTTGCTGTGTGGTGCAGCAAAATTTTTTATTTTTAATTGACTGGAAACCAGTACAAGAAAATGCAGCTCAGATACGGGCGTGGGGGAGTAAAAGGATGAAAAAAACCAAGAGCCAAAAACTAAAACCTGGTTAAACTCATGAAGTATGTCTCTATGCCTAGCAAGCTTCTGAGTAACTGAAGCTGTAGCTGCAGCAGATCCAGCACAGCGACTCATAGCATCATTTGTGTCCTGTAGCTTCTCAAGCAAGGACTGTATCTCCATTTCCATGGATTTCCAAGATCTGCTTGATCCAACAGTTGGTGAACCACTATCTACATAACCTGAACCATTACCTTAATTAAATTAGTTCATAGTTGTCAACTAGTCGTTAGCAGTAATTTGCAATGGTGATTTGACTGTTGTTGCAAGAAAAGACAGCAGAAACTATAGATGACAAGATGATCATTGTATCAGAGTCCTTGATTTCACAAAGCAAATATCTTATACGATAATCTGTGGAATATGAGTTTGAAGTGAATCAATAGAATTAGGCATGCATGACTGAACTTCTGAAAGATATCATGATGTAGCTCCGATTGTCAAAAATGAAATCAAAGGGGCTTGATTAAGATGGTTCATTTAAAATTATATTTAAGATAAAAACCATAAAATACAAATTTGAGCAGTTCCAAGAGGCTAAGGAGACCATTGAAAACTTTAAAAGATGTAGAGATACATAACGGGTTTTTGAATGGTATAACTACAAGTATACTCTTAGAGAATGCCCAGTGGATAAAATGGTTTCATGTCCTAATTCCAACTAGTTTGATATATAAAGTTTTTCCGTTGGGTTTCTCTGTAGATTGTAACCTTGAGTACAACTATTTGGAAATAAGGGAAAGAGGGGAAAAAAATACCGGAAATAGACCAATAATAAGATCTTTATTTTTTGATGAAAGAAGTCTAATATAATCACAAATTGTGATGAAAAAATGGATAAAACAGGAAGAAGACGGTGCTAAAAGCCACATTTGGCAGCAGCAGGCATTTAGAAAGTCTCAGTGCACTGAGCAGTTTGAACATGGAACCAGCCCACATCATAGACATTAAAGCGTACATTCTTGACTTAGAAGAAACAAGAACAACATGGCACGAATGTAACAAAACAATATGCTTTGGCTCTATTTCAATAAATGCATACAATCAGATCAAAGTAGGAAATTCTAGTAGGATATTTTTGAAAAAAGGTAAGATACTAGCTAGTAAATAAATAAGAACCTCACAACCAGAGGAAGCAAGAATTGTAGGTATCTTTCATAAAAGGATTTCTTCAGATGTTGAGGAAGCACCAATTGACTTAAAAGAATAAAAATTCTTTATTATTTCTCACCAATAAGGCTAGGTCATTTGTGCTTGAACCATTAAGTTGTTGATTAATGAATCGGAGGCAGGCAAACCCGTTATAGAAAGTTGTTACTCATCTCAGCAAAACTAATTTTCAGAATTTTACAAAAACCCGAATATGGCATTTAAAGAAAGGTCTTTGGGGGCACATAATGTAATAAAACCCACAATCATGCAAACCTCAAATCAAACAAACCATATTCAAATGTCTCCATGAATGGCATTCAAAGGCCAAGCATGGATGAGAAAGCCTAAAACAGACTGCTCTTTCAGTGAACATATCATATGTGAACACCTTAACATGATTCCATCTCAATTTATAACAGGCATAAATTGCACCAAGTTCCACTTCTCTCCTGGTTACATTAGAATCCTTTATCCTCTTTTTCTCTTTGTAAGTAGAACTTCTAAAACCGAGATTATTTCCAATGTCGGTCAAGTTGAGGGCAACACCATCAATCATGGTCACGTCCTTGAAATGCTGACTAACAATTATAGGGTCTATCGCGATATGATGTACGTGACATCGTAAGCATAAGAGTAATATTATTAGGATCACTAAGTCAACCAAAATGAAAAAACTCCAACAAAGAGCGATTTCATTGGTCACTGAAAAGATTAATACAGCTTCTTTCAGCTTTACTGCACCAATTCAGTACCACCAATTGAACTTTGTCATTTGGGTCACCAACATTTCTAGTCATAAATCCTAATAGCACCACTAGGCCCGCACATAGTAGCTTTCAAGGAATATGAATAGAATTCAAAGTATTTCAAGTTATTGCTAGCCAGGGACATTGCTTAACCTAGGACACAAGACACAGAACATGGGACTCAACACAAGTACACGATATGGACACAGCAACATGACATAATTCGAACAAATTTTTCACTACCAAGTGTAGTATCTTATTAATGTCGTGTCTAAAGGATGTGTTGGTCGTGAATATAAAACATCAATTTTCACCTTTTCTTGTTTCAGATGAGTAAGGCAATTTCCTTCGATTCTGACATATCAACAGGCAATGTATGCACAAGAATCAAATTTAACCTAGCGGAGAAGAGGAAGATCTATGATCTTAAAGTAACCTAAAACTAAACACCGAACAAAAACAAAGAATTTAGAACAAGAACACCAAAAACACCTTGAGATCTGCAATGCCATAGCCTTATACTAGCTCCAATTGAAGAATTTCACTCCAATTTAACTAATTACGAAATCAAATATATAAATCGAGAGAGAGAGAGAGGACCGTGAGTGAAGCGAGCACCGAGCTTGGCATAAGAGGAGAGCTTGACGTCGATATCACCTTCGAGCTTGCGAGCTTCTTTCCTCAGCTCCTCCCATCCCGACTCCTGCAATATCTCCAGATTTGGATCCGCCATTTCTGCAGACCACAACAACTCTCTCTCTCCCTCCTCTCTCTCTCGTCGATCACTGAAAGTAGACTTGGAGAATTCAAATTTGAGAGAAAACTTCTGATTGTATGGTTCGATTCTTTCGAGTTGTTAAGTCGTCGCTTTTGTTCTTCGTTCGCACCAAAATTAAATCCACAAGAGAGAGAGAGAGAGAGAGAGAGAGAGATTGAACTTGCTATGTACCAAAAAAAAAAAAAAAGAACTTGCCATTCTTCATGGGCTCAATTTGGATTTTAAGTTAGGGCTTTGACTTCCTTTTGGGCCTCGACTCAATAGACCAACCGATACGAAGGAATTAAGGTTCTTGGTCAGTAGTGCCCCTGTCATTGGTGTTGGGCCTCTTTTTTCATTATTGGATCCATACTGGGCCTCACAGCAGGAGTTCTAATACTAGGTCTTCAGCCCACACAGAATGGTATTGATCAGTGATCATGGCTAATGCGCTGGATTTTGTATCGGATGTCCCCCTAAATATCCTATAAATTTTTTAAGGATACTCGAAAATAATGGTTTTTACTACTTGTAGTATTTTTTACCGATTTGATCCCAAGAGTTTTACTCAGCTAATTTAGTTGATAAAAATTTTAAAAATAGTATCAATAAATCTGATATCATAATCAATTTCGATAAAACAAAAGGCTTTTATGTAGATATATGGGGCAACCTTTCTTATCAACTAGGTGACTTTGGGCATTGCTCCAGATGAATACTCTGTATTTTGAATCTAATTGTATTGAGTATGTTGAGAAATTGCACATGAAAAACAAAGAAAATGCAAAACCTCGTTAACCGTTGTTTCAATTTTTTTCTTGGTAAAACGAGAGATGAAGAGCGACTATTGAGTATTTAATAATTCATTTTTTTTTTTTTTAAAAAAAACATTTAGTATCATCATCTACTTGAACAATTACCTCAGTGGTTTGTTTCAACTTAAAGCAGGCTGCGCTCCAAGGCATCTATTACGTATTTAATAATTCAAATAAACATATGAATATTCAAATATCCTAAGATTGTACCTAACATCCAGCACATTTTAGTAACTTCTAGTTGAAGTAAGTTAGGGTGGGTTCAGTTCCAGCCGCCCAAATTGGGGTGGTGGGTTGGGTTCTTCCACTTTATGAGCTGGCCTAATTGGGCTAAAGTGATGCTCACTCATCAAACAAATGAACAAGTCCCCCCCCCCCAAAAAAAAAAAAAAGTTGTCCACCGGGCAAAAAGAAAATGTTTACTCAGGTCACAGTCTTTTTTTTTCACCGGTTGGTATTTAGGATGCGTCAACTAATCCGGCTTGAGTATTATGGGGTTTATTATAGGGTTGACTCTCCTAAATCCTGTTTTTCCATTCCCATGACTCGAACTCGAAACCTATGATTAATAGTGTTATTCGGGTTACTGTTGCAATGTAATGGCAACCCCACACTAGGATATCAATCAAGTTGAGAGTAGATCTAGATCAATCGATTCAATGATGTAAAGGAGGATTGGACATGCCCAAGGATAGAAAATGAATTTAGTAGGTGTTGTATAGAGTCGTTAATCATCACTATAAAAGGGGGCGAAATTATAAATTTTAGTGAAAGGCGAGATAAACATACAATTTCAGTATCAGCTACCTCTCGGCCCCCTCCTTTCTTCCCTTACGGTGGGCATTATAGAAAAGACAATATTTTATAGCATGCTTCGAAGACTTCATGTTTGAAGTAACTCTTGGTCTCTTTGAGGGGGAAAAAATGAATAAACCAAGTCCAGCTAGAAGAAAATTTGAGCCATTAGTAATTTAACAATTAAACTATTTAGAAAAAGGTATATTTCAAAAATATCTTGTAATTTATCACAAAAAAAAAAAGACAAACAATTTTTCTTTTATTTTTCTTACAAAAAGTTATAATTATTGCGATTATCGGTTGATCCCAAAGTAATTATTAATTTATCGAACCTTCGCAATTGATAACACGAAAATAACGTAACGATGAATCTTTGTTTTAACCCAAAATCAAGCTTAATCATTTTTAATTAGTATTTGTGACCAGACATGATTAGAAATTATATTAAAGATCAATTAACGACAGCAAGCTTCGGCAATATCTGGCTCAAAAAAGAACGCCTACCTAGTCCAAGGCAACCTATGTACGAATCTGAGTCAGGATAATATAAGATATAATAAAGAATAATAATTGATTTTTGTTAGGTACAGGTGATCGTACAAGGTTGCATGCGGCTAACGTAAGTAAAAATGTGGCTGAAAAGAATAACTTCCAGTAAGATAGGTGTTCGAGTTGGTAGGGACGTTGAAGGCTGCATTAGGGTATATATTCATGGACGGTAATTTAATCTGTTTGATTTAAATTTAATATATTTATCAAATATCAATAATTTATAAAAAAAAAAATTATAAGAAATTATGCTCTTCTAATCTCATGAATCAAAATTTTAATTGAAATGACATATTATTCGAGAATTACAATTTTAATGAAATTAAAGAGTATAACACGACAGATCGAATAGAAATGTTTTTTGAAAAAAGAAATATTAAAAACAAAGTTTGGTTAGATAATTAGAAAAATATTTCGAAAGATAATAATGAAAAACATCACTAATAATTCAATGTAAATACAATTGACTTTGTAATAAGCCAGGTTAGGTAGTTAGTTTTTGATAGGAGTTGTCCTTCTCATATATTGTTCTATAATTAATTTTCTTCCTCAGCGACCAAAGTTGTTAATTTTCTTTGAGTGGTTCTCGTCTCCATGGAGGGCTAAATAAATATTTTTGACTCAATCTAAAATACGCCAACGGGACCTTAAGATGGGGGATTCGACTTTTAACACAAGATTTGTGATCCATATCTCTGCCACGTGGCTCTTTTAGAGAACAACGTATTAAAAGAATTTATATATATATATATATTTTAATATATAATGTTATATATATTGAGAAAAATTTTTAACTACTGATTTTATAATTTAGGTGACACATGATTATCAGGTTAAAATTTTTATTCAATAATTTGTAATCAAAAAACATTACTGTTTTCGTCTACCTTTGACAAACACCTGTTCATTCTGGTTTTGTTAAGATAGTTTTTAGATTTTTAATAATTTTTCACATAATTTAAACTATTTTTTTTTAACGCGGACATCTTAGATATCGCGTTTGTTGATTTTGATATTCTCGATAGTCAATGTTCGCAAAACAAATAGTTCACAAAATTGAATAAATAGATATCTCTCGATTTGAAAAAAACTAAATGCATCACAATCAAGCGAAGCTACTTCTCAACTTCACCATACTAATTTGATTTCATATTTTGAAATTTCATACCCTGTATTTTGTAATTTCTTAACATTTTAGTAAATTTATATTAATAATTTTATTCTAAATACAGTAAATATAGTTCAAATTAAAAATTTAATAGTCTCATAGTAACATCAAGATAGGTAAAAGTATCGGTTGTATTTCTTTTTTTTTTTTTCAATAAAAAGATTATTTTTTAAAAATTAACTACAAAAAAAGGATTTTATCTTAAATTGTAATATAAAAAAGTTTATGTCGATTAGAGATTTTCATCTTATTATTTTGGTTCTGAAACTCTCCTAATAATATTGTTCAGATAATGCCACGTCGAGATAATAATCTTATCATTTCGCTGGTGGAACATTATTTCCCTTTATGAATACTTTCCCTTGTGGGGAGCCAGAAAGGATGAATTGACATCCAAGTCACCCGCTTCCAGAGGTTTGACGCCTCTCGGGGCCGTTAATCCAAAGGTTGGGTCCCGCCAAATTTGAATTATTGGCACGCGTAACTCGTGTGATTGGTCCTCGCACCCCATATGGGTCCCATTACATTGTCCTAGTTTGGTGGAGCTCTGAATCGGACGGTCCCACATTCATCATGGAAAATTAGCGGTGGATTTGTACACTCAAGTACGTAGGAGATTATCCGTACTTTCGTGTACGGACAAGGACGATTGGACTCTTCTTCTCCTCCTCCTTCATCGTACGCCAACGATTTTTGACCTACATTTGATTTCTTTTTCCTTTTTCATGTTAAAAATTTTGAAAACAAGAAAATACTAATATAATTTATTTGATTAATAAAATTTTTTTCAGATAATTCAAATCCAAAATATAAATATAATATGAAAATTTAAATTTAATATTTTATTTAAATAAAACCCTTCAATTCAAAATTTTCACAAAAACATAATCGTCACTTATTATCAGAATAAATAATATTAAAAAAATTAAATAAACTAAATTTTACATGATAGTCAATTATTTTATAATTTTTTAAGTAATTGAAAAGGTATTTTGATCACAGGGCAAATTTAATGTATGCAAAGTTTCCGAATATAAAAATTCTATTACTCCACCTTTTGTAATATATATATATATATATATATATATATATATATATATGTTTCTTTTTGACTTATTAAACAACTGACTTCTCTTGTGGCGGTGGTTTAGTCAAGAAGTCGGTCGCCATGAGGCCGAAGGTCTTCATTTTACATTAACCTTGGTCTTACATTTGATTCTTCTTTTTCATACTATATAATTTAAAAATTAAGAAAAAAACTACTATTTAATTAATTTTATAAATGAATATTCTCGCATATAACTTAAATTTTTGTATAAATAAGACCGGTCAAGATAAAAGGGGGGATCTCTCTCTCTCTCTTTTTTTGGGTACCTGATTCTCAGTGTTAGGAGTTTCGTTTCGATTAATTCGAATCGACTTGATTGTCGGACCTCCTATAGAGGGGGAGGTTGCTTAAAATAGTTTTTTCTGTTCTAAAAAAGACTCGAATCCGAATGCGTGATTAAGGGATGTAGAGCTCTTTCTACTACGCCAACCGACCTTTGGTTCTCTCTCTTTTTATCTCTCTCTTTTTTTTGATATCTTGATTTGGCTATCACTTAATATCCGAAATTTTATCTCAATTAATCTAAATTGATCGTTGCAGGGTCCATTTTGGGGGCGGGTTTCCTAACATTGTTTTTTTCGTACTCAGGGGGAGTCGAACTCCCAACCTGATTAAGGGATGAAAGTGTTCATCCCACTTACGTCAACAAATATCGATTCACTCTCTCTCTTCCAAAAGTATTCTTCCTTTGTCCCCTCTCTTGCTTTTTTATAGTCTTATCTCTCATGCAATTATTAACTTTACTACCAGTAAACCAACAACGACAATTTTCGATTAACTTTATTATTAGAGAACTAACAACATTAACTTCAATTATCTTTTTCTTTTTTTATTTTTTTCTAGGCAAATAATCTGAGGAGCAAGGCCCATGTACATGGCACGGTCAACAATTTCTAGGAAGCACCGCAGGTACGACCTGACTTCCCCTCATCCTCGTCTCCATCCAGGCTAAACTAACATTTTTCCACTTCGCATCCCACGAAATCCAAAATTTGCGGAGACATGGTGGAAACTAAAGCCCACGCGAAGCTTCAAACCAACCCCAATCACGATTACCTACCTATGTCCACCGTCCACCGAAAAACGTCACATTCTTGTCAAAATGTAAATGATGATTTTAGAAACATTATACTGCATTTTTAATGCTAAATGTTATTAATAAAAATATCACTGCTTTTTATAAAGAAATTTAATGAAAAGTTATTAATATAATGATTATTTTTGCTTTTGTGATTTATATGGAAGGGATAGGACTCAACTGATTTTAAATGAAATTTTTAATTAAAATTATTAATATAACGATAATTTTATTTATATTATGTTTATATATATAACTTTTACTTTTAACAAAATATAATATTTCTTACAAAAAGCATTTGTATTAATTAAGAAATATTTTAGATAGGATATAACAAAATAAAGATAAGTGAATTTACCAATCCATTAATTTAATAAAGACGAAATTAATATTCAATTTTTTTATTATTATTTTCAAATACATGCGGTGTAGGCATAGTTTACTTGTACGGACCACGCGGACCGTTAAAAGGTCCCTCCTTGGAAGCGTCAGGTCCCAAATTTTATTACGGCCCTTGTTTGATGCTAAACGCTAGCCTCGTCGCAGCCTTCATTTGGTTTCTTTTGCTGACTTTTGATCTCTCTCTCTCTCTCTCCCCTCCTTTTAGTTCCACATTTTCCCAACCGTGTGCTGACTATCGTAGATCCACCCCTCTCACTGGTTCTAGGAAGGTTCCGGTTTTGACTAATAGAGCTTTATAAGGGTCTTATCTCAAACCGCCATGTTCTGATAAATTCATTGCATTTAGAGATCTCTAGCTCCTATTAATCAAAAAAACCACCCAGGAAAATTGCTTCTTTTGGGTTTTCAGTGCAAAAATCACAGTTTTAATTAAAAGGGATTTCTTTATTTTCCGAGTCGGATGAAAATCGTCTTCTGCAAAAACTCAAGACCCCAGAAAAACCATGTCAAACATACCCACCTCTCTCTCTGAGGTCTGTCTCACCCTTTTTCGTCTCACGATTTCAATTGGTGACCCTTGGCCTTTTTCTTAACCCTTCCACATCTGTCTCTCTCTCTCTCACATCAAATTCGATAAAATCATGAGGAAAATTAGAGGATTCAAGTTGGGGAAAAGACTAGTTCGGGTCTGCAAGTGGATGACTCGGAGAAAGTTCAAGTCAGGTTATCGCAGATTAGACGCTCCGGCGTGTAAGAAGAGCAAAATCTCATGTCTTCTTGACTGGGGACGACGTCGTTTCAACATCGGAACGAAGACTCTCTCTTTCTCCAAACCCGGGTCGGGTTATGTTCACATAGGCGAAGAACCGGTTGAGGAGAAGCCACCGGTCCCAAAAGGTCACTTGGCAGTTTATGTGGCTCCCAAAGATGATGATCCGCACCGGTTCTTGGTTCCGGTTATTTACTTTAATCATCCTTTGTTTGGTGAGTTATTAAAGACGGCTGAGGAAGAATTCGGGTATCACCACCCGGGTGGAATCACAATTCCTTGTCGGCTTTCGGAATTTGAGCGGATCCAAACCGAAATCGCCGCCGTAGAGGGCTGCCGGAAAATGATGTGGAAGCGTCACTAATGGAGCTCCATCCTCGGTGGTGGTGGTGATGTTTTTACGACGATGTCGATGATGATGATGAAAATGATGTTTAGGACTCATATTAATGTTCTGGTTTTACTTGCTCCTTTGTTTTTACTTAAATATAGGACTTCCATAGCCCCTCAATTTTTTTTTTTTCTTTTGGGAATTTTCAAGTGAAAAAGATTTAGTGGAATGGAATCATTTGTACATTTATTGTGGTTTTCTTGGTTTTGAATCATTCAAAGTTGTGGTAGGTAGCCCATATTTGGGTCCTCCAAATTCCGGTGTAGCGGGGTAATTAATGTGGGTCGGTATCACGGTGCAACTAATGAAATTTCGTGAGAAAGTTTAGCATACTTTAACATATATACGAAGGTAGTCGTAGGGCTCTTGAGAAAAGTTAATTTAACAAACTTGTTTTTATAAAAATTTCATATTAACTTATTAATTTTTCCAAAAATAACTAAAATTTCTTAATATTTTGTTATATTAAATATACTAATTTTTTTTTTTTTTTATATAAGAAGACTCGAACTATAAATCTTTTATGAAGAAAAGAAAAGACGATAACAATTGAATTATAATTCATTAACGGATACTATTGAATTTCTATGTAGTTCCGTCGATCGCTCTAACAAACAGGATTCCATTTGAAATCAAATATGAAGATTCATAATTAGTATACCAGAATGGAGGGAATTACGTGAACTCTCTCAATCCCTCTCAAACTCCTCTTTGTTCTTCAAGGATGGACTCCTTCCATGTAAAGGTTTCCCGCAATGGGTATCAACAGTTATGGTGTAGGCTTTGATTAAGACATAGAGCTCAGGTTAGAGAGTAGGTTAAGTTGCCATAGAAGAGAGCGGGGTGTCAAAAGGAATTTGAGTAATTTGTTTTTTTTTAAAAAAAAATTAAGTAAAAATATTTCTTTTCTTTTGAATCTTAACATAAAATTTAACAGATGAATAAACAGAATGACCAATTTCATTCAATCAAACTTGAGAGAAAGGTTGCCAAAAATTATAAAACTGATTGGGGGACTAACTTAACGATCAATCATGGTTTATAAGGTAATTTTACATTTTTCTTTATAATTATTGGTGTTGGTGTGAGGATTGAAACCCAATTTAATCTAACCCTAATGCAAAATCTTCCCGGCTTTGGTCACCACAAGTGTCCTTATCACCTTTCAACTTGGTGAGTTGTAGCTGAGAATCTCCAATGGAGATCACTTGATGCAGAATGGGAATCCTTTCCTCACCTCCATCCACTTGATTGGGGGAGAAATCAAGTGAACTAATGGACGAGATGGTGTGTTGTGTTGGACTTTAGGGTTGTGGCATGTAAAAAGTCCTATGTGTTTAGGCCTGTATTGTGGTCCATTACAATGAAATGAACAAATATAGGAATTTTATTATTATTTTTCCATCTTTTTTGACTTCTAATGGTTGTCCCCGCTCCATATCAAATGGGGTGTCCTAAATTCTCTGGTCCTTTAATTGATGTTTAACTCTTAATGAGGTATGAACATGAAATTAGGCAACACAACTCTCTCTCTCACACACCAACCGACAATCGTCCTAATAAGATGAAATATTAGATTTCTAAATCAAGTTTTGAATTCAAAATTTAAAAATAAAAAATACTATACTAGGAGAGTCCTTCCTAAATAGCGCTCCCGTAAACGGGCTAATCAGATTAATCGAAATATAATATTAAATACCGATGGTGAAAATTAAAGAAAAAAAAAAAAAGGAACTCTCTTTTTCTCTCTCACAGGGCTGTCTTGATAGTCTCTTTTTCAGCGTGGACCATGAGCATGCATGGCCAGCATTTCCTCATAGCTCTCATTTTTTCATTCTAATTTCATTTTTTGGGGCTGAAGTAGAGTCGTAGCTGTCAGTATTAATGAAAATGTGGTACCATCCAAACTCTCATTTAGGTATGAAAGATAGATAGGTTTGGGTAAACCGAAGCCGAACTCAATTAATTTAGGTAAGATTTTCGATAAAAAATTATTGATATAAGAATAATTTTAGTTCTTCTAGAAAAATTCAACTTTTATTCAAAAAAATTTATATTATTAAAAAAATAAACAAAATTAATATTTACACATTCATATCATCACAATTTAATATGCTCTATGAGAAAAAAAAAAACAAATACTCTTCTTTATATGAGAAAGAAACCAAAGAAAATATATTCTTGATTTTTTTTTTTTTCACTTTTCTGATCGAAATGGTGAGGACTAATAGGGTAACAAATCCATGCCAATTATTGATGTAGATCTCAAAATGTGGACATGAAACCCTAATTGAATGCAGACTTGTTCCTCTTCTTCAATTTTTTTCTTAAATCATTTTCGGTCGCTTTATGAAACAGCTACGATCGTTCTTTTTTTTATTAAATATTGAAATGAATCGCCTTAAAATAAGGGTAATTATCATTAATGCATATCATTATCAGAAAATAATAGTTCTAAATAAAAATCAACAAACCAAAACTTTGAAAAACACAAGGTACTTTATTCCAAACCAATAATGCATAATGCTTGAAAAAATTGATAAACCAAATCTAAACATGAATTGGTCAAGATCTATTACTTGACTATATATTTCATTAACCTTCGATTATTTCTAGGGATGTAAGTGTTACACATAAACTCATCGTTCTCAGGCTTTGCGGGATCTAAATTCTTTTTAAGGATAAAAAAAAAAAAGAAAAGTTAGCTCATGAAGTTAAGAAATAACATCGTGTGATATAGAATATAAAATAATGAATTTTAAAATCATTTTAATGCAAATATATAAATAGTGAATACGAAACATTCATCTCTAAAAAAATTCGTAATGCAGAGAACCCTTCAAATAAAAGGTTTTCTACGGATTTATAATTTCAAATATACAATGTTTACCCAACATTGGTTGGCATAGTTGATAAAGGATACTGCGTCCCTTGAACTCAGCTTGAAGATGGAAAAACGAATGTTAGGAGATTCGCTCCTGCAAAACAGGTTCTACAGTAGTTGATCCAGATTTAGTCGAGATAAAATTTTGGATACTGAACGATAGCTTAGCCAAGGTACCAAAAAAAATACAATGTTTATTTGCGCACACACACATATGTATATTTTTGTATGTATGCATATTTTGCACACTTAATGAACCTTTCAAATTTCACCAAGTATTCAAAGAGTAGTAGGTGTAAGATAGTGAAGGGCACTTATTGCAGAATTGGACTTTTCAAATGGTGCAAAGGCTATGCTTCATTGGTCAGTTTCTTTGCTTAACAAAGGGTCGAAATTGCATTTGATTTCTATATGTCCATAAAGTTAATAAAGGGTTTGAAACCAAAACAGGTTTGATACATTCGGTCAAAGAATTAGAAGAGAGAATAATATTTTTGATATGTCTTTGGGGGAATGTATAAGTTTTAAATGGAAATTCGTGATATATATATTACAAATATAATTCAGACAAATTTTTATAATAAAAGAATCGAATAAATTATGTATATGTATTATACTATCTAAATCATGTATCGAATATCAATTGCGTCATCAAATTTCGATTTCATAATTAAATGACATGGACAAATGCATCTTTTCCCATATTATCTTTTCTAAATATTACAATTTAATTATTTTATTTACAATATCTGTAAATAAAATAAAAAATTATGCATAAAAATATAAAACTTGTCAAACAATTCACATCTTTTCCCATATTCTTGGGAAGGAGGTTCCCATATTCTATATCTTGATTCGGAAAGATCACTTTGAGATCAAATGCATCTCAAGCTCAGAAGTTTCATGTCATATCACTTTGAAAACCTTGAAAAAGAAAGAAGGGGGAGGACTTTGGATCTCAACTAAATCAACTACTAGACCTTGTTATTGTTCTTCTTGTTCTTCTTCTTCTTCTTCTTCTTCTTCTTCTTCTTCTTCTTCTTCTTCTTCTTCTTCTTCTTCTTCTTCTTCTTCTTCTTCTTCTTCTTCTTCTTCTTCTTCTTCTTCTTCTTCTTCTTCTTCTTCTTCTTCTTCTTCTTCTTCTTCTTCTTCTTCTTCTTCTTCTTCTTCTTCTTCTTCTTCTTCTTCTTTCGGTTCCCAAAAGGGGCAGAGGCCCGGACAAGGAGAGCACAAGAAGAAAACACGAAGCCACAAAACAGAGGCCAAACAGGAAACCGGGGAGAGTGACTTAAGGACACTTTTTGGGTGAGAAAGGACCTCTACAAGAAGCCACAGAACATGGACATGTCACCACTTCCCTGGCTTACGCATAGTCCATAATGGGCGTAACCGGGCCCAGGCCCAATGGATATAAACCTTACTGGATTTTTATTTATTTATTTATTTATTTTAAGTTTTTGGGGTTTAAATGCTACGTTTTTATATTAAATTTGCTTGTTTACCGATCTTTAGGCAATCATCTATGCTTGTGTTTTGAATTGACGATGAAGGTTAAAATATAAACCAATCAATAGCATCTCCCTTCAAAAGTTCGAATTTTTTTTCAAGTAGATGGTATTTTCACGAAAATTTAAAATGGTACAAAAGTGAAAGGTCCGGAGTTTGAGTAACATCAGCTTTCCTTTTCACTCGTTTAAAAATTTCAGCCACCCAATTTGATATGCTTTGCTTGCCTACTTCCTCCTTCACGGAGAGTGTAGCACTGTATGTGAGTTCACCTACTTAAGGCCCCTTTATGAGTTGTAGTGCAAACAAGAACTTATCAGTTAAGGGCATGTTCATAGTTGCTGTGAAAATTTGAGCAAAAGCATAGGTTCAACCATTTTTTTGGGGGAAGAAAATGCACCCCCCAAGATCATTTCAAGTCATCCAAGTGTATTGCTGAGTTCAGACTGCACATAGACACCATTCATGCCACTACAACTATTTCCTATCCATTATAATTTACCAATCTTGTGCTTTTCCTTTAGGTCAGAGATGAAGTTATGGGTGCTACTTGTATTAACCAAGGCAGGTTTGTTAGAAGCCCAACACATCTGGACCTGCGAAGAAGTCCACAACCCTTGCACTGGCGTTAATCTCTATGTTTTACAGATCATGGGTTGTAATGGTATAGGATGTGGTGCATTACTTTTCATTCAGGTGGTACAGCGGTACATGGTTGGTAAGTTTTGTTAGATGCATAGACTGCAAGTTCAGATGGTAGTTTGCCTTCATTTAGATCATTCTTTTGTTTTCTTGTAAGGGTTGATAGGCATATGTAAGTTAATGCTTAGTTCTCTTTTGCTTTCTCCCTCAATGCTTAGTCCGACTGTCACCTCTGTGGCACAGATGCTCCAAGGCCTCCTAACCCAGATTCTGTATTGCCATCTTGGGCATGATTGTAAGGTTGTGGTTACTATAACTACTAAAATACTCATTTAGATTTAACAAACCTGCTTTTTCTGTTTGGGGGGAAGGGGAGGGATCAGAGGCTTCTGGCTCTATTTATGTCAAAGGAAAATGGGGGCTGGTCATCATGGCTACTGCTCTCTGTGTGCATGGGTAGGAGGTACTAAACAAGGGGTTGCTGTTAACTCATTGGTAGCGGCAGCAGGTGAATTTTGTAGATGTGAAACCATGCCACTGAAGTAGCTTCAGTTTTGGGCTTCCATGGAAATTAAGGCATGTGATAGATGCCTCGGTGAAGTTTTCTGTAATAGCCTTCCAAACCACAATCTTTGCAGACCTAAAAGAAAGCCATAGGACTTCCCAGGCCCTGTGGTCCAATACAGAGTTGTGGAGTGTCCAGAAACACTGCTATATGCATAATGCTGGGCATCTCTATGTGCTTGTTGGCATGCAATTTTTTTTTTCCTGACCCTAGGCATAGTTCCTTCCTTTTTTTCTTCCTCCTAGACTTTTTTTGGGGCCTGAATTTAGATTTTCACTTTCCCTTTTCTTCTTACATGGTGCTTTTTAAATTTGCTTCTCTGAATCAACTTAGGATCCAATTACTGTAGAGTTTAATCGCTTTTTATGTTTTAAAGCTTCACTTGAAGTTGAATGAGTCTCTTTCTCTTCTTACTCTTTCTGGTTCCACTTTATGTCACATAGAGCCAGGGGAATCTTCGTGATTTCACTCCTGTAGGCCATGGCTGTTGTTAGTGCAAGGGGTACATAGTCTATATTGGGGATACAGATGTTGCCATTACTATTAGGTTGACTAGTAATATGAATGGATCAATTTTGTACCATTCTTGTGAGTATCAATATAAAAAGTGATGGACATCGGAACAAATTCTGACCATTCAAAATTTTACTATAATGATCAGAATTTGTATCTGACGGTCATTAAATAGCCACCATCACTATCGGTATGATAGTAAAATAACCCATGAATGAAATGTTTTATATCTATTTCTAGGATGAACTATAAGACAACATGTAGCTGGATACATATGCATGCTTCAAAGAATTGGTAGGACTGTGTCCGATCAAAATAAGCACCAGATTCTGCATGTAGTTGCCTAGGGAATGGTATTTCCTGTTCTCTTCTTTGTACGCGGCCTTTTCTTTTTATTGCGATATTTGGTTATTTTTAGCACACTAGTCGTTTTCCTTTATTCTCTCTTTCATGTTTCAGAGATATATTTGAGGACTAAGTACATAAATTTGCGGTCCATATACATTAAAATGGTTACTCTTAACATTTTCATAAACATATATGTCTATAGAAATTATAATCATTGGATAGTGAGGGTTTGCTCTTCAAAACCAGTCTACCATTTAAAGAAGAAGTCTGTAAATTTAATACTTAACTTGGGTCAACTAATAATTTGCAGGATAACTCTATTTATAAAGCTCCTTTATTTTTTTGGGGGGGGGGGGTTGGTGTCCTAGCAACTTGAAGTTTGAAATATTTCTTCAATCAATTTTTGAGAAAGATTTTTTCGTATGCTTTCTTGAACTTTTGAATTGATTTTAGTTATCGTGAGCTGCGAAGCGGAGAGCAAGGGGCTGCTGCCCTCTTGAAATTTTAAGAATTTTTTTTTTTTATGTAATTTAAAAATTATGACCCAAAATAGTGACCCTGCTCTTCGTCCCTCAACACTCCTTATAAATTCCTGATTTATTGTTGCTATTACAAAAACATTTCTTAGGGTGGTCCAAACTTTCTTTCCAAATCAGCATATTTTTGGCAATAGTGTTTGCCTTTTCCTTTCTTTTTTTCCTTCTTTTTTGCATTTTACTGGGAGAAGTATGAGTTTCAAAAAAGATGCTCCCATTGGTGCCTAAAAAGATGCTCTCATTAGCAGAACTTACACCTGTGGGACCTTGAAGACTACGAATGGGCCCTTTTCTTGCAAAAGAAGGCTCTGAGTGGGAATTAAAGAAGCCAAAAAGAACCACCATTCACCACAAAACATTAAACCTGGGTCATAAATAAAACAAATCCAAAGGAAGACAAAAATTGAAAAAAAGAGAATGTTGAGTAGAATCCTTCAACCACACTCCACTCACAACACGATCTTAGCTCTGAGACTTACTTATATCTTCTTCTACATCTTCTCCTTTCTCAGTAACGGCAATTTTGATGTTGTAGAGGCTCGAGTCTTCATCTATGCAGGCTGCTCTCAGGATAAGTATCAACCAAGCTCTCCCTTTGAAAGCAACCTCAACTCTTTACTAGCTTCAGCTGTTTCCGGGGCCTCTCAAGCCATTTACAATAGCTATGCTCTTGGGAACGATAGTTCATCACCTCCTGATGCTGCCATATTCGGCTTATACCAGTGCAGAGGCGATTTGAGGACTAGTGATTGCTCGAGATGCATTGAGAGTGCTGTTAGCCAAATTGGGTTGGTTTGTCCTTACTCTTATGGAGCTGCTTTGCAGCTAGAAGCCTGTTATGTAAGATATGAGCATGTCGATTTCTTGGGAAAGCTTGATACTGGTCTTATGTTTAAGAAGTGTAGCAAAAGTGTAAGTAGTGATGTTGAATTCTTTAGGCGGAGGGATGATGTTCTTGCTGACCTGCGAGCCGCAACTAGTTTTCGTGTTAGCAGTTCAGGCTTGGTTGAAGGATTTTCACAGTGTTTGGGGGATTTGAGCTCGGTTGATTGTTCTTCTTGCCTTGAGGATGCAGTTGGAAAGTTGAAGAATTTATGCGGATCAGCTGAAGCAGCCGATGTTTTCTTGGAGCAATGCTATGCTCGTTATTGGGCTTCTGGCTATTATGATTCACCTGCAGGTGCGCTCCCTAGAAATCTCTTCTCTTTTCTCTTTTATCACCATTTTTATAGTTTTTCGATATTCATGAAACAGAAGAATAACTCTTATTATTAAAAATGAGAATTTATCAAAGTTTTCTTTTCAAATCTCGAAGCAGATCGACCACTATACTGCAGAGAAAGAACAGAGAGACTCTTTAAAAATTTTGAAAGGCAATGGGTCAACAAGATAATCTTTTGTAAAGTAAAAGTGTGTGGAGGCATTGGCACTTTAGTTACTCTTTTGTGGCACTTCTCTTAATAACAACATTTCTCACTTCTTACTTTAGCCTTTTTCTTTCTTTATTATTATTTAAAAAAAATTATTTCTCTTTTTCTCTTTTTAGTGTGAAATGAAAGAAAAGGGTCCAAATTGATAAAACTACTCTTTCTAGTTGCAATCTGGGTAGTCCATCACCTAATCTTGAGGATGGTACAGTAGGATTGTTTCATTGCCTACACACAGTTGAGTGACTTGAGCGGGACTTCCATCCTGCAATCAAAGTAGACCAACACAATTGAAAAAACTTGCAAAATAAACTTAAAAGAATGGATGAGAGAGCTAAGGATCACCGATCACCGAGTCTAGTGGAGTCTGGTTTATTTTGAAATTTGAGAATAGAAAAGATAGTTGTTCTCTAAAATGGATTTGACAAGCGTTCAAATTAAATTAGTTGAAATATGATTTCTAATACTAATTGATATAATACTAAAAAAAAATCCAACCATTACAAACCCCATAGAGAGAGATTATTGAGTGACCCCAAATTCTAATGCATTTGCTTTGGCATGTGTACAGATTCCTCCAATGAGGACCAAATAGGTAAAACTGTGGCTATCATTGTTGGGGTCGTAGCAGGTCTGGCGGTTATTATCGTCCTCCTCTCATTTTGCAGAAAAGCCTTGGGTAAAAATCCCATCTTTTTTCTCATTTTTAGGCCCTGCAACAATATTTTTTTGTGAGAAAAGGTTAATAATTATGTTTAAACAAAAAATTCTTAGCAAGAGCAATTCAAAATGTCGTGTTATTCAAAAAGTTTAAACGTTGGATGAGTTTGTTTAAGTAATATATATAGATATTAAAAGCCCTAGTGAGGATATTGTGAATAAATATACTAAAGTTCCCTAATTAAAAATTTACAAAAGTAGATGATATTATTTGATTATTTTTGTATCAGGGTGATCGAGACAATATTGAATTTATTAATCGAAGAAAATTAGAAATATGTTAAGATATAGTTACTTTTTCTAGAATTTAAAATATTGCAATTTAGATTTTTTCAACATGTGAATAACAAAAAAAATATATATATATATATATATATATATATGAACATGAAATAATATATTTATTGTTAGAATAAAATAGTTAAATTTTCGCTTTGACAACATAAATATTATAATATATAACTAAGATTAGTTTTATAACTTTGTAATCTTATAAAAAAAAAAAAAGAACATTATTATTAAAATAAATAATAGAGAGAGAGAGAGAGAGAGAGAGCAAATTGCATGTGCAAACGAGTGACATTTTTTCCAAAAAGAAAAGAAAAAGGGTGGAGAAGAAAATTAGAGTATTTTTGTCTACTAACCTTTAACATTGGCAAAAAATTTTCTTAAGAGATCTATCTGCATAAGTGGTGAAAAAAAGTTAAGAGTTGCTACGTTTTCAATTTAAGTAATAATATCTCCACTTCTTCCCCATTACCAAACACTTCAAATATATTAAATCACTTAATTTAAATAAATTCTCTATAAACTGCTTTTTCTGCATAATGTTCATCACTTTCTGGATTCTTCTTATATAGTTGATAATCAAAGGCAATAGGACTGATATGATGATGATGATGATGATGATGATGATTTCATAATGCAGGTTGAGAAGAAGATGGTGGGTGTTTTGGATTAATGGAGGGTAATCATGAAGGAAGGACCCATATGTTTGTTTTTGAAGTTATTATATTTTTCCATCTTCTTTTAACCATTTTTAATACAATGTTTTGTGCACCAAAAAAGTTGACATTGGTATAGAGTCGAGAGTTTTCTAATTTTGCATCCCTCTTCAAAAGGGCTGCTGATTCTCCTTTATCTATGCTGTCCAACAAGAAACCCATCACCATCGCCCCATTTTGTGCCCCTTCTCTACAGATAAATATTCTCTTTCATAGAATCTTTTACTATCTTATTAGTAAATAATCATAATAATCATGACTTTAGATAATGATATGATTATTTCATAGATATATAATTTATGATTCAAGGGTCAGTATCTTATCAATACCGATACCCACCAAATAATAGAATAACTCTTGCTCTAAAAGGGACTCAAATTTGATCAAATATGCTCTATTGTGTGTTTTAGCACGCAACTTGTTTCTGGCATGGTAGATTCTTATTGTTTATCTCTTCGCTTTCCCCACTTGGTCTCACTGTGTGTGATCTGGGTAATGCTAGGATTTTCCCCACTTGATTTCTTTAAGAAGGGCATTGATTCGGATAGCGCAATTTGGAGGATGGAAATTAGTTATTCTATAATATGTACCATTTACACATCTTGCTCAGATATGGTCTGCTCATCATCTATCAGGATGGAGACAAAAGGGAAAGCAAAAGAAGAATGTTCTCTCTCCATCATAAAATACTTGTTTTCTTAAAAGTCTATCAGCCCCCATTCTCAAAAGTTTCTCTCTCTCTCTCTCTCTCTCTCTCTCTCTCTCTCTCTCTCTCTCTCTCTCTCTCTCTCTCTCTCTCTCTCTCTTCCCCCCCCCCCGGGGGGAACCGCCTATATGACAACCAAGCTCCTACGTAGGAATATTTGGGCCGAGTCCAACTTGGTTTTAGGCTTGATTAGTCTTTAAATGATTAGTTTTTTTAACTCCCCCGCAGAGTTTTTTGGTTTGCACAAGCATGTATCGACTTGTGCTATGTACCCACCAAAAAAAAAAAAAAAAAAAAAAAAACATACTTGTGCTATGTGGTAAGTCTTCGATTATGTTTTTTTTAACAAAAATGCATACGTGCACTAATATGGTCTCGTTATGTGTAAAATTCAATTAACTAAATGATGAGCAATTGTTGCTAATGAATATAAATAATAAAAAAAACACACATATTTTATTATAAATAATCATTTGTGATACTCTTCTTTTTTCTTTTTCTATTCATTTCCACTCCAATAACCAGACGAGTAGGTTCATTCGTAATGATTTGCCTAAGTTATTTAAAAAATGGGAGAGAGAGAACCGATGCCTAGTTGGTACAAGAGCACCGGTACCTTTTAAGTAATATCTTATATTTAAATTTTATATACGGTGAAAATAGATATTAGAAAAGTTTTGTCTCTTAACTATCAACTTGGTTCAAAGTGGATTTAGCCAAACAAACATTATTTAGAGAGAGAAAGGGAGAATAAATTTTTGTGAAATCAATAGTACCTTTTATTATAATAATATAATTTTCTTCTCCATCGTGGCCTTCTAAGTTTTCAATACAATGTTTTCTCCTTTCTATCCATCAAAAAATCTTCCTTACACTTGGTCCATCTCGTAAAATGGTGCCTTTTTCCTTGACACATAACAATAGCATGGCTTTAATTTCATGTTTCAAACTAAGTTTAAGGAAAGTTGATAGCAAGTACTTGAATGGTACCCCATTTGATCCACCAAAAATATTGACTTTCATTTCATGTACCATTTGGTTTCCCCGTCGATCATATATATAAAAGACTAAAAAATTAACTATTTTTGGTATGTTGCTACCCTAACCAAGGAGATAATCTAGCAGTCACAAGTCGTCTCCCCCAACTTGATTATCCCAAATTTAAATTTCTGTATAACAAAAAGAAAAATGATGGTGCTACCCTAAGTAATGTTACCACATACATTTTCTTTTACAAACATTGTAATATTTATGTGAGAGAGAGAGATAGTTTTGGTATTAAATTTTTTAATTAAATTTCAATTTCGAAGTTTGAGAATAGAAATGACATATTCGGAGAGCTCTCTCCAATTGGACCGGATAATATTCAAATCGAATTAGTCAGAACATGACTCCATATACCAATTGATTTATAAGAGAGAGAGAGAGAGAGAGAGAGAGTTTTGTTAATCAACATCCATTTTCATTTTATTCAGAAATCCACAAAGAATAGCACATTTTTATTCCGAGGAAAAAGAAAGAAAACACGACTATGGCCTGATTGACCATTACTTAATTACTTTGGTATGTGAAAGAACCTCGAATTTGTGGGCATGAAATTTGCACAAAAAGGAAAAAAGAAAAATTTAAAGGCCAGGTGTGAAAGGGACACCGGTTGCCGGCAACCAGGAATTGCCTGCTATAAAGTTGGCTACTGTGAATTCTGAGGCCACAGTAGGACTAGTAATAACATGATAACCTTTCCATGCAACCCTTTTTGCTGTTGAGGAACCAGGTCCAGTATTTGCGTACTCTCCATAATACAACGTGTTCAGAGCAAAATCACCACTCCATGGCATCCACCCTGCAGGATCAATCAAACTATCTAAGTAGGTCTTCATGAATACCGTTCTTGAATACTCTTTCCATGGTCTACCCAGATATGTTTTAACTGAGTTTTGAACGGGTTTCAAGTCTGATGCGGCTGTAACCTTCGAGTTATGAATCGAAATTCCGGTGTTCTGGTTAGGGTCAGTCCTGCCCTGAGCTGTCACAGTGTTGGTCTTGTTGGGTGGGTTTCTGCAATATATATTGCAATTTTGTAGCACGACGGCGGCATTACCAAAGATGAAATCAACGGTGCCATAGATGTCGCATTCCCTATAGAATTGTCTTTGAGAGTGAACATAGAGAGTGTCTTGGTATCCTTCAAAGCTACATAGGTAAAATACAGAAAGATCTGCACCGCTACGAACTGCCACTGCTTGATGATTTTGTGGCCCTGCGGTGTTCCTAACGGTGATGCCTTTGGCAATGAATCCATTTCCAACAACAGCTGAAAGTGAGAATAAAAATCAAATTAAGTTCGTAGATAGACTAATGAATTATAATTCAATCAACACTATCTCTTTTTATTTTAGAGATCTTCAGTTTACGATTCTTCTATATATCACAAAAAAATAAATGAGTGTAGATTTTTTTTTTTTTTTTTAGATTAAGAAAGCTTCTGAAGCTTCTAGTAGCTATTGAAAATTGGAAAGCACAAGCTGAAAATTTCAAGTTTACTTGGTATTGTTTTAATGGGTCTACTTAGATTTTTCAATTTTATCTTACTTCATCCTATTCTTTTTCAAATTATAAATGCAATTAAATTAATGTGCTTTTGAGACCTTTGAAAGGGACAACATTAATGCAATAAAATTAACAAAAATCCATATGCCTCACAGTCATTATATGTGACTTTCTATGGGCAAATGCCAAAGCGATGGCCAACGGTCTATGCAAGGCACGTAAAAATCAAACAATTTTCATCATCATTTAAATACCAAATTCCTTTCAATTTTATGATATATTTCAGGAGAGATAAAAACTCTTATAATAATACTTAAAAGAGATAGCAAGAGAACTTATAAATTTGTTCATCAAGGGATAATCGAATAACACTTAAAACAGACAATAAGTTCAGTATTTCTTTTTTACACCGTATAATCAAATAAATTACAAGATTTACTTTTATTATTATTTTTGGCTCTTTTTATTTTTTATCCTTTTTCTTCTATGTTGCACCTAAAAGTCCTTAGATTTGACTTATCAAACGTATTACGTAGTATATTACATGTAACAACCAAGTAGTTATATAAGGATAAGCAAAGAAAATAATTAAGAGAACCCTTCTTTACATACCAAGAGTGGCTGAATTAAAAGTGGTGGAGCCTCCGCCGACGCTTTTGCTACCGGTGATTATTGTCTTCCCAATACCATCACCAACCAACATAATATTCTTCAAGCTTTTACCAATATTCACATTCTCCTTATATGTCCCTGCCTTGACATGTATCACATACCTTCCTGTACCCGACCGCTTTCCTGCTGCGGTTATGGCGGCAGAGATAGTCTTATAGTTTCCTGACCCATCCTGGGCCACCACGAGGTCCGCCTTAACGGTGGAGCTCTGTAGGAGCTTACGTTCCCCAGGTTTGACCCAACTTGGAAACCCATCTGTGTACATGGGCTTCTTCTCTGGGCCCTTGTTCAGCGACAATGTGTTACTAATCAAGTATGAGACATTGTTGGACATTAGAGGCCAAACATAGTCATCTACCCCGAGTTCAGTGAAGCCAGTTCTGCATGTGTCAAGATTGGTCAAGGCCGTGCTGAGCCAGGCTTGGGCATCCGCTTGAGTACACTTGTAGGAGGGGTCAAGTGTTTGATTGAGCTGTTGTATTGTAAGGTCATAAAGCTCAAGACAATCTGCCCAAGCCGCCTTTTCTCGCTCATTTCTACATTTTGTGCCTAGTGAATAGGTGTTCACCTGGGCATGAAGGGCTCTCTCTAGGGCAAGTTGAATGCTCAGCCTGAGAAAATCGGCTTTTCCTTTGATCGCATAAGTCAATGGCTTGCCATTCAAGAAATACTCACAAGGTTCAGGGTGTGGTGTTCGACCACACCATGATTTTATGATCGGATTTGCATGGCAAGAAAAAATCAACACAGAAAAAAAGAGCATTACCAAACAGGGTCTTGATAAAATCTCGTTTGCCATCTCTTTTTAAGTATGGCAAACTAATGAATTAGAAGAAAATTGAATGTGACGTTGGAGAGAAATCGAAAGGGCTTTTGGGAGAGGTTTTGTGGTGCAAGTTTATGTGGTTTCGTTGGCCATATGTATAGAAAGGTGTTTGTGCAACAAAGGGGGGTTGTTGGAAATAGAATATCTAGACTTAGGTGATGGTGACACCCAACGAAAGATTTGGGTCAAATGAAATAAAGTCGTCTATTGAATAAATTTAGAACAAGTATATATTATCTGGTCGAATATTTTCTAATATATGTGATGCTATGTGTTTTGATTGACTTTTAGTATGGGAGGAGACAATTGCAGAAGCAAGAAACATGCGCGCGCGCGCGTGAGAGAGAGAGAGATAAGTATAATTGTGTGTCTGTATGTGTGAATATATAAGATTTTTTTTATATATATTTAGTTATTAGCAGAAGAACAGCAAGTTCATGACATGCATCCTGTGGACTACGGATTATTTACACGAAAAAAAAGTTGGAGCCTTGGAGGAAATCACTGGCATCTCTCTCTCTCTCTCTCTCTCTCTCTCTCTCTCTCTCTCTCTCTCTCTCTCTCTCTCTCTCTCTCTCTCTCTCTCTCTCTCTCTCTCTCTCTCTCTCTCTCTCTCTCTCTCTCTCTCTATAAGAACGATAATGAGAGACCATAGTGGTAGAGAAAACTGGAGACAGAGGGACCGTTGATTGGCATTATTTATTTGTGACGTGGATGACTCAAGCTAATTGAAATTTTGACGAATAAATGAAAATAAAGTTCTGAATTAAAAGAATTTTCTCTATTAATAAAACAAGAAAAAATAAATAAATAAAGAGGTTTTATTGTATGATTTTAAACAGCTCATACTTAATTTTCTACGATGCACCAAAACAAAAACATAATAATTCACCATATTATTGGTGTGATGCGGTGTTTTTCTTATTTAGAACTATATAATTATTTTCCAATTTTTGCTAAAAAAAAATAGAGAAGTTAATGCATATTTCAAAATAATAATAATATAGCAACAACAATCAAGCATTTGTCCTACTAATCGAAGATATTTCATAATAAATAATAATTCACTAAAATCATGAATTTTATCAAATAACAATCATAAAAACCAAAAAAAAAAAAAAAAATAGAATCATTATTTTTCATCGTCAAAAGACCTAAATTCTCTCGATATATAAGATGTCATCTTACCATTGGTCAGATTATATTACAAATGGGCCAAAAAAAAATCATCATAATATGGAAATCAAACCTTGAAATGTTCTTTGATATATATTGATGTAACTTTCATTGTCTGACAGTTTTGGCAGGGTTTTCATATATTCTTTGATTTGAAATTAGACAGCTGATTAATCCAGCATGAGAAATCTGCAGGAAATTTCCTATTTTCACTCTACAACTTGCAGTATAGGTTTTAAGTCTGATTTTTTTTTTTCCTAATTTTGACTTAGCAATTTATATTTTCTCTATTCTCTACCATAATATGTGTTCAGAAAATATGGTTCTGCCTTAAATGCTAATTAATTGCACCACCAACCTTGTTGCTTCAGTCAATCTTATTACATATAATTTGTAATCCCAAATTTTGAATTGGAATTCAACTAATAGAAATTACTTGCCCCCACAGATTCTAAAGAATTTTAGGGTTTTGGTGATAAAATCGTATAGAGAATGATAGTTAAAATTCAAATCAGATATTTTATGACAGATAGAGATCTTTAAAAAAAAAAAAAAAAGAACTAATCAATAGCAAAAATCATTTAGCTTGTGGACGTTGAAATTAATGTGAGTATTCATTTGGCTGCTGGTCTAGGCCATTTGCCAATTTGATTAGCTCATGTTTGAATTTTTCAAAATTTTAACAAATTAGTAATACAAAACTTCCTTTATTAATCTAGTTTGAATCATTGGCAGACTTTAAATTTAAAAATATAAATGGGTATATTTCTTTATAAATATTTCAAGCTTATCTCAGTCCATAGAATTGTATAAGATCGGTTTCATCATCATCATATATTCACAAGCAACCTCATTATAAATAGACTAGCAAAATCAAAAAAGAAAATGACATTGATGTCTTCATCATCTTCTATGTCATTTGAACAATTCCACAAAAGAATATCAAAGGAAAATTTCATAGAGAAATAAATAAAAAAAATACAAATGCTCACCCAAGTTTATCTGGGTGATAGACTTCTTATTTGTTATTTAAATTACAAAGAAACCCAATTCTCTCTCTCTCTCTCTCTCTCTCTCTCTCTCTCTCTCTCTCTCTCCCCTACCAATGTTGAAAAATAAAGGGGATCCTTCCAAATAATACTCTCTCTCTGCTACCAAAAATTGAGCACAAATTATGAGCCCGGAGTGTAAGGCACATTAGTCCCCCAGTAACCAAGAATTGCCTGCTATAAAGTTGCCCATGGTAAATTGTGAGGCCACAGTTGGACTAGTAATAACATGATAACCTTTCCATGCAACCCTTTTCGTGGTGGATGAACCCGGTCCAGTATTTGCATACCCTCTCCATAGTGCAATGTATTTGGAGCAAAATTGCCACTCCATGGCATCCGCCCTTTAGGGGCAATTAAGCTGTCTAAGTAGGTCTCTAAATATATAGTTCGAGAAATTTTTCCAATGGTAGACCTAAAAATGTTTGGATTGAGTTCTAAACCAGTTTTAAGTCTACCGCTAATGCAACAATCACAAAATTATGAATAGAAATTCATGTATTTTGATTCAGATTAATTCTATTTTGAATAGTCACTATCTTATTTTTAATAGGTGAAAGCGGCAAAGTTACCAAATATATATATATATATATATATATATTTTTTTTTTTTTGGTTCTTTCAAAGTTACCAAATATGTAGTCCACTGTACGGTAGATGCCACAATTTTAGAAAAATTGTCTTTGAGAGTAGTCATCGAGTGTGTCCTCAAAGCTAGATCAGTACCGAGAGATTCGCCCTGACCCAAAGTGCCATGGCTCGGTGATTTGCGGGTCTCGCCGTGTTTCAGATGGTAATGCCTCGACCAATGAAGTTGCTTCCGGCTATAGCTGGAAAACAAAATAAAATATATATTTCACATAAATTACTTAATATATATATTTGCTTCATCTTGTTATTATAATCCAAAACGTGGTCTAAAGCATTCACCGCGACTGATAAAAACATGGGGTTTGGAAATTAATATAGAGTAAAAGTGATTTTTTTTTTCTTTTTCTCTATTAAAAAAAAAGGTAAAAGAAAAAAATAAGAAATAAACCCTAATCATTTCATCACTACAGTCTACTATAAATGTAAGAATAATGTGATTAGAAAAATAATTTGGTATTAATTAATTGATTTCGTCTACTTGGTAAGACTATTAAATAATGATAAGAATAGCCACAGATTACTTGACTCTCTCTCTTCTGACCTGATGGCCCTCCACAGCTTTATACTTAAATGGCGCTTTCTTGGCGTCGAAGCAATCCCAGAATTTAAAAGTCCAAGAAGGTGGGTGTGTAGGGCACTGTATGGGGCTTTGAACCCACCAAGATTTGTAGACAAGTTGACATATATAGTTTTCGAGCATGTCCTTTGGTGATTGATTTCGTAGGGTTCGAAATGACATTCAAGGGTCGATTTGAATATTTCTGCCCAAGTAGGAGAAGGCAATATCATGTGCTTCGGGGTCAACTCATGTCCTTGCCTAACCTACACAATAAATTACGTAAGGTATAGTTTCTTCTGTATCAGCATGAATCACCACATTTCTTGGCTTAAGGGGGGAAAAACCCAATTTAAAAATTATTAAAAAGAAAAGTTGATTTCTATTTTGAATATTTGTTAAAATGAAAATTTTTTAAATTTATGTCTTGTCTTAAAATTGAATTAATTAATGTGAAATTTAACAAATATGATGAACTTAAAAAAAAAAAAAAAAAAAAAGAAGAATAGATTCATAAGGAAAGTTAGAAAAGTGTTGATCAAACTTGATGCGATGCTCCTTGAGTGGTAATTTTTTTCACAATGTCTAATTAGGTGCAATACAGTCTAATTCTAACCAAATCAGATTTAAAATGGCTCTGAAAAATAATATATTCAAATGAATTATTAATATGTCCAATTTAGCAAATGCTAAGAAAATCCTAAGTTCCTTGATTTGTCTTTTTTTTTTTTTGTTAATATAGAGGAGGGAGAAATTAACTTCAAAAAAAAATACGAACAAATCCCAAAGAAAATGTCTGTCCCATTTTTAACAAAACATCAGCACAACTGGTTCCCTTTCGATAGATTAAAAGCTCCTAATGAAGCGATGATTGATGAATAAGTTTCTCACATTTTCGGATAGTATGGAAACCGGGAATAAAAGAACCGAGATGAGAGTAAGCCACCTCAGATGAAAGCACCCTAGGAGCTCGACAGAATTCTCTTTGAGAATAGCTAGGAAGAGCTTGAACCGGATGAAGTGATAGAGACTCTTCCTTACTAAAGGTTTTAAAATAAATCAACAAGCACATTTAAATTTTCAAATCTAAGTAAACTTAGAATCACTTATTTCTTTCTGACGACTGGATGTTTGAGAAAATATCACATAAATCAGATCACCTTTAATACTGTACAACGATCGATATTTTTTAAACTCTCTCTTTATTTACAATGTGAGAAAATTTTCTTTCTTTCACACACACACACGAAAATGGCTTTTCACTTTTGTCATACTCAAAAAGAGTAGTGTGCCTTCCTCTTTCATTTTTGATTCGCGTATAGGAAAAATGGGGTGGTTGGCATTTTGAAGGGAGAGAGGGAGTTGATCCGATAATCACCCTTTCCCCATTTGAAATTCAAAAAAAAAAGTATATAATAAAATTATAAAATAAAAACTCTTAGTCCAATAATTGCTTGCTTATCTTAAAATTGAAGATTTAATATTCAATTGCATCCAAATTTCTAAAAAACCACTAGAAAATACATTTTGTTAATTAAAATCTAAGATTTAACATTGAAAATTGATGCACTACGCTGCATATATACTGTCTAGTCGAATATACTTATACATGATAAACCGACGACCTATAGATTTAATGATAGAATACTAAATTCATTTATTCAAAAACTTAAATTCAAATTTTGAAAATGAAAAAATAGGCATCCGGAGAATCAGTCTATAAATTGAGATCCACAGTTGTTCGAATCAAATTAATCAGATTTTCAAATACCTTTTGATCAGGTAAAAAAAAATACTTATACTTGCTAATACACATATTTTGTGAATTACGAAGTGTGTGTTCAATAGATTTACTATGTGCTTGAAGGGCATCAATTAAAATTATTTGTAAGTGTTAAAATAATAATAAGAATAATAACAACAACAACAACAATACACCATTGATTAAATCTGGTTGGTATTTTGCTGTAATTACTTAGCCAAAATTAAGTTGGTATCTACATTTTAATATGGTATAGTATATAATATCTTGACTCTCGTGCACCTTGAAACACAAAAGAAATTGATATTTGTTGTATACTTATATAGATATCTCAGCTCCATATGACGGAGACAACAAGGATTTTGTTCCATTTATTTAGATTAATTAGACACTTTAATTGGATTAATTAGATCATGTTCCATTTATTTAGACTAAAGATTTGGTTTAGATTCCCATGACAGAAGGTTTAATATGTAGAATTCTCTCTCATGGTTGACATTCTCTATTGATCGGTTAGCTAATGTTGATTGTTGATAGGATTGACAATTGGGCCCGATTGGCCCGTGCTCGGCCCGTTTTGAAGGATTGAGTTCAGCTCATTTTAGAGCCGTACCGAATTTGGGCCCATTATTTAGGGCCTTTTTAATTTTTGGTCAAATCAAACATAAATTGATTCAATCAGTCTAAAATTAAATATTTGTTTTTCTCTAGGGTTCATAGAGGAGAGATGATATGACGTGCCCTTCTCTCATGCAATCATGTGCTTCTCACTCTCTCTCTCTCCTCTCTTTCACCTCACGCATCTCTCTCCTCTCTCTCTCTCTCTCTCTCTCTCTCTCTCTCTCACTCTTACGTCCGAAACCCTTTTTCTCTCTCTTTCACCACACCCCTCTCTCTCTCTCTCTCTCCTCTCTTTCACCCCTCATATCTAAAGCCCCTTTTCCCTCTCACTCTCTCTCACGCCACACCTCTTTCTCACCCCTCATGTTCGAAGCCCTTTTCCCTCTCTCACTCTCTCTCTCTCTCACCCCTTTTGCCTAAAGCCCTAAGCTTCCTCTCTCATCATCTCATATAATCATTCTCCACACTCTCATGACTCGCTCTCTCTCTCTAAAAAGCACTCACAAAGTTCCTCTCTCTAATTTCCTTTGCAATTCTTTGAATTAACTGCCGGATGAGAGAAACGACGTGCATTCCAATGATTCACATCTTTGATTCACTCCATATTGAAACATTCGACGATCTGATCCACTGTGGTGTCGGTGGCGGCTACTGACGCCAAAAAAAAGTAGCAGAGGTTGAAAGTGCTGCGCCTCTCTCTCTCTCTCTCTCTCTAGATTTTTGGGGTTAATTTGAAATCGGGGCCTGACGAGAAATGGGCCTAAGGCCCTTTAATTTTTTGGACCAGACCGGAGTTTTGATGTTTTGAGATTTCTCGAGTCGGACTCGGGCTCAAAAAAAATTTAATCGGGCCAAGCCGGGCTTCGCAAAGCACGATTCAAAGGCTCGATTGCCAAGCCTAATTGTTGACTCATCCAATGCGTATAGGAAGACACATTTTTAATTTCCTTAATTAAAAGATAATTGTTAAAGTTAATGCATTGCATGAACTAAATTATCTATCTAATTAAGGAGTTTGAATTGGCTCCACTACTTCTCGTTCTAGCTAAATTATTATTTAATTTGGGAAAAATATATATTTTGAATTTTCTAATTTTTAGACAGTTATGTCTGAATTACTAAATTCGATTGTGTCTGAATTATTAAATTCGATTTAAGTAAAATTGATTTCTTAGGGGTAAAACTTTTCCTATATTTAAATCTAATATGTTACTTAAAGGGTAATAATATCCTGGACGAATTAAGTATTGATACTATATTACTAATTTTATTATTATTAGAGGGTTAATTAGAATTGAACATTAAAACTAAGTTATTCTTTAAATGAACCGCACCCATTTTAATTATCTTTTCAATGGTTGAATATCTTATGTGTTTTAGTTCTTTTAGTTCAATTTTTGAAGGGTCATCCACGCAATGGATACTTTTTTTAAGGCGCATGTTGAAAAAATGTCTCCACAATTCATAAAGGAAGGAGTGCTTATCCCAGAGAAACTTCGCACTTGATCTCTCTCTCTCTCTCTCTCTCTCTCTCTCTCTCTCTCTCTCTCTCTCTCTCTCTCTCTCTCTCTCTCTCTCTCTCTCTCTCTCTCTCTCTCTCTCTCTCTCACTGCTTTTCTTCTTTCATTTAGAGTTAGAGATAGAGATATTTTTAATCATTTTAAATACGATTTTTATTCCATTTTAGAAATAAATATATTTTTTTTTATATAAGACATTTCCCGCCGCTTGCCATTTACGAGTGTCGTGCGTGTTAGGCCAAAAGTAGGCAAATAGGCCAAACACGTACCTTTTCAGTTTCGTTGATCGGGCGGGCTTTGTCAAGGCAAGCAACACAATCGGACAATCTCCCTCTGGCGTGTTTTTTCCCCCCCGAGTTGAGGGTTATTTTTTAATCTAAATTCATTATTATTATTTTTTTAATCGGAGATGTCGACGAGAGAAAAAAAATTATAAATATTATATATTAGAAAAAAAATTTTAAAACGACTTTATTATTTTAAAAAGAGATTTTTTATTAATTTATTTGAAATTTCAGTGATTAAATTAGTTTAGTGCAGTTTTCAGTCGATAGAATTTATATGATCAATTTTTAATAAAATTATTAATATATTTTAATTAATCTAAATAAAAAATTAGTTAAAATATATTAATATTAACTGTTGTTACCGATATTCCCTAAATCTCTATAATCAATTAGAGACGACCATTCGATTAAACCATAACTGAAATATTTAAAATTGAAATAATTAATTTAATTTAGTTATATAAGTTTTATAACCATAAACTAATCGAATAAACTAATCGAATAAATTAAAAACCGACCTGTTATTTAATTTAATTAAAAGGTTAATTTAGTTCGATTATCCAAATTAACCAAATTATTGAAATCTTTTATTATATATTATTTATATCAACTTGTGGTTATAAAATATAATTTTAAAATTCAAAATTACCAAATATTATTTTCAAACAAAATAATAAAATTATAAAACTTTTAAACTAGATTTATTACTCTATTAATAGTTCATGAAACAAAAAATATAACTAAAAGAAAGGGAAATGAGCGAAATTGAAGGAGGAGAACAAGGGAGAAGCATGGATGACGTCTTAGGGTCTCAAGTTTGTGCGCTCTCCTTTTTAGATTTTTTCTCTTTTACAATAGTAACATTGAAAATAGAAAACTCAAATTAAAAGATGGAAATTGAAAATTTTCATTAATTATACACTCTCCTTTTAAAATTTTTTCTTTTAATTTTTTTTATTAATTATGATTTTTTTCTCTTTTAAATTTAATTATAATATTATAATAATATTTATATAAATAAAAATTAACTAAAAAATATATAATATTTTTAATTGATTCGATTAATTCGGTTTAACCGAAATACAAATTATAAAAACCGATGACCGTCCAAATAAATGAAATTAAAATTCAGTTTTATTCAAAACCAAATTGAATACATAATAAACCATCCAAAATCTAAAAAAAAAACAGTTAAGAGAAAATGATTTTTTTTAATTGTAATAGAATAGTGCTCACCCTATGATCAATGGCCAGACATGACACATGAGTTTCATAACATTATGTTAACCCTCAGTATATTTTCAACCATAGAAGCAATTGAATTGTTCTTGCAGGAAAGGCCGGCAAAGAGTCATTACTCAAATTTTTTCCCGAGATCTGGCGTAAATTTTCATAAATTTTATGATCTTTATATCTACAAATAAGAAGTTGAAATGAAAAAAGTTACCATATCAACAGGTGTATACAAGTCACCAACCTAGGATCGAACTAGGACACTTGGGTAGATCCTATGGTCCAGGTGTTAGGTCCCTTGCTCAACATATAATCCTTAATAGCCCCACCACACTCACACACACACAGACAATTTTACCATCCACGGATTACCATCCACCAAAAAGTGAGAATGTCAATTTCGATGACCCTGCTTCTTGTTCTTCTCTCCATCACCAAAGGAGTATTTTGCAACGAACAATGTGATGCAATTCAAATGGCCAGGACCCAAGTTATGAATGCTAGGACTTGGTTTCAAGGAAAGACTGTACAGTACACGGGTTTGCCTTTGATTCAGTTGAATGCGGCTTTAAATGACTGTGACAAGCTGTATGATGAGGCTGATTACCGGCTCAATAATGTGTTGGCTGGGGCGGACCCTGATGATGCGCGCGCCTGGGTTAGTGCTGCGCTCACCAATCACAAGACTTGCTTGGATGGGCTCACTCAGAAAGGGTTTCCTAACCCTCCTCAGGCTCAGAATTTGACCAAGTTGCTTAGTAATTCTCTAGCTTTCTTTTCAACATATGGGCATAAAAATGATATGGGTCAGAAGCAACAAAATCAAAAAGGTAATAGTCACCATTTTTAAGTTTTAGCTCTTTTTTCATTGGTCTAACGAGTTTTGATATAAATTAAGAGTTCTGAGTTTAAATCAGATATAACTCGGGTGATGCCATTTCATCATTTTATCAAAAATTAAATCAACTGAAATTTTAATAAAATGCAATTAAAATCTATAAAATGTTAACGTTATGTTCTGTTAAAAGTCTTTTTCCGGTTTAAAAGCCTTATTTTGGTAAAGGATGAAGACAAATTTGATGAAGAGTATTTGTCTTTTCCTTGGTCTTTCAAACCAATTAAGCTTGGTTTGTGCCTTGTCTCCATGCAATAAACTGTGAACTATTTCAGTAATTGAAGGATACATCCCCTTTTTTATTTGGCACTCTTGCGAACTCATCACGTGTTTATGCATATAAAATGACACATGGAAATTTAATGGATTAAATAAGATAGCTTATTAATGTCTTCAATCAATTAATAAAGCATAATTAAGAACTTGTTTTCTATTAACTTTTTACCAATTAAAGATGTGAATGGAGACCTAATCGTATAAATTTTATTTTTACATTGTTGCTATCATCGCGAGTTATTGTATATTGATATCTCTTAAATAACGTCTCGGGTTTGACTTTTGTGTACAATAAAAAGAAGGACGGAAAAGTTTTGTTTATTAAGAATAATTTGATTCAAATTGAATTTAGTCGATTTTAATATATTAATAATAGTTTATAAGGGAGAAAAAAAGTCTTTAGTTTGTTGATTTGTCTGATTGCATTTCTGTTTAGCTCTTACACGGTGTAAAGCCTAATCATTTGACTTTGGGTTATTTTTAACGTAGCCAACAATGTTTGTGCGGGAGATTATGGGTCAAAGACAAGGAAAACCGAACTAGGAGGGGCTGGAGAGGGACTCTTAGCGTCATGGAATGCAACAACCTCCAAAGCAGACTTTGTGGTGGCAAAAGACAATACGGGCAACTTCAATACCGTAAGTGATGCAGTGAATGCTGTGGCCAAGATGGGTAAAAACAGACGACAAAGAGTGATAATATACGTGAAATCTGGGGTCTACAGAGAGAGAATTGACATTCCCAAGGGTGTGGATAACATAATGCTTGTCGGAGATGGCATAGATAGAACAATTGTAACCTTTGATCAAAGTGTTCTGGATGGTTCAACCACCTACAATTCAGCTACTTTTGGTGAGATCAATTTGAATACTAGTTACTTAAGTTGAGAAAGAGAGAGAGAGCACGGTTATAGTCTTATCAATTACAAACATGATTAAATGAATCACAAGAGTTGTTTAATAAAATTAGATTCCCTTGATCAACGATTCAATTATGTAGTTTGATTTCACACTTGAAGCTTATTTCAATAGATGCAAGGGCACAGCTGGGTATCTGGCCCAGAAATAACAAAAGTTAGATGTTGCATCATGCAGGGGTATCTGGAGATGGATTCTGGGCTAGAGACATGACATTTGAGAACACAGCTGGTCCCCATAAGCATCAAGCAGTGGCTCTAACTGTGAAATCTGACCTATCTATCTTCTATAGATGCAGCATGAGAGGTTACCAGGACACCCTCTTTGCGCACTCCTTGAGGCAGTTCTATCGCGATTGCCAAATCTATGGCACGATTGATTTCATTTTTGGCAATGCGGCGGCCGTTTTCCAAAATTGTGACATTCTTGTTAGGAGGCCTATGGATCACCAATCCAACATGATAACTGCACAAGGCCGGGAAGACCAAGGTGACAAAACAGGATTTTCCATTCAAAATTCTCGGGTTTTACCTGCCCCTGAATTTGGCCTGGTTAAAAACACCTTCCGAACTTACTTGGGTAGGCCCTGGAAGAGATTTTCTCGGACCGTGTTCTTGAAAACGAATCTAGACGGGTTGGTTGACCCAAGAGGGTGGGAAGAGTGGAATGGTGATTATGCCCTTTCCACTTTGTACTATGCAGAGTATATGAATTCGGGTCCTGGATCTTCACTTCAAATGCGGGTCAGGTGGCCCGGTTTTCATGTGCTTCATGACCCTACGGAGGCCAGCCCTTTTACAGTAAGGGCCATGATTGAAGGAGATGTATGGATTCCGGAAAGTGGAATTCCATTTTGGTCTGTAATTTAGGAGTGTCCATGTCTCTGTCTCTACTCAAGAAGGTTGAAATTTTACAAATAATGGCTTCACTATGTTGTTGAGAGAACTTGTTAGAGCTTTGTGCTGGAGTTGTTTTGGCTCTTTATGTATAATGCATAGTTTATTTTTATTTATTTACTTTTGAACCTTTCTACAAGTCATGCAGGATGCTCAGGGTCATTTGGAAGCAATTGGTTAGTAACTATAAGAGAACATTTATTACTATAAGAGATTATGATTATTATTATTATTATTATTTTGTAGTTACATTGTTTTGTAATGTTAGAAATCAGGTTTGGGCTAATTGCCACAAACTTTACAATGGGCTATTACCGGGTCAATCTTGTGCAAGCCGGTGCAGGTCTGATGCTCAGGCCTCCAATTTCACTGACTGCTTTGAAATTTTCTAGCTTCCTTTTCAACACAATAGTTAGATCTACTAAAAAAACAATAGTAAGATTGATTTACTATTGTTGAAATGGAAAATGCGAGATTAAGAAAATTCTTTCTTAATTGAGTTTGATAGTATTTAAATTGAATTGATCGAAATATGATTTTGATCCTCGATTGATTATAATAAAAAATAATAGTAAGATTTACTTGAATAGGTAGACATATTTATATTCTTCTTACACCTTTTGCTTAAAGATAAAAAGAAAAAGAAAAAGAAAAAAAAAGGGGAAAAGATAAAAGGCAAGGCAAGACTCGCACTTGAAGAGCCTTAAACAGAAAACAGGGGATGGTCAAGAAAGTAGAGTTCGCATAGTGTCTAGGCTAGTCCACAGCTAAAATTTCATTGGAGTTGTTATAAAAAAATAAAAAAGAAAAAAGAAAAATCCAGCACCTTTGGTATTAGGTTTGAAAACTTTATTGGAGTGGTGCCGCGTTCATTTATTGGATTCAATTGTTTTCCTTTTTTTTTTTTAAGAAAAGAGAATTTTATTTAATTAAATAAACATTGTGAAAAAATTAATGAAAAATTCTATAACTAAAATGATTGATTCTATTATCATATAATTTATGTGAAATGTAAAATTAAAAAATTTTATTATGTATTTTCAAATCTCATACGATCGACGACAGAGATAGTTGTCGTAATTTTTATTTTTAAAATTATATGTAATTTCAAAATTTAATAACCTCACATGCTATTTTCTCCTATTAAAGTTTATTATTTTATTTTTTAAAATTATAATTTAAATGTATATTATATTTCTTTCCCCCATTTCAAACTTTACTTTTGAATAAAATATTTCACAATTATTTTTAATAATGTTTATTAATATAATAATTTATTTAAAAATTTTATAATTTTTTAAATAATTTAATATTTTTATATAATTTTAAGTATAAATGAAAAAGGTATTATAAATAAATAAATAAAAAAATTTCCCAATCAATCCCATAATTATTTGCAGGAGTTGACAAAACTTACGAGAATGAGAATTACTATTTTACAAGTATGACCAGAGTCAAAGGTGGTATTTAGTGAAGGAAAGGGGACAAGGGACGCAGGCAGCGACCGACAGAGACCACTCCGAAAGCCCACAAAACCCTAATCTCCCTCTCTCTCTCTCTCTCTCTCTCTCTCTCTCTCTCTCTCTCTCTCCGTCCCCCACCCCCAAGATTACTTGCTGAATTCGATCACCTGAATCAAGAAGGTAAGATTCTTCGTCACTTGGATTCAATCTTTCTTTTCTTTTGATTGTAAAGTCTTCTGTAATCGATTACTCTTGTATTTGATACACGCAGCGTTAGGAACAGCGAAGGACTCAATGGCCGGTGGTTCAGACGCATCTGAATCGACGGTGTCTTGTGCTCGATGCGGGAATCCTGCGAATCTTCAGTATGTTCTCGCTTTCTCACTAAATTTAGGTTTTATCTTCAAACCCTAATTTGTATCTAATTTAAAGAAGAGTTGAACATTCTCGTCATTTTTTATGAAGTGGCTGTTGATGGTAGTTCTTAGTGAACGGACAATTAATTTCTGAGTAATTTAGTTCATAGAATAGTTGCATGACGTCCTCCTTTTATCAAAAACCCTAATCGGTATTGGTTAGTGAATGCATAAGAGCATCTCAATTTAGGGTTAGTGAAATGGCAAAGAATGGAGCCAAGTTTTCTTGAAACACCTTTAGGTTGGAGACTATTTTGGGGTAGTGATTTAGCCGCTGTTTAGGGTTCCAGATTCCCAAGATTCTATATGCCCTAGGATGTGCCCTATTTGGGACTTTGTTTGCATTTTATCCTATAAACATTTTATAATACTTCTTTTTTGGTCATCTCACTAGAGATTAGGGTAGATTATGGGTTGAAATCGAAATTGCCGGCATTTTGTATTTGCATACTGTTCTTGTAGATTATTGGTTCTATATTTAACATGTGGTGAACCACATAAAATGACTTTCTAAACTTTACAATACTTGTTTAACATGGTAGGGCATATGTAGCTTTACCAAACCAACATGATGTGACTTCTTTAACTTGCTAAGATTTAGTTAGCATGGTTAATATATTTAACTTTTTAACCTAGTCTCTCATGTAAGAACCTGCATAAACTCAATCCAACAAAATCCTACACATCTCCACATTATTCTAAGCAAAGGGAAAATAAGCATGGCCAGAGATGTAATCTATACTTTGTTACCATTCACCGGAGGAAGTATTATACTAAATTGTGTTTAAAATGACAGTAGTACTAAATCACACCTATTGTATTGTGATTTGAATGATGAGATTTTATAGGTGAAGGTATTACTTGCTGTTGTCGCATGAAGTTGGCATTTGCATTTCTGGTGTCATTCTTTGAAATTTGTGGCATGAGATTCGTCAACCTGTGTAAGCAGGTCTTGTTGCTATATATATGTCTTTCTTTTAGAATTGTGCCAAATGTGTTGTTAAAAACGTTGATGAGATACTCTTGGAAATCTTTATCTGAATATATTAATATGTGCCAGTGTAGGCAGGTGTTGCTCCTTGTAATTATAGGACTTGTATTTATATTGTCATTCTTTGTAATTTGTGGCATGAGAGTTTTCAATCATTGCAGGCAGGGGTGATGGGTATTGATTGGTGTCCCTTTAGAATTGCATCAAATGTGATGCTTTTGAACACCCTTATCCGAATATATTAATGTGTACCATGTTTCCAACATCTTGGCTTAATTTTGTTGCCTTTGCTTGCTCCCACTTGCAGGTGTCCGAAGTGCATGGAATTGAAACTGCCTCGAGAAGGTGCTGCTTTCTGGTGTGTAATAAGTTTCCATTGCCTTAGTTTAATTCTCCCTCTAGTGTCATTAAGATTGAGCACTGGAGACAATCATGGGCACAATTTATTAAGCATTTGGATTAGGAAAGGCAAGCGTATTGGCTGTCAAATCTAATATCACATTATTCCTTTTAAGTACTTTACGAATACAGATCATGATGCATTTGAATAATTATTCTACTGAATTCAAAGCAATGAGTTATCAAGTATTCCACAAAGTCTGTGATGATTCTAAGTTCACCACTGTAACCCAAATGGGCTTCTTAGGAGGCTAAATTTATGAATTCTATGTAAAAGAATGTCTTTAACTGGTTCTTATTTGAACAGCTTTACAATCCATAACACGGAGTGACATGAAAAAATTTCCTATGGATAAATGCTTCCTATGCAATTTTTGCATCTCATTTTATCTGGACAAGGGAATCGTTCTTAAGAACCAAAAGAGGATGTGTTTCTTTTGCTTAGCATTCATAGCTTTAGTCTCTGGAAATTCATTTGGGGTTAAAATGGCAAACTTTTGCTTCAGATGAGGCATCTAGAAGTATCAAAATTGTGGAATCCTTTGGTTTGTAATAGCATCACTATTGTGGTCTTTGCAAATTTAGAAGGCATTATGTGACGTTAAAATCAGTAGTTGGTAAAATTGGCTTTGCTAGTGATGTGCTACCTAAATTATACATATAATGCCAATTTTGTTGAAGTTGTTGATCATATAGCTACGGGGTTTACTCATTAATAGTTTCTTTGTTATTTTCAAATTGTATTGTTTTCTGCAATGAGATTTTTCCGTTCTTTATTGCATTATATTCATCCTTTGTTGACTATTTGTAGAACTATTGAGTTCAAAATTGTTTTGAATGGGATTCTGTGTGTTCTTGACTATTTTTGTGATAGCACGCAGGAGTGTTTCAAGGCATCTTGGAGCACACATAAATCCGTTCACTTGAAAGCAAAGTTGTCCTCAATTGGGGCTGGCACTCCAGGTGAACAAAATCTAAACTCACGTGAAGGTTGGTTATACTGTTTGAGGAGAGGGCAAGCTCGAAGTCCAAAACTTCCTCCTTTTGATTGGACAGGGTACTTCAGCAAAACTTTTTTGTTGGTGGTGGTGGTGGTGTTGTTGTTGTTGTTTCACTACAAACCTGTCTGTGCATGTGTTATTTCCGTGTCCCCATTATCCTCTGTTTCTTGTGTTTTTTTTGGGGGGGTAGTGTGAGGGTTGTGGCAGGTGATGATGCTTCCTTTTTGGTTTTTGGGCTTTAATATTCTTTAATGAGTATGGTGTGTAATGAAAGACAAACTTAATATGGACTCCATTTTCAGCAAGATGCTTACCCTGGCCACAAGGTGCGGATGTTACCCAGGTCCAAGCCTTTTCTATTCTATTAGGGTGACTTTTCAGACATATAATCCTGTTCTATGATGTGTGTGTCAGGCGAATTCTTAATCTTAATTTGAGGCAGTAATAGGTTTAAGAGTGAATATGAGCTAGTTTTAATGGGAGGGAATTTTAATTTTGAGATGTTAGCCTGGCAGACTTTTCTATTTATCTAGTTGGGTCTTCTGCTGGGTAAAACTTGGCTGTAGAGTTGTGTAGAAACTTGATAGGTGGTTGTTTGTTCGGTAGAGGGGTACTTGTTTAAAGGTGGGGGTATTTAGGAAAAGCACTCCTCTGAATCTTCTAGTTTACTTTCTCCTGGTTCTCAAAATGGTTGGAGATTATTAAACAGGAAACTTTCATATGATGTTGAGAGGAATGAACCTTTAGGTTGATCAGGTGGGAGTTATTGAGACATCCAACTTGACATGGGGTTGGGAATCCGTTGTGATTGGAGGTTTACGGTGGGAATCGTCACCATTTATGACTTTTGGTGGTTGTTGCTTGGTATGGGATTGATGATTACAACTGGATGACAAATGACATCTTTTAGTTTGGTAATGTTTGAAGAGACCAGAACAGGTTAACAACTAAAGGAGAAAAAAAGGACCAGAAGACGTGGGATATGGCGTGCAAGGTGGGGGAAGAATTGTGGTCTTGTGTCATGATCCAGGGCGCAACTGCTTTTGCTGTTGTTTGTGATTGCTAGGGACAAGTATCCAACGGTTAATGTGTCGTTTTTCCTCCCAAGGGGGTCATAGATACTTGAATATCAAGTTCATAATGGTTGTTAATAATTGGGAGTTGGATGGTTTCTTTTCCCCATTTGCCTTTTGAATGGGGTGATTGTCAACTATGGGATTGGGTGAGGTGGTTGTATGGAGAAGGGAGGACCTGCATGGAAATCTGTATGGAAAACCTCATTGCTTTTTATGTTTATTTATGCTGGATCTTTAGGAACAAAAGCATAGCAAAAGTACATGTATCTTCAGCAATCATGCCTAGGGTTCCTAGGAATCACTTGCCATATGAAAAAAGTTAATAAGTGATCACACCCAAGATTTCTTTTAATCATGCACAAAGAGGAAAAAAAAATATATCATACCTCCATGTAAGAGCTCTAGATTTCCAACTCTAGAATTATTTCATTCCTCTACAAAATGAGACTATTAATATTAATTTTATAGACCTTTGTAATTAACCCTAAATTAATTAATTCTTGAAGTACATAGCCTTGAAGTAGGTAGGTAATCGTAGGAAACATTGAATGTGGGGCATATCAATCGATACTTGCTGAAACTCACTTAAACTAATTAAGTTCCAAGAAAATATTAAGGTCTTTGGACCTTTTGACACCCAGGGGGCTGTCGTTGTAGGTTCCTTCCTTGCAATGCAACCTTTTGAGAATTTATGATATCCTTTCGGTATTAGTTGCCGTGATTAATTTCTCTGAAAATGGAAGAGAAATCTTTCTGCCCATGTGATCTATTATAGTCCTCTAAAGGTCTAAGGTAGATAGGGCTAATATGATTTATGTCCTATCTGATGAGAATAAACTTTCTATTCTTGCATGCACCATTTAGCATAGAGCAACTAAATTTTTAGTCAATGATTTTGCTGTTAAGAACTAAGACATTTACATACTTATGCATATCCATTGCCCTGTAACATTACTCAAAATGGTTCATGCTTGAAGAGCCTTTTTTAGCATTTCTGCCAGTAGCTCAAGATATTAACTAGCCCAAAGTGGTTCAGGATTAGGAGGATCTCCGTTTTATGATTTCTTGGTTAATTTTATTTTTCCTTTTTCTGAATTTTTATAAATTTTATGCGATATGAAATAGAGTACAATGGTGTAGAAAGATCTATGTAGCCGACCCCACTTGGGGCATAAAGGCTTGGTGGTGGTGGTTGTTGTTGTTGTTGTTGTTGTTGTGACTTGTTATAAATTTCCTTGATAATTTATTCTTCTCTAAACTTCTGTTTGTACTATAGGAGCTTGAGGCCATACCCGATATCAAGAATGCGCACTGTTCCTGCTGGCATTGACAAACCTGACTGGGCTGATGATGTAATTTGGATAATCACACCTTCATGGATGCTACTTATTTTTGTATTTTTCAGATGTTTGTATTTTGGAATTTGTTAACTGGTCTATGACCATTTCTGGTTTGAAAAAACCCAGAAGATATGTTCAATCTAGATATTGTCTTGTCAACTTGAATTATCTGGTTACATGTGGTCTTATGAAGATTTCTCATGAGAACCTTCTAAATATTTCTTGAGAGATTATTCTCTTCTTGTATTTGCAGGGAACACCCAAGATTGAGCCCAATAGTGATCTGCAACATGTTGTTGAGGTGAGTTGAGCCTACTGCTTTGAATTGTGTTTCATATCACTTTATATATATATATAAGTGATTTAATTTTCCTATTGTTGATCTTGATTGTCATGTCATCGAAGATCAAAACCCCAGAGCAAATTGAGAGAATGAGAGAAACTTGCCAAGTAAGTTTATTTTGTTTCTTATCTCTCCTACATGTTGTTCCTGGCGTCGTTTTGGTGCATTTCAATAAGTTCCTTCTAGCCAGAAAAAAAGTGTAAATATTTTGTGCTTAAAATGGATCTAACAAGTGCTATGTGGATATGTGTTCTGTATGTGCTGTATTCATTAAATTTGGTCAAAGTATTTACAGACTCCTAGAGTAGCAAGCAACAGTTTGACGCTTTAAAAGCATAGGCAGTAGAGTGAAAATTTTGGTCATTTGTTGTGAGTTCCTAAAGTGTGTTTTAGGGTAATGAGAAGACCACTTTGGTGGTGTTTGAGAAAGTAGTGGTCAGGTGAAATAGAGGCTAGGTGTTATTTCCAATGCAAGAAATTAATGATAATAATTGGTCCTTTTTATGAAGAAATTGGACTTCTACTTGCAAAATCCTTTATTTCCTATAAAGAGAATTTTAGTTGAAAAAAGTTACAATTAAAATAAGGCAAAATAGAGGCAACTGGAGTCCTTCACTCTTCACTTGGGCATGGTCTGTTATTTGAAGTTCTATTTTGGATCTACACCGCAGCATGTGAATAGTTGTATCAGCTTCTCTATCTAGATAACATTTTATGCCAATCTAAATTTGGAACTACTGCTTGTCTTTTTTTTTTTTTTTTTGGGTAAAGGAACTACTGCTTGTCTACTAAACTACTTTTCTTATCAGAAGCTTGCCTATAGAACTAGCCTATGGAGCTATATATTTCATGTCTTTTTCCAAATCTTTCATCTCCAGATTGCCAGAGAAGCTTTAGATGCAGCTGCTCGTGTGGTCCGACCTGGTATTACAACTGATGAAATTGATGAGGTGGTTCATCAGGCAATTATTGCTGCTGGTATGCCAACCCTTAACCTGAAGTGGTTCATACATGCATACATTCAACTCTTTCCTGGGACATTCCATATCAAGCACCATATATGTATGATTCATAGACCTGCATCAACTTAATTTGAGCTATGTGCAAGTATCATGGCTGGACTGTTTCTGTGAGATGAAATGAATTGACAAAAATAGTTTTTGCTAATTATGATCCAGTCCACAATAACCGTACTCGTTAGTCTACCCGAAATTGCTAGCATTGCGTAAATCACTCGGCCTTTCTCTCTTTTTCCCCTTTGGGGGGGGGGGGCTCCTTAAATTTAATTCTTAGTAATCCTATCAAGTCTTTAACATTCCTTTGCTTTGTTTTGTTTATTCTGTGATCATATTAATAAAGTGATTCTTTTGTGCTGTTTCTATATCTTGATTCCTAAATTACTATTACCGTGGGCTATTTGCAAAAGCATTTTGGCACTCATTGACGCTTTGTGGGTTTTCCTTTACCGGTGATGCAGGAGGATATCCTTCTCCACTAAATTATCATTTCTTCCCGAAGTCATGCTGCACGTAGGAGCTTTTTCTGTGTACGTTTTCTGCATAGTTTCTGAGATTGTTGCTTGTTAATCTAGTCATGAGTTGCATTTTGCGTCTCACAGGTCAATTAATGAAGTAATATGCCATGGAATTCCTGATGCCAGGTTGGTACCATCTGATTTGTTTTGATCTGTATGTATTCATCACATCCATGGTATTTTTTTCCATAGTTTTTAACCTCCTGACCTGAGGCTGCACCCACTTTTTGAAGTGATTGTCTTATTCTTTGTGTCATAATCAATTTTAATGAAGAAAACAAGAAAAGAGGGCAAGGTAGAAGTCTAAGTAGAAACCCTGAGAGGGGGACAGAGAGAGAGAGAGAGAGATAGTACAGACAAAAATAGTGGTTGTAATAAGTTGGAAATTAGTTCAATTGTGGATAAGATACGAGAGTGTCGCTTAAGATTGTTTGGACATATGCAACGTGGAGGTAAACCATTGAAAACTTGAATGCAAATTATTCGTAAAGACATGATAATTAATGATTTAGATACGAAGATGACCTTGGATAGGAATAAGTGACGTAAAAGAATCCGCACAAATTAAACCAACACATCTTTTTTAAAAAAAAAAAAAAATTGTAATATTTGTCTCTCAAATGGCCGAACCCAACTAGGGATTAAGGCTCAAGTTGTTGCCGTAGAGAAGATCAAAACAAAGAGCACAATTAGCCCCATTTTTGTGTTGTATCATATGGTTATACCATAGTTTTATGACGGGCAATGCTTTATAGACAAGGATTCTGGAGTAAAAGGGGAATCACACTCAACTTAAAGCTATTACAAAACAAGACAAGAATCTTATTGGCACATAATCTGTTAGGGGCGAAGGATGAGGAATTGTGATTTCTTGGAAGATCAAGAACTTCCTTTCATTGAATTCTGGGAAAATTACAGACAAAGAAAAGAAAAATCAGTCTGCTCTCATGAGCAAGACTGCCCTCTCACTAAGCCGAAGCTTAACACTACTTCTCTCCTTCCCTTCTATCTCCCCTCTCTTCTATTTATAGCCCCATTTCAGCATATTCTCTCCCTAACTAATCAGATTCTTTTAACAGCATTTTGTTACTCCTAACAGTTTGTTATTCTCTTTGCCTTTCCGTTAATAGACCTTCAGTCCTTTTGGTTCAGCCACATGTCCTGCAGTAGCCACCTCATCCTCCGGCTGGTCTGTAGATGCCACTTCATTACCCAACTGGTTGTCTGTACGTTTTTCCATAACATTGCCCCCTGCTGAAACTTCATCCTTGTCCTCAAGGCTGTAACTTGGAAATTGGCCTTTAAGATCTTTTAGATCTTAATAGCTTGGAAACCCAATCTTGATAAATAATCAACGACATGGTTTATGCGTCCGGGTTTGTATGGCACTTGAAAATCGTACCCTAATAGCTTGGAAACCCAATCATGCTGTGCAGGAGTTGTAATTTTTTGGTCCAATAAGAACGTCAAGCTATTCTGATCAGACAAGGCTTGCATTTTGTTATCCATCTTCCATAACCAGATTCCGTACTCTACTGCAGTATGCTTTTTCAAGGCAGAAGAGGGAATTCGAACTAGTGAAGGATCTCCAACTAAGCAAACATTCTGACGCTGCCATTGAAACTTCATAGTCATCAACTGCCAATTGACCCTTACTTCGCCTAATGTTTCGGCCAAGAAACGCCTAAAATGACATCTACTCCTTCCAAAGGAAACAAGAAGCAATCGACAGCAATGGTAAGACAGCCCAAATTGATCTACACACCACAACAGAGGCCAGAGGAGACCAATCTTCGGCCATCACCCAATCTGCAGCTGATGACTATGAAGGCTTCTTCGCTAGCGGCTTCGTCATTCGATGGAACTTCATCATCACCCAGAATGATCACACGAAGGCTTTCGTTTGGGGCAGTTGTGAAGGGGGTGGTAGGGTTGTTTGCACTTGAAGCACAACCCTTTGGAGCGTAATTCCATGAGCTCAAGGGGAGACAATTGGCGGGAGCTTCGGTTTGGTGTCAAGTTGGGTTGCAGAGGAGAAGCGGAAGAAGATGAACGTTGAGGAGGAATGGAGCTTTGGGACGAAGGCGGGTTAAAAAAGAAATGGTTTCGGGTCATGGGTTTCTGGTTAAAATGAGTATCGGATCCGTTGTGGGTCGGGTTGGACCCGCTCCATTTTCATGACTGGATAGTGGAGTGGGCTCCTTCATCTTTACTTGGTAGCATCCCTATTATAAAGAAACCATTCTCACGTTCGATCTCTTGAGCTAACTTCATAGTCTAAAAGAGGGAGAGAGCTTTGTGCGACCGGATTCGTACGAATCTCATCTTTGAGGCCATTAAGGAACAGACCTAGATGGATCAAAAGATTCAAGCCCTTGACAAGTGCTGCTTTGGTGACGAACTCATCGATGTAAGCATCGACTGTTCATGATTGCTTCATGGACACTAGTGCTTCGAAGGGGTTTACCGATAAACCTCCCTCGGACTGTTCGAAAAGCTCGGATGTGACTTCAGACCAAGAAATCGAGGGGTTCTAAGCGAGTAGCCACTAAACCCAATGGAGCACAGGGCCATCCATGGAAATCATGGCCACAACAACTTTTGTTTCATCAGTGACATGATTAATGGTGAAGAATTGTTCTGCTTGTGCAACCCAAGCTGTTGGATCGTGACCATAGAAACAAGGAAGATCAACTCATCGCAGCGCAAAAGGTAAGTCTTCTTGCGATGGGTTTTTCGGTTGTGGGTAGTGTTGGTGGTGTGCTTCCAAGATGGGAATGGACCCTATTTTGAGTGATGGGCTTCCGGGAACACCATGTAGTGTGGAAGCGAAGGAACCAGCTTCTAGAGAAGAGCCCGGGCCGGTTTGGGCCCGAAAACCGGCCTGGCCCGGCCAGTTCCAACGGCTCTTTGACCTTTTTTTTTTTTTTTGAATTTTTTTAAAAATTTTCGCCCTCCTTGCTTGGCCAAACCGGCCCGGCCCGGTGTGAACCGGCCCGCCGGTTCCGGTTCAGCGGGCCGGGCCGGTTCAATCAAAAAAATTTTTGGAACCGGCCCGGACTGACCTAGGAACCGCAGCCAGCCCGACCCGCGGTTCCTGGAACCGCCCTTGAACCGGACCGGGCCCGGCCCGGCCCGGTTACATGTCTACCAGCTTCCTCACGACCGTCGTGTTTTTGTCATAGTAGTGTTGCCACCAGTTCTTCCGGTGAGTCGAGTTTGTTCATTTTGGCACAATGGTTGTTCATTTCCTCGATCAGTATCGAGATACTCTTCCCAAGTTCTGCAACACTCTTTTCCAAAGACTCTATTTTGTGTCTATTCTGGTGTTAGTCATAAAGTAAATGAAGGTATTGTCTTGGGGAAAGTCGACTGAGAAGGGAGAGAGAGAGAGAGCAGAAAGAAAGTGCGGGGGAAGAGAGTGGCAGGTTGGATTAATTGTTAGGGGCGAAGGATGAGGAGTTGTGATTTCTTGGAAGATCAAGAACTTCCTTTCATTGAATGCTGGGAAAATTACAGATAAAGAAAAGAAAAATCAGTCTGTTCTCATGAGCAAGACTGCCCTCTCACTAAGCTGAAGCTTAACACTACTTCTCTCCTTCCCTTCCATCTCCCCTCTCATCTATTTATAGCCCCATTTCAGCATATTCTCTCCCTAACTAATCAGATTCTTTCAACAACATTTTGTTTCTCCTAACAGCTTGTTATTATTCTCTTTGCCTTTCTGTTAATAGACGTTCAGTCCTTTTGGTTCAGCCACGTCCTGCAGTAGCCACCTCATCCTCCGGCTGGTCTGTAGATGCCACTTCATTACCCAACTGGTTGTCTGTAGGTTTTTCCATAACATAATCCTAACAAACCCATTTAAGTTTTAGATCAAATTCTACTTAAATGGTTCGTGATGGCTATAGCTGTAGGGGCTTCCAAAGGGATCTCCTTAGAATTAGTAAAAGGCCATTGGGGATCTATCAATCCTAATATTTTCTTTGTTAGCTTTTCATTAGTTTCTCCCCCCCCCCAAAATAAAATAAAATAAAACAACACCTCCGCCCTGAGGACATGCAGCATCTTTTGATATATATTTCTCTATTACTAATTTTTATTTATTGTATGCAATTGTTATCTATATATAAGGTTTAAAAAAACTTAATAAATTCTCGGAAAAAATTGGGACATGTGTATCCTCTCTGTGCTGTTTATTAGTGTCCCACTGCAATGAATCCTACAAATCTTGAATTTACTGTGATACAGATTATGTTAACTAGGTATATTATCGCCCAGATGTATGACATTCATACTCAAAACAGCCACAAGCATGTAGAAATTCCCAAAGGCTTTTGACAGCGAGTAGTTCTTTGACTTCTAATTCTTCTCTGAATTCTAGTTTCATAATTGTAACTTTCTCACTGAATTAGAAGTTTATCCAAGTTTATTGATTGAGTTTTTTATGCAGTCTATCTAACCATGTATAGATACCATGCAGGATGCTAGAAGATGGGGACATTGTTAACATTGATGTGACTGTTTACTACAAAGGTGTCCATGGTAAGGAAAAAAAGGGTGGCTCATGTTAGTTCTTTGGGGTAGTTCGAGTATGCTCCTTGAAAATCTGAACCTGATTACTGGAAAACTTATTACAGGTGACCTTAATGAGACTTACTTTGTGGGAAATGTTGATGAAGCTTCCCGGCATCTGGTCCAAAGTACTTATGAATGCTTGGAGAAAGCAATAGCTATTGGTATGTTCTTTACTACATACCGTGTGTGATAATATTTTTGTTTACATCTTCATAACATTATGTTTTTACTTTGTCATTAAAGATGTTTTTAGGAGTAATTCGTAGCAATGTTTTCCTTGTATGTAAAAGGTTATTGCGCCTGCTTTAATCTTGTAAGCCTGCGAAAATAATAAACACATGATCATTCTTGAGTGATATTTCCTTTGAGGGTTGTACACAGCACTTCCCTACCTTGTGGCCTGTCTCTATTCCACATGCTTGTGGATAGGACTTGGCAATACCCAGCTGTCTTTGAGGATTTTTGAATTTGGTTTTTACACTATGAGATGTCTTTACCTCTTATTGCATCGACTCTGAATGGGTAGTTCTTGGAGTTATTTGATCACATGATTATAAAGGTGATTGCATCTTTGATTTATTTGGAACTTGCATGGATGTTGTTCGACTTTATCACTGTATTAGGGCCTTGCCGTAAGAGATGGTATTTGTATAGATTTTAGTTTTGAAAACAAATAGAATTCTCATGGAGTATTGCTTCAGAAAGCAACTCTCCTTGAGATGTCAATCGGTTGCATCTGATTTTCCGATTTTCATTAGCATCATTTATTGGCAGGACATTAGGACATGTTCTCTCGTATCATTTTCGTTCTCCATTGAATTTCACATTACTTGGGCACTAAAGTATCACCTTGTTTGTTTGGCAAGTTCAGTTAAGCCTGGTGTAAGATTTCGGGAAATTGGGGAGGTCATCAATAGGCATGCTTCGATGTCCGGGCTATCCGTGGTAAATTAATTCTGTATCCAGTTGGGTTCTTGGTACTAAGTTGATTGACCAGCAAAGATTGATTGACTTCTATTCTGGAAAATAGGTGAAATCATATTGTGGTCATGGTATTGGGGAGCTTTTTCATTGCGCCCCAAATATTCCTCATTATTCAAGTATCCTTTGTTGGGCAATGTTCATATAATGTTTTATACTTTGCATAATTTGGCATTCATAATAGCACAGTACATAAAACTTTTATTGTGGATAAGCAGTTCTCTTCTTTGCTGACCTTAACCTAAGTAGGAAATAAAGCAGTTGGTGTCATGAAGGCTGGGCAGACCTTTACCATTGAACCAATGATTAATGCAGGTACTTCAATAAATGCGTTTCTACCTTGATAATGTAAGCAGTAGCTTCTTAGGTGGACTCTTTTCATTGTGATTCACATCTGAGTGGACATTTTGAATAGGAGTTTGGCGTGATCGTATGTGGCCTGATGGATGGACTGCTGTTACTGCGGATGGAAAACGCAGCGCTCAGTTTGAACACACTCTTTTGGTAACTATGCATTTCCTTCTAGTTTCATTTAGATTCTTTTAGCAAATTCATTTTTCAGTCTGGATGAAAACAAAATATTGAGGTACAGGACCCTTATCTGTAGTTGATTTCTTCATTGAAAGCCATGTTTTATGGGAATTCCCTTTTTCTTGGCCTTTACTGTTTGTTCTCTTTTCCAAGTTTCCCATGGTGGCCCCTTCATGTGTTGCATGTTTATACTTATTCATTTAAGGGTAGTTGGGTCTCTTTGGAGTTATTATGATGTCCCTAATTTCTCTACCTAATTTTTTTGGCCTGAACTTATGCATAGGTAACGGAGACTGGTGTAGAGGTTCTTACTGCTCGGTTACCCACATCTCCTAAGCTCTTTCCTTGGCTGAAAGAATAGAGTTTGTCTTCCCCATTTCACAACAGATGCTGAAACGGACAACCCCTATAATCTTATATCTTGGGAATGATAAGTTTTTTATTTGTGTACCCCATCCAATTTCTGTGCCTGTGGAGTTTGTTATTTGCCTTAGAAATAATTAGTGGGTTTGTCTTAATAATTTAGTGCTAAGAATGGAAATGTATTTTTATTTTTTGGTTCGATGGATGGAAATGTATTTGTTATCCAAGTTTTGCGACTGCCAAAATTTGGAAGACCTATAATTTTGGACTGGATCCAAGTACAGTTTGCAATGTGTGTTTTCCTGCATGATTTATTGCTATTGCGTGAGATGTGCACAGAAGATGTTCAAGTAAAAGGATTTAGCTGGGGCGGGCGGCATTAGTGATTGCAAAATGGGCCTTAAAAACCATTAGCCACGTTAACACTATTAGGGCAGATTGAACCCTATTTGGACCTGAGTTGAGTATTGAACAAAAATGTTTAATGCCAGCCCAAGTAGAGTTGAGGAATTGGGATTGGTAATCAGGCTATTACGGTTTAGATGTGATTACTGGACCCGGTCGGGATCAAGTCTAAGGTTTTTAGGCCAGTTAGTCATTAAATCAGGCTCCCATTTTTGTGCCTTATTTTCCCCGGGGGGGGGGGGGTTTCACCATATCCGATTAAATCCAGTTCTCGAGTACTTTGGGATCTATTAGAGTTAGCTTTTCTAAATTTTATTTCTTCATTCCTATAATTAAGAGTGCAGCATGTTATCACTGCATGGCTGTACTGTCCTTGGAAATTATCCTATTCTGTCTTGTCACGACCCTTGTTCCGCCAAGGTGCATTGCAACAAATTAACCAATCCCAATTTTGTAATGCCTAGGAAACAAAGTGATGACCAAGTTAATGGTTGGGCATTAATTTTCTTTAAACAAGATTTTGGATTTGAATTTTGTGTGAAAAAAAAAAAAATCTGAATAGTTGCCTTTCTAGGACTCAATCCGGCTCAATTTGATGAGCCTTCAAGACGAAAAGTACCTATTATCATACCAATAAAAAGGATACCAAAAAACAAATTTTAGTCATTTATGCAACTGTCAATGGATTCTGTGATTGAATGGCATTAGACAAAATTTCTCAATATGAGAGAACCTTTCCCTTTTTTTTTAATACCATGACTTGATCACTACTCGATATATTAAGTTTTGCCTTCACTAATCTAGATTGATTACTGTAAGATCCATTTTGTAAAAATGGATCTCCCAACATTGTTTTTTCCGTACCCAGAGAGAATTGAACTCCCGACCTGATTAAAGAACGAAAGTTTTCTTCCCACGTACACCAACAAATGTTAGTTGAAAGAACCATTCCAAGTAGTGTAAAACCTATCTGCCCACCTAGCATGGAGCAAGGCATTGGCCTATTGTAAGAAGGGCTAGAAGGCCAATTTGGGCCTACAAAAGAGACCTGGTTTGTTTATAGCTCTTTCGTAAGACATTTGGGCCAGATGAGCTGATTATTTTTTTTTTCTTTTGTACATAAGAACGTTCAAACTCGAGACAATTACAAAAGAAAAAACAATACCGGTTGAAACATAACTCATTCACGATAAACTGATCAATAAGATTACTAAGAGGAACCATGTGACCAGTTGGCCCAATTTCTGCTTAGCCCAACGCAATTTCATCATCTGGTTGCTAGGTAAATGTAAAGGGAAGTTCTCCAAGTGGACAGGGACCAGGCCTTGGACTGATTAAAACTCAGTTGATTGGAAGAACGGGCCTAATGACCCTGAAACGAGCCTGCTCGAGAAATTTGTGCTCGACTTGCTGACCGGCAGCGCATTTGTTGTAAGGAAATGGGCCATACAACGATTAATGCATCAATCAACAAAATAAAATTTGAAACACTAAGTGCCAAGCTTGGTGAAGCCCATGAAAGTTGAATTGATGTAGCAATTCATAGGGGGTGCTAGGCCTAGCCCACTGCCCATCCAGACCTAGGAATTTTAAAATCTTTGCCTTTCCGGGGCCTACCATACGCTAAGCTGGGCAAGCAAAACAAATCGTGTGCTAGACTAGGCCAACCCAGCCAAGTCCATTGCCTGTCCTCGTTGAGGCAAACACCCAATAAATACTCCTTAACCAATAAAGACAAAAAAATTGTACATATAAACACAAACAAATAATAATAATAATAACAAACACAGATGAATGCAATCAATACCCGGAGGAGCCAACTAATGATGAGTAGGAGGCATTTTCATCGTCTGCTGTTGGTCTCTTTTCATGACCGACCTTTTCAATTTCATTCCCGCTGTTACTGGCCTTACGCGGCAGTTCAGTTTCCAAACTGGCCATGGCACATAATTGTAACCTTCGCAGCTTTGCTGTTTCAATATCACCTTCCCAGCAAGTTTCACCAACTATTTCGAGCGCTTTTTCTACTTTGTCCTCTGACAGCAAATCTCCATTTTGTAGGAGAACAAGGTAAACTTGTTCAGCACAAGCCTTGCGTATCTGTGAAGAACAAATTAAGATAACTTCTAGCAAGGATAGATTAATAGGACTCTATATTCCATCAAACTAAACCTTAGGATATCGATGAACCAAGAACGTAAGAAGATGAGAGAATGCTCGGGTATTGATGGAATCCAATACTGAAGCGATGTATCCCAGGATAGCAATGCCTGTATATAGCTTCAAGAAGTCCTTTGTTCCTCTCAACTCAACAGCTAGAGACTCCAGAACACCAGCACAGAAAACTGGCATCTTATCCTGAAAAAGAGAAGCAACCCAAAGTTATTCCTGATAGTGGTTCTGAACTTCATGAAATCTGCAAAAAAGTGATCTTGATTCACACAAAGTCTGGATCACATCCAACACAGATGCACACATTCTGCAAACATACTCTAATATTGGCTGACATTTAACTGGCAGTAGAAAAAGTTTCTTAAAAAATAGACCTTGATTCACAAAATATACCATTGACTAACCTGCATGCCCAGGAACATCTTTTTGCTCATAAGGATCTCTATGGTCTGAAAGAAAGAGATCTAATTAGGCTAAATGGAGCTTCAAAATGAAAGGAGACATTCATTGGCCAACCCTGTAAAACCTGAATAAAGTTTGAAACTCCCAGTAAGGAGCTTTGAAGTGAAAATTACCTTTAAGGTTGGTATGGTAACTCTGTCACATTTCTTGTACTGCTGTAGAACCCAAAGTAAATCATTAGATAAATCAAGCTCTCTGGAGGTTATATGATCCTTGTTTTCAGAGTCAGTGGCTTGAATATATTCTGATAATGCTGCAACCGATGCCTTCCTCAAAGACTCTTGTAGTCCGCCAATCGATATAACCAACCCAGAGATCACAAACCTACTATAACATTTAAGTTGAAGCAACTGCACAAACCGTGGAAATGAAATGGCAGGATCCTACAAGAGATTCATAGCCTGAGTGTTAAGCGAATTGATTTTAACACAGGGCAGATGGAAGAGGACTAGAAACCACTTACCCCCCACTTCATATCTGATACATTGGGAACGAGTTCTTCCAGTTTTTCTCTGTACGGTATGGATGGAACATAGATTCTTTTACAGTACAATATCCTTTGAAGAACCTTTACTGCTGATTCTCTGATTTTGTCAAGCTTCTCAACAGCTTGCTTAACAATGCCACCAACCATATTTTGGCCAAGATTTGCATCAAAAAGTGAAAGTTCTTGTCCACTCTCAACCACACCACAATCTGAAAGCTCTGAAGCAGCATTATTTGTGGACAACTTTCTTCGAACGCCTGTAAGGTCCTTCTCGCAAAGTATATATGTACATCTCTCAAGGCCATCCATTGCCGCTTCACGGACCCAAGAGCCCACATCCCCTCTGTTATCAACACTGTAATCATCAAGGGCCTTAAACAAACTCCCCATGACTTCACTCTTGATCAGAAGAAACAAGGACATGTCATTCTCCCCAAAATAATTATCACTGTGTTCTCTTCCCCTAGTTAATATTTCACATACTGATACAAGTCCTTTGACAGCATTCACCCTGGCTTCTGCATCCCTATCCTCAGGGTTTTCCTAAATATAGAAAATTCAAGCAAAGAGAATCAACCCAGGTTTTAGAGCAAGCCAACTTTTAGAAGAAAAAACTTCCAAAACAATTATACCTCAATCCCACAAGAGGTACAAAGTTTCAGCATCACATCCCTCCATCTATTTGCCAAAAGCTCATAAGGCAAAGCACCTATTGCCAATGCAGATCCTCTTCTTGCTGCTACATTAGAATCAGTCAATTGTTCCAGAAATTTGGATGTTATGTCATCAATGCTTTCTGCCACAAAGGACGCAGCTACGAAACTTTTCAGGGCTTGAGCTGCAGCAGTCTGTACAAAAGCATGGGACAAGACGTAGTTCCTTTTAGAAATTGAAAAACTGCAGAGTAAACAAGTACAAGTAAAGGGGGTAGAGAGGGGAGGAGGGAGTGGAAGAACCAAGATATATTGCTCTGGACACCTGTATCTGCGAGTTGGGATGTCTCAAATTCTCCATAAGTGTGTTAAGCAAAGCCTTTTTAATTTTTTTGTCAGATATATGCACACGGGCCAGAGACATACATTCAATGAACCGGGAGACAGCAGAACGCATTATCTCTCCACCTTTACCACGATATAGGCGTGCTTTCTCGATAGAAGGAACAACATCAGCCACAAGCTTCTGCTTATCTGTAAGGGTAATTAAGGTTTTATAAATTCCTGTTGAGGCACTCATGAAAATAACAATACCTTTTTGTATTGAACTTGGTGATGCAACTTTTTTTACTACATTTTATCTTATCTTGTAACATTTGAAAATTATATGGCATTCCAAGGAGATGCAAACCAACTATAAGCCACAAAAAAAAGTGTATTTGAGTATTATCTTCATTTTTTTTTCTTTTTTTTTTGGGGGGGGGGGAGGTGTTGGCTAGTTATGTACGAGAAAGCAAAGAGAAGAAAAGGCAAAATACTATAATTGTCTTAGCTAATCCCAAAAGGAGGTACTACAATTTATAAGATGATTAAGGATCTTATACACATATCTTTAACTCATACAAAGCAAATTGAAACCAAAGTATATGCCCCATTTTTGTTTAGGGAAGTTAAAGGAGATAGAAACGGAGAGAAGAAGCAATTAAAGAGTTAATTCTAGAGGCCAAAACCAAAATAAACCCCCTAAAACCCAGGCCTGCTTTAAAATAAACCCTTGAATTTTTATTGCAGGCAACTACCCCAAAACTGGAGGCAGAGAGCGAAGGGAAGTATTCATTTGGAAACCAAACATAGAATTCTTGTGAGACTAGCTGTGAAAAAAGAGTCAAATTTGCTTCTTTTTTTTTTTTGAAAAAAAAAATTAATATTACCTGAGGAAAGAGAAATTGAAAGGTTCACTAGAAAAAGTTAAATTATTGCCAAAACTTATGTGAACTTCAATCAAAGAGAGAAGATAAAGGAAAAGAAGCAATATTCGGATTTCTCATGAAAATTCAAAAGGGGATGTTGGATACAAAATCCTAAAGTTGTTCGCTTATGAGGCAAGTTGGGAACTATTTCAAAATTTTTTGGGGGTTAATAGCCAATGCTACCCAAAATGATTATCTTGAGTCCCAATGTGGTCCAAGCTTTCATGCATACCATGATGAAATGCAGAAGATTTGCCTAAATTATGTAGAAGTCTTACACCAAACATAAGTAGGAAAAGGAATTTCCCTTTGCCTAAAAATCTACAGTACTTCACTACTTCAAAAAACAAGAGACCCAGAAGTACGTCTCTATTCTATACATGAGGAAAAACTCCATCCAGAGCGTTCTACCACAAAACAGTCCATTACTTCAGCCACCAATCCCCTTATGTTATTGTCAACTTTTCTTTTTTATTTTTTAACTTATATTGCTAGTATAGATAGCACCAGCCCTTGGGGGAGGGAATGAGGGCTTGAACCCCCCTTGTCTCAGGTCAGGAGAAGCCACCCATCCCATTTTGTTTTTTCTTGTTTAGAATCTATTTGCAAGCAATGGAGAGGTAATTTATTATCCATTTCCTGATCCCTACAAAGTGAAGATCCATTGAAAAACATTTTTCCTATCTTATGAATAATTTAATTTTTCCCACTTGGCCTATCATTTATAAAAATCAATCCCAAGTACACATGCAAAACAACTAATAAAATAATCTAGAATGCCAGTGGATCCTAATATCAAGGTAAAAACAGAAAGCATTACCAACCTGGAGAAATAACATAATTACAGCGGTAAAAACCCAGAACAAGTTCACCAGCAGCTAAGGTTGCACCATGGCGCATGCATAAATCGGATGAGAGAGTGCAAGGAATCAACTTCTCCATAACAAAACTTGTGAAGTATTCAGGTTCATATTTTACAAGAGAAGATAGTGCCTCTGCAGCCAGCTCCCTCAAGCCTTTATCCTAAAAATAAGGCCCAAGTAAGATGATATGTTCAAGAAAAGATCATTATAAATACATGCTAAAACAATGGTAACCAACTAACACATGAACCATAATAAAGTTGCAGAGATGGCATACTCAACAGGAACATCTTTTTTCCAAATAATGACATGTATATTTGAAGGCACCAAATGCTTGTAAACCAAGCAAACATCCGCACACTCTTTTTTCCCCTATTAAAATATCCCAAAATGTTTTTAGAAGAATATAATCTGATATTTTGATGGCAAACCCACTTATCAACAAAAACATGGAATAATTTGCCCCAAATATCCCAAGCCAATGAGTGCAAAAACTAAATAAGAATCAGTCCCATTGCACTGATAACACAGCACAAATTTCAGAGGCAAGGCCTCACAGAATTCTTGATATCTAAATTACAATATATTATCAGTTTGAGCTTCTCGGAGAACTGCATCTATACAAGAGCCCTCACCGCGGAAATAATCTTAGCTTCACACAAAAGCTTTCCAGAAAATGCTTGGTAGGTATTAATAAGGAGGTAAGTCAAGATGGACTCTCCATTTAGAATTATGAGAATAGAATAAACAGGCATCATGAAGGCTAGATGCAAAAAAAAATCCTCGGCATCCAAAAGAGGCCTATCCCCTATCCAGAGGCCCTCTTAAAGTGAGCTTAAATATTAATAAGAATGAGATTCCAATTTTTTTCTTTTGTCTATTAATATGTCTACTTTCAGAATCTACAGAATGAGCTCTTCAAATTCAGCAGTTGAATTGTCTTGTGCTAAATTTTAGTTTATCAGACAGATGCTCATATTAAACACCAACCTAAATTCCTCCTATGGTAGTTATCTCAGAGTGGAGAGAGCAAAAGCATCCATGATGATAAAGTGAATGTGGTGTTTACCATACTAAGTATATAATTTCTAATAACAGGACATAATGGCACCAATGAATAAGTAATAAAAGGAGAACAGGAAATTTCTTAGTTAGCATTTACCCAGTGACAAATCTTGTGATACACCAACTCTTCCACAAAAGGATAAAGATACCCCTCATATTCTGCAATGCTAACAGCAACATGAAGGTAGGAATTTACTCGTGATGAGAGTGAAAAGTAATCTGCCAAATTCACAATATCAATGCCATGTGGGAAATTCCCTTGTCTTCCAACATTTTCCTGAAATGCGGCCGCCGCCGCTCTTCGACAGTTAACCTGAAAATTAGCATCAACGTCTCAGGCAAGCAGAGAAAAAGATAATTGATATACCATCCTAGTAGTCTCACCTAAATACAGATCATAAGTTAATTACACTACACCTCGCGGTCATAGCAGGCAACTGTTAAAAGGTGCGGAGCAAGCTGTGCCAGAATATCTTTCATATCTGTGTGAAAATATGCACGACCAAATGCCCAACAAACATAGGCTGCAGCATCCCGAACATGAGATCCTACACTATGTGGACCTCTTCGAACGTCATAATGCAGCGCCTGTTAAGACATAATGAGCTAAGGTGTGATCCATGCATAGAAATCACCGTCCACCTCAAACTTCAATAATGCAGGATGATGAAGAAATACATAACTGGATCAAATCCAGAACTGCAGGAAACCACAGCTGGACTGCTAACAGAGAATGGCCAGATAGGAAAAAATGACAAAACTGTATGAAAATGGCATGCTTACGCATCTATAAAAGATGTGGAGTGTGCTTCCTGGACACTTACTGTAAAACTATGGCACGGAAAAATTATAAACATAGAGAACTGTCCATTAAGACAAAAATAGAAGATTATTTGAGCAAAAACCAGGCAGACCTACTAAAAAATAGATTACTTGATGATTGTGTCTCAATACATTGTAGTTTAGAAGGCAACACCCAGTTTGACTTTGACCCAAAATCAAGACTAAAGTAAAACCAAGACCGAGTCGGTGACATTGCAGAAGCTTGGTTCAAGTGTGACATTCCAAATGATTAAGTATATTAAAATAATATCATGATCATCCTGAACTTCAACTGCAACATTTTTGTACCAGAGGAGTCCTAGTTGCAATTACTATTCAAATATGAAAGATGCTGAACTTTTTTGTATGAAGCCAAGATTGTACATAATTCAGTGCTAGAGGCATAGTCTACTCAGACATCTTGTGCTTACTCATAATTAAGATATTAGAAGAGAAATATAAGAACAAAAAAGAAGTGTCAAATTATATGTTGCAAATTCATCATTCTATGCATATGGAACATCTATAGTTGGTTTAAGAAACTATACCCTAGGCATCCTTCACAATTTGCAGTACACGAACAGGAAACAACACACTTGATAGAAGAAATTTCAATTTCACCACGATGCATAATGATATACAACCTTTACAACAACAGGAACAACTTTAGGAAGACTGGTAGGCAAAAGCAGTCCTCTACGCGCAAGTTCAGCCAATGCCAAACACCCTCCATGCCATGAACCATCTCCCTAAAGAAAATTCAGAAACATCAACAAAGTCAAAAATCAGTCAAAAACTATGTTACATCAACACTTCTATAGACGCAGTTCTTACATACAACACAACACAATAATGTAAAATTTTTGTAACTTGGACATGTCATCAGATTCATTCCTTGTCATGCTCCAAGTTCCATGTGTGCGTCCGTGCTTTATAAGCCAAAAGAAACCAGTGAAGCATTCAAAGAATTTTGCATCATTATGATCATATACATCATTATGATCATATCCAATCATAATTTCTAAAAGTTTCTATTATATTATCCTTGAAAGAACAAATGCAAAAGTGCAAGATAATACCTCCCCAAGAGAAAAAAGCTCTAACACAGATGACAAGACTTCATCTGCCAAGGTAGACGTTAGACGTGATGTTATGCGGCCAATGCCTTTTGCAGCAGACCAACGCACAACAGTGTCCTGCAGAACCAGTAACAACATTTGAGTACACCAATATCTCATAGACAATCATGAAACAAGTGTGAAGCAGGTTCCCACTATATAAATTCCACATTAAATGCAGCTATATTTTTTGAATGGCACAACTTGTACACATACGATACTTCATGAAAAACTCAAGATTGAATAAACAAATCCCACATAGGGAGCTCAACACATAATGCAGATTTTGTGCCCACCACCAGCCTCATTTTTACAGTTATGCACCACAAAACTAGCATAATGCAAAAGGGCTTCAGGATCAAAAACGAACTCTATTTAATTTAAGGCCAACCTTGAATAGCTATGAAAGGGATTTAATTTTTTCACATGCTTCGTTCATCAAGAAGGTTCATCACTTTTCAAACACATTTCAAGCGTGAATACTACAATTAAAATGTCCTTGACCTAGCATGTGGCAACAAAAACCTAAAGTCTAAATAACTGTTTCATAAATGATTAGGAATTTCATAATTTACACCCCAAAAAAGAAAGATTTCCAATATTAAACAATGAAGTGTCAGATGTCATCATCAGAATATTGTACAAACATTTGTATAAGACAACAAATTAAAGGCCGTTAAGAAAGCTAATTATATTTGTTAAATGACTTGCATTCCCAGCAATCAGAACAACAGGAAATGAAAAGCTATCAAAATTATTTGAGAAAAGATAAGATTGTGAATGCAACATAACATGTCCTTTATACGTACCGAATCTTTCAAACCTGAAAGCAATAATTCAATTATCTCTTCTAATACTTCAGGAACATCCATTTCTTCTTCTAGCGGAAAGCTTACATGTTCTTCGAAATCAGACTGCATATCTCTTTGCTGATTATACTGTGTGGTTTCGATAGATAAATTGTTGGAGATGTTATCACCAAGAGAGCTGTATCTGCTCTGCACAGAAGCCATGATGACAAAAACCTTTACTAAGGTTTACCATGCATAATGTCTCACTCATTGTTTATCATAAACCTAATTAAGGTAAAAGTGATGGGAGATTAGCTTGCTTAAATAAAATTATAATGATATGGATATCTCAAAGTATTTTGAGAGATACTTGATAAAAAGGCGACTAGAAGAAGTTGAAGAAAGCACGGAGTAGGAAAGGAAGGACAGATAGGGAAAAGGGGAGAGGTATGAAACAGGTGGCAGCTAGATGTTTACCAAGAAGCATAACTTTAAAAGTCAGAAGGATCAAGGTCCATAACATTCTGCATTATATACATAAAAAGAACACAAACACGTTTGCACAGCTTTTCTCTCACACGTTTCAAATACAAAGCATCAATATGCATTAATAATATTGAACAAGATGCGAGTCCAGAACCTCTGCTCTGAAAATTTCAACCCCCCCACCACAAACAAAAAAAAAAAAAGAAAGAAAGAAAAAAGCCATAAGCCTCTGCCAACTTTTCATCTTAACCATCTCTTGCAGTCAGTTTACATAAGCCGGTGGCAGTTGCAATGAAACAATATAATTTTTAAAAGAACACTGTAATGAGATTTAGCCATTAATGTAGCAATTCAGGTCCCAATGTGACTCCAAGACGACATGAATTAGTCAAAATAGCAAATCTATCATCATGCAAAACATTGTAGAAACAGAATTATCTTAATAAAAGGTATAAGTGTGATAATAAAATACTGGCCCATAGTTATTGACTTTGAAAAAAGAAGATAAGACTAGAATGGACATTTAGAACAGGAGAAAATCAAAATCAACAACAAGCTAGACTTGTGTGTTAATATCAATATAGAACATCAGACCTCTGCTCATTTTTGTAAATAAGTCAAAACATCCATTGCAGCAAAAATATAAAACTTAGAGTTGAAAAAATAGAACTAGAAATTAAATCATGACATGCCCAACAGGATTGTTACAAGAACATTGGGAATATATAATTATAAGTTAACAGTGTAAAAGTTGCAAGGTTCGATCTGTCCAACCATATAACGCCAGGATGCAGAACGATGAGGAAGGCTAGTAAGCCCAACTCGCTGAGTTAACTTCATCAGAAACTTCCGAAGCAAAGGACTTCGAGCAGCAGTGTTGGACTTGATCAGTACTGAGGTGTCACTCCAAATACTGGGAACGACATCAAGTAGCACTTTTCGACTACCTGCCTGCATCAATATGAGTAAAAATATAAGAATCATCTCCCAAAAATATAAGATGCGATATATAATAGAAACTTTTAGAAAACATTATCAGCAAGGCCTGCCACCAAGGTCAAATCTGTCTGCAACTTTCAAATACATCACATCTTCTCGTTTGCTTTTTAAATTAGCAAACTAAGCTTTCTTTGTGAACAAAATACATGCATCATTCACAAAGCCAGCACCCTCTTCTGGGACCAGTCCACCTTCAATCACAAGCCAAATTTTCTTCAGCTTTCCATGTCATAATTGTCCTGAATATTCAACCGATGTAGATTCCTTTCTTCAGCTTGCATATCCGTGATGTTACATTGTTTGTCCAACTCGGGACAGTATGCACCAACTTGACCACACGATGTACAATATATGCTGGCGAACAACAAGATTGTATGAACATGAACTGGGACAAATCAAACCTTAAAAGTGGCAGCCAGTGCCTCCACAGCACCAAGCAATCGAAAGTGATCCATGACATCGCCCATCTGAGAAGCAAGGACTTCATGTGTCCATTCAATAAAGCTGAAGAATAAAAAATCAGAGAGACTATTTATCTTATAAAGAATCATATGAGAACTGAAGATTTTAATCTAAGAAATTAGTGAAAACAAGTATGGAACATTTGGGACAAAATTATAACAATAGCAATGTAGGCACCGCCTCCATAAAATTTAGATCTTCAAACTAGCAATTTTCATGATACATCACAAAAAACTTGTTATGAGAGTCAATTCAAGCTGGATTTTACAAATAAAAAGTACTCGTGAAAGTGAAAGAAAAGCTAAAATCTGCAGTTTCATGCACAACCGACTGTAATGATGTGGAAATGGCACAATACCTGATAAAGGCCTTGAGCATATCTGGACGAGTAAGGAGCCTTGATAGCAGTAGTCCAGCTATAGTGCGCATTGGCCCTGCATTTGATAAGTAGTCCTTTGAGATCCTAAGTATCCTAAGCACCAACGGAGGTGGCTCATCTCCAGCAAGCTCAGTGCTGTTCGCAATACTAGTGTCAACTGAGGAGATATCAAAAGGAACCAAAACAAGAATGGTGAGCCACAAAAGTATCACACATTTTGCCTCCATCTCTCCTGTACTTTCTTGCCTCAACGCCGTCCCAGCTTTTGCATCATGGCACTTCTCTAATAGGGATACTGCAAGCTCTAGATCGGAAACCTGATGTGGGAAGAACTTGACAACAGCCTTGTACCCACACACTGTGACTAGAATATAGATAATAATGCATAAGGGCTTGATTATGTCAAGAATTTGATCAGAGACACCTCCTAGTTCAATTGTTTTTGAGCGAATAATAAACATCAATGGTGAAACTATGCTCTCAAGATACGGCTCTATCAGTTGACCCTGTTCCTGGTACTTGTCCATCTGCATCATAGAACAGAATATTAAAAGAATGCCTAAGAAAATCATTGGCACATTTATCCGCACACATCTTTCATACCTCACAATTAACATGCAAAACATAAAAATACTAGAATGGGGAACTATTCTCTGCCATTCACAAACATAAATGTCACCATGAGAATTTTCTATTTAAATGGACCATTTACACTAAACCTGCCCTTTTTAATGGGAAAAGAAGAAAAAACGCATACGTTTAAAAACCAACAGCATACCATTCGTGTATCGAATCAAAGTTCCAAAGAAACTGATATTGAACTCAACCCAACTAGTCATGCAGTTCCCTTCTCATGTCCCACAAAATAAAATTGTCTAATTACTGATTAGATTGAAGCCAAAATTGCTGTCAGTGTTAAGTCTTCAAATATCCATGAATAAGAGAAAAAAAGTTATGCAAATGCAGGGTAAATAGGCTTGTAAGTTCCTACAGACACACCAAAAGAAATTCCTGGACAACTTCCCCATGTCATTGGGTACAATCACCTCCATGAAACCCAGATATTTTAAAATGGGATCAACAACTGTTTCCAATACATATGAGATGCTAACACTTATATCTTACTTATACATTTAAAATTTTTTTTGCCATAGAAACAAGTAATCTTTGTTTGTTTTGTGGTAGGTAGCCTATTGAGTCTTATCCCAAAGAAGGTTCTGTCTCCATCTTGTTGTTACACATCCCAGACAGGGTTCAATCCCCATATTATACATTTGTACCATGGCATCTTACAGTTGCTTGTCAGAGTAAGCCATGAAATCTGTATGACCCCCAATAAATACATCAAGTTTGACTAGAATTAGCAGCAACAATTACAAAATGGGGAATCCCTTAGTTTATGTTATAAAGGATAGCCTCAAGACTTTGTAAGTTTGGGGGTCTGCAAGGATCAATCATCCATGGTCCTACATTTCTAATGCTTGTAATCCTAGCCTTGTGCCTACCCTCAAAATGCTCAAGTATGGCATTAAACTCAAAACTCGCAACAGCAAAAATGTTATTCACTTTTCCCAAAGCAACCAAACTTCTGTATTAGAGCAAAATGTATCAAATTCCACCTTCTATTAGAAATTGTTTCAAACTCCACCAAACATGATTTCGTGTTTATAGGATCACACAAGGCAAATTATAAAGACATGTTTGGTACAAGGGGAAATGATAGACATTGACCGCTTCATGCTTACATGAGAGTATGTTAGCATGTCCCATGTTTTTGCAACAAAAGGGTGTTAGGATGCTTGTCTTTAAAGGTATAGTACCCTACTTGGAGGTTTGGGTAATACATTCCCTTTTCAATCACCTTACCACTCTTTTTCTATAAATATGGTTACATTAAACACATTAACAACAATAACCAAATGTTATAATATTGCTTACTTGTGCTACTCTATCCATTTTCCTCATATACCAGCATAACCTAAAAATATGAAGAAGCTAAAACGTAAACTATTAAGCAATTTACTTCTTAGTTGTATCATACAGCATATATAAATAAACATGCAAAGCAAATTTTTCAGAAAACAAATTTCTCATGGATCTCTACACATTCACCTCTGTTTTCATTGCACAAAATTCTCAAGATTCCATGAACTTGGCAGTTTCACATTGGGCTCAACTCATTTTCTCAGATCTCATCAGCATAGCATCTATTTTCAAAACTATTACCTATTACAAAGCAAAACAAACAAAACAAACCAAAAAAGAACAAGGAATCATAGCAACAAACATTAATCATCTATCTTCAATCTAAGGAGAGCAAAAAAGAGTAACAAAATTCTATAGATTCCATGAACTTCACTGTGTCAAATTGTGAACAACACATTTTTCTCAATTTCATCAGCATTGCAAGTTTGTAAGATAAACCCTAATCATAGAAGAAGCTCTATCAAGAAACCTACAACACGAACTGAACATTCTTTCTCAATGTAGATAGAGAGAGAGAGTGTGCGAAAGGGAGAGAAAAATAAAATTCTCAAGATTCAGTAAACTTCAAAGTATCACATGGAAGAGAACATTTTCCCAATTTCCATCAGCACTGCGTGGATTCACAAGAAAACCATAAAACCTAATAATACTACTAAAATTTCTCAGAGAGAGTGAACCAGAGTTCGCAAGCACGTAATGCAAAACACATATCACAGATTTCACCAGCATTCCTTAAACTCGTAACTCAATCTCTGTCTAACAAACACTGATAACAAGAATCGACCGTTCATTTTAAAGGTAGGGAGAGAGACAGAGAGAGATTACGATGGATCGGATCTTGTGAACAGAGGAGAGATCGGAGACTCGACCGTCGGAGACGATTTGATCGACAATGGACTTGACTAGTTTCCATTCTTGGAGAAAGTACTTCTGCAAAACCCTCTCCTTAGTATCGTGCTCGTCGTCTTCTTGACTTATAACCACCTCCATTTGGTCCTCCCTTTTTAGGGTTTCGCCTTCCATTGAAGAGAGAGAGAGAGAGGTAGGTTTTCTATGTATTGTGCTATGTTCCCGCCTATGTAGGATTTGTTTTTCTTGAATGAAATGAGAAAGCTCGTGAAATGAAGGCGAAGGTGGAATGGTCAGTGGTGGGCAGGGGAGGGAGGCATGGATAGATCTGACTTCGCCGACTGACATTTTGAAAATAAACAAATAAATAAATAAACAACAAAAATAATAGAAAAATAAAGAATAAATGAACATAATGCTACATCTGAAAATATTTTTACTTTAATTTGAAAATATATTTTAATTCAAAATTAATTAATTTTGAGAATTTTATTTTTATTTTTTATACAAGCTGCTACTTGATTCATATAACTAACATTATATTAAAAATAATAAAATATGAAAAATAATAAAAGAGAACATTTATAAAAAAAAAAATAACTGCAAACTATGTTCCTTTATTCATTTAGGATAACTCAAAATAAAAATAAAAAAACAAAAATAAAAGAAAAATTAAAAATTTTGAAAACCAATGAAAAAATGAAAAAATGAAAAATAGATTTGACGGTATATTTGGCTTAGTCTAATTATATTTTAACTTTTGATTTGTGAATAATATTTTTCTTCTAAGTAAACTTGAAAATAAATAATTCAATTATTTGACAAAACTGCTAAAAATTACTTTTAAATAATTTTATGTGTTTGATTAAAAATATTAAAAAATAATTTATATATTGATATGATAAAAAAGGAAAGATAATTATTTTTTATAAAAGTAAAGATACGTCATCGATTAAACTAATTTTTAATTTTTAAAGGCAAAGATAGATTATAAGTCGTTAGACTTAACATAATACATAAAGACAAGAGAATATGCAAAAACGAATAATACATTATTAGAGCATTTATGGTATAAGTTAGAATGAAAATAATTCAAATATTTTAAAATAATTTAAAGATAATATAATTTTTTCAATAGTTGAGAGAAGTTACGGTAAGAAAGAAATAAATAAGTTGAGATTAGAATATCTTCGCTTTAAATTCCAAAGGATTGATGAAAGTTTGCACGACACTCTTGAAAACAAATCCAGAGGAGAAATGTAATATGTTATAGGGAGGTTGTGGAAACAATCTTGTTGTATCAAAGTCAATATATTAGAATAAAAATTTGATGATTCAGTTAGTTCGGAGATTGACACCTCTTAATTATGATCGAGAGTTTGATCCCCTATGAGAACGAAAAAATCAATGTTAGGAGACATATCCCCTCAATTGGACCCTACAAACCCAGATTAGTCAAAGTGAATTCTCGGATACTAGTTTTGTGGTTTAGCCATGGTACAGAAAAAAAAAAAAAAAGTCAATATATTAGAAGGGAAATGTAAGCCCCCAATGTTATCCAATAAAAAAATAAACTTATCTTGAGATAATGATAACATATACTTTATCTCTCCACTTTCATCTTCTTGCAAGTATAAACTAGGCTTGGGATATGGTTTGGCTAAAAACAAGAAGAGCCAAATATCCTAACCAACTAAATTATGACATATTAGTGAGAGCTTCCATGACAATCTTGAAAACAAAACCAAATGAAAAATAAGTCATTTGCCATCTAAGACTTTAACCATAAAATACTTAAGAATTAAACTAGAAAACCATAATATGTACTTAACTTTGTTTCAAAGAATTGGACTCTACTCAGCTTCTAATGAAATTATCTTAAACGAGTGATTGCCTCCGAAGAATTCTGTTGTCCATTAGTGAAGGGGTCACACAAGGTAATATATTGCAGGGATGTTGTGGAAACAATCTTTGTTGAATCAAAGTGATGACACATTTTAGAGAAGAAATGTAAGTCTGTGTCCTCTAATAAAAGAATACACCAATCTTGAGATAATAGTAACATATAGAAAGGTGACTTCGTCTCAGCATTTCATCTTCTTGTCAACATAAACTTGGGTTAGGATAGGTTAAATTCTATTGTCAGGAATCGAAACCAGGTCTTTCGGGTAAAAATCAAATAACCTGACCAAGTAAGCTATAACGGATTTGTGAGATTTTGCACGACATTCGTGGGAATAAAACCAAAAGAAAAACAAGTCATCCACCGTTTAAAACATCAATGATGAAATACTTTATGAATTAAACTAGGAAATAGCACACTTAACTTCATCTCGGGGAATTGGACTATCCACGGCCTCTAATGAAATTATCTAATACGTGTGATTCCTCCCAAAGAATTCTGTTGCCCTTTAGTGAAGGGTTACACAAGATAACATATTGCAGGGATGCTGTGAAAACAATTTTTGTTGGATCAAAGTGATGAGACATTTTGGAGGAGAAATGTAAGTTAATGTCATCCGATAAAATAATACATCAATGTTGAGATAATGGCAACATATACAAAGGTGACTTCGTCTCAGCATTTCATCTTCTTGCCTGCATAAGCTTGGCTTGGAATAGGTTAATGACAAAATTTAACTCTTATCTTTATGGAGATAAGGATAAAATTTTAATTCAAATTTTAAACTGAATTAAACTTATACAATTCAGTTTTTTTACGGTTGTGAGTAATTACAATAAGAAAGAAATGAGTGACCTTGCAAATGATTTAGTCTTAATTCTCAATGTTTGGCTTAAAACAAAAAAAAAATATATTACAAATGAAAAATGATAATGAAATTCCGTTGCCGGGAATCGAACCCGGGTCTTTCGGGTGAGAGCCGAATATCCTAACCGACTAGACTACAACGGATGGATGAGACTTTGCATGACATTCTTGGGAACCAAACCAAAAGAAAAATATGTCATCCACCATCTAAAACTTTGATGATGAAATACTTTGTGAATTAAACTAGGAAACCATAACTCATATTTAACTTCATTTCAAGGAATTGGACTCTCCACGGCCTCTAATGAAATAATCTGATACGAGTGATTCCAAAGAATTTTGATGCCCATTAGTGAAGGGTCAAACAAGATAATATGTTGTAGGGATGTTGTGGAGCAATCTTTGTTGGATCAAAGTGATGAGACATTTTGAAGGAGAAATGTAAGTCAATGTCATCCAATACAAGAATATACCAATCTTGAGATAATGGTAACATATACAAATGTGACTTCATCTTAGTATTTTCATCTTCTTGCCGGCATAAGTTTGGGTTGGGATAGGTTGAGGACAAAATTTAACTCTTATCTTAATAGAGATAAAAACAAAAATTTAATTCAAATCTTAAACTGAATTAAGTTTATACAGTTCAATTTTTCTACGATCGTGAGTAATTATAGTAAAAAAGAAATAAGTGACCTTACAAATGAGTTAGTATTGAGACCTTACAATTGAGTTAGTATTAATTCTCAATGTTTGGCTTAAAAAAATAACAAATGAAAAATGATAATGAAATTCTGTTAGGAATTGAACACGAATCTTTTGGATAAAAGTCGAATATCTTAATCAACTAGACTACAATGGATTGGTGAGATTTTGCACATTCTCGGGAACAAAACCAAAAGAAATACATGTTGTGGGGACGTTGTGGAAACAATCTTTATTAGATCAAAGTGATGAAACATTTTAGAAGAGAAATGTAAGTCAATGTCATCCAATAAAAGAATACTCCTATTTTGAGATGATGGTAACATATACAAAGGTCACTTAAACTCAGCATTTTTATCTTCTTGCCAGCATAACCTTGGCTTAGTATAAGTTGAGGACAAAATTTAAATCTTATTTTAATAGAGATAAAGATAAGAAATTAATTCAAATCTTAAACTGAATTAAATTTATACAATTCATTTTTTTATGATCGTGAGTAATTACAGTAAAAAAGAAATAGGTGACCTTACAAATGATTTAGTCATAATTCTCAATGTTTGGCTTAAAACAAGAAAAATATAAAAATGATCATGAAATTCCGTTGTTAGGAATCGAAACCAGGTCTTTTAAGTAAAAACCAAATAACCTAACCAACTACTTTATAACAGATTGGTGAGATTTTGGACTGACATTTTTGAGAAAGAAAAACATGTCATCCACTGTCTAAAACTTCGAGGATGAAATACTTTGTGAATTAAACTAGAAAACATAATACACTGTTAACTTCATTCTAGGGAATTGTACTCTCCGTAGCCTCTAATAAAATTGTCTGATCTGGGTAATCACCCTAAAAAATTCTGATGCAGTGAAGGGTCACACAAGGCAATATGTTGCAGGGAGGTTGAGGAAATAATCTTTGTTGGATCAAAATGATAAGACATACCAGAGGAGAAATGTAAGTCAATGTCATCCAATAAAAGAATACACCTATTTTCAGATAATGGTGACACCCACAAACGTGACATCGCCGGAACACTTTCATGTTCGTGCAAGCATAAGATTGGCTTGGGATAGGTTGAGGACAAAATTTAATTATTATCTTAATAGAGATAATGATAAGAATTTAATTTAAATCTTAAACTCAATAAAACTTCTATAATTCACTATTTTCATGGTTGAGAGTAATTATGGTAAGAAACAACTAAGTAATCTTACTAATTACATACCCTTAATTCTCATTGTTTAACTTAAAATAAAAAAAAATATTATAAATGAAAAAAAGAAATAAAATTCTGTTGTCGGGAATTGAAACCAGATCTTTCAGAGTGATAGCCGAATATCCTAACTTACTAGACTCAAACTGATTGATGGGATTTTACATGAAATTCTTGGAAACAAAACCAAAGAAAAAACATGTGATCAACTATCCAAAATATCAAGATGAAATATTTTGTGAATTAAACTAGAAAACCATAACACATACTTAACTTCATTCAAGAAATTGGACTCTCCGCGCCCTCTAATTAAATTGTCTTATCTGGGTGATTGCCTCAGAGAATTATGATACCCGTTAGTGAAGGGTCAAACAAGGTAATATGTTGTGGGGAGGTTGTGAAAATAATCTTTGTTGGATCAAAGCGATTAGACATATTGAAAAAGAAATGTTATTTATTGTCATCCAATAAAAGAATACACTTATCTTGAGATAACGGTAACATACACAAAAGTGACGTCGCCCGATCACTTTCATCTTCTTGCAAACATAAGATTGGCTGGGGATGGGTTGAGGACAAAATTTAATCATTATCTTAACAAATATAAAGATAAGAATTTAATTTTAATCTTAAACTAAATTAAACTTCAATAGTTCAATTTTTCCATGGTTAGTAAGAAACAAATAAGTAAGCTTACAAATGACATAATCTTAGTTCTCATTGTTTAGCTTAAAACAAGAAAAATATTACAAATGAAAAATAAAATAAAATTCTGTTGCCGGGAATCGAACCCGGGTCTTTCGGGTGAGAGCCGAATATCCTAACCAACTAGACTACAACGGATTGATGAGATTTTGTATGAAATTCTTGGAAACAAAACCAAAACAAATGTGATCCACCATCTAAAACATCAAGATGAACATAGAGTTAACTTCATTCAAGGAATTGTACTCTTCATGCCCTCTAATTAAATTGCCTTATCTGAGTGATTGCCCCGAAGAATTTAGGGTCAAACAAGGTAATATGTTGTGGGAGCGTTGTGAAAATAATTTTGTTGGATCAAAGTGATTAGACATATTGGAGAAGAAATGTTAGTCAATATCATCCGATAAAAGAATACACCTATCTTGAGATAATGGTAACATACACAAAGGTGACGCCGCTTGAGCACTTTCATCTTCTTGCAAGCATAAGATTGGCTTGGGATAGGTTGAGAATAAAATTTTATTATTATCTTAACAGAGATGATGATAAAAATTTAATTTTAATCTTAAACTAAATTAAACTTCTATAGTTCTTTTTTTCATGGTTAGTGAGAAACAAATAAGTAAACTTACTAATAACATATTCTTAGTTCTCATTGTTTAGCTTAAAAGAAGAAAAATATTACAAATGAATAAAAGAAATAAAATTCTGTTGCCGGGAATCGAACCCGGGTCTTTCGGGTGAGAGCCGAATATCCTAACCGACTAGACTACAACGTATTGATAAGATTTTGTATGAAATTCGTGGAAACAAAACCAAAGTAAAAACATATGATCCACCATCTAAAACGTCAAGATGAAATACTTTGTGAATTAAACTAGGAAACCATAACATAGACTTAAATTCATTCAAGGATTTGGACTCTCCATGCCCTCTAATTAAATTGTCTAATCTGGGTGATTGCTCCAGAGAATTTTGATGCCCGTTAGTGGATGGTCAAACAAGGTAATATGTTACGGGGAGATTGTGAAAATAATCTTTGTTAGATCAATATGCTTAGACATATTGGAGAAGAAATGTTAGTCAATGCCATCCAATAAAAGAATGCACTTATCTTGAGATAATTGTAACATACACAAAAGTGAAGTCGCCTAAGCACTTTCTTCTTGCAAGCATAAGATTGGCTTGGCATACATTGACAACAAAATTTAATTATTATCTTAACAAAGATAAGGGTAAGAATTTAATTTTAATCTTAAATTGAATTAAACTTTTATAGTTCAATTTTTCCTTAGTTAGTACAAAACAAGTAACTAAGTTTACTAATGACATAGCCTTAATTCTCATTGCTTAGCTTAAAACAAGAAAAATATTACAAATGAAAAAATAAAATAAAATTCTATTGTTGGGAATCAAATTCGAGTCTTTTGAGTGAGAGCTGAATATCCTAACTAACTAGAATACAACGGATTGATGAGATTTTGCATGAAATTCTTGGAAACAAAACTAAAGAAAAAACATGTGATCCACCATCTAAAATGTCAAGATGAAATACTTTGTGAATTAAACCAGAAAATCATAACACGGATTTAACTTCATTCAAGAAATTGGACTCTCCGTGTCCACTAATTAAATTGTCTCATCTGGGTGATTACCCCAAAGAATTCTAATGCCCGTTAGTGAAGGGTCAAATAAGGTAATATGTTGCGGGAAGTTGTCAAAATAATATTTGTTCGATCAAAGTGATCAGAGACATATTGAAAAAGAAATGTTAGTCAATGTCATCCGATAAAAGAACACATTTATCTTGAGATAATGATAACATACACAAAGATGACGTCGCCTAAGCACTCTCATCTTCTTGCAAGCAAAAGATTGGCTTGGCATAGGTTGACAACAAAATTTAATCATTATCTTAATAGAAATAAGGATAAGAATTTAATTTTTATGTTGAATTAAATTAAACTTTTATACTTCAATTTTTCCATGGTTAGTAAGAAAAAAATAGGTAAGCTTATTAATGACATCGCCTTAATTCTCATTGTTTAGCCTTAATTCTCGTTGTTTAGCTTAATTCCGTTTCCCGAACCTAGGCTTTTTGGGTGGAAGCCGAATGTCCTAATCGACTAGATTATAATGGATTAACGAGAATTTGGATGAAATTCTTGACAACAAAACAAAAGAAAAAACATGCGATCCACCATCTAAAATGTCAAGATGAAATGCTTTGTGAATTAAACTAGGAAATCATAACATAGACTTAACTTTATTCAAGGAATTGGACTTTTCGCGCCCTCTAATTAAATTATCTTATCCGGGTGATTGCCCCAAATAATTTTGATGCCCATTAATGAAGGGTCAAACAAGGTAATGTTGCGGGGAGGTTGTGAAAATTGTTTTTGTTGGATCAAAGTGACTAGACATATTGGAGAAGAAATGTTAGTCAATATAATCCAATAAAAGAATACACATATATTGAGATAATGGTAATACATACATAGTTGATGTCGGCTGAGCACTTTATCTTTTTGCAAGCATAAGATTGGTTTGGAATAGGTTGAGGACAAAATTTAATTATTATCTTAACAAAAATAAAGATAAGAATTTAATTTTAATCTTAAATGGAATTAAACTTCTATAATTGAATATTTCCATGGTTAGTGAGAAACAAATAAGTTTACTAATGATATAGCCTTAATTCCTATTGTTTAGCTTAAAACAAGAAAAATATTACAAATGAAAAAATGAAATAGAATTCTATTATCGAGAATTGAGTTTGGATCTTTTGAGTGAGAGCCGAATATCCTAACCAACTATATTACAACAGATTGATAACATTTTGTATGAAATTCTTGGAAACAAAACCAAAGAAAATATACGTGATCCATCGTTTAAAATGTTAAGATGAAATACTTTGTGAATTAAACTTAGAAACCATAACACAAACTTCACTTTATTCAAGGAATTGGACTCTTCATGGTCTCTAATTAAATTGTCTTATCTTGGTGATTGTCCCAAAGAACTCTGATACTTATTTGTAAAGGCTTAAACAAAGGTAATATGTTGCAGGAAGATTATAAAGATAATTTTTATTGGATCAAAGTGATTAGACATACAGGAGAATAAATGTTTATCAATGTCATCCAATAAAAAAATACACCTATTTTGAGAAAATGGTTACATACACAATGGTCCGCACTTTCATCTTCTTTCAAGCATAAGCTAGGCTTGGGATATGTCGGGACAGAATTTAATTCTTACCTAGTTCAATTTTTCCATGTTCAAGAGCAATTATTGTAAGAACAAAAAAGGTAAACTTACAAATAACTTAATCTTAATTTTCATTGTTTGGCTTAAAATAAGAAAAATATTACAAATGAAAAATGAAAATGAATTTCAATTGAGGGGGATCAAATCCAAATCTTTTATGTGAAAGCCGAATATTCTAATCGACTAGATTACAATAGATTGGTGAGAGCTTCTATGACATTCTTAGGAACATAACTAAAGGAAAAACATGACATCCACCATGTAAGACTTCTATGATGAAATACTTTGAGAATTAAATTTGATGTAATTTGAGATATTTCTAGGTAAAAAGATTTGAAATTGAATCACTAAGGTAAATTAATTATTATGATTTGTTGAATGGTAACTATCTAATTTTCTTCCCTTGGGCAGCTGTTCAAATGAAAATAAAAAATTTACTATATACACTTTTAACCGTATTTCTAAAATAATATTTAATATATACACATTTTTAATAATTTTTAAAAATATCATTTAAAATTTAGAGGAGAAATCTGTATACATATACGTCCATCTTCTCCCTACCTACACACTAAGTCAGGGAGTACTTTGTGTACGGAGCGAGTTTTTATCATTTAAAATTTAAAATGTAATATTAAAAATTATATAAAAATTTTTAAAATACAATTAAAATTATTTCAAATATCATTTACTTTTTTAAAAATTTAAAATATCTGTCCATATTCTCGCATGTTATGGTTTGTTCCCACAAAACTAAATGATTATTTTCATTATCATTCTCCATGTTTCACGTGCAGGGTTCATAAGGCGCGCAAGAAGGGAGCCCTGTCTTAATCATAGCTTGGCAAGTAATGTTAGGCTTTCGCTCTGACGAAAGATTGCGAAGACTGCCAAGTTTGAGGTTGTCCTCTTCACTTTGAATTGCCTTCGGTTCTAAGTCTAAGCAAAGAAATTTTTTTCTAACAAAACTTTGCTAAACATTCTCTTTGGAAACCTTTCTCTATCTCGCACCCCTGGATTTGCCCTTATCATATTTGAATTTTTTTTTAAGTAAATTACTTGCTATCGATCAGTATTCAAATTCACCTGATTAATCCAGTTCGAATATTATAAAACTTCCGTAAAGGGGTTAGCTCTCTCAAATCTTATTTCTCCATTCTCATAGTTCAAATATGAGATCGATGATTAAGAAAGTACAGTACCCAATCGTTATATTTATAGGAGTTTGATATATTTTTTATATTTTTAATTATCTCAATAAAAGATGAAGCATCATCATGGCAACATAGAAGAAAAGAAAATGAAAAAACACAAGTTTAAATTGCCAAATAGATGGGTATCAAGGCATAGTAGATTTTTTTTTCCTCAATGAAAGGAATAGTTGGGACTGATCGATTTTGCTGATCTTGAAAAAAACCCGTCTGTGACAAGGCATGCAAGATTTGACCAACAATTCCTATATGCACAACTCTTTCCATTTGGGCTTTAAGTTATATTTGCTGTTTTAATATTGCACTAGAATTAAGGGTTTATAAAGCAAGAAAGAGCCCATTTCATTGGCTCGAGCATCATGGGACAAATTCTAATTCTATGGTAAAATATATATATATATATATATATATATATATATATATATATATATATATATATCATTATTTTGTTTTGGGCTTTTTTTAGGAAGTACTTTAGATTATGTTTTGGGTTTTGTATCATGTTAATATAACTAACTATTATTTATTTTTAGAATAATTTTAAATTATTTTTTGTTTTGAAAAAAAAAAATTAACTAAAATCATCGTTTAAGATAACAATTTAAAGTATTAAAGTAAAAAAGAATAGGGATCACGTTACTTTTTATTGCCATGATAAAAATTTTCCCTCAATGATTTCTTACAAGAGGATTGAAAGTAACTAAAGTCATATGTTACCTAACAATATTTTGTGATGAGGAGTTTCAATCACAATTGTGCTTTGTTTTTTTTTTTTTTTGGGTTTTTACCATTGATATCTAGGTTTTACCGGATTAATCCGATTCGAGCTGACCTATTTTAGGGATTGACTTTTTAAAAAATTTTTTTATAATTCTTAGAATCTGAATTTGAAATCTTTAATTAATAAGATCGAGTGTTCAATCATTCAATCTAAAAAAATTTAGTACAATTATGCTTTGTGTTGTAGTATTTACTAAGCATTACGTGTAATGTAACCCTAACCTATTAACATATTCATAATCTTGTTCCATCCGTTTGACCATCCGCTTGCTAGAACAGGTCTAATCACAAAGATGAGCCATTCACCTAGCCCCTTCAAGCAAGATTCTTCTGGGGAAGTCAACAAAACAACGGAGCATGTGCCTTTCTTTTTTTCCTTCAAATTATCGATATCAGCTTTAACTAAATTCTATTTAAGATAGGTCGGACCCTTTAATGACAAAACTCTTTTGATATTTATTTTTTTTATATATAAGATTAGAATCTAAAATTTTATTTAAAAGAAATTAATATTTGATCAATTAAGTGTCGGTTAAAGCATGAGCTGGTATCATGTAACAAAACCTAGAGTTCAAGGGTGACCCACGTTACATATTTCAGCTCATTAAAGGTCTTATATGTTATTATTATGACATAGTCATCTAAGTGCACCCAAAATAAGGTAAAATTTGAACATGAGAGTGGGAGAGAGAAATTAAAGAATATAAATTTTAATTAATTAGTACAACAAAACTTTGATACCTATGTATTCACAAAACATTGAACAAATACATAATTTATATCAATACAAAACGTTAAGTATCCAAAGGATAATTATATATATAATTGTTAATTGTCTTATCAACTAGTCACAATTATTTCTATCTGAACAATCTTTCGATTGAAAAAAGTAAATAAAACAGATTGATATATAGTTACGATAATATATATATATATATATTATCCTGATAAGAAGAAATCGATCTCTTTTTAAGGACTCGTATGAACTCTCGCAGCTTTATGCCAAGCAATAAATCTGTTTACCAAAGCCAATGCGTTGCTAGTGGCCTCAACTACATCTGTGACTTGCCCTTTGACTGCAGCCTTCATGTTATGCCCAAAAGCTCTTCCTGGAATGCCACTCACACACATAATCTGGTCAGTGAGTGCAGCACTAATCCATGTTTGGACATTGCTGCAATGCCACATGAAATTATTGTTGTTCCCACCTTGACCCATTTTTTGCAGCTCTGTCACCGATACACTTAACTGGTTTACGCTATCATTTATTTGATCCAAACAATCTCTTACCACTTGGTGATCCCTACCCTTCATTTTGCTATATCTTCGGGCCGCCAGGGTTACATAGGCCCGCGCATATCGGGCCTTAGCTAGGCTCACGGACAGGGCTGCTTGTGCCATATCTTGCGGGCTGGGTTGGGTCCCGTTGACCCGTGGGGAGAGACTTTCGACGCATAATGAGAAGTATTGTGTGGACTTACATGATGCCACAATCGAAGCCAGGGCTTGGTTCTGGGTTCGGGCTCGTGAACTTCTAGCGGGGCCTGGCTCAACGGCTGTTGCCGGGGCAAAGATTGTTAGAGAGAGAAATAGAAATGAGAGGCTTGTGCTTGCCATTTTTGTTCTTTGGGTGTTGTGGGTGTGATGCCTATTTGCTTTGAGTGTTTGATTTGAGAGAAATTTGAAGGGTTTGCAGGGGTTTATATAAAGGGCACAACAGGGGGGGGGGGGGGTTGTGTAGTCCTCACATGGTTGCACATATTTTATTTGCTATAACTTTGTGTGCATTAGTCACCAAAAAAAAGAAAGAAATTGCTTCTTAGTGGTCTAAATATTCCATGCTTGATATTATGACTTCGACTTGATTAAACTATTTACCATTTGATGGATTCCTTACATAATTGAACAACATTTGATCCAAGGATGAGATTGCTAAATTAACGTAATTAAAGACGACCACGTGAACCTTAATGAATTATTATGTCCTGGTCATGCGCTTGTTCAATGCCGAGAAGCCTCAACCATGTCGACGGTTTTCTGTCTACAGCAAATTATACAGATCATTTGACTTGTTTTAGCAAGCATAATCCTTATATTGTGAGCACATAATCATGGTCGAGTCCTGCATTGAAGTGATCGATAGAATAGATGTGTCAAAAAAAAAATTATTTCTAAAAATCTTCGCCCAGAGCAGAGCGGAATTAGAAATTTTGAAATTAGAAAAATCATCTATATCCACCGGCAACATTTTGGAAAATATAATTAAAACTGTTGTTAAAATTTTAAAAACACCATTAAAATCTTTTAAAATATTATTTATTTAAAAAAATTATAATTTCTGAGTTTGTGTTTGATATGTGTGCATTAAGAAAATTATTTACAACCAAAGAGGGCCTTCATAAAAACACCTAAAAAATGAAGAATGCTAATAGCATTCCTGCCCATGTTACAAACAAAAAGAAGAAGAAATGGTGGAGTTATTAGCATTTTAAGAATTTCATTAAAGGGTTGATGGTGGTGTTGTTGTGCAGTGATTAACAAGCAATGGCAATTGATTTGTCATGTGAAACGTGGAGTTGTTTTTGAGCAAAAACCAACTCACAGGAAATCAGATCATATCCCACCTTCTTTGAAGCTTCTTGTGTTGGAGAAAACAAATATTTCTGATGCATTAAGTATGAGAACGTGATGCAAAACCAGAACAAATTATTTAACATAATATTGGTCGGTTCTAGATTCAAGCACACCCCAACGATCTGTTGCTAGTTTATTAACTTTACAAGCAAAGGAGGAACCACCCTCCCAGGTTCTACATGTTTGCAGAATCATATAAAAGAGAGAGAGAGAGAGAGTATACCAAAAAAAGAGAGAGAGAGAGAGAGAGACCTCCTCTTGTTCTCTCTTGGTCCAAAAGTTCATAAAAATGGGGTTTAACTTTGCTTTGGGATTGTTTGCAGAAATACTATTTTATCTTTTGCCGAGGAAGACTGAGGGATTTCACACCCACCATTAAGATTTTTCTATGGTTGGATCATTATTAATAAAATAATTAGTAGACACTTCCTACGGTTTGACAAACATTAACATCACATGATCCAGATTCCTAACAAAATCTCAACATTGAAACGCTCATAATATCAGAACACATGCCGCCTTTATAAAGAAACAGAAACACAAATGACAGGAACTGAGGATTAACCAACTGATAAAGTGATACAACAGATACGACCAGAACAGAACATAGAGAGCATAGCTAGGAGAGTACACTAGAATAAACACATATTACATGCACATATTACACCAAGACCTATGTGTATACAGCTGAAAGTCATTCAGCAACCTTCATGCCTGAGAGATAAACTCGAGACTGAATCGCGGTACCACCAATCCAAAAACCAGGCATGACCATCAAGCCAACCTTAGGTGTTTCGGTGGTTTCATCCATCACCAGATCTTTCACCACACTATCCATGTATACCTCCGAGAACTCATTTCCCGCCTTGACTTGAAATATCTTCACATTAGGTTCAAATGAATAAGCCAACCTGTGCAAAAGCCAGATTGACTTGGCCAGTTTTAGAAAAGCTTGATAGAAAGGTGTTCTTGGGTGTCCACCACTCGTAACATAGTTTCTTTGGTCTAAATTTCCAAAGAATGAAGCCTCCATCTTACGATGAACCACCACCAAGTATTTGCTCCTGCAAAACTTACCAAAAATAGAATCGGGATTTTGTCCTAGAGTGTCTAGAGGATCCATTTCCCTAAGAGCAAGGAATTGGTGGAAGAAACTCTCCTTGTTAACAGCAACATTTTCTGGTTTCACGGAGAAGCTCTCCTCCTGAAATCCACAGAACATCCTTTGGCAAATATGAGACTCAAATGCATACTTCTTGTGAGCTCTCTTTGCATAGACCACATTTGGCTCTATTGAGTTTGCTGCCGCATCAAGGTCCCAACCAGCTGCTTTCATCATATTGATTAGTGGCTTCGAGAAGTCATGAATTGCTTTATAAGCAGCTTCCACAGTTGATATAAAGAGTTCAGGGGTGAGATCTGTAGAAAAGAATCCATTCTCCTCTGCTGAGCTCTCCGATTCTTTGAATGACAAGCCCCTAAGCTTGAGATTCTTTTCCAATTTTGCACGCTTCTGGTTTGCCTCCTCAATCTGCTGCTCCAACTGAACGATCTCAGAATCTTTGTTATGAATTTCAGATTGGAACTTCTTCACCATGACCTCATAGGTCTTCAAAAGGCTCTGCTGTTCTTGGATCTCGGCAGCTAAGCGCGAGTCTTGCTGAGAAACACATACAGGCTTTGGGTTGTTCTCCCTGTAGAAATGCTTAAGCTCTGAGAGCTTTTTCAGCTCTGAAATCACGAGTTTATCTGCAGCTTGAATTTTTTCTGGGTCGTAAGGGGTATGGGCAGATTGGAGTTGGATATAAGCTGACTTAAGAGAAGAAACATTAGTGAAAATCTTAGAAATAAGGGTCTCCACAGCTTCAGGATTCTGATTCATGGCCTCTTCCATGGGTTGAGGGTGGACCTTCTGGCTGTTGCTTTCACGAAGTTGGTTGTCTTTACCTCCTGTCGGTAGCATAGCGACTTCCAACAGAGGGGAAGCAAAATTTGTTTCCTCCAGAAAAACCACCAGTATAGCGTACCCTGCACAAGGGAAAGTTGAGAATTAGAAAGGCATCACACTATACTACTTTGATCTCCGAAAATATACATATAGGAAGAAGATGGAGGCGATTAAAAGACAATTCTCCACTTTAGGAAAATTTGCCATTTCTATTTAAATACAACTAAAGATGACTATAGTGCATATAAAAGTTACATTTAATATTAAAATTTTCATTCTACCAGGAACCAGGAAAAATAGATGCATACTATGGGCATCTTTCAACCTCCACTCCAGAAAAGCTTTAGTAGCTCAAAAAACCTCTTGGTTCACACTCAAGCAAAAGCACATTTGAAGACCAGAAAAGGTGGATCAGATTTTCAGGTCCCATTACCAATGGAAACCTCAACCTGGATAAGAAAAAACTCCCCAGAAATTGATGGATAAGTGATGGGTGCAGCCATGTTGACTGCTAAGATCAATATTAGGAAGTGAACTACAGAACATTGATCCAATATAGTGCTTTTGGCAGCACAAATTGCAAGAGATACGCACCAGATAACTGGGTGGCAGCAATTGTCAGTTAAGCAATATGATTTGACATAGGCAGATGGCAGATTTTACTTGGAAACAAAAAGTTCATCCAAACACAGACCTCGGCACCAAAGGAATAGTCTGACAGACCTCGAACATGATATGCAACCAACCACTGCAACTGTATTAATTTTCATAGCTAAATGTTGACATACACACAAACATAACCCACCTAATTGAAGAACTCTTACACTGACACGGGAAGCTCTTCCATCACACAAAATGCAAAACATTTCTGAAGGTAGTCTGACAGACCTCGAACATGATATGCAACCAACCACTGCAACTGTATTAATTTTCATAGCTAAATGCTGACATACACACAAGCATAACCCACCAAATTGAAGAACTCTTACATTGACACGGGAAGCTCTTCCATCACACAAAAGGCAAAACATTTCTGAAGGTTCATGTTAATATCCAACGTTACCTTATCAGACTTAGGAAGCACTCAAATGCCCATCTTGATCCTAATTATCTGAAGTGGACTTCTATCCCCATTTTATAAGAAAATAGAAATAAATCTTTTTACCAAGGCTTTTCAAATAAGAGAAATTATATCCTTCAAAATTGAAGTTCATTGATCATTTGGTTTTTAAGTGAGACCATTCTGCATTGGTGCTCACAAAGGCATTGAGGAACAACAGACTGCCGCAGCTACATAGTTGATGACCAGAGAAGGTTCACTTAGCATGAACACATACCTATGAAGATAGCATGCCAGCCATTGAATCCATCCAGCAAACATAATACCCTTTAACCTACAAAAAATTCAAACCACTGTTATGATCAGTTACATAAATAAAGACTGTTTCACTGAGGATAAAGCACATATATAAGTACAAAGAACGATCAACATATGCCCATAAATTAGAAAATATATGAAGCTTGACAGTGTAAATTATACACACCAACTGAATTACTTCGAATTTGACCAAGTGAAATATCTAGAAACAATATAAATATTTCAACAGTGACCCAATTATACTTGGCATCGATCCTCTTCGGGAGTATCTTAACCAGCAGATACTAACAAGTCCCACAAAAGAAATCGCTTTCATAACAAGAAAATCTCAAAACAGACATTGATTGAGCATTTAGCTGTCAAATATAGTAACCCTATGCAAGTCAGTTTCTACTTTAGTCAGTTCCTCTGGATCATTCCAACAATTTCAAACAAAGGTACCCAATTTCTGTCATGAACTTCAAACTAGCGCTTTTTGAAATCCTAAAAAACACAGCGTTTGAAGTACGCAATTTTCGCCAATTTGACTCGGAAAAAGTTCTCGAACTATATATGCCTACCCTCCCTCTCTCTCTCTCTCTCTCTCTCTCTGCTGCTTTATCGTGGAGAATCATCAAGTTTACATAGAGATGCTACAAACATCGTAAAGACGACATCAATAGAGACATCAAACACAACGTTTTTTTTGCGTGAGAAGGAGAGAGAAAACAGGGAGAGAAAGAGAGAGAGAGAGAGAGAGAGAGAGAGAGAGAGAGAGGAGTACCTGAGCTGATCGAAGTTGGTGGAAACAAATTATACAACCTAGAGAAGAAGAAACAGGGAAAAGAAAGCAGATCGATTGAGATCGTGTAAGTGGAGATGCTGGCGGAGCTAGGGTTTTTGCTTCGCGGGGAGACGGAAGAATCTCTCTCTCTCTCCCCCCTAAAAAGTCAAAACAGTAGTGGTTGCTTCGCCGCATTTATTTTTCAAAATAACCAAAACAAATAAATATAATTTTATATAAATATATACTATATGGATCATAATGATCCTTATCTTGTTCGATGACGATTTTTAAAACTCATTTTCCCCATAATAAAATAGCATTTATTATGATAATTAAATATCATGGTTTAAAGACTTTACATTATTTATTTAAAAACTAATTAAGACTGCATGTGTTAATTAATCATCGACACTTTTTCAAATAATATAACAATTATTAACTTTTTTATTTATCTTACCTGGATAGTACAGAAACTTTATAAAATAATTAATTTTTTTATTATACGTAAACAATTAAAATCTGAACTATATTATGATATTTTTAATAAAAAAATTATAACTTCTAATTTGATTTTCTCTTTAAAAAATTTTAATAATGTAATGGTAATTTATTTTTTGAACAAAGTGATAAAATTGAGAAATATTTTGGGTATAAAATGGCAACTACAACTTAGAATATAATTTTTTTCAAACTATCAAGTAAAAAAAAATAATTTAATCGATATATTTGTTATAATTTTAAATAATACGAAAATTTAAACATTTTAATCATAATCTTGAATTCATTTAATTTTTAAATCAAAATTATTTATTTATATTCATAATTTTTAAATTATTAATTATGTAACACTCTGATCAAATTATTAACGTCAATGCCGGTCTTTTTTTTGTTAATAGCATAGTATTTCAAATAAACTCGTATCTTAATAGAACGTCTCACACTAATTTCAATTATTTTGAATTCATTATTTATATAAAAATCGTAACATTTTTAAGAAAAACTTTTTTAAAAATTAAATGATGCTATTTGTTTTATGACGTCATTAATTATGCCAAAAACAATCATTGAAAACCGGAAAAAAAAAAGGGGGAGGCGCGACGAAACTCTCAGAGCTGAAGAGATGGTCCCAGCCTTTCGTGGAAGAGGCCTCTCTTCTCACTCAAAACTCTGCAACTACTCTAGAAACCGAAAACACACATGTAAGCCCTAAAATTCTCTCTCTTCGTCTTTGATTTTCATTGAAGTTTGTTTAATGTTGTATGTGCTTACTGTTGATTAATGTACGTAGTCTGCTAAAAACGGTGAAACTGAAACCCTAAATTATGCAATTTTAAGGACCCCCAACATCATCAATTTGAAGTAAAATTCAATAATTAATTGATTAGAATAGACCTCAGAGAGAGAGAGAGAGAAACATGTGAATACGAGGTTCTTCTAATTGTTCAGTGAAGAAGGTTCCTCAAAAGAAACATTTATGTTTCTTATGTTTTCCCATTTGTTGATAATGGAGAATGATAGGGTGAGGAATTATGGTGTGATAAATAATAACTACAGAAATTTTCTAGTGTGAGGAGCTAGCAATCAACTGCCCTTTGCGTTTGTATCCGTGTTAGTATAAGTAGGGATCATTTGAACTTATCCCCGAGATTAACCTCGGATGTAGCTCAAGCTCAACTCTACTTTGGCTAATCAAAAGCTCGTTCAAGCTCACATTACCATGCTAAGGAGAGCCAAGCTTGAGCTTGCATTGTATTTGTTGATTTTGTGCAAATCAAGCAAGCTATTTGAGTTTGACTTGTATGTTGAAGAGTTGAGCTGGAACAACGTCTTACAAGGTTCAACTATGCTCATCTTAAGTCTAAGTCTAATACTGCTCTCAGCTGGCCTTGACTTGAGTTAGGCTGCAACTTGTGGTAATCAGAGTGTAATTTAAGATTCCTTGTTCTATTTTGGGCATGTATTTGTTTATCAAAATCTTAAGGGGCTAAATTGTGGTTATTTAGTCTCATCACATTTTTAGATGTTTTGGTTTTGGGACCTGTTTATGACTCTTGACTTAGATATTACCTTTTTCCTGCAGCTTATGGCATTTAAGTTTGCTCTACTATGCAATCATCCTTCAAAACTCGGATTTTCATCGTTGAGATTTTTTAAATCAAGATTCCAAGTTTGTGGGCATTGTGGCCTTCCTTCACCGAACAGATGGCTGCAGGTTGTTTTCACCTCTTCCATATTCCCACGCAGCCCAGTTGCCTTTGCTCACCAGTTACAAGTAAGACCCTTGGACTGCCTCATTAAGATGTGCCATTTCTACATTTTACACTGAAAATCTGATGCCTCTTTTTGATTAAGTAGGAACATGAACTGGTCTATTAGGAGCAATGTAGAGGGCAGAGGATTTGATTCACCACCGACCAATAACAGTGATGGAAGTACTCAGTTATTCAGGGCCATTCAAGATATCCGAATCAAGTTGAATACCAGAATCCAGGCGATAAGAAAGGGTCTTCCTATCAAACTGCTTTTCTTCTTGGTGGGTTTTTACTGTGCAACGGCCTTTGCTACTGTCATCGGGCAAATGGGTGATTGGGACATTTTATCGGCTGCCCTGGCCGTGGCTATAGTGGAGGGAATTGGAGCCTTCATGTATGGAGCATCCCTTCCTTTACGTGGTAAAATTAGGAGCCTAATAATCATGTTTAATTATTGGAAGGCCAGGCTTTCTTTAGGTCTATTCTTGGACTCATTTAAGTATGAAATAAATGACTTCTTCAGGTCTTTTAACCCCTTCAATGTTGAACTGGATATTCTTTTTACTTTCTGATCGCCATGGCTCCATAAAAGTAGCCAGCTAATGAGTTTGTGTAAAGAACAGTCAGGAGAATCAACTGCATATTTGTTCTAAGATTACCAAGGGACATACAAGGGCTGAGGAGCTGCATGCTTATCAGATGTTGCAAGGCGTAATTTAAGGATTGTGCTGTCTCTAGGTATTGGAAATGTATGATTGACGTCTTGCAACCAGCTCTATATTAGAGAATAGGTGCATGTGGAGGAATAGTACTCGCCTCCCTCTTGATCTCTCATTTCCATAGTCAAGTGATTGTAATTTCTCACTACTGCATCTTATTCATGCTGGATATCTTGTTTATGCGGGGTCATTTCAGCATTAGGTTCTGGTTTCTTTCTGGTTGGGAAGACACAATAAAGGCCGATCCCAAATTGTTGGGATTAAGGCTCGGGTTGTTGTTGTTGGGAAGACACAATGAAGCATGTATCTATCATGCTGTATTTTATCTTTGCTGACTTCTGGGAGAAGGTCGTGGTGTGATGGATGGCATTGAACTTGAAGCTAGCATGTACCTTTCTCCGAGACTTCAAGCTGTGATGGGTGGGTGGAGGATGCATCTTTCAACTTAGCTGCTTCAGAATTCAATGCCTCAAAGCTGCAGTTAGATGTATTCTTTGAAGGATGTAAAGACAGATTGGAATGACATAGACCTTTGGAATGACATAGACCTTGGAAAAGAGCTATTAAGACCATTCTAGGCTACTGGGATAGAGAGGGGAACTTGAAGAAATCAGAGCCAAACAATGTTGTAATGCCTCGAGATTACATGTTGCACATAATTTTGTTGCAGGATTGTTGCAGCCTCATTATGTTGATATATGCCAATTTTGTATATGTTAGTTGCATAGAAGTATTGTCTGCCATTCACATGGGTGTGCTGTGAGGTATCTGTATGGTACTTATTCAATTACTCATCAGAGAAATGATTCGTCTTTCCTTTACCTCTGTTGTATAATTTCTGGCGACTCACTTTTACAAGACTGCTTTGGAGATCAATTAGAATGCATTTCCGATGACAAAAATCTCTCTGCTCGTATCATTTTGCTTTCTGCTTTTCCTTTGCTTGCTCTAACTTCCGCACAAATTATTGGCAAAAGCTTAAGCATTCAAACTGAACTTTGTTCATCTGCAACAACCATGTCTAGCTCAAGCATCCTATGCTGGAATCCTCTCTGTTTTTTCTTCGAGGGTTCTCATTAGAACAATTTACCCGGAGTGACACAAGTTACCGGATAATTGTTCAGACATGCTAGATACTCTTCAGGATTGAATCGCCCACAGAGAGTAATATTTTAGTAACTAAATACACGTCGGCACAGAGCAAAAAAGCCTGAGCTCCATGGCATGGTTTTCTCCTTTTTTTTTGGGTGCTACGCATGGTTTTCTCCTTGCTACTATATGAATTGGGTGCTTGATACTTCATTCTTTTATGAAGAATGCCATTCTGCAAATAGAATAGCAAAATCCGTAGAATGGAGAAACCATGGAATCAACAGGTACGAGGCTCCAACCAATAATTACCACGGATAATTACAAACAAAACTAGCAAAAGCCACAAGTTGATTCAGGGTGGCAAAATCAGAATCACTATACAAAATCACTTAACATCCTTATACCCTCCAACTCCAAAAGAAAAAATAAAATAAAATAAAATAAAATTCAATCATTTTACAAGACCATGGCTCGTATACCCCAACTGGAAAGCAACTATTTATACTAGTAACAAGAAGCTGACTTCGACAATATCCACATAGTGCTACACTCTCAAGTTACGAGAACTTTGTATAACATGCGCCGCCAATGCTAGGGACAAAAATTCAGTTGTGATGACCAGATTGCTAATATGAAAGGATTGCTGCAACTATGCATCAATGCCAGGACCAGGATACGCAGGCAAACTCATTATTCGCTTATCAAGGACAGGGCCTCCCACCGTAAAATGGTAAAGGCTCTGGAAGCCAGATCCTTTCAATCCAAGAACCTCATGCACTGCAAAGATTGGCCAAAGACAATTATTGTTAAGGAATTAGAGGAGTGTGCACATTCAAGGTATTCACAAACATCAAGGAAAGAAAATTAGGAACTGATGAATTGACCCTCTTTTATTTTCGTATTCTTTGTTGATAATGAATGTTGGCATTTCAAATAGGTAAAAATGTGCACAAGGGGATCCTAAAAAATGACACCAAAGACATAAAAGCAAAGGACAGCCAGTTGTGCAACAAATAATGACAATGAAGACACAAGGCATGAGCATAAGAAAGTGGAAGATTGCACATACCAGGATTGTCAAAAAAGCAACCTATACCAGTTGCAGAGATGCCAACAGCATGTGCTTCAAGGTACAGGACCTGGCCAAGAACTCCACTCTCCCAAAATAGCCAGGGATACATCCATGCACCTTTCTCACGAATTGTAGACTCAAAGTGAGCAATCATGCCCAGACTGAAGCAGCCATCACTGGCAATGTCCTGCATTGAAGCACAAGATTCAATAACAAGTTAGAATGCAGGAACCCCACCCTGAAGTGTAATTTTATCATCCCAAAGTGGGGTTCTGTATCTTTAGTCAGTAATTTGAACCCTAGTTTGGTAGAAGCACGTTCAAGGTCAGAGGAGCAGCTAGAGATGTCATGAAACAATCGACACCTAACTGTAATTCAAGGTTTGCGGATGTTATGCTGACAGTCATTAATAATGTACCAAAACCCAGTAATATCATCCCACACCAAGTGCAATTTGAATTGTTTTCGGTTAAAAATTTTCACCAATAATGGGAAAGGGAAGAAATGCCAGCATTCCACATTTGTAGATAGTTATACTAATGGAAAATCCTTGACTTAATTATTCTAAAGGGCATGTCACGACCTCAATTATCAAAGTAAAACTAATCTTGCACATAAAGTTAAAAGTGGAAAAAGGGGAAAAAAAAAATGCCACCACACACCTGATGGCACGACAGCTGTTTTGACAGCTCCTGACAATTACCCTTCGTGAGCTCATAGAGTGGGAGATCATCCGGGCAGCCCTCTGGCTTTTTCCACACAAACTCCAACCGAGTAGCTTGCTTAAGATCATCAAAATGATTCTCATTTCTCACCAAGAAGTATAAACCCTTGGGCAATCCAACCACCCGATGAACAAATAACACTGCATGGACTTCTGAATCCCAAGAAAGAGCCCTATATGGGAATGCAGATGGTTTCCCTTGTTTTTCTCCTCCATGAGAACCTGAAGGAAGACAATGCAAAAGGATCTGATAAAAAGTATTCCTCTCCATTACAGTCACTCCATCCATATCAACCGCACTCCTCCTCTTCCGTACTAGCTCTCTCACACTCAGACCCTTGTATGAACCTTCACTGCACATCCCACTACTTTTGAATGGACTAACATAAAACTTGGGCTCCAGTGTCAGAGGCTTCTTCACAGCCTCTGATATCCTATGAATGATATCCCAACACACATGCTCTTTGCTAAGCAAATTAGGCTTCCCTTTCCACTCCAATTTTTCAAATTCGGATATCGCCAAACTCAAACCCTGGTAATCCAATTCAAAATCACCAACCCCATTGGGGAAAACAACAAGAACACAATCCGGGTGCTCAAATTCAATCTCAGGAAACTTCCCTTTCACTGCTCTAGAAGGAATTTCAAATTCCTGAAAAACATTCAACCCCATTAGCCTCTTCAAATCCTTATAACCCAATCCATCAAGAATCCTCACATCCCAACCTAAACCAGCAGCAGCAACAGAAACTGCTCCAATGGCATGACCCACATCATGATTACAATACCTAAAAGCCCTCTCTCCATATTTCCAAGCCTCGCGCCAAAAAATTGAAGACAACCCAAGTAAAAATGCCCCTTCAGGAAAAAATTGTGACAAAAACCCAGATGGGATTTCACTCCTAATCTCAAGTGAATGCTCTTTCGGGGCATAATGCGCTACAAATGGATTATCAGCAATCGAATTGATACATGGTGCTATAACATATGCTTCAGTAGGATGTAAATTTCCACTACTAGGATTAACCCTCAAAGACCAAGTTGAAAACCCAGTCGTTTTCCAAGCAGAAAAAGCTAAAGAATTATACAAAACCTCAGAAAGTGATGCAATAGACAAGGGTTTCGGAGGTGGCAGAGAATGAAATAATGATGAATACATAGGCGATTCATGGGATGAAGAATCAAAGTGTTGAAGATGAATTAGAGGTGAAGAGATATACCTGCGAAATGGATTCGGTTGATTAGCCCAATCCAGACCATGTGGACCTCTAGCATAGTTGTTGAAGTCGTGCTTTGTTTGGTTGTGGTATTTTAGGACCTGGTTAAGGAATTCTTTTTGTTGGTCTGAGGTATCAAGGTTTGCTGAGTTATTAGAGGCAAGTGATGATGAGGAGGAAGAGAAAGACATGGTGACAACTGATGATTTGTAAAATTTCAGATTCGGGTTCGGGATGACTGAGGTTTGGGGAAGGAAGAGAGAGAGTGCGTGGTGTTTGGAGAGAGGGAATCTACCGGTAAGGAATTGCATGGGTCTAATCCAGAGTTTCCTCCCTCTCAACCCCCAAATGCTTAGTTTGGGAGTCAGGAGTAAAGGAAAGAAAAATCAAGAAAGTAAAGAAAAAGGAAAGAAAATTTCATTTTGTTTGAAAATTTTAAGAAAGAAAAAAAAAATGGAATTCATTCGGAATTAAATATTTCTTTATTATTTTTTTAAAGATAAATTTGGTATATTAAAAAGTTAATATAATTCAAATTTTCATTTTTATCATTTTCTTCCCACTTTTCTAAAAAAAAAAATTTCATGTTTTTAAAAATGAAAAATGATTCCTTTTTTTTTTTCTCATCGCATAGAACTCTCAAATGAAAGAAATTCTTCTTGTGGTTTGTCAGCAAGAGGAAGATTCTAACAAATGCTGTTCGGAAGAGAAGAATGCTTACGGAGGACCCCACCTCTCCTCTATGCAAACTTGAAGAGGAAACCATCCTTCATCTTCTAAGGGACTACTCCTTTGCCTCTTAGGTTTGGAAATCTGCTTGGCGGGATTTCAGAAACCCTCCCGACGTCCATATCTCCACGGCCGAAGAATGGACTAAAGAGGTCGCTACCAAGCTGTCCACAAAGGGCACAGTGACTATCTGGTCCATCTAGAAAGCTAGGTGCAGGTATGTTTTTGAAAGGTTAAACATCTATGTTAATGATGTTGCTGCTGGTATTGAAAGGATTGCGAGGGAGTGCATGATTGTTCTCTCAATCAGGAGACTTTCCCAAATCCGAGGTAAGTGGGTCAGTTGGTCTCCTCCCCCTCTAGGAACTCTGAAGTTAAACTCAGACGGTGCCGTTGACCGCTCTTCTCGGGTTGCCGAGGCAGGTGGTTTAATTAGAGATAGTGAAAGAAGATGGGTTGCTGGTTTCTTCACTAGCATTGGTATCTCGGATGTTATCACGGCTAACTTGTGGGGTGTTAGGGAGGGTCTGTTGCTGGCCAAAAACCATGGTTTGAAGAAGCTCAAGGTGGAGCTGGATTCGGAATGCTTGGTTAAGTACCTCTCTTCAGGTGTTGATCAAAGGAATAGGCCGTATAACCTTACTGCGGACTGCCGTTTTTTCATGCAAGAGTTGGAAGTCACTCGGGTTAGACATGTCTTCGGGGAAGCCAACCAATACGCCAATTTCTTGACCAAGGAAGGTATTGATTACCCGATTTGAGCAGTTGTAACAATCCTCTCTGGAGTGAAAAAATGTATAGAGAGAAATGAAAGAGAGAGAGAAAGAAAGAGAATTAAGAGATAGAGAGAGAAAAACTATAAAGAAAGAGAGAGGGAGAATAAAAGAGAGAAAAAGAGATTATATTTTCTTTTCATCCAATTACATACCAATACATGTCATTACATTTCTATTTATACTATTTTTACTAACTATTTAACTATTCTATTAACTACCAACTAATACATTAACTGTTGACTAATATTTCTAATTATGATTAACTACTAACCATAGTTATTACAATACTTCCCCTCTTGAAAATATCATTATCCTCAATGATGGAAAATCAATAATTGAACTTGAATTTATAAATCTTAAACTATGGTTTGTATTTGTGTTGAAAGATAAAATGATATAAACGAACAATCGATATGACTTGAATTACATGAATAGTAGTGAGAGAAAAACAAAAATGAGAGAGCTTGATACAGATATTTCTTGAACTTCTTTTTTGTGAATGATTTTTCCCAACGAACAATGAAAATTCAATTTTTGGAGAGTTTGGCAAGTATCCACAATCAAGAACTTTTTTTTTTTACAATTGAAATTTTGCTTCATTAATGGATTCTTCATTAGTCATTTGTGATCTTTCTTTCACTTTTAACATTTCTTCACTAGAAGTTGATAGAATAGAAAACTCAAAAAATATATCAATACCTTATTTTTTCATGTGTGTTGATATTGTTTCATTTGACACTTAAATTGTTTCATTACTTTCCAATTTCTTTCCAATTTCTTGCTTCTTTTCCACAAAAGTTTTAATATCCTTATCGCTACTCAACATTTTTAATAAAATGTTGAATTTGTCATCAAAACTTACCATAAAAGTATTCAATTTTCGATTTTGTTCATCAATTTTCCGATCGATTTCATCCATTTTCTTGTCAAAGTAAGAATAAAATTCTTGCATTTCAATTTCTTGCTTCTTGAGATGTTCTTCCAAGACTTCATACAAAACTTCTTCTTCAATAGCTTCATATCTACTTTCTTCTACTATTTTTCAATACTAGTCAAGAATTCGTATGTTCTGATACTAATTTGTAACAATTCTCTCTAGAGAGGAAAAATGTATAGAGAAATCACAGAAAGAGAGAGAGAAAGAAAGAGAATTAAGAGATAGAGAGAGAAAGACTATAGAGAAAGAGAGAAGGAGAATAAAAGAGAGAAAAATAGATTATATTTTCTTTTCATCCAATTCCATACTAATACATATTATTAAATTCTTATTTTTACTATTTTTACTAACTATTTAACTATTTCTATTAATTATCAATTAATATATTAATTATTAACTAATATGCGATCTTCTAAGCTTAGTACCGGAGGATAGTAGGGGCTTGGCCCACTTCAGGAGTTAAGGCGTTGGGCCTTTATTTTGTTTTTTGCTTGTCCCTACGCGCTTCCTCTTTTGAGAATGGTTCGGGGTTGTTTAGTTTTGGGTTGGGTTTCAAGCCTGGTTTTGAGAATGGCAAATGGGCCCTTCCGCTTTTATAATGGCCCTATTCCACGACCCATATCATTTGTCTCATTTTATTTTCCTATGACCGACTGATATCGATAACCAATTTGTTAGTTTCAATTAATTTAACTCAAACTAATTATCGGACCGATTAAGGCATAAAGTCTTTTAGAGTCTTTTTCTTTTCATTTTCAAAATTAAAATTCAAAAATCTGATTAAAAAAATCTAATACCCTTATCATTAAACTAACAAAAATGAGTCGTGTTCTTATCATATTTAATGAATCTACGTGATTTATATATATATAAAAAAAAATCTACGTGATTTTACTTGCAATTATACAAATTTTGATATAAATAAAAAATTATATTATCACTAATAAATAAAAATTAAAAAGAGAAATTATGTCAAAGTAAATACATTGAATAATTTTCTATCTATCATAATATTAAGTGGTGACCACAAAACTTTACTAAAATGAAATTATTAAATCATAATATAATTTTGACATTTATAAATAATAAATGAACAAAAGATTACAGAATCAAAAGTGACTTTACTCTACAGGGCGAGAGATCAAACTCCATAGATCTGCCTGGGTCAATTATGTTGTGAGGCCAGTGCCTAAAACAAAGCTTAAACCTCATCATTTACAAGTAATTATGTATACACCTCCGTGTAATAGTGATTAAGAAATCTAACTTTCTTTGATTTATCTTAATTTATTTCTGATCTGTCTTATTCTATTTATAATATTTTTAAATAAATATAAGATTTTTTTTATATAAAAAATTATAGAATTTTACAAATAAAACTTAGATTTTTATTTAAAATTTAACTTATACTAAAATTATATTTAATTCTTGATAAATATAAAGAGAAAATTTACCAAATAGTTTCGGTATGTACGGTGTGAACCACTATTTTTAAAAGTTATTTATCACGTAGTGTTCGAAAATTAATAAGATTTTTTGAGAGATGATATTAAATAAATCAAATAAATTAAAATTTATATAATAATTTAAAATTAACAAAATTTTTAAAATATATGAACATCTAAAATTTAGTCTCAACGTTTCTGTCTCTCCCCTGACACTGGTCTTTATTAGGAGAGCTGAACACGCTTTGACAAAGAGGATGGACTCAAAACTGTAATCAGGTGAGTTTTCTCCCTCGAGAACCTTCTGGTTTCAGATTTGAACATCTGTGTTAAAAAAAAAAAGAAGGAAGAAGGTTGGCCTAAGTAATTCACACACTGTACTGTGCCGCCTTGCGCACATAGAGAGAGAGAGAGAGAGAGAGAGATCCTCAATTAATAATTGATGCTTAGCTGCTTGCTTTGCTCGCTGACTAAGCAAATCACTACCTTGCATTGCGTCATTCTAAATTCTCTCTCTCTCTCTCTCTCCATCAAAACATTCTATTCTACTGGCCACAATATAAAATGAAAGGAAAAAGGAGACGAGAGCAACTGATTGACTATATTGCCCTTGAAGGACATAGAGAAGGAGAAATGAGAGAGAAGAAATGACATGGAATACTCCAAATATTCTTGCTAGGGCCCCACATGCTGTGTTCTAAGATATGAACGTCAAAAGGGATCATTGCCTTTGCCCTCTTGGTACCTTCGAGCTCACTTCTTTTAGGAGTACAAACGAATATGCCATGTGCTTCATCCAACCCCAGCAGAACTAGATTTAGAGGCCATTTGGTATGTTTTTCTTAATAAAAAAAAATTGATTTTAATTAGTAAAAGAACTCTAAAAAGAAAGAAAATTAAATATTAACTTTATAATAAGATTTTGTATGTACAAATTTTTACATGTCAAGAACAATAAGATCATTCTCTTTATTCTGAGTTAACAAAAAATCGTAACATTGAGGGATATTTAATTAAAGAAAATAAAAATAAAAAATCAAATTTAAATCCATAAAAATTATTTGAATTAATAGAACGAAAATAAATATTTGAGAATGAAACCCCCCCACAAGAGAGTTTGTGAAAGGTTTTTCATTCTAAATCTTATTTTAATTTCTAAATACGAATCAAATGTTATTTTTTTCCTTTTAGTTTTTTTTGAAGATGTAAAAAATATCATAAATAGAAGTTTTTTTTTTTTTGAAAAAATAAGAAGAAGATTTTTTTCTTTTTCATAAGGGCCTTATTATTTTACGTCCTTAAAAGGAGCAATTGTAGTAGACAATTAAAATCCTCACCTAATGGAGAAGTTTATACTAAGGAACTGAGAAAAATAATTACTAAATTTATAATAAGATTTATATGTGCGAAGGCGGCCTGGTTGAGACTCGGAAGAAAAATCCGGCAAAAGGAGACGTATTGGATTCGGAAACTTTTATTAAAGCTATACAGAGGGACAAAAAAGTCAATTTAGATTATGTGATGCCAAAAACGGTCGCGAAAGTTGGATTGTCGTGCGAAAGCAGTCCGATGTTGTTACGTGTGACATTTGCATTTCACAATAATTTATCCAATTTTTTCTCCTGCAATTCGTAAACAATTTTGTGAAGTTCTCCCTCACCTGCGATTTGCCAAAAATACAGTAAAAGCTGCTGAGCGCAGACGTCACCACCCCACTTTTTTCTAAATTTGCTCCACGCCCTCTGTTTCATTTCATTCGTCTCTCTCTCTCTCTCTCTCTCTCTCTCTCTACTTCTCTGTCTTGGCTTCGTTTCCTTCACAGGTATAATTTGTAACCCTGCTCTCTCTCTCTCTCTCTCTCTCTCTCTCTCTCTCTCTCTCTCTCTCTCTCTCTATGTATATGTGAATATGGATGCAGCAAATACTATGACTTTGCATTCTGGGTTTCATCATGGGCTAACGATTGACTGATTGTAGTGTCTTCCTTATTTAAAGGCATCATTTTCCACTTATTTTTCTGGGGTTCTAAGTTATGGTATCAAAGAAAAAAATCAATTTGTGTACCATTGTTTGAACTACCAAAGTGACTGATTAATGAAATTGAAGAACTTCCAGCTCAATTGTAGTTTCTTATTCAGAAATTTGAAGTCCCATCATGGGAGAACTAATGTTGTACTAGCCGGTGAAGCTTTCACTTGTATAATCTGTGGATAAGATTATTCAGATATAGAGTTCCTATTAGAATCTTGAATTGAGTTTAGATTCTGGATCATTTGAATAGGTGTGTTTGGAAGATCTAAACCCTTATGGGTAGCAATTAGGATTTTAACAACTATGCTATGCTTATTCATGGTTGTCAAATTGTGTACAGTGGCATGTATCAATTTCCCTTTTTCATTCGAATCATAACATATGATGTAATATCATATATGGGAGTTTACTTATTTATTTATTTATTTATTAATTTTTACATAAGTTTTAAATTTTGGGTTTTGCTTGTCCTCCGGTGATTTTGTGTGTGTGTGCATGCATTTTTTTTTCTCCCCTTACTTCTAAATGACATAATTTGAATTGGAGCATCCGCCCTATTTGCTTTCCATGGTAACAAAACTCGCATTTGACCGTTTCTTGGAATGCTTGTTATTATTTTATGTACAAATATTTGGGATTGTTATATACTCTGTAGGAGGTTACATAAGTCTGTTTCTGAGCTTGATAGACATGTTGAACATTGGGAGAAGGGGGATCCATTTCTTGCAGAAGCTAAATGCAGAAAATGTTCCATTTGAATTGATTGAGAAGGGCCAAAAGCGTGTTATTGATGCTTCTCTTACTCTTATTCGGGAGAGGGCGAAGCTAAAGGTTCTTCTTCTTTAACTAAATCTTCATGACGTTGCTTCTAGAATTGCTTATTGGTTGCTTTTTCTTTATTTCTTTCCTTCTTTAATGCATGCCTACTATTGAGAATGTCACTTGTCATTCAGAGTGTTGGTTTTTCTCCAAAATGCAGAAGCTTAGGTGATTTGCTATTTGCTGATTTGTGGCAAAGATAGGCGGAGGATCATTTTTTACTTCATTTAAATTTTAGATTGTTTGCCAACTCATTACCTTGAATAATTTATATCAATTATCACAAAAGGAACCAACTTTTCTTTACTAAAATGCATACAATGATACTGCCCTTCACTGATTTGTCAAGAAGCATAAAGTATATACTTCTGTTTGATTACCGTATAGGCAACTGGCTATTCCTATTTGGAGAAAACTAGGGATGATCACAATGAGTTTTTTGTTGTTGGTTTTTTGTTTTTTCTTTTATGACAATATTTTAGTGTCCTCATGTCCAATGACACTGTTATGTAGAAGCATGCCTTACCAAGCTTCCTCCTTGAGCATGCCTTACCAAAAGGATCCGATGTGAGTTGCTTAAGGAGCCCCACAATCATCCACTTTATTAAGTCTGTTTAAGAGCACTAAAAGTTCTAGAAAATTATCATGTCACGATAATTGGGTGTGACACTGAACAAATTGAAATTATACCATGATTTTGTGATAACAGTGCCGAAGCAGTAGAGTAAGGCCAGAGTGCTTCACAATTTAGTTACAGGTTTCTCTACCATAATAATTCCATTGGCTTCAGATCCTTTAGAGGGGACAAACTTAAGGGACGGGCATATCTCTTAGCAATTATAATTCTTGCTGACATACAAAAAATGTCGAGTCCCAAACTCTATCTTTGCTTTTGTTTGTAACTTTTCAAAATTTCTTCCTTGAAGTTGTTTGATGAATTTCAGTGTGCAAATAGCTATCGTATGGATTCTGATTTCAATGGTATTTCTGTTTGCATAATACTACAACTGTTTACCATATTGCTAAACTTCAGTTCTGCTTGGCATGCAGCCCTAATTTCTTTAATTTTTTTTTTCAAAGAAAATTGTATTTCTTTTCTTCTTATTTTCCTTTTTGCAAGATTTTTTTTTTACTTTTTTATGTCATATATATATGCAATAACTTTCAAGAATTGATCGTTTTTAACTTTTGGTAAAGGCAACAATAAACGTTAATATTGGATTTTGTAGGGGGAGCTTGTGCGAGCTTTGGGAGGGCCCGTGGCTTCAGCATCACTGCTAGGTATTCCTCTAGGACATAATTCATCATTTCTTCAGGGGCCTGCCTTTGCTCCTCCCCGCATAAGGGAGGCAATTTGGTGTTGTAGCACAAATTCTACAACAGAAGAAGGTAACTGAGTGTACTCTTTGATACTGGCAGTGCTTCAGTGAATTTTTGCATGCTATTGCTCATTGCAGGATGCATATACTGGCTCATTGCCAAGAGTTTCATCTGTAGGCCCAAACTTGATAATTTTTTATAATAAGATGTTCAATAAGGTTGAGTGAAGAACCGGAAGGATTAGCAATAAGTTGAAATGACTGAATGGAAGGTTCAGTTAGCAGTTTGATTTTTAGTTGGTACCTTATCACCGCAATTTCTGGCTTCCCTTTTTGCAAGTACTTTCGCCTCTCTCCAAGTGAATCTAAATTACTGGTATGGGTAAAAACATTATTGCTTTTGATGGTCCAGAATAATGAGAGGTCTCTCACATAATGCTCAGAGCATTGTTCAAATGATATAATTCTCGACTTCTAGGTTTTTTACTTTACAGGGTAGCGCTGGCTACAAAGCTCATTACTGGAGTGGTTTTTAATTTCATTTTATATTTTGAGATATATATTGTCGATATGCAGAAGGCTGAAATGTAATTAAAATTTTTATACTTCTAACTTTGCTTTCTGGTTTTTGTGTTAATATTTTGATGACATATGCTTCATGTGGGTTAATGCAGGGAAAGAGTTAAATGATCCTCAGGTACTAACCGATGTTGGTGATGTCCCTGTTCAAGAGATAAGAGATTGTGGTGTAGATGATGACAAATTGATGAATATCATAAGCGAATCTGTGAAGCTAGTGATGGAAGAAGTAAGCTGACTTACTTTTGATATTTCTCAAATTTGAAAATTATATCTTCAACTTTCTTAATTGATCATTGGATTTCTTGCTTCATGGTTTTTATATATATCGATGACACACGGGTGTTTGTGGGTTGGTGTAATGCTAACATGACGTGTGTATTGTTCATCTCTAGCATTTTCTAACATTATGTTAACTTTTCAGTAAAAATTGTTACAACCACAAAAACTGAATTCCATTTTCAGCTAATTCCTTAACTTTAAGGAGGGTTTACCAAATTCAAGGTTGCCCTATCTTCGATTGTTTCCCCTTGCACGTGGACAAGTCCTTTAACAAAACCTAAAACATGAATTGTAAATGCATACCTTTTCACTCCGGTGAGATATACAAATATCGGAGGATGCTGTTGAGAAATATAGATTTTGATTGTTCACCTTATTTTAGAAGCTTTCTTAATGATTAGTTGATGGCATAATTGTTTTGCTTATGTTATCAAATAGGGGTAGAAGTCCTTTTGTTTTAAAGTGAAGTGGAGATGAGTGCTTGTATCATACTTACCTCACAATACCGGGATTGTTGTGTTGGGAAAGAAGACTGACTTGGCTGAGTTTTGTGGTTTCTTGGCCATAATATTTTGTTACAAACATAATATTTGAGCTTTAAGTACTTCATAGTTTTACTGAAGTACATCTTGCAATCCTAATTACCTTAAAATTGGTATGGTGTAAAAATTCCTTGCTGACAGTCTTTATGTGCATCATGCTATCTTCTTCTTCTTCCTTCTTTTTTTTTTTTAAATATATATATGAAAATATCCTCTCCCTAATTTCAGTCTATTGCCTTTCAGCCGCCATTGCGGCCATTAGTTTTAGGAGGTGATCACTCTATATCATTTCCTGTTGTAAGAGCCGTGTCTGAGAAGCTTGGGGGACCTGTGGATATTCTTCATCTGGATGCCCATCCTGATATCTATCATGCCTTTGAAGGAAACAAGTACTCCCATGCATCTTCATTTGCTAGAATCATGGAGGGTGGCTATGCTCGGCGGCTTTTGCAGGTATCATCAGCATTGCAGATATGCATCTTCTAGATTTGTGCTTCTCTTCTCTATTTGTCTTCCTGCGTCAAATGTTGTCTCAATAGATTCTTTCCTTTGTTATATACTATGCTTCTTAGTTGAGGAATGTCCTCATACTTTTTGAGCTAGAAGTAGGGTGATTTTTCTTTCTACATGTATTAATAAAAATTCTGATGGTAATTTTAGGTTGGTATTAGGTCAATTAACAAAGAAGGTCGTGAACAAGGGAAAAGATTTGGCGCAGAGCAATATGAGATGAGGACATTTTCAAGAGATCGCAGTTTCTTGGAGAACTTGGTATATTTCTTTCCACCCCCATCTGCATATATATGCAGTCGCATGCCCTTGTTTGCCCACGGATGATGTATATGTGTTTTATGCATGTTTTGTCCTTTTTGAGATCCTAATATTGTGCATTCAGTAAAATTCAATAAACATGGTAAAGGTCATGTTTATTTTAGGTTTTCCAGAGCTGCAAAATTGCTTGAGTGGTAACAACGGAGAAAGGGGGGGGGGGGAGGAACCATCATTATATACTGTTTTCACATTGATATGCTATAGCCATCACATGACTTTTTGATATATTCTTTGGCAGAAACTGGGAGAGGGTGTAAAGGGAGTTTATATTTCAATCGATTTGGACAGTCTCGATCCTGCATTCACTCCTGGGGTTTCTCATATTGAACCAGGAGGTCTTTCTTTCCGCGATGTACTAAACATTGTCCATAACCTACAAGGTGATATTGTTGCTGCAGACGTGGTTGAATTTAACCCACAGCGTGATACTGTTGATGGAATGACTGCAATGGTTGCAGCCAAGCTGGTGCGGGAACTTACAGCAAAAATATCCAAATAAACAAATTTTCTTTCGACCTAACTTTTATTCCAGCATGTGCACTGGTGATTGTTAAAAATCGATTCCTCCAGCTTGACAATGACTACTTTCTACTTCAACATTCATGTGGAAGTCTGAAGAGAACCATGACATTCTTACGGGAAGTTTGTATGCACTTGATTTCTTGAGCAGCCATTTTCTCAGTTTTGCTTAAACATGTAATAGAAATATCTTGATCCATGGTTATTGGTATACTTCATTTTATGTAAGATATCAGAATGAAATGATGCGGGATCATTAGTAATGTTCCCTCTATTTTCTTCACAATCTAATGAGCATTCTGAAGGATAGATGGTTCTATCACACGACTTTCAACTTAAATAATGCCCGGGATGCTGCATTAAACATGGCAGGCAAGAGAATGTTTTACATCTATAAGGTGAGGTCTACTGGGAAACATTGAGAATATGGTGGCCAAAAATTGCTCAAACCAAATTGAACTTGCAATGAACATCGGAATGATACTAGGAAATATAATCTGAAGAATCTCGATAGTCGTTCCATGAATAACCCTTTGTGGGATTGGATTTTTTTGTTTACAGCAGAAATGCCATAAAGCACGAACCAAGATCCATGATATGAAAACCAAAATCAGAATAACAAAAAAAAAAAAAAGATGTCATGACTTAAGTCTATTATTCCTTGCATCATAGGTGTTGCTGGTCTTGAGATCCTAATTGCCATGGTTCCGCTGCATCACAAGCAGCAATTACGTCCCACCAAATAAAAACAAGCAGCAATTACGAGGAGTTCTAGAAAAAACATTTGTTTTCATTCATTTATTGACTGCTCTGCTTCCCCACTTGTTAGAAATCACCGGCTGGCATAGTTCAACGAAAAAAGAAATGGGAGTCTTTGAGCGTAACGTGAGATTTTATTTATCTTATCTCACGCAATATCTAGTAGAATGAAAAGAGCATTCCTTTTACTCCAGGTATTAGCTAGTTAGTAGACAAAAACCTTGTACTGGATATGGAATTGAATCCTGTCTATATCAGAGTTGGCAAATTCTTTCTCACTCAATGATATCTCAACGTCACTCCCCCCAAAAGGGGATCTTCCAAGCTATTGCTTGCTCCGGAGTTTCCCTATTGCTAATACATATATTGACATGTAAAACTAGTATGATTTCAGGCTGAAGGAGTATTGAGGTTCATTTGAAGGAATTCCTTTAGCAATGAGAATCTAGAGATGGGATTACTAGTGGGGCTTGAGGTGTCTTCCAACTCCCGCCGAAGAAGATAGCCCACAATGCCATACTGACCCGTTTCCCCATTATTATTGTCATATGAACTAGCACGGTCTTTGACAGGGATCCAAGGTTTAGTCCAACACAAACGTAGCCAAAGAATGAGGTTTATGTTCGACATTCTTCAGGGTCTTCATCAAATTGGTCAGATCCAACTGGTTCCGGAGCTTCATTCCTTTTTTCTATCAAATATATTGACACTTAAAATGGTAGGATTTCAAGCTGTGAATGAGGTGCATATGGCTCCCTTATCTTGCCACAGCTACGAGGTCTGAGAACCAAACCTTGTAACCGGCACTAGAAAGGGAAAAACTTGTCCATAAAGTAGGTAGCACTAACATCCAAAATTGAGAGTTACATATATAAAATTGTCGGGCCAATGTTATTAAACTCGGAATGTTAATCATATCACTTCAATAGCTTGAAACTGAATATCTTTTATAATTTTTATAAAATTCGATCTTAAATCAAATATTTGTTATTTGGATGCAATAAAGATTCTATAAAAAGAATTTGTGAATAGGCAAAGGAAAAAAATTGAACTATGTAAGGATGTTTTTTACATAATTTTTTTTTATTTTATTGTAAGATTTATGGAAATTTATAGCTTGTCCAAAGAGCATACCCTCCTAGATCAAGGGTGGTCAAAGAAAAATCTTTACAAATGTTTGTCATTCGAATATGGAGGAACCCAACCAGGGTCCCCTTCTGCGATGTCATCTTCATAACTATTTTTTTTTTTTTACCATGTCTTGAATACCGTGGAGTGTCCTAAATTTCATCCTGACTAATCCGAATCGACGCTTACAGTAGCTCCTTTCGGATAGCGAATCTCCCAACGAGGACGTTCTATACATATGAGGGCCTGATACTTCCAACAAAAGTCAAACTAGTGTCATGCTTAAAAATAATCAACCCCACATTCAGTTGAACCAACCAATATCGATATCTTCGTAACTATTGTCACCAGAAAACTTCGAAATTAAAGACCAATTGCAGATGACAGATATGGGCCAGACCGAACTGTTCCAACCCAAATACGCCCATTCAGTTCATGACTCGACGGGGCCCAAAAAATAGCAAAAATAGTGTTCTTTAAAGAAGAAAAGATAGGAAACAGAAAATTGAACTGAATCATCTGGTGGGAGTGCAAAAAAAAGAGCCCACAAATCTTCTTTTTCTTCGTTTTCTTCCCCATCACCCCCAACCCTAATATGGCATCGACGCTAACAACAATTTCTTCTACAATTACACGCTTAAATCTACTGCACAAAAGTTCAATTTTTCGCACAATGAGAACTCTGAGAAAACCTTTGTATCAGCAAATACTGCTAAGGAAAAATCGACCCAATTTTTATGTCATGAGTTCTTCAAATTCCGCCTCGAGCCTTTTCTCTACTTCACCCAATTTCTCCAAAAATGGAACTTCAGAGGATGATCAATTGGTTGTTCTTGGCATTGAGACTAGTTGTGATGATACTGCTGCAGCTCTTGTAAGTGTTTGATTTTAAATTTTTTCTGACATTTCTATTGTGGGTATTTCTTAAATGCTTTAATTTTGTCTGGGGGTGTTTGATTTTGGATTTTAGGTTAATAGCAATGGTGAAATTCTCAGTCAAGTTGTGTCATCTCAGGTATGCTTAATGTTCAATTAGTCTTACCTTATTCTTGCCGTTTAATACAAAATGTATGCCCTCCCTCTGTCTCTCATTGTTTAATTGCTGTTCCTGTTAATTAGAGTCTACTTTGGTTCCTATTTGAGATTCGTGTGTTGGCTGCGAATTTGATCCACTTGATATTTGCTTTAGTAGTAATTGGAATGTGACACCTCTCTTTCTAGAATCTTGTAGTAATTGGATTTGGATGTATACCCTTCTCTCTAGGGTTTAATTGCTGTTCGCGTTAATTAGGATTTACATTTTTTTTTTTTGAGTTTGTCTCGTGTTTTGTTTGTGAATTGGACTTTCTAATTTGATTTAGTAGGAACTTAGACATGAAAATCAAACCTCTATACTAACAGCAAATTGCAATCATCGACTATTCTTGCCATTAATCCTCCTATATATGTTTCTGTCATGCCTAGTCTTCAGTTCTTTACATTTTTGTTTCTTAAATATTGCACACGTACATGATGGTCTTGCTTCTTGGGCCATCGTAGCTTCTTTCCTCTCTTTTGGCAGATTCATTTTGTCAAAAACTTAGTTGTAGCTTTATTACCTTAATTGTGAGGTTAGTGGCAGACGGCATAAATCTATGTATAAGTTTTGTCTGTAAGAAAATAATTGGTTTCTTCTTTGTAGAAAATTTTCTATATGGTATAGGAAGTAAGAATTTAATCTTCTTGGTAGTTGGTGATAGAATATTAATTGCGAATTTCATCCTGTAAACTCTTATAAGTTTCTGCAATACGTTAGTCCTCAATTTGTTTTCACAAATTGATCATGAAAAAATTTTGCATATATATATTTAAGTAATTGTCTCTTTTCAACAATCCGCTTTGATACCACTGTAGAAAAACAATGGCCCAAACTACATTGGTGAGAAATCCCACTAGGGTGGTCATCTTACAAACAAGGTGATTTGAGACGAGATGAGAGAGGGAAGAATATTTCATTATTTGTTATGTGTTTGATGGCCCTCATCCTTTTCTATTCATACATTTTCAAGGGTTATAATTAAATAGTTATAACTCCTTTAAGGGATGCAATTTGTAGCAATTCAAGTAATTGTGTCCCAATCCAAATAGGATTGGTACTTGTCCATATGAAGTGGCTTATTCATTGGTATTGTTTCAATATGCGTCTTAATCTTTTCCCTAATGAGATACAACCTTTTCCAAATCACAGTTTGTGGGAAGAGTTCCCACTAAGGGAAATATCATAGTGTGGTAGGTGCATACCATTACAGTGTGATCACGCACCAATACCCAACATCTCCCACTTGAGCACACTGTTGTCAACTCTTTTAGAATCTTCTCTTCTTTTAAAAATTCTCCGGGATCAATGTACCTCTTTTTCCTCTCTCTCTCTCTTTGCCTAGAAATTTTTTCACATGCATTTCTGGATCAAACTGATTTTATTTGTACAAGCTTAATAAAATTTAGCTCTTTCAAAAGTCTAGGTCCTCTAATTTCTGCCTATACTTAAGCCTTTGAAAGCACAATCCAAAACCTGAGCTTTATTATGTAGTGAACTGGGTGGTTCATTTTCATTCTGAAGTAGTACTTTTTGCTTATTGAACTGGGTGGTTCATCTTCATGGAGCTAATTTCGCATAATGACTATATCAAGGCAGATTTGCTTGCTCAGTATGGAGGTGTTGCTCCTAAAATGGCCGAAGAAGCCCATTCACGTGTGATAGATCAGGTAAAGTGACTTTCTCTTATATAGTGTTTTCCTTTTTTTTTTCTTCTTTATTTTTGGTCTCAAGCTTGTGAAACTCCCAGAAGAATTTAACTCTTGTGCAGTTATTGATCTTCTATACTTTTTCACTTCTGCAGGTAGTGCAAGAAGCACTTGATAAAGCAAATCTAAGGGAGGTGGATCTTTCTGCTGTTGCTGTTACCATTGGTCCTGGTTTAAGCCTTTGTTTACGTGGTGAGTTGATAAATTCACATTTCTAAACTTTTATATCTTTTCTATGCTACATGGAGTTCTCAGCCTTGCAGCATTTCTTCAAATAATGTTTGATCTCGCCTACATTTCATTGAGTAGTTCTTTTTCCTTTCTTACATGAAATTTTACCATTGAAAATGGCATTCTAATGCTGTCCCCTTTGTGAATTACAATGAAGTTGGAGTGCAAAAGGCTCGAAAAATTGCTGGTAGATTCAATCTACCAATTCTTGGTGTCCATCACATGGAAGCACATGCTCTTGTAGCCAGGTATTGAATGCACTCATAGCTGAACTCATGATGGTAAAAACGACACGAGTTATTCAGGGTACAAAGATTAGTTATTAAACTTCTTAGTTTCTTATTTTTCTTTCCAAAAAGCATTGCTTGTTTGATTTGCTATTTCATCTAGATGCTCTATGTAGCTCCAAGCTGTTTGAAACTTTTAAATTATCTTTGCTAATATTTCACTTTCTCTGTAGATTGACTGAACGAGAGCTGCATTTTCCTTTCATGGCCCTGCTTATTTCAGGTGAGACACAGATTGCCTGCAATGTAGTTTTTCTGACTTCTACCAATAGTCTGGAAATTGGGCTTGTATGAGCATGCATTTGTGTTAATGTGACTATTCCTTCTTTGTTGATCTGGTGAAATGTGGCTCAATAGGACATTTGAAGCCTGCTTGGCTATCAGCCATTACTCATCCTTTTATCAATTTTGTGCATGTCCAAAAATGTTTGTCTTCATGAAGCCATTCGTAGATTTTAGATTATAGCTCAGGAGGCTTTAAGATGCAGAGGCTCATTATGGTTCTCAAATTGGTGTCAAAACATTACATAGTTATTATAGGATTGGGCATATTGTCACCAATCAAAGTTTCAATGCCTATTGATGTGCCATAGTTTCTAATTTGTAAATCCAGTTCAAAAGATATGTTTGTAACGTGAATAATTTTGCATTTTTAATTTTTTCTACTACTCTTTGTAGCATTTACGTAAGTAAAATGGTCCTATCTCTTTGTCTGAGTATCCTGAAGAAGGAAGAAGATCCATAAATATAGAATGCTCTTGAAGTTCATCTCTATGGCTCATTCTGTTGTTACATTCATTGAATTTTTTTCTGTGATTTTTTCACTGCTCAGGAGGACACAATCTTCTTATACTCGCTCGTGATCTTGGCCAATACGTCCAACTAGGGACCACTATAGATGATGCAATTGGTGAGGCATATGACAAGACAGCAAAATGGCTTGGTCTGGACATGCGGAAAAGTGGTGGCCCTGCTATAGAAAAGCTTGCTCGAGAGGGAAATGCAGAGTCAGTCAAATTCTCTGTAAGTTGTCTCTGGTATAGTTTAATGACGTTATTGGCGCCAGAAGCATGGGCCTTCTTAATTCAGAGCATAGCATCATGACCTAATTATTCAAATGTTCATAAAGATTTCAACTGGGTTTTATGATATTAGATTTATAGCTTCAGTTGTAAAATCTGAATTTAAACAATCTTCAGCTGTAAAATCTGAATTTAAACAATCTTGCATGCCCATATCGTTCAGTCAAATTATAAGTTTATGAAAAATATTTAAACCCCCTTTCCATTTTCATTTCTCTTGTATTTTCACTTTGTATTTTTAATTGTGCCACTTACACCTAGCCACACTTTGTGAAATGTTGCATTGTTGCCTTGTTTGCAGTTTATGATGTTTCACTTAACTCCTTCATGAGTGCTTTTGCTGCGAATGCACATCGTGTCCTGTCATGTTCTGGCTTTGACCTTGTTACTTCGACCACTTGGCAAAGTGATCTAAGTGTTCATATTATGTAAAGGTCAAGTGACACATGTTCAAGTAGAAAGTCATGTGATAAAAGTTCTCAATTACAGGGGATGAAATACATGTTTAAACTAACTGGGCATAGGATGAGCTTTTACGCAGTTCAATTTTACCTTTACATCTATGTTATATGACTATCGGTTTTCGGTTGAATTTTACAACTGTCTTTTATTTTTTTTTATAGACTCCAATGAAACAACATAAAGACTGCAACTTCTCGTATGCTGGATTGAAGACTCAAGTGAGATTGGCAATTGAATCCAGGAACATGTGAGTAATATTTTCAATGTGAAAATTTTAATTTCAAAGTTGAGTTTGAAATTTCTGCAATGCTGGCTTTCCTAGCTTTTTCCTGCTGGGGCTTCCATAAGCTTCACAATGCCCTGCTAAAGATGTACTGCCTTATTTAGTTCTTCCAAAAGAAATTTATTGTCATTTAACATTGTTACATCGAGAAGTTATATCCTTTCGACCAAAAATGTAATAGAAGTAAAAGGAATTAAGTTACTTGGAAGGAAGGTACAAAAATTACATATTTGTAATAGCAGGAGATTGTTCTTGATGAATGATGTACATCTAGAGTTGTTCAAAATGATTAAACTATCCATTTGGTGTAAAGCAAAGATGTAATTATTTTTTCCCTTGTCCTTTCCCTTGATTTGTGGCAAATATGTTGATGTGAACCAGTAGTTGCAAGGGTTTGGTAAATGTTTGAAGCACTGTTTGGAGTAAAAATGTACCTTTGCCTTTTATATCTTGTCTTTCTATGTATTTAGAGTTGTTGCATTGAGAAGAACTATCCTGTTGACAAAAAATGTAAATAGGTAAAAGGAAGTAAAGTTGCAGACATGGAAAGGAGCATATTTGTAATAGCACAAGGTTATTCTTGATGAAGGATGAACAGTTAGAATTAATTGGGATGATTATATGATCAATATTCTGTGTAGTGAAGATGTAATTATTGTCCCATTCTTCCTCACTTGATGGCAAATATGTTAATGTGAACCAATAGTTGCAAGGGTTGGGCAAATGTGTGAAGCACTAGCAAAAGTGCACCTTTTTTCTTTTATATTTTGTCTTTCTACGTATTGAGATTGTTGATTGTATGTGCAGCAATGCTGAGATTCCTATTTCATCAGCTAGTTGCCAGGACAGAAGTGCACGAGCTGACATTGCCGCCTCCTTTCAGGTTTTTGGCTCATTCTCTTACATTATGATAGTTAATCAAACATCTTTTGCTTCTTATATTTATGGTTTTCCACCTTGTTTGGCTAATCAAAACAATACAGCGAGTTGCAGTGCTACATCTAGAAGAAAGGTGTGAAAGAGCAATTGATTGGGCATTAAAGATTGAGCCTTCCATGAAACATTTGGTGATCCAAACTAATATCTCATTTTGTTATTGCTATCTATTTTTAAATTCAATGGGTCTATGGCTTCATATTGATGATAAATTTCTTTGCAGGTGGTCTCCGGAGGTGTGGCATCCAATCAGTATGTGAGAGCTCGGCTCAATCAGGTTGTTAAGAATAGCAACCTGCAACTTGTGTGCCCTCCTCCTGGGCTTTGTACTGACAATGGTAAGCCACATTTGTAGTTATGGCTTCCCAAATTACTGTGTATAGTGCTATAAAACACCAAGTCTCTAGAGTCTTGATTTTTTGCAGTAATTACCCCTAGAACTCAATGCAAATAATGATGGGTATTAAGTGGTGCTTTATTCAATTTTGCACTGATCTAGATTATTGTGTCGAACTATTAGATTCAGAAGACTAATGCCTTATTCTTATCTGACCAGGTGTAATGGTTGCTTGGACCGGCATTGAGCACTTCAGAATGGGAAGATATGATCCTCCACCACCAGTTGATGAACCAGAAGATGCTTTGGTTTGTCTCTTCATTTTTAATTTTGTTGATTACTATCTTCTTGGTTATTTTGTTATGAACTTTTTTGTGTCAGTGATAATGATTAAAATAACAGTCAAAAAAGATATACTATAGAGAAAAGCAACCATAGACGAGTTTTGGTAGCCACATGAAGCAGTTTTTTTTGGAATATCTGGTATGTGAAGTGGATTGAAAAATTGTTTCTAATTTTGATGTCTTAATATGAGGCAGTTGGATTTGCGGCCAAGGTGGCCTCTGGGAGAGGAACACACAGAAGGAAGAAGTGAAGCTCGCTCATTGAGAAGGGCCCGTATTCATCCCTCTCTTACATCTATCATCCAGGCATCCCTGCAGCAGCAGCAGCAGCAGCAGCAGCAACAGCTGTAGCCCCCCCCCCTCCCAAAGATTTGTCAAACATAGAAAAAATCTGATGGCTATAACCTCCTTTCTTGCCTTTGCAGCGGGCTCAAGCTAGTGAAACTATGGTGCACAAGTAGGCATATGTGATGTCTTGAGATTTTAAATGTAGCCATTGCAAGAATGAGCCGACTTCTACAAGCTTCGGGCTTGAGCTATTTCTAATCCTTCGTAGAAGTTTGGGGCTCTCTCTATATTTATCGTAATCGAAATCCAGTTGTATTTCCAACTTTTATGTAAATAACAAAATCCAATAAAAGTTGATGATCTTTGTTACACTTTGAGTTGAATTTGAGCATGAGCCATGATAAGTACTCTCACCCAACACTGTAATTCACAATGACAGGACCTAAACTTATCCTTTTGCCGGGGATCTTCCTCTCTGCAAACTCTTCCTATGAGACCCTTAATGATGCTCGGTTCTTCATGGTTCACTTCGTATGAATTACTTTGGGTCAAATGAGGTTTTCAACTTCTTAACATTGTCAGTCGATTTCCATCTTTTGACCCTTTTTTTTCCGGTGAATATCTATCTTTTAACATTGGTAGTGCTTAAACTTAACCACAGTAAATAAGTATTTGATATTCTTTTTTTTTTTGGTTGACCAAATACTTTCTAGAGTCATATTTTAATTAATTCGGTTTAAGTTATGATTGGATCTTTTATTAGAGAAATTCTTTCAATATAATTCTTTAAATTATATTTTTAAAATTCAAATCTGAATATTAATAAGGGACTCAAGATCCTTCCGGTTCTGAGGAAAGTTCCTAGTCCAATAATGAACTAGGCCCATTCAAACCCATCTCGGCCCATCTCCCCCGTTCTAGATAAGTTGCCGCTTGGCGGGAAAATGCAAGTGGAAATCGATGGAAGGCGTTGAGTGAAAGCGAAGGTCTCTCTCTCTCTCTCCGTGATAGTGTTCGTCGAGTTCCAGAGACAGAGAGAGAGAGAGAGAGAGAGAGAGAGAGAGAAATGGAGATAAATACACTGCCGATATCAGCATCAACGAGAGGGAAACTGATAAGTACAGGCTACACTTCTCTCTCTTCTCTCTCCTCTATTTCTCCCTCACAACTGGCACAAGGTAAATCATGAACAATCCCTCGTCCAAGTTTCTCTCTTCAAATCACTCCTCAAACACGCAATGTTCCTAGAAATTTACATTATTCTTAGTTTGTTCTTCCATGATCTCTGCCCTAATTTCCACTTATAGTTGGATTAATCAATTTTTTGGGGGGAAAACAGCCAATCATGAAATCGGATTATAAAATTCCAACAATTCTTTCAAATTGAAGCCATGGGGTTTTAAAATTTTGAATCAGTTAGGAAAGATTAGGTTTTTAATTGTTCTTATTCATATTTTTTTTGGGGGAGTCCTCCAAACAGATCTCAGAATACAGGAAAGTGAAGCAGTGGAAATTCTGAAGGTGGCATCGGTTAATTACGGAGTGGGGAATTCAGTTGGAACTCGTGCCATTGTTGCAGGTCTACTAAACTTTTCCCTTGTCTTAATCTTCATTCGTAGCTTACTTTTCTTTTACATCTAAAATGCTTTGAATTTGCTATGTTTGCTTACCCAAAAAAAAAAAAATCCTTTATGATAAGAAATTTACAGTGCTTTTATATTTCTTCATTTATTTGTGATAATTACTTAAAATATAATATTGGAACCTCAAATGAAGCCAACAATTTCTATTAGGAGTGCGGAATACAAATATTTTGGGTATAATTTCAGGGTGAGCCGTATAATTTTTGGTGAATTAGTATTTAAGAGTAGAATTTTTGAAATAGTATATAAAAGGTTTTTTTTTCCTTAAAACTTCTGGGAGGCTGGCTGCCCCCTCCCTTTGCCATGTTGGGACCCGCTTCCACATGTTGAGTGCACGTGACAACGCATCAGGAATATGAGCATTTTTTTTTTAAATTATGAATTAGATGTATGTGTAAATCTGCAAATTAGCCTAGACACTGAAGTAAGTGATACCGGAGAATTCATTCACCATCACCCTTTAGAAAGAGAAGCCATTTGAATGGGAAATGTGGCGATAAATGATCATGATGATTTTGTCATGCAATCATGGCTTTACCATTCTTTAAATCAAAATGATTCTTGAGATACGCTTAAATTTGTCTAAGTTTTCAATTACACTCAGGTGCACAGACTGCCTGGGACATGCTACATGAGGAGGAATTTGCTAGACGGATTACTACATCCTGCAAAGAGTTTGATCAAATTCTTGGTGGAGGGATATCTCTCAAAGAAGTCACAGAATTTGGTTTGCCATTTTTTCTTAAATCTGGGCTTTTCCCCTTTCCTTTCTTTTCCCACACTATGCATCTCAAGATGAAGTGATATCTATTGTTCATATTACTAGGTGGAGTACCAGGAATTGGCAAAACTCAGATGGGGTATAGTTGTAAAGTTTGTCGTTCAATCTATTGTGCTGTATGGTTATTCATTTTCTACTAATTTAACACTGTTTTCACAGGATTCAGCTTGCGGTAAATGTTCAAATTCCAGTTGATTATGGTGGCCTTGGAGGAAAGGCAATCTATATTGGTAAGTATCCAATCACTGCTGATCAATACAGGACTCAAAGATTTGGACCCTTTGGATTCAACAATGCTGCTATGAGCTTAAAATCTTTCTTTTGTGATCCCTAGACACTGAGGGTAGCTTTATGGTGGAACGTGCTTTACAAATTGCTGAAGCGTGTGTGGAGGACTTGTTGGACGAGGGTCCTGCACGGAAGGATTTTAGAGCTTCACAACCTAAATTATCAGCTAAAAATCTACTTGGAGACATATTCTATTTCCGTGTTTGCAGTTATACCGAGCAAATTGCTCTTGTAAATTACTTGGAGAAGTTTATCTCAGAGCATAAAGAAGTGGGTACAAGAATAAATAAGATAATTTTCCATATATTCCAGTGGCATCTTTTGCAAGATGTCTGTTTTCTCCTTTTTATCCCCTTCTTCTCTCTGGTAGTTGGTTTAGCACTACCTTACCTGGGATGATTTCCTCTCACACAATCCTAGTATTTTGAATATAGTAAATAATACCAAATCTACTTTGCTTTCACAGGTTAAGGCTGTTATTGTTGACAGTGTCACTTTCCACTTCCGCCAAGATTTCCAGGACATGGCCCTCAGGACTCGATTACTCAGTAATATGGCGTTAAAGTTGATGCAGCTTGCAAAAAAGTTCAATTTGGCGGTGAGATGTCATTTGTGCATTTTGTCTAATGATGAACATAGTTTTGCACCCAGGAAAATATATACCGAAATTGAAGGTCTGAAATGCCATGTTCTCATTTACCGTATGACTCACGTTTCTCTTTCTTGCTGTTCAAGTCCAATTCCTAGTTTAACTCGGGGGATGGAAGTATTGAGCCTTAAGACCTTCCCCCGGGACATAATATAAGGTGTATCCTAAATTTTCTCCTTCTCCAACCTTGTTTCATTTTCTTCCAGGTTGTTTTAATGAACCAGGTTACCACCAAGTATAGTGATGGCTCTTTTCGCTTGACTCTTGCACTCGGTAATTTTCACATAAATAGCAGTCTAACAACAATCCCCTCAACCCCCCTGCTGCTGAAATTTATTGTTTGAACTTTGATTTTATTATTATGTTGCTGTTTAATCTTGGAACAGGTGATAGCTGGTCACATGCCTGCACAAATCGTGTTATTCTGTACTGGGAAGGCAATGAAAGATATGCATATATCGACAAATCACCCTCTCTTCCATCTGCATCAGCACCTTATGCTGTAACCAGCAAGGGAATTAGAAGTTCTGCCTCAAACTGCAAAAGAATCAAACTGATGTAGGCTTAAGTAGGAGAGGAACGAGATATAGAGATGTTTCCTTCTCTTTCTTTTCTTTTTTTTGTTTTCCTTTCACGGAAGACAAAACCAAGCTCTGGCCATAACATCTTGTATTAGCTAATGTCCGGCCTATTCAAACGTGCAAAGATTATGAAATGATATAAACAACTGTGCTAATTAGCTTCCTTGGAGCCCCTAATTTGTTCAAATATCTTTTGTCATGCTGTCACAGACCAATGCCTCAAAAACTTAAGCTTCATAATTCTGCTTCACGTCTTAAACAGAGAGATATACAAGGGGAAGGACTACTAGGGGAAGTATACCTGCCCATCACTTGACAGTTGAGGAACAAAGCAGGTAGCATGCATTGAAACCCCGCAGCAAGGACTGAAAGCTGTTTGACATCTCCAACCTAGTACTGTTTGCACATTGTGTGATGCTTAATCTTCTTGTTTTGTGAACATTTGGTGTTCTTGGACCTTGATTTTCTCCGTCTTGCATAACTTTAATATCAAACAAATAATTATTCCCAAATTTTTGAGCTTGACTGAATATAGTGTCAAAGAGGGGCCAAGGAAGGGGAGGAAGGAGGCAGTTCCCCGACTCCCATTTTTTTTTTTAAATAATATATAATTTAAAAAATTATAATCGAAAATGTTAACCCCTTTCTATCTCTTGCTCCGCCCGTGTCTAATATGTTATACATCAATACTATCCCTCCGGCATGAGCTCAGGAGAAGCTATTAGGAGTGTTATAGACCGGGCTTCATTGGCTATGGAATCTTGTGGGATTTGAAAGTGGGGTCGCATGTGTTTTATGATAAACTAGTAGGGCTCGAATCTAGGAGTAGAAGAAAACATTAAAAATGTGATGCGCAAATGGGAATGTTGCACATGTGAGAGGCTAGTAGCTGCTTCACTTAAAGGAAGATAGCGGGGTAAGTGGGGAAGTTCTTACCAAATAGAAATGGGTGTGTGTGAGTGGGATGCAATAGTTTGGGTGACAATCCCTTCCCTAACTACCTTTGCTGTGTGCTTTGTTGGATTGTCAAATCTTCAATTCAAAGGCTAAGATTGATGTTTGTTCCTTGCTTGACCATATGCTTCCAACCACCCCATTCCACCAACACCACCTTGCCCTTGCTTTCCAATGAAGTATGTGTGTGTGTGTGAGAGAGAGAGAGAGAATACTTAAAAAATTAGATGGACAGTCAGAGCCGCAAGCCCAGCCAATTGAAAATTAGTCCACAATCATGGGCATTATGCTTAATTGTTATATTCTAATAAAGCAATAGATGCTCTGTTTTTGAGGACCTGATTGTTGACAACTGTATCCTAGCAGCCACCCAAAGAAGAAAAAGAAAGAAATAATTTAGGTAGTCAACTGTCATATATTATAAATTAAGATTGATTTGTAGTAAATTATGCCAACCTCAATCAGTCTTAATTTAATTTTGTAAAGTAGTTTTCCAACTCAAATCATATGTTTTTAAATTAAATTTGATAGAAATTTCAAGAATCATGAGCTCAAGCCAATAAAATAAAGTTGTATGTCTAACTTCTAACTTTGTTCGATAGCAAGTGCTTGCATTGGAACGTCTATGTTAGAATTGCTTAATTTAACAAAATTAAAGAGGAGCAAGGTTAAAAGGAGTGTGATTGGGAAACTTCAAAGCAAAGCAAGCAATATATATATATATATATATATATATATATATATATATATATATATATATATATATATATATATATATATATATAAATTGGTAAGTTTTTCGTAGGACACCTGATTAGTAAAGAATTCTTATTTAAATATTTTTTAATTAGTAATCGAATTTTTGTGAATATATATATTTTTATAATTTTTACCCATATGTAATTGAAAAAAAAAGACCGGCAAGAATTAAATATGTTTCTTCTTCAATTATTTTTAGAAATGGAAAAGTATATTTGTAATAAGAATAAATAATAATGAATATATTTGTAGTTAGAATAAATTACTATGGGTGATTGTATAAGTGAATATAATAATAACAAATTGAATTTTAATTTTAAATTAAATTCTCAGATCGACTGTTTGAAAGACTAATATAAGAGAGAGAAAAAAAATAATAGTTATAATAAAATTAAATTAAGTTAAATTAAAATTTGATAGCGAAAATAGAGAAAATAAAATTAAAAAATAAAAATAATAAAAAGAAAGAAGTAAAAATAAATTATTTATGAAAACTTAAAATAATAATTTCAATTTTATAATATGGATATTTTAAATTTCTATTAATGTAATTATAATAATACAGTATTCACTATTTTAATAATATAATATTTAGTGTATATTAAAAGTATATTTGTTGTATATTTAACGATTTGAATGTGATAACTATGAGTTGTTTATAAAATTATGTATAAAACTCGAATTAGAAAAAGTTTTAAGATTGTTTAATATTTTGAAAGGGTATTGCGATGAGTTTTTTAGTTACGATTTAAATTGAATATTTTATAATACATAAATGACGGTTGTTTTCCTATTACTATACTTTTTGTTATATATATAAATATTATTTTTATCGGTATTCAGATTTTTTTTTTGGATTTTGATAATGGTTTATTATTTTTGATTATATATATTTATAAATTCTTCAAACATCAAACATATCTAATTATTTGAACCACAAGCACAAGAAAATCTGCATATAAATGTTAACAATCTCCGACCATAATCAAAATTTACTTACTATTGTATCTAAATTATTTTTCTATTTTTAGTAGGAAAATATTTTTTTCTTTTTTTTTTTTTAATCATGTTTTGAATATCGATTGATATCTGAGATTTCACTTCGATTAATCTGAATTGACCACTGTAATAGCTCTTTTCAAATGATGGATCTCTCAACAAGGAATGCTCCATATACATAAGGGGTCGATATTATAACAAAAATCAAATTTCGATCATATTTAAGAAGATTTAACTGTACATCCGGTTTAATCGATTCTGAAAAATATTTTCTTCCTGATCTGGTAAAAGTCTCCGCATCATGCATTTTGTGGGCCCCATGGATTGATGATGTACCACGTGTTATTGTTGACGTAGACGGTCCAAAGTTGAACTCATCTCGTCGGGACAGAGAATACTATGCACCCTCACAATTAATTTAATTAATATATATAGATAAAATCAAATATTTTTAAAGTCAAATTCATAATTAATTTGATTTTAATAAATAATATATTTTAATATTTATTTTCAAATTTATTATGATATAATAAAAATTATTTAAATTTAAAAGAGAATTTGGATAGAAAATTTAAAATCATATGGGTGTTTTTGTAACTTTGGCATAGATTTCGAATGTGGCTGTGGTTTTGGATATTGATGTGGTTTTTAGTTTTGGATCTGGATGTAGTTTCAGTTTTGACTCTAGCATCGGCTCTAGCTTTTTTGGAGGCATGTACGGATGTATGGATAATCTTTTTAATAAAGGAAGTTTTAATATCAAATTATAAATATTTGAATATAAAAAAATAGATAAATATAATTCTAATACTATATTAAAACATAACCATATATGATTATGATACTATATTAAAACATAACTAAATATAGTTTTGATATAATGTTCGAGATAGAAAATAATATAAAAATATAATCCTTAACAATTCTTTATTTCGATAAATTATTATAATAATTGAATTTATATATAAAATTTATTATCAATATAGAAATAAAAAATAAATATTTTTAAATTTAAATAAATAATTGATTTGATTTTGATAAATAATATATTTTAATAAAAATATTTGATTATTACAAATAATAGTAATACTATCGGTTAAATCACTTAATCAAAAATAATTGTAAAATGAAATTATTTATATTTTTAATTTAATAATTAAGATTTTATTGAATAATAAGAAAATAAAATAAAATAAAATAAAAATGTAAGGACTTTCCTAGCAAAAAAATAAAAAATAAAAAGTAAAAAATGGAAGGCCTTGGTTTCCTACCCTAAGTCAACGGTCGCGATGTGCTTTCAATAAATCCAACGGTCATTTCCTCGACGAGAGGATCAAGAGTTGTTGGCTCTAAAACCCTCTCTCGCTCCTCACTCGCCGGTAGTTCCTCTTGCTCAAAAACAAAGAGGGAGGAAGGAAATCAATCCTTTTTCTCTTTCTCTCTCTAAAAATCCACCCACCTTTCTCTATCTCTCTTCTTTCTCCTTCTCCATCTCAGCAATGGCTTCGTCATCTTCGCTAACAATCTCACAAGCCATAGTGTCCCGCACCACACCAAACACCTCAACCACGAATTCATCCTCAGATCGTCTCTCTCTCCCTAAAAGATTCACCTTCACTTCCTTCTCCGGCCTCAAAACTTCTCCTTCCTCCTCATCTTCTCAGCCTTCTCGTTTTCCTACCCGCCGACTTCCATCAAAATCTCGTTCTGTAATTCGATCGGCCGCCGTTGAAACCCTCGATCAAACCGAGACTGCCCTCGTTGAGAAATCCATCAACACGATCCGATTCCTCGCGATTGATGCCGTCGAGAAGGCCAATTCGGGTCATCCGGGTTTGCCCATGGGCTGTGCTCCAATGGGTCATGTTTTGTATGATGAAGTCATGAGGTATAACCCCAAGAACCCTTACTGGTTCAACAGGGACCGGTTTGTTTTGTCTGCGGGTCATGGGTGCATGCTCCAGTATGCTCTTCTTCATCTCGCTGGTTATGACTCTGTTAAGGTTTGTCAGCTTTTTTCTTTAAATTTTTGTGGGTTCTGAGTTATTCTTTTCATTTGAATACTTTTTGTTGTGCAGTTTGTGTTCTTTTTGATTTTGGATCAATTTTTGTTGGGTATTTTGAATTTTGGTTTAAAGTTTTGAGCTTTAGTGGAAATGGAGAAAAGGGTTTTGCTTTTTGAGCTGTTGGCTTTTGGATTATATAGATTTTGGTTTAAAGTTTTTGCTTGTTGATTTATGACATTTTTTTCGCACCCGTCTCTTTTATTGAAGTCCTTTTGGATAGAGGGCTACTGGTTTTGTTCATATCTTTATTTCCTATGGTTGTTGTAGCTGAGAAAAGATGAAATTTTGTTGTTCTAGTTTGGACTATGATCCTGAGTTTGTGCTGAATGTATCTAATGCCATATGTTAGATATAATCATTGTTCTAGTTGTATGGTTGAGTGATTTTCGAATTTTGATCAATCTACTAGGAAGAAGATTTGAAGTCTTTCAGACAGTGGGGAAGCAAGACCCCTGGTCACCCAGAAAACTTTGAGACTCCTGGTGTTGAAGTTACCACTGGTCAGTTTTTATCCTTGGATTGAGATATTTGTGCCACTGAAATGGGTTTCATTGCACACAATTGGTTAACACATTTCCTTTTTTATGTAGGTCCTCTTGGGCAGGGAATTGCCAATGCTGTTGGTCTGGCACTTGCTGAGAAGCACTTGGCTGCTCGTTTCAACAAACCAGATGCAGAAATTGTGGATCACTACACGTAAGAGTAGTCATATAACTTCGTTATCCATATTCCCTCTTTTGGACGGTTAAATTTTGATATCTGTGGCTTTCTTTGTTGTCTTCAGATATGTCATATTGGGTGATGGATGTCAAATGGAAGGAGTTTCAAATGAAGCTTGTTCCCTAGCCGGACATTGGGGACTTGGCAAGCTGATTGCTTTTTATGATGACAACCACATTTCCATTGATGGCGACACTGAGATTGCCTTCACTGAGACTGTTGACACACGTTTTGAGGGTCTTGGCTGGCATGTTATTTGGGTGAAGAATGGGAACACAGGATATGATGAGATCCGTGCTGCCATCAAGGAAGCTAAGGCTGTCAAAGACAAGCCTACCTTGATCAAGGTAACATAAATCCTTCCCACAAAAACTTTTTGATATTTGAGTTGGGTGTTTCTTAAAACTTGTTTTATTCTTCTGCTGAAATTTTTTGACGTTTCAGGTAACCACAACCATTGGTTATGGTTCTCCGAACAAGTCAAACAGTTACAGTGTACACGGGAGCGCTCTTGGTGCCAAGGAAGTCGATGCCACTAGGAAGAACCTTGGGTGGCCATATGAGCCTTTCCATGTGCCTGAGGATGTAAAAACGTAAGGATTGAAAAAGCATATTGCCCTTGTACAATTCCTTTTCAAGTTGCTTTAAACCTTTTGCACTTCTTTTAATTGATTTGTCTGGCTTTCAAAAATTTTCAGGCACTGGAGCCGTCATATTCCTGAGGGTGCTGCTTTGGAAGCAGAATGGAATGCTAAATTTGCTGAATATGAGAAGAAATATAAGGAGGAAGCTTCTGAGTTGAAGTCTATTATCACTGGTGAATTGCCTGCTGGCTGGGAGAAAGCTCTTCCAGTAAGTTGAGCTTTCCAAAATTTTGAATTCCTTCATTAATGGTCTTCTTAGGAATCTTACGTTGCATGCAACACATTCCAGGCATTATTTCTTCGGGAGAACAGAACTTGTTGCTCATTATTTTTCTTGTGTTTTGCAGACATATACCCCAGAGAGCCCAGCTGATGCTACCAGAAATCTGTCCCAGCAATGCCTTAATGCTCTTGCTAAGGTTCTCCCAGGTTTCCTCGGTGGAAGTGCTGACCTTGCTTCCTCAAACATGACTTTGTTGAAGATGTTTGGCGACTTCCAACAGGACACTCCTGAAGAGCGCAACCTCAGATTTGGTGTTCGGGAGCATGGTATGGGAGCTATCTGTAATGGGATCGCCCTTCACACCCCTGGCCTCATCCCTTACTGTGCAACGTTCTTTGTTTTCACTGACTACATGAGAGCTGCCATCAGAATTTCAGCCTTGAGTGAAGCTGGAGTTATCTATGTTATGACCCATGATTCAATTGGTCTTGGAGAAGATGGCCCTACCCATCAGCCTATTGAGCACTTGGCTAGTTTCCGGGCAATGCCCAACATTTTGATGCTGCGCCCAGCTGACGGTAATGAGACGGCTGGTGCATACAAGGTTGCTGTTCTTAACAAGGAGAGACCCTCAATCCTTGCCCTCTCCAGGCAGAAGCTGCCCCAGCTTCCAGGGACATCCATTGAAGGAACTGAGAAAGGTGGTTACATTGTATCAGACAATTCCACGGGTAACAAGCCTGATGTAATCTTGTTGGGAACTGGGTCTGAATTGGAAATTGCTGCTAAAGCTGCTGATGAACTTAGAAAGGAAGGGAAGGCTGTTAGGGTTGTTTCCTTTGTTTGTTGGGAGCTTTTTGATGAGCAATCAGATGCATACAAGGAGAGTGTTCTCCCAGCAGCTGTAACAGCTAGAGTCAGCATTGAAGCTGGCACAACATTTGGGTGGGAGAAATATGTTGGAAGCGCAGGAAAGGCTATTGGCATTGACAAATTTGGAGCTAGTGCACCAGCGGGAAAAATATACAAGGAGTATGGCATAACAGCAGAAGCTGTTATAGCAGCAGCCAAGTCACTTAGCTAGGTCTGATTAGTTGTCGATCGCCCATGAACTTGAATGGTTTCTTTCTCCTAAGTTCCACATTGACCGGTGCAAAGAGAGGCAGTTCAAAGGAATTAAATGTTTACAATAAAGGGAGGATTAAAGTTTTTGTTGTTGCCTGTGTTTTGCTCAGCACGGCAGCTGGAATTGAAAGGGGAATTATGATTTTACAAAATTGTTCATGAATTTGTATGCACTTGGACCCATGTTGAGTTTTGTATTTTTTGTTCGTTAAATTTAAGGAGGTTCTAAAATCGAAAAATTTTCTCCTCTTAAGATATTTAATAAAAAATGACAGTCAGCCTTGTATTGCCTTCTAAGACTTTGGCACGGGAATGATAAACAATTCATGCCTTGATTGTTCATGAGTGTCTGAGACCCCAACATAGAGTTTTGGACTCTGGTCTGAAGCCTGATAGCTTCCGTCCAGATTTTGGATGCTTGAAAAAAGCTCTAAACGTAAGAGGTTTTGAGGATCTTGAAATTTTGTCATGTGATTGGCCAGAGATTTGAAGCCACTCACAACGGGTAGAGTAATCTAATCATCGATGTATACAAGTGGGTCCTACCCAAGCTGCAGGAGGGGTCTGTTTTTGTGTTGTGGAGCAACCACAGGGGTCAGGAAGAAGAGCTATTGACCAATTGATAACTTTGTGGTGGTTGTTCAAGCTCGTGTCCTCAGCCTACCCATCCACGTTGTCTTCCACCCAAACAATATTGTGAGACAGGTGAAGCATGGCATAGAATAAGATTTACCAAAAAAAAAAGTTGTGAGAGAAATACCCTTATCTTCTCTGCTGCTAGTTTTGCTGCATCTGGCACTGGATTGAAGGTTAAGTTTGTTAGGGTAAATGGGTCCTACATTCAACCAAAAAAGGATTGATTTGATGGAATTGTAACCCATTTTTTACGATGATGCTGTTGGAATTTGAGCATATTCTTTTTCTAAGTATCCCCCAACTTGGCAAACTTCTTTGTAATATTTGAAATATCCATCACAATTCATGTTAGGTATAGACAACTATGGCATTTGAGGTCTTTTGACTATATACAAAACCGGAAAAGTAAATGACTAAATTTGTCTAGCATTTCCTCCCATTATAGGCACTCGGTCTCTTTTCCAAAAGCAAATATTTAGTGTTTGATTCGAGTAAAAAGAAAAAGAAAAAAAAATCACTTTCTTTACTAATTTACATAGATTTGAAGAACACCGGATTCCCTCTCATGGGTCACCAATTATAGGAGCAAGATCAAACTTCAAATTCAACTTGCCTATTTAGGTAGGAATCACCAGATAAAGCAATAATGAGCATATACAGGCCAACGCAAATTCAAATTCCCAAAACTGTCCATAAAAAGCCCTAGATACTGTACTTATTGGGCCCATAGCCCAGCCCAAGGCTGCCTTGGATAGACATCAATCGGGTTGGACAATGGGCTGCTCTGGTCTACTTTCTCTCCATATAAACAGAAAGAACCGGTTCAGAACAGTCCCCATCCAAAAGGTATCGAACAGATTCAAATTTTTTTTTGTCTTTCCGGATCAATTGATACGTGAACTTATATTTCGATTAATTTAATCTGAATTATTATCAGATCATTTTTAAAAGAATCCCTTAATGTAATTTTTTTCAATTCTAATATTTAAAATCAAATTTTAGTTCAATAATTTAATATCTTTTACATTAGACAAATCGGACGTGGGCTAATCGAATTAGAAATCAGACCCTCACCTAACTTCACATGACAACTACAATCTCATGTAGGTTCGACTCTTACCAACCCCAACCAAAATAAGAGAAGTCTTTGGCCCGGCTTTGAGTTGTGGAGCGAAAAAAAAAAAAAAAAAAAGTTCCCCACTTGGTCTATCTTGAGAAACTATCAAGAATCTGCTAATTGTTTAACAGAGACCAAGAGGAAACTTACCTAAGTATGTTATTTATGTAACTCAATATTTGAGTTTGACCAATAAAAAAAAACATCATAGGAATAATCAAATCCAAATTATAAGATAAAAAAAAATCAATTATTTCGGCATATGATTTCATAATATAAACTCTTTTTCAAAAAGTTTAAATTTGATCCATCTTCGATCATATAGTTTTAATAATATAAAAAAGAATTGATACAATAACAATTTAAATATCTTTTTTAAACATAATTTAGGTAACACGATATTTTTTCAATAATTATTATCGAATATCGATGAAATATTTATTATGACAGTATATTCACTATATACTCTACCATCAGTGTTGGATTTTGAGCTTATATATATAACCATTACGTATAATTAAAATTACACCGAATAATATGCTATTTTCTTATTCATTCTATTTTATTCACTTTTACAGAGGATTTCGATTCCGAGTCGTAAATTTTTTTATTTTATACATTAATTGAGAAATATTATAAATTAAATAAAATATATTAAAAATAATTGAGAGAAATTAACGTTGGAACATTACGCTCCTAGCAAAATGTACTTGGTAGGTTGAGAAAGAGGGAAACGAGTAAAATGATAAGTGATAGAGAGGAGGAAAAAATGGTGGAAGGTCTTACCAAAAAAAGGAAAAAAAAAAATAGAAGAGTGGGGGAAGTTATAAAGGAGAAATGGATTGGGGTGCCTAATTTTGTATCACATTAAATTAACTCTAATCATTCCAAATTATATTTTAATTAATCTGATTCGAACATTTATTAGATTCATTTTAGGGGACAACTCCCGCTTATAATTTTTTTTTAATTTTTTAATTTTAAATTTTAAATTTAATTAAAAAATTTAATACCCGTAACATCTATACTTATTCCTTTGAAGTTGTTGAGCACAAGCACACGAAAAAGCCCAAGGTCTAAGTCCTATATATTTAAATGTTAAATAGAGAGTGCTTTTTTTAATTAAATATTATTTATTTCTAAAAATTTTCTTATATTAATTTTTATAATTAAGTAATAGATTGCTATAAGAGAATGCATTTTTTAGATAAATTGTGCCTATCAAATTCCATATTTTATATTATTGATATTTCTATTACAATTTCTCTCTCTCTCTCTCTCTCTCTCTCTCTCTCTCTCTCTCTCTCTCTCTCTTTTATTTTTATTTTTATAAGAAATAAGTAAAAACTAATCCGAGAGGTTTGGTTAGGAGCATTGTGAAATGACATTCCCACCCCTCTCCCTCTCCCTCGCCCCCTCCCCTTACCAACCTCCTTTTCTTCACGGGTTGGTGAGCCTCTTTCCCACTCCCACCAAACCCTTCAAAATACTCAAAAGAAAACCCGTATCTCCCTCCACCTTCATTGTTGGACAGACACAGAAAAAAAAACACATTCATTTTAGTTGGAGAGAGAGAGAGAGAGAGAGAAAGAGAAAGAGAGAGGAGAGATGGCGCAAGTTAGCAACATATCGAAAGGGATCCAAACGGGCCAAATCTCAACAAATCTCTCAAAACCCCACTATTCTAAACCTCAAATCTCAATTCGATTCGGTTCAAATTGTTTGACTTGTCGTCGTCTACAACCTGAACGACTCAACTTTTTGTCTACCCGTAATCGGCTAACGGTTTCTGCTTCTTCAGCAGCTGCTCTGACGACTGAAAAACCTTCGACTTCACCGGAGATCGTGCTTCAACCTATCAAGGAAATTTCTGGCACGGTTACTCTACCCGGTTCCAAATCTCTCTCTAACCGTATTCTTCTTCTTGCTGCTCTTTCCGAGGTATCAATGCCTAATTTCTCTCTTTAATTTCATTAAATTTTTCTGGGTTTTCGGAAATCTGAGAGTTTATTATCTGAAAACTTGGATTTTTTGCTGTTGTGTTTGCCGATGTCACATGTTTATCTCATTTAGGTGTAGTGTAATTTGGTTGGTTATATTGTTTGTTTAATGAATGTTTGATTTGGACAATGTTTACGCCGAATTAAGAATTTGACGTCTATGTTGTCATACTCAAGGATTTGTACCTTGTCCTGCTAGGTTTGGAGTTTTCTAAATTTAGGCGTGATTTATTTTAGTTACCGGGTGTTTAATTTGGAGTATGGTGATTTAGATTTAACAATTGAGATATTAGATGGCCAGTGCGAAGGGGTATGTAATATGTGATGCCTCATTCTAATTGACCTATGGTGTTGTATGAGAGCGTGGGGATGTTTTTATGTGGATTAGATTAATGCGGTGATTAAATTTAAATTGCTTTAATCAAATTTTGAACTGGGGTTTTGCGAAGGTTTTTTTTTTTTTTTAAATATTGGTACAGAGTGTTAGCTTATCCCAGGTGAGAAGTTTAGTTTGAACTATGGTGATGTGGAATTACGAGTTGGGGGCCATATATGGATAGTGGGAAGAGGTACAGTGTAATGTGTGATGCCTCATTCCAATTGACTCATAGTATTCATTACTATAAGGACATGGGGTTGTTTTAAATTGGACTATTGTTCATTTGACTAATGTGGTGATGGAGAAGTTTAGTTTGGACTATGGTGATGTGGAATTAAGAATTAGGGGCAATATATGGCAAGTGGGAAGAGGTAAGGTGGGCCTCGCAGCCTCATTGTACTTATGGTGTTGATAAGTATGAGGACATGGGGTTGTTTTTATGTGGACCATTGTTCATTGGACTAAGGTGGCAATGGAATTCAAATTGCTTTAATCAAATTTTGAAGCAGGTTTTTGCGGAGTTTTGTTTTCTGTAAACATCGGTATAAAGTGTTTGCTTATTCAAGGCGAGGTGATTGTGTTGCGCATGTATGCCCATCTTTCTTAAATTTAGGAATTGGCAATTAGGGGTACTAGATTGCATGCAGGGATTTTCTAGAATATACTGGCTCATTAACTCATCATGTTGATTAGTTCGAGGGGATATGGTATTTGAAAAATTGACAGACTATAGAGGGGACCTTTCACTGCCCTCAAAACTTTTTCTCTCCCTCCAAAGTAAGCGAGAGATGACTGATAGAATGAAAAAGATTAGTTGCCTCAACATCTGGTTAACAGGAGGTAAAAAATCTGATTTGAAAAAGCAAGCATGGATCTAGGCCAAGCTTCGGCAAGATGGGAAGAGAATTTCTGATCCTGGCCATATTAATAGTGGTCCAAAAGAATTTAGAGATGGCGGATTGTGCATAATAAATTCTTTTTAGCGACACGGGGTGGAGTAAACTGCATATTATTTTGATGGGACTTTGTTATTTAGGTTTATGATCGCTTCAGTTTGTGAGCTATTTCTTTCTGAATCTATTTTTACCAGGTTACAGTTAACACATAGACAGATCCTCTCTCTCTCTCTCCCGACCTCCATCCCTCCCTCCTATGTACCTGTCATATGAATTATTAAAATGTTTGGCCTAGTATGCATTTGTCATCTATTTTATCTTGTAATATTCTGCTCCAACCAAAGTGAATTTTCTGATTTGTTTCTGGTATTTCTAGGTGCTCAATTTTCCGAAGTCTGAATCTGTTAAAAAACTTCTGTAAAACTAATCTATTTAAAATTATTCATCAGGGAACAACTGTTGTAGACAATTTGTTGAACAGTGATGATGTCCATTACATGCTTGGTGCTTTGAGAACCTTGGGGCTCCGTGTGGAAGAAGATAGTGCAAACAAAAGAGCAGTTGTGGAAGGTTGTGGTGGCCTTTTTCCAGTCAGCCAAGAATCAAAGGATGAAGTCCAACTGTTTCTCGGTAATGCAGGAACAGCTATGCGTCCATTGACCGCCGCAGTTACTGCTGCTGGGGGAAATTCATGGTAATGTGAACTCTGGTACTTTTTCGACTATTTAGGTGTTTAGTCATATAATGCATCATAAATAAACTTGTCTCCACCATGTTCTTTTCAAATTATGTTCAAACATAGTTACGGAGGTTTGATGTTATTTATGTTTTCAATGTACGACAGCTACATACTTGATGGGGTTCCAAGAATGAGAGAGAGGCCGATAGGCGACCTGGTCACTGGCCTGAAACAGCTTGGTGCAGATGTTGACTGTTTTCTTGGCACAAATTGCCCTCCTGTTCGTGTGAATGGAAAGGGGGGCCTTCCAGGGGGAATGGTATAGTTTGCATCTACTTCACCTTGACTTTGTTCATGGGCTGCTAACAAGCTGTTGGCATGAAGACCAAATATTGTCATAATTACTCTGAAGATCCTTGTGCTTGTGTTTTTACCCCTAAATCTGAATTCGATGATGAGAAATCCTACAAATACCTTGAGCTTATATTTGCATACGAATTATGATGTTATTTGATTCACATCAACAGAGAGATTACATGGGCAGGTGTTGACATGGGGTTTCATTGTGCAGGTTAAACTCTCTGGATCTATTAGTAGTCAGTATTTGACTGCTTTGCTTATGGCAGCTCCATTGGCTCTAGGGGATGTAGAGATTGAGATTATAGATAAGCTAATATCAATCCCATATGTAGAGATGACCTTGAAGTTAATGGAACGTTTTGGGGTCACTATAGAGCACAGTGGTAGCTGGGACAGGTTCTATGTCCGAGGGGGTCAAAAATACAAGTAAGTCCCATACTGTAGAGTATCAGCAACTTATGATTTACCAGATGCATTTGCATTGCATGACTAAGATGATAACCTATCAGGTCACCAGGAAATGCTTTTGTTGAAGGTGATGCTTCTAGTGCTAGTTACTTCCTAGCTGGTGCTGCAGTCACTGGCGGAACTGTTACGGTGGAAGGTTGTGGGACAAACAGCTTACAGGTATTTCTTGCAATGCTATCCGTAGATGATCTTTGCCATACTTTCCAAGGGGTCCTGAGTTATGTCTGGCTTTTCATTTCATTTATAAGCATGGATTTTTCCACACAAAGTCCCTTATATTTGTGATGATTTCAATTAATTTCCACTCTGCAACTGCTTTCCAACTCAAGTGTGGCCCTGGAAGTGCTAAACTTGCTCTTTAGTACCTAATGTGGAACTGAATAAGCATTTAAAGGTGAAATATGCGCTATAATGCATCCTTTTGACTTATTAATAGGCATATAATAAATTTGTTGAAGTATTATACTTGATGATTTGCTGGTTTCATCCCATAATGCATATTGCACCCACAATGGCAACATCTGACTTTATGGATTGGATGCCTTCCGTACTGACTCTTTTTGTTGTTTCTTTACTATTATAGGGGGATGTGAAATTTGCCGAGGTCCTCGAGAAGATGGGTGCAAAAGTTACATGGACAGATAATAGTGTTACTGTCACAGGTCCTCCTCGGGGTTCACCTAGAGAGAAACATTTACGACCCATTGATGTTAACATGAATAAAATGCCAGATGTTGCTATGACACTTGCTGTGGTGGCACTTTATGCTGATGGGCCTACTGCCATAAGAGACGGTACAGTTTAGCCTTTATTCAAGTTTCTCATTTTCACTTATTTTTCTTTAATAGCTAACACAAGTAGAGAGAAAGGTGGTCTTTGAGAATATTTCCCATTTCTTGCAGTTGTATTCCACAAGCATCACTGTCATGCTCCGTCAACTATTTACAACAAAATTGTAGGTTGCAGGAACTGGGAACATGTTTTAGCCTTCTGGTTGTGGGAAACTGTTATTAATGAAACCTAAGCCAAAAATTAGGAATGTGGGCCTCCTATTTCTTGGAGTCTATACCTTACTATTTTTGCATGGGGGATAAGACATAACGAGACAAGTAAGAATGAGAAATGGAGTGTCTTCTTCTTCTATCAAACATAAAAAAAGGAATGAGAATTGGACTGTTGAACACTTTTTTGGGTACCATCTTAAGATTTACAGATTAAATCTCTAGAAAAGGGACACTTCATTCCCAAAATACTTAAGGTAAAGACGATGATATCCTATTTACAAAGTGGCCCAAGCTTTGCAAATGTGTTCCCAGTTAATGTTCAAAGACTAGAAAATTCACAAAGTTGGAAACCATTATCCTTTATCATCCTCTGTCAGTAAATATGTCCGAATTGATTCATCGGCATACATGTTACTGTTATTGAGAAAGTATGTATGACTTTCAGTTGCTAGCTGGAGAGTAAAGGAGACTGAACGGATGATTGCGATTTGCACAGAATTGAGAAAGGTCAGTGTCTAATAGCAAAGTAAATTCCTGAAACTCGCTGACCCTGTCTTCTTTATTGACACTTTCTGTACCACCATTTCATCGAAATTCCAGCTGGGAGCAATGGTTGAGGAAGGGTCAGATTACTGTGTGATAACACCACCACAAAAGTTAAATGTGACGGCAATCGACACATATGATGATCATAGAATGGCAATGGCATTCTCTCTTGCTGCCTGTGCAGATGTTCCAGTCACCATTAAAGATCCTGGTTGCACCCGGAAAACTTTCCCCGACTACTTTGAAGTACTTGAGAGGTTTACAAAGCATTAATAGCAGTTTGAAATTTTCAACCATAAGGGAAAAGGCAAAGATAAGAGGATGATATCTAGTTGTCTGTCTGCCAATGTCACTTCGATCATAACATGGAATATTAGGCCCCCATCCTTTTACTTGTGATGCCTTATATTCTTGATTGATAAGACTGTATTCTTCATTTAAGTGTATCTAGGCCTGTTTTAATATCTTATTTTAAAGTAGGGTGTAATTGATGCCATATTATAAAATGGATTTTGTTCAATTTCAGTGGAGCAAACTTGCTTATCCTTTTTGTTTTGCTAAGTGAGGATTGAGGATTGAGGATTGATCTGTAAAATTTGCCCAAGCTGAAAATAGAGATGGGAATTCTGCGGTCAATCTAGCTATTATTTGATTTTTGAACTTTATGAAAGAGAGGAAAAAAAAGGACCATGCCCAGCTTGCATTTACTAGCAAAGGCTAGGAATGTGAAGCCAATATATGGTAAGCACATCACCACCTCACCTATTTTGGTAACAGGCTGTCACATGGTGCAGGTGATATATCTCTCTCCCCCGTGAGACCAGATCTATTACTCATTCCCCCTCCCCTTTTTTGGTTGTTACGTTAGGTAAAAAAATTATGAAAATATACACGTTCATGAAAATTCCAAATTAAATCTTAAGAAAAACACTTAACAAAAATTCTTTATCTCTCCTGTCAAGAGCATCAATCATTTCCTTACCCCATTAAACAATTGCATGCGTTTAATTTGTACATTATTTCATGCCCCTTGGTTTTGTGCAAACTGCAACTTAATCTACCTTTTCTACTTGAAGTCAAGAAGACAGGCTTCTTCCCTTCTTTTGTTCCATCCTTTTTAGAAAAGAAACCTCAACTGCTAGTGCTTTTTTTTTTTTTTTTTTAAATCCTTAAGACAGCATAAAATGAGTTACTCTCTCGACACAACCACTAAATAAATTAGAGTTATCATTAGAATACCAATCTATTTAACTCTAAGAAATTAACACTAAACTAAGTAATAAAGAAATTCCGATTAGAGTTGCTTCCATAATTATCGTGGAAATCGTTAATATTTTTTGCTTAATGATTCAAGTAACAAAGTAAGGTTCCAATATTTCTTTTTGAGGGTTAAAAATAAGATAGGTGGGATATGTGTGCATTTTATTTTTTGAAGGAGTTGCAGGTGATAGCTAGGTTCAGGGGGAGGGAGAATTTCAGGTCTTGAGTTAAAGGAATTGAAATGTTTATTAGTATAGATGGAAAAAGTCACAACTGACATGCAATTATTATTATTATCTATGGATGAAAAAAATTACGCTGTGAGATTCACTTCCTAAATAAGGTCCCTGTAAATGTTCGAATTAAATTAATTAAAATATGATTTTGGATAGAGAAAAAAAGTATTATTATTATTATCATTATTATTTGTCTCATGGGATCTACCAACCTGAACATAAAAACTTATGGCAAAAATCATTATACATTAATGGATTCAAAGACAAGGTATACACAATTAGCATATGATTAATGTGTTATTCAATAAAGAACTATTACTTTCAATCAATCATGTTGTTGGTGAAAGAATGAATTGTACTTGAAGCTAAATATTTTGACCCATCAAAAAAGGTGTATTTTAGATTAATGTGCATAGCATAAGATCAGTGGAAAGCTTTAGTTGTTGGGATTGAGTACAATATAGGTAATGTGGGGTCACGCTCACAAACACAACATTACTATACTACACTTATATTTCCTTGAGCATCACTCGTTTTCAGTTTTAAGACACCATGAACTTTCAGGTGAAGTTAACTTGTTTGGGCTTGCTTGTGTGAGTCTTCAATGTTATGATATATAATCGGCGCTTGTTAGCGTAGGTGGAAAGGGTATCATAGTCTCTTAATTAGGTCGGGAGCTCGACTCTCTCTGAACACAAAAAAAAAACAATATTAAGAAACTTTTCCCTCAAATAAAACCCGACAATCAGATCAATCCGGATTAATCGGGGTGAAGTCTCGAATACCTAGACCGGCCATAGGATCCAAAAAAAAAAAATGTTATGATATATAATTTTCCAAATTATGCACTATGTTGTGTTGCCACTTACCTAACATGTATTACGATATGAAAGACTTCACATTTTGGAGCTCTGGAAAAGAGGATTTTGCCGATATTTGAAGTTAGTTTTGTACCTCTACTTGCCACCTAATGTGGATCTTCCCCCCACCCTCCCTCACACGTCTTTTGCCTTCTCTTCCCTTAATATATCTACCCACCTCTCTCTCTCTCTCTCTCTCTCTCTCGTTTCATCACCGATATCTAAAATTATATTTTGACTAATTTGTTTCGAGTATCTACAAAGTCCTTATTTAGAGAATAACTTTCCTAACATAATTTTTTCTATTTCTAAATTTTGAATCTAAGAATTGATTAAAAGACGTAACACCCATCTCACTAGATCAACCGACTGTTTTTCTCTCTCTCAAAGTAGTAGAACAATGGGGAAAAAGAGGAACGGTCGAAGAAATTTATCCAACTTGAGGCCTCAGTTTGTTTTGCCTGTCTGTTCTAAAATCGGACAAAGTGCACCTTCATTCTAACATTTAATGTAGGCACCAAATTGAACAAAAATGAAATCTAGAAATCTAATTACACGAATTAAAAGTGCAGTGACTGTATTATAAAAAAATGAGCTCTGATTTTAACCGGTAAGAAATATAGGTCTTTTCCTATAAGGCAAAATTTCAAAATTTCAAAATTTATGTATATATAATAACTTTATTAGTATTTTAATAAAATAATATCTAAAATTAAGTAGCATCTTTAGAATTTGTATTCCCTTGATGATGGACAAAACCCCACCTAACATTACTAACTTTTAAGCCAATAAATTATAATTTAACTGATACCATCTTCTTCTCTCTTTCTTGAGATCTGTTCGAGTCTTCCCGATATACCAAAAAAAATAAATATACTAACTTTTAACATTTGGTCAAGGATCGTCCAAAGCAACTATTGAATTCCTATATTATGTATAAGTACACGGTAAGGGTTTGGATTTATGAACTATTTTTTATTCATACATAGAATATTAAAGATGGGATCATTCATTAAAAAAAAATGCCCTATATCTAATAGCATGACTGTTTTCTATCAATGTGTTCAAAAAACAATACGTAGAGTCACCATACTTCCTCGTTTCTAAAAGAAAAACAAATATAAAAAGTCAAAAACCTAATATAAAAAGTATTCAAAATACATCTCAGAATAGTCAAATTATAATTGCCTCTATCGGTCTCTCAGAGACTACTCAAACGTTAGAAACTCTTCACTTTCACATTTTCTTTCTCGATTTGATTTCATTTAGTTATATCTCCTTATACTTAAAAGTAAATAAATAAATAAATAATTACCTCTGCCATACCATTGTTATAGTACTGAAAATTAGGGTTTGCCAAGATCTCCGATTAGTCCCAATAAGATTGCAATTCCAAGGCCAAAGGTGAAAGTAAAAATGGCAGTTACCTTAGATTAGAATTTAGGATCCTTTTCGCTGTACATGCAATTTTTATCCAAATGTAATTTTCCTAAGGAGAAAAAAGATAAGGAAAAAAAAAAAAAGATCCTTGGTTTTATCATTAATTGACAAGAAGAGGAAGCCAAGATATCAAAGCTATCAATCTAAATGAACGAAAATGAAAAAAAAAATGAAAACAGATAAAAAGTGATGCAAAAAAACATATAAATATAAAAAATATAAAAATTTTTATATAAATATTAATTAATTTATAAAAATAATAGAATAATTATCTTTTATAATAAGAATTTTAAATAATCAAATATATAATTAGTAATTATAAGATAAATAACATAAAATAAAAAATTATAATTAAATAAGTAAATAATTTATTAAATATAAAAAATATTAAAATTTTATATAAATATTAATTAATTTATTTATTAAATCATTTAAAAAATAAGAAACATTAACATTAAAAAATTTATTAATCACATTGGGCAAAGCCAGCAACGATTTTCTTTTTTTTTTTTTTTTTTGAGGATATGACAAAAATATTGAAAAAAATGAATAAATAATTTTTTGGAAAATATAAATTTATAATTATAATAGTGTGTGGTTTTGGTCGACCGAGCAGGTTATGTGGGGTTTAGGTTCGGTGATGCGCCGTCTCGAATCTATAGATTTAGAATTGGATTTAATTAAATTTGTGCTCATCAGGTACAACCCCTTAGTGTCATTATTTTTAATATAATACAACAGCATAAAATCATACATTAATAGAAATTATAAATTGTTATAAAAGGAATGAACATTATAAAATGAATGCAAAAAATATATATTAAATTAAGATAGAAAAAATATTATCTGGAGATTTTTTTTTTTTACTTTCTTTGGTTATTTCCTAAAACAGATTTTTCAAGAAATAATCGGCATTATAAGCACAAGAAATATTCAAATATGACAATGAATTATAACTCAATTCATACTATCATTTTTTTTAGATTTTGAGTTTGAATCTGTTTTATATATATATATATATATATATATATATATAAATGTCCATATACGATTCAAATTAAAAAATAATATATTGGACCGATATTGACATTGAGAGACAGAAGATGGGGAGTGAATGAGATTAGATACCCCAATAATTTTAGCCATAAACGATGATAATAGGGTTGTGTGTATTAACCCGTACAGTGCTATAGTTATTATGTTAAGTATCCCGCCTGTGGAGTATGTCGGTAACAATGAAACTCAAAAAAATTAACAGGATCCGCACAAGCGGGGGAGCATATGATTTAATTTTTGATATAAAGCGAAAAATCTTATTATACCACCTATGCCAATTTTTGAATCCAATGGCCCATGGATAACCAAATACAATTCCTCATTATACATGATAATAATAGAGCAAGATTTTTTATTTTTTTAGGGAAGAAATAAAATTTGATTTTTGGGTAACAGAATTTGGATTTAGATTATCCCAAATTTTTAGGAAGTGTAATAAACGAAATGTGAGGAAGCAAAGCATGTCTCAAATCCCCACAAATCTCTCAAATCCCACCTTTTAATGGTGGGAAATTGAATAAAAACCCGGACTAGGAAATCTCTCTCTCTCTCTCTCTCTCTCTCTCTCTCTCTCTCTCTCTCTCTCTCTCTCTCTCTCTCTCTCTAACTTACAATTAATACATTTTCGCTCACAAACCCTCAAATCTCAAAATTTCGTCCACACCATTTCCAACAAACTACCTTACACGCAGGTCAAAATCCCAGAAAAAGCAAAATAACTCCTCCCCAAACAAAGGAAAATTAATTGGCCCCTACATTCACAGTTGCAATTTCAAAAGACAAACAAAGATTTTTTGCTCTCTCTCTCTCTCTCTCTCTCTCTCGCCCCATTTTTGGTAATTGTTAACATATTCATTCGTTGATTAAAAAAAAAAACTAATTTTGACCCAATTAAGATAATTTGAAGCCTTATTAAGTGGCTTTAAATTTTAAACACCTTCTCTTTAATTACTATCTGTTTGACGCTCTTTTGCAAACATCATTTGACTAGTCTTTTTAAAATCCATTCAGCTCTCTCTCTCTCCCCAAACATAAAAAATTTCCATCTCTCACTGTCAACTAGCAGCACAAAAAGAGACCTTCAACGACAACCAAACCCTCCAATAAACCAGAAGATTCCATCACAATACAGCACCATACCCAAGCCAAAAAAATAAAAAGAGAGAAAAAAGAAAAGAAAGAAGGAACAATATCTTTGCATTTCACTTGCTTTCTTTTATTATCTTTCAAGATGAGGTGAGAAAAACAAAATAAAACAAACCCGAGAAACCCCAAAATCTCCAAACTTCATCCCACATTTTGAAATCATCCAATCAGAAAATTTGATACCAACCCAGTTCAATTTAAGGGGTTTTAAACAGACCCGTCAAAGGGATTAGGCATTTGGTAAATGTCTCAAATGAAGCAATTTGACAATATTCCATCAACACCAGGGAAGTTCAAGATGGAGAAATCTTCTCCATACATTCACAGACTCAGATGGCATTCATCTCTTGTCAAGCTCACATTCTGGTCTTTTGTGTTTCTGGGTATGATCTTGATCTTCTTCTACAAATCTCCACCATCCACGTTATCATCTACTTCAACTCCGGACCCATCTCGCAGATCTCTCTGGACTTCTTCTTGGGGAGGCCCTGCTTGGGAGAAAAGGGTCAGATCGTCTGCAAGAGTCCGTTCAAGAAACGGGCTTTGTGTTTTGGTGACTGGAGCTGCAGGGTTTGTGGGAACACATGTGTCTGCAGCCCTCAAAAGACGTGGTGATGGAGTACTAGGTATTGACAACTTTAATGATTACTATGATGTTTCATTAAAACGTGCTAGGCAAGCTCTTCTTGAGCGTACCGGTGTTTTTATAGTTGAAGGTGACATTAATGACCAAACACTTGTTTCAAAGTTGTTTGAGGTAGTCGCTTTTACACATGTTATGCATTTGGCTGCTCAGGCTGGCGTTAGATATGCAATGCAGAATCCTAGCTCTTATGTTCATAGCAATATTGCTGGTTTTGTTAGTTTGCTTGAGATTTGTAAATCTGCGAATCCCCAACCTGCTATTGTGTGGGCTTCCTCTAGTTCTGTGTATGGATTGAATACCAAAGCGCCCTTTTCAGAAAAGGATCGGACAGATCAGCCTGCAAGTTTATATGCTGCTACAAAGAAGGCTGGTGAAGAAATTGCACACACTTATAATCACATTTATGGTTTATCCCTTACAGGGTTGAGGTTCTTTACGGTCTATGGTCCTTGGGGGAGACCCGATATGGCCTACTTCTTTTTCACTAGGGATATATTGAGGGGGAAGTCAATCCCCATCTTTGAAGGGCCTAATCATGGCACTGTTGCTAGGGATTTTACCTACATTGACGATATTGTGAAGGGCTGTTTGGGGGCATTGGACACCGCGGAGAAGAGTACTGGGAGTGGTGGGAAAAAGAAGGGGCCTGCTCAATTGAGGGTGTTCAATTTGGGGAACACATCGCCTGTTCCTGTATCGGAGCTTGTCAGCATTTTGGAGAGGCTTTTGAAGGTGAAGGCAAAAAGGACAGTTCTGAAGATGCCGCGAAATGGGGATGTCCAATTCACACATGCCAACATCAGCTATGCGCAGTCAGAGTTTGGCTACAAGCCCACCACAGATCTGCACACCGGTCTGAAGAAGTTTGTCAGATGGTATCTCAGTTACTATTCCGGTGGCAAGAAGAGTGCTCAGTAATTACATTCTCTGTGCATGGTTAGGACCCTTGAATTCTTGGTCGTCTTGATTCTTATGATTGTTTTAACCTGTTCTCTGTTATTTTGCCCAATCATCTTCCATTCATTTATCTATGATGCCATATAAGGAGGTAACACATGTTCTACCACAGTGGAGAAGTTTTGTGATTAGCAGGCATTTGTTTGCTGGACATTCTGAGCCGTTCCAATATCAAAAGGAAAAGCAGAACCATCCCTGTCATTCTCTTTTGCTCTATCCATCGAATGTAATTGTTTGTAGTATTGCCATTGTAGAATTAATGACTGATAGAGAATATCCAAAATTGTGGACATATGATTTCTATGCAAGTTCAATAAAATGGCATAAAAGAGCTTGTGCCTTCATTGTTTCTTAAGATAGTTGATTTAATACCTTTTTTGTGTCTCTGTGCTTTCATACAACATGGTTTTCAGTTTGTTATTGTGTTTCAATGTGCTTGAATTATTTCTGAGATTTTGCTGGTTTTCAAGCAGATTTGATCTTTTTCTTTTCTTTTTCTGCACTCAATAAATTACTGAAGCTAAGCACCTGACTTCTCTTCTGTAAGTTTTGGTATTTCCTTTTGCCTAACTTTTGGATATTTTATCATTTCCTGGCCGGTTGCCAAATGCACTTGAAAGTAGTCATATGCTAATTTTTTAACAAAGAGGGGGAGAAAATCAATGCTCTTTTTTATTTTCAGCATAAGCTTCCTTACTATTTCTAGCCATTCCTTTTATTTTTGTCCTTTATCCTTTATTTGATATGCAGTAATTGCTCTATAGTATTTATAATCTGTTCTTGCACTTGGTTCTATTAGTGCTCTTCGGAATTTGGTCCTAGATGGTTTAGGAAAGAAAGGATTCTGGTTTGTTTCTTCTACCCACTCTTTCTTTCCTTGACTCCAAGAATCTTTTAGATGATTGACTTGAGGTTCAAGTACTTAGATTGTTTCCTTTCCAATTCATTTGTAGTTGTTAGAAAACGCAGAGAAAGGTTTCCCAACCACCACCTTCCTTCTGTCTTACCTGGATTCCCTTAAAGTTTGAAGATGGAATATGGAATTTAAAGGTTGATGTTAGGAAAAGCATGTGAATGACACACATAGAATTAAAGGAGCTTCAATGGTCCTGCAGATACAAATAATGGATCCAAGCAATGGATTGTGAAGAGCAATACAGAATGTTCCGTTGGAAAGTTTCCATGGGGTAACCATGTCTAGATCTTTTATTAGGTGTCTCTCGATTTTGTGAGTATAAGACATTATATTCAGGCTATGTTCCTCAAAGTTTGGCTGTTAATTGAAGTGCCCTTCTTGAAATTAAATATGGGGTCTTCTTGATGCCGTGGCTGTTCCATGTTACCATACCTATAGACTTTGCAACGTTTTGGTTCAAGTGCAAGCCTTATCAGGTTTGATGAGCTCTTTCCGCAGACTAGGTAAGTTGGTACCTTAAGATGTTGGTGTCATTTTGTTATTCGCCCCAAGGCTTCATTGTCTACGAAAGAACCTATTTTGTAAATTGAAAAGATGTATAGTCATTTTATCTCTATGGATAATTTCAGAAGGCCTCCATGGACTCTGGTAGAGTGAATTGTTTCTAATAGCCCCTTGGATTCGGGATCCGTGATGAAAAGATTTGTTATGATTAGGCCCTCTTACATTCGAATGTACTTAAAAACAAGGTAATGCTAATGCAAACAAGAAAGAACGCATACTTGGAAGTGATTATATTTCAAGACAAATTTCGTTAGAGCAAGCATCATGCCTGTTCAGTGTCAATGTGATCTCCAATATGCAGTTCTAGAACAAGTACTGACTCATCCATTTTGAGCCATCAATGGTGCAGGAAGTGATTTTAGGTCCTTCCTGCAGCGGATCAATTGTTTGTTTTTGCTAAAACTATCAACTCATTGTCCATTTCCCTGAAGTAGTTGAATCTTTAGTTCTCATACCTTGATATGCTTTTCGGAGAATCAACAGGACAAGTAAGGTATCTAAAAATCTAGGTGGTTGAACCATGTTTAATCACCAAGAATAGCAAAATGATGAATTCTTGGAAACACGAAGAGTCCTTAGCCCAACCTGACTACCTACCTTTTGTTATCTTTAAGGTCCATCCCCAATTTAAGCACCTGGGCAAGGCATTGTAGGTAGTGAGATGAAATCCAAAAATTACGACTAACACCTTTGCCCAAGATGTGGGAGATGAACAAAAACTTCAACTCCATTAAAATGAAAAAGTTACAAATTGGTGCAACAAAAAAACAAGAACATGGCAGCTTCTACTTTTGAGTACAAACTTGTTCAAGTAAATGAAAGAATCACAGCACAAACAAAACATCATCAACATGTGTTCTCTGGTCCAGGGGTGCTTCAACATAGATGTGCAAAAGAGCAACCGACAGGGCACCATTCATTGGATCAAACAAAAGCTTTCCCTGCTTTTGGACAAATCTGAATCTCTATCCCTATCATAAGCACGGCCCCTGCATGGCCATAATTCATGCTTTTGCCAAGAAGCAGATGGACACATAACAGAGAACAGAAACTAGCAAAAATTTCTACCCCCAAAGGAAACCGCATATTCCACAACCAACCAATTCGTGTTCAGGAATTTACTCAGAAATCAAACTTTGTTCTTCCACTTCCTAACACAAGGCACAACATGTCTGATATGTCAGAGGCAGCGGAGGAATTGAAGAAGTTCCAAGACTCCAACATTAGGCGCTTTCTAGATCCCTTAAAATGAACAACCTGTGTTCAGCACCCCAGACATGACAAGAAGTCAGTGTGGGGATTAAAGGGTAGTTTGAACATCATGATCAGAGATAAAAAGTAGAACATTGAGGGTAACTGGTTATGTTTTCTTGTCAAAATTTAACACTTCTAGAAATACAGAAATCACCTTAACATCCAAAGGTATGCCATGAAATTGACCTGCAACCTCAGGAGGTGTCCAATTGTATATTGCACACGGTAAAAACAGCACTGATGCACCACCAATTTCTTCAAGAAAGGCTTGTGCTTTCGTAAATTTCTTTGGATCAAAAGAAGGGTGAGATCTTACAACCCAAGCAAGAGCTAATTGATCTCCCAGCATTCTTGAAGCCTTCAAGTATTTTGAGATATATGCTTCTAATACTTTTTGGAGAAAAGTCTTAGCCCTGAGGAAAAGCCAACCTTGTGATCTCCATAGCACTTCTGCTTGTTATTGCATCTTTTAGTTTATCATATATGTGCATAAACAATAGCAGGAAAACAATGTGAAACACTAAAAAGGGGATGTCCTCACAGGCATCTAATGGATTGCATAGGGAAAAAAAAAAAAAAGGAAGAGCCCCAATTAGCTTGTTTGTGATTTATGCTCATGCATCTGTTAGGTGTAGGTAGAAGACAAAAGTATCACATTCACATGTAGACAAAATAAGCAGCCGCAATGTTCATCTGCTTCTGGGTTCTGTCTATGCCATAAAAAGAAGTGAAGATAAACATATTTCATGCAATTCTTGGCAAGCAAGTTACACAATAAAGGTATGTGCAGAAAACAGTGGTTTATATTAGTGGCAAGTCATGCAAAATTAAAAGAAAAAACTAAAGCTACGGATGATGTTTGCACACCTTAAAAGCCGATCAGGTGTCCCTCTCACTGCTATAAAGCCTGAATTCAAAGGTTGCTCTTCATTGTTCCTGAAAGTGAGAGCAAGATGAAAATTTGCATGATCGTTAAAAATCTCACTTAGATCACCAACCACAGCAACATCAGAGTCAGTGAAAATATAGTTGTGGATATGCCCCTGCTCAATAGCCTGCTCTTTTAGTTTTCTTTCTAAGAATTCCTGGGTCAACAGAAAACTGTGCATGATGAGTATTCAAATGTCACAAGCAAGAGAGACTGAACATGGATTATTACATCTCTACAAAGTGTTCTGTGGCAATTACATAAACCATTATACAAGCCATAAGCAACAAATAGAACGGCATATGAATTAACATTCTTCGCATTGATAAGGAGGAGGCAATGCCCATGCTCCCCCAGAGTCATAACATATACAATTAACAATAAGTAAGGCAACAATTGAGCATCCAAACAAATATTTTAAATGGGAGAATTTGCATGATGACAAAATTTCCAACAGATAATAGTTAAGCTAATATAGACATGCATTACATATTAATAAGTGTTATGTGCCCTTACAATGTAAGACCTGATTCTTTGAAGCATCAACTTAGTTCAGGAGTAATCACCTTGGTTAGGATGCACTATCACTCTATCTTGGTGGACAGGAAGCTTGGATGCAGGATCAGTGAGGATAATCACATTGCTCCATGGCATCATCACCTGCATAACTCAAATTTACAACCTCAACTAAAAACAGTCCTGAACTAAACCCCTCAAACAACATTCATAAATTTGCAGTGTCCGATCCAATGTTCCTAAAGAGGTTTTACCACCCCCGGGTCTTGTGCCCTAGTGGTACCTCGATTCCCCTCCGATCAACCGGTTGCAACTTCGATTCCCCCCTCCCTGACCCCACCAAAATTACAAGGAATTTTCATGTCAAAAAGTATTTTCCATATTGAAATGCAAATCCGCTGATTGTAAATTTACCTGTATGAAGCTGATAAAGACATTCAAAATAGCCATTGATCTTTCAACCTTAGTATATGAGGCATTTCCAACATTGAAATACTCTAATGATCTTCCAGATTCAGCAGATTTATTAACCACGAAAACAGTCACAAATGAAACATACTCTCCAGAATTAGAACCGCTTGATGATTTAATCTTGTTAATTGCAATTAAACCTACAAACAAAACCCGCAGAAATCCAACTGAATTTATCAGAAATAGATCTAAACCCTACATTTATATGGAAAAATATTTAAATTAATTTTTAAGTTTTGAAAATAACAAAAGAAAAAAACAGTACCTTGGCATTGCAAGCGATTAGGTAAACCTTGACCAGCAGCAGGACCCATAATTAGATGATCGAATTTGTCTTGCTTTTTCTGCGGTTTTTGAACATTTGAGTTTTCGTGAAGTTGCCTAACTGCAATTTTGTGAAGAAACCTTTATTGGAAATGAATGAGAGAGAGAGAGAAAGAGAGAGAGAGAGAGAGAGAGAGAGAGAGAGATAGAGAGATTACATGGGAAGCGGTGAGGGAGAAAGAAGATGAGAGGGAGGCAGAAAAGAAATCAACGCCAACCGTTGCAGACTCTCATTTCTAAAAAATTATGAAATCTTCTCCGATTTCTATACAGATGAATCGAAAAACCTAAAATTTGGGAGATTTGAAGGAGAGAGAGAGAGAGAGATCTGGCCGCTAGCTACACTGCTCCGGGACGGGTGGCCAAAAGTTTCAGGCCCGAAAGCCCGCCCAGCTCGGCCCTTAAATGTAGGGTTTATTATTATTTTTTTCGCTTATTTTTTTTTATTGTACAATAATTTGAATCTGGAATCACCAGGTTGAGAGAAAAAATTTATACTACTAAATTGTCTTTTTGGGGACTTATTTTTCACTGATTAGTGTTTGAAGTCATAACTAATTCGGTTTTATTATTGTCTAACCTAATTTAAAAAAAATACTCGTAATATAATTTTTTCTATTCTCAAGTTTTAAATTCAAAATTTAATCGAGAAATCTAACCCTCTTAGCTACTAAATCGACTATCTGTTGATATAAGATTTCAGGTTAGACAGCACCAGGTTTAAACAAAAAAACAAAAGTAAAATAAATAACGAAAAGAATTAGGCCCGTTGGGGCTATTTTATTATTATTATTATTATTATCAAGAAATTAAAATCACGAAAGGGTTTGGCTCAGGCATGATATCTAGACTTGAAATCCAGGACGGAGGGTTGGGTTTGATTTTGGTCCGGGGCTCTTATAGAAGGGCCCATGTCCAACCCTAACTACTAACGAAGCCACTGGTGAAAATAGTATAATCTAAATTTGGATGTGCTCTTTCTCCAAGTGCATTTTCCCCCTTTTCTAAAGATACATGACAATTAATTATGAAATTAAAAAAATGAAAAAAAATTAAGAGCGTTCTAGTTCTTATAATAGGGCCTAACCCCAGCCCAAATGCCTTTTAAAAAAAAAATTGAGAAGGTTAATGATCAAATTTAAAAATGTGAAAATAAAAGATCATTCTGACAATTGAAGTTCATGGCCATTGCTGACATAAGCTGTTGATGAAGAAAACATATGGCATGCAGAAGTAATGTCAAAAACTCGCCAAATGGCATGTTAGTTTACAATAATTAATGTTATCTCTGAGAGAGAGAGGAGAGAGATTTGGATTCCTGTAATCCTTGGTTGATGCATTACAATCAAAGACTCAAAATGTAGAACCAGAAGCAATATTTGTCGATCTATTAAGGACTACAGCTTGAATTTGTGACCCAAAATGTAGGATCCAGCTCCCTGAAAATGAAATGGCTTTGATTCTATATACAATCTATTTGATATACGTATGTAGTGCAAAAGGGACCAAAAACCAGTACCTTTTGCCTTAGGAAATAACCTCGTCCCCAATCACATACCAGGTTGGAATGGTATTGGCTGTCTATCTGGCCAGGATTCTATCCTTTCGAAGTACTGGACCGGAACAACACCGTCAAATCCTTCGGTCAAGATCACCCTGTTCTCTGAAATGTAGAGCTTCATTCCCTCTGAAAATTCATTCAATTTGAGATGGTCCTATGAGAGGACAAAGAAGTGGTAACTTGTTCTTCATCAAAATACTAGTATTAAATGAAAGGTTAAACTAACTTCACGAGTTTCATTAGTCAGACATAGTTTAAACTGAAGTGTCTTAGTTTGCAAACCATACCTGCCAAAGCTTTTCTCACATCTAGAAAGATCAAAACATTGACGTCCCGCCTCATACCTTGACAAGTGACAGACCAATTTCAGTGGACATTGGCATTTAACTAAAAGATAGTAAGGGAAAATATATCATTACTTAGTGAAGCTTCAGAACTACATGCTTACAAACATATTAGTCTTTTCGGCTTAATTTTATCTACTTATCAAAAAGCCCAAATTACATTTCAGCATTATTTGCCCATCTCTACCAGTTTACTTCCGTTATTTTTCATGTTTGCAAGGACATTAATCTTTAGCCTAAAAATCAGTAGCACTTGCTCACTGGCTGACCAAAATCTCCTCACTCAATTCCATTAATCATAAATCTTTACCCAAATTACTGCCAAAATCGAAATGTTTAAGTCATTTGGAAAAATTTTACAGCAGCGAATAAGAGCAGAGAACAGGGTACCAACACTGAAGATTGTAAAATCCAGATTACAACTGCAAATGCTGTTCAAAGTTTGAGGTCTATGTATCCACTTATTTATATTTGGAAAATCTTTTACGTTGGGAGTTTATTGCCAAACAATTTTTAAAGCAAAAAAAAAAAAAAAAACAAAATAAAAATCAGTAAACCAGGGAGATGCTTTCTGCAAAATGGACAACAGTAGCAGTATCATACAAAACCTTTTTTGTAAATATTTGTATGCTCTTATATGCAAACCTTACCACTAATTACTTCCCCATCTGTTGGCAAACCACATGAGAAATGGACATGCAATCTCTTCATTCTCTTGAGACCAGATCTCAATATTGATTCCAAATTCCGCTTATACGTTCCGTGTACACACACTGCACATAAAAGAGAGAAATGTAGATGGTAGTGAAGCAATTTTAAGTCAAAACTGTGAACTATCTATAATCAATCTTGATGGTGAACACAAAATCCATCAACAAATTTTGCACCTGGAGCTTCCTCAACCGAGAGGATTGACTTCAGTAAACTTTCAGTTTCAACTGTCTGCAATCAAGTAAAAATTTCATATAAATGTTAATGAATTCAAGCAAATCTTATATTATATAGAGAATGATTATGTAGAAAATAAAGGCATATCTTTCGTGGTGCAAAACACCATTCAGCTCAACTCAACTCAACTCTACGAAGCTTATTTTACAATAATTAAGCATCCCCAAAAATAATGAAACTTTCTAGTGAATAACCATTATTATTTAAAATTTTTATGATAGTTTATTTTTATTTCTTATTTTTTATTATTTTATTTTTATTTTTGTTTTTTAGTGTTATTTTCTCTATTTTTGCTTTCAAATTTTAATCTTAAGTTTTCTCTCTTATATTTGTCTCTCAAAGATGACCCCAAAATTTGGGATTAAAGATTAGGTTGTTGTTGTTATTCTAGTGAATAACCATGCTCTTACAATAGGATTATTCTTAACCTAAACTCAGAATGCACCACAAATAATGAGGGAAAAATCAGCTAGTAAGAGCTCATTTCATTACACTCTCCCAAAGGAGAAACTCGCGACCTGCTTGCACTACTTGTAATAAGGGCTAGCAAGACATGCCGACCATGACATGCTACAAACCTTTCCTCCAAAAATATCACTAAACCAAATTTACACTGTTTCTTCCAATGACTAAATCTTCTCATGAAGAAAGCTCTGGCAAGATTCAAAAGAAGAAACCATTAGCAGCCCCAATGGCCACCTGAACTTACATCCAAATAAGATGACAGAAAGCTATCTTCTCCCACCATTGATACCAAAAAAGTTAAGAAACCTTTGCTCCACAATGATTTCTCTACATCAGATATCATGATAGACCATTCTCCAAATCCACCCTTGTATAACCTGTCACACCCTCCTAGATATCTTTTCTACAATCCACAATAAAAAGGAGCTCTAACAGTGTCTTGCCAGCAACCAACCATGCCCATCTTCACCACACTAATGAATAGATAATCACAATACAATCTCAGCAACAAAATTCTTAACTGGTTCTGCTTTAAGAGTTCTCTTTTTTGGACCAGACTAAACAAATTATTGATTAAATAGCCGTATAAAAAGACACAAGTACATGAGCAAGACGGAACCAAATTCCCTTTCATTAAACAATACACCACTATTAATGCTTTGCCTCTCCAAGTCACAGAATTCATTCTGATTAAGAAGGGCACATCTAGTCCCTGTAGTTTGCAAGGCAACAAGCCTAGAATTCATGAGTATGTAACGTTTTGAATGAATATGCATTCCTGAAATGAAGGGTAATAAAGGAAATACTTGCTTAAGTTTTCAACAAAGTTTGGATGCCAAATAAAATAATATGGAACAAACTACTTCACCGTTATTGTGTGACCTTGGTTTGCACGTACTAAAAGTTCACCATTTTCTTCCAAAAGGCTAAAACGTTGCTTGTTGTCCTTTCTAACTGCCTGCAGAAAAAAACAAGAAGGACCTAATGAGAGTTAAAAAACACACCCCATCAGAGAAAGTATTGCATCATATACATGCTAAACATCACAAACTGAACAAGTGTATGTATCTCAACATCGCTAGCTCCAGATGTCTCTCTCATGAGGTCAATGCAGATACAACCTAAAGGTAGCCAAAAAAGGTAACCAAGCAACATGGCCTTAGGGGACATGACTAAAGTTTGAATTCAACAATTGAATTCAACAGCAAATAACACGGAAAAACAAGAAATTGCAAGCGTTCCAGACTCCAAAGCAGATATTTTTTCAACTATACAATGTTCCAATTATGGAAAGTAAATTGGTAATTTCTCAACAACAAGCGATAAACGTTTTCTCGAGACAATGAATTGCACGTCGTTAGAAATGGGGTAGTTTGCTTTCTCTGCTTCATAAACACATTAACTAAATTGAACAAGAATACAATCCACAAAAACATACCTCTCTGATGTCATCAACACTGTGCGATCTCAAGGGAATGTTAGCAAATGTTTTCAAATTGAGCTTCAACAAATCTTCAACCCTGACAAACCCATCGCTCCTCATTTTCAAATTCAGCTCAGATGCCATATGTCTCAAAATACGCGTCCTAAACAAAAACAATTATCAGAAACTTATGCCACGCTTGGAACCAAATAAATCCTACAAAGATTATCCTTTCCAATTTCAATTCCAATTTTGAGTTCCATTCTAACATCATAAAAATGTGGATTTGAAATTGTTCCCCCCCTCCCCGCCCCAAAAAAGCATGGGTTTTGTAATTGAAATCTATCAGGGTTTCATGTGTCCCATATAATTACAACTGAATAACAGACTTATGAGATGAAAAGAAATCACGTCATTTTGGTGTTTCCAATTGATTCCAAGTACGAGATTTCATCTTGATTGAGAATTCAGTTCAAATGAAACGAATTAGAATAGTTCAATCGAAATTTACAATAATCTTCCAAGAGCGTCGATTTTGTCATTTCCTTTAGATCGCTGCCTATCGTCCCTCTTGTCCGAAACCCTACCTCGACCACCGCCACTGCAACATAAAATTGAAATGCCATTAACGAGTAGGAAAGAAAGCTAACTTGAGAAGAATTAGGGTTTCGAAGCAATGTACACAGACCTTCTACTTGAATGAGAGAAAGCAGAGAAGGAAGAGGAGGTGTTGAAGTTTTGGGGCGGGGAGTTTCTGGTGTTGTCCATTAGAGCTAAGGTTCGAAACTTGGTGTGGAGAGAGAGAGAGGAAGAACAAGTGAGGAAACACAGAGGAATGGAGCAGGAGCGTAGAATGCGAAGCATTCTCTATGACGGTGAAGTCGAGAATGGGAACAGTGAAATCTCATCTGGATTATGAGCCAAAACATGGGCCCACGTAAAGTAGGTTGGCCCATATTTCTGATTTGGGCTAGGCTCGGACGATTGGAGCCCAATTGCTTTTTTTTTAATTACAGATTTAAATTCAAAATTTTTAAGAGAGAAAATAGTATCAATTGAGTTATAATTTATTGATCCAGTTACCCTATCATAGACATACCATACCGTAGTTTCCAATAATTTCGACTTGCTTAAAAAAAAAAAAAGAAAAACCCAAAATCAGAATCACTAGAAGGGAGTAAAATGGCTATTTTTGCTCGCAAAACTAGTTATTGCCGATATTTTATTTTAAATTTCTTTAATTTCAATAATCGATTCCAAACAATTCTAAACTGATTGATTGCCATGGTCTTTTAACGGTTCCTTCGCAATTTACTTTTTGATTCTAGTTTCAAAAATTAAAAAAAAAAAAGAACTGAATCGGTGATTTTAGTGGTTTTGGTTCTAAAATCAGACTAAAATTGGTCAAGTTCCTCTTTCATCGAATAGAATTTTATATGTTCATTACAAAAGGCTTTTATGGAGCTTATTTTGTTTATTTTAGTGTAATATTTTTTCAATTAAAATAAATTTTTTATATAAAAAAAGAAATACGTTTGTAAATAGAAATTAAATTTTTTTTTATATAAGAAATTTTAAGTATCATTATATTTATAATATTTTGTATTGAAAAGATAGACCTATGCAAGTTCAAATTTTCCAAATGGAGGGGTGAGGACATTTATAAGTACATTTGTCTCCCTTCTAATGTATGTGAGTGAAAATATTCTTTTAAAAAATAAAATGCAAAAATATTAAAAATTGGGAAAAGATTGAAAATGGTCACAATTGACAATCAATTTGAAGATTTCGCGTGTTGTCGATGATGAATGGAGCTTGAAGTCGATATTAATGGCGGGCAGCATCACAGATTTAAAATTGGACTCATTTGATCTTCAAATACGGATTGGGAGTTCATTAGCAAGCTCGAGATTCTAAATTCCATGAAGTTGAATTTCAATTTAGAGAAAGCCAATCTCACTATTAAATTTCAATGGTGGAGGCACGACGAGGAAGATATTTAGGGCAATAGATGTTGAAACTGATGATGGATGTGCATTCTTGATGATGATGTGATAGTGTTAGTAGGGTGATTACTTGAAGAATTTAACCAACGAAGGAGATTTTGAAGAGAGAGAGAAACGATAGGGAAAAGTTAGAATAGATGGAGGAAGAGAGTGCGAAAGGATTATGTTATCGTTTTCAAGGAAACCGTTTAGTGATCACAAATCTTTTTTCCTAATCTGATAATCCCGGATTTGAATTATTGTGAAATAAAAAAAAACATCCTGTTGTCGTAGGATAGAGGGAGAAAGAGAGAGAAAGAAGAAGAATGAGAGAGATAAACTCCTTTGTATTGAATTGTTAGATACTTTACCCCTTAATCAAAGATCTCGAGTTTTTAGTCGAGTAAAATCTGAATACTAGTAATGAAAAAAAAATGAGAGAGAGAAATTGTAAAAAATAATTAATAAAAAACATGTTAGTCTGAAATTAATTTAAAATTTAATAAATAATTAAATAAATTATATTTCATTACAGTCAAGTAACACACGTAATTTTGACAACAAATTTTAATGAACCCTAAATGGAAGGACTAAAATTGTGAGATTTTTATTGTTGAGAAAATTTTTTTTGAAATTTTTGAAAATTTAGGAATATTTTTGTATTTGACTCTAAGCTCATGGTAGATTTTTATACTTTTTCTTTTTTTTTTTTTTCAAATTTCCACCTGACCTTTAATATTGGTGCAAGCTCGCATGTATACCTTACCATTACCATCCCTTACCATTATCATCCATCCTCTTAAAGAATAAAGAAAAGAAAGAAAAGAAAAAACACCGTCTCCTTATAGAAAAATTATCTTATAATATTAAGTATGATAGATATTTTTATAGACTTTATACCCTTTTACTTAGTTCACACATAATACGAACACATTTATATACTTTCATGTTTAAACGGAGAGAGAGGGAAGAGAGAGAGATTAATATCTTATTCAGTGTAATGGTCAGAAATATAAATTTTTTTGATTAAAATTTTGAATTTAAATTTTAATAATGGTAAAAAAAATAAAAGTTAATTTTTTAATAGATCAGATTTAATAAATCCAGATAAAACCTAAATATTGTCGGCGGAGAGAGAGACTATGAGAGAGGGGCTCGTGCATCCCTCATTTGACTTCTTGTTGGGAGACCTTTGTGGGAGCCATTTCTCGTTGTCATAATTTAAGAGACTGACATTATACAAGTGGCTTCGGGTAGAGTGGTCACGTCCCTCTGAAAAGGCACAACTTAAAGAAAAAGTGACAAATTCGCCAAACAAATGACAGATTCCTATACCCTTCATAATTATCTTGCATTCTTTCTAATACCGAGAATGTCATGAAACCAACCAAGTAGTCACTAACAAGAAACTTCAAAACGGCAGTAACTTGCATAAACAATATTAATGTTTGGCAAAGATGTTCATGAAATCTCATGAATTTTGAGCATTTCGGAAGGTTTTGTCCTAAATATATGGGAGCAAGAGAGGGAGTATGAGGGTGTTCACCTCTGGTGAGAGTAAGAAAACCTGGTTCGAAGATCGCAAATTTGTTTAGTAATGTGAAAAATCATAGAAAAATATATGTTTCTAATAATTTATCAGATAAGATAGACAAAGAAGAAAAAGACTAAGGGCTCCATCTTTATTTTTTTTTATTACTGATATTCGAATTCATATTTTTATTAATCCGATTCGATTATTTGTTAGAACTTATTTAGGGGTTGATTCTCCCATTATAATATTTTTTATTTATAAATTTTAAATTTAATTAAAAAATATAATATTATTACACCGACAACCCATCACCCATCTGTAAGCTCCATCTTTGCGTGGTTAGAGATAAAGACCTTTTTTTTGGGCCGGGGGGCGGGGGTGGACCATGCCCACAGGAAAAGGAGGTTATTATGTGACGTGGGGACCTATGACTATTTACATATAGTTTGCATCCACCAAGGTAGGTTTATGGGGCATTACCAACGTAAAAGTAACTTTAAAGGGTACATAGTCTTTCTTTCTAAATGCTTGTTTATGAAAGAGAATCTAATTCCCCTGCTGCCACAGAGAGAGAGAGAGAGAGAGATGGGGAGTTCACATAAAGGGCAGCTGATAAAGGCCATAAAGAAAAACTGCAAAAGCCAAAAACAAGAGATGAGAGAGAGAGAGAGAGAGAGAGAGAGAGAGAGAGTCTTTCTTTCTAATGGCTTGTTTATGAAAGAGAATCGAATTCCCCTGCTGCCAGATAGAGAGAGAGAGAGATGAGTTCACATAAAAGGCAGCTGATAAAGGCCATAAAGAAAAACTGCAAAAGCCAAAATACAAAAGATGAGAGAGAGAGAGAGAGAGAGAGAGAGAGAGAGCGAGAGAGAGAGAGAGGAGAGCAAGCCAGGACGTGAGACCTTGGATTGAGTTACTTCAAGCAAAAGCTTTGATAGATACTCCTCAGTATCATAATAATAATCACTACAGTTTGAATTTTGAAAAGATATGGGGGAAGGAAATGTTAGGGTTTCTATTCTATTCCCGTTTGAGTTATAAATTCAATGATCAGCAATCCAAGTAATAAATCTTTGCGCTTTCTCAAGAACTGGTTGGTGAGGTACAACCATTAATGCAATTTCATTTCCTAAGCTTTTATTATTACTTTGTTCAGAGGAATGTATTATTCACATTTTTTCAAATTGAGATAATTCTATGAATTATGACTAAATTGGCCACCGCAAAAAGCTCCATGCGTCATGCTTTCCCCTCTTTTGCCCTGGTTCAGATATTGTTTAGGTATAATTTTGTGTAATATTTGTTATAATAAATTTTGTTTCTTTCTAACAGCACACCTTCTAAAATTACGTATAATCCTCCTCTTTTTATATCTCATATCAGTATTTGAAATCATATTCTGATTTATTCGATTTAAATATTTACAGAGAATCTATTTAGAAACGATTTTTTCAACGTAATTTTTTCTTCTTAAGTTTTGAATCCATGTTTCATTCTATTAATCTAACTGTCCGGCCTCTCTCTCTCTCTCTCTCTCTCTCTCTCTCTCTCTCTTCTCTCTCTCTCTCTCTCTCTCTCTCTCTCTCTCTCTCTCTCTCTCTCTCTCTCTCTCTCTCTCTCTCCACACATTGCAATGTGGAAGTTCATTGCCCCATGGTGTGCCCAAGTTCATTAAAAGTGACGGGTCTGGCACTTCTTATGTTATTCTTTTTCTCATTCTTTTGCATGGAAGGTGCCTGACAGCACCCAACTTATGATGATTGATGAGCATGATTTTTCAAGACAGCCATCATCTTTCTCTTGAAAATGATCTATTCCTAACCAATTTTTGTACTTACATTAGCTGGTCTTGCTCACCAACCTAAATTTAGGCTCTTATCATCTTTATTTGTCTTCTAAGCAATTTGGAATTTATGCTAGAAACGGCTCCCATTATTACTAATTTAGAATGGTCTTACCCTTTTTCCTAATTTTTCAATTACTAGGATATATGTTTTGAACATAATCCACTCATTTATCACTCTTTAACTCACTTTTCTTTTTAAAATCAATGTTTTTACCTAATCTATTTATTCATAAAAGACTACTCTCTCTCGCCCACTTATTCATCGTCAGTGGTCTATTAAACCCCATTTCACAAAATTAAGATTGAACTTGATTAATAAAAGTAGACAAACTGTTCGATGTATATAATTATTAATATAATATAACAATAATAATAAACTGAATTTTAATCGTAAACTTTTGGATGATATTTGAGAGATTAATATAAGAGAGAATAAAAAAAAATGAAAAAAAAGAGAAAATAAAATAATATAAAATTAAAATTAAGAAGTAAAAATAAAGAAAATAAAACTATATAATAATACCATAGAAAATTAAAATAATAATAATAATAATTACTAATTTATATTTATCAAATCGGTTCATTGAGTCCCTCCATATTTGTTATGAATAAGATGAAATGAGAAAAAATATAACATAGGGGGTGAAAGAGTTATTCTAGATGGAAACACGTAGGTATATAATGATAATTTAGATGGTAATTTTTTTGTATAATTATAATTATTAACATAATAGTAATTTAGATAATAAAAGATCGATATTATAATGATAATTTTCCAAACAAAGTTTTCTTTTTTGGGTGGAGAATATCATTAGATGGTAGTAATTTAGAAAGAAATTCAATTACCTCTCCTGGAAATATATATATATTTTTTTCCAAATGTCCCTCGTAGGTACAAGCGAAGAAAGGTGAACGTAATTAAGTCCCTGGAATGCAGATTACCACTTTTTGACTTGGCAGTATCCCTCATTACTCGGAGAATCCAAGACGAGATTTAACCGAGAGAGGGGGGGAGGGGGGGAAGGACCATTTAAGCTTAGACATCGTGCATGTGGGGCTGCGTGTCTTCCCTGCTCATCTTCCATTCTCTGCACAACCCAACACTTCACTCTCTGCGCACACACGCGCACAGTCATCCTCACTGAAATTCTGTCTCTACCTTCACCATTTTATCACCTCAAATAACCCAGACAGCCCCTTACCGTAACTCACTACCAGAAAACCCAATATGGGTCGGCCTCTCTTTCTCTCTCCTCTCTCTCTTCTCATCCTCGTCACAGCTCTACTGCACCCACCACCCGTTTCTTCAAATTCTGAAGTTAGTCTCTTAATGAAAATCAAATCCTCTTTAGACCCACAAGCCAGGTACCTTTCTTCATGGACCGAAAATGGCAACCCTTGTAGTGGGTCTTTTGAGGGTGTTGCTTGCAATGAAAACGGATATGTGGCTAACATTTCATTGCAAGGAAAGGGACTTTCTGGTCAAATTCCTTCTGAGATTGGTGGTCTTAAGAGCTTGACTGGTCTCTACTTGCATTTCAATGCTTTGACCGGAGTTGTGCCTAAGGAGATTGCTGAGCTATCTCAGCTTTCTGACATGTATCTCAATGTGAATAATCTTTCTGGGCCTATTCCTCTTGAGATTGGAAATATGTCTTCTTTACAAGGTGGGTCTTTTTTCATATATATATTTGTTTTTAATTTTTCCTTTAAAAGTGGATCTTAAGTTGGATAGAGTATTGTAAAGAAAATGCATGGGTTCTATGATTAACTTAATTGATTGTCGTTGGGAAATTAATTTATTTTTGTCTCGATATTGATAGCATCTCTCGAAATATTCCTCCTAAGATTGAAAATGTCTTCTTTGCTGATATGGGTTTTTGGGAAATTACTTTCTTGTTGGATTTTTTTTTCCTTTTTTTTTTTTTTGTAACTAGTTTTCGGTTCTTCTTGGAGGAGGAGATACCGAGGGTGATCTGATTTTTTTCTGAAAAACCAGTGAGTTGGTTTATGATTTCATAGTATTTGCTATTGAAGTTTCTCTTCCTCATTAAGAGTTTGAGTTTTCAAATGTGTGGGTCATTTGGTGATTGACGAGATCCTAGGGCGGTTTACAATAGAAGGAAATGTAGACCTTAAACACTAAAGGCTTCTACTGTAGGGATGTTGGATCTTAGTTACCAGGATTGAATTTAGGTTTCCTCTTTTGCAGTCCTGCAGCTCTGTTATAACAAGTTGTCTGGAAGTATCCCTATTCGGTTGGGATCTTTGAAGAAGCTAAGTGTTCTTGCCTTGCAGTATAATCAACTCACTGGAGCAATCCCAGCGAGTTTGGGTGACTTGGGGACGTTGTCAAGGTTGGATTTGAGCTTCAACCATCTTTTTGGGCCAATTCCAACAAAATTGGCGGAAGCACCTCTCTTAGAAGTTCTGGACATTCGAAACAACACCCTATCTGGCAATGTTCCTATAGGTAACATGACTTTCCAACTTGTGGTTTTATTGTAGTCTTTTGTATGTTTGCTGTGTTCTTGTTGTAAACAATCTCTCTTGAAATCTGGTTTTTTGGATGATGTAGCTCTCAAGAGATTGAATGAAAGATTCCAGTATGCAAACAATCCGGACTTATGTGGATCTGGGTTTGCTTCCTTGAAAGTTTGCACTGATACTGATCATTTGAACCTCGACAGACCTGAACCATATGCTCCTGGTTCAGATGGTTTTACTTCGAAAGATATCCCCGAATCTGCCAATTTGCATCCAAATTGTACCCAAATCCACTGTAAAGGTCACTCAAAGAACTCCCAGATTGCAGTGATCTCTGGCGCAGTTGCAGCTGCCTTTGTGTTGATAACTATTGGTCTTTTTTGGTTCACACGGTACCGTCGTAGGAAACAGAAAATTGGAAGTGCTTTTGATTCTTCTGATAGTCGTCTGAGTACAGACCAGGTCAAAGAAGTTTATAGGAAGAGTGCGTCTCCTCTAATTAGTCTCGAGTATTCAAGTGGCTGGGATCCGATGGCCAAAGGTAGGACAGGAAACGAATACTGTCAGGATGTTTTGGAGAGCTTTGTGTTCAATTTAGAGGATGTGGAATCTGCAACTCAATACTTCTCTGAGACAACCTTGTTGGGTAAAGACAACTTCTCTGCTGTCTTTAAAGGGATCCTGAGAGATGGGTCGGTTGTTGCTGTTAAGTGCATTGCCAAGTCAAGCTGCAAGTCTGATGAAGCCGAGTTCTTGGAGGGATTGAAGATATTGACCTCTCTTAAACATGAAAATCTTGCTAGATTAAGAGGGTTTTGCTGTTCAAAGGGCAGGGGAGAATGTTTTCTCATCTATGACTTCGTCCCCAAGGGAAATCTTCTGCAGTATCTTGATGTCAAGGAGGGCAGTGAGAAATTTCTTGAATGGTCTGCTAGAATTTCACTTATCAAAGGCATCGCAAAAGGTTTGTTCAACTTCTTGAATATCATAGGATCATTATCATCTTTTGCCTTTGTTAATTTCTTTCTCTTACCAATGTAGCTTGATCAGTTTCTTCACAGTCTTGGCTATATTTACATCATAAGATTTTTCTTTCTTGTGCATAGTTGCATCTTGGCTAGATTTTTTAGATTGCGTGTACTCATCTCGATTTTCCTCTCTGACCAGGTATAGCATATCTGCATGACAAAAAAGGATCCAAGCCTGCTTTAGTTCACCAAAATATATCGGCTGAGAAAGTGCTTATTGACCAGCGGTGCAACCCACTGCTTTCTGATTCTGGATTGCATAAGCTTCTGGCTGATGACATTGTCTTCTCCATGCTCAAAGCCAGTGCTGCAATGGGATACTTAGCTCCTGAATACACCACCACTGGTCGATTTACCGAAAAAAGTGATATATATGCCTTTGGTATGATTGTTTTACAAGTCATTGCTGGCAAACGTAATATCAGTCATTTGATCCGCCAAGGAGCTGAGTCAGGAAAATTAGAAGATTTTGTTGATACCGATCTTAAGGGTAAGTTCTCAGAATCTGAGGTGGAAAAGCTTGGGAGAACCGCTTTTGCTTGCACCCATGAGTCTCCAAACCACAGGCCAACCATGGAAGCAGTGATGGAAGAGCTAAATGAGTTAATTAGTGATTCTTGATCTTTAAGATTGAGCTTTTGCATCAAAATCACGTTGTGCAAAAGCTTGGTCCTACTACAAGCTGCTCTCTGGTGCTGAAGCTATTGGCCATGTTTGCACAAAGGTTGTAATAGTTCTAATTTGGAGGTCTCTGCAGTTTGTAGTCTAGGGCCTGAAGTGTATATGAGGAGGATTTTTGCATTTCACTACATGTATCAGTTAAGGTGCTACAATGTAGCTTTCCTCCATCATTTAGAGTAATTTAACTCATGTTGTACCATGTAATGTTCATGTGGTTAATCAAATATTCAGTAGCCAACTATTTTTCCCTTTGAATCCTGAGATTTCGGATTTTGTCAAGTCCCATCTTTGCTTCAGTATAACCTAGAACTCTCCACTTGAATAGAAAGCTTATGAAGGCTCCAACAAGCACCCTAAAACTTGCTTTAAATTGAACCTAGATAGCAATCTCAATCCCCTTAACTGGACATGGACAATATATGGTTTCTATACGGTTTCTGCAGGCTGAGTGTAACCTTAACTTCACTGGACACTCACTGTCCTAATTCAATGAACGTTCAGCATGCCCCGGGCAATAGCAAAACTGCTATGTCGCTAGTGTGCTTGTCTGATCCTACCGTAGCTTAGTTCACGGGGGGGAAGTATTGCCTCCACCGTTGATCTACAGAATATACTAAACTTGTGTTTGGGACACGGAAGAAGCAAAGAGACAGAATTGGGACACAATACTCGTGGTATCGTGTAAAGAAGCCATGGGAACCTTGGAAATAATCATTACAACAACGTAAAGAACAACAAAAACAACAAAAACTTGAGAGTTAAACCTAATAATTAACGTCGGTTATTTAAAAAATAAATATGAAGATGATTAAAAAAAATAATAATAAATATATATACAAATATATATATCTAAAATATTTTTATTTAATTTATGTGAATTCTTTTACGTTACTCATTTAATTCAAAATCATAATTTCATCTAAATTTTTAACTATAATGTCTTTACAGATAATTTATATTCAAATTTTTAACGACTTACTTTTATATTTTATTAAATTTTATATATTTTAATTTTTAATTTTCTTAACACGTACCTTTTTTTATTTTTTTTTACGCATGTCTAAGACAGCTCAAACGACCTAAGACTAGCAATAGAGACAAAACATAGACAAGAGAGTTTATTTGTTTATTTACCGGTCTTTCTCCTATGGGAAAGAAAGGACAAAGATGGTGAAGATGGTCCGACAAAGGTACATCCGTGATGCCGTGGAAAATTGCAGAATGCTAATGATAGAAAGAGAGAATGGAAACAAAGAGAGCTAGATTCGACCTATGGGATACTGCCTGATGCCCATTTGACATCTAGCATGTGGTCAGAATATACAGATGTTTCCTTCTGTAGAGTCTCCATGCACGAAATGCAGGGCCAAGGAATTTGCACTCAGTATTATACAATTCCATGATTGAAAACTAGGCTCTCCCTAGCTGGAAAGGCTTTAGCTTTTCCACTTGTGATCATATTTTGTCTTCTACTCGTAGCTTTTTCTCTGTTAGTCTTTTCTGTCTTACTGTGTGTGTTTTCAAATGAGTGGTCTTCTGGGGTACGGTAGCAACACATATAAGAGATACTGTCCCGATAATAGATGGCATTGTCATGTCCTTCTGTAGACTTTTCTTTGAGCATTTACTATTCTTAATTTCCAAAAATGTCCTCATAATTTCAGGTAACCATGCCAACAATCATCGGTACCATGCCAACAATCATCAGTACCAAGTAATTTGAAAAATTATTCTTTAGGGTACAGGGAAGAATTGAGTCAGTCATTTCTTCTTATATAATATGAAGCATTTGGTTGTATTTTGAGACTACAAATCTTTATGTTCGAAGAGTAAAATGATTAGAAATAAACTGGCCTTTATGGCATGCAGGCACTCGGTTTCAATTAGGCCGGAGGTTGGAATCCCCCCTTTCTCTTGGGCAAGGACAGGAAGGGTGACCAGTAAGAAGGATATTTAGATAACATATATACACACATATATTATGATGCAAAGATGCAATAAAAATTTAAGGAGGAAAATAGATGCAATCACAATTATGGTGAAAAACCAATGTTTCGTTAGTCTAATGAGAATGATACTAACATTTCGTACCAAGAACTAGAATTAGAGTTTTGGTAATGACAAAAACGATTTTAAAAGAGCTCCCTCCCATTGAGATTTTACAGCAACTCGGTCGAGATTAATCGAAACAAAACTCCGGATACTTGATGATGGACCAAGTCCAGGGGACCAAAAAAAAAAAAAAAAACCAGTTATGGTGAAAAGAAGTTTGTGCCAAATTAGCAGAACTCTGAACCAGCAAATCCTTCAAAGAAATATGGATGTAGAAAGATTCCCAGTTGTAGATATGTGAAATTAGGCTCATATGAACCCTCCTTTCATTGTAGAAACCAGACAGACTAAAGAGCTTTGCCCCACTACAATGCTTTGCGGAATCAATTGGACTTATCTTTTAGTTTCTAGAAAAATTGATCTCTGAAAGTTAACACAGTCCCACTAGAAAAGAAGCTCCCATAAATATACTTTCATGCATGCAACAAGATATATTTACGTACAGAAATCCATAAGGGGTAAACATTCTAGCTATTTACTGCCGCGAGCAAGAGAAACAAAGAACAATCTCTTGCCAGTTTATTTTCTTACAAAAGAAAAGAAAGGAAAAGAAAAGAATGAGAAACTGGATGCATACATTTGGAGCTAAATCAATTCCGGACTGTACATGAATACCATTTAACTACAAAGAACATAGAAGTTTGCGATATTGGCATTAAGGTGTTGCCCCTCAGCAGCTCACAGAACTTGTGACCTCAGCCATTTTCATGGCAGTGTTAACACTACGGATAGATTGCCGCTGGATTGAGTTAAGTGAGGCCTTCCAGAATGGAGGATTCTCCTTCTTGACGATGGGATCTATCTCCCACAAAGAACGCATGGACAGTACCGTCAAGCTCTATCCAACTAAAACCAGGAGGCTTCTTCAGGTCCCTCTCTTTCATTATGGTTCTTAACCTTTTAGCATCATTCCACATACCAAAACCAGCATACATATGTGATAAAAGCACATAAGAACTTGAACTACAAGAATCCAACTTGATGAGCTGCTTAGCTACTGGCTCACCAACTTTGATGTTGTTGTGATTTTTACAAGCACTAAGCAGACTTCTCCATATGATATCATTTGGTTCAATGGGCATTTCTTCAATGTATTTCTTGGCTTCCTTTATGTGCCCAGCCCGACCAAGAATGTCAACGAGGCAACCATAATGTTGAAGTCTTGGCTCCATTTCGTGCACTCTTCTCATAATCTCAAAGCACATGAGACCTTCCTTTAATAAGCCAGCATGGCCACAAGCACTTAACACCCCAATAAATGTGATATCATCAGGTTTAACCAAGAGGCTCTCCATCTCCATGAACAATTCAAATGCCATTTCACCAAGCCCATGAATGGCCAATCCACCAATCACGGCATTCCAATGGTCGACATCTTTGTATTCTATACTCTCAAAAACCAACATAGCATTCTCTATGCTGCCACATTTGGCATACATGTCGATGAGTGCAGCACCAAGTGTTCCACCCAAACGAAGCTGTTGTTCCTCTATATAGTGATGTATAGCAACCCCATCATCGATGTATCCGAGTTGCGCAATTGCTGAGAGAATAATGGACAATGTGGCACTATCCGGTAATAAACCAAGTCCGCTCTGCATATACTGAAAGAGTTGCAATGCCTCTGTGCAATACCCATTCTGAACATACCCAGTCAACATGACATTACAAGCGATAACATCCCTTTCTGGCATTTCATCAAAAATGCTTCTTGCAACATCGACTTTACCAATTTTAGCATACCCATATATCATATTAGCCCAAGAAACCACATCTTTCACCGGCATCTTCCTAAACATATCATAAGCATCCTCCATTTTTCCACGCTTCACACACCCACCAATTATCAAATTCCACGAAACAACATCCTTTTGGGGCATTTTACCAAACAACTCTAAAGCAACCAGAAACCCGTCTGGAGATTGCACATAGCCCCTGATCATTGTATTCCAAGAGATCGAATTTATGTCTTCCATTGGCATACTATCAAACAACTCACGTGCCAAGTCAACCATCCCAAATTTGACATATCCATCAATCATTGAATTAAAAGAAACGCAATCTCTTTTCACCATTCTATCAAACATTTGACAAGCACAGCCAACACACCCACATCTCAAATAAAAAAAAATCAAACAATTCTCCAAAAACACATCAGACCCAATACCTAATTTCTTCATTACACAATGAATTTGCATTCCTTCTCTCAACAAACCAATGCTAGCACAACCCTTAAGAACCAAAGAACACGAATACTTATCCACATAAACCCCATTTTCAAGCATCAGACAAAACACATCAAAAGCACTTTTTGGGTCATGTCCATGAGAGAATGACTTGATAATTGCATTCCAAAGAAATGGGTCATCGTCGTTTCTTTGATTCAAGTGAACATATTGAGAAAAAAAGATGTAGCGGGAAAATTCAATGAGGGGTTTGTGTGGTGATGAACAGAAAGTGAGAATGAGCCTTGTTGTGAAATAGGTGTCTTTTATTAACCCAGTTGTTAACAAACGAGAATGGATTTGGTTTACATCGTTTCCTGTTTTGCAGTTTTGGAGATGAACTAGTGTTGGGACTGGTGAGTTCCATGGTTGTCTTGAATTTACGCAGATAAACATTAATTGAGGGTTTTATGGATCTCTCTCTCTCTCTCGCCTTACCGTCACACTATCAGTTTCAGTTTAAGTAGTAAGAGAACAGTCCCACTCATACCATTCACTCTGGTCCGACCTTTGTAACCAGGCACGGCCTTGGCACAGGAAACCATTAAGTCTAGCTGAAGGACCTTAAGCCGTAATAACAGGGGATAAGTGTGGTTAAGGTTATTAAATCAAAATTTTAGTTTGACTCAAATTTACAAAGTTTTGATTTTATTGATATAAAGTATTATGTTAGCATAGGTTTAATTTTAATATTTTTTTAAATATAATTGGAATTAAAATTAGAATTAATTTTTCAAGAAAAAAACCTTAAGTCTTTCTGAGCAAAGAAAACAAAGGAAAAACAATAATTATTTTTCATCAATTAAACCAATAAAAAAAATCACATTATTTCCTTTTTCAGAGCATTTTTAGAAAAACATTTTCTGGCATCCGAAAAGTTACTGCAAAATGAGGGATAAAAATCATGAAAAATGGTATATCGAGATAGCGAGAAGGAAGAATTTGATTTAATCCGGATCGAGAAAGTACTGTTTTCACTATCCAAAACAAATCCAATTGATTTGCATTTATAAGTTCCGTTTTCAAAAAAATAACCTAATGATCACAGTCCATTTTACTAGTAATTTTAAATTCAAATCTCTACGTAACTTAAAAACATAATTTGCATTTGTAATTTCCAAATTTATTTTTACCTTCCGATTTTTATTCTCAATAAGATGAGACATGTTCTCAAATGACCCACAAAAAAAAAATTTAAAATAACCCCGATTTAAAAAAATTTTCCCAAATAATCCGAATTTATCGTGTTTTGGAGACGCGACACAGTGTGTCGCGTCTCCAAAACGCGACAACCCAAAGTCGAGAGAGAGAGAGAGAGAGAGAGAGAGAGAGAGAGAGAGAGAGAGAGAGAGAGAGGGAGGGAGAGGAGTCCGCGGAGGGGAGGGAGAGAGGGGAGGAGAGCGGCGGGGGGCGGCGGGGGGAAGGAGAGAAAGGGGAGGACTGCGGTAGGGTGCGGAGGGGGGAGGGAGGGAGAGAGAGAGGGGAGAGGGCCGCGGAGGGGGGGAGGGAGAGAGAGAGGGAGGGTCGCGGGTGGGCGGAGGGCCGCGAGGGGCGGAGGGGGGGAGGGGGGCGGAGCTCCGCGGGTGGGCGGAGGGCGAGGAGAGAGACACAGCGGGGGGGGAGGGAGAGAGAGAGGGAGGGCCGCGGGGGGGAGGAGGAGGCGCCCCCCGCGGCCCTCGCTCTCTCTCTCCCTCCCCACTCCGGCCCCCGCGGCCCTCCCTCTCTCTCTCCCTCCCCCCTTCGCGGCCCTGTCCCCTCTCTCTCCCTCCCTGCCCCCTCCCCACCCCTCTGTGGTCCTCCCCTCTCTCTCCTTCCCCCTGCCGTGCTCCTCCCTCCCCCGCCGCTCTCCTCCCCTCTCTCCCTCCCCCCCCCCGCGGACTCCTCTCCCTCCCCCCCCTCTCTCTCTCTCTAGACTTTGGGTTGTCACGTCTCGGAGACGCGACACACTGTATCGCGTCTCTAAGACGCGACAAATTCGGGTTATTTAGGGAAATTTTTTTGGATTGGGGTTGTTTTAAATTTTTTTTTGGGGTCATCTGAGAACATGTCTCCAAAAAGATTTGAGGAAAAAAAAACGGAGGTTACAGAAATCTTCATCGATATTATAAGAAATCTTCATCAGTATCATAATAAAAAAATGAAGTTGTTTATGGTTAAAAACTTGATATTCTTTTTAACCATAATTGCAATTAAATAATTTATCAAATAACAAATATTTCCTTCACTTTATAATTATGACAAATAAATATAAAATTGCATTTCTTTTTTTTTTTTTTATACCTTGACTTAAGTCACCGTTCAAAAATTTCATACCGATTAAATCTGAATTGATCACGATAAAACTCATTTTTTCAGGGATAGGTCTCCTAACAAAGGTCTTTCTGTTTTCATGAAGAGTCAAACTCCCGCATGATGAAGGGACAATAAATCCATCGACCATCGGTGCCAACTTTGTTGGTTAAATTGCATCTCTTTCAATATCTCCTTCTCAACCCTCAAATCTTATCGATTCTTCAATACTTTTTTTTTACCAATATCTCATGTATAAAGTGTTTCTTGATTTAGTGTGAGAGTAGTAGGGTGACTGTAATTTAAGCTTAATTGAATATCCTTAGAAGGGAAGCAAAACATCTTACTAAACAAAAAAGGGTCATATTCGTTCTTCTCATTGAATCTTGCAATATACGAGTCACTTTACTTTTTCTGTACCTTCATTGGCATTCATAGCATGAATAAGGTTCAGAATTGAATATAGTGATCGCAAAGAGGGTGTTCCACGCTTTAACCGTAATCTCGAGATTATCAGATAAACAATTCTGTCGTTACGTTAAGATTCGGCTTCTAATCTAAATATTCAAATAATATAAATTAAACTCATAAAGTTTACTGAATTTATAAGGATATTAAAAAAAATTCAAAGACTAAAATTCAATGTTGAATTTCAATTAAATTAATCCAAATAAATTTTAGAAAAACATATAAAATACAAAATAAAAAATTGGAAAATTTGTTTCTACTTACTAACAAATCCTATTTACTTTTTTTAAAATGGAATAAAAGTAAATTCAATTTAATTTCCTCTAAAATGTCATATATTATATGAATATTCACTTAATTATTTTTGTAAATAAAGTTAATAAACATAACCTCATCCTTCTTATAAAAATATTAATCAGTAGTAGAGTATACCTAAACGGATTGAACCTAACAATTGAGGTTGAAGGTAGAAGTCCATTACAAAATTATTGGATTTTGCTGGTGTTGGTTGTGTCTTCCGATTTTATGATCCTGTACCGATCAATATTTAAAATTATATTTTTATTAATTTAATTTGAAACTTATAATAATCTATTTAAGAGAATTATTCTTTCAATATAATTTTTTTCATATTCAATCCGTAAGTGAATATTAAAAATTTAATTAAAATAACTAATATCATACGCTATTAAATTAATTATTATATTCTATTAAATTAATTGTCAGGCGGCGTAACTCTCGGGTCTCTGGTTTAGTCCAAATGAACGAAATTTTCTAAAAGCATGACGTACGCAACAGTTTAAAAAGTATCCTGGGAAAAGGTGCACAAAGTCGTAGTCGTTGTAAGCCGGCTTTAAAGGGCCTTCTCCGTACAAGTTGTGTGTTAAATGCATATATTGAAAATGGGGTTTTCGGGATGGCACATAGGAGCCCATCCTTTATTTTTTTATTTTTTTTTGGGTATTCATCGAATGCTTATCATATATCCTCCATATTTTTATAAATTCAAAGATGCTTTGATCCCTTAAAAGAAATAATGTTGAATGCATGTATACAAAATGGGGTTTTCAATATATGAACCATTATTTATTTATTTTTTAATTCATCAAATGTTTATCATATCCTCTGTATTATTATAAATAAAAAGATGAGAAGTTGAGTTGAGGAAATGTCATAATCATGATTTGTCCATCAAAACCATATGGATAGATTGGTGTGCTTATAAAGTACACACCTATTTGCATCGGGAAAAGACAAAATTACCCTTCGAAAAATAATCTATCACGACTTCATCAAACCTAGGATAGATTTTGTTGTGCTAATAGCAGCTGGTTGGCTTCATGCTCATCCGTACAACATATAAAAAACCAAAATACTGCAATTTGAGAGAGAGAGAGAGAGAGATTGTCGAGGGTGACCGTAGGTCTTGGAAGTATTCAGGTACAAGAACGACTTTCAAAGCACATGTTGTGCCCCTTAAAAGTCAAGAGCACGCGGTGTTCTTCCAAGAAAACAATATTGATAGATTGAGTGGAAGAAAAGTTCTCCTCTACAGGAAAAAAAAAAATGCTTAGTAAGAGAGAGGGAGGGGGCGCGGTGTAAAGGCAAAACAAATGACTGGTTTTACAACTAATATTTATTATCTGATAATTGATGGATATGCTTAGTAAGAGAACATAGAATATTACCAAACCAAATAGCTCAGTAAGAAAATAATATTAGAGAGAGAGAGAGAGCGAGAGATCTTGATTAACCTGCCCAAGAGAAAATAACCTTACAAAAAAAAAAAAAAAAAGCTTTTCCACGAGATGCACCAATTCAACCAAATATCATAAAAACGTTAGAAAAGTCGAGAGCGAGATATAAAACTGGCATATGAGGTTCAAATACTACCCACAGTTTCAAAATAAAACCAAGCTTTGGGACCCAAGAATTCCTACATGCGTGTCCAAGCACAAAATTCTATTAATCTTGGTATACATTCATCCGAGGTACTGTAATGGCATGGTCCACTCCCTCCCCAAAAATAAGGAATAAGAATTGCTTGAATGATGTTTGAATGACTCATCGCTCGCAATCACTTGTACCCTAAAACCTAATCCTCACATTGTAAATGAGCATACGAATGTCAACGGTTTGAAAGATTTTAAAGCTAACCAGGGTTAAAACTGTCAAAAAGGTCTGGAATGGAAAACAAAAAAATATTTACATTTTTCTCTCCTTAAAACCATATATAAGGCAAGCCAAAGCACCACTCATGGCCAAAAAACAGCCCAAGAAGAACGACCCAGAGAGATGAAGCTGGTTTGGTGTCCTGAAAGTGCAGTGAAGGCTTATCTTGACACGGTTGTACTTGTAAGTACATATCCCACCACCAAATTCCAAACCCCAGTATCTTATTGTTGATTTCTAATATTTCACACCTGCAGTGCAAGCCGTTGAAAGAATCCGGTGAAGCAGAGATCATCTCAGCCATGGCTGGAGGATGGAACTCAAGGCTAAGCATTGAAGCATGGTCACATGGCAGTAGCACCATAGCGACCAGCATAGGCCTAGCCACAGCCAGCCAACAAACACATGGACGACATGTTTGTGTTGTGCCAGATGAGCAGACAAGGGCAGCATACACCAACGCCATGCATGATGCCGGGATATCCCCACCACCAGAAGTGATGGTAGGGAAAGCGGAGGAGGTGATGGCAGGGTTGCAGGGTGTGGAATTCCTAGTGGTGGATTTCCGGGGAAAGGACTATCTTCAGGTCCTTAAGCATGCAAGGCTAAGCCAGAGAGGCACAGTTGTGGTTGGCATAAACGTGTGTGAGACGAGTGATACTGGTGGGTCTATCGGATGGCATCATATTCTGGAAAAGGGACCTACAGTGATCAGATCAAAGTTGCTTCCGATAGGAAAAGGTTTGGAGATCACCCACATAGCCAACAGAAGTAAGAACTCAGAAAACAAGGGCACAAACCGTTGGATCAGGCATGTTGATCAGCAGTCAGGCGAAGAGCATGTCTTCCGAGCATAACTTTTCCAGCAGCAAAATCTTCAGATGAAGCCTGTTATACAGCAGGTCAGAGCTGATGGAGCAACCAAGAATATATGATAGAATACTCAAGCAGAAATTATAGGTTGATTCTCTGTAATTTTTGTGAATCATATATATATACACATATATATATATATCATAAACCCCCAGCAGTATCAGAATCCTAGTCTTGTCTGGTAGACCAAGAGAAACAGCAAGCACAGGGAAAAGAAATTCAAATCACATTTCCGCACATCTATACTTATCTTTTAACAAGTTCAACAAGTTTATATGCTATCACAACAATTTCATTGCGTTCTTACTTGGATATTAGAGAACTTCACAAGGTCAAACAGTCCTCTGCAAGACCAATACATGTCACCAACAACACTAAAGCATAGGCTACATTTGTAGACAACAAACAAGCACTCTAGTGCATTTGACATGGATGTATTTCATCTATCACCATGACTTCTGTGCATTCGCAAACCACAATAGCAAATCTAGTCTATATTGATTCTGACAACTTTTTTAGGTTTTACACCAGATGCATTCGTGTCTCCTCCATCCAGTCTTCCTCTAAAGTGATCCTGGTCGGGTTGTCGAAACTCTCAAATTAATACTGATTCCCCCAATGCAACAAACTGTAGCAATAGTGGTTACCAGATCGAATCCCAAGGGAACTATATTAACTTAACTCCTTAGTAAATGCCAAAATAAAATAGAGATTTATAAAATAAATTCCTAAATCAAAATATAACTAAAATTAAAAGACAATTCAAATATGCAAAAATACTAAAATTTAAAGAAAAAATTCAATTCACCAAACTCCGATACAAGGGTTCATATATTCGATTGTCTTATTGATCATTGGTTGAAAATATTATTCTTGCAATTCAAGCATTTAATCTTAGATCTATTAGGATATCCATAATAAATCTTGTATTTTCCTAAAATAATTGACCAAACCCAGCATTCAATTAAAACTTATCATTAATCGACTGAGCACGATAGCGTTCCATATCAAAATAATGACAGCATTAAGTTCTGTGAAAACAGTTAAACTAAAATACAAATAACCAGGATAGCCGTACAATTATTCGATTTTGTTTTATCGATTCCTTAGGTTAAAATGAATATTGGCAAACGACCCATAAACATATATAACCTATTTGCTACTCGTACCATTCATTCATGACAATTACGGATCACTAAAATCCTGGATGCAGTAGAAAAATTGATTTTGAATTAGATTGTCAGATTAACCAATACCAATCCTTCATAAAAATAAACAAAGAATCGACGAATACTTGAATTAAAAATACAAGAAATTAAATAAAATACATAACCTCACAATGAATAACAATCGATTAAAATTCCCTTTGAATCAGAATAAAAGAACTAGCCACTCATGGTGACCATATTCTTGAGAATAAACAAAAAAAGTGTTCTTCAAAGAAAGAAAGAAAAAATAAAACCTAAAACCTAAAGAGAGATTAATGTAGCCGCCACAGCACTTGTGAATATGTATATGAATAGTGCCGTGAACAGTAACATGAATTGTGCCTTCTAGGGTTAATAAGGAGAGTCCTTCTTTTAACACACTAGGTCTCCAAGATTCTTCCAAAATAATAAGAAAAAGATCCACCAAAATAGGAAAAGTTAGAAATTTTACTCATAACAACAATTTTTACTTAAAGTAAAAATTCCTAAAATAAAATCTTTCACTTTTTTATGCTTCTTCATTTCCTTTGTAGACCCAATTGATATCTTGAACCATTTAGTTCCAAAAATGTCTCTTTAAGCCCATTTTGATCCAATCTCCATTTTTGTTCCCTAAAGATAAAAATGCCATAAAAACAATTATTAGGACACTAACCAATCCAAAATCAAACCATAATATCAACAATAAAAATGATAATTTGTGCATTATCCAATTCCCCCACACCAAACCAATGCTTGTCTTCAAGTATTCACTAGATTAATGTCACACAAGTATTCTCTTCTTTACTCCTTCCCTTCCTTCAATTTATCTTCAAATAATTTCAAAGTAGCACACATCGAAAAATTCAAGCAAAAATAACAATTCAAAGAGCAAGTGATCATAGTTTTAAAACTTTAAAAGAAAATATAAGCATCCCATCAAACTCGATAATCTTATCAAAATTCAATGTATCAAGATTCAATACCCTCACAAGGATTTCACTCTATACACTCAAAGTGTTTAAGAGAATTTATCAATAACTCTCAAATCAAATCAATGTATGTTATTACCATAAGTTTGCTTATTTATCAAATCTCCACCACCACTTATATGAATTCAAAACAAAAATCTGGAGGTCTTTATAAGGGTTGTAACGTGACTTGGGTAAAGGTAGGGAAAAAGGATAAATGTATTGTGTAATAAATATATCAAAGAAGCATGTCAAGAACATATCCCCTATATCCCATATCATGAAATACAATCAAGTCAAAAGAAAGATACTCCAATCAAGATCATTATCATTTCTCAATCAAACTTTTTACATTTTCTCTCAAATTCCCCAATTTCAACTTTTGGGAATTTCTTTTTTTTTTTTCTTTTTCTCCCCCCCTTTTTTTGAATAAGGAAACTAAATGAGAATCAATGAAAATGCCGCGCATATACAATCCACCCCAAGTATATAATCGACTTCCCAAAATAAATCCCACAATAGAAGTAACTCATTCTCTTTGCAAATAACCACTCAATATATGCTCAAATCACATATTTCTTTAATATAAGGATCAAAAAGAAGGTGAAGCGTAAAAAGAAGACTATGTGTTAATTAATGAGGTTAACGCAAAAAAATGGGTATAAGCTCAAAGGGTTTCACTAAGGGAAATATTATGCACAGGAAGGTTTGTTTTCGAGAGCTAAAATGGGTAAACCTAAATGCCCCAATCATATTAATGTATGAACTCACTGATGTGGTCTCAAAAAGTATAGCAAAACAAATTCTAGAATAAGCATATTATGATTGATAAACACTCATAAAAAAAAAAAAAATTTAGAGCAAGATGATGAATGCTCTTCAGGCTCAAAAGTTCACAAAAATTGTTTAATTTGTATCAAATCTATCACATTTTCATTTGATTCAATTATCAAGATCAATGGAATACTTTAAAACAATTTATCCAAAAAAAAAAACTAATCACAATTGTCTCTTTCATGCATTTCAAACTCATATCAACAATGTATACTAACTCAAAATCATTATCCAACAAAATCCAGAGAGTACGAAATTCCAAAGAAAAATAGAAGAAATTGCATTGGCATGAAAATCCTCCCCCACACCTAAATACTACATTGTCCTCAATGTATGCAAAAGATGAGAATTTTAGACACAATGCTAAAGAAATTCACAGCTAACACAATTGAAAACTAATCTCAGAAATGAAAGATGCTAGGTAATGAAAGAGAACAATGAAAAGAAAGATAAAGAATGAGAGAACTCCCCTAAAGTGATGGTGGGCGCTGTGGAAAATGCGAGGTCTCCTCTATGATTCCTTCGATTTGGGCATTCGCAACCAGCACATTTTTTTTTTTGAACCCAAAACCGCGTGATCATCTCTTAAGAGTGAGAGTGCTTCTGTCCAAATTCGGATTGCACCTTCAGAATACCGCATGATCATCTCTAATGCCAAGACTGCTTCTGCCTCTGAAAATTCTGTGTTGAACTATGACTTGGGTGATTGAATTGGACACCTGCAAAAATTAAAAGAAGAGATAAATAACACTTAAAATTGAATAAATGAAATTACTAAAAATTAAATCAAACTAAAAAATAATAATAATAATTTGGGTTGCCTCCCAACAAGCGCAATTATTTAACGTCGTTATACTCGACGGTCTTCACTTGTTTCTCTTCAAGGAGGCTTCAACTTTACTTTGTGAGGCTCATATGACTTTTCTTCCATATCTAATTGTGTATTCAATTCAAAATCAATATCACATTTTTCTTCATAAATTTTCTGCACAATTAAATAAAATATATCAGCAGAACAAATTGATTGACACTCATTTGGGTACTTCATAGGATCGAAAATAATAAATTTCACAGTCTCGCCGTCGAACTCGACGGAGAGAGTACCCTCATCCACATCTATTTTGGTATTTGCTGTCTTCATGAATGGTTATCCTAATAGAAGTGGAGCTGAATTTGTGATAGTGTTTTCTTCCATTTTCAAGATGTAAAAATCTGTTGGAAAAATTAATTCGTTAACCTGCACCAAAACTTCTTCAACAATCCCCTCTGAATCTGTACATTTTTCGGGTAGAGTTTTCTTGATGATATCAGACACATTCTCACCTATCTCGTTACCTCTTATTTTCCCTACTTCCTTCTCATATTCTTCCATCTTGGATTCCTCAAACTTAATTGGACTTTCATCGATGGCCTTATCCTCTTCTTCTTCATCCTTCTTTTCATCTACCGTCTTGGGCGATGGTGGGGTTGATCGCAACACCATTGCACTATCATTCTCCTTAGGGTTTACTACCGTTTGTGAAGGTAATTTCCCTGAGATTCGAACCTCCAAATTGCTAACCGAAGTGGCTAGCTGAGTGATTTGATTTCCCAAATTTTGAATGCTAGCTCTCGTTTCCTGTTGAAATTGTTGAGTGTTAGTCGCAAGAGCTTTCACAATATTTTTTAGGGACATACCTGAATTAGACGATTGTGTCGGTGCATGTGTTGGCCTATTGAATTGCTGAAGAGAATATCTTGTTTGTCCTCCTTGATTCCCGTAACTCAGATTTGGATGCTCTCTCCATCCACGGTTATAATGAGTAGAGTAGGGATCATACTTCTTTTGAGGTTGGCAAGGAAATCCTCCTACGGCATTTGCTTGATGAGTAGAATTTTCTTGCAGAGATGGACACATATCCGTAGGATGTCCGGGTATCGAGCATATGCCGCAAACTTTGGTTGCATGTATTTGCCCTACAGCCATCTGACGAACTAAAGTAGTCAATTCAGAAATTTGATTTTCAAGATTCGAGTGACTTACCTCATGAGCTGGGTTCTCGATGCACAAGGGATGTTGGTTCAAAATTGATGCAGCTAACTCATTCAGAGTTCTTTCACGATTTTCCATCTTTTCCTCTCCAAAAGTCAATAAACAAGTGAAAACCACAAACTAAGAAATTAAAATAGTTCCCCAGCAACGGCGCCAAAATTTGGTCGGGTTGTCGAAACCTTCAAATTAATACTGATTCCCCCAATGCAACAAACTGTAATAATAGTGGTTACCAGGTCGAATCCCAAGAGAACTATATTAACTTAACTCCTTAGTAAATGCCAAAATAAAATAGGGGGTTTATAAAATAAATTCCTAAATCAAAATATAACTAAAATTAAAAGACAATTCAAATATGCAAAAATACTAAAATTTAAAGAAGAAATTCAATTCACCAAACTCCGATACAAGGGTTCATATATTCGATTGTCTTATTGATCATTGGTTGAAAATATTATTCTTGCAATTCAAGTATTTAACTTTAGATCTATTAGGATAGCCATAATAAATCTTGTGTTTTCCTAAAATAATTGACCAAATCCAGCATCCAATCAAAATTTATCATTAATCGACTGGGTACGATAGCGTTCCATATCAAAATAATGACAGCATTAAATTCTGTGAAAATAGTTAAACCAAAATACAAATAACCAGGATAGCCGTACAATTATTCGATTTTGTTTTATCGATTACTTAGATTAAAATGAATATTGGCAAACGACCCATAAACATATATAACCTATTTGCTACTCGTACCATTCATTCATGACAATTACGGATCACTGAAATCCTGTATGTAGTAAAAAAATTGATATTGAATTAAATTGTCAGATTAACCAATACCAATCATTCATAAAAATAAACAAAGAATCGACGAATACTTGAATTAAAAATGCAAGAAATTAAATAAAATACATAACCTCACAATGAAGAACAATCGATTAAAATTCCCCTTAAATCAGAATAAAAGAACTAGCCACTCATGGTGACCATATTCTTGAGAATAAACAAAAAAAAGTGTTCTTCAAAGAAAGAAAGAAAAAATAAAACCTAAAACCTAAAGAGAGATTAATGTAGCCGCCACAGCACTTGTGAATATGTATATGAATAGTGCCGTGAACGGTAACGTGAATAGTGCCTTCTAGGGTTAATGAGGAGAGTCCTTCTTTTAACACACTAAGTCTTCAAGATTCTTCCAAAATAATAGGAAAAAAATCTACCAAAATAGGAAAAGTTAGAAATTTTACTCCTAACAACAATTTTTACTTAAAGTAAAAATTCCTAAAATACAATCTTCCACTTTTTTATGCTTCTTCCTTTCCTTTGTAGGCCCAATTGATATCTTGAACCATTTAGTTCCAAAAATGTCTCTTTAAGCCCATTTTGATCCAATCTCTATTTTTGTTCCCTAAAAATAAAAATGCCATAAAAACAATTATTAGGACACTAACCAATCCAAAATCAAACCATCAACAATAAAAATGACAATTTGTGCATTATCAGATCCTGAGGTGGAAGAGTCCAGCGTGATCCCCTACTGGCCATTGGACCATTTTGTCCAGCACCATTAGACCCTTCATTGCCATCCAAACCAAGAAAGTGGAAGAAAAGAATCAATTAGTATTGTTTTACCAGTCATGGCTTAGAATGACCAACTACTATGGCAATCAACACAGAGAAAACTTTCAACAATAAAGTCAGAGCAGTGACATCCGTTCCCGCAAGTAGAGCATGCAAGGATGCACATCCACGTTGCTAAATACAAAACAATACCTCAGCTCTAAGTTAACAAACCTAGAGCTATTCAATGAAAAATCTAGACCTCAATATGGAGCACCACCAGAAAGCAAAACCATAAACGTGTTTTTCAGTTTTTGACTATTTGAGGTCATGGTTAGACTATGTTTAAACAATTATCATCAATAGCCACATTCGAGGCAGCACTGCATCAGGAAGCAAGATGATCAACTATATAAACCCGACCATATCATCAAGGCCAATTAAGGGTGCAGTACCATATTATAAGTGTGCTAAACTAGTATACTGTACGTGATGATAAGAATGGACAGCACAGAGATATCCAAAATAACTACTTCTATTGCACTGGAGCAATGCATAAAAACTAAAATTAAAAAAAAAAAAGTTGACATTCAGGGACCTTTTGGATTCAATCAATACGATCTTCCAATTAGTACTTAGTAGTCAATTTTATCTTTTTCAAAAAAATTATATTTGTCAACAATTGAAAAAAATTTTATGCAGAGATGAACAAAGATTTTCCTTCAGAAGTACTTAAAAGTATCATTATGCCGAAACCATTTTGGTCAAAAAGTTCAAAAGGTATATGTACAAAAGAACAGTAAGCACTTCTCAACTTGCATCCGAACAACCGCTTAAAAGATAGAAATTTCCAACAGTTTCAAACACATAATTATTATGCAAAAAAGTGCATCTTTGTTGCTCTCCCAGTAACAAAACAGAGAAAAACTCAAATGTGTGAATTTGGAAGATCTATGGCTAGAATAGTACTTTCTCTCTTTTATATTTTCACCTGATAAAGGATGAGCATAGCCAATTTCCCAATCCTCGTTCTAAAAGCATTTAAAACCCCGCCCCAACTATAATTTACCAAACATGCACTAAGACTGTCAAAGCCACCCATGAATCACAATTCACTTCCAAGAAATGAGAATGAAGCACAAAGGATATGAAAATGTAAACAGAGACAGCAAAGAGATGGTGAAAGAATCATTGTACTGCAGATCAGCAAAGGCAAATGACAACCAGGGTTAAGCAATAGAGATCTTGTCACATTCCAAAATTTTGGAATTTAGGATAATATTTGTCTAGTTTAGTATTCCTAGGAATGCAATAATAGCTTTCTAACAGTTGTACGAACATAAATAAAACAATTATTTTTCTTTTTAAAATAAAACACTGATAGAATTCCAGGTTTCAATAAAAACAACCTTTGAATACGGAACACTTACATGTATTTGCTTGTGCACTGGACCCATCATTTCGCTCTGGAAGACCCTCTTTATCTTTCCAAACTTCTTCAAAGCTAGCAAGCTCATCTACAAAGGATTCCATAATGTCAACTCTTATCACAATAAAATTTAATATGGATCTAAATTGTCATTGCAGAATTAAACCTTCATTCAGATTGTGCAAGGTCTGCATAGTATCTATGTTACCATCTGACTTGAGCCTTCTAACAACTGAATGGCCCTACGAAACAACAACCATCTCAACTTAGTAATTGAATGAAAAAAGAAGAAAAACCAAAGGATAGAGAGACTGTTATCTGATGTTTCATTTTTCCCCAAAGTTTAAGAGATATGCATAAATGTCTTACAAACGTCCAACACAATTACAATCTAAAAATGATTAAAAAGAAATTGATTAATTATGCACCCCTCTAGAAATCACAGCCATAAACTGTAAAGTATCAGCTATAACACTTGATAAAAAATTGATTAATTATCACAGCTACAAAAATAAGAAGGTGAAATCATATACTTATCTCTGATGAATTTAGATAGAATCAAAAAGTTACCCTATCATGAATTCCTCTGGAGATCCTATGAGTCACTTGGCTGGCAGTAGTATTGGTTTCTTTGCTTTCTTCCAGCACAACCTGCTTGAAAATATATGAACTGGAATGAGCTGCATATAAATGAATTTAAAAAAGGAAAAAGAAAAGGACTTACCCCATCATTTCCTGTTCTCCTGGTCGTAGAAGAAGTGTAATATGCTCCATCTACACCACCATACCTGACAGTGGAGCTCTGAAAACTGAAAGTCCGAGCTTGGGGCTGTGAAGCCTTGTTATAGTTATTTCTAAGGTATATGCTCTTTCCTTTCTTCTCTGTCCAATAAAGGATGGCCATAGGGGTCCATTCAGAAGAAATCACAATGGTTGGTTTTATGCACGACTTTATAATAAATAAATAAATAGATAAATAAAGGCCACTTACCCTCAGTTTCTTCATTGGGAACCTCCACAAGTGGATCTCTGCTTGACCCATAATTCTTTTGATTGACTTTCTCCCTGCTGACCCCCTCATCTGCTCCTTCTCCTTCATCATCGGAGTTGAGTTCCTCAATAACTGGTCCCTTTGATCTATTCTCAGGTAAATCAGAGTTCTGTGCAGCACCAAAAGTGCTACTACTTGGACCAAACATGCTTGGCCCAAAGATGCTGGAACCAAATGGTCTAGTAAAGAAGGGATCATCAAAAGGATCCCTTCCCACAAAAGCAGAAAACAAACTTCTCCGATCTCGAAGGCCTCCAAAACCCCCAACATTCCCAAATATGCCTCCAAAATCAAAAGGATCCACCCTATCTCTCCTTTCCCTCTGCATCTCATATAAACCGAATGAAAAAAGGAATAAAAACCCACAATTAAATTGAATAACAGCAGCATAACTTTGCATTTACGCCATAAAATTTAAATACTGAAATTGTCAGAATAAGAATTAAGCCATGCTAGTATGTGAAATCATTTTTATGGAAAGTGCCGGCAATTCAAATGCAAGATCAGACAGTCACTCCATGTGCTATTTGTGTCGGAAAGCACGTAGCTGGGCATGGTGTGAATGCACCTCATATACCTATCTTATGTAGCATAAGCCAGTTGTGGTTCTTCTGCCTTCAGATTCCAAGTTTTTTAAATTGCTGATAAATTTTTCCCCCTTTGCCTAGCAACAAAAAAGGGACAAGCAAGACTCAAAAGCGGTACCATTATAACATCTCTATAACAGGCAAGGGTTTCAAGTTATTCGAGTGATCATTTAAGCCAAAGTTCTTGGTCTTTAGATGCTGATTTTTTTTTAATTATTTTTTTTATACTTCCTAGTTTAAACAAGTTGACAAGAGGTACAATTTATCATTAGTTGCAGCAACAGAGCGCATCTTAGATTTGTCAGATATTTGAGATAACACTTAAGGTTGGGAGATACATAGGTTAGTGATGCGAGTACTTCCTGTCCATGCTATAATATACTGCAATTCCTATCTACTAAACCGCAGGTGATCGTTTTTAATTTCAATATCCCACCAACAAGAATCTTCTAAAGTTGCACCAACCAAACAACTGCAACTATCATCTTTCTGGAAAATTTCCATCTTTACAGTGGTCACTTGCAACTAAAATCCTGCATATCGTCATGGACAACCGTCACGCAAGAAATTAAAATAAGTTGCGAACTGCTTCCACCAACCCCTCTCTCTCTCTCTCAATCAAACGAGAATAAACACGCAATTGCACAAAAATGAGAGAACTTTGAACAAATAATGATCATGAAATATATTCATCTGATTGAAAATTCAACCGCATTTGGTCTCTCTCACGATCAATCAGATTGATTTTCTATATCTACCGAAATTCGAAATCTTTAAAACAAAGAGAAGTTATTCCAATTTTCAGCATAACCTGATTTTTCAAATGAAAATCTCATTAATTGAAACCCTAGAAACGGAGACGTTGACTAACTTACCTCAAAATTCCAAATCGACCTTCGAGAGGACAGATTTCGCAAAATTCCGACTTCAGAAAGATCCAGAACCCTCTTCCTCCACTTCAATTCGGAGGCTTTAAATAGTAAAGAGAGAGCGGAAAGAGTGAGAGTGGACACGTGTCGTCACAATAAGGAACACGTATTTTACCATAACGTTCAGGTCCTTTCCAAGAGTAATGTTTCAAAATATACCTTTTAAAAAAAAATAAAAAAAAAAACCCTAATAACAAAAATATTTCACAATTATACCATATTTGTCACGTGTTGGGTTCGCGATAGGCTACAGACGTGACATAGCCGCGGCAGTGGGGGAGGGAGGGAGAGGGAGGAGTGCCGCGGGAGGAGGGGGAGAGAGAGAGGAGGGCCGCGACGGGGGAGAGAAAGAGAGAGAGCCACGGGGGAGGGAGGGAGAAGGAGGAGTGCCGCGGGGGGAGGGGGAGAGAGAGAGGAGGGCAGCGGCGGCGGAGAGAAAGAAAGAGAGCCGCGGGGGGAGAGACGAAGAGAGAGAGCCGCGGGCGGCGGAGGGAGAGAGAGAGAGCCGCTGGGGGAGGGAGATCGCAGCGCCGAGGGGGAGAGAGGGAGAGCGCAGCGCCGCGGGGGAGGTGCGCAGCGCTGCTGGTGGTGGAGCCCCGCGGCTCTCTCTCTCTCTCCCTCCCCCCGCTGCTCTCTCTCTCCCCCGCGGCTGTCTCTCTCTCCCTCCCTCCCTCACCCGCGCGGCAGCTGCCTCTCTCTCTGCCCCTGCCACCCGCAGCCCCTCCCTCCGTCGCCCGCGGCTCTCTCTCTCCCTCCCTCTGCCACGGCTCTCTCTCTTTCTCTTCCCCGCCGCGGCACTCCTCTCTCTCTCCCCCTTCCCCCCGCGTCACTCCTCCCTCTCCCTCCCTCCCTCCCTCCCTCCCCCACCGCCTCGGAAGCCCTCCCCCTCCCTCCTCCACCTCTGCGCGAGCCTCCCTTTCCCTCCCTTTCCCTCCCTCCCCCACTGTCACCCACTGCCACAGGAGCCTGATGCAAGAGAAAAGAAGCAATGAAGAGAAGCAATGAAGAAGCAAGCAGAAGCAAGCAATAGGTAGCTGCAACTGAAGAAGCAGGGTAGTCCGGTAAGGGAGATAACAGAGGATCAGAGTACAGGTTGGCAGCTGAAGTGGCAAACAAACTGAGTAGCAAGAAGGGAGCTGACGTGAAGTATGATGAGTAGACTAGATGGTTAGTAGTTAGTTAGTAGTGACAATTAGTTGAGATGTTAGTTAGTAGTTAGTAGTAGTGACAATTAATTGAGATGTTAGTTAGGGTGGTTAAGGAACCCCATAGTGAAGGATAAAAAGGATGACAGAGAGACTTGAGGGTACTTTTTCTTGAATTGATTCTTTCTCTCTTCCTCTTCTCCCTCTCTATGAATCTGTAATCTTTCTCCATTTTAATACAATTCATAACTCCATTTTTGGAGTTGTTATTTCCAACTCTAAGCTCGATTGGCTTTCTTCAATTCCCATCAATCCCACTTAGAGTTAGTATTGGAATCTTCTTCCTTCTGCAACAGTGGTATCAGAGCTCAGGTCTGAATCAACATGGCAGAGGGAACTCGATCTCAAGATTTAAACAGGAAATTAGAAGACATAATGAAAGCATTGTTCAAGGAACATAAGGAGGCCCTAGACAAGGAAATGGATGCTCTAAGATCCTTGGTCTTAGAAAGTCATTCACGCAGTAATAATCACTCCCCTCGTCAGTCAGGGCAAGGGCCAAATCATGGGACAGGTGGAAATCGTGGTGCAGTAGCTACCAGGCTCTCTAGACTAGACTTTCCAAGATTCCATGGCGAGGATTTTAGAGGTTGGCTCTATAAGTGTGAGTAGTTCTTTGAGGTGGATGAAACCCCGCTTGAAACTAAAGTAAAGTTGGTCGCGATGCACCTAGAAGGCAAAGCTCTCCAATGGCACCAAGTATACATGAAATCCAGGTATACCCGTGAACTACCTAACTGGGAAGAGTATGTGAGGAACTTAGCTGCTCGATTTGGGAACACCATGTATGATGACCCTATGGGAGAATTAATGAGCCTTAAACAAAAGGGGACAGTAGAGGCTTACCATGAGAAGTTTGAAGAACTCCTTAATAGGGTAGAATTACCTGATTCATATGCAGTTAACTGCTTCTTGAGTAGGTTGAAGGAAGAGCTCCAAATTGCAGTGAAGATGTTCATGCCAAAATCTTTAGATCATGCTGTGAATTTAGCCAAATTAGAGGAATAGAAATCTTTAGTAGCCTGGAGGAGAAGCTGGAGGGGACATTCAGGAAAATCAATAAACGTGTCTGGCCTTGGTAGGACACCTGCAAAAAATGACACTGCATTCCTACCTTTACCTAGTCCTATTCCACAAGGACCTTCCAAGAGACCATTTAGAACCTTTACCTCATCGGAGTTGGAAGAAAAGAGAAAGAAGGGATTATGTTTCTGGTGTAATGAGAGGTATGAAATAGGTCATAAGTGTTAGGGGAAACAATTGTATAGAGTGGAGATGTGGTCAGAGGAAGGTGAGGAGGATGAAGGAGCAGTGGAAACTGATAATGAGTCTGAGGACTTGGCTACCAATGCGCACATATCTTTATACGCTATGTCTGAGCTGGTCCTTCCTAACTACCAAACTATGAGGGTACATGGCCACATAGGAAAGAATAGTTTATGCATTTTATTGGATGGAGGAAGTTCCCATAACTTCATCCACCCTTACATGGTCACTAAATTTGGACTGAAAACTCTAGAAGTAGCAAGGATGTCAGTAGCTTTAGCTGATGGTGGGAAGCTCCAGACCACCACCATGTGCACTGAATTCAGATGGTTTATGCGAGGACAAGAATTCAGCACAAAAATTATGGTACAACCTATAAAAGGGTGTGATGTAGTGTTAGGGGTCCAGTGATTGTCAACATTAGGAGATATTACATGGAATTTTAGAACTTTAAGGATGGAATACACTTACAAGGGAAAAAAGGTAGTGCTGCATGGGTCGACTGAGCTGAAAGTAGTAAAAGGTTCAACAATGAAGAAGATTCTGACATCATCTTCTGATATTCAGCCTGCCAGGTTGTGCCTAATCCAGCTTAGTCGAGGGGAACAAGTACACACAACAGAAGCTGGTTCTTCCCTGCATCTAACATTATCTGAGGTACACTCCATAAAACAGAATGGCCTTGATAGTTCATTTCAACTTGCTCTGCAACAGTGTTTAGGAGAATACTCAGATGTTTTTGAGGAAGTAATGAGCTTACCTCCACCAAGAAGGTGTAATCATAAAATTGTGCTAAAGGAGGGTATGGATCCCATTAATGTGAGACCATATAGATATCCCCATTTTCAGAAAGCTGAACTGGAAAAGTTAATCAAAGAAATGCTGGTGAATGGCACCATAAGACCCAGCAGTAGTCCCTATTCCTCCCCTGTAGTGTTGGTGAAGAAAAAAGATGGATCTTGGAGGTTATGTGTGGATTACAGGAAGTTGAATGAGGCCACTATAAAGGATAAGTTCCCTATTCCTTTAATTGAAGAATTATTGGATGAACTATGCGGCTCTCAAGTATTCTCTAAGTTGGACCTAAGATCAGGATATCACCAAATTAGAATGCATGCTGCACACATAGAAAAGACTGCATTTAGGACGCATGATGGACATTATGAGTTCTTGGTAATGCCCTTTGGATTGACCAATGCCCCATCCACCTTTCAAAAACTCATGAATGACATATTTAGACCATATCTAAGACAATTTGTGTTAGTGTTCTTTGATGACATCCTTGTTTTCAGTAAACATGGACAGGAATACTTACAGCATCTGAAATTAGTCTTTGATCTTCTAAGATAGCATCAGCTCAAGGTTAAACCAAGTAAATGTTCCTTTGGTGTTGTTCAAATTCAATACTTGGGGCATGTTATTGATCACTTGGGGGTGAGAGCTGAACCTGAAAAACTGAAGTCCATCGAGGAATGGCCTCAACCTAGAACTATCAAAGAGCTAAGAGGGTTTTTGGGACTTACAGGTTATTATAGGAAATTCATTCGACACTATGGAATTATAGCTAAACCACTCACTGAGATGCTGAAGAAGCAGGGGTTTAAATGGACTGAAGAATCCACAGCAGCTTTCAACCATCTCAAAAATATTTTATGTAAGTCTCAAATACTGATGTTGCCTGACTTCAAGAAAGAGTTTGTGGTGGAGACAGATGCATCCAGTTGCGGGGTAGGAGCTGTCTTGTTGCAAGATCACAAACCAGTAGCCTTCTTCAGCAAAGCTCTGACTACAAGGCATAAAGCTCTACCTGTATATGAGCAAGAATTATTAGCGGTAGTGCTGGTTGTGCAGAAATGGCGGCATTACTTAATAGGGACTCATTTTGTGATAAAGATAGATCATCATAGCTTGAAATATATCTTAGAACAGAAGATATCAACACCTGCACAACAGAAGTGGTTAGTTAAACTCTTGGGATATGACTTTTCAATAGTATACAAGAAGGGAATAGATAATGTGGTAGCTGATGCATTGTCCAGAAGACCTGAAGAAGCTGAGGTTGCTGAACTCAAAGCAATATCAACAGTTAGTTCAACTCTTATGTCTGAAATCCAACAAAGTTGGGTACATGATGATAAACTCCAAAAGGTCATTTCCCACCTGCAAGCAGGAAGACCAGTCAAACACTACTCTTGGGGCAATGGAGTTTTATGCAGGAAGGGAAAAATGGTAGTGGGCAATGTACAAGAGCTACGACTTAAATTGATTCAGTTATGACATTCTAGTGCAAAAGCAGGGCATTCAGGGGTGAAAGTTTCCTACAGAAAGTTGACGCAATCATTTTATTGGAAACATATGCATTTGGATGTTGCCAAGTTTATTGTTGAGTGCGATGTTTGCCAAAGATCTAAACCTGATAATAATGCTTACCCTGGTCTCTTACAACTTCTGCCTATACCCTCTTCAGTATGGACTGATATAACCATGGACTTCATAGAAGGACTCCCCAATTCCTATGGGAAGTCTGTCATCCTGGTAGTGGTCGACAGGTTAAGCAAGTATGCTCATTTCATGCCATTATCTCATCCCTATTCAGCAGTGACGGTAGCTCAAGCCTTCATGGATTCAGTGTTTAAGTTTCATGGAATGCCAAAGACTATTGTGAGTGATGGAGACAAGGTGTTCCTCAGTCAGTTCTGGAAGGAGTTGTTTCGGTTGCAGCAGGTGACATTACAGTTCTCATCCGCTTATCACCCTCAATCTGATGGGCAATCGGAAGTGGTTAATAGATGCCTGGAACAATACCTAAGGTGTATGGTTAGTGATAGACCTAAAGAATGGGCAAAATGGCTGTCATTAGCTGAATTTGGTACAACACCAACTATCATACAGCCACAAAAATAACTCCCTTTCAGGTGTTGTATGGACAAGTTCCTCCTACTCATCACTCTTACCTCCCTGGTTTTTATAACGTAGAAGCCATTGATAGAAGCCTAACAGCAAGGGAATGCCTCATCCATAATCTCAAGCATCATCTCAGGCATGCTCAGAACAGAATGAAACAACTGGCAGATAAACGAAGGACTGACAGAGAATTTGTAGAAGGAGACTGGGTTTATGTCAAGCTTCAACCCTATCGTCAGTATTCTCTGAAGGCTCATCACTGTCAGAAGCTCTCTCCTAGATATTTCGGTCCCTTCTTAGTCCAGGCAAGAGTGGGCAAAGTAGCTTATAGATTACAACTCCCCAGTGATGCTAAGATCCATTCAACATTTCATGTGTTTCTACTTAAAAAGAAGATTGGGAACGAAATTGTTACCTCTCAGCTACCTAAGGAGATAAATGCCCAAGGTCAATTATTGTTGGAACCAGTGGCGATATTGGACAAAAAAGTGGTGAAGAAGGGAAATATTGTTGTTACACAAGTTCTAGTTCAATGGAGCAATGGGTTCCCTGAAGATGCTATGTGGGTCAATTGGCATGATCTTAAGCAAAAGTATCCTACGTTTAATCCTTGAGGACAAGGATATTTTTTGAGGGGCAGGATTTGATGCAAGAGAAAAGAAGCAATGAAGAGAAGCAATGAAGAAGCAAGCAATAGGTAGCTGCAACTAAAGAAGCAGGGTAGTCCGGTAAGGGAGATAACAGAGGATCAGAGTACAGGTTGGCAGCTGAAGTGGCAAACAAACTGAGTAGCAAGAAGGGAGCTGACGTGAAGTATGATGAGTAGACTAGATGGTTAGTAGTTAGTTAGTAGTGACAATTAGTTGAGATGTTAGTTAGTAGTTAGTAGTAGTGACAATTAGTTGAGATGTTAGTTAGGGTGGTTAAGGAACCCTATAGTGAAGGATAAAAAGGATGACAGAGAGACTTGAGGGTACTTACTTTTCTTGAATTGATTCTTGCTCTCTTCCTCTTCTCCCTCTCTATGAATCTGTAATCTTTCTCCATTTTAATACAATTCATAACTCCATTTTTGGAGTTGTTATTTCCAACTCTAAGCTCGATTGGCTTTCTTCAATTCCCATCAATCCCACTTAGAGTTAGTATTGGAATCTTCTTCCTTCTGCAACAGAACCCTCTGCGCGCGGGAGCCTCTGGGCTATGTCACATCTTGAAGATGCAGCATAGCCTGTCGCGGGTTCAACCCGTGACAAATATGATATATACGTAAAATTTGTTTGTTGTTGGAGTTTTTTTAATTTTTTTTGTAAGGTATATTTTGGAACATTACTCCCTTTCCAATTAGTTCCATTCTTTTAACATGGAAAGATGGGCCACTCCCCATGAGAAAAATGACTAATTCTTATTTATTTATTTATTAAAATTATATTTAACACAAATATTTACAAATAATTTTTATTTATAAATATTGTGTCAAATTATGATTTTAATTCAAGCTATGAAAATAATTAATGATGAGACGCATAATTTCAACAAAACAAAATAATTAACAAAATTTATATTAATCCCACATTAAACTCATAACAAGTTTTAATATAAATGTTTTTTAGTAAGTGATGTTGATTATTTATAGTAAAGGAGTGGCTCCTTGAGATATAGGAATAAAAGATAAAATTGGCCTTTGTTAGTTTACTTTTTTTTAAATAAAAAATAATTATAGAAATATGAATACCCATTATAAAATAAAAAGAGAAAAAAAAAAAGAATAAAATCATAAATCATTCGGGTGTAAATAAGGTAATATTAGGTTTTACAAACACTCAATTAGTTGCAAACCATGCTCACTATATTTGAAATTTTTATTATAAATATTGTGTCAAATTATAAAAAGAATTTAAAAGAATCAACCTTAAAAAATAAATTCCACAATACTCGAATCGGATTAGTCAGATAAAATTAGGATATTGATGGTGAAAACCAAAAAGAAAAAATAAATGCTTGACTAAACTTCTTGATGATAAAGGTGAAATTTCAAATCTATTAGGAATCGATGAGACAAATAAGGCGCAAGTAAAATTTTTAAACAGGGTTTCTTGATCAAGTATAGTGAGCACTGGCTTGCCGTATGAACTAGGGGGGGTCATCGGATATATAGGCATTGCTCAAACAAATGCAACATATTTTCACTTGGATTCAGCATTAAGGGATAATCTCAAACGAAATTTGGGCAGTCCACAATGAGAAACTACAAGAAAAAAAAGAACAGGAATAAGATTTATCTGCATTGCATTGGCAGCATTGCCATGATCGATTTTACATTTTCCAAACAGTTCCATCCATAGAGCAATCTGCATACCCACCTACATAGCTGCATTTTTGGTCATGTTACAGTTCCCAGACTCCCCTGACCTCTACAAAGAAATAACTCGAGATGCCGCTCAACTCACCCTTTTGCAGCCACATTTGGCTCTTTCACTACCTCTCTCTCTCTCTCTCTCTCTCTCTCTCTCTCTCTATGTTATTTGTACAACAGATGCGTGTAACACACGAGAATCAAGCCCCTGGACGCTGGCAGCCATATGATCAGTTCAAAGTTCTTAAAAGGAATACTTCCTGCCGGGGGGGGGGGGATTGGGAATGGAGCTCTAGACCTAATGTTACAAGGGAAAATGGCAAATTTCATATAAGGATATCATTTCAGAACTCTTGAGCATCAAAATCAGGTTTTGATGGATATTCAAATCCCTGAAGTGCTGGCATCCGACGTAAATCTTCTTCTGAGTACGCTGGGATGAACCAATATTTCTTGTCCATACCAAAAACCTAATAAACAAATTGATGCTCCCAGTTAAGGACTCAAACATGATGGCAGAAATCTAATTCATTCGCAGAATTATCATTTTGTGCAAATGTGTATTTGTGAAGTACAAAATTGAGACGTTTTGATATGCAATATAGATGCATAACATCTAGTTTTGCAAGCACAAACCTGTTCAAAGTTCCTCTTCCGGCCAAGATCATAGCGCCATTTTGGAGTGGTCTTCTTCTCATAAGCCTAATTACAAGACATCAATTTAAGCAGTTCAGTCTCAGCATCTGCTGACTCAGGAGAACCGCTGAAGAAAAAGGATAGCAATGGGTACATTCACAATAGAAGTGCCTAAATTCTTCCATATTGTTTTTCAGTTCTTATTATTGTTTTCATTTCTTTGCTTTTTTTTGGGGGGGGGGTTGGGATATCTAGTTCTACTGTGTATCAAACCTGAATCAACAATTACATAATGGAACAACAAGCTTCAGCACCAATGTTAAAGGCATTCCAATGACTTTTTATTTTATTCATTTATTTATTTATTTTTCCTGAGCAAAGGGTGGGGCAAGATGACTAGCATCGCTAAACCCCTTTGGGCGTTAAACATAAAAGCCCTCTGGCTCCTGGGAAATGTCTAGTATGAATCATAACTAATGGCCTTCAAGTGAATTCATCACCACAACCCACCAAGACACTAACTATACAACTCCTACATCCTAGGTGTACTTTCGCAAGCAATTTTATTAATCAGACTTAAAGCCAAAATCTCAGGAATATGAAGTGTGTGCCACATTTGCTTCAGTATTTTATGAGTTTTTTTTTTTTTTTTTTTATCCAATTAGAGGCCTTAGGTACTTAGCCTACACAATATGAGCTTTGAGTATTTAAGTGTCCATATGTAGAGACCAGTATGCATGTTATCACGTAACATACATATATATACATACAATACAACAATGTGTCTGCATCAATAGACTGCAGGTTGTTAAACACAGCAGTGAAAAACTCCCAGACCACTACGCAGAATAAAAAACTCTCCGAAGCATACTAATAGATACAAAAATTCATTGCACAAAAATTTTGTTGGCACAGTCAAGTAACAGAAAGTACCTCAATAGTTGTGGTGTTAGCGGCCACAAGTGATATGTGCATGATCAGAAAACCCATGACACTCAATGCAAATGCCAGGTTTAAGACTAGATAAAAAAAATTAATTAGAAGATTAGATGCAAGGCATATTCATCAAAAAGTCTAGAAGACAAAAACAAAAGGATCATTGAAGCATACCAAACGCAAGAAAAGTCGTTGCAAGGGTGCCAGGTGTGCCAGGAATTTCTCCATCACTAAAGAATGCTATAAAATGAGGTAACAAGGACAAAGTAACAAGACTTGTCTCGAGGAATGTGTAGAACTGCAATAAATAATTATAAAATGTAATTAGCATGTCGTCTTCAAGTTAACTGGATCACTGCAAAATACATACATCAATTAATGCAAGACATATATCCCAGATAGGCAAGAATGGTAGGGTTCAGAATTAGCAAGCAAGTTTTGGCAGGATAATAGAGCAGGGATGTCAGATCTAACCCTCCAAATTTAATCTTTTACTTATTTATTTATTTATTTATAGAATTTTCTTAGGAAGAAAAAATAACTCTAAACAGCAACAGAGTGTGTAAGATCACCAAGGCAAGAGTCAAAAGTTGCATTTTTACATGAAAGGGGAATGCCCTCAATGACAACTCTAATAGTAAAACTCAAACATGAAACCTGCAGGCCATGGAGAGCTTAAATTACCATTTTCAGCACAACAAAGAGTAAACAAGATAAATAGGTCAATAGCAAAGGCTAAATTTCTAAGCATGTACAGAAATGAAACAAAGGTTAATTGCAAAAGCTTAGCAAGAGAGGTCCCAAAAATAGTGATGTTCCCATAACACCAAATGCAATAAGAACAAATGGACAATACTTCAGAGAATCCGCATGGTTTGATTGCAGAGCTGCTACCATAAACTGAATAAAACCAGTCCAAGTTAAAGGTAGTGTTGGAAAAACAAGATAAAGTTCAAAAACTACAGGCTGTGGGATTGAGAATTCCAAAAGAAGAATTAGAGAAAGTGATCCTAAATAAAGCTGATTAATAAGAAGGGGCAATATATATAAGTGATCAAACATAGGTAACCAAGAAACATGACCGCATTTAAATTGTTTTAAGTATGATAAACCAAAATATAATCTGTCCAGAATCCAAAACAAGCCCTTTAAGTTTTGCATATTTTAGCATGAAACTATTATTGGGGATAAAAGTGATTTAACAATCACAGGAAATTAAATCGAAGTGGGGAACGCCTTCTACGTCAAGTTTCCTTTAATGAAGCTTGTTAAAACTGCAATTCGATTTGATTGGTTCTATGAGAATCAGTACAGTTGGATTTCTACAAAATTTAGAATCAATGCCATGACAGCATAAACAAACCGATAAAATCAATAATTCATAACTATGCCTTTAATTTCTTTGCAATGGTTAGAAAATATTGTATCACTTCCTGTAAGCCACTACAACTTTCCCTGGATCTATAAGAAATTCCATCAAGGCATATAAGAGTAACACTTCATTGTAAGTATAGACCACAATCATGCCTCTCCAACTTTCAGGCCAGAAGAAGAGAGGCAGAAAACTCCAACTAAATTCTTAAATCCTGTCCAAGGTTCAGTTAAATGACTGTCCTCGACTTTTGCTCTATTTATTTATGACAGATGAACACTTGAATTTTTAACTACCTGATCCATGTTTTGCCAACCCAAAGCTTTATTCCAGTCTCAGTTGATCCAAATCACTTAGTTTTAAAGGTCCAACAAAAATACTGATAAAAACAAAAGAACCACAAGGTGTATACAAAGGAAAGCTACATGGCCAAGAAATCTACAAAATCAACTTCTCCCCCCAGGATGGGAAAGATTCTAAGGATGGCCAAAAGAATATTGCAACCTAGACTTAAAAATCCCTTGAAGCACTGTACAGTCAACCAATTCAAGTTCTTTTGCACAAACAACATTACTTAATCCCACCCCCCCCCAAAAAAAAGGGAAAAAAAGGAAACAGACAAAAGACCTTCTTTGAAGATTGCCATCGTTAAAACTTTTCTCAATGTAGCCTAAAAGAGCGAAGAAGGCTACCATTGAAGGGGTAGAAAATTGGCCTTTCAGGAGAAAGGAAACCTCCCCTTATTCAAATAACATCCTAGGAACCTCCGAAGTCATAAAGCCTTGAAGATATTCCCATCCAAGCTGCTGTAGCTTCCCTCTTCTAATCCCCTCTCACCCTTTCAAACATTTGAAAAGAATAAAAGGCCACCCCACCCACTCCACCCCCCCCCCCAAAAAAAAACATTAGCTTGCTTAACAGAATTCACATTGCATTGGTGGCTCTCCACAAAAAGGACACCACCTTGCTCACCAAAGCATCGTTGTCTCCTTTCATAGAAATTGGGGAAATAGCTGTTCAAGGGCTAAATTCCCACCACTTCTCAAGCCAAGAGGAAACCCCTGAATCCATCTCTCACGTCAAATCCCACACTTCAAAAGTGCAAAGCCCATCCCCTTGTGATCTCTTCCCACACCAAAAAGCTGGCACATCACCAGTTAATCACCAATCATAGATCCAATCCCCAACCATTTTCTTCACAACTTTTAACACGGTCATTTCTTGTCAGATCAAATAAAGGTCTTCTCCATCCATTCCCAAGGCATTAAATCTATTGTTCCCATCTCCTATTCAATCAGAGAAATTTCAACAAATGCAATCATTTCTTATTTTAACTTTTCTTATGAATCAACTCATCTGACTCAACATCCTCATTTCAGCGTGCACATCCCAAATATATGCTTTCCCTTATCTTCCAAGAAAATATTTCTGTTAGGCCTGCATCTGCTGATTTTGCAGACAAATTTGCAAAGTAGCATGAGAGATTTTAAGCCATATTGATATATTTCTTGTGTAATTGTAGAAAGACAAATGAAGGATTGCAACCACAATAGTCTAATTTCCAAGAAGTGCCTTAAGGATGCATTCAACAAATAAAATCAGCAAGGCAAAGTGTTGAAAAATCATACCAAGAATAAAAGGAAATACTTGTAGTTCAATGCCCCAACACAGTTGACAACCCACACGCAATGGTGATCCATTTTCAACACACACCTCCCACCTGCAACACAATGGGAAGTGTTCAACAAATTTCATAAAAGCAAAATTGCACATGTCTGCAAAGAATGGAGAGAAAAATCAAATATGACAACTCACAAACAGAGCAGTGATGACAGCGAGGTGGTTTGAATTGGTTGCACTTTCTACAAGACCGAACCCTTGGATTCGATGGGTCTATTTGCTGACTTCCATAATCAGACCCGGTTAATGGATCCACATCCCCCCTCTCTTCATCAATGGCAGGCCTCCAATTGGGCGGCACACTACCCGGGTCAGTAAATACAACCGAAAAGTAACTCCACAACAGCATTGCCAACTGCATGAGACAAGATGATCGGTCTGGTCTAAGTGAAACCATCTTTAAGCTAAATCAAAGTGCTTTCTTTCCTCTAGGAAACATCTTATTAAATATCTCTGTAAAACCTCTATAGAAGGCACATCTCTATAATAACCCAGAAATGTTTTTCTCAATTGAATCAGAATTGACCCCCCAAGCATCTAGCAAATCCATCAACACTAATTATTAGGTAAGTTGTAATTGAATTTAAACGTGCTGCATTCCTGGAGCTGATCAAACATTTCCAAAAGAAAATAATCAAACAAGGAAAATACAAGTAGCAAGAACTGGAATGTATCGCGAAAGCTAAATTGCCCAAAATTAACAAGAATCAAACAACCAACAGTACATTTAAAAACAACAACAACAAGAACCAAGCCTTTATCCTACAAACTGAGGTAGGCTACATGGATCCTTCTACGCCATTCTACGAATAGAACATTTAAAAAAAAAAGAAAACCCACAAATTTTGGGGGGGGGGGGAAGAAGAAAAATCCTCGAAGAAATTAAGAGCACCAATGGAGTACACCCACTAATCGAAAACCCAGCAAAAAATTTTCCAAAGTCAAGATCTTTACCAGGCAGTGAAACAAGATCAAAACAGTGAGGGAAGTAAGAGAATCAAGACCGCCATCATACAAAGAAGGACCATAATTAGTGATAACAACAGCATAATATGTGACCCCAACAACTCCAAGCACCAGCAAGATCATGATAGACCCAAGCCCACGAAGTGCTGTACAAAATTTGAACACATTCCAAGCCATCACAGCTCCAGATCTATGCATTCTAACTAGTAAAAAACTCACAAACCCCACAGACCAAATTCAATCAAAACCCCAAATCTCTCTCGCTCTCTCTCTCTCTCTCTCTCTCTCTCCCCCTCCCCCACCCCCACCCCTCTCTCTTGCCGGCGGATTTGGGATTTCTATTTTAATTATAGAACACAAGACCAAATTTTTCTGGTAGATTCTTGGATTATGATCGTCATAAGTGATTTCTAATGCGGGGATTTTGTCAGAGAATATGAAAAGTGAAGAATTGAATTGGGGTCCAGTTTTCATATTTGTTCACAATAAAAATGGCAGAGTACAATAATTATTTAGGGTAGGTTTCGTCAAAAATATTTTTCTTTTGACCCTAAATTCTGCATTTATGCCGTTTTTCCCAAGAAACATTCATTTAGTCATTGTAAACCTCTAGAAGGTCAGGGTTTGATTGGGTTGTTGCCATTTGGGTCATAGGCTTTGCTGATTGGAGGTTGACTTAGAAAATGCGAGGTGGCCATAAAATTTAAATTATCATGTATGCTTCCAAATAATAATAAACAATATTTCAGTAGAGGCTACTGAGTATCGAGTGTGACTTAATTGAAAAAGCTTGTGATATAATTGGTTTTCAAAAACATTTATTTCGATTAAATTTTATTTTATTTTAATTTATATATAAAATTTTTAAATAAAATAAAATATTTTTAATAAAACATAAATTTTACAAATCAAAGTTAAGTTCTTTATAAAAGAGATTAAATTATTATCATATTAACAATATTTATATTAAAAATTTATATTTAGTCTTATCCAATTTAATCTCAAAATTTTCAAATAGGGTCTTAAATGCATCAGTTTTTCTGTCCTATTTTTGTAGGTGTCAAAGAATTTTGGAAGAAAAATGGTATATATTAGATTTTATATGGGTAAAATATGTAAATACATAAATTTAAATAAATAGTGTGCCTATTTCATTTTATTGCATAAAAGGACATAAATCAGGTTATTGCCTAGAAGAGGGCAGGTGGCCTTGACAACAAAAAACTCTGGTCCATATAAATCGTGTTAGGCAAGAAAGTGGGTCATCGGTCGGTTTGCTTTGTAACGAGAAATGACCTGATTACCAAACTTTTTTTTTTTTTTAAGTCATCCGGCGTTTTACTTTTTTAATTAGAATTCTCAAATCTAATTTCTAAAAATAGAATAAAAAAAGATTTGAAAAAATAAATTTTTTAATAAATTTTATAATACTCAAACTGAATTAGTAAAATAAAATCAGAATATATTAAAAAAAAATGACCTAATTTTATGTTGTCTTTGCATCAATTAAAAGGATAATTTACATTGGTCGGCGCTTCAGCCCTTGGATTTGGTCCTACCTGGGTCCTTTTCTGCGCGTAGTAGTTATCCCTGTGTTTTTTTACCCCTTTTTTCTTTTTTATTTTTATTATTGATATCTACATTTTATCTGATTCGAATATCGTAAAATTCATTTTATCCTTATGCTTTCTATTTGACATTAGCTTGGATGCTTGGGTCATTAGCTGTATTTTTCTTTTTCTTAAACAACCTTGGTTGGATTCTTACGTATATTTGTTTAGTCACGAGAAAAAAATCAATGAATAGTTAGTTTGATGAGATAAAATATTAAACCTTTTGATTAAATTTTATCAAAATTTGGAAATAAAATATATTACAGTGAAAGAGATATCTTTTAAATGGGATTCAGTAGATATTTATAATGAATTAATCATATTATAATTTTGAATATCGATGAAGAGAGAGGAGTTAAATCAATTTGCCAGCTTCATCCTTTCAATCAAAAGATAAATAAAAGGGTCATCCAAGAACTAATAATCAGGCCACGTTGCCCAAATTAATTTGAAAAGAGACCCATTAACAACAGCTACAAGAGACTACCATAGGATTCTTCTTCTAAGTAAAAAGGTGATCACACACTTGTGCTAAGTAATTAGGAAAATGATGTCAGCATTGAATTTTTCTCCACATGGTGGGCCATTTTTCATCCCTTTTTGTATGTAGTTTTTAAATTTTGCGGTACAACATTATATTTCATCTCTACAGAAGAAAGTCCCAATGTACATTAGACTGTCTTTTTCTCGGCCGTACCGGTTATCATCCATGCCTATGGTCTTCAAAGATCCACTCATTTGCTACGCCGTGCTACCAATTTTAAAGAGAGAGAGAGAGAGAGAGAGATGGAAATTGGTGAGAAAGGAGCGGCATGTGTTGACAGGAGGCACAGGATTTGTAGCATCATGGCTCATCGAGAGCCTTCTTCACCATGGTTACAACGTCAAAGCCACAATCAGATCAGACCCAAGTACCTCTCTCTCTCTCTCTCTCTTTCTCTGGTGAAAAATAGTCCAGAAACATATCATGAGTTTTTACTAGTATCCTCTGTTTCTTCTGCAGGGAAGTTGCTATCTTCTTCGGTATCTCATGATTTGTTCAACAGGACAACCCAGTACTCTTAGGCAGATTACATAGGCTAATTTTTTTTTTCATTTTTCTTTTTTTTGGGGGGGGGGAGTTAGGCCAGTTGTTTCAATCTTGCTCATATGCAAATTTAATATTTTGTTTATTCAAAATAAAATTAAGCTAAAATGTTTTTACTTTTTATTGGTTCATTTCAACTTTCAAATTCTTATCATAAGGTAATATTATTGCTATTATATCTAAAATTTGAATTTGTGATTTAAAGTAAATGCAAAATATAAGATGGACCATTCATTTCTCCTCAAAATGTCACATTTCCCTCATTCTCTTCGTTGCACATCTTCTTTGATTGTTGGGCCCTTCATTTCTCCCCAGCTTCCTGGTTCCTTGGACATGGCTCTTTCTATGGTCTTCGGTATGCTTTCTCTCTGACTGTGTTTTTGTACCGTGAGATGTCTCTAGGTATTAGATAATATTGCATAATATGTATGTAAAGATAAACAATGATAGTGTTTTCAAAAGGATAGTTCAAT